>CM074722.1:402564450-404059450 GCA_037306005.1 Rhinophrynus dorsalis | reverse complement strand
TAGGAATAAGAGTGTCCCCTTCTGTTATCTGTCCAGTCTATGGACTGCATTCCACATCTGAGAAGAGATTGTTTACAGTAGGTAAAAAGGGCGGGAGGGGGAAACTTTGCTTGTGAATATCTCATAAACAATAAAGGTTTGAGAGATAAGACTTATATCATTCTTCATGTTTTTTAATGCCTACAAAATAAAGTTAAAAGGAAGTATTACTATCCCTTTAAGGGTTTGTATTTTTAAATGAGTGCCAGAGAGGTATAATAAACGAATACCCCTTTAGCACTCGCAAGGTTAAGATCTCAGAGTCAGCTCAGTTTGAAAGTTCCCACGTATGGTGTTACCCTTATATATTCGTCATCAAAACCTAACAGCCTTTCGTCATTCAAACCACCCTTAAAATGTATTCCATTTGAATGCTCATTCATCCCCAATCCTTTAGCCTATATCTAGTAACAAACCTTTCAGACGGATTGCCGCTGTCTCCACACTTACCTTTCAATCGGTATCTGACTTATCGCCTTGGAAGTGTGAGCTGTACCTCAGAGTGCCGCGATTTTTTTTTATCTATCAGTTTCTGTCACTAGCCACTCTGTGGTTATTTGTAGCGGTGCCACTCCTCTGTCTACCCCACCAGTACACTATACCCCTGACTGTGTCTGAGTGTCTATCTTTAGTTGTCCCTCTCATCCCTCCCCCTATGTTTATCTCCCACTTTCCTTCCGTGTTCCTCTTACAAGCCCCGCCAGCTTCCCGGGTATTCCTTCACATCGTCAACCAATCACTCGCTAGAACGACACACGCATCAATCCAACCTTTTCCGTGCCGCATTATCTTCATGTGACTTGTACACACTCGGTTGCTATGGAAGCGTCTTCTCTGCTAACCTATCAACGCTTTCTACGTTCGTTTTCACTGATTTCACAGGGGGCGCTGTAGATATGCGATTGGTGTAAAACTAGTAGCGTCAGCTACTCTTTAAATCAGCGGTTCTCAACCAGGGTGCTGTGGCACCTTGGTGTACCCATACTTTTTTTTTTTTTTATAAAGTCTTCACATACTTCCCAAGTGTCCCTCTTTAAGACCCAAATCCCCCTGTCCCTCTTTCCCACCCTGATGTCCCTTTTTTTTAGGAATCCAGAATTTGTGTTGTATCTATGTGTATTATGTTGCTCTACAACAATAACAATCACATTAATGTTTGTTTAACCTCAGTATATGTGTTTATACATCAGTCTGTGTAAATAAAACACTTTGTTTTTGTTATAAGTCATATATTAGGTAACACACAGAGTTGTCAATAGGTCATGAATTAGCCAAAAAAATTTCAGTAATGCCCCAACCACCAGTCACGCCCTCTGTACACCACCTAATACAAAAGTGTCCCTTTTTGGCCATTTGAAATGTTGGGAGGTATGACTTCATAGCTGCCAACCATCCTGATTTACCCGGGACAGTCCCGATTTTGGGGCCCAATCCCGATGTCCCACCTAGTTAACAGTTTGTTCCGCTTCCCAGGTGCTTCTGCACCCTTCAGTTCCCATCACGCACTTCTCTCAGCCGTGATAGCGAAAACTGAACTACGCACACGTGTTGAGCTTCATAATAAGTGCGCACAAGCTGCATCTACACTTGGCTGCCACCTTATTTCATACCCTTAGTGCTAGCATCATTAGCTGGGAGTGAATATACCCACTTTATTGTAGGGCCTTTGCTATTAATTGAGGTATTTACTTTCTCAAACCTAGTACTCCTCATGATGCACTGCACAGCGATGGGAAGGGGTGGAGCGTGTCAGTCTTATAATGCGCTGCATAACTTGTGTGAGTAAGCAGACTGTCATGCTATGCTTATCTACTGAAATGTCTTCCCCATGTACTCTCATGCCTTGAATACCCACAGAGATCTCTGCCTCATGTCCATGTACGGGGGGGAGGGGGTGTTGGGGAAAAAAGTGTCCCTCTTTGACAATTTAAAATGTTGGGAGGTATGAGACTTTAACAAAATGTGTTTGAGTTTTAGAACTATATTTATGGAAATTGTTGTGTGCGGTATGTTTGTTATTATGATTGTGAAACTTATGAATAACTATTTATACCCTTCATTACTCCTTAACTCCTAAATTACTTACAAAATGTTACGCATGCCCTGAAAATTCCATACTGCTGCTAGGGGTGTCTTGAGCAAAAAAGGATTGGGAAACACTGTTTTAAAGAAATAATAATGTCAAAAAATAAATGTATATAGGATTGTTCAATGTATTTTTTTTTATAATGCATAGTATCTTTTTAAATCTCTTTACCTTTATATTCTTCTTGAAATTCAAGTTAAAGGGATAGTAATGTTTCATAATAAAAGCAGCTATAATTAATCATCATAGTATTTGGGCCTTGGAGGGTGTTATTTCAATTCTGTCAGAGTTGTAGTTCAAGAGTAATTGAATGATAAATTATCCCCCTCCTGCCCCTTTTACTAATGTAACACTGCTCAGCTTAGAGCAGCAGGGAGTGTCCTGGTAGATTGCAGAGAGGGACAATCTTCAATTAAGATAAGGGGGGCAAGGAGGGCAGGGTTTTCATTGTTCTCACAGTTATACTATTGACCCTTGATGTGAGCTGTCTGGTCTGTGGACTGGATTCCATATCTGAGGAGTGGGGGTTTACACTAGGTAAAAGAGACGGGAGGGGGAAATTTTATCATTCAATTACTCTTGAACTACAACACTCACAGTAATGAAATAACACTCTATGGCTCAAATACTATGAAGATTAATTGGAGCTGCTGTTTTTGTGAATTACTATCACTTTAAGTTTCCCCCTTGAGCCCCTTTCCATCACGACATACTCACAGTGGTGCACTTTTCCACTCAGTTTCTCCAACTGCACTCAGTCACCTCACACTGTCCACTAAATGTCTCTTAATCCCCATTTACAGACCCCTCACCCTCTTTCCTTGGTTCCCCTTTAGACATACACGCAGAGTTTGTTCTTGCCAAGATTTAACAGGTATGCTGCATGGGCTTTGGAACTGGGGGGGGGGGGGTCCCCCACCAGATGCAATACTATTGGAAACTGTAAAATAGAAGAGTACTGGCTAGATTCTAGTGGAGGCCTTTGGATCCTTCCTCCCACTAGAATCTACCCTATTCTATACAGAGCAGACTAGATTCAGTGACCTAAAGAACTAGAGGGGACATGCACTAAAGGGTGATAAGGGCCAGGATGGAGATATGGTGGTGAATTTGTGGCAATGACATATCAGCATCATGCGGTAAGATGTCTTCTCCATCATGTCCCAGTGAGTCCTCTACAATCTGCCTGCATCGCCATGAAGCTACCATGCCTTTGACAGGCTTACTTTTTTGCTTGACAATGGCTCATTTACATATGATAATTCAGTTTTATAAACCATTACCATATTCACATGGGTGTGTTTACATTTTAATATGCCACATTGACACAGGCACTAAGCTCACATAGCAGGCTTTTCTGTCAGAGTTCAGAGTCCCAATATCACCCATCTGCGTGGTCCTGTAATCCACTCCTGTAATCCACTATTCTATTATTCTTGCAGAAGAAGGTTATGGGACTTAGTCCTTTTTCACCATAGAATATCACCTGCTGGAACAGGACTCAGTAGTAGACATGTGCGAATTCATTCGGAGACATTCGGATTTCGTCGAAAATGGGGTTATTCGGAGACATTCGGCCAATCCGAAACTCAAGGGTCATTCGGAAAAAATGATCCGACTCCGAACAGCCCAGGTCCGAAATTCGTCGAAACTTTCGGAAGTTTCGGCAATCAACACATCTCCAAAAGTTTTGCCTACTTTTGACCAGGACTTTTTTGTACTTCCTGTGCACGCTCAATTACTTTCCCTCCATAATTTTCCCTCCATGTCTCTAGCCCAATTTCATTCTCCGTTTCATGCACTACTTCCCTCTTTTGTCTGTATTCGAATAGCCTTCTTCGTTTCATGATGGGGGTTGGACTAATGACACAGTCACACAGACAGCCTGCATTTCCTCATTGCGTTGTTGGAGCTCAGAGAGAGAAGAGATTAGAGAGTGTACAGTTGTTGTGTAGGCAGGCAGGTAGCATTAGGCTAGGCATAGGTAGGCAGCCAGCATTAGTTCCAGTTATTGCCACTGCAAGAGCAAGAAATATTTGTTCCTGTGCAAAATATAAAAAAATATTAGGTATTTGTTCGAATACAGGACCGGCCCTTACATGGGTCCCAGTGGGTCCATGGACCCAGGCGGCACTTTGACAGGGGCGGCAATTTGCCGTCCCATAGCATGTTTATTTTGTGCTCTTCCGCCAGTTCTGTGTTGCAGGGTGTCCCATCAGTGTGACTGTCAGCAGCTGGGCAGCCCTATGCTCACTCAGTGGCGATGCCTGCTGGCTGCTTCAGTGACGTGAATTATGTGATAGTGAAACATTATGCCTATTTTGTATTGTTTATCGGCCACCTAAAGTCAAGACTTGAGTAAATAGGTCTACCGTCCCAGATTTGCTAGAGAGGTTTTACAAATACAGGAGGGTGCCCCCTGTACGAAATGAGTCTAAACATTTGGGATCCCTAGTATGAGTGCACAACAGTGCACGGTGTGTCCTGAACAGGATTGCTGTGAGGTGTCTCCACCCAGAAGGTGCTGGCCGGGCTGAGCTTCAACATTGTGACGAGTGACCAACTAAGAGCACCGTGCCAGACTTAATCTGCAGCCATAACATCACCCCCTCCTACTCTCCGGGTCCCGCTGACTGGCAATAACAGGTGAGTCACTAAGAGATCTGAAGTAGTGTTGAGCGAGCACCCCGATGCTCGGGTGCTCTGACCGAGCACCGCCGGAGGCTCGAGTGCTCGGCCGAGCACCCGAGCCCCATTGAATTCAATGGGGCGACACGAGCATTACACCAGGCACCCCCTGCTCTGATGAGGGGAGGGTGCCTGGTCAATGCCCCCCTTCATCTCCACAATGCCCCTCTTCCACAATGTCCCCCTTCCACAATGTCCCCCTTCATCTCCGCAATGCCCCCTTCATCTCCGCAATGTCCCCCTTCCACAATGTCCCCCTTCCACAATGTCCCCCTTCATCTCCGCAATGCCCCCTTCATCTCTGCAATGTCCCCCTTCCACAATGTCCCCCTTCATCTCCGCAATGCCCCCCTTCCACAATGTCCCCCTTCCACAATGTCCCCCTTCATCTCCGCAATGCCCCCTTCATCTCCGCAATGCCCCCCTTCCACAATGTCCCCCTTCCACAATGTCCCCCTTCATCTCCAAAATGTCCCCCTTCATCTCCGCAATGCCCCCTTCATCTCCGCAATGCCCCCTACCTCCAGTCCCTGGTGGTCCAGCGGAGCGTCTGTAAGATCTGTGCCTCCTTCGGCACAGATCCCTGCCACCCGAACATGGCGGGCGAGCACATGGCGGTACTCGTACGAGTACCGCCATGTGCCGAGCAGAGCGATGCTCGAACCGATCCGAGCATCGGCCGAGCATGCTCGCTCAACACTAATCTGAAGCCTTTCTGGAAGTCCTTTCACTTGGAAAGGGGCTAGGTGGAGTTGCCTCGTGTGTAAATAATTTCTAGGTGGGAGATGAATGTGCATCACTTATGTGTTTCCTAACAGTAGTTAGAATACAACTCCCATCATCCCCTGATTATGACGTTGGGAAATGCCCAGCAATTACCGTAGAGCCCTGTATTGCACACTCACGGAAAACGGTGATATTGCTATACTAAGACAATGCTGTGGACCCCTCTTCAGTATAGATGTCAAGCATTTTTTTTATTTCTCTCCTGTGTTGCAGTTTGTTCACAACAGAATGTCTCAATTTTTCTTTTTAACACATTACATCTATCACATTACAATCATTGATATTTATTCTTGATGTAGTATGAAACACTACAATGTATATACACATAGACTTATCTGATATGAGGGGAAATCAGGATAGGAAAACGAGAGAGAGGAATTTGGGTACTAAAGAGGGACAGTAGGGTAGGAGGCTGGTACCAGAAAATAAAACCTTAATCTTTACCCATGTACTAACATAGAATGTGACATGTAGTTTGTCCATGTTCGAGTCGACCACTTATGTTGAGTAGGATGTGACAGGCATGGGTTTTCGATGTTCGAGCATATGCTATATTGAAGGACAGGCATGGGGTTTCGATGTTCGAACATATGCTATATTGAAGGACAGGCATGGGGTTTCGATGTTCGAACATATGCTAAATTGAATGACAGGCATGGGTTCTCGATGTTCGACGTTTGCATTGTGACTGGCATCCCATGCTGGAGTAGAGGTGACATGCACAGACTGGCAATGTAAGACAATGTCCGTTTTTGGGATGGATCTTTTTCTAAATGCACACCCTGTCTGCAAAGAATGATAGCAGCGTGCACGGAAGCGCACTGCTATAATTTAACCCATGTTAAATTCGGCCGAATAATTCTGAATGGATCAGAATTTCGTTCGAATCGAATAGGCCCGGTCCGAAATTAGAATCATCCGAATTAGATAAAAAAAAAATTGTCCGAATTTGAATTTTACCGAAAATTTTGCCCTTGCACAATTCTACTCAGTAGATAGATACCGCAGACTTTTTTTCAGAAGAGACTACAAAACTGAGGATGACTGGTGCAGGGTGGACATAAGATGACAGGAACACTAGATGTAGACAGCAGCAAACTGCAGAACACTGGAACAGGCAGGACTCAGTAGATACTGCAGACTTTTTTAGAAGAAACTACAAAATTGAGAATGACTGGTGCAGGGCAGACTCAGGATGACAGGAACACTGTAGATGTAGCCAGCAGCAAACTGCGGAACACTGGAGCAGGCAGGTGTCATGGTTTGTTAAGACTCTCAGACGCAGAGTTAGGTAAAAACACAACTTTATTGAAAAGTTAATGCAACCCCGTAGGGTATCATACATGTACACACATATATCTTTATTAAACAGGAATACAATACAAACAATAGCGATATTGGCTCTACCTGCCCTGCCAATATACGGGACAAGGCAGCCAAGGAATTGGAACTCGTGAGGTGAGGCTCCACTGGCCTTGCCAAGATACCGGGCAAGGCAGCCACTAGACAGGAGGCTAAGACTGGCTCTACCGGCCTTGCCAATACCGGGTAAGGCAACCCAAGGAAACAGGACAGGTTCTACCGGCCTTACCATATACCGGGCAAGGCAGCCAATAGACAGGAGACAAACACCGGTTCTACCGGCCTTGCCAATACCGGGTAAGGCAACCCAAGGAATAGAAAAGAATATACCCACGCACTCTTCAAGTATATAACCTAGACCTCTTGATAAACACAGTCTGCTCAGTAGGGTGCTTCAGGGAAGTTAAATTACAAGCACAAAAGACAGAACAGAAGAAAGAAACCCTGATGTAATCGACTGATTATGCTGTGAAGAAGTTCCAATACGAAACGCGCGTTGCGTCTCTTTCTCTTTTTTTCTTTTAATCCGTTACTTATTGCTTTCATTCACCTTGACAGGGACTGGATCTTTGAATCTGATAGTGATATGATATCATACTTACGAGTTTAATATTTGTGGCAAGCCGGATATGCCCCGGTATAACTATTGGGGGTAGAGTGCATGTGAACTGTAGCTGGATCAGAGCGGGGTGGGAGACAGTATATTGGCAAACCGGATTATGCCCCGGTATCCAGATCGAGGAGATCCTGACGCAGAAATGTATATATCTTACTTCAGTTAGATCTGAGCATTAGGCAGTATCTCAGCAAGCCGGAATATGCCCCGGTATCTGGATAGATTAGGTTTGTGATCTAGAGATAGTGGCAAGCCGGACATGCCCCAGTATAACATTTATAGATAGATTTCACTATGAGAATATAACTTAGTAATGTTGAAGGCAGTATTATTATTTTTTGGGAGAATGATCTGGCAATATAGTGTGTGGAGATATTGAGGTTTGACATAACTCAGTAATGTTTTTTTGGCAAGCCGGATAAAGCCCCGACAGTACATCAATGAACCTTGCGTTACTGAGTGGTTAGATCTTTGATTCAGTGTTACAAACAGATATGTGATACTACTTAGTAACGTTTTTTTTGGCAAGCCGGATAAAGCCCCGGCAGTACATCAACAAATTTCTTGCTACTAAGTGGCTAGATCCTTGATCCGACATTACAAACAGATATGAGATACTGGCAAGCCGGATAATGCCCCGGTGGCAAACTTAATGATTTTTTCACTTTATTCACCAGATTTGGTTGGATTTATCAGAAATACGAATGTTGATGAGGCAACAGTAATTGCAATATATATACATAGTAAATAGAAAAAATCCAGCAATATACTGGTCAATTCCCTGTCTATGACATTTAGGTGACTGAGAAAATACATGACGAGTCTCTAGAGATTTTGTTTGTTTTTAATTTTTATTAAATAAAAGTTAGGTTTTATTGACTATGGTATTTCCAACTATTTGATGGTATTGAATTTTTAATTATTATGTGACCATGATAACACAGTAATTAGCATGTGTAGGTGTGCTGGTACATCAGGGTTTCTTTCTTCTGTTCTGTCTTTTGTGTTTGTAACCCAAGGAATAGGACAGGTTCTACCGGCCTTACCATATACCGGGCAAGACAGCCAATTGACAGGAGATAATGGCAACCACTAGCCTCAGTGACTGGAAGGTGGAACAACAGTCACTATGATGACAAAGAGACTAAGTCAGTAAGTAGGCCGCCAGCAAAAGAGATAGCGGATGGATGTGGATCTAACCAGTGCCCTCACAGATGGAACGCCATAACTCTATAGTAGCAACCAGGTGTGTATGGAGCGAACCAGTACCCAGTACGTGGAACGCTAGACAAACTACAGAATAGCCGCAAGGCTTATGGAGCAAACCAGTACCCAGTAAGTGGAACGCTAACAATCCTGCAATACAGCCGGGTGGCTAGAGGAGCTAACCAGTACCCTGTACGTGGAACACTAACGATACTGAGACAGCCGGATGGCTAGAGGAGCGAACCAGTACCCTGTACGTGGAACACTAACGATACTGAGACAGCCGGGTGGCTAGAGGAGCGAACCAGTACCCTGTTCGTGGAACGCTAACGAGACTGAGACAGCCGGGTGGCTAGAGGAGCGAACCAGTACCCTGTACATGGACCCTAACAATACTGAGACAGCCGGATGGCTAGAGGAGCGAACCAGTACCCTGTACGTGGAACGCTAACAATACTGAGACAGCCGGATGGCCAGAGGAGCGAACCAGTACCCTGTATGTGGAACGCTAACGATACTGAGACAGCCGGATGGCTAGAGGAGCGAACCAGTACCCTGTACGTGGAACGCTAACGATACTGAGACAGCCGGGTGGCTAGAGGAGCGAACCACTACCCTGTACGTGGAACGCTAATGAGACTGAGACAGATGGGTGGCTAGAGGAGCGAACCAGTACCCTGTACGTGGAAAGCTAACAATACTGAAACAGCCGGATGGCTAGAGGAGTGAACCAGTACCCTGTACGTGGAATGCTAGCAATACTGAGACTGCTGGGTGGCTGTCAAGCAACCAGTACCCGCGTACTGAATAACCGGCAAGATAGAAATGTCGCCAAGGCGACTCGGGAACGTCAGATGACGGTAGGCGAACTGGACAGGTACCAGCAGATGGAAGCAGGAGCCAGCATGCAGACAATCAACCGGAATCAGGAACGATAGCGGCGACTGGCAGCAGGAAGCGGTGGCTCAACCGGATCAGACGGAAGCAGGAACTACTCGACTGGCAACACTGGAACAGGACGAACATAGGTCGCAGGAACACAGCAAAGGCCCTGGATACTAAGGAACAATGTTAGACTCAAACAGCATAGAGACAACATGAAAGGGCAACCAAAGGGTGGCCAGGGTAGGTTTACATAGGCAATACAGGGCGGGCTGAAGGCAGCCAGCCAATGGAGAGCCCCCTACTGGTGATAGACACAAAAGGAGAGCAATCACGGGCACTGTGATAGCAGGACTCAGTAGATAGATACCGAAGACTTTTTTTTAGAAGAGACTATAAAACTGAGGATGACTGGTGCAAGGCAGACTCAGGATGACAGGAACACTGTAGATGTAGCCAGCAGCAAACTGCAGAACACTGGAGCAGGACTCAGAGAGATACCGCAGACTTTTTTTTAGAACAGACTACAAAACTGAGGATGGCTGGTGCAGGGCGGACTCAGGATGACAGCAACATTGTAGATGTAGCCAGCAGCAACCAGAACACTGGTGCAGGACTCAGTAGATAGATACAGCAGACTTTTTTAGAAGAGACTACAAAACTGAGAATGACTGGTGCAGGGAGGGCTCAGGATGACAGGAACACTGTAGATGTAGCCAGCAGCAAACTGCAGAACACTGGTGCAGGACTCAGTAGAAAGATACCGCAGACTTTTTTTAGAACAGACTACAAAACTGAGGATAACTAGAGACAGCAGACTTTTTTAGAAGAGACTACAAAACTGAGGATAACTGGTGCAGGGCGGACTCCGGATGACAGGAACAATGTAGATGTAGCCAGCAGTAAACTGCAGAACACTGGAGCAGGTAGGACTTAGTAGACAGATACAGCAGACTTTTGTTAGAAGAGACTACAATACTGAGGATGACTAGTGCAGGGCGGACTCAGGAAGACAGCAACACTGTAGTTGTAGCCAGCAGCAAACAGCAGAACACTGGTGCAGGACTTAGTAGTTAGATACCACATACTTTTTTAGAAGAAATGAAAAACAGTAGAGCAAGACTGAACAACCTGTATAGTGGGACAACATTGTAGACTTTAATTCCCCCCTGTGTCCCACCAAGTCAGGTGGGTGTCCTCTGCCCAAACTACCACGGTTCTAGAGCTAGGTATGCTGGAATGCTCAGCGTATTATGGTACTATGGTACTATGGTTGATTGTAGATGAAGTCCTGTTTTTTCTAATCTGCATTGAACCTGAGAGCAGGGTAACCCAGCTTTGGCAGGTTGACTTTTAAAACAGTCATTTGCTCCATGAGCTGGGGGGGGGCAATTGAGAGCACTGGGGGCTATGTATATTTCCTGTTACGGAAAATACTTGCTCACTCTGGACAGTGGTTGGGGGGCAAGAAAGCAACTCCTGGGCTACCAGGGACAAAGTAGGCCACACAGCCCTCTTGTTATCCCAGAAACTCAAGGGATCTCTACTTGGGGGCAAAGAAGGTTCCGCAAGGTAAGACTTAACCTCAAACTTAGCACTTTTTCTATTTATGGGGAGCTCTTTCTTTTGTCCGAAGCATAATCTGTCCATTGCCTCAGCATAAAAAGCAGCAGCTGCTCCACTGGAACAAGATGAAGTGCTACTGGCGCTGCTATTGATAGGTCTCGGAAGACCACCACACTCCTCCAGCTCATCTGCGGAATCTTCTCCCTCCTACTGTAACTGCATTCTGTTTTTTCTTTGCCTCTCACACACCCTCGCTATCAATTGTTCCTTCTAGGCAGTGAGGGAATTGGAACTAATTGCCATCTTGCCTTTGATTCGTGGATCGCAAATTGTGCCAAGCATTAACTTGGAACAATTGTCAGTTCCTTTTTCAGCCTTGTTAGAAGGGCTGCAACATTGGGTATTATATTACCCACAGCACCAGGCAAGCGTTCCCTATGAGCAAGGAAATAGTTGATTTATGAGAGGTTTGTGAAGAGGGGAATGACTTCGGCCAGGCTAGCGTTCTCTTTGCTTAACATTTCTGTCAAAGCACGGAAAGGCATGAGGACTGTCAATACCTGTTCCATCAGGGCCCAGTCAGCCCTGCCTAGTATTCTGTTACTGCCAATGGAATGGTGACATGACATTGCGTAAATTGCCTTTTTCTGTTCCAGGATACGCTCTGGCATATCTAAGGTGACGTTCCACCTGGTTCTAACATCTTGTTTGAGGAGGTGCACTGGGTGGTCTGCCTTTTTCTGTTCCTCCCAGAGGAGCTGGCTATCTCTGACGCTATGATGGAAGTGGGCAGCAATTTGTTGGCATGACTCAAGAAGTGCTGACAACCTTCCAGTGTTATTACCATCCTCGAGAGCAGCCTTAACTACCAGATGCGGGACATGCACACCCCATTTGTGCCTGTGTGCCTTCCTGCTCCCCTAGCCACCGAGCCACCATGTTCTGCAGTGCTTTGCGAATGTTACCTGAAGTGTGCTGCTGATCCATTACCTCAGCATGGAGGAGGAAAGAGCGGTGCCCCTTCTTGGCTGCTGCACCTGAACTTGTTGTTGGTATCAGTAATGATGTGTCTTGCAACACATTGGGCTGCCATCAATGCTCCGTCAATGACAGGAAGGCATGCTGGCCACTCGGAGCACTCCATAAGTCACGTTAAAGTGCACTGACTGGCCACCAGCCTTTCCTAGCAGGTCCTTTAAAAGCCCAACGCATGACTGGTACAGTGAGGGCACTATAGATCTACTAAATGTGGTGTGGGATGGAATCTTATATCGGGGTGCGATAGACTTCATAAGTTGCTGGAAGGGCTACCCATTCACCAAATTAAAAGTAGCTCCCCCAACGTCTATGAGCTGTGCAATGAGGCATGTGATTTTTTTGGGACTGCTGTCTGCACATCCCCTTTGAAAGAAACCCACCAAAATCTTCCAGTGTGGCTTGTATTAATTTTGGGATGGGCTGTGACTGTCTGCTCTTACTAGGACCAGATGTGGCATGATCCCTCTACCCTTTCTCCTGCCTACTGACTGTGCCAGTTGAAATGGAAGGTGGTGGAGAAACTGAGGTGACACTTTCCTGCTCTTCACATGCTGGAGAAACCTCACTATGCTTTTTGGTTCTACGTACCTTTACAGAGGTAATAGTAGAACTAGACATGGCAGCAGGGATGTTGGGACTGGGATTGGAGGAGGACAGTGGAGTAACAGTGATGGCGGACACACTAGCAGCTACCACCTGCCTGGGAGACTAAATTGGAACTGGAGGTGTTGAGTTTTCAGTAGAAGACACAATTGTAGCTGGAGAAACAGGAGGAGTACTATGGACAGCTGTGGGAAAAATCAAGCCGAGGGGAAAAATCAAGCTCAGGGGGCCTTGGTCCCTCACATTCTTCTTCTACCTCTTGTGGTTTGGACAGGAAGAAAAATCATCAGCAGCAGATTTTGGGGAGACCTGCTGAATTGCCTCTTCTGCCTGGTGGCTAACGGAAAATGGTAAACTATCTCCCTCAATAACATTTTTTGGAGAAGGTATGCTCTCAGTGGCAGTAACAGTGGTGGCAGGAGAAATTTTCTCCAAATACTGCAACAATTCCCGTTTGGGCTGCTTATATGGATCTTTGCTATAAAAATCCCACGTTGAATTCTGACCAGTAGTGATAAACATGCTAGGTGTCTCCAGGTTTATAGAACTGGCTGTAGTGGAGGTGGTGACGGAACTGGCAGTGGCATTGGCTGATGACGAGAAACAGGTGTCGGCTACTTTGTGGTCTCAGAGGAGAACCTGGACCTCTCTACCCTGCTAGTAGAGGTAGAACGACCTGCAGTTCCCTTCTTATTTCTATTTTTTTGTTTGGAGTGCTGCTGCTGAGTCTGACTATGTAATTGACTAGTAGTACTAGTACTACTGAGTGTCCTCTTCTTTAGCCGCCTGCTGCTGCTAGCTCCGCTTGAAAGCAATGGCACTGTGGTGGTGTTGGTGTTTGCTGGGTCACTGCAGCTGGTACCAGGACAAGGAACATCATGTTGTTCACTAGGACTCAACTCCATTACAGATAGGTAGGTAATGTACTCTAATAATTTTAAAACCTGGCCACACGACAACTGTCAGACTAGCTGTGTCACTCTGAAAATTGTTATTAACACAAATTCCTAATATTTTTATTTTCAACAGGAAAAAAGATGACTTGCGGTGGCAATAAGGCACTTATGCTGGATGCCTGCCTTCCTACACAACTGTCAGACTGACTGTGTCACTCTGAAAATTGTTATTAACACAAATTCCTAATATTTTTATTTTCAACAGGAAAAAAGATGACATACGTGGCAAAAAGGCTCTAATGCTGGATGCCTGCCTACATAACTGTCAGTCTGGCTGTGTTACTATGACAATTGTTATTTACACAAATTCCTAATATTTGTCTTTTCAACAGGAACAAAAATGACTTGCTGTGGCAATAAGGCACTAATGCTGGATGCCTGCCTGCCTACACAACTGTCAGACTGGCTGTGTCACTCTGAAAATTTTTATTAATGCAAATTCCTAATGTTTTTCTTTTCAACAGGAAAAAGGATGACTTGTGGTGGCAATATGGCTCTAATGCTGGATGCCTGCCTGCCTACACAACTGTCAGACTGGTTGTGTCACTCTGAAAATTGTCATTTACACAAATTCATAATATTTTTCTTCTCAACAGGAACAAAAAACTTTAACTTTAAAAAACAGCTCCTGACAGTGGCAATAAAGCACTAGAATGGCTAATAAGGCACTAGACTGGCTATAAGGCACTAGACTGGCACTAGACTGGCTAATAAATCGCTTTTCTGGACACTCTCTCTCTCTTTCCTTCTCTTTCTGAGCTCCAACAATGGACTAACAGGAAATGCAGGCTATCTGGGTATCTGTGTCATTAGTCCAACCCCCATCATGAAATGAAGAAGCTAATTGGACTAGAGAGGACCCCCATCATGAAAAGAAGAAAGTAATTGGACTAGAGAGGGAGGGAAATTAGCGAGTTCAGGAAGCTGTCGTCTGAATTTCCGAAATTTCGGACCAGGGCTGTCCGGATTAGTTTTATTTTTACGAAAGGCCCTTGCCTTTCGGCCAACCCGAATGACTCTTATTTGTCTTAATTCCGAATTTGGCCGAACAGATTCGCACAAGTCTACTAAGCATATGCGTTTCGTCTAATCACCCTTATTCCAAGGGTATTGAGAAAGGTAAGGATGGAAAGAACTAACAATATCATGATTGCTGCCTTCTTGCCCCATCAGGCCAAGTTCTTGGATCTTCCTAATCTGTCCATCACGGAAACCATTTTTGCCTTTTCCTGAGACCTGATCTTCTGACACAAGGCCAGGTTTGTCATCATCAGGTGGAGAGATTGGCTTTGACAGCCTGGCTCTTGAAGTTGACATCTTAAAAAGGAAGGGTATTTCAGGTGCAGCCATCTTAAATGTGATTCAAGCTAGGAAGCTTTTCTATGTTTTCTACGTCCAAAGATTATCATAGGGTCTGGTCGCTATTCTATCAGTGGTGTGCTGATTGTGATTTTCTTCCATGACCTTTCAGACTTCCGCTGGTTCTAGTCTTTCTTCAAGATGGTATCAACAAAGGTCTCAGCCTTAGTTCTATCAAGGTACAGATTTCAGCTCTCTCACTATTCTTTTCCAGTGGTATATTTCTTTGCTCCCTGATGTGAAGGCCTTTGTTCAGGGGTGACTCTAGAGATCACACTCCTCTGTGGGATTTGAATTTAGTATTAGCAGCTCTCCAGAAGCCTCCATTTGAACCTCTTTCAGGTGCTTCCTTGCAACATCTGACACTCTAGAGGGCAACGTTGAATAATAACATGAATTATGTCAGATTCAATAAGTAGTCTACCAGAATGGTTAATGAGCATAGGCCCAACAAATCCATGTAACTTATAAACTTTTGTTGCACCTTTTTTTTACCTCAACATGCATCCCAATCAGCCGTTATGATGTACAGTAATCTAAAGCCAAGGAAAATTATAACGGTCAACGTTATCTAGCGACCCTGATTGTTGTCAAGACAAGTTCAAACTCACAGCCAAAAGTATCACGTAGTTTCAAATAACTGGAGAGCGAGAGGATCAGTCATTTGAAGGAGGTAGAAGAAGTTTGGAGAGGAGAGAATTAAACAAATAACGATTTATGCATCTGTATCCCTCATTACGTGCTTGATAAATGGCCTATAAAATGTATGGGTGCCCCGAAGATTCCACGCTGCGTGTTAAGGGTGCTTTCACCAAAAATAGATTGAGAACTACTTGTCTAAGTGCCTACTAACTTTAGGCAGAAGACAATAAGATTAGATTTACAAAATATATCCCGCATAAAACAAAAAAAAAAAGCAAAGTGTAAAAGGTATAGAGTCAATGCTCTCAATTAATTCAAAATAGCAAACTCTACTCCCCATCTAATGTAGACCAGTTAACTATTATTAGTGTGTTAAATGTGATCATAAAAGTTAACTTTTATTTTCCAAATTATAAAAGAATATTTTTTCCATTGTTATTAGGATTAACAATTAAAACACCAAGCAACATCCAATTTCAAAGATGAGCTTCATTTAAAACATATTCAATGTGGGAATATACACTGCAGGAATAGCTATTAGTTACATATGACAATATGATTTGTACAGTTATCGTAGTGATCATAAATATATAAATGCATATCCGTCTATCCAGTATTTGATATTAGTAGATTGTATAAATGTATGATCAATTATATGAATCATGGTCCCTATATATGTCACAAATGGAAATGTAGACCTATGGTCCCTGTTCTAAGGCCCTTGTGGAATTCCACATTGTAATCCTAACATTCAATTCCATCCGCTAAATCTTATCTTATTTCTATTCTTGCACAGTACACAATAGGCAATCAAGTCACAGCATAAATGTGTCCCAAGTATCGGACCACAGCATGGCCCAACGCTTTTCACACCAGATGCAGCTTCATCAGGGATTTATAGTCAAAATAATCCGTATCCTAGTGTTTTTTTATACCCTTCTTTCTGGGGGCATGTACTCAGTTAAATGTATCCATATCCTTATCTAGCAAACAATAGTGGGCGTGTATGACACTACTCATCAAAATATGATGGGCTTTCATTCAGCAAGTCCCTTTATCCTTGAGATCAACTTAATAGAATATATAGATAAGCATTGACAGCCTGATATGGCAACCACTCCAAAATAATTGCATCGTAGGCTTGCTACAGTGATAATACAATAGCCACAAATATCTTAAAGAATTTTAAAGATAAAATTAGATAAGGTGAAGAGCAAATCTCATAGGGGTCATTATGATTCTTTGGTCATAGTACGGTAAGTGGCAGGTTATTATTAGGACCGGTGAAGGACAACCTTGAAAGTCATGTGCTGGACACCTCTTTGCCAGTCAAAGGGTTAAAGTACATTAGGACATGGGGTAAGGAACCCATTACACTTGTTTAAGTATAGAAACCAATATTTCACTGCTAGAGAACAACTGTTTTTTTTGTTAATACCAGTGACAATATTATTTCTAGCATATCTATTTCAAATAACACTAATGAAGGAATATCCCTGTAGCCCTAGAATGACTGCTTCCTTAAGGAATGTTAAACAGTCAACTTTATGGTCCATATGTACAAAATTAAAGGTATAAACCAAATGCACCATAGGGGACAAACAGACACGCCATATTTCTGTTGACTTATATGAGGCTCTTTAACCCACCGAATGCTAGAAAAGTCTCCAGTGCATTGTGAAGCAATTCATTGGAAACCTGTATCGTTCAAGAAGTTAGAAGTCCCATTTTATTTGTCCCATGTGGCGTTGTGCTGTTGGTTTACCCTAAAATTGCTCCATTTCTCTTTTATATACATGGGGCTATGCCTCCTACACCAAGAAAATAATGTTTTTCTAGATCATTCAGGTTATACAGAATAGGTATAAGCCCTCTTCATTTTTAGGTTTTGTTTCCCTTTAAAGGGGAACTTTCATCCAGGACCAGAGCTGTCCATAGGATGGTGTAGCAACAGCGCACTGTACAATTTCAGGTCACTGTGATATTGCACCTAAAATATTCAGCTTTGAGCTGTAATAACTTTTGAATAAAACACCTTTCAGCAGTGGGAGTACCCTTGTTTTACTCAGGGGGATAAACCCTACAACATATTTTTTTACATTTTAAATTTTACTATCCCTTTAAGTAGGTATCAGTGTTCAGGAGAAGTAAGAATGGGGGTGGGGGTAAGATTTACTAGAGCATTAGAAGGGTCAGGTCAATGGTGATTGGAGAGAATCAGAAATTAAGTTTTGTATATTTGTCCAGAAGTTATAATCCAGTTTATCTTTACAACCAAAAGCAGTATAGTTTTGTTATACAGGTGAAATTTTACATTCAAATAATTGTTTTGCATTGCTGTTTTCTAAAAGTGCTTATTTAGGCCTCATAATGAAAGTTTTTAACATACTACAGGATAGCACTGCTTAAAATTCAATTATGGTTTTTTTTAATAACAGATCACTTTAACGCAAACAATTATAGCGTCACTAGGTTTATTATGTTTACCTTCCTTTTAATAAATCTTTCTCTATCATCCAATAGAACACAGGTACCATGGGGGTTGAGTTCTCCTTTGGAGGGCAGAATATATTAAAAAAAGTCAAGGCCTTATGGGTGAAGACTTCCATCTCCTTCTGCAGGCCAACCCTGGCCCCACCTTTAGTTATGATGTGTTCTTCAAGGTGTGTGGACGGCTAAGAACAGTTCTCTTACTTTTAGTTTCTTTATTGTTTTTTTATGTTAGATATGTGGCTGTTATAATTCCCCCATTGGGAGGGTTACCATTACTGGGCTTCCCCTGCAGATGGAACGCCATAACTCTATAGTAGCAACCAGGTGTGTATGGAGCGAACCAGTACCCAGTACGTGGAACGCTAGACAAACTACAGAATAGCCGCAAGGCTTATGGAGCGAACCAGTACCCAGTAAGTGGAACGCTAACAATCCTGCAATACAGCCGGGTGGCTAGAGGAGCTAACCAGTACCCTGTACGTGGAACACTAACGATACTGAGACAGCCGGATGGCTAGAGGAGCGAACCAGTACCCTGTACGTGGAACACTAACGATACTGAGACAGCCGGGTGGCTAGAGGAGCGAACCAGTACCCTGTTCGTGGAACGCTAACGAGACTGAGACAGCCGGGTGGCTAGAGGAGCGAACCAGTACCCTGTACATGGACCCTAACAATACTGAGACAGCCGGATGGCTAGAGGAGCGAACCAGTACCCTGTACGTGGAACGCTAACAATACTGAGACAGCCGGATGGCCAGAGGAGCGAACCAGTACCCTGTATGTGGAACGCTAACGATACTGAGACAGCCGGATGGCTAGAGGAGCGAACCAGTACCCTGTACGTGGAACGCTAACGATACTGAGACAGCCGGGTGGCTAGAGGAGCGAACCACTACCCTGTACGTGGAACGCTAATGAGACTGAGACAGATGGGTGGCTAGAGGAGCGAACCAGTACCCTGTACGTGGAAAGCTAACAATACTGAAACAGCCGGATGGCTAGAGGAGTGAACCAGTACCCTGTACGTGGAATGCTAGCAATACTGAGACTGCTGGGTGGCTGTCAAGCAACCAGTACCCGCGTACTGAATAACCGGCAAGATAGAAATGTCGCCAAGGCGACTCGGGAACGTCAGATGACGGTAGGCGAACTGGACAGGTACCAGCAGATGGAAGCAGGAGCCAGCATGCAGACAATCAACCGGAATCAGGAACGATAGCGGCGACTGGCAGCAGGAAGCGGTGGCTCAACCGGATCAGACGGAAGCAGGAACTACTCGACTGGCAACACTGGAACAGGACGAACATAGGTCGCAGGAACACAGCAAAGGCCCTGGATACTAAGGAACAATGTTAGACTCAAACAGCATAGAGACAACATGAAAGGGCAACCAAAGGGTGGCCAGGGTAGGTTTACATAGGCAATACAGGGCGGGCTGAAGGCAGCCAGCCAATGGAGAGCCCCCTACTGGTGATAGACACAAAAGGAGAGCAATCACGGGCACTGTGATAGCAGGACTCAGTAGATAGATACCGAAGACTTTTTTTTAGAAGAGACTATAAAACTGAGGATGACTGGTGCAAGGCAGACTCAGGATGACAGGAACACTGTAGATGTAGCCAGCAGCAAACTGCAGAACACTGGAGCAGGACTCAGAGAGATACCGCAGACTTTTTTTTAGAACAGACTACAAAACTGAGGATGGCTGGTGCAGGGCGGACTCAGGATGACAGCAACATTGTAGATGTAGCCAGCAGCAACCAGAACACTGGTGCAGGACTCAGTAGATAGATACAGCAGACTTTTTTAGAAGAGACTACAAAACTGAGAATGACTGGTGCAGGGAGGGCTCAGGATGACAGGAACACTGTAGATGTAGCCAGCAGCAAACTGCAGAACACTGGTGCAGGACTCAGTAGAAAGATACCGCAGACTTTTTTTAGAACAGACTACAAAACTGAGGATAACTAGAGACAGCAGACTTTTTTAGAAGAGACTACAAAACTGAGGATAACTGGTGCAGGGCGGACTCCGGATGACAGGAACAATGTAGATGTAGCCAGCAGTAAACTGCAGAACACTGGAGCAGGTAGGACTTAGTAGACAGATACAGCAGACTTTTGTTAGAAGAGACTACAATACTGAGGATGACTAGTGCAGGGCGGACTCAGGAAGACAGCAACACTGTAGTTGTAGCCAGCAGCAAACAGCAGAACACTGGTGCAGGACTTAGTAGTTAGATACCACATACTTTTTTAGAAGAAATGAAAAACAGTAGAGCAAGACTGAACAACCTGTATAGTGGGACAACATTGTAGACTTTAATTCCCCCCTGTGTCCCACCAAGTCAGGTGGGTGTCCTCTGCCCAAACTACCACGGTTCTAGAGCTAGGTATGCTGGAATGCTCAGCGTATTATGGTACTATGGTACTATGGTTGATTGTAGATGAAGTCCTGTTTTTTCTAATCTGCATTGAACCTGAGAGCAGGGTAACCCAGCTTTGGCAGGTTGACTTTTAAAACAGTCATTTGCTCCATGAGCTGGGGGGGGGCAATTGAGAGCACTGGGGGCTATGTATATTTCCTGTTACGGAAAATACTTGCTCACTCTGGACAGTGGTTGGGGGGCAAGAAAGCAACTCCTGGGCTACCAGGGACAAAGTAGGCCACACAGCCCTCTTGTTATCCCAGAAACTCAAGGGATCTCTACTTGGGGGCAAAGAAGGTTCCGCAAGGTAAGACTTAACCTCAAACTTAGCACTTTTTCTATTTATGGGGAGCTCTTTCTTTTGTCCGAAGCATAATCTGTCCATTGCCTCAGCATAAAAAGCAGCAGCTGCTCCACTGGAACAAGATGAAGTGCTACTGGCGCTGCTATTGATAGGTCTCGGAAGACCACCACACTCCTCCAGCTCATCTGCGGAATCTTCTCCCTCCTACTGTAACTGCATTCTGTTTTTTCTTTGCCTCTCACACACCCTCGCTATCAATTGTTCCTTCTAGGCAGTGAGGGAATTGGAACTAATTGCCATCTTGCCTTTGATTCGTGGATCGCAAATTGTGCCAAGCATTAACTTGGAACAATTGTCAGTTCCTTTTTCAGCCTTGTTAGAAGGGCTGCAACATTGGGTATTATATTACCCACAGCACCAGGCAAGCGTTCCCTATGAGCAAGGAAATAGTTGATTTATGAGAGGTTTGTGAAGAGGGGAATGACTTCGGCCAGGCTAGCGTTCTCTTTGCTTAACATTTCTGTCAAAGCACGGAAAGGCATGAGGACTGTCAATACCTGTTCCATCAGGGCCCAGTCAGCCCTGCCTAGTATTCTGTTACTGCCAATGGAATGGTGACATGACATTGCGTAAATTGCCTTTTTCTGTTCCAGGATACGCTCTGGCATATCTAAGGTGACGTTCCACCTGGTTCTAACATCTTGTTTGAGGAGGTGCACTGGGTGGTCTGCCTTTTTCTGTTCCTCCCAGAGGAGCTGGCTATCTCTGACGCTATGATGGAAGTGGGCAGCAATTTGTTGGCATGACTCAAGAAGTGCTGACAACCTTCCAGTGTTATTACCATCCTCGAGAGCAGCCTTAACTACCAGATGCGGGACATGCACACCCCATTTGTGCCTGTGTGCCTTCCTGCTCCCCTAGCCACCGAGCCACCATGTTCTGCAGTGCTTTGCGAATGTTACCTGAAGTGTGCTGCTGATCCATTACCTCAGCATGGAGGAGGAAAGAGCGGTGCCCCTTCTTGGCTGCTGCACCTGAACTTGTTGTTGGTATCAGTAATGATGTGTCTTGCAACACATTGGGCTGCCATCAATGCTCCGTCAATGACAGGAAGGCATGCTGGCCACTCGGAGCACTCCATAAGTCACGTTAAAGTGCACTGACTGGCCACCAGCCTTTCCTAGCAGGTCCTTTAAAAGCCCAACGCATGACTGGTACAGTGAGGGCACTATAGATCTACTAAATGTGGTGTGGGATGGAATCTTATATCGGGGTGCAATAGACTTCATAAGTTGCTGGAAGGGCTACCCATTCACCAAATTAAAAGTAGCTCCCCCAACGTCTATGAGCTGTGCAATGAGGCATGTGATTTTTTTGGGACTGCTGTCTGCACATCCCCTTTGAAAGAAACCCACCAAAATCTTCCAGTGTGGCTTGTATTAATTTTGGGATGGGCTGTGACTGTCTGCTCTTACTAGGACCAGATGTGGCATGATCCCTCTACCCTTTCTCCTGCCTACTGACTGTGCCAGTTGAAATGGAAGGTGGTGGAGAAACTGAGGTGACACTTTCCTGCTCTTCACATGCTGGAGAAACCTCACTATGCTTTTTGGTTCTACGTACCTTTACAGAGGTAATAGTAGAACTAGACATGGCAGCAGGGATGTTGGGACTGGGATTGGAGGAGGACAGTGGAGTAACAGTGATGGCGGACACACTAGCAGCTACCACCTGCCTGGGAGACTAAATTGGAACTGGAGGTGTTGAGTTTTCAGTAGAAGACACAATTGTAGCTGGAGAAACAGGAGGAGTACTATGGACAGCTGTGGGAAAAATCAAGCCGAGGGGAAAAATCAAGCTCAGGGGGCCTTGGTCCCTCACATTCTTCTTCTACCTCTTGTGGTTTGGACAGGAAGAAAAATCATCAGCAGCAGATTTTGGGGAGACCTGCTGAATTGCCTCTTCTGCCTGGTGGCTAACGGAAAATGGTAAACTATCTCCCTCAATAACATTTTTTGGAGAAGGTATGCTCTCAGTGGCAGTAACAGTGGTGGCAGGAGAAATTTTCTCCAAATACTGCAACAATTCCCGTTTGGGCTGCTTATATGGATCTTTGCTATAAAAATCCCACGTTGAATTCTGACCAGTAGTGATAAACATGCTAGGTGTCTCCAGGTTTATAGAACTGGCTGTAGTGGAGGTGGTGACGGAACTGGCAGTGGCATTGGCTGATGACGAGAAACAGGTGTCGGCTACTTTGTGGTCTCAGAGGAGAACCTGGACCTCTCTACCCTGCTAGTAGAGGTAGAACGACCTGCAGTTCCCTTCTTATTTCTATTTTTTTGTTTGGAGTGCTGCTGCTGAGTCTGACTATGTAATTGACTAGTAGTACTAGTACTACTGAGTGTCCTCTTCTTTAGCCGCCTGCTGCTGCTAGCTCCGCTTGAAAGCAATGGCACTGTGGTGGTGTTGGTGTTTGCTGGGTCACTGCAGCTGGTACCAGGACAAGGAACATCATGTTGTTCACTAGGACTCAACTCCATTACAGATAGGTAGGTAATGTACTCTAATAATTTTAAAACCTGGCCACACGACAACTGTCAGACTAGCTGTGTCACTCTGAAAATTGTTATTAACACAAATTCCTAATATTTTTATTTTCAACAGGAAAAAAGATGACTTGCGGTGGCAATAAGGCACTTATGCTGGATGCCTGCCTTCCTACACAACTGTCAGACTGACTGTGTCACTCTGAAAATTGTTATTAACACAAATTCCTAATATTTTTATTTTCAACAGGAAAAAAGATGACATACGTGGCAAAAAGGCTCTAATGCTGGATGCCTGCCTACATAACTGTCAGTCTGGCTGTGTTACTATGACAATTGTTATTTACACAAATTCCTAATATTTGTCTTTTCAACAGGAACAAAAATGACTTGCTGTGGCAATAAGGCACTAATGCTGGATGCCTGCCTGCCTACACAACTGTCAGACTGGCTGTGTCACTCTGAAAATTTTTATTAATGCAAATTCCTAATGTTTTTCTTTTCAACAGGAAAAAGGATGACTTGTGGTGGCAATATGGCTCTAATGCTGGATGCCTGCCTGCCTACACAACTGTCAGACTGGTTGTGTCACTCTGAAAATTGTCATTTACACAAATTCATAATATTTTTCTTCTCAACAGGAACAAAAAACTTTAACTTTAAAAAACAGCTCCTGACAGTGGCAATAAAGCACTAGAATGGCTAATAAGGCACTAGACTGGCTATAAGGCACTAGACTGGCACTAGACTGGCTAATAAATCGCTTTTCTGGACACTCTCTCTCTCTTTCCTTCTCTTTCTGAGCTCCAACAATGGACTAACAGGAAATGCAGGCTATCTGGGTATCTGTGTCATTAGTCCAACCCCCATCATGAAATGAAGAAGCTAATTGGACTAGAGAGGACCCCCATCATGAAAAGAAGAAAGTAATTGGACTAGAGAGGGAGGGAAATTAGCGAGTTCAGGAAGCTGTCGTCTGAATTTCCGAAATTTCGGACCAGGGCTGTCCGGATTAGTTTTATTTTTACGAAAGGCCCTTGCCTTTCGGCCAACCCGAATGACTCTTATTTGTCTTAATTCCGAATTTGGCCGAACAGATTCGCACAAGTCTACTAAGCATATGCGTTTCGTCTAATCACCCTTATTCCAAGGGTATTGAGAAAGGTAAGGATGGAAAGAACTAACAATATCATGATTGCTGCCTTCTTGCCCCATCAGGCCAAGTTCTTGGATCTTCCTAATCTGTCCATCACGGAAACCATTTTTGCCTTTTCCTGAGACCTGATCTTCTGACACAAGGCCAGGTTTGTCATCATCAGGTGGAGAGATTGGCTTTGACAGCCTGGCTCTTGAAGTTGACATCTTAAAAAGGAAGGGTATTTCAGGTGCAGCCATCTTAAATGTGATTCAAGCTAGGAAGCTTTTCTATGTTTTCTACGTCCAAAGATTATCATAGGGTCTGGTCGCTATTCTATCAGTGGTGTGCTGATTGTGATTTTCTTCCATGACCTTTCAGACTTCCGCTGGTTCTAGTCTTTCTTCAAGATGGTATCAACAAAGGTCTCAGCCTTAGTTCTATCAAGGTACAGATTTCAGCTCTCTCACTATTCTTTTCCAGTGGTATATTTCTTTGCTCCCTGATGTGAAGGCCTTTGTTCAGGGGTGACTCTAGAGATCACACTCCTCTGTGGGATTTGAATTTAGTATTAGCAGCTCTCCAGAAGCCTCCATTTGAACCTCTTTCAGGTGCTTCCTTGCAACATCTGACACTCTAGAGGGCAACGTTGAATAATAACATGAATTATGTCAGATTCAATAAGTAGTCTACCAGAATGGTTAATGAGCATAGGCCCAACAAATCCATGTAACTTATAAACTTTTGTTGCACCTTTTTTTTACCTCAACATGCATCCCAATCAGCCGTTATGATGTACAGTAATCTAAAGCCAAGGAAAATTATAACGGTCAACGTTATCTAGCGACCCTGATTGTTGTCAAGACAAGTTCAAACTCACAGCCAAAAGTATCACGTAGTTTCAAATAACTGGAGAGCGAGAGGATCAGTCATTTGAAGGAGGTAGAAGAAGTTTGGAGAGGAGAGAATTAAACAAATAACGATTTATGCATCTGTATCCCTCATTACGTGCTTGATAAATGGCCTATAAAATGTATGGGTGCCCCGAAGATTCCACGCTGCGTGTTAAGGGTGCTTTCACCAAAAATAGATTGAGAACTACTTGTCTAAGTGCCTACTAACTTTAGGCAGAAGACAATAAGATTAGATTTACAAAATATATCCCGCATAAAACAAAAAAAAAAGCAAAGTGTAAAAGGTATAGAGTCAATGCTCTCAATTAATTCAAAATAGCAAACTCTACTCCCCATCTAATGTAGACCAGTTAACTATTATTAGTGTGTTAAATGTGATCATAAAAGTTAACTTTTATTTTCCAAATTATAAAAGAATATTTTTTCCATTGTTATTAGGATTAACAATTAAAACACCAAGCAACATCCAATTTCAAAGATGAGCTTCATTTAAAACATATTCAATGTGGGAATATACACTGCAGGAATAGCTATTAGTTACATATGACAATATGATTTGTACAGTTATCGTAGTGATCATAAATATATAAATGCATATCCGTCTATCCAGTATTTGATATTAGTAGATTGTATAAATGTATGATCAATTATATGAATCATGGTCCCTATATATGTCACAAATGGAAATGTAGACCTATGGTCCCTGTTCTAAGGCCCTTGTGGAATTCCACATTGTAATCCTAACATTCAATTCCATCCGCTAAATCTTATCTTATTTCTATTCTTGCACAGTACACAATAGGCAATCAAGTCACAGCATAAATGTGTCCCAAGTATCGGACCACAGCATGGCCCAACGCTTTTCACACCAGATGCAGCTTCATCAGGGATTTATAGTCAAAATAATCCGTATCCTAGTGTTTTTTTATACCCTTCTTTCTGGGGGCATGTACTCAGTTAAATGTATCCATATCCTTATCTAGCAAACAATAGTGGGCGTGTATGACACTACTCATCAAAATATGATGGGCTTTCATTCAGCAAGTCCCTTTATCCTTGAGATCAACTTAATAGAATATATAGATAAGCATTGACAGCCTGATATGGCAACCACTCCAAAATAATTGCATCGTAGGCTTGCTACAGTGATAATACAATAGCCACAAATATCTTAAAGAATTTTAAAGATAAAATTAGATAAGGTGAAGAGCAAATCTCATAGGGGTCATTATGATTCTTTGGTCATAGTACGGTAAGTGGCAGGTTATTATTAGGACCGGTGAAGGACAACCTTGAAAGTCATGTGCTGGACACCTCTTTGCCAGTCAAAGGGTTAAAGTACATTAGGACATGGGGTAAGGAACCCATTACACTTGTTTAAGTATAGAAACCAATATTTCACTGCTAGAGAACAACTGTTTTTTTTGTTAATACCAGTGACAATATTATTTCTAGCATATCTATTTCAAATAACACTAATGAAGGAATATCCCTGTAGCCCTAGAATGACTGCTTCCTTAAGGAATGTTAAACAGTCAACTTTATGGTCCATATGTACAAAATTAAAGGTATAAACCAAATGCACCATAGGGGACAAACAGACACGCCATATTTCTGTTGACTTATATGAGGCTCTTTAACCCACCGAATGCTAGAAAAGTCTCCAGTGCATTGTGAAGCAATTCATTGGAAACCTGTATCGTTCAAGAAGTTAGAAGTCCCATTTTATTTGTCCCATGTGGCGTTGTGCTGTTGGTTTACCCTAAAATTGCTCCATTTCTCTTTTATATACATGGGGCTATGCCTCCTACACCAAGAAAATAATGTTTTTCTAGATCATTCAGGTTATACAGAATAGGTATAAGCCCTCTTCATTTTTAGGTTTTGTTTCCCTTTAAAGGGGAACTTTCATCCAGGACCAGAGCTGTCCATAGGATGGTGTAGCAACAGCGCACTGTACAATTTCAGGTCACTGTGATATTGCACCTAAAATATTCAGCTTTGAGCTGTAATAACTTTTGAATAAAACACCTTTCAGCAGTGGGAGTACCCTTGTTTTACTCAGGGGGATAAACCCTACAACATATTTTTTTACATTTTAAATTTTACTATCCCTTTAAGTAGGTATCAGTGTTCAGGAGAAGTAAGAATGGGGGTGGGGGTAAGATTTACTAGAGCATTAGAAGGGTCAGGTCAATGGTGATTGGAGAGAATCAGAAATTAAGTTTTGTATATTTGTCCAGAAGTTATAATCCAGTTTATCTTTACAACCAAAAGCAGTATAGTTTTGTTATACAGGTGAAATTTTACATTCAAATAATTGTTTTGCATTGCTGTTTTCTAAAAGTGCTTATTTAGGCCTCATAATGAAAGTTTTTAACATACTACAGGATAGCACTGCTTAAAATTCAATTATGGTTTTTTTTAATAACAGATCACTTTAACGCAAACAATTATAGCGTCACTAGGTTTATTATGTTTACCTTCCTTTTAATAAATCTTTCTCTATCATCCAATAGAACACAGGTACCATGGGGGTTGAGTTCTCCTTTGGAGGGCAGAATATATTAAAAAAAGTCAAGGCCTTATGGGTGAAGACTTCCATCTCCTTCTGCAGGCCAACCCTGGCCCCACCTTTAGTTATGATGTGTTCTTCAAGGTGTGTGGACGGCTAAGAACAGTTCTCTTACTTTTAGTTTCTTTATTGTTTTTTTATGTTAGATATGTGGCTGTTATAATTCCCCCATTGGGAGGGTTACCATTACTGGGCTTCCCCTGCAGTGAATTGACCAGTATGCAGGTGCTGTGTGGACCCTTGCAGCCCTGTGGAGAGAGTCTTGTAACCCGAGTTTTCACTCCCAGCAGTGCTTCTCTGGGGCTCTGCTTTCTTCACAATGGTAACCTGAAGACAGAAGATATGAAGATTGGTGAGTAACCTTTTAAGTGCCTTGGTCCACTTTGTCCCTACCTTTTCCTACAGGGGTTTCTTTTGAGCCTTGATGCTCTTGCACTCATGTTGAGTATTTTAATTACTGTTCTACCCTGGGTTATGGCGCATGGATGACTGCATTGGGACTAGTTAACACCTTCCCTGCTCTTATATCTGGGTTAGGGGCTTTTCCTGGGCTTTTCCCTTTGGGGTCCTGTCTTTTAGGTGCCCCCCACATATTCTCTGGGGTTATTGGGTATTTTGGGGTACCTCAAATTTTGTCTGATTTTTGGGTGTTTTCAGCACCCCCACCATCTTTGTGCCATTGACTTCTATGGGCAAACGTCTTTGGAACAAATCTCTGCAACTGTTAGTTATACAGAGGTCAGAGTGGACTCTTTCTTCTTGTCTCCTCATGCTCATTCATCTGGTTCACGCCCTGAGTGTCTTGATGATCCATGGGTGTCTGCAGACAGAGTTGTAGGAGTTGCTAGGCAACAGCAACTGTGAAGATTACATTACCCAGAATGCATGTTTTGCGAGCCTTCTTCCGATTGGCTGCCTGTTTTGCAGTCACCATTTTACTTCTCTCTTGCTTATCCTATGCAGCGGCAGACACTCCTTGTTCTCCTTCTCTATATTAACCCTTCACCTGCCAGATAAGTACTTTCTGGGCTTTTCTTGGGTGAACTATTAGTCTGGGGAACTATTACTAGTGATTTTTGCTAGATGTACTCCTGTTAGGTTGTCGGATCCTAAGGGACATGGGGATAGACCTAAGGCTTTGACCCCTTGATTACTGTTCCTCATGTCAAACAGGGATCCCTAGAGAGTATCCTGGATCTCTGTCTGCTCCTCCTGTGCTGTAGCCCCCACTACTCCTTCGGGCCCCTCCAGCACTGAACAAGAGCCGCTTGGGTCAAATCATTGTTGTCCACAATGGCCCATTTCCTCTCTCCCTCCAAGTGGTTCTTCAGTCTTAGAAACCACCTACCACTTTTGAATATGTGGCCCCTAGACATCAGAGTATGCCTGCACTCATAGGGGCCTCCTCTGAGGAGGACTTTTCTGAGGGAGAATGTGAGGAAGTGGAATACGAAGATATGGATTCTTCCTACTCCTATGGGGACTCTTATGAGGCAAATCCTCTTCCCTCGGCTGAGGGACTTATCAGGGCTGTTCTGGAGATCCTTCAGGTCCTTGATACTCCTGATGAGGGGTCATCCTCAACAGATGTCTTCCAGAGGCATAGGAAAGCCTCAGCCTTCTCTGTTACTGCACGACACACCATTTGTCTGTGGACCAATCTTCCAAGAAGTCATTGGTTTTCTTACCTTTTCAGGGCAAGTTCCTGTTTGGACCTGAGCTAAAACAGATTATTAGTGATGCTACTGGGGGCAAGAGCACTTTGTTGCTTTAAATGTCTGCCAAACATCCTACTATGGTGAGAAAACTGCTTCTTTTTCAACCCCTGCCACACAGAGGAGCAAAGGCCCAAACTTTGCAGGCATCCAACCATCACCCCCATCCCCTGCCAAGCCCAGACTGCAGTGGCAGCCCAAGAGAACAGCTTCAAGGGCTAAGCTTGTCAATCCAGCTTCTGCATGACTCACAGAATCCTGGTCTGCAGGTTCCCGTCGACGGGCCTCTTTGCCTCAGATGCCCACCAAACGTCCTACAATGGAGAGGAAGCTGCTTCTTTTTCATCTCCACCAAACTAAGGAGCAAATGCGAAAACTATGCAGGCATCCAACCAGCAAACCCTACCCCCCCACCAAGCCCAGACAGCAGTAGCAGCCCAAGCGAACAGCTTCAAGGGCTATCTGTCAAGCCAGCTTCTTTCTGAATGACTCATGGAATCCTGATCTGCAGGTCCCTGTAGGTGGGCATCTTTGCCTTTTTCAGGACGCCTCTATCGTGGACCAGTGGATTTTGGTGGTAATTTCAGAAGGGTACAGAATAGGAATCAAATCCCTTCCTCCCTGTGTGAGTTTTTTGCAGCCTACACCGCTCTCTGACATTGTAGACTTTGTGGACTACAACCAATGGGTTTTCATCATCTACTTCCTGTGCCAGCTCTATAGCGATGGATTTCATTGTAGAGCTCTCCTTCCAAAGTTATGATGGTTGTCTGGGTCTTAGTTAACCACTTTTCTAAATAGGGTCACTTTGCATCTCTTCCTGAGTTGCCTACTCCTGAAAATCTGGCTGACCTGTTTGTGAAAGAAATCTATTACCTCCACAGAGTACCAGAACAAATAGTGTCATGATTCTGGACACCCTTCTTTAAAAGACTTGGAACTGGTTTGCACTTTTCAGCTGTCTACTACCCTCAGACTAATGGCTAGACAGAAAGACAGAATATTGAACAGTTTCTTCAGTGATGCTGTATTAAACAGCAGGATAAGCGGACTGACTCCCCTGGCAGAGTTTTCCTATAACTCCTTGTTGCAAGATTCCTTGGGCTGTTCTCATTTCTTTTGTGTCTTGGCAGGGCCGAATTTGTAATTAGGCAGAGTAGGCATCTGCCTACAGGCACACCACACAGAGGGGTGCCTGTCATTTGGATCCCCTGCTTGGCGCCCATGGCCCACAACAACAGTGAGGTCTCAGTCTGTGCCTTCTTCGGCACAGACCTGTAGCTGCGGTGAGCTCCCTCGTCGGCTCTTTAGTAATGCAGAGCGCTGGGAGATGACATCATCTCCCAGTGCTCTGCATTACTGAAGAGAAGACCGCGCGGGAGCTCCATCAGTTGCAGCTCTGTGCAGAAGGAGGAGGCACAGACAGACCTGTGGGACAGACATGACATGGGGGACAATATGGAGATGATTGGACACAGTGAGGGGCAATATGGAGATGATCATAGGGGCAATATGAGGGGCAATATGGAAATGATCATGGGGGCAATGTGAAGAGCAATATGGAGATGATGGGGGCAATGTGAGGGAATATGGAGATGATGGTGGCAATGTGAGGGTATATGGAGATGATTGGGGCAATGTGAGGGCATATAGAGATGATCATGGGGGCAATGTGAGGGGATATGGAGATGATCATGGGGGCACTGTGAGGGGCAAAATGGAGATGATTATGGGGGCACTGAGGGGCAATATAGAGATGATCAAGGGGGCACTGTGAGGGGCAATATGGAGATGATCATGGGGGCAGTATGGAAATGATGGGGGGCTACTTGGAGCTGATGAGGGCAATGTGGAGATGATGGGGGCAATGTAAGGGCAATATGGAGCTGATGGGGGCAATGTGGAGATTAGGAGCATTGTGGAGATGGCAAATCAGGGGGATGGTGCTTCAGATTTCTGTGCCTACAGGCTCCTGTGATGTAAATCCAGCCCTGTCTGTGTATGACCTTGGCTTTGAATTCTGGCCACGCTCGTTAGCTGCCAGTCCTGACTTCTTGCAGACATGATTCTATTTGTTGATTTGGATCCTGCAACATTGTCTGTGAGCTCCTAGTCCTGCTAAACAAACAGAACAAATGCAAGGAAAGTGGCCTGATAGCAACATATCATTGACAATAATCAAGCTGATAAAGGAAGGCAATACTCACAGAGTGGATCAAAGACTGCCCTCTGTTAGTGTACGCCGGTCTAACGGCAATTGCGGAATATTGATGGCGGTTCTCCCTGGATATAAAAAAATGATAGGGACTATTTAGATACATATATAATTCAATATGTAATACTCTTCTAAATGGGATTAATGATTTGTTAAAGGGATGGTAATGTTTCATAAAAACAGCAGCTTCAATTAATCTTCATAGTATTTGGGCCATTGAGAGTGTTATTTCAATACTGTCAGAGTTGTAGTTCAAGAGTAATTGAATGATAAAGTATCCCCCTTCTGCCTTTTACCTAGTGTAAGCCACCTCCCCTCAAATGTGGAGTCTGGTCACCTGACCAGACAGCTCGCATCAAGGGACAATCTTCTTACTGTGAGCATAAGGAAAACCCTGCCCCCCTTGACACATTTTTCAGGTGTTTTCTTATGCTCACAGTAAGAAGATTGTCCATCCGGCCAGTTTTGCTGCTCTGAGGTGAGCAATGTTACATCAGTAAAAGGGTGGCAGGAAGGGTATACTTTATCATTCAATTACTCATGAATGACACCTCTGACAGTATTGAAATAAAACTCTCCATGGCCCATATCCTATGAAGATTAACTGGATCTGCTTTTATTGTGAAACATTACTATCCCTTTAAGCAAACCAGAGAGTGGAATTCTGGCTACAAACCCTCCTTGTTGACCAAAATCATTCGATTCAAAACACCCTTTAATGACCAATATCCTAGTGAAATCACACATTTATGCCTAGTTCCTCTATATAAAGAGAAACAAAGGGCCAAACTCTTGTCACGTTGAACCGGAATGATCATATGTCCATGGTGCAGGTTTTTAGGATCTCACACATGAGCACAGGTGAATCAATCAGTGGTTCTATCATTTTGAAAGATCTGCCTGAGTTAATGACATTCACTTGTGTTTAACTCTTTCAGTGCCATGGGCTTGGACACTTTTATATACCCTGTAGGCCAGACACATTTTTAGCATTTTTGCTATCCATCAGTTTAGGCTTGATTTCCACTGGTATCTTCCTAGTTACATATGGAAAACTATATGTTTAAGGCCTTGCCTGGATTTATGGGAGGGGTGTAAGGAACTTTACCAGAATTCCTCTGTGAGCTCAGTCGTTACGTCTCTGGAAGAGGAAGTAGCGGCTCATCACTTCAGGTAGCGCCAGAGACTGTCTCCACTCATCACGGCATTGGCGTTCTGGTAGGAGAACATTCAGCTCGTCCTGCCTTGATCCCTTCCCCTTTTGACGTCAACCACTTCCTCTCAGGTCCTCCACTAACCAGCCTCCGTTCATAGATCTCTAGCCTTTCTACCCCTTTATCACTAGGAAGGTAGCTCTCATATTCTTTTAAATCAAAATATAGGTAACTGACATTGGTTAATGCATATATGCTTAAGTGCTTTGCTCCAAAATAGGAAAGATTATAACAACCAGTGGGTTCCATATTAAAAGATCAATATCTATTCAATTATGTTGTTGTAAGCAAGACTGAAACTCCTTTTTGATTACAGCCTGAATCATAAAGCAGTGGAACATGATGAGTACAAGCGTGATTCACTGACAGTGTACTCGACATTTTGCTGATCCATTTTTATGTACTTGTTCAGCTGAGAATCATAAACATACCTGAGAACTTCCAACTGAGGTCTACCCGGAGGGGAGTCCTCTGGTGCAGCAGGGGGTGACAATAATGACGTGAATAGCGTCAAAAAGGGGCAGAGTTTGACGCAATTGAGGGGGATGGCTTAAAGGTGTCACACAGAAGGCTGGGAAAGGAGGAACACCGGGAGAAACAGCAGATGTGGACAGAGTTTCAGTAGAAACTCCCCGTATCCGGAGGAATCAGCTTCTGTCCCGGAGACCCGGTAAAGCTCTGTCAAAACTGGAGTCTCCGGGGCAAATCCGGAGAGTTCCCAGGTATGATCATAAAGGTTGTAGTCCTCAGAAGAATCTGAATATTGTCCAATGGGTTATATGCACAAGGAGCATATGTACAATCAATTAGCTAGAATTATCTATTATATTCAATCTATAGCAGACTCGCATGGTACGGCCTATATAACTAATTTCGATAAGAATGCTCGAGTTTTATTTTTTTCCTTAATACCCCCTTTAATGTTATGTAGGTTCTCACTTCCTTTCTCCATCCAGTCATCAGTGCCTTAACCTAGTTTGAGGATATGCTATTCAGTTAGTTTAAAATGACTTGATTACTACATTTTTCCCTCTTTTACTTATTTTCACAGCAAATCTCTGTTGAAACACTATTTAGTACTGTGTGTTCATTCCTTCTCTGTACGTAGGTAGGTAAGAATTCAATGTTTCTTCAATTTTCACAAGCATCACACAAGCCTCAATGTCACTTGCTCACCACGTTAAGTCAAGCTTAGGCCAGCGGGGTCATCTGTCCGGTCTTTAAAAAAAAAAAATAATAATAATAATTACCTCTGAGTAGAGGTAGAAGGTTTGTTCATACGTTTTATTATAGATTCCTGCCTCCCTTACCTCCTCCAAAGGGGGCCTTTGGTAAGGATTATTAGTTCCAGAGAAACAATCTCCTTACCATTTAGTGGTGGATGAAGGTGTGGTTTTCTCTTAAAAACAGATTTGTAGTACCAACTACTTTCTCACTCCTTCCTGACTTCCCTATAGAGGATAAGGATGTTACTGAGGCTAGTAGTGCAGAATCCAGGGTGTACAAGTCTGCCTTAACTCATCATAGAGGCCGAAGGTAGCTTAAAGTACTTCTAAATCTGTCTACCTTACCTCTTCATAGAGGTCGAAGGTGGTTACAGTGACTGCAGTAATGTACCTTCCTTACCTCTCCATAGAGGCATTGAAAAATTCTGGGGGTGAAAGGTTGGACATCTTTCTGAAAGTTAAGTGTAGCAGTCTTCCTTACCTCATCGTTGTGGCCTAAGGTCGAATTCACTTGTCACCTTTACCCCTCGTTAGAGGCCTAAGGTTGACTAGCACTCTAACTGTAGTAGGAAGGTATCACGGTGCCCGTGATCCTTGAGCGACATTCTTACTTCCTGGTTTACACAGGCTGCATTCTTATTGGCTCTGGGCTGTTGCTCCTCCCAGGGTTTGTCTTCAAATACACCCTCCTGTCACTATACCGGTGCCCTTTCGTGGTGTACCTGTATCTAGCGTTCTGAAGCTCTTGTTCCTGTTTTCCGTGTATGACCCGGATCGCCTGACTACGTTTTGTTCCTGACGTTTCTGATTCTGATTCCGTTGCTGACCTAGGACTGGCTGACTAACTCCTTGTGTACCGATATGGCTTGGCTGAGTATCCGTTTATGTTACCGACTAGGACTGGCTGACTATCCCCGTGTGTACCGAACCGGCTTGGCTGAGTAACCGATTCTGTTGCCGACTTGGACTGGCTGACTAACTCCTTGTGTACCAAACTGGCGTGGCTGAGTATCTGATTCCGTTACCTACTGGGACTGGCTGACTACTCTGTGTATTCCGACCTGGCTGGGCTAGTTCTGGGCGTCCATTTAGACTGGTTGTATCCTCCGTGTGTGCCAACCTGGTTGAGTTGCTGTTCTTGCCACTACCGGGACTTGCCGTTAGTCTCATTGGTCCATTAGGGCTACCGATTACTGACTGCCTACGTTACGTGCTCGCTTACCATAGCGCCGGTCATCCCATTGCTCCTTTAGCCATCCGGAGCCTGCATGGGCCAATCACTCACCAGTGTCTGTGTTCCCTCCGGTGACCCTGTGCAGTAGGGTCCAGTCTAAGCCAGACTTCTGCCCGAGTTGCCTATACTTACCCTAGGGATCTAGGGCCCGTTACGGCCAGTGTCCGGTTTCCGTTGCCTCGTTAACCCTAGCGTGCTAGGGCCAAGTCACTTCCAGCTCTCTATTTCTGCTGCCTCCGTTAACCCTAGTGTTCTAGGGTCAAGCCACTGCCAGAGTTGCCTCCGTGTTGCCTCAGTATCCCCGAGCGTGCTAGGGCCCAGTCGCTGCCTGGTCTTGTCAGTGTTGCCTCATTAATCCTAGTGTTCTAGGGTCTACCGCTGCCTAAAGCCTTGTTGGTGTTGCCTCATTAACCCTAGAGTTCTAGGGTTGTACCGCTGCCTAAGTCTTATCGGCGTTGCCTAGTTAACCCTAGCGTGCTAGGGTCCTCTCGTTGCAGAGTCCTGTCTGTGTTGCCTCCGTTCACCCTATCTAGGGTCAGTTCTCTGCCAGAGTCTTTGTTGCCTATACTCCCCTAGCCCACTAGGGGTTTGCCCTGCAGCTGCCCTTCGCTTATGCCACCTATTGAGGAGTGGGGCTGTTGAGGAGTTCCTGGTTCCTGTGCTTGCTGTTGTATCCTGCCTGCTAGTCCTAGCTATTACAGTTCTGACATATTATTCTCTGTGTGTTTTCTCACCCTGACCCGTGTCAGATGTGGAAGGTACTTGGTACGGACCTCATCTGGACCTGAGTGGGGTATTTGCTTATTATTTCTCAATAAAGCTTTTTAACCTTACCTGAGTGTCTGAGTGTTCTTTACATAAAAACCGTGACAGTACGAAAGGGCCAATGACCTCAGACAATTCAGGTGAAGGTAGCTCCCAGAACATCCATTGGAGAATGGATGCACATGAGCAATGTCTAGATCAGTTGTCACTGGCAGTACCACTGGAGCTTACCGCTCACCTAGACAAACCTGTGCAAGCATCGGTGGCCACCCCAGTTTTGGCACCAGTGTCACAAACGTTGAACCCCAGTATACCTAATAGAAGGTTGTCAGCTACGGCTCCTCTATCATTGAGATATGACGGAGATCCCACCTTATGCCGAAGATTCCTAAATCAGCTAGAGATTTTTTTGGAACTGGTACCCCAGGCTTTTCCAAGCGAGAGAAGTAAGGTGGGATTCATGATCTCGTTGTTGACTGGTCGAGCGCTAGCCTGGGCAAACCCAAAATGGGAAACCGGGAAACCGATCATGGCAAACTTCAACTAATTCTTAAGGGCTTTTTGTAATGTATTCCTGGGCGTGCCACCTCTGCAGCAAAACGATTAATGAGAATCCAGCAGGGCCCACGAACAGTTGCAGATTATGCGATAGAATTTCACACACTCACTGCAGAGGTTGGTTGGAACGATGAGGGACTTGTGGAAGCATTTGCACAAGGCCTAGATGACAAAATAAAAGATGAAATAGCCGCTCGAGAGTTACCAGATGGGCTGGACAGATTAATTGAGTTTACTACACTAATCGATACCCGCATAAGGGAAAGGAGTCTCTACAAAGACCGTAAAGAGAGGCCAACTACTGGCGGGTTACCTAACCTAATTTGCCCACTCATACCTCCCTCTCTTCCCACACCTCCGGGCACTACGAGTGCCAGTAGCGAACCCATGCAGTTGGGGGTTTACACATTTATCTAAGGAGGAACGATTGTTCCGGCGCAGACAAGGCTTGTGCCTGTATTGTGGCAAGTCCAGCCACCTGTTGCGAGCATGTCCCATACGGCCGAGAAACGAACGCACCTAGAATCTTGCAGGGGACAGATCCTAGGTGGAGTATATCAGTCCCCAGAGGGCATCCAGAACAAGCCTGTGATTGAGGTCCTGGCATCCTGGGCTGGGTCATCTTTTGTTGCTACCGCCCTGATTGATTCCGGAGCAGCCGGTTATTTTATGGACAGGAGCTTTGCGAGCCGTCAGAATATTCCATTGGTGGAGATGGAGTCCCCATTGAACATTGAGGCCATTGATGGGAGACCGCTGGTGCTTCCACAGGTCACCCAGGAGACGTGTCCATTGGTAATCCGCATCGGAGCCCTCCATGCGGAGACCTTGAAGTTCCAGATCATGCAGTCTCTGCACTATGCCATTATTCTGGGCTTCCCATGGCTGCAATTACACAATCCCAAATTGGATTGGAGAGCCTGCGAGATTCTAGCCTGGTCTGAGTTCTGTGAGTCACATTGTTTGCACCAACCTACCAAGATTTTGTGTACCTCTCCCTCCCTACCGCTAGAATACCAATCATTCAGCAATGTATTCAGTAAGGGAGAGGCTAGTGCTTTGCCGCAGCTCGTCCTTATGACTGCGCTATTAATATTGTGCCCGGTTCTATGCCGCCCAAGGGTAGAACCTATCCGTTGTCCTGCAAGGATAATCAGGCAATGGAGGAATATATCTCGGATGCCTTAGAACGGGGTATAATTCATAAGTCTTCCTCGCCCGCGGGAGCTGGATTCTTTTTTGTGAAAAAGAAAAATGGGGATCTCAGACCCTGTATCGACTATAGGGGTCTGAATAAGATAATGATCAAGAACGCCTACCCCATTCCACTCATAACTAAATTGTTTGATCGGCTCAAGGGTGCTTCCATTTTTACTAAACTTGACTTAAGGGCGGCTTACAATTTAGTCAGAATAAAAGAAGGTGACGAGTGGAAATCTGCCTTCAGTACTCGGACAGGGCATTACGAGTATCTAGTGATGCCCTTTGGGTTATGTAATGCCCCGGCGGTATTTCAAGAATTCATCAATGATGTCCTTAGAGATATGTTACAGTCCTGTGTAGTTGTCCACCTGGACGATATTTTGATTTATTCCGCTGACCTGGAGACATACCGGGAACATGTTAAAGCAGTGCTACAAAGGCTGAGAGAAAATAAGCTATTTTGCAAATTGAATAATGGTGAATTTCATAGATCCAAGGTACCATTCCTGGGCTTTGTGATTGGCAAAGATGGCCATGGACAAAGACAAACTCTCTGGTGTGTTGCAGTGGCCTCGTCCCATTGGCCTTAAGCCCTTGCAGCGGTTCTTGGGCTTTGCCAGTTATTATAGGAAATTTATTTGTGACTCCTCCATGATTGTAAAGCCTTTGACCGATATGACGCACAAGGGTGCTAATGCTTCTGTGTGGTCCTCTGAAGCTATAAAGGCGTTCGAATCCTTAAAGTCTGCATTCACCTCTGCACCAGTTCTGTCGCATCCCATACCTGGCGTGCCATTCACTCTGGAAGTGGACGCCTCCGAGACTGGTGTAGGAGCAGTACTGTCACAAAGACCAGGTCCTGGGAAGACCTTGATGCCATGTGGATTTTTTTCAAAGAAATTGACAAAAGCCCAGAGTGTCTATGATACAGGGGATCGCGAATTATTGGCAATCATTTTGGCACTCAGTGAATGGCGGCATCTGCTAGAGGACACTAGGACACTGATTCTGATTCTAACAGACCACAAAAATCTTACCTACCTTTCAGAGGCTAAAAGGGTATCCCCTAGACAACCCAGCTGGGTCTTGTTCCTGTCACATTTCAACTTCATTGTGTCATACTTACTGGGCACTAAAAATACTAAGGCAGATGCCTTATCCAGACAATTTGGTATAGATCCTGAGTTCGAGTCTGCACCTGTAGATCATATCCTTGTCACTTTACACACCAGTATCACTTCCCCGTTGGGTCAAGAAATTTTGGCAGCCCAGGCCAATATCCATCCAGAAAAGCCCATGGGGAAGTGCTACGTGGCCGAACCCTTTCGGGCTAAGCTCATGGAGACTTATCACGCATCCAGTGCTCAGGGCCGGTGCAAGGATTTTTGCCACCCTAGGCAAAACCTACTTTTGCCGCCCTTGGCTCCGCCCCTTGTGTCCCACCCCCTTATATCCCGCCTACTTATACCCCACCTCTTTTCTTGCCCCACCAGCTCCACTTTGCCCCACCAGCTCCAACTTGCCCCCCACTAGCTCCACTTTGCCCCATCAACTCCAACTTGCCCCCATCAGCTCCACTTTGCCCCCCATCAGCTCCAACTTGCCCCCCACCAGCTCCACTTTGTCCCACCAGCTCCACTTTGTCCCCCACCAACTCCAACTTGCCCCCCATCCGCTCCAACTTGCCCCCCATGCGCTCCACTATGCCCCCTCAGCTCCAGCATGCCCCTATCAGCTCCACTTTGCCCCCATCCACTCCAACTTGCCCCCCAGCAGCTCCACTATGCCCCATCAGCTCCAATTTGCCCCCCAGCTCCACTTTGGCCCCCATCAGCTCCAACTTTTCCCACCAGCTCCACTTTGCCCCCTCAGCTCCAACTTGCCCCCATCCGCTCCAACTTGCCCCCCATCCGCTCCACTATGCCCCTTCAGCTCCAACATGCCCCTATCAGCTCCACTTTGTCCCCCATCTGCTCCAACTTGCGCCCAGCAGCTCCACTATGCCCCATCAGCTCCAACTTGCCCCCAGCTCCACTTTGCCCCCCATCAGCTCCAACTTTCCCCACCAGCTCCACTTTGCCCCCTCAGCTCCAGTTTGCCCCCCATCTGCTCCAACTTGCGCCCAGCAGCTCCACTATGCCCCATCAGCTCCAACTTTCCCCACCAGCTCCACTTTGCCCCCCATCAGCTCCAACTTGCCCCCTCAGCTCCACTATGCCCCCTCAGCTCCAAGTTGCCCCCCATCACATACCTGTAGCTCCCTCGCCGTCTTCTCTTCAGTACTGCAGAGCGCACCGGGAGATCATGACTTCCATCGCGCTCTGCATTACTAAAGAGCGACTGCGATAAGGGAGCGCAGTAGCAACACAGACCTGGTGTTGCGTTCTGGTGTGGTGGGTGCTGGCGCAGCTTTTCTCCGCTGCATGCCCGCTCCCCCAGTACTTGTGCGCCCTAGGCCGGCGCCTACCTCGCCTATGCTGCTGGGCATGTAGGCAAGAATCAGCTTATATGGTGGTTGTCCCGAATGTTCTGGTGGCCTACCCTAAGGGCTGATTGTGCAGCATTTATGGCAGCTTGTACAGTTTGTGCTCGCTCCAAGTCTCCAAGGCATCTTCAAGTGGGGCTCTTGCAAGCTGTTCCTAATGGCGATCGTCCATGGTCGCATGTGTCAATTGATTTTATGGGAGAACTGCCGGCTTCTAACGGTTACACAGTCATTCTTATGGTGGTCGACAGATTCTTGAAAATGGCCCACTTTGTGCCACTCCCCGGCCTACCCTCAGCTAAGACATTGGCCACTGTTTTTGCTAGAGAAGTGTTTCAGCTCCATGGGGTACCCAAGGTCCTTGTTTCCGATCGTGGGAGACAATTTGTATCCAAGTTCTGGAGGGTATTCTGTGACCAAATGGGTATCCAGTTGTCATTTTCCTCTGCGTATCACCCCCAGACTAATGGGGCCTCTGAACGCTCCAACCAGGGTTTGGAGCAGTTTTTACAATGTTTTATCTCCAACCATCACGATAACTGGGCTGACTTGTTGCCATGGGCTGAGTTCACCAGAAACTGTGCTGTTTGCTCTTCCTCCGGGAGCTCACCTTTTCTCATCAACTATGGGTTCCACATTTCAATAACATCAGATTCCGGCTCTGGATGAACACATTAAGCAACTCCACGCCACTTGGGCACAAGTCCAGAATTCTCTCAGTGATGCCTTTCAACGACTTCAGCAGCATGCCAACAACAGACGGCTGCCGGCACCCGTGTTCCAAGTGGGGGACCGAGTGTGGTTGTCCTCCAAGAATTTAAAGTTACAAGTTCCATGTGGCAAGTTGGCTCCTAGGTTTGTGGGTCCGTTCCGGGTGCTTCATAGGGTGAACCCTGTTGATATGCCTTGGAGTTGCCTGCCTCTGTGAGAGTCCATAACATTTTCCATGTATCCCTTCTCAAGCCCCTGGTGTGTAACCGCTATACCACCACCCAGGCAGTTCCTGCTCCAGTGCGTATTGAGGACCACTATGAATATGAAGTACAGAGCATTCTAGATTCAAGTAGATTCCGTGGACAGATCCAATACCTGGTACACTGGAGGGGATATGGCCCAGAGGAACGCTCATGGATAAACCACTCTGACATCCACGCTCCACTATTGTTGCGCAGATTCCATGCTAAATTCCCAGCTAAGCCCAGACCTCCCTCAAGACGGGGGGGGGTGTCATTGAGAGGGGGGTACTATCAAGGTGCCTGTGATCCTTGAGCAACATTCTTACTTCCTGGTTTACACGGGCTGCATTCTTATTGGCTCTGGGCTGTTGCTCCTCCCAGGGTTTACCTTCAAATACACTCTCCTGTCACTATACCGGTGCCCTTTTGTGGTGCACCCGTATCTAGCGTTCTGAAGCTCTTGTTCCTGTTTTCCGTGTATGACCCGGCTCGCCTGACTACGTTTTGTTCCTGACGTTTCTGATTCCGATTACGTTACCGACTAGGACTGGCTGACTATCCCCGTGTGTACTGAACAGGCTTGGCTGAGTAACTGATTCTGTTGCCGACTAGGACTGGCTGACTAACTCCTTGTGTACCAAACTGGCGTGGCTGAGTATCTGATTCCGTTACCTACTGGGACTGGCTGACTACTCTGTGTATTCCGACCTGGCTGGGCTAGTTCTGGTCATCCATTTAGACTGGTTGATCCTCAGTGTGTGCCGACCTGGTTGAGTTGCTGTTCTTGCCACTACCGGGACTTGCCGTTAGTCTCATTGGTCCATTAGGGCTACCGATTACTGACCGCCTACGTTACGTGCTCGCTTACCATATCGCCGGTCATCCCATTGCTCCTTTAGCCATCTGGAGCTTGTCTGTGTTGCCTCCGGTGACCCTGTGCAGTAGGGTCCAGTCTAAGCCAGACTTCTGCCCGAATTGCCTATACTAACCCTAGTGATCTAGGGGCCGTTCCAGCCAGTGTCCGGTTTCCTTTGCGTCGTTACCCCTAGCGTGCTAGGGCCAAGTCGCTGCCAACTCTCTATTTCTGCTGCCTCTGTTAACACTAGTGTTCTAGGGTCAAGCCACTGCCAGAGTTGCCTCAGTTTTGCCTCAGTATCCCTTAGCGTGCTAGGGCCCAGTCGCTGCTTGGTCTCGTCGGTGTTGCCTCATTAACCCTAGCATTCTAGGGTTGTACCTCTGCCTAAGTCTTATCAGTGTTGCCCCGTTAACCCTAGCGTGCTAGGGTCCTCTCGTTGCAGAGTCCTGTCTGTGTTGCCTCCGTTCACCCTATCTAGGGTCAGTTCTCTGCCAGAGTCTTTGTTGCCTATACTCCCCTAGCCCACTAGGGGTTTGCCCTGCAGCTGCCCTTCGCTTATGCCACCTTTTGCGGAGTGGGGCTGTTGAGGAGTTCCTGGTTCCTGTGCTTGCTGTTGTATCCTGCCTGCTAGTCCTAGCTATTACAGTTCTGACATATTATTCTCTGTGTGTTTTCTCACCCTGACCCGTGTCAGATGTGGAAGGTACTTGGTACGGACCTCATCTGGACCTGAGTGGGGTACTTGCTTATTATTTCTCAATAAAGCTTTTTAACCTTACCTGACTGTCTGAGTGTTCTTTACAAAAACCGTGACAGAAGGTCAGCTTTACCTCTTCACAGAAGTTGAAGGTTGGCTCTCTTAATTAATTCAGTTAAGTATTCCTCACCTCTTTGCAGAGGCCGGAAGCTTTACTTTAGTAATTCCGTCAATTAAGTTCACCTTTTCACAAAATCAATGATGTTTACACGTATCAAATTAGCATGGCTCACTCACCTCTGGTAGGAGTACTATGAGGTTAGCATACTTCCACACATTTTCCTTATCTCTTCATCTGAGGCCGAAGGTTGATGTTTTACAACCGTAATCTGGCTCCTCCTTACCTCTTCGTACGTGTCTTCACCTTTAGTGGTTAACTGTTGAATTATCACAGCACGGACACTAGCACTGCTATTCCTCCTGATTCGGTCCATTAGTCTACGGCTCACGTCCTTTACGTTTAGTTAGTTATGGCAGCATGCACAAGATCCACTTGTTAGCTGTAAGTCTCCGTATTCTGACAGTTGGCAGTGTTGTTCTTACTTATCTTTCAGAATGGAAGAAGCCGGTCTCCAAGCCAATTCCAACTCTGAGACATCCATGCCCGAAGCCCCGGTGACACTAGCGACCAATAATAATAGAATCACGGCAGAACTATCTCTGCGCCGTATCCCTTATGACACTTTGGAACATAATTAATTATTTTGGCTTTTGTTTCCTCCAGCCTCCCCCTCCCATCTCCCCCTTTCTCCTACACTAGTCAATATACCTCAGCTCCAGAATATCACCTAGCTGCTCACTGACCTCAGCTCAGCCATGGCGGATATTCGAAACACAGAGGACACCCTGGAGACTTTGTCCATTCCCTCAGTACACTCCCCCTTTAGCCAAGTGGCAATTCCCCAAGCAGGTATGGTTATGAGTCAATCTCCCCATATTACATCTGCTCACCTGGTTCTGGCCCATATCAGGATAAACGTTATCAAGGGAAAATTTAATCTATCTCCTGATAGCTTCACAAGACCTGGCTGAAAACCGAACCGTGAACTGCTGAGACGTTCCCATGGCCTTGAAAGCCAAGGATCCTAAATTGAACAAAAAACTATTGACTGTCATAGATCTTTTTCGGTCAAAACGGCATTGGCCTTGGTGCAATTTAACTTCGTTGCCGATTGGAGTGTAGTCGATAATTAGTTATTTTGCAGCCATTTTGCAGGCCTTAAAGCTGCCACCAGTTCATTATGTCAGTCGGCATCCCACTTAGCCAGTCTATGCCCATCAGCAGTTCCCTCTACAAGAGATATTACTCCAGGTTCATCCTTTCCAATTCCAGCCCTCCTGGCCCCGGCTCCTGTGCCAGTCTTACCACAATGTGATAAGTTGGAGAGAGCTGTCCATTATTTAGGCAGTTCTCCCTTCTGTAACAATTTTAATTCAAAAGGATGTTTTTTCAAATGGTTGTCGATTGTTGCATGTGTGCTCTGTGTGTCGTAAAGCTCACTCTAAAACTATATTCACACGTAACTCTGCTTAAAATAAATCTATCAATATCTATATGTTGCAGCAGTTATTGACTTATAACCCTGACTATAACCTCACACAGGCTCTGGTTACAGAATTTCAAGAAGGATTCCACACAGGAATTATAGCGTGTCCATCAGCCTCTTTTGAATCCCCTAACTTTTTCTCTGCAATATCATAACCTACAGTTGTAAACAGTCTGATCCCTAAAGAGCTAAGATAAGGGTTTATTATAGGCAACTTCTCAGCCCCTCCTTTCCCCATATGGCAGGTTAACCCTATAGGTATTGCAACCATAACGTTTTCCCTATAAAAGTGACATCATTCGGCTCCCCAATCCTCCCTGATTCCTAGCATTCTATGATCAGAAGAATACTCCTTAGAATATATGATAGACGATGCTATCAAACACATAACACAGACAGGCCACCGTTGCTTGCTTTCCAAGACTGATACTGCTGATGCGTTTAAACTTCTGCTGGTTCATCCCTCATTATGGCATTTGCAGGGCATTAAAGGGATAGTAATACTTAATTATTACTAATCCCTATATTAAAGTCCTATAAAAAAATTTATTGCCCACAGTGTCTTCTCTCAAACCTTTATGGTTTGAGAGATTATTGCTCCTAAGGTTGCCCTCTCCCTCCCCCTTCCCCAAACTCAGCGTTGTAACTGACTGAAGGGAAATCCGGTCTTAGGTCATCAGAGGGCTCTGCAGCAATCCAAGCACATGTAGAAGACCATTTCAGTGAAAGATTTCTTTTTTATTAAATCGATCTTGGCTGTGCTGCAGAGCCACCTGAAAGTCGTACGACTGACTTCCCTGCAGTCAGCTAGAACGCTGACTACGGGGAAGGGGGAGGGAGAGGGCAACTTTAGGAGCGATTATCTCTCAAACCATAAAGGTTTGAGAGATGACACTGGGGGCAATACATTTATTTTTAATAGGACTTTAATATAGGGATTCGTAATAATTAAGTATTACTATCCCTTTAAGTGGCATCAACAATATTTCTTCAGCACATGGCTTAGTTTCAAAATGCAGTCCTAAGATTTTTGACATGTTCGCTGATATGTTATGCTGGCTGCTTATCAGTCTCTGTAGATGTCCTATTGCACTTCACTATTTGGATGATTTCTTGGTAATTGAATCATACTGTCAGTTTCAGACCAGTCTTAGAAAACTGGTCTCACTTTTTTTTCAGATCCAGTCATCCCGATAGCAAGCGATAAAACTTCAGGACCATGTACATCTATATAATTCCTGGGTCTCAAATTGGGTTCAGAGAAATCTGAGTCTAGTTTACCCCACGAAAAACGTTCTCGTATACAAGATCTTATTGTCACGGGGTTACTTTGGAATAGCAACACTGACAAGTACAGATACAGTTAAAATGAATATCTTTATTGAGAAATAGAACAGAATTAAATAAAATGTACTTTCCCAAGCCTCACTGGACCAGGTGTAGGACAGTGTCTGGGCACTTCCCCAACCTTCACTGGGCAGGTGAGGAACAAGCACAGGATCGCCCGACTGAACAGAGGTAAATACCACTCTGACTGAAGGTACTTGCTAGTAGCAGTGATGGTAGTAGCTACTAGTACAGGAGCAGCTGTAAAGCCCCTGGGAACAGAGGGAAAAAAAACAGATATCTTAAGGTGGTAGACTTCAGAGACAGGATTCCCTAGAACACTAGGGTAGACCAACAGGCAGCGGTAACTGATATTCCCTAGAACACTAGTGTAAACCAACAGGCAACAGTAACTGATATTCCCTAGAATGCTAGGGTAACCCAACAGGCATTGGTGACTGAGACTCCCTGGAACGCTAGGGTAGTAGAACAGGCAATGGTGACCGAGATTCCCTAGAATACTAGGGCAGAGGAACAGGCAATGGTGAGTGAAACTCCCTAGAATGCTAGGGTAGCCGAACAGGCAGTGGTAACTGGAACTCCCTAGAACACTAGGGTAGTCTAACAGGCAGCGGTGACCATGAGGCCCTAGCACTCTAGGGTACCCAGTGGTGCAGAGCGGAGATAGTGAGAATGCCAGTGGCACAGACTGACACAAACTGAGCACCGCTCAAATGAGAGAGCGTAAGCAGAGACAGTAGGCCACGGGTATAGGATCGAGGTCAGCCGGAGCTGGGTCAATACACAGCAGGTAGTCAGCCAGGAGTCAAACCGAGAGCAGGTAGTCAGCCAGAGCCAGGGGTCAAAACGAGTGGGCAGCAGTCAGGGATCAAACGGAGCCAAAGTCAAAACAAGCCAGGAGTCATACACAGGAATCGAGCATCGGAATCCCAAGAGCTATAGCACACAGGTACACCACGAAAGGGCAAGCGAGAAGTGGCAGGCTGAGACCTTTAAGGTCTAGTAAGTAGGCAGAGACTCACTCTAGCAATTAACAGCGGCCAATAAGAATAGCGACTGTGCTTCAGAGAGACAACCAGGAAGTAATGCAATGTCGCCTGTACACACAATCGCTGGAGGCAATCACGGGCACCGTGATACTTATACAGCAGCTTTCTAATAAAACATATTGCACCAGGCTAGAACAACAGTCCTTGATAGGTCACCTTACATTCGCTGTGCGCATAATTCCACAAAGTAGATCTTTTATTTCAAGTTTACTGCTACTTCTATCCACTACATCTGATTCGTTTTGACAGAATCAAATTAGGAGCAATAATCGAGTAGGACCTATTCATGTGGAGCCAGTCCCTGCAATCATGGAACAGTAAAAGCATGTTCCCTCGTCTGCCATCCCCATCCTCCCCAGCGGTGTACTCAGATGCATCCGCAGCTCACCTTTTCACGGCTATATACAAATCAAAATGTTTCTCTGAACCATGGCCCCCTGAAGTTGTGTCATTATCTTCATTCTCCAAGAGTTCACCTTTTTGAGATTTACCCTGTAGTGGCTGCAGCAGCTGTGTGGGGCACATATTCTATACAGACAACCAATCCACGGTATTTATCTTAAACAAAGGCAGATCTAAGTCACCATCTATTATGTTGTTCCTTAGGAAACTGACGAAATGTTCTGTTCAGTATAATTTCAGATTCATAATGTATTCATTCCAGGGTCATCTAACATAGAAGCTGATGCTCTGTCATGTTTTAAATTACAGGAATTCTTCCAGAAGCCAACCCATGTCCAGTCTCCCCTCCAGCCTACTCAAGAGCTGATATCAAGCTAGAGATTTTCATCACTTCAACTCACGTCATAATTCAAAGAGGGCTAGTTCCTAATACTAGGCGAGCCTACTTCAGAGCTTGGTCAGCATTTCAGAATATTCTCTTACACACTAACCCAGTTCAACCCTTTTCCCCTTCTGTCATTTTAGCATTTGCCTCTTATTGTCATTCAGCCCTCAAATTATTGCCACTATCTATTAAGTTTTATTTAGCAGGAATTCAGCATTTCATATCCCTATTACACCTTTCATGGCCATCTGTATTTGATCTCACAGTATCAGGCTTTTAATAAAAGGTTTTTCTAACATGTCAAATTCCACACAGAGAAAACATCTTCCCATAGACGGCACAATATTCAAAAAGATGTCAGATCTACTCAAAATGTGGCCATTCATGATCATACAAATAGTATCATGCTGGCAGCCATCTACTTAGCATTTTTTGGGTTCTTGAGGCCAAGCGAGTTCACCATTTCTTCTTGCTCTTCTGACTTTATTCAATACCCCGATCACATTATGATATCTCTCGCTGTATCTAAGACTGATCAAACTGGATACGGTGTATCTATTCCATATTACTCAATAGGTCAATAAGTCAGCAGATAGCCCATTACTTCCGATGCATGAAGGTCCCCTTAAAACCTCCAAATTCATCCAGTTATCAAGAACACTGCTTGCTAGGTTAGGTTACAACCCCAGTTATTCTCAGGGCATTCATTTAGCATAGGTGCAGCCTTCTCCGCTTCTAGTAATAATGTACCTCCACACATTATACAAAGACTAGGTAAATGGAGATCTAACTGTTTCAGCCGTTACATTCCTAATCCTAGTAAAGAGATTAAAAGTGCTCTATGTTCCCTATGTAATTAACTCAATGTAAGCTTCATGATTATTAAAGACCTTGAATTATATTGGCTAGCCTAATTTTTGGCCTCTGATCAGGCTTGCTGCTTCATCAATGATCCAGGGGTCTGTCGGGGTGCTCCTTGATTTAAGCCACTAGGACTTCTTAGTCCATAGGTCTAATTGTATATCCCTGAAGCCACAAACATAAATTTAAGGCCTTGTCTGGATTAATGGTGGGGGTGTACCAGAATTCCCATGTGAGCTCAGATGTTTCGTCTCTGGAACCCATCACAAGTCCCCCACCCCCTTATTTTCAAATAAGTAATCATGGCAAGCCCTCTAGTCAGGCTTGCTGCTTCATCAATGATCCAGGGGTCTGTCAGGGGCTCCTGGATTTAAGCCACTAGAACTTCTTAATACATAGGTCTAATTGCATATCCCTGAAGCAACAACGATATATATCTTTTTTAAGAACAAACTGAGCTTTTGCATGGTGCCTCACATGAAGTAAATTTTGCATCATGCAAATAGCAATGTCATAATTACAAAAAAGTTAACAATTACTTATTTTGTTAAAATCACATACTATATATCAAAAACATTTATCTTTATTGTGAAAGTTCTAATTATTTGAAAAAGCCTTAAGTCCAGCAAGCATGAAATCACCAACTTTGTATTGTTTGACCTACGTTCATGGGTAGCCCAGAGCCCTAATTACCAGGAGAGCAAAATGGTTTTTTTTACATTTCTCTCTCTTCAAATGTACTGAAATCTGTGAAATCTATGGAATTTCCAACTGTATTATTTAGCTAGTGCTCTCAGGAGACAAATGACACCCCACTGGTATGAGATGACATACTGAAGGATTTGTTAAATACAAAACTATACCAACTACAACCTCAGATTTTTCTTACATTTTCTCAAACATGACTTGCCTGTATAAACTAGTTATAACAGCTACAGAAGTGAAGAAAAGGTAGACAAAGCATACCATTTTGGAATGAAGATAATCTACTGCATCACATGAGGGGTAACTTGCCTTCCTAATTTTCCATATCTTTTTTTGCATTTCCACCCCTTCAAATGTACTGAAATCTTTGAAAACTATGAAATGTCAAACTGAATTCTTTAGCTAGTGCTCTAATGTGAAAAATGGCACCACATTGGTATGAGTTGACATATTGTGGGGGGTGATGCTAGTTGTATATTATTAGAAGTAATTTATACTGCAGTTCCTATCATTTATAGACAAAGAAAAAACTTTGTGATATTAAAGGGATCTAGATTAGTATTGTGTAGACCTTAAACATCACATAAGGGAACTGTTCAGCATATGGAAGTAAATGAATCACCTCACTCTCTAATTAGTTTAGCTGTCTGCTAAAACTTAGTTTTGCCTTTTAATTAAAATTAGTAAAAACTATCTCATGTGAAATTAAAAATTGTTCATAGAGAAAAATACCCCTTATTCTCTGTGGACTAAAATACTCTCCTGTATTCTGGAGGAAATAAAGCCTTCACACAATAATAAATATTAACATAGTATCATAATATTTCTCTTAGTTTTTGGAGAAAACTAAGTATACGCTTGTTTAGTAACTTTTCTGTTTCAACAGGCAATTTAAATCGTTAAAGAAAGCTCTTATGTTTCAAAATGTAATTGAGCCGCTGAGCTAGAATATAAACATAAGTGTAATGATGTAATTTGCCGCAGAATAGTAGTTACCCTACCTCTTATTCACGATTATTTTCCTAATCATTGCAACAATATTGTTAAGGATTGGTACTCAATGTCTCCTGCTAAATAGCTCCTATAAATCAAAGTGCCTTCAAGTCTGTTTGTAAGAGACAGACATTACCTTTACATCCTCGGCTCGGTTTCCCTGCCAGGTACAACTAATTTAATACTTCATAGGATTTTTAATAGTTGTTAGTGACCAGCTAGAAAGGGATAGTTGAAAGTAAAGCACCTAGAGCCTTTTATAAGAGATAGGCATTAATGTTACCTCCCTGGTCAGGTTTCCCTGCCAGGTACACCTTCCTTGAGTCACATCAGCAAAAACAGGATGATAGACGTAGAGTGAGTTTTCTAGACAGGGCCATAAAGGCTTATTACTTTAATCATTTGCTACTATTGATATACTGTAGGGGGTGCCAGAATCACAAAACTCCGCCAATTACAATGTATAATTTTGTTATACATTTTTCAATTACAGACTTGCCTTATGGTTATAACAGCAAGATAAATGAAGAAAAGGTAGGAAAATCATACAGTTTTGGAAAGTAGACAGTAGGCTGGTGGGGGGCCACATAGTGCATATGGGGGATCTGTGGCTACCGGTGTGCACTGTATGTCCCCCACATACAGTGTTTGATTCCCATCCAGAATCCAGTGCACAATGGTAGTCTGTGTCTACCAGTAGGCAGTGGAAACAGGCTGCCGTAATGGGACTGCAAATGAGCTAAATTATTTTCTGTTCTTACCACGTTGGGGGGGGGGGCATCAGATGGTCTGAATAAAAAATAATAATAATAATAATAATAATAAAAAAAAAACATGTGTGTGCCACAGGGGGGTGCACCGCATTCCAAAGCAATGTGTTGGACCCCCTGTTGTGCACACAGTCTTTTTTTCATTACTTTTTATTCAGATCTGGTGGGGGTTTCAGGATCCCTCCTGATGCCCCCAGTGATGTCTGAATAAAAAAATAATGGAAAAAATAATAAGCAGTGCATTGGATCCCCTGTGACACACAGAGGGTTCATTTTATTTTTTATTATTATTTTTTATTCATATCTTGTTGGGAGCACCAGGACCCCTCCTGATGCTCTCCCAACAAGGTCTGAATAAAAAATAATAATTAAAAAAAAACTGTGTGCCACAGGGGGGTCCAACACATTCCATTATTTTTTATTCAGACCTTGTTGGGGGAATCATGATGCCTCCTGATGCCCCCCAATGAGGTCTGAATTTTTGTGCCACAGGGTTTAATTTTTTTAAATTATTTTTTATTTATACCTCATGGGGGGGGCATCAGGTCCCCTCCTGATGACCCCCAACAAGATATGAATATAAAATAATGAAAAAAAAAATATTAAACCGATGTTATCCACGGGGGGGAGAGGTTGTGTTGGACCCCCATCCCCGTGGTTCACACATGGTTCTTTTTTTATTTATTTATTTTTAATTCAGACCTCATTGAGGGAGCATCTGGACCCTTCCTGATGCCCTCCAGTTGGGTCTGAATAAAATAAATGTGCACCAGACAATACATCCTGTATGTGCCACACCACTCCTGATACCCCCCCAGTTACTGATCTCACAGCTGATCATGCTGGGAGATCAATATTGGTGATGCAGAAGAGCAACATGCTGTCCTGCTTCACTCCTACCCCAACAGGTAAAATTGAATGGGATCGGGGAAAACCTTCACACGTCACTGGTGGTCATGTCACCAGGTTTTTCCTGATACCGCCCACTCCTACCCGGGTATTCTGGTAGGAGAGAAGGAAGTGGGCATGCTGCGCTACTCTGTTGCAGATATTGATCTCCCAGTGCGATCAGTACCTAGAGTGTGTGTGGGAGGGGGGCCATCAGAAGAGATCCTGATGTCCCTACGACCAAGGCTGACATTTTTTTTTTATTGTGTCCACTGCATGTCAGTAATACTGGCTTATGCAGTGACTGCAATTTGGAGGTATGTAGTATGGGCTTGTCTCAGAGGGAAACAGCTGCCCAAGCCTGTATGTCACACCGCCTTGGCACTCTGGGAGTTAATTGAGGAAATCGTGGAAACATGCACTGTTGGGGGGTGTTGAAGACAGTTAAGTGCCCCTGACCTATAAAATAAAGTCTTAACTTTGTTCAGCTCTCTGTTTGGCTGATTTTCAGCTCATGACTAGAGTGTTGTAACAGGGGTAGGCACACCATAAGATAACAAAATAAGTAAAATGTAAAGCATTTAAGCTTGCAAGCACATACAAACAAGGGCCCACAAAGCATAGAGGGTGGTTGTGATAATTCAGAATATATATTATAATTATTATATTGTGATGCCTTTTTATTAGCACCCATAATACCCAAACCAGAAAAGACTGTTTTAACTCACAATAATGCCATACCAAGGAAAATGCATACATTTTGGAGACAAATTAACAATAGAATAGAATTAAGTTTATTAGAGATATACAGTAACAAACTAAAAATCTGTAGCCACGGGAATAAAAAACCTATATATAGCAATGGATAATATACAAACTTCAAAACAATATTTAGTTAGCGAAGCCTCCTGATTTACACGCATATGTGAATGGATGATGACCATAAAGAATAAAAAGGAAGAAAATCACAACTATAAAGCATGTCCACTGGGAGGTCCGACCCACCATATATAAACAAAATTACATTTTCCATGTTGCCTGATTTTTCTGGGCTTCAGGAAGTAGGAAGGGAACTTCTATACTTACCCTCTTCCTTCTTTCCAGCATCATGAGACATACGAGGCTGGATTCTCCCTACTTGCATTCTGCCTTTAACCCTTTCAGTCAGATACCTATTTTTCTGTTACATTTCTGCCCTGTATTCTTTATTTGGGGGTATCCTGGCTATGTCTGAGCACAAGGGAGACATTGATAATTAAAAAAACCACCAGGTCTCCCCGTTAGTCCTTTACTCCAACTTTTTTAAGAACTCTACTGGTACTTTATGTCCATGTTGTTCTGTGGCCCCTACACAGCTTCCAGTCTTGTCTTCTACTGAACAGGAGTCTGCATAGGTTAAAGCCCTGGTATTTTCTGTGAGCAATATACCTTCCTCTGTTCATGGGTTCCCGGAGTCATGGACCCAGGAGCCTCCCATCCTCCTTAATTTTAGTAATTTTGTGAGGAGGGGGATTTTTCCCTTAAAGGGGATTCCTCTTTTGAGGAAAGATATATTGATGAGGATTTTGATTGATATTTACCCTTGGGGATTTGTTCAAGAAAGATCCTGGCTCCTTTGCTAAGTGTTTAATCAGGGCAGTTCTGGAGATCCTGAAGATCCCTGAGACCTAAGGTGCAAAAGGGAAGCAGCAACTATCCCTCTTCAATATTCCCTAGCCCAGGTGATTCTGAAGAAACAGAAGGCACCTGATAAAAGACTATTTATTATCAGATGTATTTCTCTCTTATATCACTTCTCCTCTGATGCTTTATTACAGTAGGCTATCCGCAACAGTAGACACTCTGATTTCTCCCCTTTCTAAACGTACAGCATTGCCTCTTGCAGATGTGGTGGTGTATAAAGGCCACACAGATAAGTGCTCGAACAACTCTTAGAGGATGTCCAGGTAGGTGCTCCTAAAGAATATGTTGATCTAGCAGATTCTAAGATCCTTGAGACTAATGTGTATCTTACTGAAGCTGCGCTTGATTCTTCTAGATTTACTGGGAAGGCCTTTGTGCTTTCTGTTGCTGCACATCATATTCTTTGGCTAAAAAAATGGTCATTGGTTTTGCTCCCATTTGTGGGCAGTTGTTTGGCCCAGAATTGCTACTGGGGTTAAGAGTGCCCTATTACCTCAGGTCATCCCAAGCATTGGTTTTTGCCCCCCACCATCCCCTGCCAGAATGAGTATGCACCCAGGTCATGCCCTTACCCAAAACTGAAACAGGCTTGGGCAGGCAAGAAGTTTGACCAAAAGCCCCCAGTTTACAAGTCTACCTCTGCCTGACCTGCAGAGGTCTGGTCCATCTCAGGCAATTGTAGATCATCTACATCTCTTTCATAATACGTGGACTCTCTCCATGGATGATCAGTGGTTCTTCAGATCCCTTCCTCCCCATCTCTTTGTGATGCCCAGAGTTCCCCGAGATCCGGTGAGTTCATGGTACCTCATGAGATTCTATTGCACCCTTTTCATAGTTCCCAAAAAAGATGGCAGATCTAAAGTGTCTGAACCCTTGTAAGCTTCTAGGTAAACCTGACAAGGAATAGGGTCCTGCCAAGAGGTGACAAGCAGCTATTAATATGAAAATAAAGAGCAACCAGAGACAATATGACTTTATCGCTGAGTAGGCCTCATTGAGCAAGACGGTGAGGGGCACAGGCTAGAGAGCGATGCTGGGAATCGTGGGCTGCTCTAGAGATGCCTTATGCAGGCCTCGAAGCCTGATGGCAGAATGGCACCTCTAGTTACAGACTCTATGAGAACAAGGAACAAATAGAGTCAAACCTACCAGCAACTAAACTATCTCTGTCTCAACTCAGGAACTCAAAAGGAAACTCAGGAGTCAAGCAGCAACTCTTCGAGCTAGGAAGCCACAGGAACCAACGGGAGGAAGTCGAATTCCTGGTGCCAGGGAAAAGAACACAGGATGCATGTCTAGAAGGAGTGTAACTAAATGGGGCACTCAATGGGGAGTCGAAGGTCGTAATGCCGGAGTTCGATTAAGCAAGGGGAAAGGGCGTCTGAGAAGAAGTGTTGACAAGCTGGGTCAGAAATCAGTGGTGCAAGGCGGAGTCAAAGGGAGAGATGGAGGTTAGTCAAGCAGGCCAGGGTCGATAACCAGTCGGACAAACACAGTACCAAAGGAGCAAGCAAGAGAATAGTCTGTAGAACAAAGCCAAGGTTTGATGCTGGGGAAATATACAGAAGTCGAATCGGCAGGCAAAGGGTTAGTCAGGAATAGCCGGGTCAGGAACACAGGAAAACACTTGATCAAGGCTGGATACAAGGTCATGGCAGGAAAGCTTATATGCACTCAGGAGCAAGGCGCCGGTGCTAGATAAAGGGTCAGAGAGACTGGGCGGGGGAAAGGAACCAAAAGAAAGACCAGAAAGCTGGAACCAGATTCCAGTAATACATGGAAAACAGAGAAACATTACAGCAGTGTAATCTCCCTTATGTCATGTCTCATTCTGACTAGAGGAAGTTGGATCTTGATTGGTGGCTTCAGATATCCCATCTGTCATTGGGATGGCCGTTGGTCATCCTAATTTGGGCGATAGTCACAACTGATGCCTGCCTGGCAGGTTGTGAACCTCCTGAGGCCCTCAGACTGCTTAGGGCCTTTGGATCTAGAAATATTCTTCTGCCCATCAATGTACTGGTGCTCAGGAAGATTTGTCTAGCTCTGCTGCACTGGTCTTAGTCCCTCCAAGGATGGACTGCCAAGGATGGACCAGGAGTGCAGCCAAGTAGTCAAAAGTTCAGTTGATTCTCATTCGGGAGGAAGCTCATATGCTAGCTCTCTCTCCTTCATCACATTCCAAAATAGCAATGTCATGGTGGACTTTTGCAGCCGTCAGTATCTAGATCATGGGAACTGGGAATGAAACCAGATGGTGTTCAACTCCATAGTCCATCTGTGGGGTCTTCCGACTGCGGATCCAATGCCGGTTGAACAGCAAGGTTCCCTTGTTTTTCTCCAGATCCAGTGACCCTTTACTCTTCCTGTGATGCAGTGGTCATTCTGTGGCAGTTCCCCTAGTGTATGTGTTTCCTTCATTCCCTCTGATTTCCAGGATATTGAAAAAAGTCAGGATGGATCAGGCGGTTGTAATTCCGATATCCCTGTTCTTGCCTCGCCAGGCCTGGTTCTCAGATCTTCTCAATCAATCCACAGCAGAACCTTTTTGGCTTCCACTCCTCCCAGACCTCTTGACTCAGAGTCCCCTGTATCACCCAGGGATTGAAAAGTTGGATTTTATTGGTTTTCTCTTGAAGCCAGCATCCTGAGGAACAAAGGTTTCTCTGTTCCTATGAGGAAGGCTCACAAACCAGTGCCATCCAAAGCGTACCATAGAGTATGGTCCTTGTTTTGCAGGTGGTGCGAAGACCAGGGGTTGCGGCCACATCCATTTATTTTTGGGTTATCATAGCCTTGCTTCGATTTGGCTTTCAGAAAAAGCTTAGTCTTAGTTCAGGTCCTGATTTCTCCTCTAACTGTTAGTTTCTAAGAGGTGTATTGTCTTATTACCCGATGTGCAAACCTTTGTACAGCTGGGAACTTTCAGGATCCCACTACTCCACGGGACTTGAATTTGGTCGTGGGAGTGCTTCAGAATTCGTCTTTTGAGCCTCTGTCTTCAGTTTCCCTTAGGTCCTTGACTCTTAAGACAGCTTTCCAGCATGTTGTCAAACCAGATTTTGTTCTGTAACTCCCTTTTCTGATCTTTCATTTTGAGAATTCCAATAGGATTTCTCCTTAAGCTTGTTTCTAGGTTTTATAATAACCATGAAATCATTCCCATTCATCTCTGTTGGAAATGATCTGTGTTTTGAAGGGGTTTTCTCTCCCTTCCTGGAATTTTGGTGGGATAGCATTGATATATAACCATGGTTCCTGTGTTCTACATTTGATGAAAGAGAAAAGGGGATTGTTGTGTACTCACCATTAAATCATGTGGAATGTGTACTTACCATTAAATCATGTGAAACACAGGAGTTCCCTCCCAGAGAAAAATTAGTTGATTAAGTTCTGGGCAGGGGGGTGCTTTGGTTTCTGTGGTTCAGGTGACCCCTTTTCTTTGACTCGTTCCTGTTTTGGATCTTTGCTATTCATTAAAACTGGTAAACAAAGGAAAACCTGATCAGCGCTAGTACAAAGATAAGACAAGGCTGCAATTCAAGCACTCAGGGTTAAAAAATACACTAGATACACATATAAGGAGAAAGACTTCCAGACAAGCAAGACTCTTTAAAGAGGCACTCAACCACAAGTCAGCAATACAAAGGATAATAGTTTATTGGATAGAACTGAATCAGTAAATCAAAAATAAGCACACATATTAAAACATACTTAAAAACACTGGAGGAGGTTAAGTGAGGCTCCAAACAAGTATACAACTCTCAAACTCACATATCTGTGTCTAATATGATATAATATTCAGTAATTGATACAAATGTAGTGGCGAGTAACAATAAATCAGTCTACCTGGACCCTTATATGGGAACTGGATATTTTGAGCTAAGCTCATCACATGACTTTTTAGTGTCCACAATTGGAGGTTTCCACCCATTCAAACTGGACCAATGCTACCCACAGTGCATCCCCTGATGAATCCTTTTTGCGATACGTGTTGGGTTGTGTGGGTTTGAGGCATTTTTGAGACTGTTTACCTTCCTGAGACCCTCTGATTTTTTTTACTTTACCTTGATAATAGTGTTGAGCGAGCATGCTCGGCCGAAGCTCGGTTCGGCTCGAGCATCGCTCTGCTCGGCACATGGCGGTACTCGTACGAGTACCGCATGTGCTCGCCCGCCATGTTCGGGTCTCCTCCCCGCACGTTTCGCGGCTGCTGCGCAGCCAATAAACGTGCAGGGAGGCTCTGACATCAGTGTAATGCCAGCAGCCATGTTGGCTGCTGGCATTACACTGATTGGCTGGCCAGAACCTGTGGTCGGGTGCTGTATAGCACCTGACCAGCGAGTTCGGCTCAGTCTTAGCCAGGGAGAGATGAGGATAGGAAGGGAAAGTCAGTGTAGGGAGAAGACAAGCAATTGTGAAAAAAAAAAAAGACCCAAAAGTCCTTTTTAGGACTACTGTGTGTGGGGGCAGCAGTTTATTTTGTGTGGGGGGAAAAAAAAAAAAAAAAAAAAAACTTCATATATTCTGTTTAGTGTGCAAAGTTGCAGATTAGAGCACATTCTGTTTAGTGTGCAAAGTTGCAGATTAGAGCACATTCTGTTCAGTGTGCAAAGTTGCAGATTAGCAGCACATTCTTTTTAGTGTGCAAAGTTGCAGATTAGAGCACATTCTGTTTAGTGTGCAAAGTTGCAGATTAGAGCACATTCTGTTTAGTGTGCAAAGTTGCAGATTAGAGCACATTCTGTTAAGTCTTCAAACTGTAAAATATCAAAGTCACATATTCCATTCACTGTGCGTCGCCGCAGTTAAGAAGCAAATTCTGTTTACTGTGCACAGTTTCAGAATAGGAAAAAATTCTGTTAAGTCTTCAAACTGTAAAATATCAAAGTCACATATTCCATTCACTGTGCGTCGCCGCAGTTAAGAAGCAAATTCTGTGTACTGTGCACAGTTTCAGAATAGGAAAAAATTCTGTTAAGTCTTCAAACTGTAAAATATCAAAGTCACATATTCCATTTACTGTGCGTCGCCGCAGTTAAGAAGCAAATTCTGTTTACTGTGCACAGTTTCAGAATAGGAAAAAATTCTGTTAAGTCTTCAAACTGTAAAATATCAAAGTCACATATTCCATTCACTGTGCGTCGCCGCAGTTAAGAAGCAAATTCTGTTTACTGTGCACAGTTTCAGAATAGGAAAAAATTCTGTTAAGTCTTCAAACTGTAAAATATCAAAGTCACATATTCCATTCACTGTGCGTCGCCGCAGTTAAGAAGCAAATTCTGTTTACTGTGCACAGTTTCAGAATAGGAAAAAATTCTGTTAAGTCTTCAAACTGTAAAATATCAAAGTCACATATTCCATTCACTGTGCGTCGCCGCAGTTAAGAAGCAAATTCTGTTTACTGTGCACAGTTTCAGAATAGGAAAAAATTCTGTTAAGTCTTCAAACTGTAAAATATCAAAGTCACATATTCCATTCACTGTGCGTCGCCGCAGTTAAGAAGCAAATTCTGTTTACTGTGCACAGTTTCAGAATAGGAAAAAATTCTGTTAAGTCTTCAAACTGTAAAATATCAAAGTCACATATTCCATTCACTGTGCGTAGCCGCAGTTAAGAAGCAAATTCTGTGTACTGTGCACAGTTTCAGAATAGGAAAAAATTCTGTTAAGTCTTCAAACTGTAAAATATCAAAGTCACATATTCCATTCACTGTGCGTAGCCGCAGTTAAGAAGCAAATTCTGTGTACTGTGCACAGTTTCAGAATAGGAAAAAATTCTGTTAAGTCTTCAAACTGTAAAATATCAAAGTCACATATTCCATTCACTGTGCGTAGCCGCAGTTAAGAAGCAAATTCTGTGTACTGTGCAAAGTTGCAGATTTGCAGCACATATTCCGTGTAATATGAAGAAGGCGGGTAAAAAGGGACGGGGAAGTGGACGTGATCCTGATAGTTCAGGGCGCGGGTCAGGACGCGTAGAAACTGCACCTGGTGCCAGAGCACAAGACAGAAAGACATCCACCATACCTAGCTTCATGTCTCATTTTACAGGGCGTCGCAGGACATCACTCTCGAGGTCCGACCACTGCGAACAGGTGGTCGGTTGGATGTCAGCTGATACTGCTTCCAGTCGGTTAAGCACCACCCTGTCTTCCACCAAGTCCACTCTCAGTAGCCAAGAGTCTGGTCAACATAATCCTCACTCTGATCATCCTTCCTCCCACCATAGAGGATCTGGTCAAAGAAGTGATCCCACACTGGGATATAGTGAGGAGCTCGTCTCATCACCAATCCTTAATTTGAACCTCTCTCCAAGCACGCTTGCAGAGGAACATGACATCTTGTGCCCTGATTCACAACCTCTAGAGGGTACCCAATCACAAGAAGATGACAGAGGTGAACGGCATTTAAGGTCAAAGGAAGTGGATGATGATGATGATGAGACACAGTTGCCATTACATCAACCACTATTACTGTCTCAAGACCTTGATGAGGAGGATGATATACAGTTGTCAATGACTGAGTATGTGGTGGGATCAAGACATGAGGAGGATGATCAGAGTGAGGAAGTGGAGGAGGACTTGGTGGACGATGAGGTGACTGACCCCACCTGGGAAGGTGTAGAGCCGAGCGATGACAGCAGTCCTGAGGGTGAGCCATCTGCAGCACCGCAACAGGCTGGAAGAGGCAGTGGTGTGGCTACAGAAAGAAGGCGGATCGCACCAAACCGGCCCGCAAATGTTCCACGGAGCACCCCCTTGCGTAAATCTCCCTTGCCAAGGGGTAGGTGTTCCGCGGTATGGCGTTTTTTTAAGGAAAGTGCGGACGACAAAAGAATTGTAGTTTGCAACCTGTGCCACACCAGAATGAGCCGAGGCATGAACACTAGAAACCTCACCACCACCAGCATGATCCGACACATGGCATCCAAGCACCGTAATAAGTGGGAGGAACGCCTGGATCGCCCATCTGTGTCTGCAGGCCACACCACTGCCTCCTCTTCCCCTGTTTTCGGTGCCGGCCAATCGCCTGTCGAAGGCGCAGGCCCGCATACCTCCCGCCCTGCACCTGTACCATCTGAAGCACCATCAGCGACCACATCCACTTCCCTGTCCCAGCACAGCGTCCAAATGTCGTTACCCCAGGCATTTGAGCGCAAGCAAAAATACCCAGCCACCCACCCACAGGCCATAGCACTAACCTCACACCTTTCCAAATTACTGGCCATCGAAATGCTGCCATTTAGGCTTGTGGAGACTGAGTCCTTCCGCAGCCTGATGGCAGCAGCTGTCCCTCGGTACGCGGTCCCCAGCCGCCACTACTTTTCCCGGTGTGCCATCCCCGCATTACACCACCATGTGTCCCGTAACATCACCCGTGCCCTGACCAACGCAGTTACTGGGAAGGTCCACTTAACGACTGACACATGGACAAGTGCTTGTGGCCAGGGACGCTACATTTCCCTGACGGCACACTGGGTGAATGTCGTGGAGGCTGGGAGCGACTCGGACCCTGGGATGGCACAGGTGCTACCCACGCCGAGGATTGCGGGCTCTACCTCCATCAGGGTTTCTGCCAGCACCTACGTTATTGGCTCCTCCTCCTCCGTTTCCACCTCCGAATTCTCTGCGCGCAGCGCCACTCACCCATCAGCCGGTAGCTGGAAGCAGTGTAGCACTGCAGTGGGGAAGCGTCAACAGGCCGTGCTGAAGCTGATCTGCCTTGGGGACAAACAGCACACGGCCTCAGAGCTGTTGCAGGGGATTAGTCACCAGACCGAGCAGTGGCTCTCGCCACTCAACCTGCAACCAGGCATGGTTGTGTGTGATAATGGGCGTAACTTGGTGGCAGCTTTGGAGCTCGGCAAGCTCACACACGTACCATGCCTAGCGCATGTATTTAATTTAGTGGTTCAGCGATTTCTAAAAACCTACCCCAATTTGCATGATCTCTTGACCAAGGTGCGCCGCGTGTGTGCACATTTCCGTAAGTCATCTACAGCTTCAGCCGGCCTGTTGAAGCTGCAGCAGCGCTTACAATTGCCAGCTCACCGGCTGCTGTGTGACGTGAGCACGCGCTGGAACTCCACCTTCCACATGTTGGCCCGGCTTTGTGAGCAGCAGAGGGCAGTAGTGGAGTACCAGCTGTTACACGGTCGTCGCCTCTCCGTTCAACTTCCTGTAATCAGAAGTGAGGAGTGGGAATGGATGTCAGACCTCTGTGAGGTTTTACGCAATTTTGAGGAATCGACACAGATGGTGAGCGGCGATAACGCTATTATCAGTGTAACCATCCCACTTCTGTGTCTACTGAAACGCTCGCTGCTCACAATTAAAACTGACGCTTTGCATGTGGAAGAGGTGGAAATGCGGGAGGAAGAGCTTACACAAGGTGATAGCCAGAGCACCCTCACTTCGTCTTCTCAGCGACAATTGGAGGAGGCGGAGGAGGAGGAGGAAGACACGGTTGCCTCCGCTACAGAGGGTAGCCATGGAACTTTATTTCCATCTCTTCAGCGTGGGTGGGCAGAAGAGGAGGAAGAGGATGAGGAGATTGAGAGTCATCCTCCTGGTGAGGACAGCGAAATCTTGCCTGTTGGTACTCTGGCACACATGGCTGACTTTATGTTAGGCTGCCTTTCCCGTGACCCACGCGTTATACGCATTTTAGACAACACGGATTACTGGGTGTTCACCCTTCTGGACCCCCGCTACAAAGACAATTTCTCATCTCTCATTCCTCCGGTGGAGAGGACAAGCAAAATGGTGCAATACCAGAAGGTTCTTGTTGAAAAATTGCTCCAAAATTTTCCATCTGACAACGCTGGCGGCAGAGTACGTGCTACCTTGGCCAACAGAGAAGGGGAGAAAAGGGGAGCACACAGCAGTTCCGACAAAGGCAGGGCAACACTCTCCAAGGCGTGGGACACCTTCATGACACCCCGCCAGCACCCTCACCCTGATGCGCAGCCTAGTGTCACAAGGAGGGAAAAGTTTTGGAAGATGGTGAAGGAGTACGTAGCAGACCGTGTCAGCGTCCTCAATGATCCCTCTGTGCCTTACAACTACTGGGTGTCCAAGCTGGACACGTGGTATGAACTGGCACTCTACGCCTTGGAGGTGCTGGCCTGCCCTGCCGCCAGCGTTCTGTCTGAGCGGGTATTTAGTGCTGCTGGTGGCATCATAACAGATAAGCGTATCCGCCTTTCCACCGACAATGCTGATAGGTTGACACTTATAAAAATGAACAAGGCCTGGATTTCCCCTGACTTCGCCACTCCACTGGAGGAAAGCCCCGGGGGAACATAAACTCACTTTATATATGTTATTTACAATGATGGGAATACTCTGTATTCCCATTCACCCCTTCCACCCAAAAAATGGGTATATGGTTGACTCTCTTCCATATACCCTGGGATATAATTTTTATATAGGGCCAGCTCACCAGCGGGCCCAGTGATATAATTTTTATATAGGGCCAGCTCACCAGCGGGCCCTGTGATATAATTTTTATCTAGGGCCAGCTCACCAGCGGGCGCAGTTTGACAATTTTTGTATAGGTCAGCTCACCAGCGGGCCTTCTCATATAATGTTTTATTGGGTCAGCTCTCTAGCGGGCCCTCTCATATAATGTTTTATAGCGTCAGCTCACTAGCGGGCCTTCGCATATAATGTTTAGGATGGTCAGCTCCGCAGCAGACCCTCACCCATAATGTTTTAGATGGTCGGCTCAGCGCACGTTTCCCTCTTAATCATGGCCCCAGTTCAGAAAAATCGAGGAAATTTTTGGGAGAATTTGCCTTTGCGCACGTTTCCCTCTTAATCATGGCCTCAGTTCAGAAAAATCAAGGAAATTTTTTGGAGAATTTGCCTCTGCGCACGTTTCCCTCTTAATCATGGCCTCAGTTCAGAAAAATCGAGGAAATTTTTGGGAGAATTTGCAGATGATATACAAGTAAATATACAGCAAATACTGTTTGGTAACAATTTTTCGCCTAAAGTCGTTTTTATCTGCCTTTTTGTGTGTTTTACGGTCAGTCTGTAAAAATGGCGTACTACGGGCGAAAGATCGTTCCCAGCAGCGATGTTGAAGTCCAAGATGCATCCAGACATCCTCCCTATGCTGTCCCTGAACCATTTCTGTGGTGTTTCCATCATTTTCTGCCCTTTTCCTATGGACCAGGCACCCTCCCCTCATCAGAGCAGGGGGTGCCTGGTGTAATGCTCGAGTCCTCCCATTGACTTCAATGGGGCTCGGGTGCTCGGCCGAGCACTCGAGCCTCCGGGGGTGCTCGGTCAGAGCACCCGAACACCCGAGCATTGGGGTGCTCGCTCATCACTACTTGATAAGTATTGTCTTTTCTTCATATTTATTGCTGCTGTGTTTTGCACTTTATTATATGCACCTTTGTATATTTATACATATTTGTGTACACTTGCTGTGTTTGCACATCCAGTCTATCTTTTGTCTTATTGGGCTATATATAAGGGTCCAGGTAGACTGATTTATTGTTAATGTCCTCTACATTTGTATCGATTACTAAATATAGTATCATATTAGACACAGATATGTGAGTTTGAGAGTTGTATACTTGTTTGGAGCCTCACTTGACCTACTCCAGTGTCAGTGGTGGACTGACAGGGCCCAGGGCCCCTGGTCCAAAAAGAGGTCTGGGCCCCCTGACATCATAGGCCCCTCCCATGACATAAGCCCCACCTCTTGACATCATAAGCCCTTCCTCCCACTAAATCCTGAGCCCCCAATCCATCGAGTACCCCCAGGTCATCCACTAACCACCCAAGCCATCTAGTACCCCCAAACCCCCCAATAACCCCTCAAGCCATCCAGTAGCCCCAGGCCATCCATTACCTCACCAGGCCATCCAGTAACTCACAAGGCCATCCATTACCTCCCACAGGCCATCCAATAACCCCCAAGACACCCAGTACCCCCAGGCCATCCATTACCTCCCCCAGGCCATCCATTACCCCACCAGGAAATCCATTACCCCACCAGGCCATCCAATAACTCACCATGCCACCCAATAACCCACCAGGCTATCCAATAACCCACCAGGCCGTCCCTTTACCCCTCCAGGCCACCCAATAACCCACCAGGTCATCCAGTACCTCCAGGCCATCCAATAACCCCCCAAGCCATCTAATAATCCGCAAAGTCGTCCAATAACCCACCAGGCCATCCATTACCTCCCCCAGGGCATCCAATAACCCACCAGGCCATCCAATAAACCCCAAGCCATCCAATAACCCCCCAATCATCCAATAATCCCTCAATCCATCCAATAACCCCCCAAGTGATCCAACAACCCCCCCAGGTCATCCAATAACCCCCCCAAGCAATCCAGTACCTCCCCAAGGCTATGGAGTAACCCCCTCCAGGCCATCCAGTACGTCACTCCTGGCCATACCCACCCAGGCCATCGAGTACCTCTCCCAGGCCATCCAGTACCACCCCACCAGGTCATCCAGTACCTCGGCTGAGCAGTGGTGGGTCTTCTTTGTGCTGCTCCTGCTGTGCTGTCAGTGTCACTGCTGTGCTGGCGCCTAAAGCCAAATAAGGGCCTGTGAGCCTGCACACCTTCCCCTCTTTCTTCTCGGGCTGCCTTCTGGTGAAGGGGATCATAGGCCCTGGAATAAAGATGAGCTTCTTCTCCCCTTTGACTGGGAGGTGAGCTGGGGGGCTCGAGTGGGAAAAAGAGGGGAAGGATGTAGTATTTAAAATTATTTGCCTGTTGGTGGTAAGCAGGATTTTTTTCTTTTTTAATTTTTGCATCTTTAGTTGTGCACAGACATTTCCAGAAAATGTAGGTTATCATGGTAAAATACCAGAGAGGCCAGCCCAGGAAAGGACATGTAAGCCATAGTTTGGATAAGCCTGTGCCATGGATTGGGAGAGGGGAAACCTGAGGGTAGGCCAGAGCTTACTATTTACATATAGCTGTTACAGGGTCCTCTTAGAAGTAGCCTGGCTGCATTCCTCCCAATATTTCAAATGGCTAAAATTAATGGTGTTGCTGGGGGCATAGCTGGTGGGTGGGGCTTTACCAAGAATTTTTAGATTACTTCATAACCTATTGACAGCTCTATATGCAACTGGATACATGATTTAGAACAAGACCAGAATATTTTATGTACATAGACTAATTTATAAACACATATGGTGACGTTTACACAAACATTAATGGGAGTTTTATTGCTGTGGAGCAATGTGATATTCAGTGGCGTAACAATAGGGGTCACAACTGCGACCGGGCCTGTCACTCCAAGGGCCTGGCCGCCCCCTGCTAGACCAGTGCCCGACTGATCTCCCCACCGGAAAGCTGAGGACTGTGCCTTTTTCTCTGTCGTCCAATACAGGTTACTGGTAACTCTGGGAGGCGATCCACCCCTTTAAGTAGGCAGGAACATTTCTCTAAATGTGTGCAGGGGGTGGAGCCTCCCCTCCCTCCTCAGCTGCATCCCAGTCAGCTAACTCCAGAATGATTTGTTCCTTGGTGTGAACATACCAGGTGGAGAACATCTCTCGTTACTTTTAGTTTCTTTTTTATTTTTCTGACAGATATGGAATACCACCATTAGGCGCGTTACCAGTACTGACAAATGCCCTCTTCAAAGTGGCTAGCTCAGTGCCCAGGGTATTTTTGGTGGACCTTAAGCCCTGAAGGGGGAATATCTTGGTTACAAGTGCTTCCCCGGGGATTACCCACTGAGGTGATCTTCTTTACATGGTGACCTGAAGATAGAAGATCTGCAGGAAAGGTGAGCCACCCTTTGAGTGCTGTAGGTCCACTTGTCCTACAGTGTCCCTTAACTGGTCTTGTATTTGGGAGTTCTCATTGCGCACTCCGGCACTCATTGGATGTTTATATATATTTATATATATATATGTATATATATATATATATATATATATATATATATGTATGTCTATAGGTTTTTGGAGCAGTTTATTTGGTACTTTAACCCTTTGTCTGCTGGTTTGACACGTTTAATGGGGGTTAGTGTTTTCTTATTGTGTACATGTGTTCCCTGTATGTTTTTACTATTTTTCACTCTGGGGTTAAAATTCTTAATTTTGAGTACCACGCCTTTAAGGCGCGTTTTTAACGCATAGACGCCATTGCTCCATTTACTCTATGGGTCTACACTCTTTGGGACTTATCTCTGGAACCGCTTGTCACAGCTTCTTCAGAGTGGGCTCATCTTTCTTGTCTGCCCTTGCTCTATCATCTGGTTCCTACTTCAAGTGTGTTGGAGGACTTGGGGGGATTCGGGCACTGCTTTGGGGTACTTTTTGGGAAAAACTACATTTCCCATGAGCGCTCGTTTCGCGCCTCTTTTCTGATTTGCTCCCATCGCGGCAGCCATTTTGTGAGCTTTTCTCAGCGAGTATCCTACGCAGGGACCGGACTCTATCTCTCTCCTCCGTTGAATAACCCTTCGCTTGCCAGATAAGTTTAGTTTTAACGTTTCTGGGGTGAATCTTTAATGTCTCACACTTAAATTAGGTGATTTATTGTCAGTGGGTTATTTTGACACTGTGAGTATGTCTATACTGCTGGAGCTAGGGGCTAGACCTAAGACTAAGGAGGCAGGGGTCTCTGTATCCCCCATTGCATATTACTCTTCCTGTCACTCAGGGCTGCCTAGGGAATTATCTGGTCATTTATGCCCAGCATGCTCAGAAGGTCCTGACAGCAACCCAGGGCCTTCCAGCCATGCTATTGAGCCAGTTTGGGTGCAAGAGTTTAAGGCTGCAACTAGGGACCTTTGGTCCACTCTTCAACTCTTTCCCTCCCAGGTACAGGGGGCTCTGCAGTTATGGCAGACCCCCTCTGCTATCAGGACCTCCCTGCCTAAACCACAGGGGGTGCCTGATGTGTCTGATTCTTCTGAGGAAGAATTGTTGCAGGATTCAGATGTTGAGGATGGTACAGTTATAGAGTCTTCCAGGTCTGATGGGGACCCTTTTGAATGTGATCCTGAACCCTCTGCTGAGGGCTTAATTAGAGTTGTATTGACCACTCTCAATCTTCCTTTGGGTCAGGAGGTTCCCTCTGATCCCTCTGATGTTTTTCAGAAGCCGTTAAAACTAGTGATGATCGAGCACCCCAATGCTCCGGTGTTCGGGTGCTCTGGCCGAGCACCCCCGGAGGCTCGAGTGCTCGGCCGAGCACCCGAGCCCCATTGAAGTCAATGGGAGGACTCGAGCATTACACCAGGCACCCCCTGCTCTGATGAGGGGAGGGTGCCTGGTTCATAGGAAAAGGTCAGAAAATGATGGAAACACCACAGAAATGGTTCAGGGACAGCATAGGGAGGATGTCTGGATGCATCTTGGACTCCAACGTCGCTGCTGGGAACGATGTTTCGCCCGTAGTACGCCATTTTTACAGACTGACCGTAAAACACACAAAAAGGAAGATAAAAACGATTGTAGGCGAAAAATTGTTACCAAACAGTATTTGCTGTATATTTACTTGTATATCATCTGCAAATTCTGCAAAAAATTTCATCGATTTTTCGGAACTGGGGCCATGATTAAGAGGGAAACGTGCGCAGCGTAAACCAGGTGTTCAATGTGGTTATGGCCCGGGTAAGGTACAGCATCCAGGAACGGAGGCCACAGGTACCACAGGTTTTACAACATGTCCGTTTGCCCTTGTTAAGTCCAAAATTTATAGTCGGAACAGTGGGGTCTGATCCATTGAGTAAAAGTGACGAAGTGACTTAGTGGATGAAGCCAAGAACTACCTTCTGCTCTGTCGAACACCCCAGCCCTATTTAATTCAATGGGAGGACCTGAGGCACTCCGATACAACCTGTATATCACAAAATGGAGGGCCTCATTCACATTCTGCTACAATAGTTCAGGTAGTGGTCCAACACTCATAAAGCCTATGCACTAAGTGAAAGGGCTGCCAAAAATTAGACAGAAATGTCACTCCAATACACCCTTTATTACACATAAAGGAGGGCATCATACACACCCTTGAAAAATTAGGATTAATGGCCTGCTGGTGACCCTCTAAAACATTAGGGGCGAGGGCATGCCGCTAAGCTGACCATCTAAAACATTAGGAATGAGGGTCTGCTGCTGAGCCGACCATCTAAAACATTATGGGTGAGGGTCTGCTGCGGAGCTGACCATCCTAAACATTATATGCGAAGGCCCGCTAGTGAGCTGACGCTATAAAACATTATATGAGAGGGCCCGCTAGAGAGCTGACCCAATAAAACATTATATGAGAAGGCCCGCTGGTGAGCTGACCTATACAAAAATTGTCAAACAGGGCCCGCTGGTGAGCTGGCCCTATATAAAAATTATATCACTGGGCCCGCTGGTGAGCTGGCACTATATAAAAATTATATCACAGGGCCCGCTGGTGAGCTGGCCCTATATAAAAATTATATCACTGGGCCCGCTGGTGAGCTGGCCCTATATAAAAATTATATCACAGGGCCCGCTGGTGAGCTGGCCCTATATAAAAATTATATCACTGGGCCCGCTGGTGAGCTGGAGGAGGAGGATGAGAAGATTAAGAGTCAACCATATACCCGTTTTTTGGGTGGAAGGGGTGAATGGGAATACAGAGTATTCCCATCATTGTAAATAACATATCTAAAGTGACTTTATGTTCACCCGGGGCTTTCCTCCAGTGGAGTGGAGAAGTCAGGGGAAATCCAGGCCTTGTTCATTTTTATAAGTGTCAACCTATCAGCATTTTCGGTGGAAAGGCGGATACGCTTATCTGTTATGATGCCACCAGCAGCACTAAATACCCGCTCAGACAGAACGCTGGCGGCAGGGCAGGCCAGCACCTCCAAGGTGTAGAGTGCCAGTTCATACCACGTGTCCAGCTTGGACACCCAGTAGTTGTAAGGCACAGAGGGATCATTGAGGACGCTGACACGGTCTGCTACGTACTCCTTCACCATCTTCCAAAACTTTTCCCTCCTTGTGACACTAGGCTGCGCATCAGGGTGAGGGTGCTGGCGGGGTGTCATGAAGGTGTCCCACGCCTTGGAGAGTGTTGCCCTGCCTTTGTCGGAACTGCTGTGTGCTCCCCTTTTCTCCCCTTCTCGGTTGGCCAAGGTAGCACGTACTCTGCCGCCAGCGTTGTCAGATGGAAAATTTTGGAGCAATTTTTCGACAAGAACCTTCTGGTATTGCACCATTTTGCTTGTCCTCTCCACCGGAGGAATGAGAGATGAGAAATTCTCTTTGTAGCGGGGGTCCAGAAGGGTGAACACCCAGTAATCCGTGTTGTCTAAAATGCGTATAACGCGTGGGTCACGGGAAAGGCAGCCTAACATAAAGTCAGCCATGTGTGCCAGAGTACCAACAGGCAAGATTTTGCTGTCCTCACCAGGAGGATGACTCTCAATCTCCTCATCCTCTTCCTCCTCTTCTGCCCACCCACGCTGAAGAGATGGAAATAAAGTTCCATGGCTACCCTCTGTAGCGGAGGCAACCGTGTCTTCCTCCTCCTCCTCCTCCTCCGCCTCCTCCAATTGTCGCTGAGAAGACGAAGTGAGGGTGCTCTGGCTATCACCTTGTGTAAGCTCTTCCTCCCCCATTTCCACCTCTTCCACATGCAAAGCGTCGGTTTTAATTGTGAGCAGCGAGCGTTTCAGAAGACACAGAAGTGGGATGGTTACACTGATAATAGCGTTATCGCCGCTCACCATCTGTGTCGATTCCTCAAAATTGCGTAAAACCTCACAGAGGTCTGACATCCATTCCCACTCCTCACTTCTGATTAGAGGAAGTTGAACGGAGAGGCGACGACCGTGTAACAGCTGGTACTCCACTACTGCCCTCTGCTGCTCACAAAGCCGGGCCAACATGTGGAAGGTGGAGTTCCAGCGCGTGCTCACGTCACACAGCAGCCGGTGAGCTGGCAATTGTAAGCGCTGCTGCAGCATCAACAGGCCGGCTGAAGCTGTAGATGACTTACGGAAATGTGCACACACGCGGCGCCCCTTGGTCAAGAGATCATGCAAATTGGGGTAGGTTTTTAGAAATCGCTGAACCACTAAATTAAATACATGCGCTAGGCATGGTACGTGTGTGAGCTTGCCGAGCTCCAAAGCCGCCACCAAGTTACGCCCATTATCACACACAACCATGCCTGGTTGCAGGTTGAGTGGCGAGAGCCACTGCTCGGTCTGGTGACTAATCCCCTGCAACAGCTCTGAGGCCGTGTGCTGTTTGTCCCCAAGGCAGATCAGCTTCAGCACGGCCTGTTGACGCTTCCCCACTGCAGTGCTACACTGCTTCCAGCTACCGGCTGATGGGTGAGTGGCGCTGCGCGCAGAGAATTCGGAGGTGGAAACGGAGGAGGAGGAGGAGGAGCCAATAACGTAGGTGCTGGTGGAAACCCTGATGGAGGTAGGGCCCGCAATCCTCGGCGTGGGTAGCACCTGTGCCATCCCAGGGTCCGAGTCGCTCCCAGCCTCCACGACATTCACCCAGTGTGCCGTCAGGGAAATGTAGCGTCCCTGGCCACAAGCACTTGTCCATGTGTCAGTCGTTAAGTGGACCTTCCCAGTAACTGCGTTGGTCAGGGCACGGGTGATGTTAAGGGACACATGGTGGTGTAAGGCGGGGACGGCACACCGGGAAAAGTAGTGGCGGCTGGGGACTGTGTACCGAGGGACAGCTGCTGCCATCAGGCTGCGGAAGGACTCAGTGTCCACAAGCCTAAATGGCAGCATTTCGATGGCTAGTAATTTGGAAAGGTGTGAGGTTAGTTCTATGGCCTGTGGGTGGGTGGCTGGGTATTTTCGCTTGCGCTCAAATGCCTGGGGTAACGACATTTGGACGCTGCGCTGGGACAGGGAAGTGGATGTGGTCTCTGATGGTGCTTCAGATGGTACAGGTGCAGGGCGGGAGGTATGCGGGCCTGCGCCTTCGACAGGCGATTGGCCGGCACCGAAAACAGGGGAAGAGGAGGCAGTGGTGTGGCCTGCAGACACAGATTGGCGATCCGGGCGTTCCTCCCACTTATTACGGTGTTTGGATGCCATGTGTCGGATCATGCTGGTGGTGGTGAGGTTGCTAGTGTTCATGCCTCGGCTCATTCTGGTGTGGCACAGGTTGCAAACTACAATTCTTTTGTCGTCCGCACTTTCCTTAAAAAAACGCCATACCGCGGAACACCTAGCCCTTGGCAAGGGAGATTTACGCAAGGGGGTGCTCCGTGGAACATTTGCGGGCCGGTTTGGTGCGGTCTGCCTTCTTTCTTTAGCCACACCACTGCCTCTTCCAGCCTGTTGCGCTGCTGCAGATGGCTCACCCTCAGGACTGCTGTCATCGCTCGGCTCTCCACCTTCCCAGGTGGGGTCAGTCACCTCATCGTCCACCAAGTCCTCCTCCACTTCCTCACTCTGATCATCCTCCTCATTTCTTGATCCCACCACATACTCAGTCATTGACAACTGTGTATCATCCTCCTCATCAAGGTCTTGAGACAGTAATTGTGGTTGATTTGATGGCAACTGTGTCTCATCATCATCATCATCCACTTCCTTTGACCTTAAATGCCGTTCCCCTCTGTCATCTTCTTGTGATTGGGTACCCTCTAGAGGTGGTGATGAGACGAGCTTCTCACTATATCCCAGTGTGGGATCACTTCTTTGGCCAGACCCTCTATGGTGGGAGGAAGGATGATCAGGGTGAGGATTATGTTGACCAGACTCTTGGCTACTGAGAGTGGACTTGGTGGAAGACAGGGTGGTGCTTAACCGACTGGAAGCAGTATCATCTGAAATCCAACCGACCACCTGTTCGCAGTGGTCTGACCTCGAGAGTGATGTCCTGCGACGCCCTGTAAACTGAGACATGAAGCTAGGTATGGTGGATGTCTTTCTGTCTTGTGCTCTGGCACCAGGCACAGTTTCTACTCGTCCTGACCCGCGCCCTGAACTATCAGGATCACGTCCACTTCCCCGTCCCTTTTTACCCGCCTTCTTCATATTACACGGAATATATGCCGCTAATCTGCGGCTAGGCACACTAAACAGAATGTGACGCTAATCTGCGGCTAGGCACAGTGAACGGAATATGTGACGTTAATTTTACAATTTGCACACTAAACAGAATGTGAAAATAATCTGCGGCTAGGCACACTAAACAGAATGTGACGCTAATCTGCGGCTAGGCACAGTGAACGGAATATGTGACGTTAATTTTAAAATTTGCACACTAAACAATATGTGCCGCTAATCTGCGGCTAGGCACACTAAACAGAATGTGACGCTAATCTGCGGCTATTTTCAGTGAACGGAATATGTGACGTTAATTTTAAAATTTGCACACTAAACAGAATGTGAAAATAATCTGCGGCTAGGCACACTAAACAGAATGTGATGCTAATCTGCAGCTAGGCACAGTGAACGGAATATGTGACGTTAATTTTAAAATTTGCACAGTAAACAATATGTGCCGCTAATCTGCGGCTAGGCACACTAAACAGAATGTGACGCTAATCTGCGGCTATTTTCAGTGAACGGAATATGTGACGTTAATTTTAAAATTTGCACACTAAACAGAATGTGAAAATAATCTGCGGCTAGGCACACTAAACAGAATGTGACGCTAATCTGCGGCTATTTTCAGTGAACAGAATATGTGACGTTAATTTTAAAATTTGCACACTAAACAGAATGTGAAAATAATCTGCGGCTAGGCACACTAAACAGAATGTGACGCTAATCTGCGGCTAGGCACAGTGAACGGAATATGTGACGTTAATTTTAAAATTTGCACACTAAACAGAATGTGAAAATAATCTGCGGCTAGGCACACTAAACAGAATGTGACGCTAATCTGCGGCTAGGCACAGTGAACGGAATATGTGACGTTAATTTTAAAATTTGCACACTAAACAGAATGTGAAAATAATCTGCGGCTAGGCACACTAAACAGAATGTGACGCTAATCTGCGGCTATTTTCAGTGAACGGAATATGTGACGTTAATTTTAAAATTTGCACACTAAACAAAATGTGAAAATAATCTGCGGCTAGGCACACTAAACAGAATGTGACGCTAATCTGCGGCTAGGCACAGTGAACGGAATATGTGACGTTAATTTTAAAATTTGCACACTAAACAGAATGTGAAAATAATCTGCGGCTAGGCACACTAAACAGAATGTGACGCTAATCTGCGGCTAGGCACAGTGAACGGAATATGTGACGTTAATTTTAAAATTTGCACAGTAAACAATATGTGCCGCTAATCTGCGGCTAGGCACACTAAACAGAATGTGACGCTAATCTGCGGCTATTTTCAGTGAACGGAATATGTGACGTTAATTTTAAAATTTGCACACTAAACAGAATGTGAAAATAATCTGCGGCTAGGCACACTAAACAGAATGTGACGCTAATCTGCGGCTAGGCACAGTGAACGGAATATGTGACGTTAATTTTAAAATTTGCACACTAAACAATATGTGCCGCTAATCTGCGGCTATGCACACTAAACAGAATGTGACGCTAATCTGCGGCTATTTTCAGTGAACGGAATATGTGACGTTAATTTTAAAATTTGCACACTAAACAGAATGTGAAAATAATCTGCGGCTAGGCACACTAAACAGAATGTGACGCTAATCTGCGGCTAGGCACAGTGAACGGAATATGTGACGTTAATTTTAAAATTTGCACACTAAACAATATGTGCCGCTAATCTGCGGCTAGGCACACTAAACAGAATGTGACGCTAATCTGCGGCTATTTTCAGTGAACGGAATATGTGACGTTAATTTTAAAATTTGCACACTAAACAGAATGTGACGCTAATCTGCGGCTAGGCACACTAAACAGAATGTGACGCTAATCTGCGGCTAGGCACAGTGAGCGGAATATGTGACGTTAATTTTAAAATTTGCACACTAAACAATATGTGCCGCTAATCTGCGGCTAGGCACACTAAACAGAATGTGACGCTAATCTGCGGCTATTTTCAGTGAACGGAATATGTGACGTTAATTTTAAAATTTGCACACTAAACAGAATGTGAAAATAATCTGCGGCTAGGCACACTAAACAGAATGTGACGCTAATCTGCGGCTATTTTCAGTGAACGGAATATGTGACATTAATTTTAAAATTTGCACACTAAACAGAATGTGAAAATAATCTGCGGCTAGGCACACTAAACAGAATGTGACGCTAATCTGCGGCTAGGCACAGTGAACCGAATATGTGACGTTAATTTTAAAATTTGCACACTAAACAGAATGTGAAAATAATCTGCGGCTAGGCACACTATTAAAATGGCCCTTTTTGTCGCTGCGTTGTACACTATTTGTCCCTGTGCACCTAGTACAATGTCACCTAAATATCCCCCCCACAAAAAAAAAATGAAATTGTGCCCCCCCAAACAAAATATAAATGCTGCCCCCACACACAACAGTCCTAAAAAGGACTTTTGGGTCTTGATAGAGTTCCAACACTTTTATTCTCCCTACACTGACTTTCCCTTCCTATCCTCATCTCTCCCTGGCTAAGACTGAGCCGAACTCGCTGGTCAGGTGCTATACAGCACCTGATCACGGGTTCTGGCTAGCCAATCAGTGTAATGCCAGCAGCCAACATGGCTGCTGGCATTACACTGATGTCAGAGCCTCCCTGCACGTTTATTGGCTGCGCAGCAGCCGCGAAACGTGCGGGGAGGAGACCCGAACATGGCGGGCGAGCACATGCGGTACTCGTACGAGTACCGCCATGTGCCGAGCAGAGCGATGCTCGAGCCGAACCGAGCTTCGGCCGAGCATGCTCGCTCATCACTAGTTAAAACCCATTACTTGTGTAACGGATCCTACCCGTTACTGGGAGCTCTTGTCAGGGCATGGAACATATTCACCCCTGGGCTCAGGGGTTATGGACAAGAAATAGACATTTTTCCTGGCTGGACAGCCTTATGGAACTATGCATAAGACTTTTGATAGACTTTATGTGAATGGGGCTAATGTACAAAACTGCCCTGCGTTAGACTACTGGCTTGCTTCCAAGGGAAGGGTATCACGGTGCCCGTGATTTGCTGCAGTTACTTGTCTGTCACCAGTAGGGGGCTTCTATTGGCTGTCTGCAGATAGCCCGCCTCTTATTGACTATTTAAACCTGGATTGGGCACCCTTTGAGTGCCCTTTCGTGTTGTTTCTGACCTTCTTTCTACCACTATGCTAGTGATAGCTGGGCCTCTGTTCCAGTGTTCCTGAGTTCCTGATCTCATGTGTTCCTGAGTTCCTGATCTCTACTGTTCCAGTGTTTCCTGCATGCTGAAGTACTTCCAGTCCTGGTTCCGGCCTAGTCTCTGGTGTTGCAGTTCCTGCTGAACTTCTCTGCTGTTTTCTGACCTGACTGATCGTTGCTGGTTCCTGTCATCTCATCACCTGTCTTCAGTATCCTGGTGACCTTCTGCCTGGTCGCGTTGGTGACATTGCTACAATTCCGTGTTGGTCCCAGCGTGCGGACGCTGGTTTGCTCCCAAGCCTTGCGGCTATACGAACTCGCTTGTTACACCAGTGTGCGGTCACTGGTTTGCTCCAAAGCCTTTCAGCTATACAAATCTGTGTTGGTCCCAGCGTGCGGACGCTGGTTTGCTCCTAAGCCTTGCGGCTATACAAACTCGCTTGTTACACCAGTGTGCGGTCACTGGTTTGCTCCAAAGCCTATCAGCTATACAAATCTGTGTTGGTCCCAGCGTGCGGACGCTGGTTTGCTCCTAAGCCTTGCGGCTATACGAACTCGCTTGTTACACCAGTGTGCGGTCACTGGTTTGCTCCAAAGCCTATCAGCTATACAATTCTGTGTTGGTCCTAGCGTGCGGACGCTGGTTTGCTCCTAAGCCTTGCGGCTATACAAACTCACTTGTTACACCAGTGTGCGGTCACTGGTTTGCTCCAAAGCCTTTCAGCTATACAAATCTGTGTTGGTCCCAGCGTGCGGACGCTGGTTTGCTCCTAAGCCTTGCGGCTATACAAACTCGCTTGTTACACCAGTGTGCGGTCACTGGTTTGCTCCAAAGCCTATCAGCTATACAAATCTGTGTTGGTCCCAGCGTGCGGACGCTGGTTTGCTCCTAAGCCTTGCGGCTATACTACTCGCTTGTTACTCCAGTGTGCGGTCACTGGTTTGCTCGCTAAGCCTAACAGCTATACTATTCAGTGTTGTTTCCAGCGTGCGGACGCTGGTTTGCTCCAAAGCCTTGCTGCTTAACAATCCTGCTAATTTGCCAGTTCCATCTGACTGCTGCTATTATCTCTGGGCTGCCCTGCCCGGTATTGGTAAGGCCGGTAGAACCTTTTGCCACATTCCATCTGAGGTTGCCTTACCCGGTATTGGCAGGGCCGGTAGAGCCTACATTGTGTATCTATTGAGGCTGCCTTGCCCGGTAATTTGGTAAGGCCGGTAAAACCGTTATGCTATTCCATCTGCAGGTTGCCTTACCCGGTATTGGCAAGGCCGGTAGAGCCTAAAGACTGTCCTGTCCGGTATATTGACAGGACCGGTAGAGTCTGCCTTCTGTCTGTGCTATATTCTGTATATATATATATGTATGTTATTGCCATCCTAAGTTATCATTTATTATTTCAATAAAATTGATTTTTTTTACCTAAAACTTGTGTCTGAGAGTCATAATAAACCGTGACAGTACGAAAGGGCCATGACCTCAGACAGCAAGGGTGAAGGTAACGCACAGAATATCCATTGGAGGATGGATGTGCTCGAGCAACGTTTGGATCAGTTGGCAGTTGCAATTCAAACGATCCTTGAACGCACGGTACCTGCTGACCAATCTAGCTCTAGCCCGGTGGTCTCGCCAAGTCAGACACCAGAAAGTGATACCAGACCCCTAGGGGGTACTGTTAAAGGGTTAACGGCTTCTGCACCCTTGCCGCTAAGATATGATGGTGACCCTAGTCTCTGCAGAGGGTTCATCAATCAACTCGAAATCTTTATGGAATTGACGGCACACGCATTTCCCAATGATCGTAGTAAAGTGGGGTTCACGATATCACTGCTCACTGGCAGAGCATTGGCTTGGGCTAACCCCTTGTGGGAGAATGCTAAACCTTGTACTAAGAACTTTAGTGAATTTGTGCGTTCCTTTCGAAGAGTGTTTGAGCCTCCTGGTAGAACCACCTCTGCTGCCAAACGCCTTATGGAGATACAACAGGGCAGGCGTACAGTGGGCGACTATGCCATCGAATTCCGCACATTGGCAGCAGAGGTAGGTTGGAATAACGAGGCATTATTGGCAGCCTTCTCTCAAGGCCTGAATGACCACATTAAAGACGAAATCGCTGCTAAAGATCTACCTATTGATCTAGATGATTACATTGAGTATGTTATGATAATTGACTCCAGAATACGTGAGAGATCAATTGCCAGAGATCGTAAGTTACGGTCAAAAAATAATGAGCCTAGTAGCATGTTTTGCCCACCCATCCCTCCCTTGGCATTGAAGTCTAGTGAACCAGTACGGGAAACAAGTGAACCTATGGAAATAGGCTTCACTAGACTATCCAAGGCAGAGAGACTATATCGCAAAAAACAAGGGTTATGTTTATACTGCGGTAAAAAAGGGCACTTGCTAAATTCCTGTCCGGTACGTCCGGGAAACGCACACACCTAGGGTATCTTGGGGGACAGGCCCTAGGTGGTGTACAATCGTCCCCAGTGTCGGGCATAATGAAACCCACCATACAGGTGGTATTGTCTTGGGCACAACGCTCTGTGGAGATTTTGGCCTTGGTTGACTCCGGTGCAGCAGGGTATTTTATGGATAATACCTTTGCTGAATTGCACGGAGTTCCACGCATTGAAAGAGAAAACCCCTTGACTATTGAAGCGATTGATGGTAGACCCTTAGAACCGCCTCAGGTTATATTTGAAACTATGCCATTGTCTATGACTATTGGGGCACTTCACAGAGAAGAGCAGCAGTTTCAACTGATTAATTCCCCGCACCATGCGGTGATATTGGGATTTCCGTGGTTACAGTTACATAACCCACAATTCGATTGGAAAAAGTGTGAAATTGCTGCTTGGTCCCAGTTTTGTATGGACAAGTGCGTCATCCAGCCTATTAAGGTCATGTGCACCTCCTCTGCTATGCCGGATGTGTACCAACAGTTTGGCGATGTTTTTAGCAAAGGAGAGGCTAGTATGCTACCCCAGCATAGACCTTATGATTGTTGCATTGAATTGCAGCCTGGTGCAGTACCTCCGAAAGGACGCACTTATCCATTATCTTGTGATGAAAATAAGGCTATGGAGGATTACATTTCTGATGCCCTTGCTAGAGGGATCATACGTAAATCTACGTCTCCAGCTGGGGCTTGGTTCTTTTTTGTAAAAAAGAAAAATGACGAATTAAGACCATGCATTGACTACCGGGGCTTGAATAAACTAATGGCAAAAAACGCATACCCAATACCACTCATCACCGAGCTTTTTGACAGGCTTAAGGGCGCTTCGATATTTACCAAGTTGGACCTACGGGCCGCTTACAATCTGGTTCGCATTCGAGCAGGTGATGAGTGGAAAACTGCCTTTAATACTCGAGCTGGGCACTACGAGTATCTAGTAATGCCTTTTGGGCTGTGTAATGCACCCGCAGTTTTCCAGGAACTGATAAATGATGTTCTGAGAGATATGTTACAGACATGTGTTGTGGTGTACCTCGACGATATACTGATTTACTCCCAAAACATGGCACAGCACATCAAAGATGTATCCGCAGTATTGCTACGACTCCGTGAGAACAAATTATTTTGTAAAATGGAAAAATGTGAGTTTCATAGAACCAGTGTGCCATTCTTGGGGTTCATAATTGGCAATGATGGCATTGCCATGGACAAAGAAAAGTTGTCAGCTGTCCTACAATGGCCAAAACCCAAGGGTCTTAAAGCCATACAGCGTTTCCTGGGTTTCGCTAATTATTATAGGAGGTTTATTAAGAACTTTTCTTCCATTGTCAAACCTCTGTCCGATCTTACGCACAAGGGTGCTAATCCTTCTTGTTGGCCAGTATCTGCTGAGAAAGCCTTTGAGAATTTGAAGCTGGCATTTGCTGCGGCTCCTGTGTTATCCCACCCCAATCCTTTACTTCCATTTACGTTAGAGGTTGATGCCTCAGATATTGGGGTCGGGGCAGTACTTTCGCAGCGACACGAGAAAGGTGGAACTCTCAGACCTTGTGGGTTTTTCTCTAAAAAGTTGACTGTCACTCAAAGCCACTATGAGATAGGTGACAGAGAATTATTGGCCATTATCCTTGCTCTTAAGGAATGGCGTCATTTGCTTGAAGGTACTAAGAATCCTGTCTTAATCCTAACAGATCATAAGAATCTGACCTATCTCTCGGAGGCCAAGAGATTGTCCTCTCGTCAGGCCAGGTGGGCACTGTTCCTGTCTCGATTTAATTTCATTGTATCATATTTACCAGGGTCAAAAAATATCAGGGCTGATGCACTGTCAAGACAATTTGAGGCCGACAGTGACAGAGTGGAAGCACCAGCTCCTATCATCCAACCTGATAGAATACTGGCTACTATACGCACGAGTATCACTTCTTCTCTAGGGGAGGAGATCCTGGCCTCTCAGGGGTCCGCTCCCCAAGAAACCCCAGTGGGCAAATGTTTTGTCGCTGAATCATTTCGTACTAGGCTGCTCGAAACCTACCATTCCTCTAAGGCTGCGGGACATATTGGTAGAGACCAATTGTTATGGTCCCTTTCTCAGTTATTTTGGTGGCCTTCCATGAGAAACGATTGTGCCGAATTTACGAATGCCTGTGCCACCTGCGCCCGCGCTAAGACCCCGAGACATCTCCCTGTGGGCTTGCTTCAACCGGTGCCTAATGGCGAACGCCCCTGGTCTCATGTTTCCATTGATTTTATGGGAGAGTTGCCTATGTCAAAGGGGTACTCCTTTATATTCATGGTGGTGGACAGGTTTTCTAAAATGGCTCATTTCGTGCCCCTCCGTGGTCTTCCTTCAGCGAAGGAATTGGCAATGGTGTTCGCCAGAGAAGTATTCCGGTTGCATGGAGTGCCTAGGGTACTGGTGTCTGACAGGGGGAGCCAGTTTGTGTCTAGATTTTGGAGGGCATTTTGCCAACAGATGGGCATACAGCTGTCCTTCTCCTCTGCCTACCATCCCCAGACCAATGGAGCCGCTGAACGAGCTAATCAGGGCTTGGAACAATTTCTCCGTTGTTTCGTTACTGACCATCATGATAATTGGTCCGACTTGTTGCCTTGGGCAGAGTTCGCCAGGAACTGTGCGGTCAATTCTTCATCTGGGAGCTCTCCGTTTCTGATTAATTATGGGTTCCAGCCCTATTTGCTTCCAGACTCATTTCAGACGCAACAGATTCCAGCTCTGGATGAGCATATCGAGCAACTCCGTTCCACATGGGCACAAGTTCAGAGGGCACTTGGTCAGTCATTTCAGCGTCATCAGCGCCATGCTAATCGCAGAAGGCTTCCAGCGGTTTCCTTTCAGGTTGGGGATAGAGTATGGCTTTCCTCCAGAAATCTCAAGCTGCAGGTTCCGTCTAATAAGTTGGCTCCTCGGTTTATTGGTCCATACAGAGTTATTCGCAAAATTAACCCTGTCTCCTATGCACTAGACCTACCTGCATCCATGCGTATCCATAATGTGTTCCATGTGTCCCTTCTTAAGCCTCTGGTTTGCAATCGCTATACTACCACACCTGTGGTGCCAGGACCTGTTGAGGTCAAGGGCCAGGAGGAGTACGAGGTTCAGAGCATTATTGATTCCCGTAGGCTTAGAGGAAGGGTACAGTACCTGGTACATTGGAAAGGGTATGGTCCTGAGGATCGATCATGGGTGGATAGTACGGACCTTCATGCACCTAGGTTAACTAGGGCCTTTCATGCCAATTACCCGCAGAAACCTAAACCCTATTCTAGGAGAGGGGGTCTTTGAAAGGGGGGTACTATCACGGTGCCCGTGATTTGCTGCAGTTACTTGTCTGTCACCAGTAGGGGGCTTCTATTGGCTGTCTGCAGATAGCCCGCCTCTTATTGACTATTTAAACCTGGATTGGGCACCCTTTGAGTGCCCTTTCGTGTTGTTTCTGACCTTCTTGCTACCACTATGCTAGTGATAGCTGGGCCTCTGTTCCAGTGTTCCTGAGTTCCTGATCTCATGTGTTCCTGAGTTCCTGATCTCTACTGTTCCAGTGTTTCCTGCATGCTGAAGTACTTCCAGTCCTGGTTCCGGCCTAGTCTCTGGTGTTGCAGTTCCTGCTGAACTTCTCTGCTGTTTTCTGACCTGACTGATCGTTGCTGGTTCCTGTCATCTCATCACCTGTCTTCAGTATCCTGGTGACCTTCTGCCTGGTCGCGTTGGTGACATTGCTACAATTCCGTGTTGGTCCCAGCGTGCGGACGCTGGTTTGCTCCCAAGCCTTGCGGCTATACGAACTCGCTTGTTACACCAGTGTGCGGTCACTGGTTTGCTCCAAAGCCTTTCAGCTATACAAATCTGTGTTGGTCCCAGCGTGCGGACGCTGGTTTGCTCCTAAGCCTTGCGGCTATACAAACTCGCTTGTTACACCAGTGTGCGGTCACTGGTTTGCTCCAAAGCCTATCAGCTATACAAATCTGTGTTGGTCCCAGCGTGCGGACGCTGGTTTGCTCCTAAGCCTTGCGGCTATACGAACTCGCTTGTTACACCAGTGTGCGGTCACTGGTTTGCTCCAAAGCCTATCAGCTATACAATTCTGTGTTGGTCCTAGCGTGCGGACGCTGGTTTGCTCCTAAGCCTTGCGGCTATACAAACTCACTTGTTACACCAGTGTGCGGTCACTGGTTTGCTCCAAAGCCTTTCAGCTATACAAATCTGTGTTGGTCCCAGCGTGCGGACGCTGGTTTGCTCCTAAGCCTTGCGGCTATACAAACTCGCTTGTTACACCAGTGTGCGGTCACTGGTTTGCTCCAAAGCCTATCAGCTATACAAATCTGTGTTGGTCCCAGCGTGCGGACGCTGGTTTGCTCCTAAGCCTTGCGGCTATACTACTCGCTTGTTACTCCAGTGTGCGGTCACTGGTTTGCTCGCTAAGCCTAACAGCTATACTATTCAGTGTTGTTTCCAGCGTGCGGACGCTGGTTTGCTCCAAAGCCTTGCTGCTTAACGATCCTGCTAATTTGCCAGTTCCATCTGACTGCTGCTATTATCTCTGGGCTGCCCTGCCCGGTATTGGTAAGGCCGGTAGAACCTTTTGCCACATTCCATCTGAGGTTGCCTTACCCGGTATTGGCAGGGCCGGTAGAGCCTACATTGTGTATCTATTGAGGCTGCCTTGCCCGGTAATTTGGTAAGGCCGGTAAAACCGTTATGCTATTCCATCTGCAGGTTGCCTTACCCGGTATTGGCAAGGCCGGTAGAGCCTAAAGACTGTCCTGTCCGGTATATTGACAGGACCGGTAGAGTCTGCCTTCTGTCTGTGCTATATTCTGTATATATATATATGTATGTTATTGCCATCCTAAGTTATCATTTATTATTTCAATAAAATTGATTTTTTTTACCTAAAACTTGTGTCTGAGAGTCATAATAAACCGTGACAGTGGGGCAGTGAGGGGTTAATTCTTTGAATGTGTAATGCAGTCCCTCAAGCCATTGTATTGTGTATTATAAGATGTATTGAGACCCCCTGCTGTGTGTTAATCCATTCACGCCCCTCAGTCTGTGAGTCACCTATTGTATAATCTGTTGCCAGCCCTTTTTTATTATATGTTGTGAGTTGATTACCTCTGTGAATGCTCCCATAGTGTCAGCCCTTACCATTTGCTGCTGGATTGTATTATCTCTGCCCCTCAAGTCTTTGTTCAATCAAACCCTTTTGTATCTGAAATGTAATCATGTCTGAGTTATTGTATCTGTTAAAACTATCTGTTGCTTGCCTTTGTCTGATGTATTATGATTGGATCACACCCTTTTATTTCTGGTTCCACCCATCATTTGCAGTGTAAATATTTGTGTATAAATATCTGTAGTTTGTGTAAATAAAGTGAGTTATGTTTTGGAATGAACAAGGAGTCCTGGAGTCTTGTATTGCTTATGGTCTAAAGTATCCACTCTGATACCCATCTGCGCCAAGTATCCTGAATCGTCGACCGCCTGCTGCCAGTTTACTGCGACCTAACTTCATGGACTGTCAGGCGGCGACGTGGACTCTTCCCTGCTTCCAGTGATCCTGCAACTGTTTCCAGTGACTGTCCATACTTCAACTGGTGCATCCGACGGCGCTTATCTGCGTCAAGAAGGAGAGACCCGGGAACGACGGCGGAAGGCGACGAGGTCCCTTCTCAGCTTCCATTACAACTTGTTTTTCTCCTAACCCTACTCTTGACCGTTTGGTTTCTGATGCTTGGAAAAATCCAGACAAGTCCTCTTCAGTCTCAAAAAAGTTTGCTAAACTTTATCCCTTTTCTGAGGCTGAACTGGCTAAATGGGTCCATCCCCCTAGGGTGGACGCACCCATATCTAGACTGTCTAAATCTACTGCTTTACCTGTGTCTGATGCTTCTGCATTGCAGGATTGGACTGATAAAAAGCTAGAGGTTTCCCTCAAGTCTATTTTTGCCTCTATTGGCACTGCTATGCGTCCGGCTTTTGCTGTGGCATGGGTTAACCGGGCCATTGCGTTCTGGACTGAGCAACTCACCACGGCAGTCCGTCAGGATGCACCCATTTCAGAGAAATTGTGTCTCCTTGCTAATATTTCTGAAGCTCAGAACTATGTTTATGATGCTGCCTTTGATGCCGTCCGCATGATGACAAGGGCCTCCACGTCTTCTGTGGTGGCCAGGTGTGCGCTGTGGCTTAAGATTTGGTCTGCTGACACTGCTTCCAAGAAAGTTTTGCTTTCTTTGCCTTTTCAGGGTACTCCCTTGTTTGGGTCTGAGCTTAAGGAACTAACTAGCGAGGCCACAGGGGGTAAGAGTACTCTTCTGCCCTTGGTCTCTAAGAAAAAGTTGCCGGCTAAGCAGAACCGGTCCTTTCACTCCTTTCAAACGGAGACACGTTCGACGAACCAGACGGTTCTGTCTACCCCGCGCTCCTCCTACAAGCCCAAGCAGTCCTGGAAGCCCAACGCTGCATCCAAGCCCAAGACTTCCAAGACTGCTTCATCGTGTCTCGCCGAACCCTGGTCCGCATCCCGCTGTGGGTGGTCGTCTCCACCTCTTTCGCGGGGTTTGGGAGGATTCAGTGGTGGACCCATGGGTTTTACAGGAGGTGTCAGAGGGATACAAGATCCCTTTTTTTTCCCTTCCTCCCTTTCGCTTGCATCTCACTCGCTCTTCTCAGGATGTCGAGAGAAGCCGTCTGTTCGAAGACGCTATTCAGGCTCTTTTGGACAAAGACGTCCTGGAACCGGTGCCTCCTTTGGACAGAAGTTCAGGATTTTATTCCAACCTTTTTGTGGTGACCAAGAAGGACGGCGGAGGCTGTCCTATTTTGGATCTCAAGGATCTTAACTCCTTTGTAGTGAAGACTCACTATCGCCAGGAGTCTCTGCGCACAGTGATCGCTGCCATGTATCCGGGGGAGTTTCTTGCTTCTCTGGACCTTCAGGATGCGTATCTACACATCCCAATCCATCTAGAAAGTAGGCAGTATCTGAGGTTTGCCTGCGCCAGAGGTCATTTTCAGTTTTCAGCTCTCTCATTTGGTCTGACAACGGCTCCCCAGGTTTTCCAACGGGTTCTGGGGGCCTTGATATCCTCCCTCCATCGGGATGGCATCAGAGTGACTCCATACATGGATGCCTTGCTTTTGTAGGCTGCGTCTGCGGACCTTCTTCATCAGCAGGTCCAGACCTGCATTCAAGTCCTTACACGGCACGGTTGGATTGTGAACTTGGACAAGTCGGACTTGGTCCTGTCCCAGCGACTCATCTTCCTGGGTCTTCTGTTCGACACTCAGAGGTGCATGGTGTTTCTACCGGAGGAGGTAGCTCATCAGATTGCTCAGAGGGTTTCCAAGATCCTTGCCAACGATCGGATCCCGGTTCTGAAGTTGTCTTCTCTGGTGGGGAAGTTCATATCTATGATAGACGCAGTTCCATTTGCCATGGCAAACACCAGGGAACTTCAAAGATTTGTGATACAGACATGCAGGGACCAGCCGGATCATCAGAAGCTGTCTGTCTCTCTTCCTCCTCATGTCGAGTTGAGCTTGGAGTGGTGGTTGGTCCTTTCCAATCTCCTGAAGGGGAGATCCTTCCGGATTCCCTACTGGACCAAGGTCACGATGGACACCAGCCTCTCGTGTTGGGGTGCTGTCCTGGGTCGCATCAGTGCTCAGGGGAAGTGGTCCTTGGAGGAGTCTTTTCTTCCCATCAACATACTGGAACTGCATGCGATATTTCATGCTCTACACCATTGGGAATCTCAGCTGGAGGGCTGTCCAGTCAGAGTGGAATCCGACAACGCCACCGCCGTGGCTTACATGAACAGACAGGGCGGGACAAGAAGTCTCGCCTCTTGGGTAGAGGTCAAGGCCATTCTGTCCTGGGCGGAGGTTCATGTTCCTGTCATTTCCACGGTGCACATTCCAGGCGTAGACAACGTCATGGCAGACTTCTTCAGTCATCACACAGTCGACAGCAGGGAGTGGGAACTTCATCCGGAGGTGTTTCAGCTGCTAACTCAGAAGTGGGGGGTACCCCTAGTGGACCTGTAACAACAGGAAGGTTCCGACGTTCTGCTCCCGGTGGAGAGAATCACTAGCCCTGGCTGCTGACGCAATGTCCATTCCCTGGACATTTTCCCTGGCCTACATTTTTCCTCCCCTTCCAATGTTGATAAGGGTGATTCAGAAGTTGAAGGTGGAACGTTGTCCAGTAATCCTGATCGCTCCGAATTGGCCTCGTCAGCCCTGGTATCCGGAGCTTCTGGCCCTATCCGTGGAGGAGCCCTTTCCGCTCCCCTCTCGTCCAGATCTTCTTCTGCAGGGTTACCTGTGGAAGGAAGATGTTCATCGGCTCAATTTGACGGCCTGGAGGTTGAATCCTCGATTTTGAAGAAGAAAGGGTTTTCTTCTGCTGTGGTGTCTACTATGCTTAGTGCTTGTAAGCCTGTTTCTTCCAAGATCTATCACAGTGTCTGGTCGACATTCGTGTCTTGGTGTGCTGACAGGGATCTGTCTCATGACTTTCATCTTCCCACCGTTCTGGCTTTTTTGCAGGATGGCGTGGATAAAGGCCTCAGTCTGAGTTCTCTTAAGGTTCAGACTTCGGCGCTCTCTGTCCTTTTCCAGGAGCGCATTGCTGTCCTTCCTGATGTCAAAGTGTTTTTCCAAGGCGTTGCTCATGTGCGTCCTGCCTTTCGGAGTCCGGCTCCTCAGTGGGACCTCAACTTGGTTTTGGGAGTTCTTCAACGTCCTCCCTTTGAGTCTTTGGCTACTGTTCCTTTACGCCTCTTGACGTGGAAAATGGCTTTCCTTCTGGCGATTGTGTCAGTTCACCGAGTGGCGGAGCTGCAAGCTCTTTCCTGTAAACCACCTTTTCTGGTGTTTCACAAGGATAAAGCGGTGCTTTGCACCTCTAAGGAGTTCTTACCGAATTTCACATCAATCAGGAGATTGTGGTGCCTTCTTTCTGCCCTAATCCCTTGTTGGATGTGGTGCGTTGTCTCAAGTCTTATGTCCATCGCACTGAATCTTTCCAGAAATCTGACGCCCTGTTTGTCATTCCTGGAGGTCCTAGGGCAGGAAGACCTGCATCCAAAGTGACTATTGCGTCATGAATCAAGTCCACTATCCGTAGGGCTTACGAATTAAGGAATAAACATGTTCCCTTTCGGGTCACGGCTCATTCCACCAGGTCCATTGGGGCCTCTTGGGCCTAGAAGAATCAAGCATCTGCTCATCAGTTGTGCAGGGCGGCCACTTGGTCTTCTGTGCACACCTTTTCGAAGCACTACCGTGTGGATGTGCTGGTTTCGGCTGATGCCAGCTTCGGGAGGAAGGTCCTGGAGGCAGTTTTGCCTGTCTAGGATCTTCTTTTCTGAGGTTCTCAGTGCTTCCTTACTGTTGAGCCCGTTGGCTCTAGTTCAGTGTGCTGTGTTGCAGTTCCTGGGGTGTTTTACCCCTGGTTGGTGTCCGTTGACACTTCAGTTTTGTTGGGATCTCTGACCGATTGGTTCATAGAAGTCCTGGTGACTTTGGGGGCCTTGCGCCTGGTCCTTGCCTTCTTCCCGCCTCTGGGAAACTCAATGGTTGGATATCCCAGAGTTACCAGTAACCTGTATTGGACGACAGAGAAAAGAGGATTTTAGTCTTACCTGTTAAATCCTTTTCTCTTAGTCCATACAGGTTACTGGTCTCCCACCCTGTCAAGAGACCATGCTTGGTTCTCCTGTGGCAATACGTGGGAGTCCTTTGGGGCATGCTCACAGGAGTCTTCTTCTCTCCTATTTCTCGTCAGTTATTAGTGTCTCAAATCATTCTGGAGTTAGCTGACTGGGATGCAGATGAGGAGGGAGGGGAGGCTTCACCCCCTGCATACATTTAGAGAAATGTTCCTGCCTACTTAAAGGGGTGGATCGCCTCCCAGAGTTACCAGTAACCTGTATGGACTAAGAGAAAAGGATTTAACACGTAAGACTAAAATTCTCTTTTCGGCACAGATCTCTATTAGCAGCTCCTTCTCTGTCCCCGGCACACTAGTAATGCAGAGCTCTGGGATATGACATAATTTCTTAGTGCTCTGCATTAATGGAGAGAGGACCGAGCAGGAGCCTCTAATAGAGGTCTGTGCAGAAGACGCACAGACCTCACCTGCCACGCCGCATGCTGCTGGACCACCAGGGATGAGGCCCCCTTCCTGAACCAGCTAAGGTAGGAGGTGGAATAGGGGCCATTGTGGAGGTGCTCAATGAGTGCATTGTGGAGGTGGAAAATGAGGGGCATTGTGGAGGTGGACAATGGGGGGCATTGTGGAGGTGGACAGTATGGAGGTAGAAAATGGGGGCAATGTGGATGTTGTCAATGGGGGCATTGCGTTGGTGGTCAATGGGGGCATTGTGGAGGTGGACACTCGGGGCAGTATGGAGGTGGACAGTGTGGAGGTGGGCAATGTAGAGGTGGACAATGGGGCAGTGTGGTCTAGGGGCCCCATGGCAATTTTTGCACCTGGGACCGGTGGTTTCTAGTTACGCCCCTGGTGATATTTAAATACACACCACACAGTCTGTTCTTCTAAAAAGAGGGACACCAGGGTGGGAAAGAGAGACGAAGGGATTTGGGTGTCAAAGAGGGTCACTTGAGAGGTATGTAGCTGGGAAAAGGATTGTTAACCCTTTGACTTCCAGAGAGCTTGCAAAGCATTGCTTCACAATGTGTTGCATACACCTCAGGCATTCAAAGGGTTAAAGAACCATCAAAAGTACTATCTTGCTGGACCAGACAACTTATGGTGATTGTGCTGCTTACTGTGAGACCTATAAATTAGAACATATGGCCACAAAACAGAAAAGGGGTGCAATTTTGAGACAAACTACCTATACAATAAGTGGTAACAAATATGATTTAAATTGGGATTTGAACCCCTAGAATGCTAGAGAGCATTCAAAGACATTGTGAAGCAATGCTCTGTAGATGTCTGTCTTTCAGTGAGTTAAATTGAATTGAATTTATTTTGTCCCGTAAAGTGCACTTGGTTTGCCCAGGATTACATCAGTGTGCTGGCACTCAAAGGTTAAATGAATACATTTCACTTCCCTGTTTTTATATTGTTCATTATACCCGCCTCTGTTTTTTGTTTTTCTTTCTTTTCTTCCTCTCCTTTTCCTGCCTCCCTGTCCTCTCATTTCTTCTAGCTTCCTCCTTCCATCCATTTACTTAATCTCTCCCCTCCCTGCCTCTCGTTTCTATCGCTTTCCTTATCTGTCCTCCCTCTGTCTGTCTCTGCAAGATGCTGACTTCGTCTTTATTTAACGACCCAAAGACAGAGATAGATCTAGTAATGTAGCACTGGGACAGAGAGCCACCCTAAGAAACCGCATGTGTAATATACAAATAAACCACAGGGGATGCTATAAAAATAGTCTGGGGAATGCCTAAAAATGCTTGTGACTGAGTCTCTGTGTATATGTTTTAGAGTGTATACGTATGTGACAGCATGTATACAATTTTTTTAACTTTAGAATCTTATAATGAGCTGACCTTGAGACCTCTGAAAGATTAACCCCTAATATTCCTCAGAATGTAGGTTATAGTGCAATCTCCCTGCTTGCTCTACACCAGAAGGGTTCCAAGCAATGTGTTGGATTCCTCCCTGTTACTCAAATGGTTAAAGTGTTTATTTCAGGATAAATCGTACAAAATACAATACCTAAATCTTCCACGTGTCAGCTGGTAATCATTGTACCATACATACACTGTACTTGTACTTCGATCACTCCTTAACCCTGTGCATGCCAGAGGGGTGGATGTTTCAGGTATAGTAATGAAGACACTATAAGCTGTTTGTGTGAAGAATCATGTTAGGATACAGAACTACATCCAGGTCAAAGGTAAGAACAGGAAACAGGAAGTATAAGGCAAAGCAATATTACCAAAAACAGTGTTATAATATTTGCATAATAACTCCATACCATCTCCCCTTTTTACATTAAATCCAAAATTAGCAAACAATTAACCTAGAATAAATGCTGAACAGTCTTAAATCGTAAATACAATACAGACTGAGTCTATCTGGTGGTCTTGAAAGTCGACCGCTATGCAAGGCAACAGGGATTTTGCCTAGGGGGAGCTTTTCAGTTCCAGAAGCTGTTGATGAGGCGCTGCACTCTTTCATGGCCGGTGCGTTTGGCCCAGAAGAACTTGCTGGTATATGTGGCTGAATTACATTGTCCTCAATTTATCCTTCTGACATGACAGCAGTATTGTCTCTGCCTTGCATACGTGGTCCAGCAGGACTAGGGGCATTAAGAACCTCAGTAGGGTCATGTGCAGGATGGTCATAGGCTTGTGTGGTGAGTTATTCTGCCACTTTCAGGTCCACTCGATTGCGGCGGTACAGACTGCCCTCCACATCCACAAGATATGAGCAAAGAGCAATCCTCTGAGCACAGGTACCCAGTCTCCAGTGATCAGTCCTATCACCAGGGAGCAGCTTCATACGGATTGGCTCTTCAATGCTTAGTTCAGGTAAGTTTTTGTCAATTTGGAGATCTGTTTCCTCCGTCACAGTTTCTCCATTACACCTGTTATAACACAAGGTTCAAGTAATTTGTTGGCCGCTGACAATGAAGACTTCAGTCTCCTTGACATTAAAGGGATAGTAATACTTCATTTTATCTTTATTTTGTAGGCATTAAAAAAACATGAAGAACGATATAAGTCTTATCTTTATGGTTTGAGAGATATTCACAAGCAAAGTTTCCCCCTCCCGCCCCTTTTACCTAGTGTAAGCCATCTCTTCTCAGATGTGGAATCTAGTTGTAAGACCAGACAGATAACAGCAGGGGACAATTTACTTTCTATTAGAACAATGAAAGCCTTGCCCACCTTGACAAGTTTTTCAGGTTTTTCCCTTATCTTAATTGAATATTGTCCCTCTCTGCAGTCTACCTGGGCACCTCCCTTCTGATCTGGCTGAACAGTGTCACATCAATAAAAGGGGGAGGAGGGGGATACTTTATTATTCAATTACTCTTGAACTACAACTCTGACAGAATTGAAATAACACTCTTTAAAGTCCAGATACTATGATGATTAATTAGAGCTGCTTTTATTATGAATCATTACTATCCCTTTAAGCACTGTGCAGGACTACTTTCATTGCCTTCGGCTGGGGTGTTCCTCCAATGTAGAATGGCTTTCCATGGGTCATTACCATCATACTTGGCTTTCCTGCAAATATTCTTTGCTATCTTGTCAGCTGATTCTGCTTTACCATTAGCTTGTGGGTGCTGCTGGGAAGAGGTATGCTGCTCAAACCCCCAATCCACTGAAAACAGTCTGAATTGCTCACATACAGATTAAGGTCCAAGATTACCATGTCTGGCTGTCCATGACGTGCAAACTGTGACTTGCAACTTTTGACTGTAGTTTTAGCAGACAGGTCAGGAAGCAGCTCAATCTCCAAAAAGTCAGAATAGTGATCAACAATTAGTAGAAAGTCTTGCCCTGCATAATTGAGTAAGTCCATGCTAACAATTTACCAAGGCCGGGTAGGCAGCACATGCAACATCATGGGTTATTTCTGCTGTGCCTGTGCATATTTATTGCAAGCTGAACAACAATCAAAGTTTCTAATCTCACCATGCATGTTGGGCTAGTATAAGGTATCTCGTGCCTGCCTATAGCATGCTTATCATCCAATGTGACATGCAATCTTAATGATTATGGAATGATGACCCTTGGGGCTAGATTTAAAGGCAGCCGTTAAACCAGCCGCTAAGTGAAAAAGGCACATCGCTCGCAAATAATACAGGAGTTACGGCAGATTCAATAGGTACTCTACAAGAATAGCTATCGAGCGTAGGCACACAAAAAACACGTAACACAAAAGCCGTTGTCGCTCATGTTAATGCACAACGGGCGGCCAAATCACACGATAATTGCGCTCAAAACAACATGTAATATAACGGCTGCCGTTGTCAAGCAACCATGATTGATGCCAAAACAAATTCAAACACACAGCCAATCACAAAGCCCCAATGTATCAAATAACTTCAAATACACCTATATATACACAAAAATAACCGTCACACACTGTCTGTTATCGAGTTCTTCAGAGCTAGATATCAGGACCCAGGAGCAGAGGATAGCGATCAGAGAGAGGGAGAAAGGAGCATTCATTGGAGGTAGAAGGAGATTTTTGAGTTTGGAGTTTGGAGAGAGGTGCACTTACTAGACACATATTACACTTTTGCACATATTACATACACACATACAAACACAAACGCATACACATACATACACATAGTCCTTTTTTTTTCATAATACCTTACACATTTTACTTTTTATTTTGACAGTGTGAATCTGTGAGTGAAAGTGTGTGACAGAGAGTGACTGGATCGAGTGTGTCTGTGGGGGCCTGTGGGAGTGCCTGGGTGTGACTGGGTGAATGATGGCAAGGAGAGGAGGACAGGAGAGAGGGATGGGGAGAGTAGTGGAGGAGGAGGAAGCTCAGGAGGGGATCCCTCAGCAGAGCAGGGGTGGGAGAGGGAGATCCGCAGGGCGGAGGGGGACCCGGCCCACAAGAGCAGGAACACGCAGGACAGGGACAGAACCTGCAGTGGGACGAGGGGTAGTTGCTGGGGAGCACCCCACACAGTCAGGGTCAGACCAGGCAGGGCACTCCGGCTCTGAGTCATCCCATGCCGGAGGTGACGAGGCCAGGATCAGAGACCCAAAGTATACAGAGGAGGAGAACACGGCTCTTGTGGAAGCTGTCCTGGAGAGGCAGAGTGTTCTCCACCCGACAGCGAAGGTCCCTGGCCTGTCAGCGAGGAGGAAGGCAGCCTGGAACCAGATCTCCAGCCGGGTCAACGCGGTGGCTCCATGCAGGCGGGACGTGGAGTCCATCAAAAAGCGATGGGGCGACTGCCGGAGGGTGGTCAAGAACAAGCTCTCAGAACTCACCAAGCACGCCCGAGGCACTGGAGGTGGCCCACCTGTCCCTATCACCTTCTGCGGCTGGGAGGAGATGGTGCGCCAGAATATGTCCCCAACCCTGATCGAGGGGGTTGTTGGAGGAGCTGACACTGGGGATGAGAGGAGCCTCCACACTACCGGTAAGTGCAACACTACAGAACAACACACTACAGCAACCAACACCAGCTGCACACACAGTCACACCTCAACACATGCCCATCATTCATGCACACAACTGCACCAACACAGCACCCTGAGGGTTAAAAACAGGACACAACACAAGGACAAATATCAAGGTCCAACTTGGAACAAACTGTCACGGTTTTTTTAAAGACTCTCAGACCAGTATGTAAAATAAAACACAGTTTTATTTAGCAATAATAACACATAAGGTCGCCCTCTAGTGGGGGTTGGGTGTACATAAATGATAGTGACTGGAAAATACAAAGTTAATGCACAAACGGAAAGCAAGTACACATTTACCACCAAGGAAGGGGTATAACCCCGGAGGGTTAAGTCCTTTATAAATATTAGTTTCAAAGGAACTGTTTGGCACGCCCTGGGTATGAGTAGGTTACGCTTAAGGTAACCACAAAGGGTTAAGTCCTTGATTATGATCAGTCTCTTAAGTGGATGCTTGGCACGCCCAAGGTGTAGATAAGCTGTGCTGAAGAAATGTTCACCAACAAGTGGATAGGGACTGTCTCGCCACGGTGTGTAGTATAGCAGAGCCCAATAGCCCCCCACGGGCGTACCTACAGGAATGGCTACTGCTGGTGCAAGTGATCTTAGCCCCACGGGCGTGTATCGAACCGGCCTGCAGTGCAAGAGCTCCCAAGCCTCTTCAGACTCTACCGGACTGAGTATAATGAGACAGGGCCCAAAGCCCAACAGAAGTAGTACCGGAATGCTAGTGCTGAAGCCTGTGCCCGTCACCACTCGGTATAACGGAATCGCCCAGTGTATACAACGAGAGAGATAGAGAGCCAAAGCGCCCAACCGGCCTAATAGGAAGTGAACACTGGGATGGTATCGAGTTGCCGACGGAGAGCGGCCAACTCAGCAAGAGTTTCACTATGAACGAGGCTCACACTGGAGTAGGGAGAGTGGGACCGAGACAGCACTGGTAGGGTTAAAAGGCATGTTTACACAAGGCTTTTCTGCGGTAGCACAGCACTGCGGTCTGAGGGAGGCGCACACAGCTCTGCACGATAGTAACACTGCACTGAACAAAGTAACACCAGGCAAGACAGCCACACAAGTACTGGAACAGTGGATGATAATGTCGCGATGGCGACAAACCGGAACGTGGGTCTTCTGGAACACGCTGGAGGTGATCTTGCGGGAGGAAGTCAGCAAGGCCGGATCGGAGCACGTAGGAGGTAGTCGTACCAGCCGGGTCATACACAAGCAGGAACGTCAGCCAAGCAGAGTCGAGATCCGGAGGAGAGAGTCAGACGAGCCGGGTCATACACAAGCAGGAACGTCAGCCAAGCAGAGTCGAGATCCGGAGGAGATAGCCAGACGAGCCGGGTCATACACAAGCAGGAACACTGGAGAATGGTCAGGGCTAGCCAAATCGGTACACAGGAATCAGAAACGTAGCAACAGAACAACTGGCTCGGAAACACCACGAAAGGGCGCCTGACAGATGGAATTGCCAGGTATAAAAAGGAAACCAAGGGGCGGGCCAAACTAAGTGGACAAATCACCCTTGTACATAGCAGAGAGTGACAGCTAGATCACAGGCACTGTGATACAAACCTGTCCAAGTCCTACTTCAACCCTCCTGTCGCTGTGCTCATCACACACAGTACACAAACCATGCTGTTCAAAATGTCGACTGTCATAGATCATCACTGTTCACACACAATGTCACCCATGTCCCCACTGGGATGTCAGCACTTAACCCCTTGAGTGCTAGAGGGATCATCAATGCATCGATCAACAATGCTTTGGCAACCCCTCTGGGACTCAAAGGGTTAACCAGACAACAATCAAGTCAATAGGCCAACGATCACATGCTACACAGGGGACATTCACTAAGCGGTGACAAACAGATGGTGGAGAGAAATTCACCCTTACACATCCTCATTTCACCAATACCAGTGTTAGCCTATGGAGAATATGCAATAACATGAATCAAGTTGCTAAGGTCCCATCGTATACACTCCATAGAAAACACTGGAAATGGGGAAATGAGATCACTGGAGAAGTCAGCATCATGTACACGCCATCATGTCGACAACACCGCTTACTGAATCACAAAAAGGATGGAGCAGGTCACACATCACAGTGTCACTGAGAATAACTGCTTGTATGTGCAACACACAGGCCTCAAACAATACCCCAGAATTAAAGGGGGAAAAAGTAGGCCTTGGTGTTGTGTCTGCAATCATTTACTCTAACTTCAAATGACATATCTCACATCTGATTCCCACATGGATCCTCAGGGGTGCTGATGCCATGGATGGCTGGTACACCAGACACTGTTTGCAGGATACACATGGGAACCAAATATCACCCATTGTACCTTGGTCACCAACAGGCCATGAATGATAGATATCTCGGATTGAGTACGGTTGCCTCACTCAGAAGGATGGATGGGCTCATACTCAAAGAAAAACAGGCCTCAATCAGAGATATCCCTCACTACTGGAGTGATTGTTGCCCTTCAGGATTCATCTGGAACACACGACATGGACAGGATCCTGTCCAGTTCATCAATCTCTGATTGCCAGGGTGGTATCCCATGCCCTACAATGCAATACATAGGATATGATCCTGAGAACCAGAGAGTCACCTGTCAAGTAATGAAAAATTGTGAATTGGACGGGATCAGCTAAGAAGATAGGGTTGAATAACACTTGATTCCCACTGCACATCTGTTCAAAAAAGATATGCACACAAAGAAAAATGGTCAGATATGTACCTTTCAAATGGCTCAAAATATGTCCCAACACGATGTGAACCCAGAGATCATCTCACTGCCTGTGATTGCCCTACTGGCCAGATATGTGCATCCATCAGAAACTAACTTACATTGATACCATCCAAATACATATACCTAGTATATCCCACTCTACGTAGATGGGATATACGAGGTATGTTCATATCCATCATATCAATCCAATGTATATTTTGATGGGTGCACATATATAGCCAGTAAGGCAATCGCACCTACTGAAATGATCTCTGGCTTCATATCTGGAAAGGATATATTCATATCCATATGAAAGGTACACATCCACATGCATATATGACCATTTCTCCTTGTATGTAACTGTAATGGCATAGCAATTGTTAATTTCACCAACATGTGGATCCATGTTAGTCCTATCCCTCCAACCCTCATGGTTAGACAGATATCGCTCTATTTGACAGCTGGAGATTTCAGTCATTAGACCACACGGAGGCTCTTCAGCAGAGCCTAAATTGCCCCATTCAGAGATGGATACATCTTTGAGATGGTCAACAAAGTGTGCCAGGTTTGCAAGCACACTCTGTTCACCATTGCAATGAAGTTTACATCTCTGAATGGGGCAATTTAGGCTCTGCTGAAGAGCCTCCGTGTAGTGAAATGACTGTCAAACATGTCAAAATGACTGTCAAATAGAGCAATATCTGTCTAACCATGTGGGTTGGAGGGATAGGACTAACATCGATCCACATCTATCTCTCACAATGCCTACAATATTACATCATGGTGAAATTAACCATTGCTATTCCGTTAAAGGCATAGTAATACCTAACATGTGAAAAGAAAAATATATTGCAGGGTTCATCCCCCGAGCAAAACAAGGGTATTCCCACTGCTGAAAGGTGTTTCATTCAAAATGTAGCACAGCTCATAGTTGACTACTCCAGGGGCAATATCACAGTTGCCTGGAACTCTACAATGGCGATGTTGCTAGACCATCCTATGGACAGCTTATGTCCAGACGCAATAAATTCTCATAGGATAATTTAGCAACAGTGCCAATGTACAAATTCAGGCCACTGGGATATAGCACCAAAGCAATTCTATTCTGAGCTGGGAGACTTTTTGAACAAAAACCCCCTCCATCAGTGGGAGTACCCTTGTTTCACTCAGGGTGATAAACCACAAAACATATATTTCCCTTTCTGCATTTCATGTATTAGTATTCCATTAATCCCATCATGGCTACGTTTACTAATCACACAATCTCAATTCTCCACACAGCTTATGGGCCTCCATCGCAGCAGGAGCCCGTGGAGGAGCCGACCACACCACCCAGTGAGGAGTATACAGAGGAGGGGACTAGCCACTGGGAACCGTCTACAACCCCCACACCTCCTCCCCAACTGGCTGCATCACCACTGCCTGCCTCTCAACTGCCTGCCTCTCAACTGGCTGCCCCTCAACTGCCTGCCTCTCAACTGGCTGCCCCTCAACTGCCTGCCTCTCAACTGCCTGCCTCTCAACTGGCTGCCCCTCAACTGCCTGCCTCTCAACTGGCTGCCCCTCAACTGCCTGCCTCTCAACTGCCTGCCTCTCAACTGCCTGCCTCTCAACTGGCTGCCCCTCAACTGGCTGCCCCTCAACTGGCTGCCCCTCAACTGGCTGCCCCTCAACTGCCTGCCCCACCACAGGATGCTCCACAAATGTACAGCGGCTGGATTCAGGGGGAGAGGTGAATGCATCCCACTACAACTGGGAGCTATTACCCTCCAGCAGCAGCACCACCACCACCAGGGAGGCAATGGCTGCCCGGGAATGTGGCCACCAGCCAATATGGGCCATATTCCACCGAGATGGCTCTACCCTCCTGGATGGCTTCCCAGCATGGCCCCAGGTATGATCCCAGGTGGGGGCCAAGCACCTACCACTGGCCAAGGTATGACCCTTGGCCACTTGACTACCAACACCTGGGCCTGATTGGGGAGCCCCAGCGCCCTCAGCCAAGGGACTTGTTCACCCCACCACCTCAACCAGCACAGACATCAGTGGGCAGCAGTGGGTCCCTTGATGTGGTGGGCACCCACACACCGTCTGTGCAAGCCACTCCACCAACACAAACAACAGTAGCAGCCACAGCACACCCAGTACCAGCAGAGGAGACAGCAGAGGCTGGGGAGATAGAGGCTGAGGAGACAGCTGAACCTGTGGAAGCAGAGGCTGGGGAGACAGCTGAAGCTGGGGAAACAGAGGCTGAGGAGACAGCTGAAGCTGCGGAAACAGAGGCTGAGCAGACAGCTGAAGCTGGGGAAACAGCACATGTGTCACCGGCCACTCCCATCTCCAGCAGTCAACGCACCATAGATCTGGAGGCTGAGTGCATGGCCCTTCAAAGAGGACAGCTCCGGGCAACCCATGCCACCAACGACAACCTCACGAGGAACCAGAGGGAATCCCGGAGGAACACGAACAGGTTGGAGACCAGAATCCAAGCTCTGGAGTCAGAGGTTGCCAGGGGGAACACACAACTCCACCAGATCCATACGGGGATGATGGACATGTTTGCACAGGTGCTCGTGGAGTTGCGAGAGATTAACCGCAGGGAGAACCTGAGGATGGAGAGGGAGAACCTGCGTTCCACAGAGGGGTCCACTGCACCCACCACCCCTTCCAGCGTTACCCCAGAAGCCACACCTAGGGGACAGAGGGTGACAAGGCAATCAGCCAGGGCATCCACCTCTGGCACCAAGTCTAAGGCCCCCCCCCAAAAAAAAAGAAATGAAAGGCCCAACCTGTCATCTGCCCCCTCAATAAATGAAAATTGTGCTTTTGAATCCTGTCTGATCTGCTGTGTATTCACTTATAGATTGGGTGGCAGGGTTGTCTCCAATGCATTGCCAAACAATGCAGTGAACTCAACTCCTGCCTGGGGGAAATGTTTGTGTGATGTTACAACATGGGTTCACACACACCCACACCGTTGTCCAAATTCACCTGGCAACCCAGCCCTGTAGCCATATAACACGACAGTGTTACATGGCCATGATGTGTGTCAGATTTGATCAGAACGTACCCCTTAGCACAACAACTGGTGCAACACTGAACATTCGTCTGCATCAATTGTTGTGTTTGAGGGGAAAACCAAACAAACAGCTATGCGACTTAGCAGGGAAATAACAAGCATGACAGATGGAACATGCATCAATATGGTCTTTAAATCAAAATTCTATTGTGCAGCTGACATACTGGGGAACACAATGTACACCCTAGGATCTCAATGTGTGTGTTACACATTGTGATCCTAGGGTGAGCATTGTGTTCTCCAGCAAGTCAGTTGCACAACAGGAGTTTGAATCACAGCCTAACTTACTGCATAACCCAATGATCTTCCTAAGATTTCATTGTTTAGCACGCACATTGGAACCTTAGGCTGAGCATTGGCTTATGTATTAAAGGGATAGTAAACCTTGAAAATAAGTTCATTCTATATTGTAGCCCTTAAAAAAACATGTAAAATGATATAAGTCTTATCTCCCAAACCATATATGTTTGGTAGATAAGACTTATATAATTTTTCATGTTTTTTAAAGGGCTACAATGTGAAATAAACTTATTTTCCAGGTTTACTATCCCTTTAAGTTGTGTTGTTGTTTAACTAAGGTTGTAACACACTTCAAAAGTGATAACACTTGTCCACATGGTTGTTTTTGTTGATGTAGCCCATGTACTGAGATATGACAACCTACAGCAATCTCAGGACATTGATTATATTGAGCAACACACAAACCGTGGACATCACATCACAGTGGAAGTGTGTCCCCTGTATCACCAGCTAATCACTCACAACACACATCAGTGTATCACTGCCATCATGTCATTGCATGTATACATCACAAAGTCCACTCATGGTCAGGCAACTAGTGGACTCCTGTGATGTAAATCATGCCTTCCTTTGTATGAGGGATACTCTAGCCTTGGGTACGGTTCCACATTGACAGGTGTTTGATCCAACATTCATTCATACAGACACGGATTGAGTAGTGATGTTTCTTGTGTATTTAGCCAATATGCATTAAACACTTGTATGAGCACAAAAAGGGACATCTGAACTAAATAGGAATACATTAGAAATGCTAGTGAACTGCTCATGTGTTGTCCACATAGTTTGGCATCTGTGTATGAGCAGTCTTACTGTACAGGTCTGATACCTGGATGTTAGTACACACATTAATTTGTGTCCATATGTGAATGTTCCAGTAGAGGTTGCTGTGAACATCAGGTCATCACCAACACAATCACTTGAAACACCAAGGGGTGAGCTTCATGGAAGTGTTGTCCAGACTTCAGTCCAGTCATATGGAAACTCCTCTGTTCAAGGATGGATCGTGCTATGGATGCCTGTGGGACAAGAGGACAGGATTTGGAACATCACCCTCGAAGTGATCATCATGCAACAGCTACAACATCATGATCCTCTTAATCTTTCCCGTTACATAAGTCTACACAAACCACTGCTTTGTAATGTGTTGTGTACTGGTCTATGAACCATCATGGGGGGAACTAAGGGGATGTTAACCATCCTTAGGGATATTTGCCCCTGACATGGTTACACACATCAACAAATATGTCCTAATAGCTTCCTGACAACAATATATTTGGGCTGCCACTGTCAGAGACAGGCCAAATATGTTTGGTTCATGGAGCTAGTAGGACATATTTGTTAATGTGTGTATTTCTTTCTGGGGCACATATCACTGCACACACACACACAGGGCAGCATGGTGTCCATGGAGATGTGATCCACATTTCATGAGCTCCATGTTGTGTAACACACTATTACTGTCGATCCACCCCTCTGCTGCTTTCTTCAACTGTAGCAAGCTACTGGTCCCATGTCCCCACGAATGCCCCCTGAACCCCTTATATGACAGAGTGCTATCCGATGCATTGGCTTGGATGAGATTCCCTCGCTACAGGGGTACCATGGTTGCTATGGGTCTGATCCTAGTAGAACACTTTAGTTGGTGCCTAGGGAGCTGTGGGATATTCTGAACAAGGTTAAAGTGTTGTACCTTGGTTTCCAGGGGGGCATGCATGATATCCTTGAGGTAGCAGTATCAACATGGAAGACAGGTTGTCAGATGTATTCGGAATCTCTAGGCCCAATCTGACTGGTCCATGGAATAGTTGATGCTGGTGGTCCATACTGCAGCCAGTGTCAGGGCTGTGTCACTGATCCTGTGGGGTGAAACAGAACATGTGTGTTGTGGTGGGTGTGTATGCATGGATTGTGTGCATACATGTATTATACTCACAGCAGAAGTGATCCCTGATCAATCTGTCCCTTGTCTGCATCCCTGTTGGGGTTTCCTCACACTCAACGATATCCACAGGGTCTTCAGGTCTGGGTGGGGGATGGACATCGTCGATGAGTCTGGTGTCCACCGCGATATTATGTAGGATGGCACATGCCACGATGATGTCGCAGACCTTGCCTGGTGCATACTGCAATGCTCCCCCCGATTGGTCCAGACATCGGAATCGGGACTTGAGGAGGCCGAAGGTCCGCTCAATGGCATTCCGTGTTCTGGCATGAGCCTGGTTATATCGTTCCTGGGCATCGTTTTGGGGATTGGCGACCGGGGTGAGGAGCCATGGCTTGCATCCATAGCCAGCATCACCTGTGGAAAGTGAGTGACATGGTGTGACAAGGAGCACATATTATGTGAATGATGTTTTCTGTGGTGAACGTACTAGCACATGTGTATGTGGTGTCATTTGGTGCTGTTAACTCACCCAGAAGCCATCCGCCTGTATAGGTCCCTCTGCACAGATGAATTTCTGAGTATATGTGAATCGTGACAGCTCCCGGGAAATTTCGCACAGACATTCATGATGGCCAGGTTGCTGTCACACACCATCTGCACATTCATGGAGTGGAAGTTTTTGCGGTTCAGGAACATATGTCCCTGACGTGCTGGTGCTTTGATACGGACATGGGTGCAATCTATTGCACCCATGACCCTGGGCATGCCTCCCCTTGCATAGAAGCCCTGGTTCAGATGTGTCCACTCCATATCGGTGATGGGAAAATGTATGTAGGTACTGGCCTTGGCTTTGAGGGTTGGCAAGACCTGGGCCAGCACCCTGGAGAATGTGGCCTGGGACATGCCAGATGCGTAACCCTCTGTCGACTGAAAGGCGCCACTTGCCATGAAGTGTATGGCACACAGGAGTTTTTGAAGACCAGTTAGAGCATGGTTATTAGTGCATATGGGATCCACCTGCTCCTTGATGACCTCATACAGGGCTATGATGCTGTGTGGCCTCAACCTGTAGCGATCAATAACCTCGTCATCGGTCATTCCAAAGAGAGTGACCCTTGGGCGGTATACCCTGGGCCTTGGTGGTCGTCTATGCATCCTGGGCTGCTGCAGGGGTCCCTGTGGCAGCTGGGGAGCATCCTATTGCTGCAGCTGTGCATCTGCAGGCAGGTGTCCTCCGGGTGGGGATGGGCTCCTGTGTGGCTGCTGAGCCAGAGCCTCCTCACTTGCAACAGGTGGAGGCTGTTGATGAGGCGTGCTTGGAGGTTGCTGATGTTCCCCAGCTCTCTCCCTTCACGCCTTCTCCGCAGCCTTCGCAACAATATGTAACCCAACATACTGTTTGCTCTCTCTATCTATCTCTATCTATCTCTCTCTCTCTATCTCTCTCTATCTATCTCTCTCTATCTCTCTCTCTCTCCCTCCCTGAGTGGAAAACAAGCCACAAGTGAGTGTGTTGAGTTGTCCCTTTAAGTACTTGCTAGGGCGTTGTGTAGGTGTGGTGATGAGGTGAGTGCTGACCAATGGTGAGTTGTTTTTGTCCAGGTAAGTGTTAGCAGGTGTGTGTGTGTTATAAGATGTGGTGTGTTGTGCTTGTTCTGTGTGTGCCATTTGCGGGTGTGCATTTGTGGGGTGCAGGTCGCGTGTTGATGTTGCCCAGGTGAGCTTGTATTTGCAGGTGTCCGCTTTGTGTGACAACCCCCATTGTTCCGTGCCATGCTGTGTTGTTGTTTTTTTGTGTGTCGTTGTCCCTGTGGTGTTGCTTGTTGTTGTGTGTGTAGTGATTTGTGTTGTGTGTGCATGTTTTTGTGTTGTTTTGGCATTCTACGGGTTAATTTTCCCATTTACATGGTTGTGCGGTAAGCATTTTGTGTGTTTTCCTATGTAACGGTTGTTTTGTTTTGGCCGTTAAGTGTCTAACGTGTGAGAAAAGTGGGTCTTAACTTTTAGCCGTTAGGTGTGTCTTTTTTTCAGCTGTTAGCAGTACCGCAAGCCTTTGAATAGCTCTGGGGTATGTTGTTCCATGCGTCTGAATGCACGTAAGTGTATCGGCCGTAAGGATTGTGAAACTGCCATTAGCTGTTCTTTAGACGGATCTTTGAATTGCAACATGACACTTAACGCACCCGTTAGTGATTTTTTTTACTAACGGCTGCCTTTAAATCGAGCCCTTGGTCCCTTATACAGTACACCATCCTGTCTGCTGATTTCATCCCAGAAAGTCCAGTATTCTCTCACAATTAATGGCACCTCTTCCTTTGAATTTGACCAACCATCCAGAACAACAGACTTAAGTACCTGAAAACACTTGTCAATTTTTGTGTGCTGCCTTATCTGAAGCAGCCGTTGGTCTGTGACATTTAAATAGTCTGAATGATTAATCTGAGATATGTCATACAGTTCCTGTTGAACACTGCAAGCTGTGTGTTGAGAACACTCAGGTGTGCCACCTGCTGCTGTAGTTCTGCTGAGAGTGTTCCTAATGTGCATTTCAGGGCCAGGTTTATAGACAACATTAAGGCAATAGTTTTGTATGTGAGAAACATGCTCTGAAGGTGTTTGGGTGCACACAAAAGTGTTTTTTTGAAAATGGATATCAGAGGCTTATGGTCAATTTCTGCAGTGATCTTGTCACAATCATATAGGTAGTGATGAAAGTACTGGCAGACAAACGCAATACATTCCTTTTCAATTTGTTTGTAGTGTTGCTCAGTAGCGGTCAATGCTCTTGAGGCAAAAGCAATAGGCTGGTCAGTTTGCAATAGGCAACATCCGAGTCCACTTTTGCTTGCGTTATTTTGAATAGTTACAGGTTTTGTAACATTATAGTACTTCAGGACAGGTGTATCTGTGACAAAAAGCTTGATGTCCTGCACTGAATTATCATGCGTAGGAAGCCAATGCCAAACTACATCCTTATTTAGAAGTCTTCTCAATGGCTCACAAACCTGTGGTAGGAATTTTGCTAGGTAGGTAACAAATCCTATGAAGCGCTGCAGAGATTTCAGATTGGCCGGCTGTTGCATATCCAGTATGGCTCTGATCTTTTTTGGGTCAGCCTTCAAATCCTCCAAGGATAGTATGTGTCCGTGCAAGCGGACCTCTTTGACCTTGAATTGCAGTTTTTTCAAACCAAGTTTCATCAGTTCCAGCAGTTTGGTATCATAATCTTGCTCTGCTTCCCCATCTGTATCCCCACAGCCATCTACAAGGACGTCATCAGCTATTGGTTCAATTCCACTAAGTACAGCTAAAAGTTCATGTTGCTTAAGTTGATATACCTCCGATACAACTGATACTCCATAATACAATTTGAGCCATCTTTCCCTGACCCAGGGAGTCCAGAAGGTTGTCATGTAACTACTTGCATTATCCAACTTACATTACAAAAATACATCCTGTGCATCAACAAGCATGAACAACCGTGCCGTAGGCAGCTTGTACAAAACATCATTGAGAGTTGGCATGATGCAGTGAGATCTCCTCAGACTCTGATTCAAAAATTTGGGATCTATGCATATTCTTAGCTTATCAGGCTTCTTTACAATCACCATGTTACTTATCCAATCAGTTTATTCAGTCACTGGTGCAATTTGTCTATCAGCCTCATACTGGTCAAGCTGTGCCTTAACTGTTTTATGGCCACCGGCACATTGCATGGTGCACATTGAACTGGAGGGACATTAACGTCAAGGTCAAAATGAACTTCCCCTGGTACAGATTCCACAGGTCCAGTAAAAACATCTTCAAATTCCATTTTTATCAGTTTTTTTGTCAAAGGCTCTTTCAAGTGATTGTCCATCACTTTGAGCTCTGCAAGGATGGAGAAATGCATCAGCCCCAGAAGCTCACAGGTTGAGCCAGATATCAGTGGCTTCTGGCAGGCTCCCACAATTTAAAACTCTAGCTTGTGTGTCTGTCCACGTATGACACATTCTGTCCTGAAGAGTCCTAGAGATTTCATCAGGTCACCTAAGTATAACTTTAGTCTGTTGTCACTTGGCAATAGATGTGCTTCAGGTGCTAATTTAATTTTGTCCCTCAAGCACATTATATCACATAAAGAAAAATATTTTGTGCACGAAAAGAAACAGGAAGAAAAAGAGTACAACTGGTGCAGCCTGACCCTGACAATCACGGTTACCATGTGACACGCTGCAATGCTTTACAGGAGACAGGGACTGACCTGGCTTCCGGGCTACAAAGGATAAAGATTTCTTTGGAATCTGCCACTTTTTTAGGTAAGACACGTATTTTCAAGCTAGTCTCCATATGCTTAATGATTGAATGGCAGCTTACTAATATGTGAAAGTTCCGCTTTAATTCCGACTATATACACTTAACCATAGGTAATAGTGAGGACAGAAAGGACTATCAATCCAGAAAATAATGGATCAACTGTTTTAATTGTTATATATTGAATCAGTCCTTTAATACAATATTAAAAATATAAAAATCTCGTAAAAATGTATTTGATGGGATAATTATTTCAAACTCCCAAAATCTTTTTTTCTTGAGAGATATTTTCTGGTTATCGGTACCAATTTTAACCGACCTATTAGTCAGTGGTGGGATTGCATTATGGAGAATCATATTATGTGAGTACCCATGCGACATTGACCGCTGGACGCTAGGTGAAGGATTGACTAGTTGATTATTAGATATCCTCTGGGACTGAAAGTTTTACTCTTTTATATATTTGGGAATAAGATTTGGACCAATATAGATTTGTGCTGAATATTGGTATTTATGCCAGATTACTGATTGGGATGGTATCATAACACCCATTCGTCATGTGGAATTTGAACTAATTATCCCATCAAATACATTTTAATATTGTATTAGATAATTGACTGGTTCAATATATAGCAATTAAAACAGTTTATCTGTTATTTTCTGGATTGATAGTCCTTTTTGTCCTCACTATTGCTTATGGTTCTGTGTATAGAGTCGGAATTAACAGTTTGAGCGCCAGACCTTACATACATTACAAGCACGTGTTGCTCCTGAATCGAGCTGGCAGGATTGGGGCTTATTATTTAAATTTAAAATGACAAACCATTTCTTTCCTCTGGCTTACATAGTGCAGATCAGTTCACTGCTGTATATCACTTCAGCAGTGTGTGGCTCTTCTTCACATGCAGATGTGTTCTCCATGGTGTGTAACTTTCCTATTGATGGTCATCTTTTCCTTGACAAACATGCTCTAGTAAAGTGATTTGTTCCTCCACAAGACTTCCCATAAGCTGGACACTGCTCTTTGATGCACAGTGCCACAGTATTTGCATGCTGAAGGGTCGGCAGTATTTGTGCTAAGCAGGCCGTGCTATTTATGCGGTTTGCTCCCTTGGTTAGCTCCTATGTGTTGTCGCTGCATTGCAGTGTTGGTGCTGTTGGTCTGCTGTCTGTCCTGTTCCATAACTTTCATATGTCTGTCAGTGAGCTCTGCTGTATGGCAGATTTCAACAGCTGTGTTCAAAGTTAATTCACATTCTCATAGGAGATGCCTGAGTGTGCTCTCACTGTCTATGCCGAGAACAATTTTATCCCTTATTAATTAATCCCTCAGAATGCCATATTCACAAGTTGCTGCTTTTCCTCTCAAGCGTGTAACAAAGTTATCAAGAGATTCACCCTCTTCTTGTTTACAGCATCCAAACATATACCTTTTATATATGACATTTTTAGCAGCTTTGAAGTAAGCTTCCAAAGCATCTAAAATGGCTGCAGCATTCTCTTGTTGCTCTGCTGTGAGGTTCAGTTTGTGCTTATAAACATGCCTGCATTCACTGCCCATTACTCTTCTCATAGTTGCTGCCTGCACTACTGCAGATTTCTCACTCAACCTTGTAGCAAGGGAATAATCTTCAAATTCAGCTCTGAAAGTTTCCCAATTGCTGCTCCAATCACCATTGATTTTCTTTCCCTCTGGGGGAGGTATGCAATTCATAGCAGCCATTCTGCAGTTTAACCTCTGAGCATTCAAATGTCAGAAAAGCCCACAAAGAATAGTCTTCGGCAGGAACTCACAAACCTGTGCTGTGTCTCAAAGCTGCTATGCTCCAAACGAGGCTCAGTTCTGATTCTAGTCAGGGCCGGATTTGTAATTAGGCAGAGTAGGCATCTTCCTACAGGTGCTCCCGCGCGGGAGCTCCAGCAGTTGCAGCTCTGTGCAGAAGGAGGAGGCACAGACAGACCTCTCCTCTCCGGGGTAGGAAACTGACACGGGGGGCAATATGGAGATGATGGGGGCACTGTGAGGTGCAATATGGAGATGATCATGGGGGCACTGTGAGGGGCAATATGAAGATGGTCATGGGGCACTGTGAGGGGCAATATGGAGATGATCATGGGGCAATATGGAGATGATGGGGGGCTAGTTGGAGATGATGGGGGCAAGTTGGAGCTGATGAGGTTAATGTGGAGATGATGGGGCAATGTGAGGGCAATATGTATATGATTATGGGGGCAATATGGAGATGATGGGGGGCTAGTTGGAGATGATGGGGGCAAGTTGGAGCTGATGAGGGCAATGTGGAGATTAGGAGCATTGTGGAGATGGAAATCGGGGGGGGGGGCGCTTCAGATTTCTGTGCCTACAAGCTCCTATGATATAAATCCATCCCTGATTCTAGTCCCTTCTGACACCATGTTTCAGGTATAGCAATGAAGACACTACAAGCTGTTTGTGTGAGGAATCATGTTCGGATAGAGAACTACATCCAGGTCAGAGATAAGAACAGGAAACAGGAAGTATAAGGCAAAACAGTATTACCAAAAACAGTGTTACAATATTTGCATAATAATGCATTGGACATCCCTCTAGCACTCAAAGAGTTAAAGGACATGTATGCTGTTTTTCAAAGTCTGCTTCGATGGGAATAATCTTTGTAAAATGCCTGCCACCTCAAAATGGTCCTGCCATCCACTGGGGGGGGGGGCAGGCAGATAACTGACCAACTTGGCTTGCTGTGGGGCTGCACAAAATATGGAAATTTGTGGTGCAGAGCCGCAGACTTTGCCAGGTTGCTCTCACAGTCCCTTAGATGGCAAGAGTTGGGACAGAAATCCTGTCCCTAGCAGCCTAATGGGCACTACAAGGTTGAGTTGGGGGAAGTATTGAGCTCCCTCTCTACTATTTTAAAACAATTTAAACCCAAAGTTAATGATGCATCCAGAGCTTGGGAGGTGGGTGATGAAGAAGACAGAGCTAGGCATGAGATCACTGTCAATTCACCATCACATAACACATCAGGTAGAGAACTGATGAGGGAGAATGTTTCAAGTGTGGGGGAATCTTGTTTGAGGGAAGTAATAATAGGTAACTCATCTACACTTGGTTTTCATCTGTGCAATCCAATAAAGGAAAATATTTGAAAGTTAAAGTGCAATTGGTTGAGGCCGCAGCATCTTTAACACTTTAAATGACCGAGGAAATGTATTATTTGAAAAGGAACAACTTATATATTCTTTGGGGAATAAACACATTTTCATGCTACATGGATTTGGAAAATATATTTTTCGCTCTGGACCCAAAATTATTTTTGATTATTTGAATGCCAGCACAGATTTAAACCTTTGAGTGCCAGAGAGGCACACAATGCGTACCCCTGTGGCACTCAAAGGATTAACAAATGCATCACTTAAAAACATATTTTTAAAAAACAATTTTAATGTGGACTTCAATTTTTTTTCTTTATAGAAACATCTTCATGAAACAGAAGAAGATCTGAAGAGAAGACAGAAGATAAGAAAACAGAAGATGAAGAGAAAGAAGAAGAAGTAATACAGAAGATGACAAAAGAAGATGGACAGTAGCTGACCAGGGTGCTGAAGAGCCTGCTGGACACCAGGATCACAGGTAAGTGTTTCTTTTCAAGATATTTTTTTTAACCCTGTGAGTGCCAGTGGGGTATGCACTCAGAGGGTTAATTCTACTAATATGTGACACATTTTTGCATACTTTGTATGTATTGATATGGGGCCCATATCAATACATCCACTGGTCACTTAGGTTTTTTTTGGCTTCTTTTCCCCTTCGATTCCTAACATGGGTTAGGAGACTCTGCTCCCCCAAAAAACTAGGTATAGTTTTTTTGCGGTAAACTGGGGTCCCTTAACCCATGTTTCTGCCTAACTCATAGAATTGAATGGGGAAAGGAGACTTGTCATAATGGGTCCAAATGGACGCTAAGTTTACAGACCCACGTGTGTTTTTTTCTGCCAGTATTTTTTCATAGCACTGGTAATTGAATTGCTTACAGTGCTTGAAAAAATGCCAGTGGGTGTTTTTTTCTGGCAAAGGGGGGAACTGAATAGAGGCTCAATATATTATTTACCTATCTGTGCTACCTTAACACAATAATGCAAATGAATAAGGAAATATAATGTTGTGATTTGTGCACCCTAAGGCCCCTGTTCAGTTTTCTCCGTTGGCCAAAATAACACTTAATGGTATTTTTTCAAGCACAGTAAGCCATTCAATTACCTGTGCTGTGAAAAAATACAGCTGGAAAAAAACATGTTGGGTGCTATATTTAGCAACCACTGGAACCCATTAAAAGAAGCCTGATTTACCATTCAATTCCACTTCAATTCTACTCTTTTATGGAGCAGAGTCCCCTAATGCATGTTTCAATCTGCTGGCGCAGGAATTGAAGGGGACAAAAACCCGGAAAAAACCTAAGTGACCAGTGTATGGCCCAAAGCCCCATATCAATACATCAAAAGCACTGAAAAAATTAGTGAAATGGTAGGAAAATTAACCCTATGAGTACCAGTGGCACTCACATGGCTAATTCCACCACAGTTAACAACATCCCCTAAACAGAAACACTTACCTGTAATCCTGATGTCTAGCGGGGTCGTCAGCACCCTGTTCAGCTACTGTCAGTCATTTTTAATCTTCTATCTTCTTCTTTCTTCTTATCTTTCTTCATCCTTGTTCCCAAAGATGGCACTGAAAAAAAATAAAAATGTCCAAATTAAAGATGTCCACAAAAATCAGGCATCAAAGATATGCTGGCCTTTACCCTTGGGGTACGAGAGGGGTACACAATGCATTGCAGAGGAATTAACAGACGTTGCTTTTATATGGCCAGTCTCTGGTCAAATAGTTCCCACTTTACATTTGGCTGGGATGTGTTACGCACCTCCGAGCCAATCAGCTTCTAGCAGGTTTTGCTCGGTCAACAGCCAGAGAGGTAACTTGAGGGAGGGGGATATTTTCACTGGATTCCTGCCTCCAGCGGCAGCGTACTTTTAACATGGGGACTGCCAGCATTAATGGACTTACTTTTTGGTCTAGCAGCGTTAATGGACTTATTGGATCTGATGCATTTATGGACTTACTTATTGGACTGCCAGCATTCTTTAACCCTTGGAATGCCAGAGGGGTACACAACACATTGCTCTGTAATACATTGTGTACCTCTCCAGCACCCCAAGGGTTAAGGCCAGCATATCTTTAATGTCTGATTTTTGTGGGTGTCTTTAATTTGGACATTTTTATTTATTTCAGCGCCATCTTTGGGAACAAGGATAAAGAAATAAGATAAGAAGGAAAATAAGAAGATGGAAAATAGAAGATTTAGGAAGAATCCTGACAGTGGATGACAGGTAAGTGTTACAGATCCGGGGTGTGGGTGTTAGGATAGTGTTAGGGATAGTATTGTTTCACTTTGTGTAGGGATAGTGTTTGGGAGGGTGACTATGTCTGAACTCATGCTTTAGCCATTTTCCTTTGAGGTTCCAATTTCTCACGCTATTTAGCATGAGCTTTGTGAACAAAAAACACACAACAAATGTATGGCCACAAGTCAGGTTCTGTGGCCAAACGTTCGTTGTGGTTTCAATTGACAGGGCAATTGAATACCTACGGTGATAGTGTGTGTACCGCTCAGTATACGTTTTTCGCAGTATAGAAGTTTTAATGGGGCATGTTGAATTGAGGACTAAAACTTTTATTAGAAACTCATTAAACATGTGGAACGTGTAGATAACTCTCGTTCAAAAAACATTTTTCAGATACATTCTGGGCACTTATTAACATAGCTGGGAAGATTTAAAATGCGTCCAACTGGAGAACTTTGAAATATTAACCTTTAATCTACCAAGAACATACATTCTGGTTGTTATCCCCCTGTTTTAACCCAGAGGCAGTGGTGGCAATACAATATAAGCAAAATAAGCAGCTGCTTAGGGCCCCCACTTGGTCAGAGGGCCCTGCAGCACTTAGATGTATAGACCACCAAATGTACACAAAATCAGATGACAGTGCCTTATTAGAAATACAGATACAGTAGTGTAGGGGAGTCTTGTGAACTTTTTACTTAGGGCACCCAAAAAACTTGAGCCGCTGCCAAGTGGTGCACTAATCTGTCCTCAAGAAACCTCTAACATGCTTCAACTTGCTCACTGCTTGAACAAACACAAGACAAACAGAACTTCTTCTTTTGTCTTTCTGGTAAACATTTCACCAATTTAGATACTAAAGAAGCAGTTAATTGGTGCAGCTCATTTAGTGGGTAAAGCTGAGATCTCTCATCCTGAGAATTTGGCCTTTCATCCTGAGACCCTGAGATTTGGATCAAAACCCCGAGTCTCAGGTTCAAACCCTGAGAGTACCCAGGTATGCTTATTAAGGAAAAAGCCCATTGTGTTTCTTATAATTCATGCCCCTACACAACTTAAAAGCATGGCAACCTTGAGACCCAGTCCTGCTATACCCAATGGAAAAAGTTTAAAGCGGAACTACCACCCATTTTAAACTTGGTGGCAAATAATTATCCATCTGGCGACTAGCTGCTCAGTAGTGCTAGTCGCCAGAATAATTACCTGGTTAATGAGAATTGTACCATGCTCCGGGGCTGACAGGCAGCAAAGAGCATACACATCTTTCCATATGTCACGGTTTTTGATGAACACTCAGACAAGATCGGTAAGGTTAAAATGACTTTATTAGGATAAAGTATAAACACTTAGTTAGGCCCTTAGACCCACAATAACAGAACATATATATATGTACAGATATATACAGCAATAATAAGCCAGTCTTAGTAATATATGATGAAATGGAGACAATTACTGGCAAACGAGATTTCTGGGTTGAACCTGGATGACTGAAGGCAGCGCAGCCCAGGAGCTGACAGCAGGACTCAGGTGACAAGTAGTCCAGAAATAGATGACTGGCACAAACCCAGATGCCTGGGAGGCACAGAACCCAAGAGGAGTGAGGCAACACTGACCCTGGCACTTGGACCACAGTGAGACCGAGGCAACCACTTTTAGTAGGCAGCACTGACCCTAGGACTAGGGTCACAGGAACAACAAGGCAACCACTTATAGTAGGCAGCACTGACCCTAGGACTAGGGTCACACGGAGTAGGCAAACCCTAGAACGCTATGGGTGGATCGTAATATACGTAAGGAAGGCAACCAGTGTCCCCTCACACTGAGTATGGTGAAACGCAACAGCTGGCTCTTGAGCCCAAGGCTACTGCAGTGAGGAATGAAGCACTGACCCTACCTGGATGATCCAGGCACAGCAAGGGTCAATTGGTAACACCCAGAGAGATACTGCAACTCCCAAAGGGAGTGAGCCCAGCGTTGATAGGGAGGTGGACACAGAGAGTGATCAGAGTAACACAGTCAGTGCTATGAACACTGTACCAGTACTTCGCATGTGCACACCGCCTGAGGCGGTTAAGAAAGCAGCTAAAGCACAAATGCTCAGCCTATGGTTGACAAGAATAATAGCACCATGCGGCGCACACCGACTTGCGTAACGGAAAGGCCACAGCGGGTATCACTGGCCCAAACAGAGGCAACAAAGCAGTATAGCCAGGCACAGATGGCAACAGCGCAGTAATCAGCCTGATACGGTCAGTAACGGAATGGGTACTCAGCCAGATCCGGTCAGTACCGGAGCGGGTTCTCAGCCAGATACAGTCAGCAATGGAATGGGTTCTCAGCCAGATACGGTTAGCAATGGAGTGGGTTCTCAGCCAGATAGATCAGCAACCGAGCGGGTTCTCAGCCAGATACGGTCAGCAATGGAACGGGTTCTCAGCCAGATACAATCAGCACTGGAACAGCAGCAACACAGGATACGCAGGAACATCGTCAGACACGCCAGGTCATACACGATCAGAGAGACTCAGAACAAACATCAGGAACAAGTACACCACGAAAGGGCACCATAGTGTAGACACGACAGAGTATATAGAGGCTATCACTGGGCGGCGACAAAGATACCTGGCCAATCAGAGTAAGTCAATGAAATTGGGACGTCAGAATGTCGCCGCCTGCAGCCAAGAGCACGGGCACCATGATAGCATAGGGATGTCTGCGCGCCTGCACTGTCAGTTCCAGCCAGCTCTAGGAGGTGTTGCTGGGAGCTGTTCGGCTCCAAAAGGGACTGACAGTGCAGGCATGCAGATGTCACTATGGAAAGATGTCAGACACTTTTTACTGCCTGTCAGGCCCGGAGCAGGGTATAATTCTCATTATAAACATAGAGAATGTGAGAGGCTTCTGGGAATGAACAACAGCACAATGGCCTGTCCTACGGCTAGTCACCGCCCAGAAGCATCAGGTTTTAGCTCTCTAATGCCATTACAGAGGAGAAATTTCCACATATATATATTAGACTAATCCTGTCCTGTCCAGTTCCAAAATGACAGGCAAGTCCCCCTGCACAGGAACACCAGCTAACCCCCAACGTACATTTCAGCCTAGTTGGGCCTCGTCAGGAGAGGTGTAGCTGAATTCCCTAGGCACTGAGAGCAAGGGGTACACGTCGAGTTTACTCTTCACTCTTAGGGAGACCCCCTAAGAGTATTCAAAATAAACACAGAGAATGTGAGAGGCTTCTGGGAATGAACAACAGCACAATGGCCTGTCCTACAGCTAGTTACTGCCCAGAAGCATCAGATTTTAGCTCTCTAATGCCATTACTGAGGAGAAATCCAGCTAGGGAATCTAGGTGCACCCTCCTGACGAGGCCCAACTAGGCTGAAACGTACGTTGGGGGTTAGCTGGTGTTCCCGTGCAGGGGGGACTTGCCCATCATTTTTTAACTGGACCGCCCTTTTGGGCGGGTTTAGTCGAATATGTATGTGGAAATTTCTCCTCTGTAATGGCACCAGAGAGCTAAAACATGATGCTTCTGGGCAGTTACTAGCCGTAGGACAAGCCATTGTGCTGTTGTTCATTCCCAGAAGCCTCTCACATTCTGTATGGTTATTTTGAATACTCTTAGGGGGTCTCCTTAAGAGTGAAGGGTAATCCAGATGCGGACCCCTTGCTCTCAGTGCCTAGGAAATCCAGTGCACCCTCCTGATGAGGCCCAACTAGGCCGAAACGTACATCGGGGGTTAGCTGGTGTTCCTGTGCAGGGGATATTTACCCGTCATTTTGGAACTGGACTGCCCTATTCAGCGGGTTTAGTCTAATATGTATGTGGAAATTTCTCCTCTGTAATGGCAGTAGAGAGCTAAAATGTGATGCTTCTGGGCGGTGACTAGCCGTAGGACAAGCCATTGTGCTGTTGTTCATTCCCAGAAGCCTCTCACATTCTGTATAGTTATAATTCTCATTAACCAGGTAATTATTCTGGCGACTATCACTAAAGCACAACTAGTTGCCAGATGGGTAATTATTTTCCACAAAGTTTAAAATGGGTGGTAGTTCTGCTTTAACTGGATCTGTATGGATACAGTTTGTGCTGTCAGTCTGAGTGTTGAATAGGTGGTGTTAAGTGCAGACAAGGAAACATCAACAAATGAAATTGATACTGGCTACTTTCAGCCTCAATAAATATACCACCCTAAGATCAGAGAGCGTACTTCTTCTTATAAAGCAGTGCTGATCTCAACCATTAGAGATTATTTGACAAAACTGGGCACTAATAAAAGCAGGCAGTGAAATAGGCTGATACATCGCAGTGCTTGAATATTGCCACAGAATAATGTCTATCATTATAATCAATTGCTATAACACATTGTCCATGTCTTATAAATTAGAAATTGACTTCATAGTGTAAAGCAGACAACTATATTCAGTGGGTGTTGTGACAGCCCATCAAATTGCAAATGCTGTAGACTAGGAAACCTCATGGAGTAAAATTGATAATGGTTACCTTCGTCCTCCCTTATCCAGAGTACCCAGTCTGCACCAGAAAATATACTGCTTTAAAATCAGAAAGCTTACTTCTTATGCAGTAATCTCAACAAATGAAGATTGTATGGCTAAACAGAGTAAAGGATATAGGCACTAAAAAAGGTGGGCAGTGAGATAGATTGATACATCGCAGCACTTGAATGTTGGCGCAGAATAATAACTCTCATTGCCAAATGGGGTCCATTGCCATAACACGTCCACGTCTAGCAAAATGGTTAATAACGTAATAGTGTACAGCAGGGAACTGTATTCAAAGAATATCGTGGCATACCATCACATCATAATGTAAAAGTAGTTGCCACGTAAAATAATACATTTTGTACTGACTTCAAGTTAAATGTCATAGAGCATTCATTTTTGTTAAGGATTCTTTATGAATGTCTTTCTTAGTATGTAAATAGCAACTGTATTTTGTGGACTATACCCAAAGTGAAAGAGGCCAAGTTGAAAATGAAGGAGAAGGAGATATCAATCCATCATGTCTCTCTAATCAGTGTATGACGAATGTTTCACTGACAGAACAAACTGTATTGTAATTGCCCACAAAGAGTTCAGCACAATAAAAGCAGAAACCTGATTAATGGTAGGGTAAAACTTTATAATTCATTAGCAAAAGGGGCACGGTGTTGCCCATGGGGATTAAGTCCTTTGAGTGCTTCAGGGATACTGACATCCAGGTAAATCCAAAAAAGGAGACAATGTTCTTAATGACTGGATTGTTGAGTTTGTGTGTGTGTGTGTGTGTATTGCCTGTGTGTGTTCTGTTTGTGTAGTGTGTTGTGCATGTGTGTGTATTGCATGTGTATGTGTATTGTGCTTGTGTTTTGCACCTATGTTGTGTGCATGTGTTTTGCACGTGTGTGTTGTATACATGTATATTGCATGTGAATGTGTATTGTGCATGTGTATTGCATGTGTGTATTGTTCTGTGTTTTGTGACGTGTGTTTGTATATGTATTGTGGGCATGTCTGTGTTTTGCCTGTGCGTGTGTTGTGCATGTGTTTTTTCTGTGTGTTTATTGTGTTTGTTTATTATGTGTGTGTATTTTCTGTGTTATGTGTATTACATGTATGTATTGTGTGTGCGTTGTGTATGTATTGTGCATGTGTGTGTGTTGTCGGTTTGCATTGTGCATATGTATTGCGTGCATTGTGAGCATGTGTGTTGCGGTGTATTGCATCTGTGTGTATTGCTTGTATGTGTTGTGCGTGTGTTTATTGTGGGCATGTGTGTTGTGTGTGTCTGTGTATTGTGTGAGTGTTGTAATTTTTTTGCTGAGTATGTGGGTGTTTATTGTGTTTATGTATTGGGCGTGTATGTATCGGGTGTGTTGTGCGTTGTGTGTCTGGTGCGTTGTGTGGTGCGTATGTGTGTATTTTATGCATGTGTGTTGTACGTGTGTGTGTATAGTGCTGTATTGTGCGTGTGTGCGTGTATGGTGTGTGTGTGTTGTAGTATTGTGTGTGTATTTATTGTGTGTGTTGTGCAAGTGTTATTGTGTGTGTGCATTGCATGTGAGTGTATATTGTGCATGTGTATTGCATGTGTATATTCTTTAAGTGTATTGTGCGTGTGTGTTGTGGTGTGTTATGCGTTTATTTTTTTTTTCATCCATATGTGTGTATTGCAGGCATGTGTGTTGTGCATGTGTGTTGTGCATGTGTGTATATTGTATGTGTGTGTTGTGCATCTTGTGTGTGTTGTGGGCATGTGTATTGTGTGTATCTGTGTGTATTGTCTGCATTGTGCATTTTGTATTATGCGTGGGTGTATTGCGTGTGTTGTGCATTTGTATGTATTGTGTTTGTTTGTGTTGTATGTATTGTGTTGTGTGTATTGTTTGATGTGTGAGTTTTGGGTCTGTTATATGTGTGTATTGTGTGTGTTGTTGTATATTGTGTGTCTGCGTGTAATGCTTGTATGTGTACATGTTTTGATGTTTTTTTGTGCATGCGTTTATTGTATGTGTTTTCTGTGTGTGTAAGTATTGCGGGTGTGTATTGTGTGTATGTATTGCGGGTGTATATTGTGTGTGTTTTCTGTGTATGTGTGTGTGTGTGTGCGTGTATGTGTATTGCGGGCGTGTGTGTTGTGGGCATGTGTGTTGTGCATGTGCATTGAGTGTTGTTTATGTGTGTGTATTGTCTGCTTGTGCTTTGCATGTGTATTGCATGCATGTATGTATTGTGTGTGGTGTGTGTGTGGTGCATGTGTCTGTGTTGTGCATATGTATTGCATGTGTGTGTGTTGTGCATGTGTGTGTATGTGTGCGTATTGCACGTGAGTGTATTGCTTGTGTGTTTTTGTATATTGTGTGCGTGTGTATGCATTGTGGTGTGTGTATATTGAAGAAGGCCCCTGCAATCCCTTACCTTATCACAGAAGTGGCAGAGGAAATGGCCTATTTGTTTTTTGAAAGGAGAGATAGTCAGGGGGAGAGCAAATAGAATCACCAAGAGTATGGGTAGTCACAGAATTGTGAGTTCCATTCAGGTCCAAGCTGTGGATAGCCCTAGCTCTGTCATATGGGGTGATTCCAGTTTGCACGGTTTCTTCTTCTTGGGCGTGGAACCATGAGACCAGTCTGTCACTTTTGGGTTCTCAGTACTGTTTGTGTGGCAGGCACAGTGTAAGGTAAGGCATTTTTAATTAATTTGTTGCAGAGCAGGGTAGTAGAGCATCCTGTAACCCTTTTAAGACAATGTTCTTAATGACTGGATTGTTGAATCTGTGTGTGTGTTTGTGTATTGCCTGTGTGTGTTCTGTTTGTGTAGTGTGTTGTGCATGTGTGTGTGTATTGCATGTGTACGTGTGTAGTGCGTGTGTTTTGCAGATGTGTTGTGTGCATGTGTTTTGCACATGTCTGTTGTAGACTTGTGTGTGGTGTGTGTGAGTGTGTATTGTGCATGTGTATTGCATGTGTGTGTATTGTTTGTGTATTTTATGGTGTGTTGTACATGTGTTTGTGTGTGTATTTTGGGCGTGTGTGTATGTGTTTATATTGTCTGTGTGTGTATAGTCTGTGTTGTGTATTGTCTGTGTGTGTGTGTTTGCATGTGTTTTTTCTGTCTATGTTTATTGTGTGTGTTTATTATGTGTGTGTATTGTTTGTTTGTGTTGTGCATGTGTATTGTGTATTGCATGTATGTATTGTGTGTGTGTTGTGCGTATATTGTGCATGAGTGTGTGTTGCCTGTTTGCGTAGTGGATATGTATTGTGTGTGTGTTGCGAGCATTTGTGTTGAGCGTGTGTTTACAGTTTTGGGAAAATGTGGAAGAACGCAAGCTTGTGAGTGGGAGAGGCCATGTTAACCCTTTGAGTGCCACAGTGGTGGGCATTGCATTAGTTTGCAATGCGTTGTACACCTTTTTGGCAGTCAAAGAGTTAAGGCACACAATGTGTTTTAACAGTGCACATTTGTGTAACAGTGCTGGAGTGTACTGAATGCACACTATGTGATTTTTAGTGAGTGCTGCAGAGAAAACAGCACTGTCTTTAGCAGATATGCTAATCTCCTCCCAGCTGCACCCCAGTGAATATGGCTTTGCATATAGTGTCTGGTGTATTGGTTATACCATATGCTGCATAGAGCTTGGTGAATTGCATACAGCATTTGGTGCACTGCATATAGCGTTTAGCGTTTTGTGTATAGAGTTTGATAAATTGAGTATAGTATTGCTTTTGGCATCTAGCATTTGACGAATTGTGTTTGGCGAATTGCATATAGCGTTTGGTGAATTGCGTATAGCATTTGGTGTATAGCATTTGGAATATTGCTTTTGGTGTATAGTGTTTGGCATATACCCTTTGAATTGCGTTTAGTGTTTGGTGTATTGCACATAGCATTTGGCGAACTGCATGTAGAATTTGGCAAATGGCATATAGCTTTTGGAATATAACGTATGGAGTATAGCGTTTGTCATATTGCGTATAGATTGGCGTATAATGCATGGTGAGCTGCATATTGTGTTTGGTGTATGTTGTATAGTGTTTGGCATATAGGCAAATGCAAATTGCTTATAGCTTTTGGCAAATGTCGTTTGGCATTTAACATATAGCATTTGGCGAATTGTGCGTGGCGTATTGCATTTAATGAATTGCGTATAGCGTTTGGCGTATTTTGTATGGCATATTATGTAAGGTGTATAGTGTTTGGCGTATTGCATGTGGTGTTTACCAGTTGATTAATTGCTTATAGCGTTTGGCGTATAGCATTTGGAGAATTGCATATAGTTTTTGGTGTATTGCATATGGCGTATAGCTTTTGGAGTATAGCATCTGGCGTATTGCATATGGCAAATTGCGTCTAGCTTTTGGCATATTGCATATGGCAAATTACATATAGAACTTGGCATATAATGTTTGGCGAATTGAGTTTGGCGTATTGCATATGGTGTTTGCTGCATAGCATTTGGCGGACTGTGTATTGCCTTTGACGATTTGCATATAGCGTTTGTCATATTACGTATAGTGGCATATTATGTATAGCGTTCCAAATGATAACTGTGTGTAACATTTGTCATATAGCATTGGGGCGATTTGAGTGTGGCATATTGCATTTGATGAATTGTGTATACTGTTTAGTGTATATTTTTTGGTTAATTGCATAGTGTTTGGTGTATAATATTTGGTGAATTGCATAAACCGTTTGATGAATTGTGTATAATGTTTGGTGTATAGTGTTTGGAGTATAGCATTTGGTGGACTGCGTATACTGTTTGGAGTACAGAGTTTGGTGAATGTTGTATAGTGTTTGGCATATAGCGTTTGGCATATAGCATTTTGGTAAATTGCATATAGCGTTCGGCATATAGCATTTGATGTATTGCTTATAGCGCGTGGAGTTTTGCATTTGGCGTATGGCGTATAGCATTTGCTGTATAGAGCTTTGAGTATAGCATATGGCTTTTAGTGTATAGTGTTTGCAGTATAGTGTTTCCTGTATGGCGTATTGCATTTTGTGTTTGTCGTTTCATATATAGAGTTTGGCGTATAGCATTTGCCTATTGCGTACATAGTTGTGCATAGTACGTATAGCATTTGGCGTATAGTATAGTGTAATGCATATTGCTCATAGCACTTTGCATATAGCATTGTGAGGATTGCGTTTATCGAGTAGCATTTTGCATATGGCGTGTGTATATCATTGTGCAGATTGCATTTAGCTTTTTGCGAGTAACATTTTGCATATAGCTTTGTGTATACAGCATTGTACATATAGCATTTTGCATGTAGTGTGTGTGTATGTGTGTTTGTGTATGTTGTGTGTTTATACTGTGTATTCATTGTAGCCCCTGCATCTCCATGCAGCAAAATCACATCCCCATGGGTGGACCAATAAACCTGCAGTATAGAAGAGATTTGAATAACTCGTACTTCCTGCCTCCCGTGGGTGTGTTTGCCAGGCACACAGAAGTCTTCTTTTATATATGTGTAGACAGGATTCTTAAAGGGATAGTAATGTTTCACAAAAACAGCAGCTCCAATTAATCTTCATAGTATTTGGGCCATGGAGAGTGTTATTTCAATACTGTCAGCGTTGTAGTTCAAGAGTAATTGAATGATAAAGTATCCCCCTCCTGCCCCTTTTATCTAGTGTAAGCCACCTCCCCTCATATGTGGAATCTGGTCCTGGGACCAGACATCTCACAGCAAGGGACAAGGGAACATAAAGAAAACCCTGCCCCCATGACAGGTTTTTCCTTATGCTCACTGAAGATTGTCCCTCTCTATGATCCATCTGGACAGTCTTGCTGCTCTAAGCTGAGCAGTGTTAAATCAGTAAAAGGGGCGAGAGAGGGATACTTTATCATTTAATTACTCTTGAACTACATCTCTGACAGTATTGAAATAACACTTTCCATGGCCAAAAACTATGAATATTAATTGGAGCTGCTTTTAGTCTGAAACATTACTATCCCATTAAGTTGTAGCTGAGCTTCAATTTCGTACATTTCATTTGGCCATATAACAATATTTCCTTCATTGTCTGAAGTTTCAATTACAACATCTGACCACATTACTTTTTTTTTGTTAGTTTAAATTTCATTAACCTCTTAAGGTCCTATGACGTGCCAGGGCTGTCATGGGTAAACTTGTGTTAAGGACTGATGATGGTCCTGGCAAGTCATGGAATTCAGGGGTCCCCGCGTGGCTTCATGCCATTTGGGGACCCCCGAATCCATATAGCTCCGTGGTCCTTAACTGCCGGTGATGTGATCAGTTGATAAGTTTCTACACACTAATTCAGAGTATATCTTTGTATGTGAGGAGATCATAAGATATAGTAATATTTAGATATTAAGGCAAGGTCGATTCTTCACTATGCTTTTTATTATGAAGTGTACCTTTCTAACTGTCCACAACGTTGTCGTCTTCATTTTATTTTATTTTAAAGTGTCCCCCTCCTGCCCCTTTTCCCAAACATAACATTGCCTCCTCTCAGATATGAAATCTGGTCAATTGACCGGATAGATCGCAACAAGAGACAATCTTCTTTCTATATAGCATCGTGACATAAAGAAAAGGGGAGTGAGGGGGACACTTTAAAATAAAATAAAATGAAGATGACAATGTTATGGACAGTTAGAAAGGTAGACTTCGTTATAAATAGGTATACCGAAGAATCAACCTTGGCTTAATATCTAAACATTACTATCCCTTTAAATGCAGGGTTGAAATTGGATTTGTTGCCACATATTTCCTACATAGATTGGGATCATCGTGTCATTTATTTCAGAATTCTGAGATTTCTGGGTATAATACTAATGATCAGCAGCAAATATTTTTTTTCAGAATAAGCTTGCAGAAAAAAAAAGACATGTCTTTGATGGTATCAGAGGTATAAATGTGTAGGTATAAATGTCAATCCTCTTCTGAATTTGTATATCATTCAGAATTGTGTTACTCAAATTAATAACTTATGTTTAGGTCTTGCTGTTTTGTTGTTTCACATTGTAAGATGTGGAGGTTGTTGCTTTCCTGCCCCTCGTCGTGACTGACTGTATAGTCATTGGCATGCTTCATCTATGGGATCATCCCCCTATATTTCATCTCTCTTTTCCAAATACACTCCCACTCGCCATCTTCGCTCTGTACATGATCTTCTCCTCTCTTCAGCTCTTATTACTTCCTCCCACTCCTGCCTACAGGACGTCTCTCATACTGCACATGAGCTCTTGAATTCCCTCCCCTATCCCATCAGACTTTCCCCCAGCCTTCAGATCTTCAGACGCTCCCTGAAAACTCGCCTCTTCAAGGAAGCCTATCAAGTACTTCAAAAACAATTATGACCAAGGTCAGACCAACAGCCTGTCCAACTACTGCTCACTCTTATTTCCGTCTAACATCACTTTCCTACCTACATCCCCATCACAACCTCATTATCCACATAGTTTCTTTTCCCAAACAGAACCACCACTTCCCTGGACCACTGCACTCAATAGCACTTCTTTCTATCACCCACTGACCAACAGTTCATGTGGCAGGAGACACTTATTCCTTCTGTGCCCAACCTACCTTCCTCTCTAGACTGTAAGTTCTCACAAGCAGGACCCTTTGATACCTTTGTTTTCCATATTTGATTTCTACTATTTAATATCTCTGTATGTCTATTTCCTATTGTACAGCACTGCGGAAAAAGTTGGTGCTATATAAATAAATAATAATAAAAATAATTTCTTAAAAAAATTAACAGTTTTGTTGTATCCTGTGGTATTTGTTTGGGTTGTGTCCACATCTGTATATAATCCATGCTTATCATAAAAGAACCGTTTAGCTCTACATGTGAAAAAACACCTCTTTCTCTATCTGTAGATTTTATCAGTGTTATAATATTGTCACTTGCTGTGTTTTTGACATTTAAGTTGTATTAGATTGGATTCACATTTATCTAGCTTTTTTGAAAATGTTTAAATTCAGTTTTAAATTCTTCTAAATCCTCACATGGAGTGTATGTGATAGAAATGTCCTCTATTTCATTTTTCCACTTCCTTAAAGGGATAGTAATACTTCAAAATTACTAATCCCTGTTTTGTAGCCATTAAAAAAAAAAGAAATATGCCCCCAGTGGCATCTCTCAAACCCTTATGGTTTGAGAGATAACCGCTTACAAAGTTCGCCCCTGCCTGACGTTAGCGTTCTAGCTGACAGCAGGGAAATCCTCTCATGGGATCAGCCGGGGGCTCTGCAGCACAGCCAAGATCGAGTTAATGAAAAAGAAATACTTCAGTTAAAAGATCTTCTATGTGTGCTTGGCTTGCAAGCACACGTAGAAGACCTTTTGAGTGAAGGATTTTTTTTTCATTAAAGTGATAGTAACGTTTCACAGAAACAGTAGCTCCAATTAATCTTCATAGCAATTGAGCCATAGAGAGTGTTATTTCAATACTGTGAGAGTTGTAGTTCAAGAGTAATTGAATGATAAAGTGTCCCCCTCCCACCCCTTTTACCTAGTGTAAGCCCCCACTCCTCAGATATGGAATCCAGTCCATAGACCAGACAGCTCACAGCAAGGGTCAATATTCTTACTGTGAGAACAATTAATATTGTGAGAACAATGAAAACCCTGCCCCCCTTTACAGGTTTTTCAGCTTTTTTCCTTATCTTAATTGAAGATTGTCCCTCTCTGCAATCTACCTGGACACTCCCTGCTGCTCTAGGGTGAGCAGTGTTATATCAGTAAAAGGGGCGGGAGGAGGATACTTTATCATTCAATTACTCTTTAACTACAACTCTGACAGAAATGAAATAACACTCTCCAAGGCCCAAATACTATGATGATTAATTAGAACTGCTTTTATTATAAAACATTATTATCCCTTTAACACAATCTCAGCTCTGCTGCAGAGCCTCCGACAGTCCCAGAACCGTATTTCCCTGCTGTCAACTAGAACACTGTCATCAGGGAAAGGGGAGGGAGGGGGGAACTTTGTAAGTGGTTATCTCTCAAACCATAAGGGTTTGAGAGATGCCACTGGGGGCATTTTTCTTCTTTTTTTAATGGCTACAAAACAGGGATTAGTAATTTTGAAGTATTACTATCCCTTTAAGGTTAAGTTTTTCGTGTTTTATTAAAGGGATAGTAATGCCGCTTTAAAAGTTGATTGTCAAGTCTTCTGTAGTTCAAAAGTTATGAAGCAATAAGGATCCGATGCCTGTCCCTTTCTGACCACCTCCCACCAAATCTGAAATTTGGTCGTGCGACTCGATGGCTGCAGTGAGGGACAAACTTTGCTAAGTAAGTATAAGAAAAATCCTGGCCCCCTTTGACGAAGGAGGGCAGGATTTCCCTTTGCTTACTGAAGTTTGTCCCTCGCTGCAGCCGTCCTGACCAGCCTGCATCTTCATCATGACGTGCCAGAAAGGGTTGGGTGGTGGATCTTTATCGATTCATAACTTTTGAACTACAAACAAGTAAGGTATTAGACATAGCACAATCAATTACTTTTAACATACAGAAGATTTGGTGAGCAACTTTTAAAGCAACATTTCTATCCCTTTAAGATGGACTTTAATGGAAGAGAGGATGCGTTTAATGCCTCCTCCCATTTTTATTTATAGTAAACCGTCAGACCATCTGTGCCATCAGATAGCATGAATACTTGTGTGCCTCTTTTTATCAGCACCGTCTCTATGTTAGATCATAGCTGCACCGAAGTGTAGTGCTACATTGCCATACTAAGGGATTCAACAGGAAACAAAAAAGACAAAATCAATTATCCTGACAGAAGGGTGTCAGTAGCATCATTGACGTAAATACCTTGCATGCATTTGTTTATACATTATATCTTGTTTTGGTATCCTCATAGATCATATTGTTACGTGTGGTGGCTGTTATCATTCTTGTCTGGATCCTATAATACACTTAAACCAGTTTAATAGAAGAAAGGACACAGGGTAAAAATTAACCACTGTAGTGATTACAAAGTTAAAACATAACATTTATTGTCCTGTTTATAAACCTTGTATGATTCCATTACACACATGGCAGCTACCTGACTGGTTTCAGCTCAGTCTACTTCCTAGGTCTAGCTAGATACTGATGTGCAGTACAGTTCATCTTAGTTTTTGACCCTGAAGCACATAGGAAGCCGATTCATAATATACATAACTTAGGACTGGACTAAAATGTAGTTGATCGGCTAAAAATTGGCTGAAGGAAATGAAAACAGTGTGTACTAATCAATGTTATTTATTCAGGGGAAGGGCGGCTGTGCTGTTAATAAACTTTAATATTGTAGACATTAAAAATATAAACTCAATAATGTATGTGTTGACTCTCAGACTTCTATAGTTTGAGAGATATAAGGTTTTAAAGCTCCCCCCTCCTGCCCCTTTCACTGACATCAGCCTCTAGCTGACAGCAGGAGATTTGGGTCATGCAACGTGACGGCAGCTCTTCAGCAGAGCATTATTATCACTTTAATATCTTCATTAGTGATATTACTAGGGGTGTTCAAAGTACTTCTAGTACTAACCCACACCAAAAATCGCACTCAAAGTCCTGCAGAGGGGTAGCAGTGAAGATGCCACAGACCGTTACAAATAAAAAAAAATAATAGTGACTAAAGTACTATAGCATAATAAAATACCTTTCTTTGTCGTCCAATACAGGTTACTGGTAACTTTGGGTAGGCGATTTGCCCCTTTAAGTAGGCATGAACAATTCTAGAAGTGAATGAAGGGGGTGGAGCCTACCTTCTCTCCTTGGCTGCAGCTAGCCAATTAGCCCCAGTAAGATTTGTTCCTTGGAGAAGATACAGGCAAGAGAACAGTTCTGCTATAGTTTTAGCTAATTTTTTATTTTTAATGTTAGAAATGGAATACCACCATTAGGCGGATTACCCTAACTGACAATGCCCTTAGATGTAGCTAGCTCAGTATCCAGGTGCTTTTGTGGACCTTAAGCCCTGGGGGGAAAATCTTGGGTTCAAGTTCTTTCCCTGGGAGTTGCCTACTGACGCTTCTTCTTAAAGTCATAGTAATACTTAAAATGTAAAAAAAAAAATGTTGTAGGGTTTATCCCCCCGAGTAAAACAAGAGTACTCCCACTACTGAAAGGTGTTTCATTCAAAAGTTATTAATTTTCAAAGTTGAATTTTTTAGGAGCAATATCACAGTGGCCTGAAATTGTACAGTGGCGCTGTTGCTACATCATCCTATGGAGATTTATGGTCCCGGGACCAGAGCTGTCCATAGGATCGTTCACTGCTGTTCTGGCTCAAGATCCAGTTCCAGCCAAGAATCTGTCTTCTCTAGTGGGGAAGTTAATTTCCACCACAGAAGCAGTTCCGTTTGCTATGGCTTACACCATGGAACGCCATAGGTTTGTGATTCAGGTCTGCAGGGGTCAGTGTCCCTCTCTCTTCATGTGGAACTGAGTTTGTCATGGTGGCCTGACCTCTCCAATCTGCTGAAGGGCAAGTCCTTCCTGGTATCCTTCTGGAACACGGTGACGACGGATGCCAGCCTCTCTGGCTGGGGAGCGGTCTTGGGTCGCCTGAGTGCTCAAGGTCGGTGGTCTCCGGAGGAGTCTCTCCTTCCCATCAACGTGTTGGAGATTTGGGCAATATTTCATGCCCTTCGCCACTGGACACCCCAGCTGGAAGAATGTCCAGTCCAGGTCCAGTCCAACAACGCCACGGCAATGGCTTACATCAACAAGCAGGGCGGAACAAGAAGTCTAGCCACTTGGTTAGAGGTCAAGGCTATTTTGTCCTGGGCAGAGGAACATGTTCCAGCCATGTCCGCAGTGCACATTCCTGGTGTAGATAACGTCATGGCAGACTTCCTCAGTCAACACACGGTGGACAGCAGAGAGTGGGAACTGCACCCAGAGGTGTTCACCCTCATTGTTCAGAAGTGGGGTCTTCCTTGCATCGACCTGATGGCGACAAGACACAGCTGGAAGGTTCCAATGTTCTGCTATCTCTGGAGGGATCCTCTAGCTCTAGCAGTGGATGCCATGTCCATTCCTTGGTTATTTCCACTGGCTTACATCTTTCCTCCCCTCCGCATGTGACACAGGGTGTTACGGAAATTGAGACTGGAGCGCTGTCTTGTCATTATAATTGCTCCGTACTGGCCTCGGCAGGCTTGGTTTCCAGAGCTTCTGGATCTGTCAGTGGCGGAGCCATTCCGGCTCCCTTGCCATCCGGATCTTCTTCTACAGGGTTACCTGTGGAAGGATGATGTTCATCGTCTAGATTTGATGGCTTGGATATTGAATTCTCAATACTGAGGAAGAAAGTTTTTTTCTGGTGTGGTGGCTACTATGCTTAATGCCCGCAAACATGTTTCTTCCAAGGCCTACCATTGTGTCTGGTCGACCTTTCTCTTTTGATCTGCCTATGGTCCTGGCCTTCTTGCAGGACGGTGTGGGTAAGGGCCTCAATTTGAGTTCCCTTAAGGTTCAGACTTCTGCTCTCTCTGTTTTCTTTCAAAGACTCATTGCTAGTCTTCCTGATGTCAAGGTTTTTTTCCAGGGCGTTGCTCATATTCGTCCTGTTTTCAAGACTCCCGCTCCTCAGTGGGATCTTAACTTGGTTTTGGGTGTCCTTCAGCGCCCTCCCTTTGAGTTTTTGGCTACTATTCCTCTACACCTGCTGATGTGGAAAATGACCATTCTCTTGGCGATTGTGTCTGTTCTCCGTGTTGCGGAGCTGCACCCTTTTTGGTGTTTCACAAAGACAAGGCGGTGCTTCGCATTTCTCAGGAGTTTCTCCCGAAGGTGGTTTCTGAGTTCCACATTAATCAGGAGATTGTGGTGTCTTCTTTCTGCCCTGAACCTACCTCTGACAAGGAGAGGGATCTCCACTTGTTAGATGTGGTGCACTGTCTCAAGTTTTATGTACATCGCACTGAGTCCATTAGACAATCTGACGCCCTGTTCATCATTCCTGAGGGCCCCAGGGCAGGGAAACCTACTCCAAAGTGACTACTGCGCCTTGGATCAAGCCCACTATTCGTAAGGCTTACGAGCTAAGGAAGAAGCCTGTTCCTTTTTGGGTCACTGCTCATTCTACTAGATCTATTGGGGCTTCTTGGGCTTACAAGAATCAAGCCTCAGCTGATCAGCTGTGCAAGGCTGCCACTTGATCCTCTGTGTACACCTTTTCGAAGCACTGCCGTGTTGATGTGCTGGCATCGGCTAACGCCAGCTTTGGGAGGAAGATCCTAGAGGCAGTCTTGCCTGTCTAGGATCTTCTTCGGTTCTTTGGTGCTTCCTTCACTTTTGAGCCCTGTTGGTTCTAGTTCAGTGTGCTGTGTGACAGTTCCTGGGGTGCTGTTACCCCTGTTCAGTGTCCGTTGACACGTCATTTGTTTTTGCTGGGCTATTTCTGATCAGGTGGTTCATATCTGCTCTGGTGACTCTGGGGGCCTTGCGCTGGTCCTTGCCTTACTTCCCGCCTCTGGGAAACTCAATGGCTGGACATCGCAAAGTTACCAGTAACCTGTATTGGGAGACAGAGAAAAGAAGATTTTAGTCTTACCTGTTAAATCCTTTTCTATTAGTCCATACAGGTTACTGGTCTCCCACGTTGTCAAGGGACCATGCTTGGCTCTCCTGTGGCAGACCGTGAAGGTCATGCTCACAGGAGTCTTCTTTCCCTTCTACTATCTAGTCAATAGTTAGTGTCTCAAATCTTACTGAAGCTGATTGGCTATCTGCAGCCAAGGAGGGAAGTTAGGCTCCATCCCCTGCATTCACTTCTAGAATTGTTCTTGCCTACTTAAAGGGATGGATCGCCTACCCAAAGTTACCAGTAACCTATATGGACTAAGGGAAAAGGATTTAACAGGTAAGACTAAAATCCTCTTATACCCACTTCTATACTACAATGGAATGATGGTGAACAACATATATCAAAACATCATAACATCCCCCATACAATGCGTGCACAATAATAGTGTGATAATAGTGCCCAATATATTGGCCAGTGTAATATAAATAAAGTGTGAATATATTTAGCTCTGTCCAGTATACCAAAACAATCAAATCTAGAGGTCTCTGTTTCAAATGAGGATGAAATGAGGCATGAAAGATGAACACATCAAATAACCTTTCAAGCAGTCCAGTCATATGAAATTGCTGAAATGTACATAGTAACATAGTAAATTAGGTTGAATAAAGACAAAAGTCCATCAAGTTCAACCTTCTCCTCATACCCCAGTAACTGAGAATTTTTTGGCTTTCCTGCTACCAATTAAGTTAGTCTTTATCAGACCTTCCTGATCTGCCTACTGATAAACATAATAACTCTGTATGTTCCCTTTTGAAAGAAATGTATCTAATCTTCTCTTAAATGTATCCATTGTATCCGCCATAACCACCTCCTTGGGCAAGGAATTCCACAATTTAACAGACCCTTCCTCTTCTGAACTCTAATCCTCCTTTCCTCTAATCTCAAGGGGTGTCCCCTGGTCACCTGATCAGGCCTTGGAATAAATAGCTCATAGCAGAGATCCTTGTATTGACCTCTCATATACTTGTACAATGTGATAAGGTCTCCTCTTAGTCGTCTTTTCTCTAGAGTAAATAAACCACGTTTGTCTACTCGTTCCTCATATGTCAAGTCCTCCATTCCCTTAATTAATTTTGTTGCTCTTCGCTGTACCCTCTCTAGTTCTAGTATATCCTTTTTCAGAACCAGTGCCCAAAATTGCACTGCATACTCAAGGTGAGGTCTTACCAATGATTTGTACAATGGCAAGATAATGTTATCCAATCTTGCTTCAATACCTCTTTTTATGCAAGACAGGATTTTGTTTGCCTTTGCTACTGCTGTTTGACATTGGTCACTGTTTCCAAGTTTGTAGTTGACAAGGATACCAACGTCTTTCTCTAGCAATGAGTCCCCTAAAATGATTCCATTCATTTCATAAGTAGCATTGGGATGGTTTCCTCCCAAATGCATGACTTTACACTTCCCCACATTAAACTTCATATTCCATTTGTTTGCCCAATCTGACATTGTATATAAGACCCTCTGTAGAGAGAAAATATCCTGTTCTAAATTAATGATCTTGCATAATTTGGTATCATCTGCAAATATTGATATTTTGCTTTCTATATCTATTTCCAGGTCATTTATAAACATGTTAAAAAGCAGCGGACCTAATACTGAACCCTGAGGTACTCCACTCTCCACTTTAACTGTATTGGAGAATTTTCCATTTACAACCACACACTGTTCCCTATCCCTCAACCAGTTTTGTATCCAATTGCAAAGGTTATCTCCTAGCCCCAATTTCCTTATTTTATACACCAGCCTTCTATGTGGCACTGTATCAAATGCCTTTGCAAAGTCTAGATATACTACATCTACTGCCTTGCCATTGTCAAGGTTGCTGCTTACTTCCTCATAGAAGCTGAAAAGATTAGTTTGGCATTATCTATTCTTCATAAAACCATGTTGATCCGTGCCAAAGATCTTATTTTTTTTTGTTGTAATCCTGAATATAGTCCCTTATTATCCCTTCTAGCAGTTTTTCCCACTACAGAGGTCAAACTCATAGGTCTATAATTCCCAGGTTCTGTTTTAGTTCCCTTCTTAAATAGAGGCACTATGTTAGCTCTTCGCCAATCCTGTGGCACTGAGCCTGTGGTGATAGAATCTTTAAAGAGCAAATAAAGGGGTTTTGCTAACACTGCACTAAGTTCCTGAAGAACCCTTGGATGTATACCATCAGGACCCGGCGCTTTGTCGGTCTTAATTTTGTTCATGGAATGAACGAGAAGTCAGTCTGTCCGGTCTATCGTTTTCAACTACAATCAAATCTTCTCTGTGCTGCTCCTCAAATGGCCTTGTTCTACACACCAGTGGAGTCACATCTACGTACAAAACAAGGAGCACAAAAGAGAATATCTAAAAGTAGAGTTTATTAAAATTGCTATAACGCAAAATAGAATATTGCTTACAAAGTGACAGTATCACGAAAGCATATCACTCGCCACAATGTAGTCCCCACAAATCTGCCGTCCTCTCCTTTTCTCAGTTGTTATCATTCACCAGGACCATGAGCGGCTTAAAAGACCATCTCAGCCAGTGGAAGCAACAGGGCTTACCACCAAGTGTTAGCCGTGTGCCACAACACATGCGGTCGGTCCTATATCTACCGCTGTGCAGTAATACATTGGAATGTTTCTTTTAATGGATCAGCATCATCTGGGGCGAATATTGAAGGAGTGATGTTATCTTAAAACACAGCCACACCGGCAACCATAGAGTCAATGCGCATCGTGGATCAGACTGTTCGCTTCCTCAGGACTGATATGCTTTTATGATACTGTTACTTTGTAAGTTATATTCTATTTTGCACTATAGAAATTTTAATAAACTCTACTTTTACATATTCTCTTTTGCGCTCCTTGTTTTGGACAAAGCTATTCAAAGTAATGCTGTCTTTATGTCAATTACACAAAAATCTGAAAGAGGGTTGACTCTCCAAGAAGGATGAACCAAATGCATGATTTAGGAAAATTTGAGGAATAAACAAGAGAATGGAGTTTAAAGTTTAGTGCTGAAAAGTGAAAGTATTTTGGACACAGAAATCCATAGAAGGAATACAGGCTTAATGCTGAGAAATACATCTGAGGAAAGGAACCTGGGAATCATTAAAGGCAAGCAATGCAATAAAGCAGTGTTTATACAGGAAGAGGCTTTAACAGCAGGAAGAGAGAAGTACTACTGCCACCCTGTAGATGTGTAAAGTTTTGGAGACCACATCTCCAGAAGGACATTTATTACTTGGAGACAGTTGAAAGATGCGCCACTAAAATTGTGCAGGGTCTTCATGACACAGGGTGTTAGGATAGACTGAAGGGACTTAATATATATAGATTAGAAGAAAGAAGGGAGAAGGTTGATTTGATATATATTGTTAGTGATTTAATATGATTCAGGAAGGAGGAATACTAGTAAAAGAGGTCAAGATCTAAAGCTATAGGGTGGAAAACCTCCCAGAAGCCCTAAAGTATAGTAGGTGTGCTCCCTTGAAGGGAACATAGGTCCATAAAGTTGCTGGAAAGCTAAAAAACAGTTCTGTAATCTGATATAGCGGTGGGCTACATTTGATTGTTTGACATTTTGAGTGTGCAAGAGTTTGCAATTTGTTGCTCATTCTTCCCTTGTCATCTTGAAGGGTTAAACCTTAATGTGTGTGTACAAATATGTGTGTTTGTATAGGCAGACACTTCTTTCTCCCTAGACACTGTGTTCTTATATTATGGATATTGATTGTTATTGATCAAAATCATTTATCTGGAAATGCTGAGAGAGCAGAGAGAAGTTTTAACTCTCTGACTGTCTGGAGGCATTGTAGCAGGGAATTTTGTGTAGATTTACAGTCCCCTTCAGAATGTGCATGTGATGTGCAAGGTGCAAAGGCAAGCTTGAAGAATCTGGCAAGGAAAGGGTTAAGTGACTAAGTGGAGCAGAGACTAATTGGGATTCTGCCAGATGAGGGGAGGAGTTAATAAAGACAGTTTGTGGTGCTAAGTGATGTTATTCAAGGCTCTAGAAGGAAAAGGGTTAAATTACGCTCTTTGGAACTCTGACAGATTTTTTTGTTTAATGATGTTTGAAAAGTCTACCAGAAAAGGGATAAAATACTGTTCTGCATGGATCTGTCTGGTGAGGGGTTAAATGATGCTTTGCTGGGCTCCAACATGAGAGGGGTTAAGTGATGGTCTCCTGGAGTATGTAAGTAATGGTTTAAATGGCTCTCAGCTAATCTGTGACAATAATAGGTAAGCAGCAGTCTGCAGAGACGTAAGGTTGGGGTTAAGGCTGGTGTCAGCATTATGATATAATATATTTTGCTTTGTGTGGCTTTGTCTGAGCAGAACCTATGGCAGAAAGAGATCAAGAGAGCGCAGAGATTGCAGAGAACACGATCGTCCGACAAAGTGCAGAGCATCAGAGTGAGAATGAGGCACCTTGTGTGCCATCCCTCATCTATTAGTCCTTATTACTTGTCTTCTCTTTATTCACTTTCTCACAGTTTTTATACTTCTCTCCCACCCTCTTCTTTGTTTTCTAAACCTGTGTCCACCTTCCCCCACCCCATTATGCTTAATCTCTCTCTATTCTAGGAGTGGTCAACATGAGGCCCTCCAGCTGCTGGACTACAACTCCCATCATCCTCCACCAGCCCTTGCTTTTTGCCTTTCTTACTTTTCTTTAGGTCCTCTCTCCCGAGTCACTTTCTTTATCCCTCTTATCTGTCTGTTCCTTTTTTGTGTTTTTCTGTTCTCTTTTTTTCTGTTAATGTCTCAGTATTCCTCTTTCTGTCATATTGCCTCCCTTTTCTGTTTCTTCCTCTCTTCCATTTTGTCCTAATTTCTCCTCTTGTTATGTGTCTCAGTTTTTATGTTTCCCTTCTTTCTTTCCTACTGTGCAGTCTTCCAGTCAGTCTATATCATTTTTATGCCCTGTACCTTTCCCTATCTTTCTCACTATTCCTCCCTAAACCCTATAGGGTCAATAGGGGCATGCAATGCAATGCTATGCCTCTGGTCCTTAACCCTTTGAGTGCCAGAGAGGTATCCAACTCAAAGGGTTAAGGGGTTATCATCTTCTATATGTGTCTTTTTCAGTCTGTCCTGTATCTCTGTCTGTCTCACATTCTCTGTCCTGTGTCTCTCCCTGTCTATCTCACTCCCTCTATCTTGTCTCTCTTCTCTCTCTCTCTCACTCCATACTGTCTCTCTACCTGTCTGCTTGTCCCACTCTTTGAGTCATATTTTCAAAAGGAAAATTGAGTAATTCTGGAGACATCCAAGTGCACCACTGGGGATAAAGAACATTTTCTAAAATTCATATCACTTTAAATTTGGAGACCCCTCTAACATTGAAGCAGTTAAAAGCCCCATTTGAATCAATGTTTTTCATTTTCCCCAATAGTACAGTTGGTTTGCCTCAGAATTACTCAACTTTTCTTATGAAAATACGTCAGTTTGTCTGAATCACTTCCTATCTGACTCTCTCTTTCCTGGTTCTCTACCTTCTTTTCTGTCTATCACACTGTCTGTCTGATGTCTCATCTTACCTGTCTCTCTCTTTTTGTCCCATATATCTTCCTATCTGTCTCTGTTTCTCTCTGTCTTTCTCTCTCTCCTCACCCTCCCTTTCTCTCTACTCTCTCTCTCTAAATGTGTCTTTATTTCTGTTAATTCCCTCTCGGTTTCACTCTCCTTCTGTCTTCTCTCCATTTCTGTCTGTCACTTCTTTGTCCATATGTCTCTCCATATCTGTCTCTTATGTTCTGCTATCCTCTACCCATATCTGTCAGTCACTCTCTTATGTCCTGCTGTCTTCTATCAATCATACTGTCTTTCTCTCCTCCTGCTCTCTTCTCTCCACATCTTTCTGTCAGTCACACTTTCTGTCCTTCTGTCCTCTATCCATATCTGTCAGTCAGTCTCTTGGTCCTGCTGTCCTTTCTCCATATATGTCAATCTCTTTGTCCTGTTGTCCTTTATCCATATCTGTCAGTCACTCCGTCTGTCTGCCACACTTTCTGCCCTGCTGTCCTCTATCCATATCTGTCAGTCACTCTCTATGTCCACTTGTCTTATATCAATATCTCTTTGTCTCTCTATCCTGCTCTCTTCTCTCTGTATCTTTCTTTTGGTTTTCTGTCCTGCTGTCCTCTGTCCATATCTGTCAGTCACTCTGTCTATCTGTCTGTCACACTCTCTGTCCTCTGTCCATCAGATGTATTGCTGTCCTTTCTCCATATTTGTCCATCACCCTATCTGTCTTGCTGTCTCATCTAAATATCTGTCTGTCACTCTCACTCTGCTGATCTTTTCTCTCTACAGCTGCCTGTCTGTCACTCTCTCTGTCCTGCTGTCCTCTCTTCATATCTGTCCATCACTCTTTTATGTCCTGCTGTCTTCTATCCATATCTCTTTGTCTTTCTCTCCGTCCTGCTGTCCTGTCTCCATATCTGTGTCTATATTATGTCCTGCTGTCTTCTATCCATATCTTTGTCTTTCTGTCCACATCTTTCTGTCTGTCAAACATTCTGTCTTGCTGACCTCTATCTATATTTGTCAGTCACTCTGTCTGTCACACTTTCTGTCCTCTATCCATATCTGTCAGTCACTCACTTGGTCCTGCTGTTATTTCTCTATATCTGTCACTCTCTCTGTCCTGTTGTCTTCTACCATATCTGTCCATTACTACTGTCCTGCTGTCCTTTCTCCATATTTGTCCATCACTCTCTCTGTCCAGCTGTCCTATCTATATATGTGTGTCTGTCACTCTCACTGTGCTGATCTCCCCTCTCCATAGCTGCCTGTTTGTCATGCTCTCTGTCCTGCTGTCTGCTATCTGTCTGATTGTCTCTCTCTCTTTCCATATTTGTCTTTCTGCAACTCCCTGTGCTCTTTCCATACCATCACACCCTCTGCCCTGGTGTCTTTTCTACATATCTGTCAGTCACTCTCTCTGTCCTCTGTCCATATCTGTCTGTCTTTGACTCTGTCCTGCTGTCTCTGATCCATATCTGTCTGTTACACTCTTGGTCCTGTTATGCTCTCTTCATATCTGTCTGTCACTCTCTCTCTCTGTCCTGCTATCCACGCTCTGTCTGTCCATCACACTCTCATGCTCTCTGTCCTGTTCTCTCACAATATCTGTCTGTGTTACCATGTCCTACTGACCTCTAGCCATGCCTGTCCATCAAACTTTCTGTCCTGCTGTCTTCTCTACATATCTGTCTGTCAGTAGCTCTCTCTGTCGTCCTGTCCTCTATCCATATATATGTCAGTCTTTGACTATGTCATTCTGTTCCCTGTCCTTATCTGTCTATCACTCTGTCAGCTGTCCTCTAGCTATACCTTCTGCCATACTCTGTCTTGCCGTTGCCTAGCCCATATATGTCAGTCACTTTCTCTGTCCTGCTGTCCTCTATCCATATCTGTTGGTCATTCTGTCTGTCCTACCATCTTGTCTCCATATCTGTCCATTACTCCCTCTGCCCTGCTGTCCTCTCTTCTTATTTCAGTCATTCTCCCTGTCCTGCTGTCCTCTCTCCATATCTGTCTCTCAGTCTCTTTCCTGCTATCTTCTGTCCATATTTGTCTGTCATTCACTCTGTCCTGCTGTCTTCTCTCTCTGGTTCAGTTTTTCTCTCTTAAATGCCCATTTTCCCCAATGTTCTGTCCCTTCCTCACCCAAATTACATTATATGTGTTGAACATTTCTAAAGCGATTTACTAATCATTTAGGAATGCACCCAATCCAGCATTTGTTTTAGTGTCTCACCTTATCTCTTTCTTTTTCTGTCCAATATCTCTCTCTGTTCTATCTTCTCATCTCTGTCTCCTTCTGTTTTCACTCTCCCTCTTTCTGTCTTTCCACTCTTTCCCAAAATGTCTCTTTATTCTGTCCACTCCTCCTATCTACCTCGCTCTCCTACCGATCTCTCCATATCTGTCAGCCACTCTCTATGTCCTGCTGTCCTCTATCCATATTTGTTGATCAGTCTGTCTGCCATGCTGTCCTATCCCCATATGTCTGTCACTGTCTCTGTTGTACTGTCCCCTCTCCATTTTTCACTCTTTCTCTCTGTGTCCTGCTGTCCTTTCTCTCTATATGTCCATCACTCTCTAAGTCTTGCTGTCCTTTGTCCATATATCTGTCCATCACTCTCTGCTGTCCTGCTGTCAGTCATTCTGTCTGTCTTCCTGTCTTCCCTCCATATGTGTCCATCAGTGTCTTTCCTGCTGTCCTCTATCCACATCTGTCTGTTTTTCACTCTGTCTGTTCTGCTGTCTTTTCTACCTGTCTGGTTCAGATTTTCTCCCTTTTTTAAATGCCTATATTCTCAAATTTTCTATCTCTGATCTTCACCCAAATTACATTATATGCATTAAAGAACATTTCTAAAGAGAATTATTATTTAATTAGGAATACACCCAATCCAGCATTTGTCTCAGTGTCTGGACTGATTTCTATCTTTTTCTGCCAACCACATCTTAATATGATAGTCATATTATCTTTTATACAAAGACTGAGGCTTTCATATCACAAGGTCTGGAGGCAAACACCCACACCCAGTGGCAAAGTTTTCACATAAACAACACACAAGATATATATTATAAAGCTGGGACAGGTAAGCAAAGTTAATCCAGTTAATCCCTTGGATGCTAAAGAGGTCTTCATCGCATTGCCTCACAATGAGTTAGAAACCTTTCTAGCATCCAAGGGTTAAAAGCTTCCTTTAAATTGAAGTGCAGTTTTATTTGTTATATACAGTGTACTTGTTTGTTTGTTTGTTGTTTTAATAATTCTATGTTCAGTTTACTGATCATTAAAATCCTAAACACATGGGTTTGATGCATGCAGATGCAATGTATGGCTGTATAAAATGTATGTATAAATACAGAGTGACACACATATATAGATAGATTGATAGACAGATATGACAGAGATACAGAGATTAAAGAGAGATGGAGAGACAGATATATAGAGAGACATATATATATATATATATATATATATATATATATATATATATATACAGGGCTTATAATTTTAAGTCCTTTGCTACTAGCCAGACCTGAAAAGTTACTCGCCACTGCAAGACATAACATACCCACCAGGGCTGAATTTGTACTCGCCAGGGCTGAATTTTCATTCGCCATTGGCTAGTGGCGAGTGGAAATTTTGAGCCCTGATATATATATATATATATATATATATATATATATATACACACACACAGTGTATATACATATATATATAGAGAGAGAGAGATACAGAGAGATAGATAGACGTAGAGATAGAGTGAGAGACAGATACAAAGAGATAGAAGTAGGGCGCAATAGAGGGAGAGAGAGATATGGCGAGATAGAGACTGAGATGAATAGACAGATAAAGATAAATAGACAGAGAAAGAGAGAGAGAGAGATAAACATACATAGATGGAAAGGGAATGAAAACAGAGAGCTATATAGAGGTATAGAGAGAGACAGAGGAAGAAAGATTGATAAAGAGAGCTGGAGAAACAAATACAGAGTGAGATGGTAGGAGAGAGAAAGAAATATAGAGAGATAGGGAGTCATGGCTGACAGTTTTGCCAGTTCCTCAGTCGGTTCCAAATTATTTGCTTTGTATATCTTCTGAGGATCAACCATTTCCTTGGATTGACAAATTAATTTAACAGATCAGTATGGGGATTATGGTGGTTTAACAATGGCAAAGAAGCCCGTACATAATTACTTGGCCAACTCATTATAAACAGCAGAGGATAAGTATAGTACTAGACCTATGGGAAATAGTGCTTAAAGGAATGGTTTTCTGTCTATATCTTCTAGTTAGCCCTTTGGAACCAAGCGTGGAACCAGCACAATACAAGCGGATCTTCTATTTGTCATTTCTGACCCACTAATCATATACTCTATCCTATAATTCCAAAGGTAGAAATTCATATCTTTTCAGTTTCTAACATCGGGAACATTTTATATTACATTATCAGACTTTTTTTTCTGTACCGGAACCTTTCATTATATTGGCGTATAATCACTTATACCTTCGTCATTGAGAGCTTATATATATGCTGCTAAGATTTATATGTGAATCCGCTTACTAACATTTGTATTCATGCAAAGGTTTTCTTTTCTATTCTTATATACATTAAATATATAACATGGCATCTTAGATTCTCATATTCTTAGTAGTTTATACTCTAGCTTTGTCAATGATGTATTCCACGAATTAACGTATCTGGAGCAAAGACTGAAATGTAATGTCATATGAAACTTGAGTGTATTGGTCCTCAGCAAATCTTTAAATTACTTTGCATCACATTTTGTATATAGCTAGACAGTCTCCACATTAATAGTTTATGAATTCCTCAGTATACTCATATGGATGTGTATGTAAATAAATAGATACAATTTTTTTTTCCTTTTTATCAATTTATTCTTAGCACCTTTATTCTTTGGTATGTCTTTTATATTTTCTATTTACTGCACATTCTGATGGCAGCATGGGGAGTCATCTTGACGAAGGGTTTTTCTCATTCATTCACACTGTTGGTGGTCTTTTCTGGAATATCTTTGGGGTGTATAAGGTGGTGATTTCTGTGCACAGCAAACTATGTTAAAAAAAAAATATCAAAATTAGACCGAAATGTTGATCCACAAATAAAACAAAAAAAATCTTCTGTAAATTGACAAGTCCTGAGAGTGTTGATTATTGCTTACTATGTATCGGCCAGCATATAAAGTTCCAGGTGAGAGGACCAAAAGGTTGCTGGTTATCCAATGTATTTTTTTATATAATATACCTAGTACTTATTTCTTATTTTTGGTATTTAAATTACATACAGAAACCAGGCAATATATATATGCTAGTATGTCAGTACCAAACCTCCTACAAATATATATATATTCTAGTAGTTTTTCTACGGCGTTGCCCGTCATTTGTTTTTTAATCCTTGTATTTAGTAATGTAAAGAATAATTTTAAAGTACCACAAAAAATGCAGCATTGGCAATATCTCTGTATGTATGGGGTATATGGATATATACAGAGATGTGGGTGTGTGTGTAGGTAGGTGTGTGTGTATAGGATAGATAAGAAATGTCATGATTTATGTTTTAATAGGTATTATGCAAGTATTTTGCAGTGTATACACAGAAAAGCTATAGAATGCGTTAACCCTTTGTGTGCCTCAGATGTCACACAATGTCATATTCAACCACTCTGAGTCACAAAGGTGTTAATGGACACATGGTAATGCAAACAATGGATGATCTGTAGGAACAGGGTTGAACAGTTTGGGAGCAGAGCACATTAGACAAAGATGATCAGATATTACATTGAAGCAGGGACACATTAAAGGGATAGTAATACTTAAAATGTAAAAAAAATATGTTGTAGGGTTTATCCCCCTGAGTAAAACAAGGGTACTCCCACTGCTGAAAGGTGTTTCATTCAAAAGTTATTAATTTTCAAAGTTGAATTTTTTAGGTGCAGTATCACAGTGGCCTGAAATTGTACGGTGGTGCTGTTGCTACACAATCCTATGGACAGCTCTGGTCAGTTGACCATAAATCTCCATAGGATGGTGTAGCAACAGCGCCACTGTACAATTTCAGGCCACTGTGATATTGCACCTAAAAAAATTCAAATTTGAAAATTAATAACTTTTGAATTAAACACCTTTCAGCAGTGGGAGTGCCCTTGTTTTACTCAGGGGGATAAACTCTACAACATATTTTTTTTTACATTTTAAGTATTACTATCCCTTTAAAAGAAGACACACATTGCAGGGTTCCAGTGATTCTGTGGCAGAATAGAATATTGATGTGTTGTTAATTTAAAGAGATGGCTGACGATCTTAAAGTGCAGCAAAGAAAAATCGACAAATTCACATTAATGAAGTGGAAATGTCAAGCCCTTCACTGATAAATATGTCCAATGCAGACCTAATATCGAAGGTGTTAATGTCCTCATTTAAACGAACTGGAAGGTTGTGAGTCCGTTGTTTTGCTTCACAATCACACAACTTTGTTATGTATAAGGGGCTTGCCACCATTCAGAACTTGCTATTCATGTGGACATGCCACAATTTAACCTGTCCTTTAACCCCTTGATTGAAAGAGGGGTCTCCAACGCATTGTGAAGCAATGTGTTAGATACTCTTGTGGCACTGAAAGGGTTAAAGTCTTGAGTGACAGAGATGTATCCGGCTTTGTTGGCTACCTCTCTGCCAATAAATTGCTGGTAACATGTTGTATTACTGAACAACATAATGCAGTGTTTTGGGAGAATATAATGGGGTTGTGTCACACAAACTGGCTTCTTCTCAGTGATGAAAAATCCCAATGTACCCAGTGATTGATTTCAGTATCTCTAATGAGCATGTCAGACGTGTGTCTGACGTGAGAAGTTCTTTCCCCTCTGCCCCGACCATGTACTGCCGGTCCTCCCACACTGGGTTCTCTAAGTCTCCTATAGCGGTGATTTTTTTTCCTTATAGTACCAGTAACGCTAAATAAGATGGTAGGCTGAGATGAACCGGGGGGCGCCATGATCTTGGTGAGGAGGACTGTTTGTGTACCACAGGACCTCTAAAATGTATGAGTGTTCTGGCACGTTAAGCCTTAGTAGGGGCAGGGCCGGATTTACATCTCAGGAGCCTGTAGGCACAGAAATCTGAAGCGCCCCCCCCCCCCCCAAAAAAAAGTGCAAAAAGTTTTGACTGAAATATTTTTATGAATTACATATTCCACTGATCCATATATAATACACCATTGAAATCCACAACATGATTAATCCCTTCAGGGTCAAAACAACACATAGCCTCAATTAAATAGAGATACAGTATCATCAAAACCCCTAAGTGAAGTGAAGAAAGTAGAAAAATGTTTTCTGAAAAAGTCAGAAACCAACTAAGTGCAACAAATATAGAATATAATAGTGAATCAGACAAAAGTTTAAAGATATGATAAGTTATACTCATCTAATTAAATGGCAATGTGTTGAAATAGATCGCCTCCTCTAACGCTGATCCCATTACATTTCCAATGTAAAATTCAGACGACATTTTAAGTGGCTCAGTCATTTGGTCGCACGCTTTTTTGAGTGTGACCATTTAAAAGGATACTCTCATGGTTTACTTTACTCATGGATACCCTCATACCAGGCGGCGGTGCAGGCTTACCTCAATCAAGGCGGGCAGCGGGGTTAAATAAACCGTGGGTCCATCCGTGCAGCTTGCTTTAACTTCTATTAGGCTAGGCAGCTCTCTATGTGTGGCTGGCTGTGTTGACGACGTTGTTTGCCACTCAAAGGCATAACGTGACAGAACATGGTAAGCCTTTGAGTGGCATAGTGGTATGCAATTCATTGCTTTATAATGCATTACATGTCCCTCTGGCACTGAAAGAGTTAAAGTTCTTCAGGCGAAATGGCTAGTGATGACAGCAAAAGAGTAATGTCCATCTTGCATACATCATATTATATTGTGGCATAAATATAATACTGTACTACTGCACCGGCCCACATTTAGCAGCTTCCTCCTCTCTCTCTCTGGTAATACATGACCAACAACCAGTGGAGAGCAGCAGTGGAGGAAACCTCTGCTATTTTTATTTTATTTTATTTAGAAAATGTTTTACTAGGAAGAATACATTGAGATTTCTCTCATTTTCAAGTATGTCCTGGAGTGTTTACAGCAAGAGTTGCGTATTTGCACAAATACAGAGACATAATACATATATACACATACTAAAAATATATATACAGTTGCATATTGTTTTTAGATATGATGAAGCAGTTATTTTTAAGGATTTTAGACTGGGAGAAGATCTGATTTTTTCAGGTAGGCTATTCCAGACTTTCGGAGTTCTGAAGGAGAAGACAGATTGACTGGCTTCTTTCTTGAAATGTGGTATACTCAGTGAGTTGTTAGCAGTGGAGCAGAGGTTATAGTTAGTATGGAGAGCTGGAGTGAGCATACTGCTCAGGTAGTCTGGTAGTTTTCTAAAGAAGTGGTTATGAACCATGGAAGAGCGGGCACGTGACCACAGTCTATCTTACAGTATATATATATATATATATATACTGTATATATATATATATATATATATATATATATATATATATCCCTGAAGAAGTGCCTGTGGAGGTACGAAACGTGTTGGAAAGACTGCTACTCCCACATGTAGATAGCCCTCTATTCAGAGACTTACCCCGCATTTCATCAGCGAACTATTACTTCATCTTCACTGAACGAGACCAATATTATGGAGTGGCCTGATTCGGCCATATCATTACAGGCACAGAAGCCGATACTGAGAGCACAAAGAACAGAGGCAGAGCTACTGACAGCCTTTACACCTGCCCGCAGTAGATCCAGCCAGTAGGTACGTCTACTTATGTGATATGGACGGCAAAGAAAAATTGATCGGACTGCCAACAGCCGTACACCTGCCCGCAGTGGAACTGCACATCGTGACAGGAGGTCCTTTGGTCATTGCAGGTTTATATATTGTAGCCATACTGGAGGCTACATTTACTGCCAATCATACTCCAGTTAGCCTGGAGAGGAATAATAGGCTTTTTTGACTGGAAACAGTGTCATACCTGCCTGCATACATTAAACAACAGACGGGTGGTATGTTTTATTACAGAATATAACAGCACATCAGCCACCTCTAGCCCGCATTGAATATTATTTGTGTCTTTCTTTCTAAGTGTCAGCAGTCACATTTAGGCTTGTGCTTCTCATAGAAACAATTGAAGATCACATACCTTTTAGTATATACAGGTGGAATTCCGGAACTCATCTGTATTGGACTATAGAGAGACATTTTTTCATTTATTTTTTCATCTATTTGGTCTCAGGGATATTAGCTGTCCATGTGGGGTTCTTTTTATGCTTTTTATCTTGGTTTTATTATTACATTTTGTATTGTGATTTCTTCTATTTACCTTGTTATTTCATTTTTTATATTTGTAGTACAATAGTGCTCTCCTAGTGCTTTCCTTTTTTTATTATATATATATATATATATATATATATATATATATATATATATATAAATGATTGCTTGACAAAGGTCCCTACGAGGACCGAAACATTGCTTATTTTGTGATATTAAATAATTTTGAAATCGAGACTGCACAGCTTTTGTTTCATATATAATGTTTCTATGTGGCACCTGGTATGATACTATTTCTATATATATATATATATATATATATATATATATATATATAAGGAAGCACTGCATCTATACTCATCTATACTGCCTGTCCCATTGGTGTAAGCATGGGGCATGATTTGCCACTCCTGTCAAAATCTCTGCAAGGAGATACAGGGCAATGAACACACACACGCACAATACATACACACACTCTACACATAGGGTTGCCACCTTTTCTTCAAAAAAATACCGGCCATGACATTCCCTCCATAGACTTAACATTGGATAGAAGCCAATTTTTTACCGGCCTGCCGGTAAAATACCGGCTGGGTGGCAACCCTATCTACACACACACACCACACATGCACACACACATACCACACACACACAGACACACACACTAGATACATTACATACACAAACACTCCACACTCCACACACACACACAAACACCACACATACACACACACACACACACATGAACCCACACCACACAAACACACTGCACACACACTACACACACACACACACACACAGTATACACACACATTCTACACACACAAACACTACACACAAACACACAACCTACATACACATACTACACTACACACTCACTACACTCACACTACACACACACACACACACTACACACTCACTACATATGACAAGGCAGCTGCTGAGAGATATTTGATGAAAAAATTAATGCAGCACAAACTTGCAATTTTTGGGTGAAGTAAGTCTATGGACTAAAATTTTACAGTGTCACTGTTGCTTCAGCATTCTATGGAATTTTATGGTCGACCGTCTAGTGCCATGATGAAATTTCAGCCCACACACTCGACACTCTACACACCCACACTACACAGCCACTACACACACACACACACACACACACACACACACACACGCTACATACACACTCACTACACGCACACACTACACTATATTACACCACACACACACACACACACACACACATATATACACACACTACACAGACACTCACATTACACACACACACTCACACTACAATACACACACATATACGACATTGCACTCACCACACACACTACATATACATACTACACTACACACACACACTACAGTCACTACACACACACACACACACACACACACACTACAAACACAAACACTACAAACACATACACACACACGACACACTACACATGATAAGGCAGCTGCTGAGAGATATTTGTTAAAAAAGTTATTGCAGCACCAACTTTTGGGTAAAGTAAGTCTATGGCCTGAAATTTTACAGTATCACTGTTGCGTCAGCATCCTGTGGAATTTTATGGTCAACCGACCAGTGCCATGATGAAATTTCAGCCTACACACACTACACATACTCACACTACACACATACGACACATAACACTATACGCAAAACCCTACATGCAAAAAGGTATATGCAAAACAGTATATTCCAAATACAATATTGCAAATGCAATATGCTATATCCCAAAAGCAATACACAAAACATTATAAGCAAAAAGCTGTATGTAATAAGCAGTACGTCAGATGCTAGAAGCCAAAGTTATACGCAAAATGCTATATGCAATACGCCAAAATCAATAAGCCAATCACATAACAATATACGCAATACACCAAACGCAATATGCCAAATGCAATATGCAAAACTCAGTACACAAAACACAAGACACAATATGCCAAATGCAATTTGTGAAACTTTATATACACTAAACATTATATACGCCAAACGCAGTATACAAAACTCAATACATTAAAAGCAAAGCACAATATGCAAAACACCAAAAGCAATTAGTGAAACATTATAAAAGCCAAGCTTTACGTCAAACATTATATAAGCCAAATGCTATAATCAAAACATTATCTGCAAAACTCTACATGCAATACGCTATACACCAAACACCATATGACAAACCCTATATGAAATACGCAAAAGGCAATTTGTCAATCCAAAACACAACTTGCAAAATGCAATATGCCAAACTCAAGATATACACAATACGCTACATGCAAAATGCCAGACGATATAAGCAACATGTTGTACGTTATAAGCAAAACACAAATTGCGATATGCAAAATACTATACGCAATACAAGCAAAATGCAATACACACAAAACATATGCTCTTGCAAACACGCACGTGTACACACTCTCATGTGCTCACACTGACTTATAGAGAGTTGTGTAACTCAGTGCTTTGTAATGCGTTTCACACCTTTTTGGAGCTGAAAGGGCTAAGCACTGAAAATTCAACAAGCCAATCATCGTTTTATTAACCGCACAGGGAAAGCAGTGCCAGTAATGCTAGTATACTCTAAAAAGAGGAGGCAGTCATGTGATGGAGGATTCTCCATCCATGATGCTGTACACACTATACAGAGGTATGTAGCTGCACATCACAAACACACTATACAGAGGTAGTTGCACACACATTATACAGAGGTAGATGAATATCACACACACTATTAAGAGACAGATTTTTTGGCAAAAGAGGGATTGAATTATAGTTTGCTTGAATCTTGCACAAGATGACATAAGTGGTACTTTATATAGCTTTGGCAGAAGAGGGGTTAAGAGATATTATTCAGGGTTCTGGCAGGACAGCAGTGAAGTTGATGAGGCAGATGTATTTAGAAGGCGATAGAGTAATTCTGGGGCAAACTATCTGCACCATACAGGACAAATATGATTTTTAATCCATTGCTTGATAGCTAGATCTCCAAAGCATTGCCTCTCAATGTGTTGAGACCTCCCTAGGATCCAAGGGGTTAAAACACAGTTTTTATCAACTAGAGTTTGGGGAATTTGTGTTTGTCCCCTACTGCACGGTTGGTTTTCTCCATATCTACTCAATTTCGTCTACGTGCATCAGACTCCCAACATTTTAAATGACTAAAGAGGGACACTTTTGTTTTAGCCATTGTGTTGGGGGCGTGGCTGGTGGGAGGGGCATTATTGATCATTTTTAGGTTATCTCATGACCTATTGACACCTCTTTGTGTAAATTAATAAATGATTTAGAGCAATTCCAAACTATTTTATTTACACAGACTAAATTATAAACACAAATACTGAAGTTTAAACAAACATTAACCACTTAAGGACCACTGAGCATTTTTTTTTTTTGCCTGCGCACGGGGAGCCCTGAAATCCATGACCGTCACGGGTCCTTATCTCATGTTGGACCCATGATGGTCCTGGAATGTCATGGGTACTTAAGGGGTTAATGTGAGTTTTATTGCTATGGAGCAATGTGACACACACATATTTACACCACACAATCTCACGTCCCAAGAGAGGGACTTCAGGGTGGGAAAGAGGGACAGAGGGATTTGGCTCTCAAATTGGGGCTGTTCCTACTCCTAAAGAGGGACTCTCTGGGAGATATACCTCTCATTCTCCCTCTTCCTGTGCCACTCTCCCTCTTCCTGTGTCACTCTCCCTCTTCCTGTGTCACTGTCCCTCCTGTGCCACTTGCCCTCTATGAGGTTGATGCACTAACAACAACCAGTGTAATTCTGGAGCAAATCAACTGCATCATGGAGGAAACAATCCCAGTGATTAATAGGAGGATTTTAACCCCTTAAATACTATAGAGGCATCATAGGGAGACAACTACATTTTTCCTCATCCCCATAGATTTCACTTTAGCTTTTAACCCCTTGAAGGTCAGAGTGCATCGCTCCTCAATTTGTTGAAGACCTCTAATATTCATGAGGATAAAAGTCTCTTGTAAACAAGCAGGTATGTTTTTTTCTCCTCTATGGTTTAATCAGTTTGACAATAATTACTTCATTTATTATAAGTACATCCCTATGTGTTATTCTACATCTTCCTGTCTCACTCTTCCTCTACGCCTTGTCTCCATCTGTCTTGCATCTTATCTCATTGCTTTGATTCTCTCCATCTCCCCCTCTGTCTGTGTGTGTGTCTCACTCCCTCTCTCCTCCACGCCCATGCAGTTTGTGGATAGAAGGGAGGGCTCATTGTGGGTATCATTCTGCTGTGGGCATCAGCACAGTGTTAGCCTCAGGCCCTGTTTGTGAGTGAATATCCGTGCGTGATATCTGTGTGCATATCAGTCAGTGTAAATCTATTTATATCTTTATCTATAAGCAAAAAATATAACCCTGTGTCAGTCGATTTCTCTCACATCAGCCTCGCCTGGTAAGTCATTTTACCATAGACTTCTCATCCAAATAGCTTACTATTCATCTGTTAACCTATGAGTGAATATAATTGTTTTGCTTTGTTTACATGTAGCTGACTATGTATGTATATGTATGTGACTGTATTTTGTTCTAAGATAGCATGCATATACTGCATTACATTTAACCCTTTGAGTCCCAGAGGGGTAGGCAACACATTGCTTTGCAATGCATTGCCTACCCCTGGCACTCAAAGGGTTAAGAAACCTTCATATATCTTGTCTGTCATTCTATCTGTGATCTATCTATTTATGTTTGCGTGATGTTGTCTTAAGTGTTTGTTTTGCTTTTTAAACCTATGTTTACTCCTAGAAGGACCTAAGATATGTGCAGTGCCTTGCTCTGCAGTCTGTGGTGCACACCTATGGTCCTTAAACAGTTAAAACACACACACACACAGACTCAAATAAAAAAATGTATATTGATTTAAATGCGGCTTTAATCCTTTGAGTGCCAAAGAGATCCAACGCATTGCATTGCAATGAGAGGAATAGCTATCTGGCACTCAAAGGGTTAATTCCCTTTAATGCTAGAGAGGTCTCTAGTGTACTGGGAAACAGAGCGTCAGGCACATCTCCAGGGTTCAAGGTGTTCCCATTTAAGTCAATGGGAAGTTGGGTAATTTGTATCTCTCTCCAAAGATGCAACTGGTTTGCCTAAAAAAGTATTCCACTTTTCTTTTGAACACAGGTTTTCTGTGAAAGGCATCATTACTACACAAATGGTTAATAATATATAGTATATATATAGTATTTAGAAAGAACCAATGTATTCTGCAACTCTGGATTAAAAAGTTATGATTACAAAGAAGATTAATTCTATTTCTATTTGTGTGTGCGTCGGCTCATAACTATAAACAATGACACTGTGCAACTTGTGTGTGTATATATATATATATATATATATATATATATATATATATATATATTTGTATGTGTGTATACGCACACAGGGAGGCTAATGTACTAAGAGCAACTGGACCAGTACTGGGGAAAACCAGGGGTCAAATCCCTTTAAAAAGGGATTTTAACTCCTTGAATTCTATAGTAGTCGCCAATACATTACAAAGCAATGCATTGGAAACCCCTATAGCAATCAAGGAGTTAAAAGTCTAATTAACATCAGAAGGAATTTAGGACATTTTTATTTCTCCCCCATGCTGCAGTCTTATTTCCCAAGAATTGCACCACTTCTTCTTAATGTGTCAGCCTCAGGGAGTGTAAACCAGTCGTGTGTGTATATTTAACTCTTTGAATGGCAGTGGGATGTGCAATGCGTTTCATAACCTACTGGTACTCAAAGGGTTTAACAAATTTATCTGCAAGGACACATAGTTACAAAACATACAGCACTCTGGTTTTTAAGCTAATTAGCTCATAGGTATGATTGCAGTCATTTTTATTGTTTCCGTAAGTATCCTATGATCAATACTCAAGAGACACTGCCAGCAAGAGTGGGCTGTTATGTCACAATTTTTATTAAAGCGTTGAAATATAAGGAAAGTGATAAAGATGACAGAACAGGATTAACCCCTGCAGCACAGGATGGGACTTTAGGACTGCCACTGAAGCTGCTGTACCAAAAGCCAGTCCCACCGTAGGGGGCAAATAATCCACATTGATTGAAGTTCAGCTTCTAGCTCCTTGAATGCTATTGAGATCTGTAATGCTTTGCAAAACATTAATCTGGAGGCCTTTCTACCATTCAGTTAAAATCAGTTATTATGAAGATTGTCCAAAACCACCCATGTTTATGTTATTCATTTTTAGTTTCAAACAATAGTTTCTCAGATATTTAGCTTTATTTATTTGTCAATTTATGCAGCTGAGCTAGTACTTCCTGGTAGGAAGTGGCAGTTGGTAATGCAGAGCCATGGGGAATGTTTGAGTTCTGCAGGCATGCCTGCAGGACTTGCAATAACTGACAAATAAATAAAGATAAATATCTTATAAACTATTGTTTTAAATAAAAAATGTCCAACATAAATATAGTTTGCTTTTAAAAGCTCTTTCAAAATCACTTAGTCATTACAAAGTGATAGGGTAATTTTAAGCCCTTAACGACTGGAAGACGCATGTGCAGCCAGTGGTTAAGGACCACAGGGCATTTTTTTTCTCCAATGGATTCTGGGGTGCAGCCGCACGGTGACCCTGCAATTCCGTGACATGCCAGGACAGTCACCACTCCTTAAATGCCAGACCTGGAGTGACGGTCCTAGCATGTCAAGGGTCGTTAAGGGGTTAAATAGCATAACAGCCTCATCTGGTCTGTGTCCCTATGAAAGAACTGAACACACCTGTGCACTATGTATCAGGAAACACTGGTCTTTATTCATCAAACTAAGGAGGTGCCGTTCTAGAGGAAACCAGCTGCTCCATGGTGGTGGTGGTGGCGGTGGGGTTAGAAATTCTCATTGATTTAAATAAGGCTCTTAACCCCTTGAATGAAAAGCAATGATCTGGAGAAATATCTAACATTCGTGGAGTTGAAAGCCTAACTGAAATCTCTGGGAATTTGGGGAATATGCATCTGACTTCCTATGGTGCAGCTGGTGTGCTCCAAAATTACTCTAGGTGTTCTTAGCTCATCTGCCTCAGTGTTTTTAGTCCTCATTTGTTAGATAGTTTTAACTCTGTATTTGTCAGTGTGGTGCGTCACCCATTGCATACACACCCCACGTCCTTCCCAACACCCAAATGGTAAAAGGGCTTGCCCCATAAAATTACTTTAACTCATTAATCTTTTAGTCTGTGAACATACAGACAGAGATCTGCATACAAACTCATTCATAATAACAGAGGAACATTGCTCTACATAATGATTCAGGCACACAATTCTGTGGATATTGGTACAGACACAAAGTTCACTGATACACCTGTACACATTCACAAAGTGATGCATTTCTTTCCACCCTTGAATGTAACACCCTTTTTCTCTTTCCCCCCTTGCAGTGTCCTGTCATTCCCCTGTCGGCCCCCTTACTGGGGGCCTCCTTTCGCCACCATCCTACTCTTCCCAGGACTCCATATTATTGGGTAATCACGTTGGGGCAGCAGAGGAGGCAGCAGACAGGAACAACGTAATGAAGAAGAAGACCGTGTTGGCTATATTTGGAGTGGTCCTGGGCTACCTGGTGACAGGAGCAGTGATCTTCCAGATGCTGGAGCAACCATATGAGGCATTAAAGCAGGGCCAGCTCAGTGAGCATCGCAAGGCTTTCCTTCAAGAACACACTTGTCTTGAGGAAGAGCGTCTGGACCTGTTTGTACTGGTGAGAAAAAGAGGCTTTGCATGGCTTTGGCATGGGAGAGGTTAAAAAAAACCTGATGGGGCTCAGACATCAGAGGCGCTAAAGGAAAAGTAACCTTTATTTTTGCTTTACATACTTTTAATAATATATAAAGTGAAATTGCCTATGCTTTTAATTATTTTCTTTCATTTTCACCAATTTTGTTGTACACTTTTATGTCCGTCAAGCCCAAAGCCTTAGTATTACACTACAACAAAATTGCACTGCAGGTCCTGATTGATGTCAGTATCAAGGCTCAGTTCTCTCTCTAGTGTTTAGAACGCTGTCTGGAAACCATTTTTCTGTGGCCCAGCAGAGACATCACTTTGTGACAGTATTCTATGGGCAATTCTTCTTATATTTAGACCTCTGAGTTTAGGAATCTTCATTCCAGGACATTGTACTATCCCAAAAGGGGGCTGCCCTGGACAAAGGACAAGCATTTAAAATCTGGGACTGTCCCATTACATTGCTTTATTTATATATATATTCCTTGACAGAAAATGTTCTGCAAACAGACACAGTTAGCTTATTGTCAAGGATATAAAAGTGTAAACAAATAAGTGAAGATGAAAAACAGTAATAAAATTATAGACAATTTGACTGCATGTAGTACTTGCAGAATTTGTAACATCAAAATAAAGGAATACTATCACTTTAAGGATTGCGCTTCAGGGTTCTGGCATGAGAGGAGGTCAGGATATATCTCAGGCAGTGGACAGTGCCAGAGGGGAATGCAGTGCATTGCTTTTCAATGAATTGAAACCCCTCTGGCATGTAAAGGGTTATGTGATGTTCTGCAGAGCTCTAATAAGCATGTTAAGTAATGTTGTGCAGATTTCTGCAAGGAGAGGATTAAAAAAAACCTCTCTGGATAGTCTGTAATGCTTTCAAGGCCCTGGCAGGTAAGAAGTTAAGTGATACACTGCATGATTCCAGCAGTTATTGGGTTAATGATGCTCTGTGATTATTTGGAAATATTCTGAATGGCCTGTTGAAAGGGTTACAAGATTCTTTAAAGGACTCTAGCAGACAATCAGTTGCATGATGCTTAGAGAGGCTGAGTGGCGCTTGACAAGTTCTGGCTGAACAAGGGTTAATAATGTTCTGCTGAGTTGAAACTATGCTCTACATGATCTGGAGTTACGTGAAGGTATATGTGCTGGTAGAAAAGGGGTTAAGCAATGCCTTGCATGACAGTGGCAAATGAGGGAATAAATGATCATCTGCAGAGCTCTAGCAGGAGAGGGGCTAAGTTATGCATGGAACAGAACGGGGAAGGATTAAATTATGCTATAGCATGGCTCTGGCGAAGAGAGGTTAAATGGGGTTTTTTCAATGCTCTGGTAGGCGAGGCTTTTAAGTGCTGCTTTGCAGGGCTCTGGCAGGAGCGGGGTTAAGTGATTCTTTGCAGGGCTCTAGCAGGTGAAGAACTAATGAATGCCCTTGCATGGCTCTGGCAGAATGGTTAAATCATGCCTTTGATTGTCTCAAACAGGAAAGGGGTTAAGTGATACTTTGTAGGGTGCTAGCAGGAGAGGGGTTAAGTGAACCTCTGGCTCTGCAGCAGGTGAAGGAAGCTCTGGGTTCTGGAGTTGATCCCGCAGCCAATGCCACAAATATTACCACACGCTGGGACATCGGAAGCTGCTTCTTCTTTGCAGGCACCGTCATCACCACCATCGGTAATAATAATTATAAGACGTACCCTGGATGAGAGTGAGGGGAAGTGGGTGGGCTACATAACCAACACACAGAGCCAGATTTATGTTTATAAAGATTAAGTACATGGATAGGCAACCTTTGGCTCTTCAGCTATTGGAAACCGCAACTTCCTTTATCCACAACCAGCCAATGTGTCCCTCTTTAGGAGGCATGGTCACTCTTTGAGACCCGAATCCCTCTTTTTCATCCTTTTTAAGAGACCAGACTGTGGCCTGTATTCAGTTGAGGCCGGTAAAACAGCTGGTAGGGCAAAATTGTATAACGCCCCGTTTTAGCAAAAAGAGCTAACTAGCTATTCAATTGTGCTACCAGCTGAAAGCACAACGGATGTTAGGCCACAGAAAAGGACTTGAGGCCAAATGTCCATTTTGTGTGTTAAGGTCCCAAAATGTCGCTAAATAGCGGCAATAGTGGGAACATCAAAGTATAAAAGCTAATGATCAGTGCCCAACACACTTGCAAGCACCGATCGTTAGCGCATCTGTGTTACACATACCTGTCATCCACTGTCCAGCTTCTCTCTTCCTTCTTTTTTTTTCTTATCCTCATCTTCTATCTTGTTTCCACTCTCTTCATTCTCTCCATCTTTTTTTGTCTTCTAATCCGTCTTCTTTCTTCAGTTTTTTCTTAATTTACCTGTAAAATAAATAGAAATATAAATAAATGTGCCATGAAAAGAACCCACAGATGTATGCACAGTTCAGTTCCTTGAGTGCCAGAGTGTTACACAACACATTGCTGAGCAATGAGTTGCATACCTCTCTGGGTCTCAAAGGGTTAAACATAGATGCATTGATGTGCACGTGAATGTTTCAGAACATGACCCAAGTCCAAAAAATATGTCCGCGCAATCATGCTGTAATGTATGCTGGTTTTCACTTTCTCCGATGCCGCCAACAGTGGGCGGAGAATTAAAAAAGGCAAATGTTTTTCTCAAGTTTTTGCCAACAATAATTTTCTACTTCATAGCACACATTACATTGTGATAATGGGGACATATTATTTGGATTTGGGGCACGTTCTGAAATATTCACTTGCACAAATATAAATTGTTTAATGCCTTGAGTCCCAGAGAGGTACGCAACTCACTGCTCAGCAACGCGTACCCCTCTGGAACTCAAGGGGTTAAACTATGCGTACATCTGCAGGTTCTTTTCATGTCACATTTATATTTATATCTCTGTTTATTTTACAGATATGTGAAGAGAAGATAGTAGAAAGAAGATGGACCAGAAGAAGAGAGAAGATGTAAGAAGATGGACAGTAGCTGACTAGGGTGCTGAAGACACAGCTGGATTAATGATAAGTGTTTGTTTTCAGGGGCTGTTGCTTTTTACATTAGTCGGATTAACCCTATGACTGCCAGTGGGGTAAAAATAGTACTAACATTGGTGACGTTTTTTTCAGTACTATGGAAGTATTGATATGGGGTTTAGGGCCCCATATCAATACATTCACTGGGAACTTAGGCTTTTTTTTCACTTTTTTTCCCTCTTAATTTATGCGTCGGCTGTTTTGAGATCCAATAAGGGACTCTGCGGCACAAAAAAACTTGGTCTTAAATTTCCCACGATAAAGTGGGTCCCTTATGGGAACTTAAACCCGTAAGGGTTTGAGTGATGGCACTTTCTCCAAATACTTTATTTTTGTAACCTCTACAATATTCAGTAAAATTAAATACAGCATTACTGACCCTTTAAGGGCTAATTCAGTCAATTGAATGGCATCTTGCTGCTTTTTTTAAATTCTAACTTTATTGCCCGACAGGTTGGGTTTTTTTGCCGGCATTTTTTCATTGCACAGGTAAATGAATAGTGTATCGTGCTTAAAAAAATGCCGTTCATACATTATATATAAAATACTTTGGTATTGCTGTAAATCATTTATTCAGTTACACAAAGAAATGTCAATAGGTCACTAAATAACCTAAAATTTCCTGGTAATGCCCTGCCCACCATCCACCACCATTTGAAATGTCTGGAGGTATGCCAATGACTTGTGGATAATTGGTGATATAATCTCCAGTGGCTGAAAAGCCAAAAGTTGCCTACCTGGTTTTGAAAGAAAAAAAAAAAGCAGTGGTTTAACTAGATTTTTGAGGGCTCTGTGCAAACATTCTTTTGGGCCCCTTCACAAAAATATTTTTACAGATGTATATCTTGAACATATTGGACCCGGAGTCCTCCTTTTTGCATGCAGCACCTCCATGGCCTGCAGTTTTACAGTGGCGCTGTTCCTCCAGCGTCCTATAGAGGCTTATGGTCAACTGACCAGAGCTGTCCATAGGCTGCTATAGCAACAGCGCCACCATATGGCGGTAAACAGCACCACTATAAAATTTCAGGCCATGGAAATACTGCACCCAAAACTTAGAAGTGTGATCTGCAATAACTTTTGAATAAATGATTTCTCTGTAGTGGGAGTTCCAATGTATTAATCTGCAGGATAAGCACTGCTATATATATTTTTTCCATATGTGGCATTACTATCCCTTTAAAGGGATAGTAATGTTTCATAATAAAAGTAGCTCTAATTAATCATCATAGTATTTGGGCCTTGGAGAGTGTTATTTTAATTCTGTCAGAGTTGTAATTCAAGAGTAATTGAATGATAAAGTATCCCCCTCCCACCCCTTTTACTGATATAACACTGCTCACCTCAGAGCAGCAGGTAGTGTCCAGGTAGATTACAGAGGGGGACAATTTTCAGTTTAGATAAGGGAAAAAGCTGAAAAACCTGTCGGGGGGGGAGCAGGGTTTTCATTGTTCTCACAGTAGAATTTTGACCCTTGATGTGAGCTGTCTGGTCTGTTGACTGGATTCCACATCTGAGGAGTAGGGGCTTACACTAGGTAAAAGGGGCGGGAGGGGGAAACTTTATCGTTCAATTACTCTTGAATTACAACTCTCACAGTATTGAAATAACACTCTCTATGGCTCAATTGCTATGAAGATTAATTGGAGCTGCTGATTTTGTGAAATGTTACTATCACTTTAATTGAAGTGTGAAATAATAGATTTCCATACACATATGGCATTCTATGTGTATTGAACAAATGTATTGCAGTTAATAATTAACCCCTTAAGGACCGGTGCGCGCACGCGAGGCCGGCACTTGACGACCATGAGGCTTTTTTTTCCACTTACGGTTCAGGGCTCCCGGAGTGGCATGCAGCTGCGCCGGGAGCCCTGAACTCCATGATGTGCCAGGACCGTCACTGGTCCTTAAGTGCCGGCCAGCTGGTACGGCAAAGTAGGCAACTGCCTAGAGCTCAAAATTTTATGAGTTACCTCAGCTGTTCTGGCCACACCCACATCCTGAGCTGTAGGGGTGGCCATAGCTATCTCAGTGTCCCTGCACCAGTCTTATGCCCCATTTACAGGCTAATATTTAATCCCTTGAATGCTAGCGAGATCTCGGAAAGCTCTTTAGCAATCAAGGGATTAAAGATTTTTTTAATTCTAGCTTGATATAGGCCAAAGGTATTTTATGTGTCAGGTATCAGTGGATAGGATTGGGGACAGGGTCCTGTGAGAAATAGGGGCGTGGCCATGAGTAGAGCTAAGGCTACCTAGAGTGCCTTGCCTGGGGTGATTGAGATGTAAATCCAGCCCTGTTCACAGGAAATGTTTGAAGACCCAGATCTTATGTAGATACATGGTAAACAAAATGTAACACTCAAAGCAGAAAATGGTTTATGTAATATTTAACATCAAATTCAGTGTAAGACATAAATTGCTATGTGCTCTTAGTGTGTTGTCCATGTTTTATCCACCATCAAAAATAATGTAGCCTTTATGTCCTGATTCCCTGTAGAGTGCATACCACTGTGTCTTTTTAAAGGGATAGTAATGTCTGTTTTTAACCAGTTGTTATATTGTAGATATAAAAAAATAAATGAATTGAGGTTAGTCTGGTCTCTCAAACCTTTATAGTTATAGATGTTAAAGTTCCCCTCCCTCCCTCCCCTTTCACAGAAGTCAGCTGTATAGCTGACAGAAGAAGATTCAACTCCTGCGATCCGATGGCGGCTCTTCAGCAGAGCCAAAATATCTCTATCTAAGAATAAATATTTAATTGGAACAGTCTACAAAGTGTGCCTGGTTTGCAAGCACACTTTGTAAACAGTCCCAATGAAGTATTTCTTTTTAGATAGCGCTATTTAGGCTCTGCTGAAGAGCTGCCGGAACCAGGATCTCATGCTGTCATCTATACAGCTGACGTCTGTGAAAGAGGAGGGAGGAGGGAACTTTAAGATTGTATATCTCTCAAACTATAAAGGTTTGAGAGACAGGACTAACCTCAATTAATTTATTTTTTTAATATCTACAATATAACAATTGGTTAAAAACAGACAATGCTATCCCTTTAAGGGTAATTTGTGTTATTTTGGTTATTCTGAGGGATGATTTTCTGTGTCTGAGTATTTTACATCCTTGAGTGCACTCTTCCCCATTAATACTGGGTATTTTCCCAATACTAGTGGTGTAGCATGTCCTATTTCTCTTCTTTGAAGTTATGTTTTCCCCTATGTTCCATTTGGTTTGCTCCACAACTGCAAATCAAGTGATTTCTACATAAGGTCCTAAATATGTATTAAGTACCTGAAGGGGTGTGCAGTGCATTGGAAAGCAATTTGCTGCACACCCATCTTGCACTCAGACGGTTAAACAGAGTTTCAGAGACTTTTAATATGTATCATAATTTCCATGTGTATCTGAGGTTAGTTTTCTTTTTCTCCCCAATTCCTTATACTTCTGTCTGTAACTCTTCTTCACCAATCAAATCTTCTCTTGCCTTCCCAATTGTATTCATGTATCCACTTTTTACTCCTCTCGCTTTCTTTCCACTCCTCCCTTCCTAATCCTTCTCTTTTCTTCCTCCCCTGCCAATTCATTTTTTTTATCTAACCGTTCTCCCTCTACCTCCCCTCTGCCCCCATATAAAACTAATGTTTTTATTCAACCCCACCCATTTCTTTCTTCCTCTTCTCCAGGATTTGGTAATAACTCCCCTAAGACAGAGGGTGGTCAGATCTTCTGTATTTTCTATGCACTGGTTGGGATCCCACTCTTTGGAATATTATTGGCTGGAGTCGGGGACCATTTGGGATCTGCCTTGCGTAAAGGAATTGGGAAGGTGGAGCTGATATTCCTGGTAAGAGTGCCCAGTTTTTGAGTCCCTCCTTATTCCTGTACCATCTTAAAGGGACATTATCATCTAAAAATTAATAGTGGTCATACCCTTTTAAATATCATGTTCTGCTAGCCAGCATTTGTAAAAGTACAAACCCCCAAAGAATATTAAACATATGTTTTTCAAATTCATTTGGAGGCAGCTGTTTATAGCCATTTGACCCTTCTTTGTTGATACAAATGATAAGGGCAATGTATGGCATGACTGAAGTAAACATATAAGAGATACGAGTTTCAGTGAACTTAACCCACAGAGTGCCAGAGGGGTAAGGAACACACAGTTCTGCACTGCGTTGCTTACCCCTCTGACACTCAAAAGGTTAGTAGGTGGTTTCTAATCTCAAAACAATTATTACTGTTTATGGTTTTACCAGTTTTAGAAAGTGGCCATATTTCTCTGTCGTCCAATACAGGTTACTGGTAACTTTGGGTAGGCGATCTGCCCCTTTAAGTAGCCAGGAACAATTCTAGAATTGTATGCAGGGGGTGGAGCCTACATTCCCTCCTTGGCTGCAGCTAGCCAACCAGCTCCAGAAAGATTTGTTCCTTGGTGAAGATAACACAAGCAAGAGAACAGTTCTGCTATAGCTTTAGAAGTTTTTTATTTTTCTGTTAGAAATGGAATACCACCGTTAAGCGAATTACCATAACTGACAATGCCCTTAGATGTGGCTAGCTCAGTGACCAGGCATACCTCCCAATTGTCTCTCTTTAGGAGGGACAGTCCCTTTTTGAGACCCAAATCCCTCTGTCCCTCTTTTCTACCCTGTTGTCCCTCTTTTTAGGACATCAGAGTGAGTGGTGTATATATTAGTCTATTACATTGCTCCACAGCAATGAAATTCACATAAATGTTTAGTTAATCTCCAGTTTATGTGTTTATAAATGAGTCTGTGTAAATAAAATACTTTGGTCTTGCTCTAAATCATTTATTCAGTTACACAAAGAGGTGTCAATAGGGGACAAAGTAACCTAAAAATTCCACGCCCACCAGCCACACCCCTAGAAACACCCCCTAAAACACAAGTGTCCCTCTTTGGCCATTTGAAATGTTGGGAGGTATGACCAGGTGCTTTTTGTGGACCTTAAGCCCTGGGGGGAAAATCTTGACTACAAGTTCTTTCCCTAGGAGTTGCCCACCGAGGCTTCTTCTTTAAACATGGTAATCTGAAGACAGAAGATCTGCAGGAAAGGTGAGCAACCCTTTGAGTGCTGCAGGTCCACATGTCCCACATTGCACCTCCGCACAGGGTTTTTTTCATTTGGATTTCCTGTTGCACACTCCTGGGTCTATCTGTATGTCTGTTGGGTGTTTGGAGCAGGTTTATGTGGTATTTAACCCTTTAGCAGCTGGTTTGGTATTCATTTGGGGGGGGTTCTGACACTTTTCCTACTGGTTCAGTGTTTTTTGGGTATCTTAACGTTTTAGTGATGTTTCATGTCCTTTAATATTACACCTTCAATTTTGTAAAATTTGAGTTAAAGGCGCGCTTTACCGCATAGGTGCCATTGCTCCATTCATTCCTATGGGACTGTACAGTTTGGGACATATCTCTGCAACCGTTTAACCTAGCGACTTCAGAGATGGCTCATTTTACTTGTCTGCCCTTGCTCTATCATCCGATTCATGTTTCTAGTGTGTTGGGTGGCTCAGGGAGCTTCGGGCACTGTTTGGGGTACTTTTCTGGGAAAACTACATTTCCCATGAGCGCTTGCTTCACGCGTTCGTTTCTGATTGGCTCCCGCTGCGGCAGTCATTTTGTGCCCTTTCCAGAATGAGTATCCTACGCAGGGCTTGGACTCTCCTTCTCTCATCTGCTGATTAACCCTTCGCCTGCCAGATAAGTCTATTTTAGTGATTTCTGGGGTGAAACTTTAATCATACACATTGTAATTGGGTCATTTCATATACAGTAAGGTTATTGACTCTGTGAAAATGTCTGTACCGTTGGAGCTTGGGGTCAGACCTAAGACTAAGGATGCTGGGGTCTCTGTATCCCCTATTGCGCATTGCTCTTCCTGTCATTCAGGGTTACCTAGAGAATTCTCAGGTCCTTTATGCCCAGCATGTTCTGATGTCCCTGGGAGTCTCCCAGGGACCTCCAGCCATGCATTAGAGCCAGTTTGGGTGCAAGAGTTCAAGGCTGCTACTAGGGACCTTAGGCCTACTTTGCAACTCTATCCATCCCAGTTACAGGAGGTCTTTCATTCTTAGCAGACCCCCTCCTTCGTCAAGTCTTCCCTGCCAAAGCCTCATGGTGTACCTGACGTGTCAGATTCCTCTGAGGAGGAACTGTTGGTGGATTCAGATGTTGAGGAATGTTCTGTGATGGGCTCCTCTCAGTTTTTTGGGGACCCTTTTGAGGCTGATCCCAAGCCCTCGGCTGAGGACCTGATCAGGGCTGTTTTAAATACCCTAAACATTCCCTTAGTGCAGGAGGTTCCTTCTGACCCTTCTGATGTCTTTCAGGAACCTAAGAAGCCCCTTACTTGCTTTCCACTTAACCCCACTCTTGACCGCCTTGTGTCTGAAGAGTGGAAGTCTCCGGACAGGAAACCTTCTGTCTCCAAGAAATTTTCTACGCTTTATCCCTTTTCTGAGGCTGCGCTTGCTCAGGGGGTTCCTAAAGTGGACTCTTCTGTCTCCAGGCTATCTAAGTCTACTGCTTTATCAGTGTCTGATGCATCTGCTCTAAAGGACTGGACTGACAAGAAACTTGAGGTCTCCCTCAAGTCCATCTTTGCCACTGCTGGTTCTGCCATGCTCCCAGCATTCACAGCCGCATGGGTGAACAGGGCCATAGCCAGGATGCTCCTACTTCGGATAAGTTGTGCCTCCTTGCCAACATTTCTGAGGCACAGCACTATGTTTCTGTTGCCCTATTTGATGCCATCCGTTTGATGGCTAAGGTTTCCACCATATCTGTGGTTCACAGACGTGCTCTTTGGCTCAAGATCTAGTCTGCTGATACTGCTTCTAAGAAAGAATTGGTCACCTTGCCTTTTCAAGGCACTTCTTTGTTTGGGCCAGATCTCAAGGATCTGATCAGTGAGGCTACAGGGGGTAAGATTACACTTCTACCCTTAGTTCCTAGGAAGAGAACACCGCTTAAGCGTAATCTGTATTTTTGTTCCTTTCAGAATGAGACACGTCCAGCGAACCAAACAGTTCCCTCAGCTCCGCGTACCTCCTCCAAGCCAAAAATGGAAGCCCAAGGTCTCCTCCAAGCCCAAGGCATCATAGCCTTCTTCGGCATGACTCACCGAACCCGGGTCCACACTCTGCTGTGAGTGGTCATCTGCGTCACTATCACAGCATTTGGGAGGATTCTGTGACGGACCTATGGGTTTTGCAGGTAGTGATGGAAGGGTACAGGATCCCTTTCGTCTCTCTTCCTCCCTTTCGCTTTCTTCCTTCTCATACGCCTCAGGGGTCAGAGAAACACGGCTATTCCACGGCACTGTTCAGGCTCTTCTGGACAAGGACGTTCTGGAGCCTGTTCCAGTTCAGGTCAAAGGTATGGGTTTTTACTCAAACCTCTTTATGGTCTCCAAGAAGGATGTCAGTTGTCATCCCATTTTGGATTTAAAGGATCTCAATTCCTTTGTGACCCGGACTCATTATCACCAGGAGTCTCTATGGACAGTGATTGCTGCCATGTCCCCGGGGGAATTCCTTGCATCTCTGGATCTTCAGGATGCGTACTTACACATTGCCATTCATCCAGAGAGCCGGCAGTATCTCCGGTTTGCCTGCGACCGGGGACATTTTCAGTTCTCAGCCCTTCCATTTGGTCTGATGACAGCTCCTCAGGTCTTCAACTGTGTCTTGGGAGCCTTAGTGTCCGTCCTCCACCCCGTCCTCCACCGAGACGACATCAGAGTTACTCCATACATGGACGACCTGCTTCTGAAAGCCTCTTCTGAGGAAATTCTTCATCATTCATGCTCTCACCCATCACGGGTGGATCATCAACTTGGACAAATCAGATCTTGTCCCATCCCAGTGTCTGGTCTTCCTGGGCCTCCTCTTCGATACCCAGAAGAACATGGTGTTTTTCACAGACAAGGTGGTTCACCAGATTGCCCACAAGGTTTCTGCGATACTGGCTCAAGATCCAGTTCCAGCCAAGAAGCTGTCATCTCTCGTGGGGAAATTTATTTCCACCATAGAGGAGGTACCGTTTGCCTGGCACACACCAGGGAGCTCCATCTTTTTTTTGGTGATAATGCCCCTTTCTTGCAGCTTATTGTGGTATCAAATGGACCTTAAACCTCTGTGTGCCACAGCAGTGTCAATCGCATTGCAAAGTGTGGACACTTTGCAATGTGTGGACACTCCGCTGCCATTTGATGGGCAGATGGGAAATTATACCTCAAAAAATATTTACAGTAATTTACTAAAAATAAATGTGCAGTCTTTCTTTACACAAAAGATATGGATTCAGTCAGAGCCAGATTTATCTCTCCAGAGCCCCAATCAAGGCTCCATATGTACACTTATCCTCCCCCATGATAACACCCCCACTCCTCACATGACCCCCACCCCTAGCCCCATTAATGGTTTCCTCAAATAGAAAATGTTCTTAACCTTTAAGGACTAGAGGGGTGTGCAATGCGTTCTTAAGCAAGGCTTTGCCTGCCACTCTGGTCCTTAACCTTTTGACTGCCAGAGGGTAGGCAACACATTGCTTTGCAATACGTTACCTACCCCTCTGGCACTCAAAGGGTTAAGGGATTAACCCATAATAAACTAGTCAGTATAGAGCTTTATAAACTGTTAAATAAGTTGGCCAAACCAGAGTATAAACAGGACTTTGCGCTCAGTATATAAAATGGTAAATAAATATTTCACCATTACATTAAACTAGGTGTGGTGTCTGGTACAGAAATATTAAGGCTGTCTGAGCTTCACCCATAACTATGTGGTCAGCTTGCTTACTCTGTCTCATAGTAAATATTGCATTGAGTGAAAGCTTTGCATTAATGCAAGGCATACAGAACCAGAACTAATAGTGTCAATCCCCTCTTTCTCCTATAGGGTGGTGTAAAAACATTTCACTATATTACACATTGTAGGTGTTATTGTGTTGATAATTAGATACAGTGCAACCACATAAGTATGTAAGCATAACTAAAAAAACCAAAAAACAAATAAATCATTTGCATTCACTTCTCTAAATGCATTCCCTATTAAGTGCTTTACTTCCTAATAGAGATTGCTGCACTGTGTGTTTCCTTCTCCCACTTCACTTCACTAGGTCTGCTAAAGAATGTTGTTGTTTTTTTCTGTTCCCATTGAAAACAAAAGGGCAAAATTTTGCTCTTCTACGAAACAACAAAGAATTTTGGCTGCAGAATATTATTCTGGAGTAAACCAACTATAATAGAGTTTTATAACACCTTGAATGCCAGCAAAGTCTCCAATGCATTGCTTTGTTACAAAAAAAGAAATTGGTCAATGTGGTGAGAGAGGATAAAACAGCCCCAACAGTCAGGGCACATAATCAGCAGGAAACAGGAAAATCCAACCTTGAAACAGCTGCCCAGTGTCCGATGAAATTTTGTAAAATGAACTATCATATGGGGTGAAACAGCAATATGAGGATGAGATGATACAATGGAGAGTGATGAAAGTCAATAACCTCTTTCACAGTTATCTGATATATTGTTCAATCCTCTTTTCCTCACACTGCTGGACAGTAGTGGCCTTGTGTAACATAAGAGAATATAACTTGTAGATCCGCACTCAAAGGGTCTTCTGGAGGAGACAGACAGGGTCGGATTTCACAATGGGCAGCCTAGAGCTCCAAATTTTGAGGGGTGGTGTCTCAACTGTGCAGGCCACACTCATATTCTCTGTTGTGGGTGTGGCCACAGCAACTTCAGTGTCCCTGCACCAGGTTTATACCCCATTACATGCTATTATTTAACACCTTGGATGCGGTAGCAATGTCTTTAGCAACCAAGGGGTTATAGCTTGTTTTTTGTTTCTTCTTGTTTTAGGCCAAAGGTATTTTCTATGCCAGTAAACAGTGGATGGGACTGGGGGTGGAGTCATGTGAGGAGTGGAGGTCAGAGGCGGAGCTAAGGGCCACTAGAGTACCTTGCCTGTAGAGCTTGGGATATAAACCTGGTCCGGGAGACAGACAAGCATAAACAGAAAATGTGTATCTAAGAGTAATATTTATTACAATGTAATATAGTTAAAACAGACAATTTAACAGTCTCATGTACCCAAACAGGTATCTGGTGTCTCAGGGTCCCTGATCTCTTACAAAACTTGTCCTTGTAAACCATACCTTTTGGGTCCTTGCTGAATCCATGCAAGGTAATTCCTCTGACAGCATCTGGTTCCAGATATTAATTCTTCAGAGAGAATGGCCATAATGCTTGCTTCACTCCGGTGGGAGAGGGGGGAGGTATCTCCAGAGGGATGTGGGACAGAATCCACTCAGCATTAAGTGAGGGACTGGTAAACCGAACATGTTTTCATGGGAGAATGTACCACTTCATCAGGGGTATCAAAGAGCAACAACCTGTCTCTATGTACTGTTTATATCATTAGTGATAGTCCATAGAACGGTTTTAAAAAACGCCCCAAAATGAATAAAAAAAATACAGTTCACCCCACAGTTAACCAGCCACAACCACACTCATCATATTGAAATTATTAAAAAAGGAATATAAATGATTATATTTTGATAATATACCAGATCTTCCAGAATGCATCCTACATTCCCTGGATTCATCTTCTGATCCCTTACATTCGCACTATTCACCTGACGTTCATAATTAAAAAAAGATAATTAGATGCGTATGTTTCTCTCCCGGTTTATTCACAGGATATATTTACAAGGTACATACATTCATATCTCTTTAAACTGCACAATTAGTTTCAGTACTGTGACACCTTTCTTCCTATTTATCTTGGTACAGTAAACTTGTGCTCGCTTATACCTGTAACCAGTGGTGATATTCAGCCAAGTCATTACATGCCATCATCAGAGCTCTACACAATTATCCACTATTAGGGCAACACAACATTACAGAATGAGGTGACCTGGTATCTTTCTTTTTAGAAAATCATCCATCTCTCTTTTTTTGTCCGTGTGTCTTATTGCCCCCATTAGTTTTACAATACAGCACGGATGAGTGCCTGATTGTCCTTATAACTATTATAGTAGGCAACTCATGTGTGCCTTATTACCAATACCACTATTACTGTACCCAGGTGATGAGCGCCTTATCACTCTTATAGGTATAACAGTACTCAGCTTATGTGTGTCTTATTACCCCTGCCATTACCCATGTGATTATTACCCAGGTGATAAATTACTTATTGCTCCTATGGGTATTACAGTACTCAATTCATGCCAATATTACAGTAAACATCTAATGAGCGCCTCATTGTAATTGTAGCTCTGACACTACACATTTGAGGCCATTATACTAAGAGGAACTGGAGAAATACAGGGACAAAATGCACTTCAGAGCACAAATGCATAAATGCAAATTCATACTGAGTTAAATGGTAATTTTAGAGGTCTCAAATGTATTCCATTGCAATGCACTGGTACCTTTGCCAGTCAAGGTGTTAAAACCCCATGTAAATTAGCTGAGAATCTGGGAATGTTTGTCTTCTAAGGTGCATTTGGTTTTCTTCAGAATTGCCTCAGTTCCCCCCTATTATATCTGCAGCATGTATGAGGTATAATTAAAGTAGTCAGGCCCCTAGGTACGCAGGGCCAGATTTCCCAACAGGTAAAGCAGACAACTTCCTAGAGCTTCACATTTTGAAGGGTGCCTCAGCTATCTTATTGTCCCTGCACCATTTTTATACCCCTTTGCAGGCTATTGTTTAACTCCTTGAATGCTAGAGAGATCTCCAATGATCTCTTCAAAGGTACTGTATGCGCCAGAAAACAGTGAATGGGACTGGGGATGGAGTCATGTCAAGAGTGGGGGTGTTGCCATAGGTGAAGGGCATGTAAAGTGCTTTGCCTGTGGCTCCTGGAATGTAAATCCTGCCCAGTAGTTACCTTAATGACACAACAAGGACACTGGATCACTGAATTTCACTTCTGTATTTTTTAGTACACCTGAATGAAGGTGTGCTATTTGGAGGATGGGTTTGTGTTTTACTCTCTACTCTCCTGAGGCTTATAAAGAAATGCATTAGCTCATCCGTCTCGCAGACAGCTTGGTCAATCGATTCCCCGCCCTGGAATTCAATTTTTTGAGCTTTTGAAATTAGATTTTGACTTGAGAATGTGACTCTGTACAGCCGGGAAGTCACATGGGAAGCGGGGGGATGTCTGTTATTGTTTTGTAAATATCTTATATCTAGTTGAAATAGGATTTGATGGTTTGCATTGAAACAGGAGTGGATTTAGATGGTGATATACAGTTTGTATATGACTCTGCGTGGTACAAAGAACAGAACAGAAGTAACAGAATACATGGTTTACATAGCAGTAGAGAATAAGTGTAACTGTATTATTGCAGTGTGTATATAACAAAAGAGAGGGTAAGTAATAATGAGAGTCAGTGTAAGTGATACAGCAGATTAAGAGAGTAATACTGCAGATTTTGTACAACAGGAGAGAGGGTAAGTGATGCTACAGAGTGAATAAATGGGAGAGAGTGTAAGCAATACATTAGGTTGCACATAACAAGACAAAGTGTAAGTGATACTGCACAACATATGTAATAGGAAAAAGGGTACGTTATACTGCAAAGTATATATAACAGGAGAAAGGGTGATACTGTCGGGTTTATATAACAAGAGAAAGGGTAAGTGATACTGAAGAGTCTATAGAGCAAAAGAAAAAGTAAATGATAACTGCAGGGTGTATATTACAGGAGAGTGTAATACTGTAGCATGTATATTACAGGAAAGTGTGTATTATTGCAGCAGCATATTAAAGGGGAGAGGGTAAATGATACTGGATTCTATATAGTACAGTAAAGTGTAAGTGATACTACAGGGAGTATATAACAGGAGAGACTGTCAGTAATACTACAAGTTATATATTACAGAAAGGTTATATATAAGGTTAAGTGATACTGCACAGTGTATATAACAGGAGAAAAAGTAAGTGACTCTGTGGGGTATATATAGCAGGAGAAAGGGTAAGTGATCTTGTTGAGTGCATATATAAGTAAGAGACAGAGTGGTACTGCAGGGTGTATAACAGGAGAAAGGGTTATGTGAAGCTGTACATTTTTACAAAATGGGAGAGAGGGTAAGTGATACAGTAGGGTGTATATATCAGGAGATAGGCTACAAGATACTGTAGAATGTATATAACAGGAGAGAGTGTAAGTAATACTGCAGAATGTGTATAACAGTAGAAAGGGTCAGTGATACTATAGAATGCATCACATGGGAGAGAGGTTATGTGATACTGCAGGGTGTTTATAGCAGGAGAAATGGTAAGTGACAATGCAGTGTGTATATAACAGGAGAGAGTGTAAGTAATACTGCAGAATGTGTATAACAGTAGAAAGGGTCAGTGATACTATAGAATGCATCACATGGGAGAGAGGTTATGTGATACTGCAGGGTGTTTATAGCAGGAGAAATGGTAAGTGACAATGCAGTGTGTATATAACAGGAGAGAGTGTAAGTAATACGTCAAAGTGTATCTAACAGTAGAGGGTCAGTGATAGTACAGGATGAATATTACACAACAGAGTGTAATTGGCAATGCAGGGTGTATATAACAGGAGTGTAAGTAATACTGCAGAGTGTATTAAACAGTAGTAGAGTGTAAGTGACACTGTAGTGTATGTATATAAGAGGAGAGAGGCTGCAGGGAGAAAATAACAGATAAAAGGGTAAGGGATATTGCATTGTGTATATAACAAGAGAGAGGGTAAGTGATTCTATAGATTGCATCAAATGGGAGAAAGGGATACGTGATAATGCAGGGTTTATACAGCAGGATAAATGGTAAGTGACAGGATTTATATTACAGGACAAAATGTAATTGACACTGCAGGGTATATAGCAAGAGATAGAGTAAGTGATATTATTATTATTTTTATTTATATAGCGCCAACTAATTCCGCAGAGCTGTACAATTGGGAATAGACATACAGAGGTATTAAATAGTATAGAGGTGGAGAACAGAAGGATCAGAGGGCCCTGCTCGTGAGAGCTTACATTCTAGAGGAAGGTAGGTTTGACACAGAGGCAGTAAGTGCTATTGGGCTTAAATGCCTCCTGCCACATAAACTGCCAGTCAGTGAGTGGTAGTGAGAAGTGCTGTTGAGTGCAGTGGTCCGAGCAAAGGGTGAATCTTGGTGATAATGTTTATGGAGGCAGTTGCTAGGCTTCTCTGAAGAGGTGAGTCTTGAGGGAGCGTCTGAAGATTTGAAGGCTGGGGAGAGTCTGATGGGGCAGGGGAGGGAATTCTAGAGCTGAGGTGCAGCACAGGAGAAGTCCTGTAGGCGGGAGTGGGAGGATGTGATAAGAGCTGTGGAAAGCAGAAGGTCGTGTGCAGATCGAAGATGGCGGGTGGGAGTGTATTTGGAAATGAGAGATGAAATATAGGGAGGTGCGGTGTTAATCAGGGCTCTATAAGTTAGCACCGGAATTTTTAATTTAATTCTGTATGCTAATGGGGGCCAGTGTGAGGACTGTCAGAGGAGTTTGGTGTTAGAGAAGCGATGAATAAGGTAGATTAGTCTTGCAGCAGAGTTCATTATGGACTGTAGTGGGGTTAGTCGGGTGAGAGGAAGGCCAATTAGTAATGAGTTACAGTAAAGACGGGATATGATGAGTGTTTGGATTAGGATTTTGGTAGTGTCTTGTGTGGGAAAGGGTCGGATTCTAGAGATGTTGCGTAGGTGGAGGAGGCATGAGTTGAAGATTGACTGAATGTGAGGAATGAAGGATAGGGCAGAATCAAATGTGACCCCCCAGGAAGCATTCTGTAGGGGTTGGTGTGATGGTAGTGTTAACAGTGAGGGTAATATCTGGGATAAGGCTAGCTGTAGATGTAGGGAAGTTAATTAGTTCAGTTTTGCCATGGTTAAGTTTGAGTTGATGGGAGGACACCCAGGAAGACATAGCAGACAGGCAGTCAGATACTCGGGACAGGAGGGAAGGGGAGAGGACTGGGGAGGAAAAATATATTTGAGTGTCATCAGCGTAGAGATGATGGTGACACCCAAAGGAGTTTATTAGTTTTCCAAGGGATGCAGTGTAGATTGAGAAGAGCAAGGGACCCAGTACTGATCCTTGAGGCACTCCAACAGACAGTGGGAGAGGTGGGGAAGTGGAGCCAGAGTAAGAAACACTGAAGGAGCGGTTGCAGAGATAAGATGAAAATCAGGAGAGTGCAGTGTCACAGAGACCTAGGGAGTGGAGGGCTTGGAGGAGGAGTGGGTGATCTACTGTGTCAAAGGCGCTGACAGGTCCAACAGAATGAGTAGGGAGTAGTGGCCTTCTGACTTAGCGGAGAGCAAGTCATTGGCCAGTGGCCACTTTAGTGAGGGCAGTCTCAGTGGAGTGATGAGGTTGGAATCTGGATTGCAAGGGATCTCGCAGGGAATGGGAGCAGAGGAATTTAGTGAGACGGTTATATGCAAGACGCTCAAGGAGCTTGGAGGTGAATGGGAGTAGAGTAATTGGGCGGTAATTTGACAGTGAGTTTGGGTCCAGGGAGGGTTTCTTTAGGATTGGAGTGATTAGTGCATGTTTGAAAGAGGATGGGAAGGTGCCGGTTAACAAAGAGAGGTTGAATAAGTGAGTAAGGATTGGAGTTAGTAGAGGGGAAAGTTCTTGAGTGAGCTGAGACAGGATTGGGTCGAGAGGGCATGTGGTTAGGTTTGAGAGAGTGAGGAGAAGGGAGACTTCATCCTCGGTGACGGGATGAGGTGACAGGGCTAAGCTGGATGGGTGGGGGTGGGAGTGATGAAATGTCATGTCTGATAGACTCGATCTTGTCCTTGAAGTGGGTGGCAAGATCTTGGGCAGAGAAGTTAGTGGAAGGTGTTTGTGTTGGTGGGTGTAGAAAAGATTTGAAGGTTGAGAAAAAGCGTTTCGGGTTAGAGGAAAGATTAGCGATTAGGGAGGAGAAGTATGACTGTCTGGCCAGGGAGAGGGCAGAGCTATATGAACGGAGAATGAATTTGTAGTGTATGAAGTCAGCTGTAGAGCGCAATTTCCTCCAGTGCCTTTAGGCAGTGTGTGAGCACCTTTGGAGGTATCGTGTTTGTCTTGTGTGTCAGGGTTGTAGTAGGGTAGTGCGTGGGTGTTGTAGAGCGCAGTAGTTATGTCTGGGCACGTAAGTGTAAGGATGGGGTTGAGAAGAGGTTGCAGGGATGTGGAAATGTGGAAAATCGTTGCAGATTTCTCCGCATTACCGGTGAGGAGGTGGTGGTCAGAAAAGGGAAAGGGGACATTAGAGAAGTTGGAGACCGAGAAGAGATTAGTGAAGATCAAGTCAAGGGAGTGACCATCACTGTGTGTGGGAGAGCTGGTCCACTGGTCCAAAGGAGGTTGTTAAGGAGAGGAGTTTGAGGGCAGGGGGGGTGTTAAGATTATTTAAAGAGATGCTGAAGTCACCCAGGATGAAAGTAGGGACATCAGAGGACATGAAGTGAGGGAGCCAGGAGGTGAAGTGATCAAGGAATTGTGCAGTGGGACCAGGTGGCCTGTATATGACAGCAACACACAAGGGGAAGGGAAAGAAGAGGTGAAGTGTGTGAGCTTCAAATGTAGGGAAGGAGAGAGAAGGAACAGTGGGGATAACCTGAAATGTATGATTAGGGGACAGCAGTATTCCCACTCCACCCCGTTTCTATTGTCAGGCCTGTGTGTGTGTGTGAATTTAAGGCCTCCATGTGAGGGTGCAGCAGTGGAGGCAGTGTCTGATGATGTGAGCCAAGTTTCTGTGATGGCCAGGAGGTTCAGGGAGTGAGAAATGAACAGATCATGAACATCTGTTAGTTTGTTACACACAGAGCGGGCGTTCCAGAGACCAAAAACAAAAGGGGGGGGGGGAGAGGTTAGGTGACGTGGTATGTTCATTAAGTTGTGCATGTTGCACGTGTGAGTGGGTTCTGTGGTACAAGAGAGAATGGAAGGGGGGCCCGAGTTAGGTGAGATGTCCCCTGCAGCAAGCAAGAGGAGAAGGGACAGGAACATAAGGTGGGAGTGAAATTTGAAGCAGCCGGGTTTTTTTGCAGGGGTAGAAGGAGATGGTGGTGAGGAATGGTAGTGAGTTGAGGAATGAGAAAAGTTCATTGGGGGCAGAGAAGTGTTGAGGGAAGAAGTGAGGGTGCAATGTGAATGGAAAGACACTTAATGTGGACACAGGAGGAGGAGAGTCTTATGCAGGTGAGAATGGTGATGACAAAGCAAGGAGCTAAATTGGCCATAGTGGGGTTAATGAATGTGGCAGTAGAGTTGTTCAACAGTCTGTGATCCAGGAGAGTACAGATGTCTTGGCAATCAAGTGTCAATCCACAGAGCAGAGGGTGTAGGTTCCAGGGAAGGTGAGGAGAGTCAGTCGCAGAACTGCACAGCATTTGGTGAGGGTTGGAATCAGTGCAGGGTTAAATGGAGTAATCTATTGATGATCAGGAAAGGTAGATGTTGTAATGGTTAATGGTGGTTGGAGAAGAAATCAGAGTCAAGTTTTGTTTTTTCTCTATCAGAGGTTTAGTGGTTATCTGATCAGTTTGTATATTCCGTTCTGGTAATCCTGGTTTCTTGCATCAGGTGGTCAGTAGTTTCGATAGAAGATGCAAATGTCAGTGCTTGGTGGAAATGATTCTTCACTCTGAATTCAGCCTGTTTGCTTGCCTCTTGTCTTTAAGTGGTTGCAGCAGCTGTCGCTCTCTTGTCCAACTCTCTTGCCTAACTCTCAGTACTTAGATAAAGATGTACTTTGATAAAAGTGCCAACTAATACCCCTGGCAAATGCCACCCCTATCTGGGCCTGAATATATACTAACCGGAGTCCTTAAGAACACTGACTGACTGACTGAGGGATTTCCAAATTACACATTGTTTTGCACTGGGAGAGCCCTGAGTGCATTCAGGTGTGCCACCATTAAACATCTGATAAAAAAACAGACACAGAGAGATATAGGAGAGGAATGGGGAGGAAGGCAATATGAAGACTGGAACAGAGTGTGAAAATGGCTAATGTAGATTACTATATACATGAGGGGTTAAATTGTAGCAGGAGATACTGCAGAGTGTATATAACAGGAGAGAGGGTAAGTGATACTGCAGGGTATATATTACAGGACAGAGTGCAAGAGGCACTGCAGGATGTATACAGTGTAACAAGAGTAAGTGATACTGCAAATTGTTTATAACAGAAAATAGGGTAAGTGATATTGTGTGATGTAGAACACACAAAAGTGACACTGCAGGGTGTATTAAGAGGAGAGAGATTAAGTAACAGTATTAAGTATTATATCTGTCATAAGTGACAGTATGCAAGCTGTATAATGTAGCATACAGAGTAAGTTACAATATGCAGCGTATATAACAGGACATAATTTAATGTTTGACAAGTTGTAATCCACTTCTCTAATTTTTTTTTTTTTTTTCAGAAGTGGCGTGTGTCTCCCACCATTGTGAGGGTCATCTCTGCTGTTCTCTTCATTCTGATTGGCTGCCTTCTATTTGTTCTCATCCCTACCTTCATCTTCCAGAGGATTGAGCACTGGACTCTCCTGGAGTCTATATACTTTGTAGTTATAACACTGACCACCATTGGCTTCGGGGATTATGTGGCAGGTACAGTGTGTGTTTGTATGTGTGTATGTATGTATGTATGTATGTGTATATATATATATATATAGAGAGAGAGAGATATATAGAGAGATATATAAACATTAATATTAAACGCAAGAGGTCTGAGGTATAAAGTTGAGTAATTCTTCTGGAGCAAATGTACTGTACCATGGGGGAAAGTAAAAATGGCCATTGGTTTAAAGTGGAACTATCACCCAAGTTAAAGTTACCACAAATAACGATAAGCATATCCATACTAGTATTATCCGGAATAAGTCCAGAGTTATTGAGAAATTCAACTTGTTCTGAGATGGTCAGGCAGGCATCAGTACAGACATCTTGCCAAAGAGACATCTGCATGCCTGCACTGTCCTTCCCAGTCTCCTCTAAGGTACAGGAAGAGACTAACAACACAGGCAGCAGATGTCTCTACAGCAAGCTGCTTGCCTGACCAACTCAGAACGAGTTGGATTTCTCACAATGGACTTATTCAGGATAATACTAGTATGGATATGCTTATCGTTAGGTGCATAATTTTTTGGGGATAACTTTAATTTGGGTGATAGTTCCTCTTTAATGCATTGAATGCTGGAGAGGTCTTCAGTGCATTACTAAAGCACCACTAAGACTTCTCTAGCATTCATATGGTTAAAAAGCCTAATTTAAGCATTTCAGTGCCAGATGGGTATCCAATGCATTGCTTCACAATGCGTTAGTTACCCTTCTGTTACCCAAAGGGTTAAATCAATGGTACATTTGGGGAATTTTATTTGTCTCTTGTGTTGCAGCTAGGTTGGTCAAGAACTGCTCTACTTCACCTTCACACATAAGTCCCAGTGTTTTCAATGCCAATTTATTAATGTATGCAAGTTGCTCTTTCAATGGAATTTTAAAAGCTAGAAAATATTGAAAGGCATGTTGCCAGATTAAAGTGGCCTGAGGCGAAAAAAATGACTAGTTACCTTGATGTTTTTTTCACTTGTGAAAGTGGCTGAGACTGAATGCTCCGGTCCCGGAGCGTTCAGTCTCAGCCGGGAATTAATCATAGCAACGTGCACGGAGACGCGCTGCTATCATTTAACCTTAGAGCAAAACAATGTCATGGGTCGTTAAGGGGTTAAGGACCAGTGGTCCAGGGAGTTACCTTTCCTTAAGGACCATTTTGATCCTTGCCGACAGGCCGTTAAACTTGGCCTGTTATGTGTACCGGTGCACCGAGTTGGGGTCTGAGAGAGATAGCTCCAATCTTGGAGCGGTCAACTTCAGACACCGTCTTTACTTACAGTGCTCCTGAAAAAAGTATGTGACGTGCTATGACCTGGTCCTTAAGGCAAAAGCCACGTGACTGTAATAGCTCGTCATACGGTCCTTAAGGCGTTAAAGAGAACTACTATCTGTATTTCAAATCTATTTTTCTTTCTTGGATAGTTTTAAAATTACCTTTGAAAGATCCCGATCGGAAGATTTAAATTGCAAAGAAAAGAAGGTGCCCAATAAAATAATACTGTAATCAGTTCAGAAAAGCAACTGAACAATAAATATAACATACTCACAAATTATTGTGGTCAGGAAGGGAAAACTTCTCATCGACTGTCACAATTCAAATGCATACTAACTCCTGCCACCTACTGGGCATTATAAAAATATTCATTCATACAGTGAGGTTGTCAGATACATATGGCTGCCCTTACCGTCAGAATTGTTCATCATCCACTTTCTGCATAAGGCCCTTGTAGTAATTTATTAGTGTTGCCTAGTTTCATAATAAAAGCAGCTGTAATTAATCTTCATAGTATATAGGCCTTGGAGAGTGTTATTTTAATTCTGTCAGAGTTGTAGTTCAAGAGTAATTGAATGATAAAGTATCCCCCTCCCGCCCCTTTTACTGATGTAACACTGCTCAGCTTAGAGCAGCAGGAAGTATCCAGGTAGATTGTCTCTCTCTGCAATCTTCAATTAAGATAAGGGAAAAAGCTGCAAAACCTGTCAAGGGGGGCAGGGATTTCATTGTTCTCACAGTAAGAATATTGACCCTTGATGTGAGCTGTCTGGTCTATGGACTGGATTCCACATCTGAGGAGTGGGGGCTTACACTAGGTAAAAGGGGCTGGAGGGGAAAACTTTATCATTCAATTACTCTTGAACTACAACTCTCACAGTAATGAAATAACACTCTCTATGGCTCAAATACTATGAAGATTAATTGGAGCTGCTGTTTTTGTGAAACATTACTATCACTTCAAATGTCATTCTTCAGTGAAGTGAGCTCAATGCCAGTGTATACTCTGTGTCATTATTCAGTGCACTAAGCGCATTCCCAGTGTATATTTGGTGCAATTTAGTGCAGTGAGTTAATTCGTTTTACATACTCTGTGTCAATATTCAGTGCAGTGAGTTCACTACCAGTATACACTACACTCACATGTCATTATACAGTGAAGTGTCTCACACTGAGAATGTGGCCCTTCTCCCTAAAACTCTAAGATCTGAGTCAAATCCCTCAGTCTCAGGGTCAAACCCTGAGGCTTCCCAGGTATTTTCGTTATTCAGTGCAATGGACTCATTACAAGTATATATATTCTGTGTCGTTATTCAGTACAGAAAGATAATTACTAGTGTATAACTGGTGATGTTATTCAGTGTAGTGAGTTCATTGATACTGAGTATCTACACAGTGATAATAAACATGTTGCTCTGTATAACGAATAAGTGACTTAATCATGAAAAGCATAAGGTGGTTTATATACTCTGCTGTTTTCTTCAATATTATATTTGTTGCCTCCGTTTGTTGTTTTTAATCAACTAAATAAAGAGATGTTTTAACTAATATGACTCACTGGCTAATGTTTAACCCGTTGAGTGCCAGAGAGATATCAAGCACATTGCAGAGAAATGTGTTGGATACACCTCTGCCACTCAAAGGGTTAAGGCATATCCTATCCTTTGTCATCACACTGTGTATAATGATACTGAATAGCTATACAATGATAAAAATGCAAGCAGTATTCCTTATCCATATGGAGATACTCAGTATCATTATACATTGCAGTGTGTTGATTATCAGTTTATCGATACTGAGAACCATTAAAGAATGCAGCATGTTGATTATCAATTTATAAATACTCAGTACCATTATATAGTGCAGCATGTTCATTACAAGTGTATAGATACTCTTTATCATTATCCAGATCGTTCATTATCAGTGTATAGATACTTATTATAATTATACTGGCACCATATTCATTATCATTTTTATATACTTTGCCGTTATAGATATAGTGTATGATGATACACTACAGCATGTCCATTATCAGTATATAGATACTCAGTATCATAGAGAACCATGTCTTTATTATGCGTTTTTAGATACTCTGTATCATTTTACAGTACAGCATGTTCATTATCATTATACAAAGCAGCGTGATCCTACATTGCAGGTGTAGATCAGGTTGGGCAACCAGAGGCCATCCAGCTCTTCTGGACAATATTTCCCATCAGGTTGTAGCCCACAACAGCTGGACGGCCTCAGGTTTCCCAATCTTGGTATCCATAGTGTCAATAATAGTAGATCATCATATGGCTACAGTCTCAGTGTCAGTGTGAGGTGATTATATATACAGTAGTTTAAAGGGATAGTAATACTTCGTTTTAACTTTATTTTATTTTGAAGGCATTAAAAAAACATGAAGAATGATATAAGTCTTATCTCACAAACCTTTATGGTTTAAAAGATATTCATAAGCAAAGTTTCCCCTCCCGCCCCCTTTACCAAGTGTAAGCTATCTCTTCTCAGAAGTGGAATGCAGTCCATAGACCAGACAGATAACAGCAGGGGACACTCTTCTTCCTATGAAAATAATGAAATCCCTGGCCCCATTGACAAGCTTTTCAGGTTTTTCCCTTATCTTAATTGAAGATTGTCCCTCTCTGCAATCTACCTGGGCACCTCCCTTCTGCTCTGGCTGAGCAGTGTTACATCAGTAAACGTGGCGGGAGGGGGACACTTTGTCATTGAATTACTCTTGAACTACAACTCTGACAGAATTGAAATAACACTCTCCAAAGTCCAAATACTATGATGATTAATTACAGATGCTTTTATTATGAAACATTACTATCCCTTTAAAAGCCCGTGTACAAGGGCCACAGTGCCACCCAGCAGCCTTGGCTGGTGCCCAGAGCCTCCCTGCTCACTGCCCACACTGCAGTCATGCGCAGTACAGAGCTGCAGCTAATATGTAGTCCTCTCTGCGCACCTTCCTGGGGCCAAGTCCGAATTTGGAGAGCCCCAGTCTGTACTGCGCATGACTGCAGCGCGCGCTGTCTCTACTGTGCATGACTGCAGCACGTGCAGTCTATACTGCGCATGGCGGCTTCTGACAAGCATCCTAGCAAATTATTATATAGGATTTGTGCTCTGTACTACAGGGGATGGCTCAGGAAATGAACATACGTGGTACAAGCCCCTGGTCTGGTTTTGGATACTACTTGGCCTAGCTTACTTCGCTTCCATCCTGACGATGATTGGGAATTGGCTGAGAGTCCTGTCTAGGAAGACAAGAGCTGAGGTAACAAAACATTTTTCTGCTGTGTAAGTGCAGGGAAAGAGCTTAGCTGCTCGGATACTGACTTCTCCAATCCATCCAAGCAGGTACAGATTTCTCATTGGACAGAGTAGACAACCACCTAGCACAACAAATTTTGAGGGGCTCCTTAGCTGTGCTGTCCACCCCTATATTTTGTATAGTAATTCCAGTACCCCTACACTAGAAACCTGCTTTTGAATTACGCAGGCCAATTAACCTACCAGTTTACATATCGCTTTACTGACCATTATTTAACCCCTTGACTGTTGCAAATCAATGTGTTGAAGACCTCTGTAGCACCCAAGGGGTTTAGAGCATTTTTGTGTTTCCATACTATAGGCTATGGGTATACTCTGTCAGCACGCGAGGGTGAGATTATGTGAGAAGTGGGGTTAAGCCATGGTCATGAGTCAGTGAACCTAGGATGCCTTGCATATGGGAGCCTGAAATGTAACTCCAGCCTTGCAGCTACAGGTTTTAGTTGCATGGGGCAGGAGAGGCATTAACTGGGGTCATGTGCAACTCCTGCAGGAGAGTGGTTTAAGTGTTGTGCACAGCTCTGCTAGGGTAGGAGTTATACTATGAAGGGCTCCAGCAGTAGAGGAGTTAAGTGATATATAGCTCTGGTAAGAGTGGGGTAATCTGATGTTCTGTATGGCTCTGACAAGTAAAGGGATAAGCGACTGTGGATTTCTGGTTAGAGAAGTCTTAAGTGAAGTCAGGTCTCTTGCAGGAGACGCATAACACATTTTTTGTGGGGTCTGGCAGATGAGGGGTCAAAGGGCCAGTAAACCCTATTTATGAAAACATATAAGAAAGAGTACACACAATGCTGTGACATGCTTCTTTTAAAAGTTACTAGAGTTGATTCACATTTTTCTGATAGCCTGTGTTCAAGATATTTTGCCACCAGCTGGAATTGCTGGAATTACTATGCAGAGAGTGTTTAATTGGCAACAATAGCAGAAGCACCTCCTGGTTGTTTAAAAAAAAAAAAAAAAAAATTCTTGGACTCAAAAGCCCAAAAATGCACGATTGTTCTGTAAAAACTTTTGACTGAAGTATCTCCCAGCAATATTAGTACCCTTTTTTACTCCTCAAAAAAGCCCTACTATATAACTATTTTCATAAGGGCTTACTACTCTTTTAAGTAATTGCCATGTTCCTGGTTGAAGAAGTGTTACGCAGTCTTCTGGCAGGTAGGTAGTTAAATGATGTTGTATAGGTTTTTGGCAGGAGAACGGGTAAGCAATGAATTGTCTAAGATAGGAGAGGGACTACAGGATGTCATGCAATGCTCTAGTAGTAAAACTCTCTTTAACTTTTCTTAGATGGGGGGTCTCACTGCTCACGCAGCAAACTGGACAGCAAGTATGACTGCAGACATGAAGCTTCCGCACCGTGGTTTGAGTCTCAACTTTCATGAGCGCCTGCAGAGACAGAAAGGGGGAGTGCATGAGCCTAATGGAGGACAAGGAGGAGAAGAGGAAGATGCAGGAGAGGAGAAAGAAGAAAGGGTGGAAGAGGAACCCCCCCACATTATACCACCTTCTTCTCCCATCATTGAACAGACTCTACCGATCACACCCACACAAAGAACAGAGGATGCTGAGAGACAGGCCATGGAGTGGGGAGAAAATATGGCATTCATAGATGAGTCATCTGACTCACAGAGTGAAAAGGGAAAGTCAGAGCCTAGTGTAGAAAGAGGAGAAAAGGGAAGGGTGTACAAGGGAAAGAGAAGGAGGAGAGTAGTTAGAGGGGATACCCATCCAGTTCCACGGAACCGTGATAAGGGTGAAAGCGGATAGAAAGGTGGTAATTGTATAATTTTGCTTTGTGAATTTATCCTACTCCCAAAGTGCCAGCTCCTCTCCCTCACATGGTGACAATGTGTTAACAACCCAAATATAAGGACGACAGTGCCCATCTTCCATCACGTGAATTGGCACACAAAAGCATATACACTGCACCTGAACAGAGAACATCACTATAGCTATTTTCTTAGCACTGCTGCAGAATTATATGTATACAAATGTAAGGCAGTAATTGAGCCACACCACACACACACAAATGCATGTTGCCACTTACCACAGGGCTGTATAGGAACCATTGCACGCTAGAGTACGAATGGGCAACTTTTGTCTCTCCAACTGTTGTTAGATGGCTGTGGGTTATGGCCCAGTTTTGGGGCTGGCTGAGGATAATGGGAGTTGTATTATAACAACAGCTAGAGAACCAAAATTTGTTTACCTCTGTGCTAGGGCTGAAATGATTCCTAGGCAGCCCTGCAGTATGTACCTTGCATATAGGAACAGTATTAAAGGAGAAAGAGGAAACCTTTACACACACACACTAATCTACTATACCATGCATACACTGCATAGACAGTGCAGGCCTTATACACAGAGCTATATCATGACACATATATTCTGATAAAAAGGCAGGAACAGTGCCAACCTTCCTCTCATGCCCATATTTTCACATCTTCCAGGGCCAATGGTGCCTGATGCCTTAAATTTTACATTGTTTCTGGACAAGGAGTAGGGAGATCAGCTCTTCCCAGTAAGTAATGCAGAATACATACAGCTGGGTACCCTGTTTTCTGTGTAATTCTGACGTATGCATTTTTTCATATGCATCCTATATTAAAGGCAAAGTATGCTAATGTGAAATAGCACTAATATAAAAAGTATGTTGTGCTGTGTTTTGCATAACCGAGTACAGTCTTCTAACAAGGCAAATAGATGTGCCGTTTAATTTCCCCCAAACTACAAAAAGTGGCACATTTAAGGCCATAGTCAATAAAATAAAGCAGAACGCTTCTGAAACAAAATGACTGTGCCATAGAGGACAAATTCCCATTAATTCAATGGAGCAGTAAACTTTTGTTATGAAAATGTAAATATCATGGGGCTTTTCCGCCTTAGTTTTTTTCATTTAAAACAACAGAACATTTTTGTTATAAAAACATATGTAATACAGTTTTTTTTTCCTGCTGAGTGAAATAAGGATACTCCCACTGCTGAAAGATGCATATTTCCAGAGTTATTACAGTTTATACCTTGTACCTTAACAGTGCACGCTAGTTGTCACATTCCAGTTAGTTATTTTGTTACATTCTATTTGAAAGGAAAGTCACTGACAAAAATGAAGTTCTTCATAGAATATGATAGAAACTGCTGAGTCATGCTGTCAGTTAGAACATTCAGGAAGTAAGCACTAAAGATGAAAGGAAAGTCCAATTTTTTTCTCATTGGAAATTTCATGAAAGAAAACACAAATTCCTGCTTACCCCTCAAAATTTTCTTTAAGATGAAAAACCCATAAAATGTCTTTCTTTTTACTAATGCCAATAAATCTCCCAAGATAATTTTGCCATTTTCTGAACTTTACCAAGAACTACCCCAGCTATGAAGATTCATTGTGTAGTTCTTTTGCTATCAGTGCAGTGGGACAAAGCTGGGACTCCTGGGAGGTCAGCATTTGTGGCTCTCTGTCTAACAGTGCGGTAGACAAGGCCATGGGCGGATAGTCCTACCAGGGGGTTGGGCATCCCCGGGAGGCCGCTAGATCATGGGCCGGTTGGGGAGATCAGAGGATCTCACCTCACTATCCCACAATATTTTAAAGGAGAGGTCTGTGTTGCCAACGGCACAGACACTCTCTGTGACAGCTCTCACGTTCCTTGTTAACGCAGAGCGCCAGGACATGACATAATATCCTGGCGCCTGCACTCCCATGCCGCACGGGGACCACAAGGGGGCGTCGATAGGGACGTTGGTGCTGAAGGCTGCACGGACATCTCATTCCCCACACTGGACCACCAGGGAAGTTGCTAGGGTTGTATTTAACCCTATGAGTACCAGAAATGTATCAAAAATTATATATATATATATATATATATATATATATATATATATATATATATATATATATATAAACATCAGCTAGTGGGCTGCTTTAAAAAAAAATGCCTGGGCTGGTACTCCCCTACAATCCGCCCCTGGACAAGGCTGAGAGATCAATGAGTGTTGTTCTGTGAATATCAATGCAATGTGAAAAGGCTGAGAAGCAGTACCATTGAACAAGGATGGAATGAGGGGCAATGAGAGAAGTTTCCAGCTGTTGTAATCTGGTAGCAGCTGGAGGGCTGGGGGTCAGTAAGTATTTTTAAATCTGCCAGAGATGTGGGAAAAGGCAGAGGTGGTCAATATGTTGTTCCTTGACTACCAGCGCAGTGGAACAAGGCTGGGGGCTGGGCATGTGTGTTTTCCAGTAGTGTGGGACATGGCTGGGGAGTATGTGCTGTTCTACTGCAACAGCGGGACAAAGCAGGGGGTCAGTATGTGTGGCTACCAGTGCAGTGGGGGATTGCAGCAGAAAAAGCAAAAAAAAGGCACTTTTCACAGGAATCCCACAGAAGCCGAAAAGTGCAGTTTTCCCACTTTTCTCTTTTGGGGTAAAACACTTTGCCCATCCCTGTAAAGTCACTTTCTAATTATGTGAGCTGTTATGACATTTGAATAAAATAACTAACAGCAGTAGGAGTACTCATGGTTTCTTCTGTTTACAGTCTGATAAAAATCTGTGCCCCTTATAAGTCATTCAGGTCTTACTGTTTGTTGTGAGGTATAACTTAGAAGTAGACTAAAACAGTGATTACCAGAGACAGGAAACAACTGATATAATGCAAAAATAATTATATAGATATTGCTGACTACTGTATTAAGGACACTGACATAAACAAATTAATATGCAAAACAAATCAAGAGAAATTATTTTAGGCCACAGTTCTCATTATCCCTAATGAGTGCCAGAGAGTTACCTAATGCATTGCAGCACAATGCATTTGATACTTTTCCAGCACTCAAAAGGTTAAAATGTATTACAGTATAACTTGTTTCAAAGTTAAACTGCAATTTTCTATTCTGACACTAGATGGTGCTGTTCCTGTCACTTACTATGGTGTCATTTGAATAGCAGTCGGTGCTGTTGCTAATATGTTATTAAAGGAGTAGTAAAGTCATCTTCTTTTTATGAAAATCTATGTTATAGGAATGTCTTGCTGAGTAAAACAATGGTACTCTCTCCGCTGTCAGTTGTTTTATTCAATTGTTATAACAGTTCACATTTTCAGGAAGTGAGTGGCAGCCTGATTATTTCCTTAAAGGGATAGTAATACCTAAAATGTAAAAAAAATATGTTGTAGGGTTTATCCCCCTGAGTAAAACAAGAGTACTCCCACTGCTGAAAGATGTTTCATTCAAAATTTATTAATTTTCAAAGTTGAATTTTTTAGGTGCAATATCAAAGTGGCCTGAAATTTTACAGTGGCGCTGTTGCTACACCATCCTATGGAGATTTATGGTCCTGAGACCAGAGCTGTCCATAGGATCATGTAGCAACAGCGCCACTGTACAATTTCAGGCCACTGTGATATTGCACCTAAAAAATTCAACTTTGAAAATTAATAACTTTTGAATGAAACATCTTTCAGCAGTGGGAGTACTCTTGTTTTACTCAGGGGGATAAACCCTACAACATATTTTTTTTTACATTTTAGGTATTACTATCCCTTTAAAGTTCAAACTGATGCATCAGTTTCTATAACAATCTGTGGAGAATGGTTTGTCAGTGACTGACGTCTCCCAATGAAATCTGACTACTAGAGGGCACTGTTCATGTAAAAAAAATTGTTTAAACTATAAAGATTTGGGAAATATGCATATCCCAGCAATGGGGTTTTATTCAGTAGGAAAACCTCTACAATATTTTTTGTGTTTGTTTGTTTTTTTCATAAACCATAAAAAATTAGCTGTAATAACTTTTGAAATAAAAATCTCCCAGCAAGGCAAATGTTTTACTTGTCTGGAAAAGCCCTAAACACACACACACGCATAAATATAAATATAAATATATATATATATATATATATCTGTTTACTGCTCCTTTAAATTGGGCTTTTAACCTCTTGAATGCTACTGATGTCTTCAACATATTGCTATGGAATGTGTTAGAGTTCTCTAGTATTCAGGGGGTTAGAACTCCATTTAACTCAATGAGAATTTGGGGAACTTTTGTCACTTGTAGTGGGCTTGATGAGCTCCAGAATTATTCTTCTTTATCTTCTTGCCTATGACCCTTAAAGGAGAATTAAAACTTCTACCTCCTTAAAAAAGGAGGTGTGGCCGCCCTATCAGGTAAGGTTTCTGTGGCACATCGACATATACCTGTTAACATCTTTTGCCTTTTACATGTGAACACTGTTTCCAGGTATCAAATTGGTAACATAGTAACATAGTTGATGAGGCTGAAAAAGAGACGTGTCTATCAAGTTCAACCTATGCCATATCATCCTTATTGATCCAGGGGAATGCAACAAAAGCCCATTGAAGCAATTTTCACTTAGCCCCAAGTGGGTAAAAAGTTCTTTCGTGACTTCAAATGGCAGTCAGATATTTCCTCTAGATCAACATCTGGGAGGTCTGTGAGGTTAGATATGAAAGGGGGAGGGGGAGCAAAACGGATTAATTAATGCTCTATAATAAAGACGTTTAACGAGCTGTCAGTGCGGCTACAGATTAAATGCTTTGCCTTAAGTGCTGCCAAGACTGAACATAATACTTTCGTGTCTATCAGACAGTGCGGTCTGTGATCGAACCACTGCCCTCCCATTTCATCTCTCCCACACATCTTTCATAACTAGTCATATTTCTGTTCCTCCACCCCTGCCTTTCATCGTTTTATTGCTGGATGGGGCAAACTGATGGCCTTCAGCTGTTTTTGCACTACAAGTCTCATCATTTACAGCCAGCCTTTGGTTGGCTGAGGATAATGAGGAGTGTAGTCCAGCAGCAGCTCTAGGTTGGCCATCCCTGTTTTGCTGATTCTCTCCATGTTTGACAACCATACCTTGGAACTCTCAAGGTTTGGTCTGAGGCAAAGGGGGAGATGTATTAAACTGGAGTTATAAAGAAAGTGTCTGTAAAATTGTCTCTAAGCGACATGAGGATATGAATAAACATCTAGTGATATTTTCACTAAGTGATAACTCCAGTTAGTTGACTTTTTTGAAAAGTGGACTAGAAATGGTCTTGGCCAAATAAGAATTACGTCCCAATTTATTTATAAAGAAATTCACTAATTGTGCCAAAATAAAGGCAGTTTTAGTGATTAACTCTTAAATAAGAATCTTAACCTGTTCTTATTGGAAGTGTATAATGACAGCTATGTGTGAAAATATATTTGCAGGTGTAAATTTTCTCAGAATATTCTCAGATAGACATATTTATTAATGTGACATTATCTCTTAACAAAAACAACCAAGCGTTGTGAATCTTAGTGACAATTGTTAAATATACAGTAAGAAGGCTTTTTATACATCACCCCCAAAGTGTTTTAACCCATTCTCAGTTGAAAGACCAGATTCTTAGGGTAAGACTTTCTTGTTTTTCATACTTCAGGAGCAACACCAATCGACTGCTTCTTTTAGTCTGTAAATTGGTGTTATTTTAACCAGAATCCTGCTTGTCTTATGTGTGTTTTCAAGCAGCAATGTCTGTAAGTTGTCGCATGTTAATGTTTCTTTGAGGACTAATTGCAGAACTTATGGGATAGAGCAAGCAGTAACATATACTGGCTACAAAATGGGCATCCAACATGCAGGCCAAATGAAACCTGCCTGACCCCAACATGCAGCCCTGTTATTTTTCACAAAACCAAATTAGTAGGCCTAATCGCCTGCAAGCATTCTCATTGATGCAATGAAATTGGTCAGTGACTAACAACAGACCTATCGCTGTTCACTATCTTATGAATCATGTTACCTATACTTTTTTTTATTAGCTAAAGGCCAGGGGCTGAATTACCACTGGTGCAGCAGGTTCACATCATTGGGGCCCAGAAAACTTTAGGGGATTATTGACTATATCCTCCACTATAATTAACCATTTTTATCAATAAAATGTAATGTGTCCATCACAAATGGATTTCTGATCATGTGGCCCACAAAAGAAAATACTTGGATCCTGGGCTAGAATACATTGGTAGGCAACTTATAGCTCTCCAGCTGCTGTAGATTACAACTTACATGATCCCCAACCAGCATTTGCAGTATACAACATCTGAAGAGCCAAAGGTCGCCCACCCCTGACCTAGAATAGACATTGTGGGGAACTTTAACCTCTTAACAACAAATGATGTGTCAGGACTGTCAAGCTAGTCCGGATGTTAAGGATCAGTGACAGTCCTGGCACGTCATGGAATTCTGGGATGGCAGTGTGGCTGCACACCTCTATGCCATCCCAGAATTCATTGCGAAAAAAAAGTGCCATGGTCCTGAACAGCTGCCCTCCCCCAGATTGGGTGGTCATTAAAGGGACACTAATGTCCTATAAAAAATTATACTTGTTTTGTAGAGGTTTAAAAAATAAGTTATTTGGCACAAATCCTATCTCTCAGACCTTTACAGTTTGAGAGATATTCATATTTAAAGTTCCTCCCTCCCTCCCTTTCTCCTGACATCAGCGTCTAGCTGACAGCATGAGATCCCAGTCTGGGGACCAACAGGCGGCTCTGCAGCAGAGCCGAAATAGCGTTAATTATAAAGAATTACTTCACTGGAAAGGTCTACAAAGTGTGCCTGGTTTGCAAGCACACTTTGTAGACTGTTCACATGAAGTAGTTCTTTTTAAATAACGCAATTTCGGCTCTGCTGAAGAGCCTCCTCAAGTCGCACGACTCGAATCTCCTGCTGTCGGCTTTACAACTGACAACGGGAAAATGGAAACTTTACAAGCGAATATCTCCCAACCATAGCGGTTTGAGAAACAGGATTTGTGCCAAATATGTTATTTTTTAAACCTCTACAAAACTAGCATACTTTTTTATGGCACATTACTGTCTCTTTTAAAGGGTTAAGAGTTAATTTTTCAAAGATCTCGGGTCAGCTTATTTTTAAAGTCCCCAGGTTTGGTGATAACACTGCACTGATAATTTCCTGTGCCTTGACTCTATACATCTTCTCCTTTGCCTGATCAATAAAAAACAAAATTTCAATCAAGTAGATTGCCATCTATAAAAGACCATGTTGTGTAAAGAAAAATCAAACAAAAGCAGCCTTGAGCTATGACATGAGTGTTGCTGCTTTGCTGGAATATCCTGGGCTCTACATTCTGATGACCGTATCAGTTAAGTGATGTTCTGCAGAAAACATGGGTGAGGGCTCTAGGTTTATGGGGCCTTAAGTGAAAAATTCAGAAGGAGCCCCCATTTACTCTGACATTGGTATTTCTAATAGGACATTGCATTCTGATTTTGTTCTTGTGCAGCAGCAGTACTGCATAATAGCCGTGGGGCCCTAAGCAGCCATTTATACTGCTTATACTGTAGCACCACCACTACTGCAGAATTCTGGCATTATACTTTGTAAATTATGTACTATAGAACACATAGTTTATGATAACTCTAGTATGTAAGTGGTATACTCCAATAAATATATAACTGAAGAGAAGGGTAAGGAGTAAGAAACAAACACAATGGGCCTTACTCATAACACCAAAGAAATGCAATTCTGGAGAAAACCAACTGCACCATAGGGGACAAATAAAAATTCCCTCAAACCCCATGTATTTTAAATGGAGAGTTTAACCCCTTTAATTCTAGAGAGGTCTCTATTCCCCATTTCAGTGAATGGGTATGTTCATTTCTTCCCAATGGTGTAGTTGGTTTGAACCAGAATTTTACTCCTTTCACGTGTGATTACAAGTGATTAAACTGAAAAATGTAAAGTATCTGAATTTACTCACAGTATACCCTGTAACCAAGGTCATAAAAAGATCTTTGAAATGGCAACCAACATATCTCTGATTTAATTCTCCCAAAAAGAACAGACAAGAAAATAGTGCAGTATCATAGATAAAAGGTTAACTAATAACATAGAGATCAAAAATATTCACAGAACAAGCAGCATAGGATAGTATATACTAAACATGGGGCAGGCAACCTTTAGCACCCCAGCTGTAGTCCCCAATAGTTACCTACCACTTTACTAGACAAAGTTAATGAGACACTGTATCCCATACGAACATCTTTCAGCAAGCCAGCTGAACAGCAGTGACAACAACAGCAGAGTTCCAGATGGAAGAAAGATTGAGGTTGATGTATGAATTCACCAGCACAGCTCTACTGGCATTATCCCACAATTTCAGTGGCTGCACTCTGGGGTATGCACGAGAACATATGATCACTTTTGTTCATACTGATGCACACACACCTCTGTCATTAAGACTTTAACCCCGTAAGGACCCATGACATGCCAGGACCTTCTTAGGTAAACTTGCGTTAAGGACCCATGATGGTCCTGGCACGTCATGGAATTCAGGGCCAGGGCTCCCCACAGGGGAGGGCTGTCAATTTGTGGCCCAGGGGGCAAATACATTCAAGTGGCCCATTTCTATTATCATTCCAGGCCACTGTTCCAGCCCAATCCCTTTTGTTAATTTTAAAATTGGCATTAATGTTGTGATGTAAGTTACGTGATACCACATAGCTTACAGTTGAAATGGGGCTATACTAGTGCCCCACTACAAAGCTTACAATTTAAGTAAAGCTACACTAGTGATACTATAGAGCTTACAAGGGAAATGGTTTATGCTAGGGCTTAAAATTGGAATTCCTTTGCTACTAGCCAGACCACTGCAAGCCAAAACATACCCACCAGGGCTGAATTTCTATTCGCCAAGGCTAAATTTTCACTCGCCATGGAAATTTTGAGCCCTGGTTTATGCTACTAGTGTAGCTCCATTTGGATTGTAACTCTGTGGTATCACTATTGTAGCTCCATTTACAGCATCAATCAGGAGATTTAGTGAGATGCAGTGGCCTACCAGCCCAGACATATGACCAGCCCAGGAGGCGATTGCCCCTCAGGCCAGCCCTCCCCTGGCTCCCCGGGAAAAGTGCAAAATGTCTCTATAATATAAAAAAAATTTATTAAGACAGAAAATAGAGATAAATATAAAACTATATATTACTCCTCTATATAATGTATAAAATATTGAAGGTCAATAACAATATATTGTATGTGCACAAAATTATAACAATATATAAAAAGTCACCTGTAATAATAATACTAAAGTTCCTTCATGTAGAAAAATGTTGCCTGTTGAATAAAGAAACAACAACAAAAATAGCGGGCAGGTGTGTCTCCGCTGATATAGCTCTATGGTGCCAATATATAACGTAGAATCATATTTAAAGGCAATTTAACTTGTATATCATATGGTATGTAATAAGTAGTTCCAAGCTCCTCTCCCGTCCTTAATGTTAAATAGCAGCATAGTTCTCCCTTGAGGGATGCCGACACCTATAGCGGGCAGGGGTAATGAGTAGTTCCAAACTCCTCTCCCGTCTTTGGTATTTGGTTGGCGGCATAGATCTCCCTTTAATGATGCCGATACCTGTAGCGGGCAGAAGTCCATTGGCAACTGACTCAATTTGTTGCAGCGTGTAAATCCCAATCGGAAATTCTCTCCCATCTATTTGTTGACCTGAAATATATATATATATAGATATAGATATAGATATATAGATAATGTTTCTATATTTGTGTAAATACGCAAATCTTTGCTCTAAACACTCCAGGACATGCTTGAAAACAAGAGAAATATCCTTTCTTGAAAAATGAGATAATCTCCTAGTAAAACATTTTTCTAAATATAAAAAAAATATAAATAAAAATAAAATTAAGAGCAAAATTATTTAATGATTACAGAACATTGGCATTAGAAACTAGAGCTAGCCCCCAAACATTGCTTCATATGAAGGTGGAACCAGAAGTCCACACAGCAGCCCTGATTTCATCCTCTGAACTCAGAGGGCTTCATACTCTGTGGCCCATGAAGTCAAATATGCTCTTGAAGAATGACCCTGCAGTACTGAAATACTCTTTTGTTGTTAGGCTTTGGAGATCCCTGCAAAAATTCAACAGCTGATGGGTGATCTAGATGCCTCTCTGCCTTTCCTGAAACCAGAAGAGATAACATAGAGTCTACTTGATTTTCTGAATGAGGTGGCTATCTTGATGTAAATCCTTAAACATCTGATCATATCCAGATTTTCCCATTCTGTTTTTCTCTGTCTTCCAAGTATGGTTTGAAGGAGGGCCGTACAATGTCCTGGGCAAGGTGGAAACTGTCCATTACATTGGGTAATAATTCTTGCACTTGTATCAGGGCCACTTGATGTGGAGTGCTTTCCATGAAGAGCTCTTCAGTGGAAATCTCATGAAACTCTGATGCTCTTATACTCCTTGGTGAAGTAACTGTGACCAGGAGGGGGTTCAAAGGGATTACCCATGAGAGCATCCAAAACTAAAGGCAAATTACAGTATTCAGCAGAGGCCCATCTAAATAACATCAAAGCAGATAGGGCTGATGTCAACACCTTTAGGGTACTTGGGCTCAAACCCTTTTGAAAGTCAACCATTAAGAACTTGATTAGAACTTGTGCTGATAGTTTCTCAAGATTAATTCCTTTTGCACTTTGCTCGATGACAATACCGTCCCCACTGTATAAAAAAAATTGGAGTTCCTGGCAATCTTCAGGAGAGAGACAGCTGTCACAGATAGCCCCTGACTGGCCAGAGCTTGCTGTTCAACCTCAAAAATGCTGGATGACACTTTTATTGGCCAGATGAAGAATAGGCCCTTTGAAGAGATCATTTCTGTAGGGTCATAACCATGAACACTGGACATCTTGACGGTTGGGAACCAAGGTCTGTTGGGTCAAATGGTAGTACAGCAATGACCATGTCTGCTCCGATCTTCTCCAGATCTTTTGAAATCATAGGAATGACGTAACCCATGTTGTGCGGCCAGGAACGGGCCAACACGTGTCCCATGCACTTCTGAAAAAAAATGTAAAACTTTACAACATTCCAGTTCAGGGGTGTTGCCATGAAATCTATAGTTGGGAGACACCATCTGTGAACTATGTGACCAAAGATCTCTCAACTCAAGGCCCAGGAACTTGGATCCATGTAAGTTCTGCCTTGAATGTCCATCTGGATATTTTACTTGCCCTGAATGTAGACAGCTGTCAGATGGGATGCATGAGTAACTGCCCATGCCAAGATCAGCCTTACCTCCTCCAGTTGAGCTCTGCTTCTGCTTCCTCCTTGCTTTCTGATGAAGGTTGCAGCAACGATGTGTCCATCTGAATTCTCACTGCACACCCTTCTAGGAGGTTGAATAAGTGATGGATTGCTTGGAGAACCTATCAACTCCTGAATGTTTAAAGATAACTTCTTGCAGTAATTTTACCATGGTCCTTGAGCATTTAGGTTGCTGCATATCGCGTCCCATCCATCTCCGCTGGCTTCTTTTGTAAGGTTGAGCCAATCTATGTTTCTTAATGGGAGACCTTGGAAGAGGTTCCTGAAATCTTCCCACCAGGTTAGATCTTTCTAAACTGAATCTGGAATCTCTGTATTGGGTGCAATGGATCAAAAAGACTGTCCCATTGATTCAGAAGAGTAATCTGAAGAGGCATCAGGTTCCATCTGGCCCAACTCATTGCTGAAATGGAGAAGGACATCAGTCCTTGGAGATTCATGCAGTGTCTGGCAGACCAGCAACTCTTTTGCCTGAAGCTGGCTATTTGCTTGTCAACATGAAGAACTTACTTCTCTGGAAGGGGTGTTGAATTGGACTTCAAGTAAATCATCTCCTTTGGGCGCTGCAAATGGTTTTTCCAATTTATAATCCATCCCATACGAGAGAGGAAATTTATTGCTAGTTCTCTGTGCTTGAAGAACTTGCTGGGACTGGGAAAGGATCAGGATGTTGTCTAGGTAATGATATATCCTTAGACTCCTGTTCCTTAATTTGGCCAGTAGAGGGTGCAGGATCTTGGTGAAGGTCCTTGGAGTTATGGATATTCCAAATGACACAACAGACAGAGGTGTTTATCATAGGTATATGCAGATAGGCATTCTGCAGATCTAAGGAGACCATCCAGTCATGGGGAAGTACCTGGGCTATTATGGTGTTGACAGATTCCATCCTGAATTTCTTTATATTTAGATGTTTGTTCAGATCCTTTAGATTTAGCTTTGGATGGTGTCCCCCAGAGATCTTCTGGACGAAGAAAAGAGTAGAGTAGATTCCCTCAAACTACTCCCTCTCTGGAACCAGATAAACAGCTTTCTGTTGACGATAATAAATGAGGTTGAGAAGAATTCATGTCACTGTCTTAGAGCTTCCGGAAATGTTTTGTCTTGAAATGGTCCTGAACTCAAGGGTTTAACAGGAGGAAGTAATCTTCTGAATCCACTGGTCTAGGATAAGTTTGGCGCAAGCCTTTACCTGCCATTAACCCCACAGGCTTGGACCAGGACACCATCAGAATTTATTTGATGGTTTAAATCCTTCTTGATTTCGGGTCTTAGTGTTTTGGAAAAGCCCTGTCAGCCCACGTTTCCATACTTGGTATGGGATTTCACGAACCACATTCTTTCCTTATGGGGCTTCCAACAGTATCCAAATTCCATTCTCCTATTTCTTTTGTCCTGGGCAAGAAAGATACTTTTTGCCCCCACAAACCTTCCTGATGATTTTGTCCAGTGTATTGCCAAAGACCATCCAGGAGGTGAAATTTAATGTGAAAGATTATATTTAGATGTATTACAAGAACACAGTCAATGGGCTATTCTTGCAGCTACCACAAGAAACATGGCTCTAAATGGAATCTTCCCCAGGTTTAATGGAAGTTGATGATAAACTCAATGGCCAGATTTCCCTGGGTAAGGGCATCCACGTCAATGTTGTCTAGCCATATCTTTATGGCTCTTGAGATAGATATCAGAACAACAGCAGGCTTGCAAACAGAGGTAATAGAGAGGAATACGCATTTTAAATCAATCTTTAAATGCCTACAAAACGGGTCCCTAAAAAGCAGAGTTGTCCAAAGGAAGAGTGGTCTTCCTAGCAGATGGACCATGACAGAATCCACCTTACGAGGAGAATCACAAAGCTTGCAATCATCTGAAGTTGGGTATATCTTCTGCATACACACAGTTGATTTAAATCTTCTCTCAGACTTCTTCTGTTTGGAAAGGATGACCTGTTTAACCACATTGTGCAATGGAAAGTGTGCAATCTTCTTCTTTAATAACAAGAACATTCAATCAGAATGTCTTTTTCCAGAGCATCTTGGAGGTTGAAGAATCGTTTCACTGCCTTAATCAATGTTTCCACTAGAAAGACATCAAGGGACAGAAACAACACAGAAGGAAGTATGCAAACTGCTATAGCACCCACCAAAGTGAACTGACACAGCTAAAACCAGAATCCACCCAAAACAGGGGAATAAGAATCTTCCAAGGAGACGAAAAGTGCTTTCAATGCACTGTCGCTTTCCCCTATGCCCTCCAGAATGCCGATGAAATGCCTACTATGTCTTCCCTGGCAGGAGGAATGAATGGGGAGGTCCAGACTGCCAGGAAATGGGAGACATGGTACTGGTGGATGTCCTAACAAAGACATAAAAATAATCAGATGATCAAAAGGGCAAGCTTCCTGCTTACATCAGTAGTACAGGAAACAGAGAGACTGATGAGACTGAAGTGAAAGAGACAATTTGGGGGAGTGTTTTCTGTCCTATCAGCTGAGAAGCAACTTAAAACTTTGGTGAGTGCTGCCATGCTGACCAGGGAAAGAAAGATAAAATATGAATGTACTTCCTCAAAAAGCCTGGGCATCATCCCTATTATAAACATTCACCACATAAACCAAATTAAAAGTTAATCTATATAAATAAAAGAGGAAGTAACATTACATAATTTATGTCTCCCTCATGAGACAAACACACCCAGAGTTGGCAGTAAGAAGGACTTATGCAAATCTCCTCTATCCCCTTGAGGCTATACTGCCTGTCCATTGGTGTAAGCACACACTGTACACACACCACACACACACACACTATACGTGCATACACTCTGGAGACACACACATACACACTGTACACACACTACATGCAGACACACTCTGCACACACGCACTAAACTCGTGTACACACTGCACTTGTGTACACACTACACGTGCGCACAAACTACAAGTGCGCACACTACACAAGTGCACACTCTGCTCGCACACACTGTACATGTGTACACACACACTCACTGTAAACTCGCACACAACACACGCACACTCACTCAGTGTGAGCACACTCTGTGCATGCACAATACATGCGCACACACTCTGCACTCTGCACACATGCACTACGTGCTCATACACACACTCTGCATATGCACACTACATGTGCACATGAACACACACTCTGCTCGCACACTCTGCGCGCATGCACTACATGCTTGCGCACACACTCCTCGCATGCACACTACATGCGCACATGCACACACGCTCTGCACGCACACACTCAGTACAAACACTCTGCGCATGCCCACTACACATGAGCACACTGCACAAGCACATTATGTACACACATGCACACACACTCTGTGTGCATACACTATGCACTCACACACACACTCTGTGTGCACGCACACTACACGCACACACAGTACATGTGCGCACACGCACTGCATGTACACTACATGTGCTCTCATACTACATGTGCACACACACTCTGTGCACACACTACAGAAGCACACAAACTGTACTTACACTACACATGCACACACTGCGAGCGCACACTCTGCTCGCGCACACACACACACACACACACACACACTGTATGCATGCACACAGTCTGCATACACAACCTACACGTGCACACACTCTGTTGTGCAAGCCCACTACATGCTCAACCACACTCTGTGCGTGCACATACATGTGAGCTCACACACACTCCACATACACTACAGGCACACACTAACTTTGCGCACACACCATTTGCACACACACTACACGAGCACACACTCTGCAAGCACACACTCTACAAGTGCACACAGTCTGCGCACATGCTCTGCACACACACACACTACACACATGATACACTCACACACACTGCGCACACACTACACATACACAAACCACACCCACATACACACACACACACTCTAAGCACACATCCTACAAGCACACACACTCTACGCACACACTGCATCTGCACACATGTTCTACGCACACACACTATATGTGCACACATTTTCTGTGCACACTCACCCTGCACACATACACTAAACATACACATACATTCTGCATTCCAGACTCACAGTACACTTACTACATACACACACAATACAAGCAAAATGCAATACATGCAAAATGCAATACATGCAAAACACATGCTCTTGCTCACACATACTCCTGCTCTCACCAAAACATTTGTGCACACACGCTCACACTCACAGATGGGGAGTTGTGTAACGCAGTGCTTTGTAATACGTTACACACTTTTTTTTTTCAGCTGAAAGGTGTAAGCTCTGAAAATTCAAGAAGCCAGTCATTGTTTTATTAACAGCACAAGCCAAGACATGTCAACATTGCTAGTATTATATATACTAATGGGACATATAATATGTTAAACAAAATCAAAAGCAAAAACACAAACAAACAATTTATTTGAACTTTAACAGCATATAGTCATTGTTTGATTCATTGAATGAAAACGATAACAGCAGCTATATCTTGAGTCTTTTGCATCCAGGTTTGTGTGAACATCTGAGTTTTACATGTACTATTCTGCCCTCTAGAGTCCAGTTTGGAAAACTGTGAGTAGCCTTTGAAAAATGTGAGTAGATCTCCAGTTGCTTGTTGTTGGTGAAGGAATATAGAGAGATCCTCTGTGCCGCTTTGTTTTTTCTTTGCAAGAAACTCTAAGTTTTGCCTGTGCTAGGATCCCCCCAGTGCCTGTGAAAGCAGCTTTGGGCTTGGATCACTAAAGGCTGATTGTAGGAGGGTTTTGAGTGCCAAAGGGTTGCCCAATGCCTTGCAAAACAACTTGCTGTGTACTCCATTGGCATTCAAAAGGCTAATGTTTGATTTAGCATGTTTCTCTGTACTTCATTTAATAGAACTTGCATTTCACACTGAAATGAATGTATGTGATTATGAATCTATGTTAGGTTTTTATTCAGCTATCTTTATAACATGCCTGATGAAGAGACCTAAGGGGTCATGAAAGCTTGCATACTAAAGTTACTCAGTTAGCCATTAAAGGTATCACTGTTACCTGCTTTTGCCAGGCCAGCATGGTACCACTTTTACCTATACTTCACATAATAAGCAATACTTAACATTAACATTCTGTCACAGTTCCCAAGAATAAACCAGGCATCAGTAAGGTAAAGTAAAACAATCTTTTATTAGAATAATAACAGTAATGCACATAAACAGATGACACACAGAGGGTGATCAAAGAGGCAAGCGCTGTATCAGAAATAGCACTCCGCCAATAGATTCACCACACTGTCCGAGACTGGGCCTCAGCCCACTGGAGCCTCGAGGTAATTCGGAACACCCAAAGGACTAGCACTTACTCAGCCTGCAGTCAGTCTAGGAGTCTGATAGAGCCCCAGGTCCCCTCTAGGATGGGTGTCTGTGGAGCAGGGACAAACACACAGAGGAAACAAACAGAGCCCACTAGTCAGCACCAGAAAGGATAGTCAGACAAGCCGGATCATACACGGAGTGGGTAGTCAGCCAGAGCCACAGGTTTGCACCAGATAAGATATCCGCTGAAGCGTTGGTATGCTGGAACCACAATGGACAGAGCCCCAAGTCAACACCAGAGTGGGTAGTCAGACGAGCCAGGTCATACACAGAGCGGGTAGTCAGCCAGAGCCACAGGTTTGCACCAGAAAGGATGTCTAAGCCAAATCGTAATGTACAAGGAGAATGGTCAGAAAGAGCCACAGGTCAACACCAGAATGGATGGACAGAATGGCCGGGTCATACACAGTTCAGGTAGTCAGCCAGAGCCACAGGTCCGCACCAGACTGTGTGTCCACTACACAATGGGAGCAGGCAAAAGAGTAGTCAGACAGAGCCACAGGTCAGTAGACATGTGCGAATTCATTCAGAGACATTCGGATTTCGTCGAAAATGGGGTCATTCTGAGACATTCGGCCAATCCGAAACTCAAGGGTCATTCGTAAAAAATGATCCGACTCCGAACAGCCAGGTCCGAAATTCGTCGAAACTTTCGGAAGTTTCGGCAATCGACACATTTCCAAAAGTTTTGACTACTTTTGACCAGGACTTTTTTGTACTTCCTGTGCGCGCTCAATTACTTTCCCTCCATAATTTTCCCTCCATGTCTCTAGTCCAATTCCATTCTCCGTTTCATGCACTACTTCCCTCTTTTGTCTGTATTCGAATAGCCTTCTTCGTTTCATGATGGGGGTTGGACTAATGACACAGTCACACAGACAGACAGCCTGCATTTCCTCATTGGGTTGTTGGAGCTCAGAGAGAGAAGAGATTAGAGAGTGTACAGTTGTTGTGTAGGCAGGCAGGTAGCATTAGGCTAGGCATAGGTAGGCAGCCAGCATTAGTTCCAGTTATTGCCACTGCAAGAGCAAGTAATATTTGTTCCTGTGCAAAATATAAAAAAATATTAGGTATTTGTTCGAATACAGGGCCGGCCCTTACATGGGTCCCAGTGGGTCCATGGACCCACGCGGCACTTTGACAGGGGCGGCAATTTACCATCCCATAGCATGTTTATTTTGTGCTCTTCCGCCATTTCTGTGTTGCAGGGTGTCCCATCCCATCAGTGTGACTGTCAGCAGCCGGGCAGCCCTATGCTCACTCAGTGGCGATGCCTGCTGGCTGCTTCAGTGACGTGAATTATGTGATAGTGAAACATTATGCCTATTTTATATTGTTTATCGCCAACCTAAAGTCAAGACTTGAGTAAATAGGTCTACCGTCCCAGATTTGCTAGAGAGGTTTTACAAATACAGGAGGGTGCCCCCTGTACGAAATGAGTCTAAACATTTGGGATCCCTAGTATGAGTGCACAACAGTGCATGATGTGTCCTGAACAGGATTGCTGTGAGGTGTCTCCACCCAGAAGGTGCTGGCTTCAACATTGCGACAAGTGACCAACTAAGAGCACCGTGCCGTGCAGCCATAGCATCACCCCCTCCTACTCTCCGGGTCCCGCTGACTGGCAATAACAGGTGAGTCACTAAGAGATCTGAAGCCTTTCTGGAAGTCCTTTCACTTGGAAAGGGGCTAGGTATTACTTGGGGGAGTTGCCTCGTGTGTAAATAATTTCTAGGTGGGAGATGAATGTGCATCACTTATGTGTTTCCTAACAGTAGTTAGAATACAACTCCCATCATCCCCTGATTATGACATTGGGAAATGCCCAGCAATTATCGTAGAGCCCTGTATTGCACACTCACGGAAAACGGTGATATTGCTATACTAAGACAATGCTGTGGACCCCTCTTCAGTATAGATGTCAAGCATTTTTTTTTATTTCTCTCCTGTGTTGCAGTTTGTTCACAACAGAATGTCTCAGTTTTTCTTTTTAACCCTTTGAATGCCAGAGTGGTATGCAACGCATTGCTTTGCAATGCATTGCGTACCACTCTGGCACTCAAAGGGTTAACACATTACATCTATCACATTACAATCATTGATGTTTATTCTTGATGTAGTATGAAACTCTACAATGTATATACACATAGAGTTATCTGATATGAGGGGAAATCAGGATAGGAAAACGAGAGAGAGGAATTTGGGTACTAAAGAGGGACAGTAGGGTAGGAGGCTGGTACCAGAAAATGAAACCTTAATCTTTACCCATGTACTAACATAGAATGTGACATGTAGTTTGTCCATGTTCGAGTCGACCACTTATGTTGAGTAGGATGTGACAGGCATGGGTTTTCGATGTCGAACATATGCTAAATTGAATGACAGGCATGAGGTTTCGATGTTCAAACATATGCTAGATTGAAGGACAGGAATGGGGTTTCGATGTTCGAACATGCTAAATTGAATGACAGGCATGGGTTTTCGATGTTCGACGTTTGCATTGTGACTGGCATCCCATGCTAGAGTAGAGGTGACATGCACAGACTTTCAATGTACGACAATGTCTGTTTTTGGGATGGATCTTTTTCTAAATGCACACCCTGTCTGCAAATAATGATAGCAGCGTACACGGAGGCGCACTGCTATAATTTAACCCATGTTAAATTCGGCCGAATAATTCGGAATGGATCAGAATTTCGTCCGAATCGAATAGGCCCGGTCCGAAATTAAGATCATCCGAATTAGAAAAAAAAAAATTCGTCCGAATTCGAATTTTACCGAAAATTTTGCCCGTGCACAAGTCTACAGGTCAGCACCAGAATGGATGTCAGACAAGCCAGGTCATACACAGAGCCCAAAGGAAACAGAACTGTATTGTACCACAACGCAAGGGCAACTGAGTCAGTCTACCCTTTAAACCCTTCCTCAGCAAGTAGGAAGGAGGAACAGCTCAGAGGGATGAAGTAGGTAGGAGGAGACTACAGGAAGCAAACACGTAAAACAGAGGCCTGCTGCATGCTTGAAGCCTCGCATCTGCAGATGACGCTGAAACCAAGGTAAGCTGTAACACATTCGTGTGGGAAAATATTTTTTAATATATATTAGGCAGTAAGTGCAGCTGATGTCTCCCAAGATTTTATGGTACTCAAAGGGTCTAAATTGCTGCCCTGGGGGTTACTCACCTGATTATCAAGCAATGGATTCTCTGTCCCTTGATGCCCAGACCATGGCACCATCTTGTAATGCCACCTTGCATGTTGTACCACTGGGAAGTGTGAATGGTAGGAGATGGAGTGGAGTGAGTAACATCAACAGCCATTTCTCAACCCCCTTCCCCCCAGCCAAAGCTCCTATCACCATGAAATGGGCATTTCTGGAAAGATGAGAGCCCACCCCCAGGTTCCTACCCTGAAGTTCACTGGATGAGTATGACTTTCAATATAACAAAGGGAAAAACATTTTTAAGTATGTTAAATGACAATTTCAATCCCAACTAGTAAAAGAGCCAACTAGGAATGAGGCCATACTTGTTCCTATTGGATACTAACAATTCTGTACACAATATTGTCACAAAGCTCTATTTCCCATGTTCTGTTTTTCCCAGCTAACTCTTGATCAGGTCTTGCCTCGTATCACAGTGCCTGTGATCTGTCTGTCACTCTCATCTGTGGCAGATTGTGATTTGCTCGGTTGGTTTGGCCCGCCCCTTGGTGACCTTTTTATACCTGACGCTTACATCTGTCAGATGCCCTTTCGTGGTGTTTCTGAGCCAGACTTGCTGTTGCTGTGTTCCTGTATCCAGATTCCTGTGTACCGACCTTGGCCTGTTCTGACTACTCTCCTGTGTTCCTGATCATGTATGACCCGGCTGGTCTGAGAATCCTCTACGTGCTACGACCCGGCCTGTCTGAGAATCTTCTACGTGCTCCGACCCGGCTTGTTTGAGAATCCTCTACGTGCTCCGACCCGGCTTGTTTGAGAACCCTCTACTTGCTACGGCCCGGCTGGCTGACTTCCTGCTTCAAGTTCTTCGCGGCTGCCTGGCTTGTTGTCGCCGCCGCGACATTCTGAATCCTGCATTGCTGTGCCAAGCTAGTGTGACCATTACCCTCCTGGGTAACCCATCCATCTGTGCAGAGATCCTTGCCGACTTGCAGAAGCTGTGCCTCTCGTACCGAGCCTTTACACGTTGCAGAGCTAAGCTACCATACCGAGCCTGGGAGTTTCAAACGTACCTATTAACCCTTGCACTGCCGCTCCTCACTGACCGAACCTCCTTGCTCAATATAGAACCGTTACCTTGTAATTCTACTGCTGCTGAGTTGGCCGCTACTTGGACGGCGACTCCCGGTTATATTTGCAGAGTAGTAAATCCCGGTAGGCCGTTTGGGCGTTCTTGGTTTCACGGTTAACGACGGAGGTGTCCGGTGCGGCTATTGGTGGCAAGGTTAGGCTCCAAGCTCTTGCTCAATCTGTAGGTAAACGCCCGCGGGGGCTCTTGGCTCGTGTTGTGCTTACAGTGGTCCCCAGTCATACGCCCGTGGGGGCTAAAACGCCAGCTTCGCATCTCAGGCTAGTCTCGATCACGCCCGTGGGGGCTACATACTCTCGCACTTGCAGGCTCTCTGGTCTATTCACGAACGCCCGTGGGGGCTATCGTGGGTTACTGTGCTGCTATAACTTATATTGGTCACTGAACATCTTCTACTCATCTTCATATGGACTCTGTGCTGTGCACATTTGCTCAGTTCATCTCTACACCACACGGGTGTGCCAAACCCCACAGCTGAGATTGACTAATTATTTTCATACACCCTTTAGGGTCCTATTCCCTATTCTCTGTACCTATGTTGGGTGCCTTTTGAATATTGTATTAAAGTTATGTGCACTGTGTAATAGCTTGCAATTGTTGCAGTCAACTGTAGAGGGCGATCCTTTGCATTTTATTTCTTTCAATAAAAGATTGATTTATTTTACCTACTGGTCTGAGTGTCAAAACAAACCGTAACACCTCGCCATTGGATATTCAGGGTTTATATGCCCTGATGACGTACTAGCCCGTCGCCCGATTATTCCAGCTGTATTGTGCTCCAGCTTTACCTGTTTCTCCGTGAGTTTTGACTTTCTTTGTTCCGTCTGAGTTTTTAGAGTGCCTCTCCTCCGCTGCTCCATCCGCCCCTGGTGACCTTTGGCTTGTTCCTTGACTATTCTATTTGCTTGCTCCCTTTGGTTCTCGATGTCCCCGGTGATGCGGATTGTCTGACCACGCTTTGTTTTGCTCCCCTAGTAGTCGCATCCTCTCCTCTCTGACCTACCCATGACAGGCCGGTCCTCACTCTCCAAGTGCGGCCGCCCGTCTCTTGCTGTCCCGCTGTCAGCGATCTTGGTATTTCGGACCGCTTCTGTTGCAGGCTGACTCCTTTACTCCGCCCTCCTGCTAGAACTAGTGGAGGGTTGTCGGCTGACGACCTTGGGCGTACGGCCCTCCCTTCTCTCTTTGGGCTTCAGCGTGGAGTCATAGCCGTGCTGGCTTGTAGGTTACACATTTTTAGGGCCTTATTGCTGTGGGTAGCCTCTGTGTAGGTTTGATCTGGCAGACAGTCCTGCACTGTCTGGAGTGGAGCTAGGGTGCACTCCTGTTCACTCACCTTTTGTGGTTTTTCCCCACCGCATAGCTGGGATATCGGTCTTACTCCGCAGCTGGGCATATTTAGGGAGTTGAGCTACTCTGTGTGCAGACTCATCCCGCGGTATAGTTTAGTCAGATTCCCCCTGGGTCACCTAGGCAGGAGTATTTGGGTACCCTGCCTCCTTGGAAGGTACTTTTCTGTCCTTTCTGAGTCTTGCCATCTATCTCTGGACATTCCTGGTCCGTGTGCTATTACCCTGCCTCCCTGGTGGGAATAGTGGTTGCCTTTCCTTAGATTACTGCCTGCTTACCAGCACCTTGTTGTAGTTGCCTTTCCTCTTGCTACTGCCTGCTTACCTGCATTCTAATTGTGTTTCATCCCATCCTCTGCACTAGGGATGCTTCTGACCCATAGGTTCTGAAGCATCACGGTCCACCCCTTCGCCTATCCAGGCCAGGATCCTGGCTCAACTGGGATCGGGCATCTGGCTTCGCTGCCAGCAACTTTAACCCGGCTTCGGCCGCAGCAAGAGCGCCACTCTCAAGCAACAGACAGGTAAGGGAGCCTTTGGACAACAGTGATCACAATATGGTGTATTTTGAAATGTGTTGTCAAGGTTTTAACCAAAGCCTTTATCTTTAAAAAAGGCAATTTTGCACTGCTAAAAGCAGTGTTAAAGGACGTTCAATGACATATAATTTTCAGATGCAAAAGAAAGATGGAATTTGTTCAAAACACTCTTTGATATATATGTGTCAATATATACCATTTTGAATAAATACAAGAAGAGTAAACTAGGCCAATGTGGCTTTACTCAATGAATGCATTCCATACCCGTCTGGCACTTATAAAGGTTTGCAGAGGACCAAGAAGCATGATTTTAAATTATTTAAATCAGCAGGATCAAATATGTTGATTAAAACATTTAAAGAATGTAACAGAATCTGCAAACAAGCAATTAGGCTAGAAAAAAATGAAAATGAAAAAATATTGCAAAAGAGAGCAAGAAAAATCCTAAACAATTATGCAAGTATATAAATGGCTAAAAGAATAAGGTTGATAATAATCCCCTCAAAGCTGTGACAGGTGAACGAATTACTGACAGTACGGTAATGGCTGACACTTGAAACACATTCTTTCCACTTATATATATACAAAGAAAGCAACAATTCCAGGCTATGTGCATACAGGGAGAATCACAAAATTTCCTCCATCTGTACATGGCTTACTAAAGTCCAAAAGAGAATGGAAAAGGTTATGGTGACTAAAGTACCTGGACCTAATGGAGCACAACCATGGGTGTTTAAAGTATCTAGTTCAGTAATTGCAATACTGAATGTTTATTGATTCACTATTATCTGGCATAGTGTCCTATGAAGAAAAGCAAATATAATATGAGTATTCAAAAACGGGGCACGATAATGCAGGAAATTATAGACCTGTGAGTTTGACTTCCATAGTGTTTAAGATATTAGAAGGGTTACTATCCAATAGTATCCATGACCAACAACAGTATAAGACAGCATAGCTTTATGGAAAATAGATCATGTCAAAATAATTTCTTTGCATTCTATGAAAGGTTAAGTAGTAACTTGGACAACAATATTGCAATTGATGTATTATATTTTGCATAAAGGGATAGTAATATTTAATATGTAAGAAGAAAATATACATTGTAGTGTTTATCCCCTCGACTAAAGTAATGGTACACCCACTGCTGAAAGGTGTGTTATTCAAAAGTTATTACAGCTCAAATTAGAATTTTTTTAGGTGCCGTATCACAGTGCCCTGAAATTGTACAGTAGCGCATTTGCTACACCATCCTATGGACAGTTTTGGTCAGTTGACCATGTCTCCATAGGTTGGTGTAGCAACAGCACCACTGTTCATTTTCAGGCCACTGTGATACTGCACCTAAAAAAATTCAAGTTTGAGCTATATTAACTTTTGAATAAAATACATTTCAGCAGCAGGCGTACCCTTGTTTTACTCAGGGGGATAAACCCTACAACATTTTTTTTTACATTTTAATTATTATTATCCTTATATAAGCCTTTGATTCTGTGCCTCACACAGGTTACTGCATACATTAAAAGGCTTCAGTTTGGGAGATGATATCTGTGCTTGGATGGAGAAGTAATTAAATCATACAATGCAGAGAGTTGCTGTAAATTTAACCTTTACAAGTTAGTCCAAAGTTGTAAGTAAGGGGCCGCAGGGTTCAGTCCTGGGTCTAATGCTTTTTGATTATTGAAAGTAGTGTCTATATCTTTGCTGACGATGCTAAGCTGTGTATGGAAATCCATACAGAGCAAGATGTCATTTTCTTTGCCCCTGAGACTCTGTTTTATGTACTTAATTAAAAGGTCTCTTGGGACAGAGACTGATTCTCCTCTATCGCACCCTGTTCCACCCACTTCCCCCCCCCCACACACACACTTTTCCTTCCCACCCCTGCCACTTTCCACCCACTTCAACCTCACTTTACGACACAGGCTGTTAAACCATGACCCATCAGCACTTAAGACCCACACATTTGTGATACAAAACATGTCATGTGTCATGTACATCCTCCACTGGCACCACATCAGCCCTGTCCAGGGGCTCAAGAAGACAAAGTTCACAGGTATGATTATCTCTTATCAGCCCATTTACAGACAATCAGGGACAATCAACTCAAGACTGCTGAATTACTCAAAACCCTGAAAAAGGCATGAATGGCTGATCTTCCAGGGCATACATAACACTAGATTTTAAACTTAAAATTTGTTCAGATGCTAACATGAACTACAGGATATATAGGTATATAATCCCAGTTAATTTTTGGGAGTTAGAGTTTATTTATCCGCAAAAATACAATATAGTATTTCTGTTCCTTTAACTACCCATGCACCATAGTATACACCTATTGCAAGAACTCCAGTTACTGGAGACTACAACTCCCAGTATCCAGAGACTTAACTAGAACCCTATGGGCCCTGGTGCAAGAAGTGCCATCGGCCCCCCCACCCCCAACAACATTGGACCCCCCAACCACATTGGCCCCCGGGCCCTCCACAATTTCCCCCCCCAACTCAACAATGTCCCCATCTCCTACCTCCCAATCCCTGGTGGTCCAGTGGAGTGGCAGAAGAGACGGGTTGGCACGTTGAGCTCCCGCATGGTCCTCTTCTGTAATGCAAAGCACTGGAAGATTATGTCATCTCCCAGGGATCTGCATTACTACAGTGCAGGAGGGAGATTGAGGGTGCCAGGCGGAGGGGTAGCAGGGGGTGGCCGGGCCCCTGGAGTGACGGGCCCAGTTACGGGTTCGGCCCCTGCCACCCCTATAGTTACACCACTGCCAGTATCCCCAACTGGCTAATGAGAGCTGTAGGCTCCAACAGCTGAGGGTCCAAAGAATGACTTTCCTTGACCTACATTCCTATCTCCAGAGAAATAACTACAGTAGGTGCAGCTGTGACAAGACACAGTGTCCAGTGGGTCTTATTGGCTCTGCACTATCATGCAGTCTCATACAATCAGACCAACTTCCTATTTTGGCTGGTTTTTGCTGTCATCACATAGACAAGTGCTGCCCACCAGTAAGATGAGAATAACAAAGGTGAGAGCTTTCCCTTTTCTTCATTAACTACTTGAGCACCTGAGGGATGCCAAACATATTTCAAAGCAGTGATTTGTAGCCAATCATTGAATAGCTGGAGGGATAATGAAACAAGTATTTGTGAGCCCTCCAGCTAGAAGCTGATTGGCTAGGAGGTGTGGTGACTGCAGGGCATGTTCCATGCCCTGTGTAACCACAAATCCCAGCCAGTGTGAGTGTGGGAGCCATTTTGAACAGGGACCGACCATATAAAAGCCAGTCTCTGTTCAAATTTCCCTCACTGTGGATCGGGCAGGGTCCCAAAAGGTAGCACAATGGTGACATTTTGTTCTTTTTTTCTGGCGGAACTTTAATGGAGCCTTTAATTTTAAGACTTATTTTTCTTTTACAGGGGCAACACAAAGTTTACAGACGAAGAAAGACGAAGATAACAGATGAAAAAGATGAAGCTTACAAAAGGGGATTATAGAGGAAGACCAGGGTGCAGGAGACTCCACTTTATTCTTGACATTAGGAGTAGTGTAGGGCCAAGGATAGGATTAGTGTTTGAGAGGTGTTACTAGGTCATCTATCTTCAGCACAGCAGATTCTTCCTTGGGGCAGATCCCATTCCAGACTCACTCTGCAAAATTTTCTACTGTATTATCGAAAGGATCCTTCCAACCTCAATCTACAGATACCGGCGTTCCCCTCTACAAGACAAGAATTAAGATGGTGGACCTAAAAAAGGAACCTGAAAAAAGGTCACCAGATGTTAGAACCCACGTGGCAGATCCTCACCACAGATGCAGGCTTGCAAGGATTGGGGGGAATTTTGAACCAACGTTCAGTCCAGGGCACATGGTCACCTCTGGAGTCCAGGCTTCACATCAATGTACTGGAGCTCCTAGCAGTCTGGAAGTCATTGCAGCACTTCCATCAGGATGTGACCAGGCGGGCAGTTCTGGTCCGCTCAGACAACATGGCGGCAGTCCCGTATCTCCGAATCCAGGGAGGGACCAGGAGCATACAGCTAAATCGCCTATCTCTCAAAATAATGTCCTGGGCAGAGAAACACCTAATGACATTAACAGCATCTTACCTATCAGGACACCTGAATGTGCAGGCAGACTACCTCAGCAGAACAAAGCTGGATCAAGGAGAATGGAGTCTCAATGTCAAGGTCTTCCAGTCTCTGACAAAACTCCTGGGAACTCCTTCAATAGACCTGATGGCCTCGACCTAAAACAGGCAGTGCCAGGCCTACATCTCCAGGTGGTCCGAGCCTCAGGCAGTGGGTCAAGATGCTCTTCACATTCCCTGGGACTTCGGTCTGGCATACATCTTCCCTCCCATTCCAATCATAGAGGAAGTAATCAGAAAGATAAGAAGAGAACAAGCCAACGTCATCCTCATAGCCCCAAATTGGCTAAGGAAAATGTGGTATGTGGACCTTCTACAGCTGTCAATCAGACCCCCAATACCTCTTCCGGACATACCAGACCTGCTAGTCCAGGGACCCATATTTTATCCAAATCCGGCCTTCTTCCAGCTAATGGCCTGGAGGCTGAAAGGAAGTCTTTAACCCTACAAGGGCTTACAGATCCTGTGATAGGTGTCTACCTTTCAGGATGGTGTCTATCTTCCACCAAAATATATTATAGGATATGGTCTATGTTCCATAAGTGGTGCTCTTCTCAGGGTCTCAACAAACGATCCATCCCCCCCCCCCCCAGATCCTGGATTTTCTACAGTCTGGTTTCAACAAGGGATTAAAACCAGCATCTTTAAAAGTCCAGTTGTCGGCAATATCAGCAGTTATGGCCACTCCTTATGCAGACAATTTTCTTATAAAAAATGAATGACAGCAGTCTCTAAGATCAAGCCTACAATTCGTGAGACTGTCCCCCCTGGAACCTAAATTTAGTCTTAACTCAACTATCATCTCATCCATTCTTTGAACCCTTGGAATCTATCTCTAGGAAACATCTTACTCTGAAGACAGTTCTGCTTACAGCAGTTACATCAGCTAGAAGTGTGGGGTAACTTCAGGCCTTAATGTCCATTCCCCCTATCTAGTTTTCCACCAGGACAAGGTGGTTCTCCGTACTCACAGTTCATTTTGTTCAAAGGTGGTGTCTCAATTCCATATGAATCAGGAAATAGTCCTTCCTTCCTTTTGTCCAAATCCTACTCAGGAGCTAGAAAAATGCCTTCATAATTTGGATCTTGTAAGATGTTTACAGATATATCTCAAAATAACTCAAAATATTCGCAAATCAGAGTCACTTTTTGTTCATCATTGAGGGAAATTTAAAGGCTGAGCGGCTTCAAAACCCTCCATTTCTCTCTGGATTAGAGAATGTATACTACTAGCATATGAATCAGCAGATATTCCGCCTCCTCAGGGCTCACTCAACTAGGGCAATTTCCACCTCCTGGGCTCAGAAAGCAGCAGCCTCCCCTGAGGAAATTTACAAGGCTGCCACTTGGTCCTCCATGTCAACCTTTGCCAAACATTACAGACTAGACCTCCTCGCATCAGCAGATGCCAAGTTTGACTGAAAGGTGCTGGAGGCAGCCTTACCTCAATAGCTCTTCTCTGTACCCTCCCTCGTGTGACTTGGTACTGCTCTGGTAAGTCCCACCGTATGCCGTGTAATGGACACAGAGGAAAAGGTGAAATTTACTCACCGATATTTGATTTTCCTCTATGTCCTTCCACGGCAACCCATCCCTACATATTGGTATAAGTATCGTTCTCAATTTTATCTGGGAATATTATGGCCATTTGTCAAATGATAAGTACTAACATCTCTCTCTCATTTCAGCTTAGTCAAAAGTATAACTGCAGAGGGAGAGTGGAAGCTTAACTTTATAGTTTCTATTGGTCCTACCAGCTGGGAGGCAGAGCCAATTGCCCACCGTATGCCATGGAAGAACACAGTGGAAAAACAAATATCGGTGAGTAAATTTCATCTTTTTTTTACACTAGATGACAAGAGCAAGAAGATTGAAAACCCTGCCAAAATTCAGTTTGCTGAACAGAGACTGTAGCTGAAGGAGTATCACCTTCTTGGCCCCCTGGCTGGATGCAATTGAATCCATCAAACCCATCAAATTATCAAGAGGAACCCCAAAAATGTGCTACCCACTGCAGTGTGGATAGATGTTTCGGAAAGGCATCCAGACCTCATACTTTTTCAACTTTGACTTGCCTGTACTAAAATAGTTATAGCAACTAGAGAAATGAAGGAAAACTTACAATTTTGGAAAGGAGACAACTAGCAGCATCAAATGTGAGGTCACTTGTCTTTCTACTCTTAAGTTAGTGTTCATAACTATTACTTGAACATGGCGCTATAGGAAAAAACATACTTCAGTCACTTCAAAGATACAAAAATGGTTCAACACCATGGAATTCCTTAGTGTATTCAGGATCTACTGCCAACCTAAGAAAAATGGTACCCTACTGGTATGTGATGGGTTGACATAACATATTGGGTGCCAGGAGCGTGGCTACCAATGGAACAAGGATGGCAAAGCAAACAGTGTATGTGTAATTCTATGGCTACCAGTTGAAACAGACTAGGGAGTCAGCCAGTGTATGTACAGACTACCAGTGAAACACTGGGGGGGCATGCAGTGTATGTGGGTATGTCTGACTACCAGTGGGCAGAGGAATAAGGCTGGGGGTCAGAGAGTGTATGTGGGGGATTTGCAACTACCATTGTGCACTGGTATCTGGCTGGGAATCAGTGTATGTCCCCCACACACAGGGTTTTTTGTGGGGGAGTTTCATTATTTTGTATTCAGACCTCATTGGGGAGCATCAAAAATAAATAAATAAATAATACTCCTTTGTGTGCCACAGGGGTGTCTACTGCATTGCAAGCCCCATGGCACACACAGGGTTCATTTTTATTATTATTATTATTTTTTTTTTTATTCAGACCTCATTGGGGGACATCAGTGCCCCTTCCCATGGTCTGAATAAAAGATAATGAAAACAAAAATCCTGTATTTGCAGCAGGGGAGGTGTCTCTGTTGGACCCCTCCTGTCACACGCACAGTGTTAATAAATGTTTTCATTATTTCTTATTCAGACTTAGTGGGTGGGGGGCATCAGGACCCCTCCTGATGCCCCCCCAAGCAGGTCTGAATAAAAAATAAGCTTCAAAAGAAATGTATTTGTGTATGCCATGGGGTGTCCAGCACATTCCAATGTGCTAGACCTCCCTGTGACACAAGACAGGTTATTTTTAATTATCATTTATTTTTCATCAGACCTTGTGGTGGGACATCAGGATCCCTCCTGATGCACCATACAAAAAGAAAATTCAGCATCACCAAGAAATTTTAGTAAGCAGGTACTTGAACACTAATACGTGAAGGTGCCAAGTAGTGATATGGAAACCAAATAAACAAAAGAAAGGATAAGAACTACTACAAATGGCACTTCTAATTTCACCAAACCATAAATAATAAAGATATATAAACTAGTTCTACAGTAAATCAAGATAGTATAAAGTCTGGATTGTGTTTCACGGTACTGGAGGTGTATTAGTGAAAAAAACATAATCTTTATTATAGAATAATTTTTAAAAAACAAAATTTAAAAATATTAGTGACAAAGTAGGGAGAAAAATTTTATATATATATATATATATATATATATATATATATATATATATATATAAAATGGGAAACACCGCTGATATTTATCACTGTGAGTTTTATTGCTCTGGAGCAATGTGATACGCTTACAAACAAACATACCACAGTCTGATCTCTTGAAAATGAGGGACACCATGGTGGGAAAAAGGGATAGAGTGATTTGGGTCTCAAAAAAGTACTGTCCCTCCTAATGAGGGACTCTAGGGAGGCATGGGGTTGGGAATACACTATCTTTACCAATTATTTTTATATCAACTAATCCATAACACTGTAAAAGCTGTTACATATATTGCAGGAGTAGCACATTATAATATGGTATACACACATACTTTCATTACTTGCTCCAGCTTGCCCATTAGTTTGTGCAAATGGTATTGGGTATATCCTTTACTTTGGTCAAGTTCAACTTATCTTTATGCAATCTGATTTATACTATACATTATTGTATTCTCATTAACTGGTATACACCTTGCATATAATTGGGCCTTATGTTCAGAAGAAAAGTAGAAGAATTCTGGGGCAAACCAATTGCAGTATAGGAGACAATAACAATTCACATTTATTTAAAGTGATAGGTCTCCAACACATTTTAAAGCAATGCGCATACCTGCAAACTTTTTATTTTGCACTTCACGGAGGGGGATTCCTTTGGTGCTGCTGGGGGAGATAAATGATGTGATTCACTTCAAAATGGGAGAGGGGGTTAATCATGAGTGGAGATGGGACTTCACAGACCTGGTATAACTGCAATGAATACTCTGGGGAAGGAGGAGAAATGGGAGAAACAGATGGGGAAGGAGCAGATGTGGGCAGAGTTTCAGAAGAAACTCCCCACATCTGAAGAATCAGCCTCTGCCCTGGAGACCCGGGAATACAGAGGCAAAATCGGAGTCTCCGGGGCAAAACCAGAGAGTTCCCAGCTATGGCAATGCGCTGAAGACCTGTTAAAGGGGTTTAATGATTTCCTTTTATTAAAATGGGGATTTTAAGTTCCCTACAGTGCAATTGATTTGCCCCAAAATTCCTCAACTTTTCTTTTGAACATACGGCCCAATATTTCTGATTTTTTTCTAAGCTCCTTTACAGATGGTAGACTATTTAGTGTTCTTGATTAGAACAGTTCAGTTTTCTAATGTGCTATTACTGAACATGTTCATTTTTTTTGGCCTTGATTTTATTTTCCCCTTTTCATGTTTGTTTTACTTTATATCAATATAGTGATCTACATTTTAATTTGTCTGTTTCCCAAAATCAAGGGGTTATATCTATAAATTATACATAGGGTATATGTGTGTCTCCAATGTAGTTTTCTTTTCTCTTTGTATCTTCCTGCCATTTTATCTCCCTACCTCTAGAGGAATCCTATTGAAATGTCGCCCTCTAATTGACGACCATTACAATGGAGAGATTCGCCTGCATCAAAAGGGTGACATCAGAATGTTGCCCACATCAAAAGGGCGACATTCTGATATTGCACTCTTAAGGGTCGACCTGCTCACCATTTTCATGTTGCAAGAATTCAAGCAAACCTTGGCATACCATAATTTGAGTGTGAACGGTGAAATGGCAAAGGCTGAACCTGGTAGTCTTACCAACTGTTACTATATATTAGCTGGCTGTACCATGAAACACTGCACTGCTTGTAGGATGACTACCATGTACCCAATCCTCGACTGCATAGAAATAGGCAAGCTAAGGCCCTCCAAGCTGTTCAGAACTACAATCCCCATCATCTCCAACCAACCGCTGGCTGGGGATGATGGAAATTGTAGTCCTGAATGGCTAGAAGCCTCTGCAAACAGACTATGCAGGACAATTGTATTTATTTCGGGCCCCAAAATACAATAAACATTCGCCCCTGGATGTAAGTAGAAGTTATTGATCCATGGGGAAGATGGTCCCACTTGTATACCAAGCTCTGTTACTCAAGCACCCTCTGCAGTTCTGCCAAAAAAAGACACTCAGATAATAACTCCCTCTTACCAGATTCATCTTGACAGCTCCCCCAGGGCCAGCCCTGCTCTGCAGCCTGCTGCTCTCCATTCTACCAGCTGCAGTGATAACCATGTTGACAAGGGTATCCTAATGAAATGTTGCCTTCTAGTTGGAGACCATCAAAAGGCAACCATCAAGAGGGCTACATTTCAATAGGACACCACAGTATTAAACCAATGGACTAGGGTTCACTTTTAAAATGTTGCATACAAAAGAGCGTGCAACTACACTGTGCGTTCAACATGTCACCGTGATGAAAAGGGCAACATGAGAATCTCACCCTGCATCAAAGCACGAGATTCTCATGTTGCCTCCTTAATCGTCGATTCAACCCAGCCCGCATTCACCCACATTAACTCTTTGTGTGCCTCCGACCTCCTACCACTACAGAAAAAGGTCCCACCTTTTTGAAAACAAATGATGGCATCCGAGTTTAGCTACTCTCCATGATCTCAGATATGGTGTTAAAGTCCACAACCATGCAACCTATATTGCCCTGCATAGGAACCTGTACTCAGCTTTATCTCATCGTAGTCCATTACTCCTCCATGAATCTAAGGGGATTTTATAATAGGCCACTAGAATGATTTTTTATATTTATGGAGAAAAGAGGGGAGCTGGGTTAACACAAATATTACAACACAAAAATGCATCTCCCCACTATTTGAACTATATTCTAGCTGCCACAACCCTCATATATCATTGGTTTGCTCATATGCATTGCATTCTGGTCCCTATCATTTTCATTCCTCTCTCTTTCTGGTCTCTGTGGTCCAGATCGTATTTGCAATTTATTTGGTTTACTGTACTATTTTCTGTTAAGTACATTCATTTAATTTAGTTATGTCTCCCAGATTACAGGTCCCCAGTTTTGTGTTTATTACAGACTCACACTAAACATGGCTAGCAGACCTCTAATTTAAAAGCAGCACATTCAAACCAATAATGTTATTTATGTTCTCAGCTAACAGTGCCTGAAATATCACTTAGAAACATAGATTTTGACAGCAGAAAAGAACCAACTGGCTCATCCAGTCTGTCCATTTTCCTATTTAATGAAAATACACAAAATTACATGCTTGTCAGCAAAGACTTGCCTATCCGAAGACATTTAACTCCCTTACAGTACTAGTCCCTGCTTTAAAAAAGTAAATGATACCTCTCAGAACAATATTGTGAATTCTGACAGTTGGTTTCACAGCAGATGGGATCCAGGGTGATATCTGACTGCCATTTGGAGTCAAGAAGGTTTTTTTTTTACCTACTTGGGACTTAATTGAAAACGAGTAGTGTTTCTTTTTTTTGGGTTGTTGCCTTCCTCTGGATCAACAGGGGTGACATAGCATGGCCTGAACGTGCATACCTTCCTTCATTTCAAATGGCCAAAGAGAGACAATTTTCTTTTTCAGGTGGTATTGTTGGGGTGTGACTGGTGGGAAGAACATTATGAAGAATGTTTAAAGGGATAGTAACACTTCGTTTTAACTTTATTTTATTTTGTAGGCATTAAAAAAACATGAAGAATGATATAAGTCTTATCTCTCAAACCTTTATGGTTTATGAGATATTCACAAGCAAAGTTCCCCTCCCCGCCCCTTTTTCCTAGTGTAAGACATCTCTTCTCAGATGTGGATCAGGTTGTATGACAGTACAGATAACAGAAGGGGACAATTTTCTTTGTATGAAAACAATGAAAGCCCTTCCCCCCTTGAAAAGTTTTTCAGCTTTTTCCATTATCTTAATTGAAGATTGTCCCTCTCTGCAGTCTACCTGGGCATCTCCCTTCTTATCTGGTTGAACAGGGGGGGGATACTTTGTTTGTGAATATCTCTTAAACCATAAAGGTTTCAGAGATAAGACTTATATCATTCTTCATGTTTTTTTAATGCCTACAAAATAAAATAAAGTTAAAATGAAGTATTACTATCCCTTTAAGTTACTACTTCATGACCTATTGAAATCTGTTTATGTCATAAATTACTTGAGAAGGCAAAATATTTTATTTAAACAGACTAATTTATAAACAAATATACAGAAGTTTACACAAATGATATTTCTGTGGAGCAATGACATGCCCGTTGTACATTTTGATCTCATAAAATACAGACACCTAGGCAGGAACAAGCAACAGGGATTTGCATCTCAAAGATAGACTGTCCCTATTAAAGGGGAACTATCACCTCTATACAAGTTTTCCTATAGTGGTAACATGTAATCTGTGTGGTTTTATATAATGCAGGCTATGGCAAAATTTACCTTTTTAAAAATGAGCCAGTCAGAGGCGTAACTAGAAGCCATGGGGCCCTGGTGCAAGAATTGCCACGGGCCCCCCTCCGACCACATTGGCCCCCCTCAACCACATTGGCCACCTCCACATTGCCCCTTCCACAATGCCCCCATCACAATGCCCCTCATGCGCCACATTTCCCCCCAATCTCCACAATGACCCTCATTCTCCGCATTTCCCTCCAATCTCCACAATGACCCTCATTCTCCACATTTCCCCCTAATCTCCACAATGCCCCCATCGCCACATTGCCCCTACTGACCCCCGTACTCCTACCTCCTGGTGGTCTAGCAGTGTGTGTGACATGCTCCCGCGCGGTCCTTAGTAATGCAGAGCGCTGGGAGATTATGTCATCTCTCAGCGCTCTGCATTACTCGAGCGCTGGCCCCCGGGACATCAGCTGTGCTGCGGGCGGGTGGCGAGGGGGTCGCAGGGGGCGGCCGGGCCCCTGAGAGTGACGGGCCGGTCGCAGGTGCGACCCCTATTGTTACGCCACTGGAGCCAGTAACTTAATTTCAGGACAGTACATTTTTGTACAGCAGCCTATCAATCTTCGTCTGTTCCCTCCACAAGTATTGTCTCTTTCCAACCTCCTCAAATGACTGAGGATTTCTCCACAAAAGCTGCAGCACTCTCTTGCCAGTGAGACGAATATTGACAGGCTGTGGGTCAGAGCTGTACCCTCGGTCTGTCCTGAAGTAAGGCACCGGCTCATTTTTAAAACGGTAATTTTCACCATAACCTGCATTATATAAATAAATACAGATTACATGTTATCGTTACAGGAACATTACACAGAGGCAAACTTGTATAGAGGTAATAGCTCCCCTTCAAAGAGGGGCATTTGAGAGGCATGCTTATGCACATTATAGATTTTAACCTCAAGTATTCTTCTTATTCTGAAAATTGCTTACCATAATTCCTGAAATATATTAAATCCATTAATATATTTAAATGTTTCTATCATATCACCCTCTCCCAACTTTCATCCAAACAACACATAAAGTTCTTAGAGTCTATCCTGATACCCTGTGTCATAAAGACCCTACACCATTTTGTAGGGATTTTCTTATCTCATCTTTACCCATCTCCTACCAGAGCATATGCTAGCCTCTTAGCAAATGCATTTAGTTACCAAAAAACCCCATTTAATACCTTGTATGATAGAAAAAATGCACCGTGTAGCAATGCATTAAGGGCTTCTTTAGCATCAAAGGGGTTAAAAAAAAGATGTTAACGTGCGAGATAAATAAATGCAATGGATCCTCATTTTGTATAATCTATGGGTATATCTCATTAAGCTTTCCCTGTTCCTGGAGTGGGCAATTAGATGGCACTCAGCGGGTGTGAACTACAACTCCCATCACCCCCCCCACCAGTTGATAATGGGAGTTGTAGCCAACAACAGCTGGAGGGCTACAGGTTTTCCACCCATGCCCTACTCACAAGTTTCTTTTTACTCCTCCTCTCCCTTAGTTCCAAATTCTGTTCTGTCCTCCCCAAGGACATCTGAAGGTCACTCTGTAATTACAGGTGTCATTTGACTCTTCCCTTACAACACTGTACTTTGACCGTGTAATAAACACTGTACTCCTTACATGCACTTCACTTCTTTGTTGCTAGGGCTTAGTTATAGTGACATTACCTCTCTCTCCTGTCTTGGCCCAGTCACAGGGCCTCTTTCTCTCTGCAGACCCTATGATGTATATCCTAAAACAAATATTATTATTGCATTATTATTTTGATACAAAATCTTACAATCGACACCATTCAGTCCAGATACTGTTTTGGTGTGGGACAGCTTTTTGTACCGAATAATAAAGTGGGGGGTTGTTTTTTAATATAATAGAGTGCCAGTAGCCAGCTATTCACCTTTCTTATTGCAGTGGCTCGATGTGGCTAGCAAAAACTTGTAAGACAACAATGATCACACATTATCTATCTATCTATCTATCTATCTATCTATCTATCTATCTATCTATCTATGCTGTACTTGCCATTTGCTTGCAATATAAATAATTTTTGAGTAATGTATCTTTATTTCTTGGAGGCACTGTGTTGCCCTTTATGCTAATGAATTTCTATGCTGGGGCATTATGGCCCCATACTGTCCTATGATTTCATGAATCTAGGAGGAGCCCACACAAACTGGGGGTATTTCTAATAGGACAAGTGTGCGATATGTGTGGTGTCAACTAAAATTAATTAGCATGTGCATATCATTTTCATAAAATGCCAGACTGTGCCACCAAAACACAAAGATTACTATCTCAGAAAATATTTAGTTTGTAGAAAAATGGCTAATACTGTATGGCGGAATTATATATAACTTGTCTTAAAGTGACAGGTTCACTTTAAAATAAAATACTAGAACTAAAATACACATCTCTTTTACTCCAAGCGTGTCCAACTCCAATCCCTGAGGGTACCCAGCATTTCAATATTTAAAGATTTTCCTTGCTTGAGCACACAAAAGTTAAATGACAGTAGAAACTTATAATAATAAATCCCCCATTTGCCTTAATTTAGGCATTAAATCCTTATTGTTACTTTACTCGGTACTAGATATCATGTACATAGAGGGGCATAGGTGTTTGTTGCAGGACTCCTGCACACTGAATACTTTTTAAATGGGAGGAGGTTGGAGTTCTGGAGTCCTGTAGCAAAGAGCCATGCATGTGCACTGACATGATATCCAGTACTAATGACACATTTTGGGGATCCAATACATGCATGATTTATAGCTTCTATGAGTAGTTGCTTCCCAGATTAAGGTACATAGAGGTTTATTATTAGATGTTGTTCATGTTCCTTTAAGAGGTGGCACAGTCTTTTGGAATGGCCCATCTGTATTCAAAAGTGGTAAAAATCTTACATTATGATAAACTGCTAGGTACCCTCAAAAGCTGGGGTTGGACACCCTTGGATTATATGAAAGTACTTTTTGAACATTGTAGATATATTATCATGTTCATTCTGTAAGGCCTATGAGACCATACCTGGTAACTCTCCAGGTCTGTTTTATTGACTCCAGTTTTCATTGTTCGGTATCAGATCTCCTGGAACTGAGGAGCTCTCTTTCCGTGTCAGAGTGTACCCTCTTAGCACCAGCCATTCCCCATCCACTTTCATATCAAAGCCAGACTTTTTCCAACTTTGTCATTTTCATATCTCTTTACTGCATTCCTGATATGATACTTCTCAACATTTTGTCACTCCTACCCCAGGACTCCTTAGTGCTCCAGTTTAGGATGCCACTGTTTCTATAAAGACTGCGGAAAAAAATGTGAACGCTGCATTTCAATGAGTTTGTTTTTGATATTATGATTGTGAGACCTAAGAATACTATCTATATGATACTGATTCTGCATTCCTGCCAAACATATCCAAGGGCAGTAGTACAAAGGGAGGCGGATGCAAATTCCTCCCCATTGCTGGCTGCAGAAATTAGACACAAGCCTAAGAGAGCATGTGTGTGTGTGTGGGGGGGGGGAATTAACCAGTCCTGTCCAAATTACTGCAGGATTCTCATCCCCAAACACACACGCATACATATACACACACACACCAAACATAAATATTCACTTTGCAGTGCAACTCTTTGCTACCAGCAGTTCTAGGAAGCTGTAGTACAACACCAGTAGGGGAGCCACAAGTTAGACAATCCCTGATGTATTGTTGGATTTGTTCCATTTAATCAAGCTTTATGTTCAGTGCTATGTTTACATTCCATTCGGAAGAATATTTTCTACTAATAATTTTCAGAATTTGTATTTTTTGCACTTATCTGTTATTTGTGTAGCTCTTGATTATATGTAGGAGGATGTTTATTCCTTTTTTCTTTTTCTGACCAGCATTTTATACCTTGATTATATATTTATTGTTATTTTATAGATGTATGCAGGTCTAGGAGGTAATATTGTGGGACAACCCATGTCTTTGTTTCTGTTGTTGTTCTTAATTGTTTTTATTGATGGTGCAAGCTGTATATTGTTTATGTATTGTTGGTTTAAGAGCCTCATTTAATGGGTCTGCTTTTGGTTCATTACACACTTTCTTTTGGTGTGTTTTTGACCTATTTTGTTCTAATGCTTACATTTAATCCCTGAGTGCACAAAACTACTTCAGTGTTTTTTGTACTTTCTCTTATTTACTGGTGCAAGCAATATTTGAGTTTTTGTCTGGTGCCACAGATTGGCCAATCCCAGATGTCCTTTAAGAAATAAAAGGTGCCTTGTCCCCCCCCCCCCCCCGATTTAAAAAATGTGGATGACGGGATGTATGCATATATTATGTGTGTGTGTTGAGGAGACAACATATGCAATGACTGACAAACATTCTCAGCACTTCAAAATGAATTAATTTATTGTAGTGTTATCATTTCAATGCGAATAGACATATTTTCAGGACCATCAACTGACCACACACTCTCCTATATATAAACATAATATGAAAAACCCTCCAACTAGCGTGTGCTGTCATTGCTGATGTAATTGACCCCTCAAAATTACATAGTAACATAGTAGATAAGGCTGAAAAAAGACAAACGTCCATCAAGTCCAGCCCACGCCAATAACACTCCCGTTGATCCAGAGGAAGGCAACAAAAAAGCCCTCTGGAGCAATTTCCAATGCAGTCCCAAGTGTGTGTGTGTGTGTGTGGGGGGGGAAACTATTCCTTCCTGACTCCAACTGGCAGTCAAATAGTTCCCCGGATCAATATCCTATTTGCTTTGAAGCCATCTGTCATAATTGTCAATATTGTTCTGTGCTGGATAGGCATCCATTGCTTTTTTGAATGCAGTTGCATTATCTGCAAGCACAACATCCCGAGGCAAAGAATTCCATAGCCTTACCGCCCTTACTGTAAAGAATCCCTGCCTATGTTTTAGTCGAAAACGCCTTTCCTCAAGTCTTAATGGATGACCTCTTGTTCTTAGCTCAGCTCTGCATCAATAATTCATTGGATAGTTCTTTGTATTGACCTTGAATGTATTTGTAAATGGTAATCATATCACCCTTTAGATGTTTCTTCTCTAATGTAAACAAACCCAGTTTGGCTGGTCTCTCTTTGTAACTCAGATCCTCCAATCACTTTATCAGTTTTGTTGCACGTCTCTGCACCTTTTCCAGTTCAGTAATGTCTTTTTTTAGAACAGGCGCCCAAAATTCATTAATACATATTCATTAATACATATTCATTAATGTGGCACTAAACACATTCAAGAACCACTCAATGTGCAAAGTGTGACCATGCCACACATTGAAGCAAGTCCATCTACTATCTTTTTTTCATTGTATAATTATATATTTCATCATGCAGCCATTGTCGATCCACCTCAGGATGAGAACCTCCTAAGCAAGGCTCCAACAACTTCAGTGCCTTTTGTTGTTGTGTACCAACAAATATGGTAATTTCATCTATTCATCTTGTCTTTCTTGGGTGTTTAGAATCGAGTGGAATCCATTCCAGAATTTGTTTGGTCCATCTACCATCAGGTCTTCCTGTTCTCCTGGCACATGCTCATATGGGGTTATGGGGAGGTGCTATGTGGCCTGTCCATTTCCATTCCAAGTACTTTACTCTTTCAATGATGTCATAGGCCTTTGTTTGCTGATGAATCCATGCACACGTTTTCATCTCTTTTTGTTATTTTAGAATTTCTGCACCATACTTCACTGAGTAACCTTAAGTTTTTGTATGGCTTTGGGACTGAGTGTCTATGACTCCCAGCCATACGTAAGGACTGGGAGAACACATTGGTCAAAAAGCCTTCTTGAGGCAGAGTGGTAAATTTGTTTTAAAAATGGTACTATTGGTACTACAAACTACTAAGTTTTCCAAATGCTTGCCATCCCAATTTTATTCATCGCTCAGTTTTCATCATGGTGTTTCCATCTGTTGACATTTCTTGTTCAAGGTAAATAAACTTGTCACTAGTGATGATCGAGCACCCCGATGCTCGGGTGTTCGGGTGCTCTGGCCGAGCGCCCCCGGAGGCTCGAGTGCTCGGCCGAGCACCCGAGCCCCATTGAAGTCAATGGGAGGACTCGAGCATTACACCAGGCACCCCCTGCTCTGATGAGGGGAGGGTGCCTGGTTCATAGGAAAAGGTCAGAAAATGATGGAAACACCACAGAAATGGTTCAGGGACAGCATAGGGAGGATGTCTGGATGCATCTTGGACTCCAACGTCGCTGCTGGGAACGATGTTTCGCCCGTAGTACGCCATTTTTACAGACTGACCGTAAAACACACAAAAAGGAAGATAAAAACGATTTTAGGCGAAAAATTGTTACCAAACAGTATTTGCTGTATATTTACTTGTATATCATCTGCAAATTCTGCAAAAAATTTCATTGATTTTTCGGAACTGGGGCCATGATTAAGAGGGAAACGTGCGCAGCGTAAAGCAGGTGTTCAACGTGGTTATGGCCCGGGTAAGGTACAGCATTCAGGAACGGAGGCCGCAGCTACCACAGGTTTTACAACATGTCCGTTTGCCCTTGTTAAGTCCAAAATTTATAGTCGGAACAGTGGGGTCTGATCCATTGAGTAAAAGTGACGAAGTGACTTAGTGGATGAAGCCAAGAACTACCTTCTTCTCTGTCGAACACCTCAGCCCTATTTAATTCAATGGGAGGACCTGAGGCACTCCGATACAACCTGTATATCACAAAATGGAGGGCCTCATTCACATTGTGGTACAATAGTTCAGGTAGTGGTCCAACACTCATAAAGCCTATGCACTAAGTGAAAGGGCTGCCAAAAATTAGACTGAAATGTCACTCCAATACACCCTTTATTACACATAAAGGAGGGCATCATACACACCCTTGAAAAATTAGGATTAATGGCCTGCTGGTGACCCTCTAAAACATTAGGGGCGAGGGCATGCCGCTAAGCTGACCATCTAAAACATTAGGAATGAGGGTCTGCTGCTGAGCCGACCATCTAAAACATTATGGGTGAGGGTCTGCTGCGGAGCTGACCATCCTAAACATTATATGCGAAGGCCCGCTAGTGAGCTGACGCTATAAAACATTATATGAGAGGGCCCGCTAGAGAGCTGACCCAATAAAACATTATATGAGAAGGCCCGCTGGTGAGCTGACCTATACAAAAATTGTCAAACAGGGCCCGCTGGTGAGCTGGCCCTATATAAAAATTATATCACAGGGCCCGCTGGTGAGCTGGCCCTATATAAAAATTATATCACAGGGCATATGGAAGAGGAGGAGGAGGATGAGAAGATTAAGAGTCAACCATATACCCGTTTTTGGGTGGAAGGGGTGAATGGGAATACAGAGTATTCCCATCATTGTAAATAACATATCTAAAGTGACTTTATGTTCACCCGGGGCTTTCCTCCAGTGGAGTGGAGAAGTCAGGGGAAATCCAGGCCTTGTTCATTTTTATAAGTGTCAACCTATCAGCATTTTCGGTGGAAAGGCGGATACGCTTATCTGTTATGATGCCACCAGCAGCACTAAATACCCGCTCAGACAGAACGCTGGCGGCAGGGCAGGCCAGCACCTCCAAGGCGTAGAGTGCCAGTTCATACCACGTGTCCAGCTTGGACACCCAGTAGTTGTAAGGCACAGAGGGATCATTGAGGACGCTGACACGGTCTGCTACGTACTCCTTCACCATCTTCCAAAACTTTTCCCTCCTTGTGACACTAGGCCGCGCATCAGGGTGAGGGTGCTGGCGGGGTGTCATGAAGGTGTCCCACGCCTTGGAGAGTGTTGCCCTGCCTTTGTCGGAACTGCTGTGTGCTCCCCTTTTCTCCCCTTCTCGGTTGGCCAAGGTAGCACATACTCTGCCGCCAGCGTTGTCAGATGGAAAATTTTGGAGCAATTTTTCGACAAGAACCTTCTGGTATTGCACCATTTTGCTTGTCCTCTCCACCGGAGGAATGAGAGATGAGAAATTCTCTTTGTAGCGGGGGTCCAGAAGGGTGAACACCCAGTAATCCGTGTTGTCTAAAATGCGTATAACGCTTGGGTCACGGGAAAGGCAGCCTAACATAAAGTCAGCCATGTGTGCCAGAGTACCAACAGGCAAGATTTCGCTGTCCTCACCAGGAGGATGATTCTCAATCTCCTCATCCTCTTCCTCCTCTTCTGCCCACCCACGCTGAAGAGATGGAAATAAAGTTCCATGGCTACCCTCTGTAGCGGAGGCAACCGTGTCTTCCTCCTCCTCCTCCGCCTCCTCCAATTGTCGCTGAGAAGACGAAGTGAGGGTGCTCTGGCTATCACCTTGTGTAAGCTCTTCCTCCCCCATTTCCACCTCTTCCACATGCAAAGCGTCGGTTTTAATTGTGAGCAGCGAGCATTTCAGTAGACACAGAAGTTGGATGGTTACACTGTTAATAGCGTTATCGCCGCTCACCATCTGTGTCGATTCCTCAAAATTGCGTAAAACCTCACAGAGGTCTGACATCCATTCCCACTCCTCACTTCTGATTAGAGGAAGTTGAACGGAGAGGCGACGACCGTGTAACAGCTGGTACTTCACTACTGCCCTCTGCTCCTCACAAAGCCGGGCCAACATGTGGAAGGTGGAGTTCCAGCGCGTGCTCACGTCACACAGCAGCCGGTGAGCTGGCAATTGTAAGCGCTGCTGCAGCGTCAACAGGCCAGCTGAAGCTGTAGATGACTTACGGAAATGTGCACACACGCGGCGCACCTTCGTCAAGAGATCATGCAAATTGGGGTAGGTTTTTAGAAATCGCTGAACCACTAAATTAAATACATGCGCTAGGCATGGTACGTGTGTGAGCTTGCCGAGCTCCAAAGCCGCCACCAAGTTACGCCCATTATCACACACAACCATGCCTGGTTGCAGGTTGAGTGGCGAGAGCCACTGCTCGGTCTGGTGACTAATCCCCTGCAACAGCTCTGAGGCCGTGTGCTGTTTGTCCCCAAGGCAGATCAGCTTCAGCACGGCCTGTTGATGCTTCCCCACTGCAGTGCTACACTGCTTCCAGCTACCGGCTGATGGGTGAGTGGCGCTGCGCGCAGAGAATTCGGAGGTGGAAACGGAGGAGGAGGAGGAGGAGGAGCCAATAACGTAGGTGCTGGCGGAAACCCTGATGGAGGTAGGGCCCGCAATCCTCGGCGTGGGTAGCACCTGTGCCATCCCAGGGTCCGAGTCGCTCCCAGCCTCCACGACATTCACCCAGTGTGCCGTCAGGGAAATGTAGCGTCCCTGGCCACAAGCACTTGTCCATGTGTCAGTCGTTAAGTGGACCTTCCCAGTAACTGCGTTGGTCAGGGCACGGGTGATGTTAAGGGACACATGGTGGTGTAAGGCGGGGACGGCACACCGGGAAAAGTAGTGGCGGCTGGGGACTGCGTACCGAGGGACAGCTGCTGCCATCAGGCTGCGGAAGGACTCAGTGTCCACAAGCCTAAATGGCAGCATTTCGATGGCCAGTAATTTGGAAAGGTGTGAGGTTAGTGCTATGGCCTGTGGGTGGGTGGCTGGGTATTTTCGCTTGCGCTCAAATGCCTGGGGTAACGACATTTGGACGCTGCGCTGGGACAGGGAAGTGGATGTGGTCGCTGATGGTGCTTCACATGGTACAGGTGCAGGGCGGGAGGTATGCGGGCCTGCGCCTTCGACAGGCGATTGGCCGGCACCGAAAACAGGGGAAGAGGAGGCAGTGGTGTGGCCTGCAGACACAGATTGGCGATCCGGGCGTTCCTCCCACTTATTACGGTGCTTGGATGCCATGTGTCGGATCATGCTGGTGGTGGTGAGGTTGCTAGTGTTCATGCCTCGGCTCATTCTGGTGTGGCACAGGTTGCAAACTACAATTCTTTTGTCGTCCGCACTTTCCTTAAAAAAACACCATACCGCGGAACACCTACCCCTTGGCAAGGGAGATTTACGCAAGGGGGTGCTCCGTGGAACATTTGCGGGCCGGTTTGGTGCGGTCCGCCTTCTTTCTTTAGCCACACCACTGCCTCTTCCAGCCTGTTGCGGTGCTGCAGATGGCTCACCCTCAGGACTGCTGTCATCGCTCGGCTTTCCACCTTCCCAGGTGGGGTCAGTGACCTCATCGTCCACCAAGTCCTCCTCCACTTCCTCACTCTGATCATCCTCCTCATTTCTTGATCCCACCACATCCTCAGTCATTGACAACTGTGTATCATCCTCCTCATCAAGGTCTTGAGACAGATTGTGGTTGATTTGATGGCAACTGTGTCTCATCATCATCATCCACTTCCTTTGACCTTAAATGCCGTTCCCCTCTGTCATCTTCTTGTGATTGGGTACCCTCTAGAGGTTGTGAATCAGGGCACAAGATCTCATGTTCCTCTGCAAGCATGCTGCTTGGAGAGAGGTTCAAATCAAGGATTGGTGATGAGACGAGCTCCTCACTATATCCCAGTGTGGGATCACTTCTTTGGCCAGACCCTCTATGGTGGGAGGAAGGATGATCAGGGTGAGGATTATGATGACCAGACTCTTGGCTAGTGAGAGTGGACTTGGTGGAAGACAGGGTGGTGCTTAACCGACTGGAAGCAGTATCAGCTGAAATCCAACCGACCACCTGTTCGCAGTGGTCTGACCTCGAGAGTGATGTCCTGCGACGCCCTGTAAACTGAGACATGAAGCTAGGTATGGTGGATGTCTTTCTTTCTTGTGCTCTGGCACCAGGCACAGTTTCTACGCGTCCTGACCCGCGCCCTGAACTATCAGGATCACGTCCACGTCCCCGTCCCTTTTTACCCGCCTTCTTCATATTAAACGGAATATATGCCGGTAATCTGCGGCTAGGCACACGAAACAGAATGTGACGCTAATCTGCGGCTAGGCACACTAAACAATATGTGACGTTAATCTGCGGCTAGGCACACTAAACAATATGTGACGCTAATCTGCGGCTAGGCACAGTGAACGGAATATGTGACGTTAATTTGTGAATTTGCACACTAAACAATATGTGACGCTAATCTGCGGCTAGGCACACGAAACAGAATGTGACGCTAATCTGCGGCTAGGCACAGTGAACGGAATATGTGACGTTAATTTGTGAATTTGCACACTAAACAATATGTGACGCTAATCTGCGGCTAGGCACACTAAACAATATGTGACGTTAATCTGCGGCTAGGCACACTAAACAATATGTGACGCTAATCTGCGGCTAGGCACACTAAACAATATGTGACATTAATCTGCGGCTAGGCACACTAAACAATATGTGACGCTAATCTGCGGCTAGGCACACGAAACAGAATGTGACGCTAATCTGCGGCTAGGCACAGTGAACGGAATATGTGACGTTAATTTGTGAATTTGCACACTAAACAATATGTGACGTTAATTTGTGAATTTGCACACTAAACAATATGTGACGCTAATCTGCGGCTAGGCACACAAAACAGAATGTGATGCTAATCTGCGGCTAGGCACAGTGAACGGAATATGTGACGTTAATTTGTGAATTTGCACACTAAACAATATGTGACGCTAATCTGCGGCTAGGCACACTAAACAATATGTGACGTTAATCTGCGGCTAGGCACACTAAACAATATGTGACGCTAATCTGCGGCTAGGCACACGAAACAGAATGTGACGCTAATCTGCGGCTAGGCACACGAAACAGAATGTGACGCTAATCTGCGGCTAGGCACAGTGAACGGAATATGTGACGTTAATTTGTGAATTTACACACTAAACAATATGTGACGTTAATTTGTGAATTTGCACACTAAACAATATGTGACGCTAATCTGCGGCTAGGCACACTAAACAGAATGTGACGCTAATCTGCAGCTAGGCACAGTGAACGGAATATGTGACGTTAATTTGTGAATTTGCACACTAAACAATATGTGACGTTAATTTGTGAATTTGCACACTAAACAGAATGTGACAATAATCTATGGCTAGGCACACGTTTAAAATGGCCCTTTTTGTCGCTGCGTTGTAAAATAATTGGCCCTGTGCACCTAACAGAATATGTCAGCTTGTCACTGCACTGTGAAATATTTGTCCCTGTGCACCTAGTACAATGTCACCTTAGAACATGTCCCCCCCCACAAAAAAATTAAATTCTGCCACCCCCAAAAAAAATTAAATGCTGCCCCCACACACAACAGTCCTAAAAAGGACTTTTGGGTCTTGAAAGAGTTTCAACAATTTTATTCTCCCTACACTGACTTCCTGTGCATCTAGTATTATATGTCACCTTACTAATATCCCCCCCACAAAAAAAAAGGAAATTGTGCCCCCCCAAACAAAATATAAATGCTGCCCCCACACACAACAGTCCTAAAAAGGACTTTTGGTTCTTGAAAGAGTTCCAACAATTTTATTCTCCCTACACTGACTTTCCCTGCCTGATCGCATCTCTCCCTGGCTAAGAATGAGCCGAACTCGCGCGTCGGGTGCTATACAGCACCCAATCACGGGTTCTGGCCAGCCAATCAGTGTAATGCCAGCAGCCAACATGGCTGCTGGCATTACACTGATGTCAGAGCCTCCCCGCACGTTTATTGGCTGCGCAGCAGCCGCGAAACGTGCGGGGAGGAGACCCGAACATGGCGGGCGAGCACATGCGGTACTCGTACGAGTACCGCCATGTGCCGAGCAGAGCGATGCTCGAGCCGAACCGAGCTTCGGCCGAGCATGCTCGCTCATCACTACTTGTCACCTTCTTCTAGTTCTTGTCCATCTACTGTGATTTTCTTTATTATGGTAAATTTGTTAATCATGACTTGTATTTTATTGATATTCATCTTCAAGCCAAAATTTTTGCTTTCCTGTTGTAGCTGTTCAATGCGTTCTTACAGTTCTTCAGAAATACTCTCAAAGAGTATGATGTCATCAGCAAACAATACTTTTTTTGTCCCAGTTTAGTTTCTGGAAAATTTCTTCTAAAAAAGCAGAAAATAGTTTTGGAGAGATTGTGTCTCCTTGTTGGATGCCTTTTTCTATGTTGATCAGGACTTTTTTCATTGTTACCTGTAGTCATGCAGTTTCATTTTCATATATTGATTAGAGGATATTGATGTAAGCGCTCTCTATTTCTTGGTTGATCAGGTCATCGATTATTGCTTTCTTTTTCACTGATTCAAAGCCCTTTTCATGGTCAATGAAGGCTATGCATAATGGAAGTATGCATTATATCTCTCTATAACTTGTTGCACTGTCTGGATGTGGTCCACTGGATAGAAACCACACCTGAAGCCTTATTGTTCTTTAGGTTGTGCCGTGTTATGTATTGTGTCCATACTTTATTGTGAAAATCTTGCAGACCACTGGCAATAGGCTTATTGGACTGTAGTTTTTCTTAGATCTGCCTATGTCATGTTCTGCCCTTTTTTCTACCTTTTTCATGTTCCTTGTCTGGTTTTTGTCTTGGTTCTTCTTGTTTGCCAAATCCTTGTTCCCTGCCTTGTTTTGTGCTCAGTCCTGAGCCTTTATCAAGCACCAGTACCTCAGTGCTGATGCACGATCAAAGTGTTCCAATGAGTTATCCAGTTGTTTCTTGTCCTTTTCCTGAGATCCCTTGCCTTTCCTCCAGTGTGCTTCCTATGTATTGACCTTTGCTTGCTTCTTGACTACTCTCTCGCTCTCCTACTTGGTTCTTTGTCTTGGTGTGACTGATTTTCCATTGATGACCCTGGCTTCTCCATTCGACTATCCTGACTGCTGCTTATTTGCTTTGTTCTCTCCGTTACTGACCCTGCTAGTTCTTTCATCTGACTATCCTGCTGATTCTATCATCTATTTGACTCATCTGTCCTCATCATGCACCTATCACGGTGCCCGTGATTGCTGCAGTTCCTTGTCTGTCACCAGTAGGGGGCTGCTATTGGCTGTCTGCAGATAGCCCGCCTTTCATTGCCTATTTAAACCTGGATTGGGCACCCTTTGGTTGCCCTTTCATGTTGTTTCTGACCTTCTTGCTATCACTATGCCAGTGATAGCTGGGCCTCTGTTCCAGTGTTCCTGAGTTCCTGATCTCATGTGTTCCTGAGTTCCTGATCTCTACTGTTCCAGTGTTTCTTGCATGCTGAAGTACTTCCAGTCCTGGTTCCGGCCTAGTCTCTGGTGTTGCAGTTCCTGCTGAACTTCTTCTCTGCGGTTTCCTGACCTGACTGATCGTTGCTGGTTCCTGTCATCGCATCGCCTGTCTCCTGTATCCTGGCGACCTCCTGCCTGGTCGCGTCGGCGACATTGCTTGTTACTCCAGTGTGCGGTCACTGGTTTGCTCCACAGCCTATCGGCTATACAATTCTGTGTTGATCCCAGCGTGCGGACGCTGGTTTGCTCCTAAGCCTTGCGGCTAGACAAACTCGCTTGTTACACCAGTGTGCGGTCACTGGTTTGCTCCAAAGCCTATCGGCTTGTAACGGAAGCTGGGAAGGGACCGCGTCGCCTTCCGCCGTCGTTCCTGGGTCTCTCCTTCTCAACGCCAGATAAGCGCCATCGAATGCACCAGTTGAAGTATGAACAGTCACTGGAAACAGCCGCAGGATCGCTGGAAGCAGGGAAGCAGGGAAGAGTCCACGTCGCCGCCTGACAGTCCACGAAGTTAGGTCGCAGGAAACTGGCAGCAGGCGGTCGGCGATTCAGGATACTTGCCGCAGATGGGTATCAGAGTGGATACTTTAGACCATAAGCAATACAAGACTCCAGGACTCCTTGTTCACTCCAAAACAGAACTCATTTTATTGTCACAAACCACAGATATTTATATACAGTACAGTACATTGGATCACATGGGGAACCTGATACAATATGGAACTTGATTAAATCAAACACATCAGACAAAAGGCAAGGGCTGACACAATGAGAGCATTCACAGAGGTAATCAACTCACAACATAATACAAAGGGCTGGCAACAGAGTTTCAGGCTATACAATAGGTGACTCACAGACTGAGGGGTGTGAATGGATTAACATACACAGCAGGGGGGTCTCAGGACAGTTCTCACTCCAAGGACTTGAGTGGCCAGAATATTCATTTCCTTAACAATGGCCAGGGGTTGAATAATTAAGCAAAAGGCTTGGGAGTCTGCAATACATAATGAAATAATTAACCCCTCACTGCCTATTCCCTTGGACTAAACCCTCAACATACTACATACAATAACTAAAACGTTCGCCATACATTAAACATACTATGTGATCCAAAGTCTATGAATTTAAGTCTTTCTCTTAGGGAATAGCTGGCCAGTTTGTACGCCAAGGCACAGCACAGAGTCCAAACAGTAATAAATGTCCATAGTCTTTGAATAAATAGTTTGAGGTCCAGACAAGGGCTCAGTAACGGGTAGGATCCGTTACATTTCTCCCCCTTTTTGTACCAAGCCAGCGGGGACAGTAGTAAACGCTGACTTGGAGCTGTAGGAGACCATTGAGGTTGTGAGCCACTTGTCTGGACAGTTCATTAGTCTGGAGGCCTTAGTCCTAGGCCGGTCTTAAAGGAGGAGCCCCTTGTCCTGGGCCAGGGAAACAATGACTCAGCCTGGTGTCCTGTGCCAGGAGAAAATGCAAGCCCCTTGTCCACGCCTGGAAATAGAAAGCAGGTCTCTTGTCCTGGACCAGGGGTACAGTCTCGGTTCTTAATCTTGGGCCAGGGAAATTGGTGCCTGGTTGTCCTGGCAATCATCAAATTGGGTGGCCTCTCCTGGGCCATGCTCCATGCAGAGCTGGGGTTCAATGTTCCTTGGTCTGGGGCCAGGGGCTCAGGGTCCAAAGCCAGTCTATAAGGGGGATCTTCCTGGGGCAATTGTGTCTCTGGCTTCTGTGCATCAGAGTGTGGGGAGAGAGGCATATCTCCCCCTTTTAGTTGGGCCACTGCCCCAGAGGAACAGGAGAGGATGTTTGTCCCACTCTCCTGGGCTGGGGCAACGTTCTGGGACACATTCCCACCCTCCAGGCAGAGCTCAGGAAATTCAGGGGCCCCAGCAACATCCCTAGTGAGGACTGTCTCCTCCCTCACCAGCTCAGGGTTCCCTTGACCACTGGGAAAGCTTGCAGACCCACTTCCCATGCCAAGAGCATTTGTGTCCCTGGGGCGTAAACATTCTTGCTCCAGGGCAATCTCCATTGGGGTCACCTCCTTGGGGCTGCTGGTGAGCTTGCTCCCACTCACCAGCGTCAAGGCAAAACAAGGGGTGGTGTGCTCACTCCTACACACCACAGCAGGGGGTTCACAGGGGCTGGTGGATCCGCTCCCATCCACAAAGCCAGGGGTCACAGAGAGGTGGGTATCCAAGGCATCAGTGCTGCAAAGGGGCAATCTGCTGATCTCCTTGGTGTCCAGGGCAAAACAAGGGGTGGTGTGCTCACTCCTACACACCACAGCAGGGGGTTCACAAGGGCTGATGGGGACCGCATTCCCACCCATCAGTGCACAGTTCATATCTTCAGGAGGGCCAGCGGCACTGCTCTGTCCCAGCCCGCTGGGGTCCTCCTCTTGTAGGCCATCACACACAGGCCCTTCCTCTGCCTTGAGGGAGACCGCAGTCCCATCCCTCAAGGCGGCATCACTTATGATCCTGGGGAGCACGCACGGCTCCATTCCCAGGGCATCTTCCAACCCCACAGGGGGCAACATCTTGGCGCTGCTGGTGGGCTCTCTCACACCCACTACAGCAGGGTGGTCATGGGGACTGATGGGCTCGCTCCTACCCATCAGTTGGGACATACAATTGCTGCTGGTGGGGACCTGCGTCTTATCCACCGCAGCTGGGGAAGCAGGGAAAGGGGCAACTTGCCTCTCAGGGGAGACGTCCGTCCCATCCCCTGATGCCGAGGCATCTTCTTCACTGAGGGGGAACAAATTCCCACCCCTCAGCTCAGGGAAAACATAGTCCAGGGGAAAAAGGGTATCAGGCAGGGCAACAGGGGCACTGGTGAGGAACGCATTCCCACTCACCAGTGTGGAGTGAACAGGGGCAGCTCCATCTAAGTCCTCAGCTCCACTGAAGTCTTCCTCAGATGAGTAACCCCCCCCGTCTTTTTCCTCTCTTTGTATCTCCTGGGCTTCCTCTATCCAGCCCATGTACATTAGCTCCAAGTTCCATTCCTGCTCGACTAAACGGTCTAGGTTCCCCTCCAGGTCTGGAGGAAAGTAACTTCCAAACATGGCCTTTCTTTTCTCCCAAATCTCCCAGTAGCGGCTGTAATTCCTCTGGCCGAAAGTAGCATCCTCCTGAAAGGCCATCCATACCAGTTGTTGGAGTTTCAGGCGCAAGTTGAACGGGAAAAAGTTGACCATAACTCCTGTATACTCCTTGTGAAGGCACTTGATCATTTCCCAGTATCCGTCCTGGACTTGGAGCTCCTCTGTGATGCAGGTGGTGACCTCCCGGTAAAACTCCTCGGCTAAATCACCTAGGAAGGTCTCCCATTGACATCCTATGTAGTGGTACCGCATGTCATACACTCCTATGGCCTCCGGTAGCCGCGCTTTCGCCGTCATCTCTTAGCTGGTACACCCAATAAAAGAAGGAGAAATCCCACCCCTATGCCACCAATGTAACGGAAGCTGGGAAGGGACCGCGTCGCCTTCCGCCGTCGTTCCTGGGTCTCTCCTTCTCAACGCCAGATAAGCGCCATCGAATGCACCAGTTGAAGTATGAACAGTCACTGGAAACAGCCGCAGGATCGCTGGAAGCAGGGAAGCAGGGAAGAGTCCACGTCGCCGCCTGACAGTCCACGAAGTTAGGTCGCAGGAAACTGGCAGCAGGCGGTCGGCGATTCAGGATACTTGCCGCAGATGGGTATCAGAGTGGATACTTTAGACCATAAGCAATACAAGACTCCAGGACTCCTTGTTCACTCCAAAACAGAACTCATTTTATTGTCACAAACCACAGATATTTATATACAGTACAGTACATTGGATCACATGGGGAACCTGATACAATATGGAACTTGATTAAATCAAACACATCAGACAAAAGGCAAGGGCTGACACAATGAGAGCATTCACAGAGGTAATCAACTCACAACATAATACAAAGGGCTGGCAACAGAGTTTCAGGCTATACAATAGGTGACTCACAGACTGAGGGGTGTGAATGGATTAACATACACAGCAGGGGGGTCTCAGGACAGTTCTCACTCCAAGGACTTGAGTGGCCAGAATATTCATTTCCTTAACAATGGCCAGGGGTTGAATAATTAAGCAAAAGGCTTGGGAGTCTGCAATACATAATGAAATAATTAACCCCTCACTGCCTATTCCCTTGGACTAAACCCTCAACATACTACATACAATAACTAAAACGTTCGCCATACATTAAACATACTATGTGATCCAAAGTCTATGAATTTAAGTCTTTCTCTTAGGGAATAGCTGGCCAGTTTGTACGCCAAGGCACAGCACAGAGTCCAAACAGTAATAAATGTCCATAGTCTTTGAATAAATAGTTTGAGGTCCAGACAAGGGCTCAGTAACGGGTAGGATCCGTTACACGGCTATACAATCCTGTGTTGGTCCCAGCGTGCGGACGCTGGTTTGCTCCAAAGCCTTGCGGCTAGTCAAACTCACTTATTACACCAGTGTGCGGTCACTGGTTTGCTCCAAAGCCTATCGGCTGTACTATCCTGGGTTGGTCCCAGCGTGCGGACGCTGGTTTGCTCCAAAGCCTTGCGGCTATACAAACTTGCTTGTTACACCAGTGTGCGGTCACTGGTTTGCTCCAAAGCCTATCAGCTATACAATTCTGTGTTGGTCCCAGCGTGCGGACGCTGGTTTGCTCCAAAGCCTTGCGGCTATACAAACTTGCTTGTTACACCAGTGTGCGGTCACTGGTTTGCTCCAAAGCCTATCGGCTATACAATTCTGTGTTGGTCCCAGCGTGCGGACGCTGGTTTGCTCCAAAGCCTTGCGGCTAGTCAAACTCGCTAATTACACCAGTGTGCGGTCACTGGTTTGCTCCAAAGCCTATCGGCTGTACTATCCTGGGTTGGTCCCAGCGTGCGGACGCTGGTTTGCTCCAAAGCCTTGCGGCTATACAAACTTGCTTGTTACACCAGTGTGCGGTCACTGGTTTGCTCCAAAGCCTATCAGCTATACAATTCTGTGTTGGTCCCAGCGTGCGGACGCTGGTTTGCTCCAAAGCCTTGCGGCTATACAAACTTGCTTGCTACACCAGTGTGCGGTCACTGGTTTGCTCCAAAGCCTATCAGCTATACAATTCTGTGTTGGTCCCAGCGTGCGGACGCTGGTTTGCTCCAAAGCCTTGCGGCTATACAAACTCGCTTGTTACACCAGTGTGCGGTCACTGGTTTGCTCCAAAGCCTATCAGCTATACAATTCTGTGTTGGCCCCAGCGTGCGGACGCTGGTTTGCTCCTAAGCCTTACAGCTATACTAACTCGCTTGTTACACCAGTGTGCGGTCACTGGTTTGCTCCTAAGCCTATCGGCTATACAATTCAGTGTTGGTCCCAGCGTGCGGACGCTGGTTTGCTCCAAAGCCTTGCGGCTTTACGATTCCCCTGTTAGTCTCAGTGTGTGGACACTGGGTTGCTTACGATCCTGTCAATTTTCCATTACCATCTGACTGCTGCTACTATCTCTGGGCTGCCCTGCCCGGTATTGGTAAGGCTGGTAGAACCTTTTGCCACATTCCATCTGAGGTTGCCTTACCCGGTATTGGCAGGGCCGGTAGAGCCTACATTATGAATCTATTGAGGCTGCCTTGCCCGGTAATGTCGTAAGGCCGGTAGAACCGTTATGCGATTCCATCTGCAGGTTGCCTTACCCGGTATTGGCAAGGCCGGTAGAGCCTAACATTCTATTACTTCAGACTGTCCTGTCCGGTATATTGACAGGACCGGTAGAGTCTGCCTTCTGTCTTGTTATATTCTATATATATCTGTATGTATGTGGTTGCCATCCTACGTTATCAATTTATTATTTCAATAAAATTGATTTTTACCTAAAACTTGTGTCTGAGAGTCATAATAAACCGTGACAGCACCAGAGCAGTGACAGTTTTTCTTCCTCAACCATCTGTCATATTACTGTTCGACTGCCAGTCAGTAAGTAGTAGGCATTTTCAAAACAGTTTAGCTAGGGCTTTGAATAAGGGTTGACCTCTGGTTTTCAACTTTTCAATAGTAACTTTATCAGATCAACCTGCTTTGCTATTTTTCATTGATTTTATTACAGCTTCTACTTCTTCTACCAAAGCATCTGCACAGCTTCAGCCTCTGGCACTGCATTCAGTTATCGTCCTTTATCCTTATAAAGATTTGAATAAAATGCTTGCACTCATTTTAGTATTTGTTGTTGAGTTTTTGTTGGTGTACCAGCTTTAATGTAAACGTTTGGCTCCTATGTGTAGCCATCTATCATTTTGCTTTCTTTAGCCCTTGATTTTCTTCAAATGTCCTTTTGATGAGCTCAACATTGAACTTATGCATTTCTTCTTTTATCCGTTTCCTTATAGTCTTGCACATTTCTACATATTCTACCCTATTTCTAATATTACCGTTATGCTTAATTTCTCATCGCATTTTCATCAAGGCAACTGTTTCTTCTGATATTCGGGTTGGTTTTTCCTGTTTCACAGTAGGTGCAAGGGCATGGGCAGCGTCTACAATAGTCTCAATAACTATTTCGCTGTGTGTTGAAATGTCTTGCAGCACATTGAAATGATTAGACAGTGTTAACGCAAAGTTCTTATGATTTTTGAATACCTGGCTGGTGTCTGCCTTCGCATTTGCTGACTTGATAATTTTCTTTCTTTTTTTTTTTTTTTTTTTTGCTTTCACTAGAAGATGGCCGTTTCCAAAGTTAAAATGATTTTTAAAAAATGAGCAGTTAGTGAATATCGTTTTATTATTTGCAAGTAAGAAGTTGTTTTAACTTGTTTTGCATGCACAATTTCTCTGGGCCTTTTCCTGTAGAATAAATTCATGTGTTCAAATTTTGTTCTTCTGCAAATTTGTTCAGCTGGTTGCTTATTTCATCTCTTTTTTAAAGGGATAGTAATGTTTCATAATAAAAGCAGCTCTAATTAATCATCATAGTATTTGGACTTTGGAGAGTGTTATTTCAGTTCTGTCAGAGTTGTAGTTCAGGAGTAATTCAATGACAAAGTGTCCCCCTCCCGCCCCTTTTACTGATGTAACACTGCTCATCCAGAGCAGAAGGGAGGTGCCCAGGTAGATTGCACAGAGGGACAATCTTCAATTAAGATAAGGGAAAAGCCTGAAAAACTTGTCAAGGGGGGGCGGAGCTTTTATTGCTCTCATATAAAGAAGATTGTCCCCTGCTGTTATCTGTCTGGTCTATGGACTGCATTCCACATCTGAGAAGAGATGGCTTACACTAGGTAAAAGGGGCGGGGAGGGGAAACTTTACTTGTGAATATCTCTTAAGCCATAAAGGTTTGAGAGATAAGACTTATATCATGCTTCATGTTTTTTAATGCCTACAAAATAAAAAAAGTTAAAATGAAATATTACTATCCCTTTAAGTTCCATGTGGTCTGATCAATTTTTCACCATTCTGGATCTTACCAATTCTCTCATTGAAATCTCCCATTATAAATTTGCAGTGGTAATTGTCCTGTTTGTAGAGGCATAATAAATCATCATAACATTCTTCAAACATCCTCATCACTGTGGCTACTTGTAGGTGCATTACCTTGAATGATTAGTTTGTCTTAGTGTTTAGTTTGATAGCACAGTAAGTAGTGATGAGCGAGCACCCCAATGCTCGGGTGTTCGGGTGCTCTGACCGAGCACCCCCTGAGGCTCGAGTGCTCGGCCGAGCACCCGAGCCCCATTGAAGTCAATGGGAGGACTCGAGCATTACACCAGGCACCCCCTGCTCTGATGAGGGGAGGGTGCCTGGTCCATAGGAAAAGGGCAGAAAAAGATGGAAACACTACAGAAATGGTTCAGGGACAGCATAGGGAGGATGTCTGGATGCATCTTGGACTCCAACATCGCTGCTGGGAACGATCTTTCGCCCGTAGTACGCCATTTTTACAGACTGACCATAAAACACACAAAAAGGAAAATAAAAACGACTTTAGGCGAAAAATTGTTACCAAACAATATTTGCTGTATATTTACTTGTATATCATCTGCAAATTCTCCCAAAAATTTCCTTGATTTTCAGAACTGAGGCCATGATTAAGAGGGAAACGTGCGCAGAGGCAAATTCTCCCAAAAATTTCCTTGATTTTCAGAACTGAGGCCATGATTAAGAGGGAAACGTGCGCAGAGGCAAATTCTCCCAAAAATGTCCTTGATTTTCAGAACTGAGGCCATGATTAAGAGGGAAACGTGCGCTGAGCTGACCATCTAAAACATTATGGGTGAGGGTCTGCTGCAGAGCTGACCATCCTAAACATTATATGCGAAGGCCCGCTAGTGAGCTGACGCTATAAAACATTATATGAGAGGGCCCGCTAGAGAGCTGACCCAATAAAACATTATATGAGAAGGCCCGCTGGTGAGCTGACCTATATAAAAATTATATCACAGGGCCCGCTGGTGAGCTGGCCCTATATAAAAATTATAGCACAGGGCATATGGAAGAGGAGGAGGAGGATGAGAAGATTAAGAGTCAACCATATACCCGTTTTTTGGGTGGAAGGGGTGAATGGGAATACAGAGTATTCCCATCATTGTAAATAACATATATAAAGTGAGTTTATGTTCCCCCGGGGCTTTCCTCCAGTGGAGTGGAGAAGTCAGGGGAAATCCAGGCCTTGTTCATTTTTATAAGTGTCAACCTATCAGCATTGTCGGTGGAAAGGCGGATACGCTTATCTGTTATGATGCCACCAGCAGCACTAAATACCCGCTCAGACAGAACGCTGGCGGCAGGGCAGGCCAGCACCTCCAAGGCGTAGAGTGCCAGTTCATACCACGTGTCCAGCTTGGACACCCAGTAGTTGTAAGGCACAGAGGGATCATTGAGGACGCTGACACGGTCTGCTACGTACTCCTTCACCATCTTCCAAAACTTTTCCCTCCTTGTGACACTAGGCTGCGCATCAGGGTGAGGGTGCTGGCGGGGTGTCATGAAGGTGTCCCACGCCTTGGAGAGTGTTGCCCTGCCTTTCTCGGAACTGCTGTGTGCTCCCCTTTTCTCCCCTTCTCGGTTGGCCAAGGTAGCACGTACTCTGCCGCCAGCGTTGTCAGATGGAAAATTTTGGAGCAATTTTTCAACAAGAACCTTCTGGTATTGCACCATTTTGCTTGTCCTCTCCACCGGAGGAATGAGAGATGAGAAATTCTCTTTGTAGCGGGGGTCCAGAAGGGTGAACACCCAGTAATCCGTGTTGTTTAAAATGCGTATAACGCGTGGGTCACGGGAAAGGCAGCCTAACATAAAGTCAGCCATGTGTGCCAGAGTACCAACAGTCAAGATTTCGCTGTCCTCACCAGGAGGATGACTCTCAATATCCTCATCCTCTTCCTCCTCTTCTGCCCACCCACGCTGAAGAGATGGAACTAAAGTTCCATGGCTACCCTCTGTAGCGGAGGCAACCGTGTCTTCCTCCTCCTCCTCCTCCTCCTCCTCCGCCTCCTCCAATTGTCGCTGAGAAGACGAAGTGAGGGTGCTCTGGCTATCACCTTGTGTAAGCTCTTCCTCCCCCATTTCCACCTCTTCCACATGCAAAGCGTCGGTTTTAATTGTGAGCAGCGGCGTTTCAGTAGACACAGAAGTGGGATGGTTACACTGATAATAGCGTTATCGCCGCTCACCATCTGTGTCGATTCCTCAAAATTGCGTAAAACCTCACAGAGGTCTGACATCCATTCCCACTCCTCACTTCTGATTACAGGAAGTTGAACGGAGAGGCGACGACCGTGTAACAGCTGGTACTCCACTACTGCCCTCTGCTGCTCACAAAGCCGGGCCAACATGTGGAAGGTGGAGTTCCAGCGCGTGCTCACGTCACACAGCAGCCGGTGAGCTGGCAATTGTAAGCGCTGCTGCAGCTTCAACAGGCCGGCTGAAGCTGTTGATGACTTACGGAAATGTGCACACACGCGGCGCACCTTGGTCAAGAGATCATGCACATTGGGGTAGGTTTTTAGAAATCGCTGCACCACTAAATTAAATACATGCGCTAGGCATGGTACGTGTGTGAGCTTGCCGAGCTCCAAAGCCGCCACCAAGTTACGCCCATTATCACACACAACCATGCCTGGTTGCAGGTTGAGTGGCGAGAGCCACTGCTCGGTCTGGTGACTAATCCCCTGCAACAGCTCTGAGGCCGTGTGCTGTTTGTCCCCAAGGCAGATCAGCTTCAGCACGGCCTGTTGACGCTTCCCCACTGCAGTGCTACACTGCTTCCAGCTACTGGCTGATGGGGGAGTGGCGCTGCGTGTAGAGAATTCGGAGGTGGAAACGGAGGAGGAGGAGCCAATAACGTAGGTGCTGGTGGAAACTCTGATGGAGGTAGGGCCCGCAATCCTCGGCGTGGGTAGCACCCGTGCCATCCCAGGGTCCGAGTCGCTCCCAGCCTCCACGACATTCACCCAGTGTGCCGTCAGGGAAATGTAGCGTCCCTGGCCACAAGCACTTGTCCATGTGTCAGTCGTTAAGTGGACCTTCCCAGTAACTGCGTTGGTCAGGGCACGGGTGATGTTACGGGACACATGGTGGTGTAATGCGGGGATGGCACACCGGGAAAAGTAGTGGCGGCTGGGGACCGCGTACCGAGGGACAGCTGCTGCCATCAGGCTGCGGAAGGACTCAGTGTCCACAAGCCTAAATGGCAGCATTTCGATGGCCAGTAATTTTGAAAGGTGTGAGGTTAGTGCTATGGCCTGTGGGTGGGTGGCTGGGTACTTTCTCTTGCGCTCAAATGCCTGGGGTAACGACATTTGGACGCTGTGCTGGGACAGGGAAGTGGATGTGGTCGCTGATGGTGCTTCAGATGGTACAGGTGCAGGGCGGGAGGTATGCGGGCCTGCGCCTTCGACAGGCGATTGGCCGGCACCGAAAACAGGGGAAGAGGAGGCAGTGGTGTGGCCTGCAGACACAGATGGGCGATCCAGGCGTTCCTCCCACTTACTACGGTGCTTGGATGCCATGTGTCGGATCATGCTGGTGGTGGTGAGGTTTCTAGTGTTCATGCCTCGGCTCATTCTGGTGTGGCACAGGTTGCAAACTACAATTCTTTTGTCGTCCGCACTTTCCTTAAAAAAACGCCATACCGCGGAACACCTACCCTTTGGCAAGGTAGATTTACGCAAGGGGGTGCTCCGTGGAACATTTGCGGGCCGGTTTGGTGCGGTCCGCCTTCTTTCTTTAGCCACACCACTGCCTCTTCCAGCCTGTTGCGGTGCTGCAGATGGCTCACCCTCAGGACTGCTGTCATCGCTCGGCTTTCCACCTTCCCAGGTGGGGTCAGTGACCTCATCGTCCACCAAGTCCTCCTCCACTTCCTCACTCTGATCATCCTCCTCAAGTCTTGATCCCACCACATACTCAGTCATTGACAACTGTATAACATTCTCCTCAACAAGGTCTTGAGACGGAAATAGTGGTTGATTTAATGGCAACTGTGTCTCATCATCATCATCATCATCCACTACTTCCTTTGACCTTAAATGCCGTTCACATCTGTCATCTTCTTGTGATTGGGTAGCCTCTAGAGGTTGTGAATCAGGGCACAAGATGTCATGTTCCTCTGCAAGCGTGCTTGGAGAGAGGGTCAAATGAAGGATTGGTGATGAGACGAGCTCCTCACTATATCCCAGTATGGGATCACTTCTTTGACCAGACCGTGTATGGTGGGAGGAAGGATGATCAGAGTGAGGATTATTTTGACCAGACTCTTGGCTACTGAGAGTGGACTTGGTGGAAGACAGGGTGGTGCTTAACCGACTGGAAGCAGTATCAGCTGTCATCCAACCGACCACCTGTTCGCAGTGGTCGGACCTCGAGAGTGATGTCCTGCGACGCCCTGTAAAATTACACATGAAGCTAGGTATGGTGGATGTCTTTCTTTCTTGTGCTCTGGCACCAGGCACAGTTTCTCCGCGTCCTGACCCGCGCCCTGAACTTTCAGGATCACGTCCACTTCCCCGTCCCTTTTTACCCGCCTTCTTCATCTTACACAGAATATGTGACTTTAATATTTGAGTTTGAAAACTTAACAGTATTTCTTCCTATTCTGCAACTCTGCAGAGTACACAGAATAGGCTGCTAAACTGCGGTGACACACACAGAATGGAATAAGTGACTTTAATATTTGAGTTTGAAAACTTAACAGTATTTCTTCCTATTCTGCAACTGTGCAGAGTACACAGAATAGGCTGCTAAACGGCGGTGAAACACACTGAATGGAATATGTGACTTTAATATTTGAGTTTGAAAACTTAACACTATTTCTTACTATTCTGCAACTCTGCAGAGTACACAGAATAGGCTGCTAAACGGCGGTGAAACACACTGAATGGAATATGTGACTTTAATATTTGAGTTTGAAAACTTAACAGTATTTCTTCCTATTCTGCAACTGTGCAGAGTACACAGAATAGGCTGCTAAACGGCGGTGAAACACACTGAATGGAATATGTGACTTTAATATTTGAGTTTGAAAACTTAACACTATTTCTTACTATTCTGCAACTGTGCAGAGTACACAGAATAGGCTGCTAAACGGCGGTGATACACACTGAATGGAATATGTGACTTTAATATTTGAGTTTGAAAACTTAACAGTATTTCTTACTATTCTGCAACTGTGCAGAGTACACAGAATAGGCTGCTAAACTGCGGTGACACACACTGAATGGAATAAGTGACTTTAATATTTGAGTTTGAAAACTTAACAGTATTTCTTCCTATTCTGCAACTGTGCAGAGTACACAGAATAGGCTGCTAAACGGCGGTGATACACACTGAATGGAATATGTGACTTTAATATTTGAGTTTGAAAACTTAACACTATTTCTTACTATTCTGCAACTCTGCAGAGTACACAGAATAGGCTGCTAAACGGCGGTGATACACACTGAATGGAATATGTGACTTTGATATTTGAGTTTGAAAACTTAACACTATTTCTTACTATTCTGCAACTGTGCAGAGTACACAGAATAGGCTGCTAAACGGCGGTGAAACACACTGAATGGAATATGTGACTTTAATATTTGAGTTTGAAAACTTAACAGTATTTCTTCCTATTCTGCAACTCTGCAGAGTACACAGAATAGGCTGCTAAACGGCGGTGATACACACTGAATGGAATATGTGACTTTGATATTTGAGTTTGAAAACTTAACACTATTTCTTACTATTCTGCAACTGTGCAGAGTACACAGAATAGGCTGCTAAACGGCGGTGAAACACACTGAATGGAATATGTGACTTTAATATTTGAGTTTGAAAACTTAACAGTATTTCTTACTATTCTGCAACTCTGCAGAGTACACAGAATAGGCTGCTAAACGGCGGTGAAACACACTGAATGGAATATGTGACTTTAATATTTGAGTTTGAAAACTTAACACTATTTCTTACTATTCTGCAACTCTGCACAGTACACAGAATGTGCTGCTAAACTGCGGCGAAGCACACTGAATGGAATATGTGACTTTGATATTTTAGTTTGAAGACTTAACAGTATTTCTTCCTATTCTGCAACTCTGCACAGTACACAGAATGTGCTGCTAAACTGCGGCGAAGCACACTGAATGGAATATGTGACTTTGATATTTTAGTTTGAAGACTTAACAGTATTTCTTCCTATTCTGCAACTCTGCACAGTACACAGAATGTGCTGCTAAACTGCGGCGAAGCACACTGAATGGAATATGTGACTTTGATATTTTAGTTTGAAGACTTAACAGTATTTCTTCCTATTCTGCAACTCTGCACAGTACACAGAATGTGCTGCTAAACTGCGGCGACGCACACTGAATGGAATATGTGACTTTGATATTTTAGTTTGAAGACTTAACAGAATGTGCTCTAATCTGCAACTTTGCACACTAAACAGAATGTGCTCTAATCTGCAACTTTGCACACTAAACAGAATGTGCTCTAATCTGCAACTTTACATACTAAACAGAATGTGCTCTAATCTGCAACTGTGCACACTAAACAGAATGTGCTCTAATCTGCAACTTTTCACACTAAACAGAATATTTTTTTTTTTTTTTTTTTTGTTTTTTTCCCCCCACACAAAATAACCTGCTGCCCCCACACACAGTAGTCCTAAAAAGGACTTTTGGTTCTTTTTTTTCACAATTTTTGTTTTTTTCCTCCCTACACTGCCTTTCCCTTCCTATCCTCAGCTCTCCCTGGCTCAGACTGAGCCGAACTCGATGGTCAGGTGCTATACAGCACCCGACCACGGGTTCTGGCCAGCCAATCAGTGTAATGCCAGCAGCCAACATGGCTGCTGGCATTACACCGATGTCAGAGCCTCCCTGCACGTTTATTGGCTGCGCAGCAGCCGCAAAACGTGCGGGGAGGAGACCCGAACATGGCGGGCGAGCACATGCGGTACTCGTACGAGTACCGCCATGTGCCGAGCAGAGCGATGCTCGAGCCGATCCGAGCATCGGCCGAGCATGCTCGCTCAACACTAACAGTAAGTAATTCTTTCAGAAATACTTTGTACTTTTATGACTGAGTCTGTGTTTTGTTACATCAAGAATCCAGTTCCTCCACATCATCCATAATTGGTTCCTTTATAGTATGGCCAGTGTCCATTTTCTAAGTTGACTAAATCTTTGTCTTTTTTACTAGTATCACATAAGCCAATAACTTTCCAATTTATGTTATTTCATTCTTGTACTAATTCCTCTAAGCATGAACCCGTACAAATCAAACGAATGTTGAGCATTTCAATATCTAAAGACCAAATGCAGCCTGATAGAACTCGGTAATTCTTAGCCCCCTCTTACAATGAGCTGGTCTTTCCAATGCCCAGGAAGTAACTCGTAAGACTCTGGGGAATGAGGGCCATTGTTTATATTGTGAAGCCATGCTGAGGGAATGCACTATAATCTGCCATAGTCCAGTGAAGGTCAGCAGATTTTGGATCAATTTAGCCTGGTGTCTTAGCTTTGATCCGCCAGCCCTGGGTGATCCTACCAGGAGTATATGCTCTGTATGACATAGTTTTGTGCTTCAATGGCACACACAACCTACCTGCCACTGTTAGGCATCGCATGGAAGTGAAAAAAAAAAAAAAAAAAAAAAAAAAAAAAATATATATATATATATATATATATATATATATATATATATATATATATAGTGACAGAGTCTCAGGAATAGGAAGGTGTATATATAGCTCCCCAAATCCTACAATGTTTGTACCCTGATTAGCCCCTGGGAAATGTAGTGTATAGGTAATTTGTTATACATTGTAAATCTGTGTATTTTGGGTCCCTGGGGTGGAGCATTTGGAGAGAAGGGCAGGCCAATGTTCCACTCCACAGTTTCAAAGTAACTGACATATGCCAGGTGAGGAATCCACACCAGGATTTTTCTCACTACCTACTTTCACTCACCTGCATCTGGTAATTAATACAGCCAGCAGTCAAATATTTTCCCCTGCACTGAGACATGCTCTCTTTTTGAGTTCCCAGAGAGGAAGCAATTAACCTCTGAAAGTCTGCAACGTGTTACTTTACTTGTGCCTGGTGCATTGTGCTGCTTTATTTCTCTAAGCTGGTAAACTGACTAGCAGTCCAAAGACAGTCAGAAGCTGATGTGTTTAGCTAGTGCTCAGTAGAGCAAGCATTTTGTTTTGTTTAATTTGTTTTTGATGCTGCTGTCTCACCACTTGGAGACAAATAAACAGGCAAAGTCTTGAATTGTACTCCTGTGTGTGAAGTGTCTGTGCAACTTAGAAGAGCATGCGTACAGAAGGTACTTTTGTCACTATATATATATATATATATATATATATATATATTATATATTGCATGTGTGTAAACATATGACATAAGTATATCCTATAATGGTTCAAGGACTAAGTTCAGTTGCACAGAAGAGAAAGGAGAGAAGATTAGGAGACAGTATAGTGCAGACTGTAGATCAAAACAAGGACAATTATCCATACACCATTACATTTATCATCTGATTTTTCATCATATCTATTATCATCTCATCCCCATCTTTTTATAATTTTATTTGATGTTTATTTATCAAGACACAGCCATATTCTGGAATTTACAGATAAGCCCTTTTCCTTTAGACTATAAGCAGTTAATTGGATTGCATCCTATTTACGTGGGATTTAATGACCAATATTGAGACTTATCTGTATGAGCTAAGCTTAGCATTGATCCTAAGATATTATTTCTGAGCTCCTATCTATATGATAGATAGATAGATAGATAGATAGATAGATAGATAGATAGGATACATATATTTTTTCTTATATTTTGGCTTCTTGTTTTATGTATTGGTTGGGTTTGTTTATCTGATTATATGTATTTAGTTCATTGAATTAGTTTTATCCATCTGGTCTAGCAATACTCATCAGTCACAATAGCCTGCATTATATTTTAGGAGGATATTGTATTGGTAGGGATTAAAGGGATAGTAATACTTCGTTTTAACTTTATTTTATTTTGTAGGCATTAAAAACATGAAGAATGATATAAGTCTTATCTCTCAAACCTTTATGGCTTATGAGATATTCACAAGCAAAGTTTCCCCTCCCGCCCCTTTTACCTAGTGTAAGCAATCTCTTCTCAGATGTGGAATGCAGTCTATAGACCAGACAGATAACAGAAGGGGACACTATTATTCCTATGAAAACAAAGAAATCCCTGCCCCCCTTGACAAGCTTTTCAGCTTTTTCCCTTATCTTAATTGAAGATTGTCCCTCTCTGCAGTCTACCTGGGCACCTCCCTTCTGATCTGGCTGAGCAGTGTTACATCAGTAAAAGGGGTGGGAGGGGGACACTTTGTCATTGAATTACTCTTGAACTACAACTCTGACAGAATTGAAATAACACTCTCCAAAGTCCAAATACTATGATGATTAATTAGAGCTGCTTTTATTATAAAACATTACTATCCCTTTAAGTGTTTTGCAGTATTGTTCTAGACAAGTGTGAGAGAAGAGGATTGTCCTGTTCTTAACCTCTTAACCCTTTAAGGACCAGGGGTTGCACTGTATTACATGCCCCTCTGATCCTTAAATGGTTATGTTTTTAACCTCTTATTTCATGCACTTCTCGCTCCCACCCTCTGACCAGCAGTTCATGTGGCAGGAGGCACTTATACTCAATAGCACTTACTCCATCTTCCTTCCTCTAGACTGTAAGCTCTTGCGAGCAGGGCTCTCTGATCCTTCTGTTCTCCACATTTGATTTGTACTTTTTAATATCTCTGTATGTCCATTTGTACAGCGCCGCAGAATTAGTTGGCGCTATATAATTAAAGAATAATAATAATAATAGTGCTTTCTTTTTTCTGGCAGACACAAACACACACACACACACACACACACACTCATGTTGGACTATGACTTTGCACTGGAAAGTTTACCAGTATGTAAGAAACTTGCCACAATAAAGTAATGTTTCATCAGAATGTTGACTTTGGCATCTGTTAGTGTGTGATTCTTTTCCTCAAAGGAGGACATGCACTAAGGGTCAATCATATGGAGAGGGGTACGTGTGTATCAATATGTGACAAGTACATCACCTTGGCGATAGATGTCACCACCATATGCACTAAGAATTAGAGATGGGAGGGAGACAAACTGTGATCATTAGCATATTGTGTTTTAAAGGAATTGATGTTTTGGGGAGGGCATGGGAGAGGATGCAGAGAGAGACTTCAGCACCAAGAACAGCAACAGCCCTCATTCAACCCTTTCAGTGCCAGTGGGGTAAACAACGCATTGCAGAGTAAAGTGTTGCTCACCAGTCTGGCACTCAAAAGGTTAGATGATGATTGTCTCAATGTTCTTTGCAAATGTCTGCATTAAATTGAGCAACTGAAATAGGATCAAGTGTCACAAGATTCCTGATGAATAAAAACATGCATTGACTGCTTAAATTAAAAACAAAAGTTTTGATGAATAAGCATGTTGCTTTGGAGAAATCTCAATCAGTGGTTAGGGTTGCCACCTTTTCTACAAAAAAATACCGGCCATGGCATTCCCTCCATAGACTTAACATTGGACAGGAGCCAATTTTTTACCGGCCTGCCGGTAAAATACCGGCTGGGTGGCAACCCTATCAGTGGTAAATGGGCCATGGCACAGATACAGACATTAAGACATGTCTGGTGATGTGAGCGGTGGGAGTGGATGTGACGTCACCAAGCCCCGCTGTTGGTCTTATGCAGTATGTATGTGTGTTTAGTGATGTGAGTGGATGTAAAGTGTGCATGCATTCTGTTTGGAGTTCTTATGATAGCTTGTATCCAAAGGTTAACATTCTTGTGATATATTCATGAAACCAGCACACATCTGCACTGTCCATTACATAAATTGCACCTTATTTATTATTGTATCTTATGGTGAATGAAGGATCAAACTATTTTTTAATGTCTGTATCTGTGCCATTTTATCACTGATGGATATTTCTCTAAAGCAACATGCTTATTCAGCAAAACCCAGTGACCTTTGTTTTTAATTTAAGCAGACAACACATGTTTTTTATTAACCAGGAATCTCATGATACTTGATCATATTTGAATTGCACAATTCAGTTCTAAAATTTGGTAAGATCATTTAGGCACTCATTTAACCTTTGAGTACCACAGGGGTGCAATGTGTTGTTTACTCTATTGACACTCAAATAGATAATGAAGGGGTGGGGGTGACCATGGCTGTAGCTGCATAGAAAGCTACAGGGAGATCCCAACTTTGCCAACCTCAGGTTGGCGATGTTGGGACTTTGAATTCCAGCAGCATAAGCAGCTAACACAGCTTAGAGCATGTGGCAAAGTGCCATATTAACATATGAACATACCCCCATAAATACAAAGATGGCTCATTAAGCTGTATTTCAATATACAAATGAGCCATTCTCGAAGTAGTCACTGCAAAATCTTAAATCTGGTGAAGGCATGATGGATTCATGGTGACGTCAACGTATTTGTGGAGTATTCACAGGGATATACTGATAAATCTTAATGCATTTGTCAGGATGTCATTGATGCAAATACACCATCATATTGACAAGGTACTGGGGGGGTTCTCCTTTATGCATCTCTCCGCCACCGCCAACAGCAGCGGAGAAAGGGAAAATGCCATGTGTTTTTATTTGGTCATTTTTCGCAGGTTTCAAAAGATGATGGATACATTTTTAATGGGGATAGCTCTTGGGGATTTTGGCTATGTTCTACATTATTGACCCACACATCTCTGCATATCTTAACCCTCTGAGACCCAGAGAGATACGTAATGCATTGCTCTGGTAAGTGTAACACAAATAAGCTAATGATCAGTAATTGAAAGTATTTCAGACACAGATCGTTAACTTTTTCTTTTGCTGTTCCCATTATTGCCAATATTTAGTGGGCTTTTTTGGAACTTAACGCACAAAACGGACCTTTGGCCACAAGATCTTTTCTGTTGCCTAAAGTCCATTGTGCTTTCGGCTGGTAGGGCCATTAAAAACCAACTCAGACATTTTATTCTGTCGGTCAGTAGTCAGTTTGGCCCTACTGGCTGTTTTACCACACTCCTTTAAATTGAGCTGATCTGAGAGTACCCAGGTATGCTCATTACCAGTAAGTCACAAAGTATTCATTTTAGGCTTTACAGAGACAGTTGCAAATGTTTCTATACCCTGATTTTAAGTGTCGTATTTACTATACTAAAGAGGTAATTCTGGGATAAGCCAACTGCAGTAAAGGGGCAAATAATGTACTCAAATTGATTTAAATAGTTGTTTAAACCCCTTGAATGATAATGAGCTTTAAGACACAAAATACACAGGGCCGGATTTGTAATTAGGCAGAGTAGGCATTTGCCTACAGGCGCACCCCACAGAGGGGCGCCTGTCATTTGGATCCCCCACTTGGCACCTGCGGCCAACAACAACACGGTGAGGTCTCAGTCTGTGCCTTCTTCAGCACAGACCTGTAGCTGCCGTGAGCCCCCTCATCAGCTCTTTAGTAATACAGAGCGCTGGGAGATGACATCATCTCCCAGCGTCTGCATTACTGACGAGAAGACTGCGCGGGAGCTCCAGCAGTTGCAGCTCTGTGCAGAAGGAGGAGGCACAGACAGACCTCTCCAGGGTAGGAAACGGACACGGGGGGCAATATGGAGATGATGGGGGCACTGTGAGGGGCAATATGGAGATGATCATGGGGGCACTGTGAGGGGCAATATGGAGATGATCATGGGGGCACTGTGAGGGGCAATGTGGAGATTAGGAGCATTGTGAAGATGGCATATCGGGGGGGAGGGGGGCGCTTCATATTTCTGTGCCTACAGGCTACTGTGATGTAAATCCAGCCCTGAAAATACATTTATTTTAGGCTCTCCAGTGCTTTGCAATCAATGGAAATTTTCATATGTCCCCTATGGTGCGTTTGGTTTGCTCCAGAAATGCACCTCTTTAGCTTTCTGTATAGGGCTCATATAGACATATATTGCTGTATTAGTGTTCTGTGTGAAAGGGGCCTTACAGTGTTATTTATCAGGAGAGGTAATCAACTCAGAAAGACACAAATGGAGTGAAAAATATAATGAAAACTGCATCTCTGAACCTGCTGAAAAGCAGGACTTCTAGTATCATAGCTAAGGTCAGGGTAATCAGTTGCTGAACCACCAGCTGTTGGCTTGTTGGGGGATAATAAGAACTGTTGCACTCAACAGCTGGAATTCCAACAGTTGACTACCCCTGGTTAGGCTGATTGAATATAGGGAATTTATTTTTACATACGCACACACACTGAGAAATGCATTGCTCTACAATGTGTAACTTATCCCTCTACCATGCAAGGGGTTAAGATGGATTCATAGTTTGATAATACAGGAGTCAGTTTCTTGGAGTGCCACTTCTTGCAGCTCTAATGAACCTGCATTTCCATTGCACTGTAATCCCTGTATTCCTAGTATGGCTCTGGCTTTGCATTCATAAAACAGTATGAATTCTTCCCAATGCCTGGACTTGCAGAAGAGGGATGCTATGGCCTTTATGTTCCAAACAGCATCAGAGGAGGACAAATGCCAGTTTCCAAAATTCCCATTCATTTAATATGGGTCTTTTAACCCTGTGCATGGAAGAAGGCCTCCCATGCATTGTAAATTAATGTGTTGGAGAGTCGGACTTCCCTAGCATTTAATGCATTAAATCAATTAAATTTTTTATTCATCCACATGGAGCAGTTTGCCCCATTTTTCATTTGATCATAAGTTATTATACAGGACATAGAGCCTTTTATTTTACTTGCCACATTCAGGGTAAGCCCCCCAAATGAGGGGCTTTTGGGTACTTACCATTAAATCTATTTCTCTTAACCTTATGATTTCTGTGATCCGCAGTTTGCTAGAACTAGGAGGCAGGACACCTGCAAACAGAGCTCTCCCATTTAGCCCCCCGACCAGAACATCAGCCTTCAATTTTACGAATAGTGAAGAAGCATAAAGACAAAAAGAATGGCAGGAACAAAATCACCAAGACTAAGATCACCAAAGATGCCCCTGTCCAGTATGCAAACCACAAATTTTTCTCCTGGAGGATGTCCCATGTTCCACAAGGACTACAAGAAAAATATTTATTGGCATGGGTACGTACCAAAGCTGTCCCAACCAGATTTCTTGGGAGGGGTAAAAACTCCCAATGACACATCCAGTCTCAGAGTCAAAACCAAATGAAACCATGAACCTCAGGTGTCAATTACACCTTCACAAAAACCTAACACCAGGAAAAGCTGACAGATAAGGGAAGGAAAAACCCTACATGGACACCACTGCCTGAAGCACATTTCTCTCAAAACTAGGCTCAGCCAAGGCCAACACACTGACTTTTTATTTTGCAAATGTGTGAAGTGACAACCTTACCACTGCCTTGCACAAATGCTCTGAGGAAGCCTGGTTCTTATAGGCCCAAAACATGCTCACAGTTATGGTAGAATGCACTGTAACCCAAAAAAGGCATTTGCCTCTTTTTCAGATTTCATAGGCCTGGCATATCACCACCTGGATCTAGGAAGCCACCAGTTCCTTAGAAGCCACTGGACCCATTCATGATCTGTCAGGGAGAGCAGCCAGTGCATCCAACTTGTTATATGAGTCAGCCCTATGAAAGTAATATTTGAGACACCTATGTCCAAACAGGGCAAGTGCTGATTTTGTCTATTACAATGATCAGGACAAAGAGAAGGAAGCACAATCCCCTGATAACATGGAATTCAGATACATCATTGGGATGAAACCCAAAACAAGTTCGCAGAACCACCTTATCTGCATGAAAGATCAGAAAAGCAGCCTTACAAGACAAGGCATGAAGTTCAGCAACTCATGGAACAGAAACAATTTCTAAAAGGAACATTGTCCTAACCCTTTGAGTGCCAAAGGGGTATGCAACACATTGCTTTGCAATGTGTTGTGTACCCATCTGGCACTTAAAGGGTCAGTAATGCCTATATTTAACTTTATTTAATATTGTAGAGGTTAAAAAAATAAAGTATTTGGACAAAGTGCCATCTCTCAAACCCTTATGGTTTGAGAGATATTCTCCCCTAAAGTTCCCACTTCCCTCCCCTTCTCCTGACGTCAGAGCTCTACTGACAGCAGGAGATTCCTGTCCTGGGACCAGCCGGCAGCTCTGCAGCAGAGCCGAAATCACGTTATTTAAAAAGAATTACTTAATTGGAATGGTCTACAAAGTGTGCCTGGTTTGCAAGCACACTTTGTAGACCATTCCATTGAAGTAATTCTTTTTAAATAACATGAGCCACTGACTCGACAGCTGACTGCAGGAAAAGGGAAACTTTAGCAGTGAATATATCTCTTTTTGAGACATGGTATTTTCCCTAAATACTTATTTTTGTAACCGAAGGTCACCCCCAAGGTCACCCCCCAATCTGACAGCCAGTCATACATCATCACCCACAATTACCTGCAAATGGCAAGGTCGTAAGTAACTGTTTAAAAGACTGATCAGCCAACTAGGTTTTCAATCACAGTGTAGGGCACAGCCACAGAAAGAGCAGATGACTAGACCTACAGAGGGATCTTTGGAGAAACCTAAAATTATAGAAGGGGGGAGTTCCAGTATTGCATATGTACCAAGGTCTGGAGTGCGGCTGTGGTGATTCAGGGTGAACACAAGTCTTGACCTTGGCCTGAAGCCCCATTCCCTATTGTAATTTGTGCAGAGAATGTGGTTTAACATGATTACAGCCAGATGTGGATTATTAATGCACTTTGGTGAAAGAATTCACGTCAGCGTAACAAATGGTTGCAGATGTGCGATCAGGCTGGTCACTTGCCATTGATGGATTCCTCCAGGATTTTGAGAGATATTACTTTCTAAATTAATTCCTTTCCATGAAGGAATGTGTAAGAGAGGCATTCTAGACTCTGACTCACCCCTGAAAGCAATCAGAAGATATTCCGGAACCTGCAGCCAGGGGCATTGGAAAGACACCACAACATTGTGTTCATAGATGACATGGTACAGGTGAAGCCCAAGTGGAAACTGGGATGGAGCAAAGACAAGCGCCCCAGTATGGATAACACACTATGATACTCCACCTTGAATGCCAGGGCAACCGAGGCTTTCTCCAGCTTACAATGTTTAATGTGTCAGGCCGGACAACTACAAAACTTGTACTCACAGAATGGATTTAATTTCAGAGGACCTGACCACCAATACGCTACATCTAACCCTGATGGAATCCAGTTACAAGGAATTTTACTCTCCACCTGCTCAATTGCTCCAAGAGTACTCTGCAGAGGACCTGTATGGGCTCTTCTTGGTAACTACCTTAACCCATACCTGGTCTGAGATCAGAGAGAGACATCAGAAACCAGCGAAAATCAAAGGACAGCCAGCTGGTGCTATAGATACTCCTGTTCTTAAGTATGAGTGGTGAAGCCCCATCATATTCCCTGGGACAAGCAGGATCTGCATCTGCAACACCAGACAAGTTAAGCTTAAAGTCTCTGAAACCTACACAGTCCCAACAGGGTTGACATCACCACTCTTTCACCAGATCCTCTGACTTGATTCAAGCTGGACCCAATCCCAGAATAAGCCTTTGAGACACCACGCTTTCTGCACATGTCTCAGCCCTACGTATAAGTGTCCTAAGTTCCCCAGCTTGTTCCCAACTGGGGGTAGCATGTCCTGCCTGAGCTGAAACGACACCCTCAGATCCTTTGCCATCTCTTAGACCAAGACTCTTACATGACAACCCTCCAGACAGATTCCACCCTGACCGAGATGATAGCCTTGATGAAGACATGGAAGATAAGGCTCTATAGGATCATAAATGTGTAGGGAAATGGATTGCTGCAGCAGGTGATGGTCCAGGAGGATGTGGAGCATCCTCGATCCGCCACCTGGCATTTAATAATTCGCCAGGAGTATAGGATTATGTTTCTCCATGTGCATAAGAGATACCCTTGGCAGGTCTCCAAATAATTCCAGAACATGAGTTGACCTTTCTGTTTGGGGTCTCCAGAAAGGCAGATGATTTCTGCTGCTCTTGTGACACTTGGGCTAACTGACTTGCGGATTCAGGCTTCCCTTGCAACCACTGCTTGTAGTGGGTGAGCCTTTTAGGAAATTGTGAGGCTTCTAGTGAAACCCAGTCATTAAGGTAAGCACTAAATCATCCTGTGGAGACCATCTAGAGGGAAGGAGCTTTAGACTAACACAAAGGCAGGGATTTTTACATTAAGGACAGTAAGGTTATGGAATTCTAGGACGATATATTTGCTGATGTTGTTGCTTTCGCAAAATGTTATGGATAGTTTTAGATAGGTTACTTAAATATTGATGGCATTAGAAGATTTATGAAAATACTCCAGTGCTTGTATTATTTTCAGCAAAAAGGGGATTTTTGTGTACTTACTGATAAATCCTTTTCTCTTAGCCCATGTGGAACACAGTTACAATAGGAGTGAAGTCCCCTCTTTGAAGAGAACAGGGAACTTAAATAAAAGAGCTTTCTGAGGATGAGATTCTCATCATGCACACCTTCACCCTGCCTGGATATGCTCAGTTTTAAAATAACAGCAGAACAAGACAGGGAATTTCCTGGACAGAGAACCCCAAGATGACCCCCCTGCCCAGAACTCCAACCAGTTCCACACAGACTAAGAGAAAAGGATTTATCAGCAAGTACACAAAAATTATTTTTTCTTGCATTCTATGTGGAGCACATTAACTATGGGGATATGCCAAAGCATCCAAGATTCCAGAGAGGAAAGGAAAAAACCTCCAGACACAACAGTTCCAATGGAAAGTAACTGGTACAACATGAACCTCGGGTGTCAGTAGACACCAATGCTACAAACCAAAGAGTAGGATCCAACATGTTACTGGCCACAAGAGAATCAGGAAGGACACCGACATAGGCAGGACCAAAGTCGGCTTCCACCAAAGCTAATACATGTACACAGTAGTGTTTGGCAAATGTGTGAAGGGACAGCCTCATCAAAGACCTGATTCTTATGGGCGCAAGACACACCCATCTATCTGGTGGAATAACCTTAAAGGGCACCTGCTTCTTTCTTAGGACATATGCCTGGGAAAAAGTCACCTTAATCCAAGAAGCCACTGTTACCTTAGATGCTACCTGGCCCACTCAGGGATAACAAGAAGATAATCAGATTTCTTTAAAGGCTACATGTGATGAACATATCACACATATACCAACATCAAAGACATGAAGTTTTTGCTACTGACTATTAGATGGTGGTGGGCAGAGAAAAGGAGAACAATTTTCTGGTTGATGCGAAACTCTGAAATAACCTTAGGGAGATTCCCTATAGGAGTCATCAGAACCACCCTATCAAAAAGGGAGGCTTACATAATAAAGCATGGAGTTTGTCCACACTCCAAATTGAGACAATATCCAAGAGAAAAGCAGTCTTGAGCAACAAAAAACACAGGAAATCAAAGGCCAGAAGGTGTCTGCTGAAGGGCAGGCATAAGCCAACCCTTGGATGAAAGTTTGCACACCCAGTAGGAAGGAAAAACAGCCCTGGAAAAGGACAGAGAGGCTAAATCTACAATGTAATAGAACCAAGAACAAGCCTGAAGGAAAGCCAATCCTGAAGGAAGGTCAAGACAATCAGAAGGTGAAAAGGTCTATGCCACCACTTCCTATCCTCATACCACTTACAAATCAGGTACCATACCCTGAGATATGCCTTAGAAGAGACTGGCATCTAGAAATGTAGTATGGTAGCAATGACAAAGTCAGAAAACCCTTCTTCCTCAAGATGTTGGCTTCAAGAGCCAGTCATCAAAGCCAACTTCTCCACCTATGGATGACATAACGGACCCAGAGTCAGCAGGTCCGGATGCTGATGGAGCAGAGACAGCTCTGTCACAGAGAGATTGAGAAGATCTGTAAAACAGGCCAGACGGGGCAATCAGGATGACATGACCATGCTTCATTATGATTTTTCTAAGCACATGAGAATCAGTGGAACAGAGAGAACACATACATGAGAGAAAAATATCATGGAATGATTATCGCATCTACTGCAAGGGCTACAGTATCCTGGGACGGGGCACAGAACAGAGAAACCTTGCAGTTCAGTCGAGATGCCATTATGTCAACTGTAGGGAGACCCCATAGAAAAACTATGGAGTCAGAAATACTCTGATTGAGCGCCCAGTTGCCATGATCCAAACAGAGAAATGACCAGGGAAAGGGAACTGTGGTCTGGACCAATTCCTGAGAATTTTCAGCTGCAACTTCCACATGTGAAACTGAGCAAAATCTGAACAAACAGGTCTGCTTCCAGGGTAGAGACTAGGTAGCCTTCACGTACTTAAACACTATCGTGGACAGCCTGAGTCACCTGAAAGGACAATGAGCAAATCTTGTCATCCAGCAGAAAAACCTTCCCCTGAAGAGTGTCAGATCCCACTCTGAGAAAGTGGAGGACCTGGGATAGAACCAGAGATGATTTCTTTAGATTAAGAACCCAATTGTTTTTTTTCCAGAATGGATACTATCTGAGAGAGCAAAATCTCATCTGAAGGATGAAGCGGTCATCCAGATAGGGAGTTAAAGAAATCCTTTGAGAGAATATGTGAGCAGTCTAGGCAGACATGACCTGTGTAAATACCTGTGGAACAGACACAAAACCAAAGGGAAGAGCATTGAACTGAAAATAATGATATTGGAAAGCAAAACCACAGGAAATGCTGAAGATTTGCATGGATAGGAATGTGCAGATAAGCGTTCTTTATCTCTACAGAATCTTTTTGGGGACTATGAAATGACAGAATGGGTATTAAAGGGATAGTAATACTTTGTTTTATCTTTATTTTATTTTGTAGGCATTAAAAAAACATGAAGAACGATATAATTCTTATCTCTCAAACCTTTATGGTTTGAGGGATATTCACAAGCAAAGTTTCCCCTCCCACCCCTTTTACCTAGTGTAAGCCATCTCTTCTCAGATGTGGAATGCAGTCCATAGACCAGACAGATAACAGCAGGGGACAGGCTTCTTTCTATTAGAACAATGAAAGCCCTGCCCCCCTTCACAATTTTTCAGGTTTTTCCCTTATCTTAATTGAAGATTGTCCCTCTCTGCAGTCTATCTGGGCACCTCCCTTCTGTTCTGGTTGAGCAGTGTTACATTAGTAAAAGGGGTGGGAGGGGTATACTTTATCATTGAATTACTCTTAAACTACAATTCTGACAGAACTGAAATAACACTCTCCATGGCCCAAATACTATGAAGATTAATTAGAGCTGCTTTTAATATGAAACATTACTATCACTTTAACACTTGCATGTCTAGCAGAGAAGCCGCTGCAACAAAACAGTAAACTGCTTTGCTTTCTGGACAGAAAGAAATGATTTGGAGGAAAGGACTTGATGTCTATGCAGTACCCTTCTGAAATTATCAGCAAAACCCATTGGTCCACCATTGAAATGGCCCATGTGCAATGGAAAAAAGGAGATAACCTCCTGCAGCCCATGGCGGACCTGACCCCCGAGAATCAAGAGGAGGTAGGTTTGTCGGTTTTGGGCTTCTGCTTGGGCTTTATGCTCTCCCAAGCCTACTTGGGTTTTGTAGTGGTATTTGGCTGGGTTGCTGAGGGAAATGGTGCCCTAGGCATGTAACCATATGGGGGAGGGTTAATGAAGTCCATACATCTTCCATGAAAAAAAGGAAGTTTAGGAGTAACCTGGGGCAACAAGGTTCTCTTGCCTCAAGTGGCATAAACTTGTCCAGTTCCAGGCCAAACAGCTGTTTACCCACAAAAGGGAGAGATACCAAAGATCTCTTGGAGGACTGGCCAGCTTACCAAACCTTAAGCCACAAAGTGCAAAATTTGGCCACAGAGAAAACCGAGGGCTTTCCAGTGAGCTTAGCAACATTAAAGACTGCTTCATTAAGGCAAGCTTTAGCTTTAAGGATCTTAGCTATAAGAACCACTAGGTCCTCCATGTGTTCATAAGGTTGGACAGCATCCAGAAACTGTTCCCCCAAATAGTCATAGCCCTAGTGATACATGGAATGCCAAAAATAAGAAGTAAGGCAGCCCAGAATGCTGCAAAATTCATCTACCAAAAGGAATCTCAAGCCACAGCAACCACCAGCAGCAAAGCAATATTCTTGGTGAGAAATTGGGGGATCTGTTGCAGGAGGAGTGGCCCACAGCTCTAAAGCCTCAGCAGAAAAGGGTATAAAAGAGATATATGCTGGTTAAGGAAGTACCTCCTGCCAGGCATTTTCCATTCCTCCAGAAGAAATTGGTCTAAGGAATGGTGAGGAGGAAAAACTGCAACCTCCTTCATGCATCTCTTGAGAATACCCAGGGAAGATAAACTAGAATGGGAGGCATCTGATACCTTAAGAGTCTCTAGGACAGCTGAATAAGACCCTCATTGGAAGAGCAGGGATCTTCCTCATAAGGAGTCCCCAACAGAGAAAGATGACTCTAAGTCATCCACATCAGTTTACCCTCTCTCAACAGAGGAATCCACAATTTGCTGAAATACATTTTTTGGGGGGACCAGGCAGTCCCATGGATCAATAATCTAAAACCCCTTTGATAGAGGGGGGATTGAACTAACTGAGGAAGTAAGGGCCTTAACCCATGCAGGCTCCTGTTCAAGAGGTGAGAGACCCAAAGACTGAGCAGGGGTCACAGAGCAAGGACATACAGTACCAGTAAATTCCATAGGAAGTCAAATTTTGCATGAGGAGAAATAAGTTAAAAGAGTTAGAGAGACCCCTGAATCCTTAGTAGCCTTGGACCTGCCCATGTCTTCCCTAGGGTATGGAAATCAGGAGACCCCATAAAGAATAAGGTAAAAACAGGAAAAGTAGTAGGAGTAGAACAAAATTACTCAAAAAAGTACTAATCTAACTTCAAGGGGATACCTGGCAAGCAGGAGTGAGAAACCATCCTCACCTTAGCCAGCAGAATCTAAAAAAGAAGGGGGTCAACCAAGGACCTCCTCTTCCCCTGCCAAAAAGCTTGGAAGAACAGGTTGCTGGAAAGTGGTTTCCCAGAAATAAAAAATGGAGCTGTGGCTCTCCAGCCATCACTAAATGGCACCCCCATAGTATGGTGGGAGGGAAAATGGGTCCTAGAGGGCTACAGTAATAAGTAGTAAAGGTTACAGTTACCCATTACAGATCTTACTGCCCGGAGATACATGCAGAGGTAAGAGAAGTCCCAGAAGAGTGTTCTGTGTTCCAAGTGATATGGTTGTCATGAGTACCTGTTCTTAAAGGGAAAAGTTACATACAGGTAATAGAAGTTTACAAAAGTTGTTAAAAGTCATATAAGTATGAATATATTCATCACTGTCAGCAAGGCACTGTATCCAAAAGAGGAGAAATGTCCCATAGAACAAGGAATACCCACAGACAAACAGGGCAGGGTTTAAAAACCCTATAGTACTAGAGAGTAGAAACATAGGTGCTACATAATGTAAAGATGTTCTGCCTAAGTGAGCAAATTAATAATGTGCACTGGAGGCTTTCAAAAACCACATAAAAATGTGGTTGACAGACAAACAAATAAGGACATACTCAATGTACTTGTGCACTTAGTAGAATACTCTTTTTAATCTTCAAACTCCACTTATAAATAGAGAAGCTTCACAAAAGCTATTAGGTAACTGGCTATAAAAATAAGCCATCCTCCAAAGAACCAGTCCTGAAAATTTTGCTCACTGGCCAATCCTTACAATGGAGGCCATGAATAGTAGTCTGCCTAAAGTGGGAGATTATACAGCCCCCTACCCTAAAGCAGCATAATAAAAAGAAGACTATCTAAGAGAGCTTTGACTTTGCAGCTGCCTCCTTGAAGTACCCTTTTCAATCAGTGCATGTCTGGATAGGGTGATGTGGTGCAGGGTGGGAGTCTCCTCCTCAGAGAGCTCTTTTGTTTAAGTGCTATGCCCTCTTCAAGGAGGGAACTTTACCCTCATGGTTATTGTGTTCCACATAGGACATAAGATAAGTAAAGATTAAGGTCGGTTTTAAATGTGAGCTGCTATAGCAGGGCAAGCTATGCGAGATTTACTGAGCTTCCATTCCCCATGGGTCCTAGGAAAAGTGAATTTTTAAAAGCAAATCTATAGGGGTGTGGTTGGACAATGAGAAAGCAGATATAGTTGAGTCTATGTGAACAGGGTGTGTAAGAAAACAATCAGTTCAAGTACAGAAATTATGAATCTTCTAGATAAATGCAAAATCTGTAAAAAGGTAGCAAGGCCTAAACTTCAAAAGTCTCACAAACAGTTATCTTTAAGAAATATTTTTAAACTTTTGAGAGCTAATCTTATAAGAAACTCTGGAGATCTATCTAAATGCATAAGCATGATGACATCTCCAGCCAAAAGACATGTACTGTTCTTGTGAGAATGTACAAAAAAAGGAAAGATTAGCAAAAAAGTTCAGTAAACAAGCTTGATAGAATGATACATTTACCCTCATTGTCTAGTGTTTTGAGTTTGGTTAATTGGAGATATTTATTAAAGTGATGTAACGTCTCTATTTCATTGCAGCTCCGATTCTTTTTATAACACCTAGCGCTATGTTTAATTACTTACAGTTCTGTAGTTCAAAAGATATTCAAGCTAATAGGATCTCCTTCCTGCCCCTTCTGTCTGCATCATGCTGCAAATGTGTTTGGTAACTGCAGTAACTGGTCAAATTAGCATGTGGCTCTGAAGAATTACCAGGGAAAGAGCTGGAAAGGAGTGGATTTCAGTGTCTTCATGGGTGAAGTGGCAAAAAGTGAGCCAGAATAGTCTGTTTAGACTGATTAAAGTATATAGGCATCATTGTATCTCATGGCATATCAAAGTCCTTAAGGTTTGTAGAAAGCTCTTACAGGTGTGAGCCTTCAAAAGTTTCTGCTAGTCAGTTATGCATTAATGGTTCCCCTTAACCACACATGACTTTGTGCTCAGTTCAACATCTTCATGTTTATCTCTAAGCTCTTGTACTTGAGCATACTCAAGGTCTGAAAGTGGCTGTTTCCTCAATCCAGTTTTCCATGTTGTTGCCTGTTACCAGAAGCAGCTATTTCAGAGAGCAATTCTTTAGTGGTGCTGAGTGGTCTTCCTATATTTAAAGTATAACTGGTTGAGATCTCTCTTTGAGACTGTGGTCACCAATGACAAGTGTGAGGTGGGAGATGCACCATTTAGTGACTGCTGCATGGCATGCTTAGTAAAGTATTTGGATACCTCAGTTGTTTCATAGCTTTCATGGAGCTCATGTTGGACATAGCAAATGTTCCTGTGAAGCTTGATCTGTGAGGATGAAAGTGTTGTGACTAGTTCTAGGGAAGTCTGCGAATAAGAGCTAGAAACCACAGTCTGGAGTGAGAGCTCCTTCACAGAAGTCTGTCTATGTCATGGCTCAGGCCACACAGCCAAAGGTTAATATTCTGAGCAATATTTTGAAGATATTTTCAAGACTTTTTATTTTATAACTAAACATATAGAATAGTAATATTTTGCAGCAGCTTACTTCATTTGTAATTTTAAATAAAAACTAATATATATATATATATATATATATACACGTGTGTATAAGGTTCCTGGTTCCCTGCCATACACACCCAATGAAGGCAGTAGGGAGGTGGCCATTAACTGCCATCATACTTAGAATGAGAAACATAGAGACTAACTACAAGAGAAAGAGCAAGTATAACAAAATTTACAAGGGTGAACAGAAGAGAGCAAAAAAGAAACTGAGAAAGCATGCATGAGTGTAAGAGAATGCAAGAGTGAACAAGAGTAACAGTGCATGAGAGACAGCCAAAAACCACAAAAGAGTATACACTCAAGAAAGTAAGAGAATGTGAAAGATGGACAGATGGTGCAAGAGAGAGTGTGCAACAGACACAGACAGCAAGACAGTGACATGGAGTGAGAAAGTGTGTGTGTGTGTGTGTGTGTGATGTGGTGTACGTTCCACAAATATGAGGTCCCAGAATACATTGCATATCCAGAACCTTGGTATAGTCCTCAGGCTGAATGTACGACTATGCCAGCACAGCTCTAACAGGATTATCTTTCAATTACACTGCGGCTCAGTGTAAGATCTCAGAAGCATGCCATCAGACAAACTGCACCTTCATTAAGACTTTAATGCCAGCAACCCCCTTACAACGGTGCCCGTGCTTTTTCTGGCAACATTGTTATGTCAGGGATACTTCCTGATTCTCTTTTATTGGCTACTGAGGTTTATCTCCGCCCAGTTCTAGCCCTTATATACTGAGCCCTGTCACTTCAGCGCTGCCCTTTCGTGGTGTTCCAGTTGCCAGTGTTGTTCCTGAGACTTGTGTGTATTCTGTGTAAGACCCGGACTGCCTGACTATTCTGCCTGATGGTTCCTGCTCTGTGTACCGACTCGGATTGGCTGACGTTCCTGCTCTGTGTACCGACCCGGCCCGGCTGACGTTCCTGCTCTGTGTACCGACTTGGATTGGCTGACGTTCCTGCTCTGTGTACCGACCCGGATTGGCTGACATTCCTGCTCTGTGTACACCCGGTTTGGGAAGCCTCCTGCTCAGTGTACCCCGGTACCACTCCTTGCTCACACTGTGCTCAGGCTGGAGGGCTTCCCTCCGGCAGTGCTGCTCTGTGACCCTGCCTCCTCTATACGCTATCATATCTCTGCTTCGGTATCAGTGCCGTTGCTTGCACCCGGAATGCTTGACTTGTCCACTTGCTATTCCGAGGCTGGGTTCTCTCTGGGCACCTCGGTCAGTTTCCATTGCTTGGCAATTCTGTCCAGGTCTGAGCATTCGGTTACCCGTCACAGGTTGGTGCTATAGCGCTTCAGGGTCACAGACGTTCTGGGAATCCTCCCTGAGATTGTGTCTGGCAGTATTGAGTATCCTACCATTCAGGAAGTCCTGCCATTGTGCCTACAGTACCCTACAGTCAAGTGGCCTCCGACAGGCTGATAGGGCATCTGTTCATTGGTTTCCTCTCCTAGCCAATATTTGGCTCTGTTGCCTAGTCTCTATCTTACTATCCTGTGGGATAGTATTGATCTCCGCTCTGTCCTTTACCTGTGGCTTACGGTTGGGGCTCACTTCCTACGTAGGGAGTATCCATTATCCAGTCACTACTAGGGCCTGCCAGCCTTCCATGGCCTAGTAGTATAGCAGCTTGTTCTTACAGAATCACATGAATTGTGACCTGACCTGTGTCAGACCAGTACATCTGTACCTACTGGACCTGTGGAGGGATACTATATGTTATTGTAGCCTGACCTGTGTCAGGTGTGTCATTTGTATGTACTGGACCCTTGTGGGTCACTTTATCTCTGTTCTAAGTAATAAAACTGTGTTTTACCATAACCTTCCGGGTCTGAGTGTCCTTAAAACCGTTACAGCCTATAAGTGCAGACTGATAGGTACAGGTATACTTCTCCCACTTCTGCCTCCCCTCAGGGTGTGTACTCACTTTCGTTGGAGATTAAACCAGCCTCTGAGCAGGTAGTCACGTCTCAGTATATACTACTCCGCCATCAGCGTTTTTCTCTGGGCTCCTAATATGTTCTTACTAAGTAAAGAACTTAATGGCCCAATAAATTTGACTTGGAGAGGTATTTTAATATAATACACCTTTATTGGAAATATACAAAACAACTATACAAAATATTAAAATTCAATAAAATAATTATTGTTATATCCCAACGCGATTCGTCCATTCAGGACTTAATCGGGGGCATATTCATATAATAAGACTCAATCTATTTATACTCCAAATCATTTACTTTCATGCTTCCATGTCCATTCGTTGTCCGTGACATGCCCACGAATCCCAACTCCCCCCCCCCCCAGTCTTCCCCTACAAACCGGAAGTTGTCATTCCGCTTGTGCTTCCGGAACAGAGTAATGGAATGCAGGCATGTTTGGGACGCAATCGTGGTATCACGGTGCCCGTGCTCCCCTTGCGACATTCTGTCAGTATACACTGTGCTTTACTCCCATTGGCCATTCTGTGTTTTGTCCCGCCCAGTATGGCCTTTATATACTGGGCTCTGGCACTCCTCCGGTGCCCTTTCATGGTGTTCCTGTACCAGTGCTTGTTCCTGCTCTCAGTGATTCCCAGTGTAACGACTTGGCCTGCCTGACTACTCTGCATCTCGTCTCCTGCCTGTGTACCGACCCAGATTGCCTTACCATTCTTCTGCGCCTACTCCTGTGTACCAACCCAGCTTGGCTGACGTTCCTGCTCCGTGATTCGACCCGGCTTTCCTGCTCTGCTGCCTCTGTGTCGCCTTGGCGACATTCCTTTCCATCAGGCATTTGTGACGCTTCCGGTTGGTTACGACCTCTGGACGAGTTGCTCAGTTGCCCAGTCAGTCCGGTCACAGCACTGTTCAGTTGTGTCTCCGTTACTGCTCCTGCAGAGTGCAAGTGGTCTAGTCTCCGTTACTGCTACGGCAGTGTGCCATTGGCCTTGTCTCCGTTACTGCTCCTGCAGAGCGCAAGTGGCCTAGTCTCTGTTACTGCTACGGCAGTGTGCTATTGGCCTTGTCTCCGTTACCGCTCCTGCAGAGCGCAAGTGGCCTAGTCTCCGTTACTGCTACAGCAGTGTGCCATTGGCCTTGTCTCCGTTACTGCTCCTGCAGAGCGCAAGTGGCCTAGTCTCCGTTACTGCTACAGCAGTGTGCCATTGGCCTTGTCTCCGTTACTGCTCTTGCAGAGTGCAAGTGACCTGTCTCCGTTACCGCTACGGCAGTGTGCCATTGGTCTTGTCTACGTTACTGCTCCAGCAGAGTGCAAGTAGTCTGGTCTCGATTACTGCTACGGCAGTGTCATATGTTGCTCAGTTCCTGATATTACTCTGGCAGTTCACGTTTGTTCTGCTAACCTATTTCTGGGCGTTACGTATCCTTAAGCTTTCTATATTGAGTGTGCTCCATCACAGACCTCTCTTCACATGGGATAGTTTACACTCATTGAAGACCATTAACTCATGCAGTACCTTTCTCCTGGGAATTCATCGTATTCTGCCTGACCTGTGTCAGTATATGCTGTTATGGACTCTATGGTTATACTGGACCTGTGTAGGCATATGTATATGTAACCTGTCGTGTGTCTGTATTATTCTGCTTAAATATTACAGGACCTGTGAGGGTTATTATATTACTGTGATTTCAATAAAACTGTGTTTTATCCTAAACCACTGTGACTGTGTGTCAAAAAAACCGGTACAGTACGAAAGGGCCATGACCTCAGACAGTAAAGGTGAGGGAAATACACAGAACATCCATTGGAGCAGCATTTGGACCAGTTGGCACTGGCCTAACAAACTATTCTTGAGCACACGGTGCATCTCGATAAACCAGTTCAGAATCCGGTGGTCTCCCTAGTTTCGACACCGGAGAGTCAATCCTTGACAGCTGTTGCCTCAGTTAAAGGGTTAACTGCTTCTGCTCCGCTACCACTCAGATACGATGGCGAACCCACCCTGTGCAGAGGGTTTATTAATCAGTTGGAAATATTTCTGGAACTAACCCCTCACACCTTTCCGAATTACCGCAGTAAGGTCGGGTTCATGATATCACTATTGACGGGCAAAGCCCTGGCGTGCGCCAATCTCTTGTGAGAGAATGCTAAACCTTGCACCAGGAACTTCAGGGAGTTTGTACGGACTTTTCGGAGAGTATTTGAAGTTCCTGGTAGAGCCGCCTCTGCTGCCAAACGATTGATGGAGATACAACAGGGCAATCGTACTGTGGGCGATTATGCCATAGAATCCCGTACATTGGCAGCAGAGGTAGGTTGGAACAATGAGCGCTGGTGGCAGCTATTGCTCAAGGACTTGCTGACCGTATTAAGGATGAAACGGCAGCTAGAGAAGTGCCTAGTTATTTGGACGAATACATTGATTACGCCATTCTAATTGATTCCCATATTCGTGAGAGACTTATGGCTAAAGACTGCAGGCTACGGCCTAGAAACAGTGGGCAAAAGTTTTTTGATCCCACCCTTGCCTCCCTCACCTCCCATGCCTCCTGATCGTAAACAGGAATCCTATGAACCAATGCAACTTGGGTTCTCCAAACTATCTAAGGAAGAACGGGCATACCGCAGGAGGCAGGGGTTATGTCTGTACTGTCAGCACTTGTAATCTCAGCACTTAACACCCTCTTACCCCATTGTATGTCTCCCTTTATCCATTTAGACTGTAAGCTCCTTGGGGCAGGGACCTCTCTCCCATTGTTTCTATGAATGTCGCACTTATTTCATCCCCTCTTATTTATTGTACCATATGTCTATTGTAAGGCGCTGCGTACACTGTGTGGCGCCATATAAATAAAGATACATACATACATACATACAAACATACTGTGGCAAAGCTTTCATGGTGTTCCTGTACCAGTGCTTGTTCCTGCTCTCAGTGATTCCCAGTGTAACGACTTGGCCTGCCTGACTACTCTGCATCTCGTCTCCTGCCTGTGTACCGACCCAGATTGCCTTACCATTCTTCTGCGCCTACTCCTGTGTACCAACCCAGCTTGGCTGACGTTCCTGCTCCGTGATTCGACCCGGCTTTCCTGCTCTGCTGCCTCTGTGTCGCCTTGGCGACATTCCTTTCCATCAGGCATTTGTGACGCTTCCGGTTGGTTACGACCTCTGGACGAGTTGCTCAGTTGCCCAGTCAGTCCGGTCACGGCACTGTTCAGTTGTGTCTCCGTTACTGCTCCTGCAGAGTGCAAGTGGTCTAGTCTCCGTTACTGCTACGGCAGTGTGCCATTGGCCTTGTCTCCGTTACTGCTCCTGCAGAGCGCAAGTGGCCTAGTCTCTGTTACTGCTACGGCAGTGTGCTATTGGCCTTGTCTCCGTTACCGCTCCTGCAGAGCGCAAGTGGCCTAGTCTCCGTTACTGCTACGGCAGTGTGCCATTGGCCTTGTCTCCGTTACTGCTCCTGCAGAGCGCAAGTGGCCTAGTCTCTGTTACTGCTACGGCAGTGTGCTATTGGCCTTGTCTCCGTTACCGCTCCTGCAGAGCGCAAGTGGCATAGTCTCCGTTACTGCTACGGCAGTGTGCCATTGGCCTTGTCTCCGTTACTGCTCCTTCAGAGCGCAAGTAGCCTAGTCTCCGTTACTGCTACAGCAGTGTGCCATTGGCCTTGTCTCCGTTACTGCTCTTGCAGAGTGCAAGTGACCTGTCTCCGTTACCACTACGGCAGTGTGCCATTGGTCTTGTCTACGTTACTGCTCCAGCAGAGTGCAAGTAGTCTGGTCTCGATTACTGCTACGGCAGTGTCATATGTTGCTCAGTTCCTGATATTACTCTGGCAGTTCACGTTTGTTCTGCTAACCTATTTCTGGGCGTTACGTATCCTTAAGCTTTCTATATTGAGTGTGCTCCATCACAGACCTCTCTTCACATGGGATAGTTTACACTCATTGAAGACCATTAACTCATGCAGTACCTTTCTCCTGGGAATTCATCGTATTCTGCCTGACCTGTGTCAGTATATGCTGTTATGGACTCTATGGTTATACTGGACCTGTGTAGGCATATGTATATGTAACCTGTCGTGTGTCTGTATTATTCTGCTTAAATATTACAGGACCTGTGAGGGTTATTATATTACTGTGATTTCAATAAAACTGTGTTTTATCCTAAACCACTGTGACTGTGTGTCAAAAAAACCGGTACAGTACGAAAGGGCCATGACCTCAGACAGTAAAGGTGAGGGAAATACACAGAACATCCATTGGAGCAGCATTTGGACCAGTTGGCACTGGCCTAACAAACTATTCTTGAGCACACAGTGCATCTCGATAAACCAGTTCAGAATCCGGTGGTCTCCCTAGTTTCGACACCGGAGAGTCAATCCTTGACAGCTGTTGCCTCAGTTAAAGGGTTAACTGCTTCTGCTCCGCTACCACTCAGATACGATGGCGAACCCACCCTGTGCAGAGGGTTTATTAATCAGTTGGAAATATTTCTGGAACTAACCCCTCACACCTTTCCGAATTACCGCAGTAAGGTCGGGTTCATGATATCACTATTGACGGGCAAAGCCCTGGCGTGCGCCAATCTCTTGTGAGAGAATGCTAAACCTTGCACCAGGAACTTCAGGGAGTTTGTACGGACTTTTCGGAGAGTATTTGAAGTTCCTGGTAGAGCCGCCTCTGCTGCCAAACGATTGATGGAGATACAACAGGGCAATCGTACTGTGGGCGATTATGCCATAGAATCCCGTACATTGGCAGCAGAGGTAGGTTGGAACAATGAGCGCTGGTGGCAGCTATTGCTCAAGGACTTGCTGACCGTATTAAGGATGAAACGGCAGCTAGAGAAGTGCCTAGTTATTTGGACGAATACATTGATTACGCCATTCTAATTGATTCCCATATTCGTGAGAGACTTATGGCTAAAGACTGCAGGCTACGGCCTAGAAACAGTGGGCAAAAGTTTTTTGATCCCACCCTTGCCTCCCTCACCTCCCATGCCTCCTGATCGTAAACAGGAATCCTATGAACCAATGCAACTTGGGTTCACCAAACTATCTAAGGAAGAACGGGCATACCGCAGGAGGCAGGGGTTATGTCTGTACTGTCAGCACTTGTAATCTCAGCACTTAACACCCTCTTACCCCATTGTATGTCTCCCTTTATCCATTTAGACTGTAAGCTCCTTGGGGCAGGGACCTCTCTCCCATTGTTTCTATGAATGTCGCACTTATTTCATCCCCTCTTATTTATTGTACCATATGTCTATTGTAAGGCGCTGCGTACACTGTGTGGCGCCATATAAATAAAGATACATACATACATACATACAAACATACTGTGGCAAAGCTGGTCACCTATTACGTACCTGTCGTGTATGTCCGGGAAACGAACGCACCTAGGGTACCTTGGGGGACAGGCCCTAGGTGGTGTTCAGCAGTCCCTAGACCAGATTATGCAGAAACCCACGATCCAGGTGGCATTTTCATGGGCAGAACACTCAGTGGAGGTTCTGGCCCTGGTTGATTCCAGCGCAGCTGGATACTTCATGGACAGTTCATTTGCTGCGTTACATAAGATTCCGTTGGTCAGGAGGGAATCTCCCTTAGCCATTGATGGCAGACCGTAAGAACCAGCTCAGATAACTATGGAAACTATTCCGCTTTCTATGACTATTGGGGCCCTCCACACGGAGGAACAGCGATTTCATATAATCCATTCTCCTCATCACGCGGTCATTCTGGGGTTCCCATGGTTACATTTGCATAATCCCCAGTCTGACTGGCAGATTTGTGAGATCACGTCTTGGTCCGAGTACTGTATGGAACATTGTGTGACTCATCCAGTTAAGATTTTGTGTACCTCTCCCTCCGTGCCAGCCGAATACCACCAATTCAGTGACGTTTTTAGTAAGGGAGAGGCTAGCACATTGCCCCAACATAGGGCATACAATTGCGCCATTGATTTGTCCCCTGGGGCTGTGCTCCCTAGGGGTCGCACATACTCGCTGTTGTTCGAGGAAAATCGGGCCATGGAGGAGTACATTGACGATGCCCTTAAAAGAGGGATTATTAGAAAGTCTACCTCACCTGCTGGTGCTGGGTTTTTTTTTTTGTAAAAAGAAGAATGGCGAGTTAAGGCCTTGTATCGATTACCGGGGATTAAATAAAATTATGTCCAAGAATGCCTACCCCATACCACTCATTACTGAACTATTTGACAGGTGAAAAGGTTCTTCCATTTTTACTAAATTAGATCTACGGGCTGCCTATAACCTGATCAGAATAAGAGCTGGGGATGAGTGGAAATCGGCATTTAATACCAGATCGGGGCATTATGAATATCTAGTCATGCCTTTTGGCCTTTGTAATGCACCCGCTGTATTTCAAGAATTTATTAATGATATCCTCCGTGATATGCTACAGTCCTGTGTAGCAGTCTACCTTGATGACATATTCATACACTCGGCTAATCTGTCTCAACATATCAAGGATGTGTCCGAGGTCTTGCTTCGTTTACACAAGAATAAACTATTCTGTAAAATGGAGAAGTGCGAGTTTCACAGGTCCAAAGTGTCTTTTTTGGGTTTCGTGATCTCTAAGGATGGTATTGCTATGGACCAGGAGAAACTCGCAGCAGTTTTGCAATGGCCACGACCCAAAGGATTAAAAGCGATTCAGCGTTTTCTTGGGTTTGCCAATTATTACAGGAAGTTTATCCAAAACTTTTCCACTATTGTTAAACCTCTGTCTGACCTTACACACAAGGGTGCTAATCCATCCCAATGGTCTGATGCAGCTGATCATGCTTTTGAGACATTAAAATCCGCTTTCGCATCCGCTCCTTTACTGTCCCGCCCCAACCCTTCCATTCACGTTGGAGGTTGATGCCTCTGAAATTGGGGTAGGGGCAGTACTGTCACAGCACCCAGTGGCTGGGGGTACTCTGACACCATGTGGGTTCTTCTCAAAAAAACTGTCTAGTGCCCAGAGTCACTATGAAATTGGTGACAGAGAACTCTTGGCTATCATTTTCGCTTTGAAAGAGTGGCGTCACCTGCTGGAAGGTACCAGAACTCCTGTATTAATTCTAACTGACCACAAAAATTTGACTTATCTCTCGGAAGCTAAAAGATTGTCCTCTTGGCACTGGCCTAACAAACTATTCTTGAGCGCACGGTGCATCTCGATAAACCAGTTCAGAATCCGGTGGTCTCCCTAGTTTCGACACCGGAGAGTCAATCCTTGACAGCTGTTGCCTCAGTTAAAGGGTTAACTGCTTCTGCTCCGCTACCACTCAGATACGATGGCGAACCCACCCTGTGCAGAGGGTTTATCAATCACTTGTAAATATTTCTGGAACTAACCCCTCACACCTTTCCGAATTACCGCAGTAAGGTCGGGTTCATGATATCACTATTGACGGGCAAAGCCCTGGTGTGGGCCAATCTCTTGTGAGAGAATGCTAAACCTTGCACCAGGAACTTCAGGGAGTTTGTACGGACTTTTCGGAGAGTATTTGAAGTTCCTGGTAGAGCCGCCTCTGCTGCCAAACGATTGATGGAGATACAACAGGGCAATCGTACTGTGGGCGATTATGCCATAGAATCCCGTACATTGGCAGCAGAGGTAGGTTGGAACAATGAGCGCTGGTGGCAGCTATTGCTCAAGGACTTGCTGACCATATTAAGGATGAAACGGCAGCTAGAGAAGTGCCTAGTTATTTGGACAAATACATTGATTACGCCATTCTAATTGATTCCCATATTCGTGAGAGACTTATGGCTAAAGACTGCAGGCTACGGCCTAGAAACAGTGAGCAAAAGTTTTTTGATCCCACCCTTGCCTCCCTCACCTCCCATGCCTCCTGATCGTAAACAGGAATCCTATGAACCAATGCAACTTGGGTTCACCAAACTATCTAAGGAAGAACGGGCATACCGCAGGAGGCAGGGGTTATGTCTGTACTGTGGCAAAGCTGGTCACCTATTACGTACCTGTCGTGTATGTCCGGGAAACGAACGCACCTAGGGTACCTTGGGTGACAGGCCCTAGGTGGTGTTCAGCAGTCCCTAGACCAGATTATGCAGAAACCCACGATCCAGGTGGCATTTTCATGGGCAGAACACTCAGTGGAGGTTCTGGCCCTGGTTGATTCCAGCGCAGCTGGATACTTCATGGACAGTTCATTTGCTGCGTTACATAAGATTCCGTTGGTCAGGAGGGAATCTCCCTTAGCCATTGATGGCAGACCGTAAGAACCAGCTCAGATAACTATGGAAACTATTCCGCTTTCTATGACTATTGGGGCCCTCCACACAGAGGAACAGCGATTTCATATAATCCATTCTCCTCATCACGCGGTCATTCTGGGGTTCCCATGGTTACATTTGCATAATCCCCAGTCGGACTGGCAGATTTGTGAGATCACGTCTTGGTCCGAGTACTGTATGGAACATTGTGTGACTCATCCAGTTAAGATTTTGTGTACCTCTCCCTCCGTGCCAGCCGAATACCACCAATTCAGTGACGTTTTTAGTAAGGGAGAGGCTAGCACATTGCCCCAACATAGGGCATACAATTGCGCCATTGATTTGTCCCCTGGGGCTGTGCCCCCTAGGGGTCGCTCATACTCGCTGTTGTTCGAGGAAACTCGGGCCATGGAGGAGTACATTGACGATGCCCTTAAAAGAGGGATTATTAGAAAGTCTACCTCACCTGCTGGTGCTGGTTTCTTTTTTGTGAAAAAGAAGAATGGCGAGTTAAGGCCTTGTATCGATTACCGGGGATTAAATAAAATTATGTCCAAGAATGCCTACCCCATACCACTCATTACTGAACTATTTGACAGGTGAAAAGGTTCTTCCATTTTTACTAAATTAGATCTACGGGCTGCCTATAACCTGATCAGAGTAAGAGCTGGGGATGAGTGGAAATCGGCATTTAATACCAGATCGGGGCATTATGAATATCTAGTCATGCCTTTTGGCCTTTGTAATGCACCCGCTGTATTTCAATAATTTATTAATGATATCCTCCGTGATATGCTACAGTCCTGTGTAGCAGTCTACCTTGATGACATATTCATACACTCGGCTAATCTGTCTCAACATATCAAGGATGTGTCCGAGGTCTTGCTTCGTTTACACAAGAATAAACTATTCTGTAAAATGGAGAAGTGCGAGTTTCACAGGTCCAAAGTGTCTTTTTTGGGTTTCGTGATCTCTAAGGATGGTATTGCTATGGACCAGGAGAAACTCGCAGCAGTTTTGCAATGGCCACGACCCAAAGGATTAAAAGCGATTCAGCGTTTTCTTGGGTTTGCCAATTATTACAGGAAGTTTATCCAAAACTTTTCCACTATTGTTAAACCTCTGTCTGACCTTACACACAAGGGTGCTAATCCATCCCAATGGTCTGATGCAACTGATCATGCTTTTGAGACATTAAAATCCGCTTTCGCATCCGCTCCTTTACTGTCCCGCCCCAACCCTTCCATTCACGTTGGAGGTTGATGCCTCTGAAATTGGGGTAGGGGCAGTACTGTCACAGCACCCAGTGGCTGGGGGTACTCTGACACCATGTGGGTTCTTCTCAAAAAAACTGTCTAGTGCCCAGAGTCACTATGAAATTGGTGACAGAGAACTCTTGGCTATCATTTTCGCTTTGAAAGAGTGGCGTCACCTGCTGGAAGGTACCAGAACTCCTGTATTAATTCTAACTGACCACAAAAATTTGACTTATCTCTCGGAAGCTAAAAGATTGTCCTCTCGTCAGGCCAGATGGGCCCTGTTTCTATCTCGTTTCAACTTTGTAGTATCCTACTTGGCGGGCTCCAAGAATGTTAGGGCTGATGCCCTGTCTAGACAATTTGGGCCAGAGATGGAGAAGGATGAGGTCCCCGTACCCATCATTCAGTCTGATCGCATCTGGCCACCCTATGTACTAGTATCACTTCACCACTGGGGAAGGAGATTCTGGCTACCCAGGCTACGGCACCCCCAGAAACCCCAGTGGACAAGTGCTTTGTGGATGAGCCATTTCGTACCCATTTGCTCGAAACATACCACTCTTCTAAGGCTTCTGGGCATATTGGGAGGGATCAATTAATATGGTCTCTCTCACAAGTATTTTGGTGGCCTTCCCTACAGGCCGACTGATCTGCATTTACTGCAGCCTGTACCACCTGTGCTCGTGCCAAGACCCCTAGACAACTCCCAGTGGGCTTACCCAACCAGTACCTAATGGCAAACGTCCTTGGTCCCACGTATCCATTGACTTCCTGGGAGAACTGCCAGTGTCTAGGGGTTACTCGTTCATTCTTATGGTGGTTGATAGATTCTCTAAAATGGCTCATCTCATGCCCCTTTCTGGCCTCCCCTCAGCCCAGGAGTTGGCAGTTGTCTTTGCTAAAGAGGTGTTCCGGTTGCATGGGGTACCTAGAGTTCTGGTGTCCGACCGTGGGAGCCAATTTATATCCAGATTTTGGAGAGCATTCTGTAACCAGATGGGCATTCAACTGTCCTTTTCTTCTGCCTACCATCCTCAGACCAATGGAGCCGCTGAGCGTACCAATCAAGGATTGGAACAGTTCCTGCACTGTTTTGTTACTGATCATCATGATAATTGGGCAGACCTGTTGCCTTGGGCGGAGTTCGCCAGGAACTGTGCAGTTAATTCATCGTCTGGGAGCTCCCCGTTTCTCATCAACTACGGGTTCCAGCCATGTTTGCTCCCGGACTCATTCCAGTCACAACAGATTCCAGCTCTGGAGGAGCACATCGAGCAACTCCACTCCACTTGGGCACAGGTCCAGAGGGCCCTCAGTCAGTCGTTCCAACGTCATCAGCTCCACTCTAACCGTAGATGGCTGCCAGCGGTCTCCTTTCAGGTTGGAGACAGGTTATGGCTCTCCTCCAGAAACCTTAATTTGCAAGTTCCGTCTAATAAGTTGGCTCCTCGGTTTATTGGTCCCTTCAGGGTGATCCGTAAAATTAACCCTTGGATCTCCCAGCATCTATGAGCATTCACAATGTGTTCCATTTATGCTTGCTGAAACCTCTGGTATGCAACCGCTACACTACCACTCCTGTGGTTCCCGGTCCGGTGGAGGTTCAGGGTCAGTAGGAGTACAAGGTCCAAAGCATAATTGATTCATGCAGATTTAGAGGAAAATTGCAATATTTGGTCAATTGGAAGGGCTATGGCCCTGAGGAACATTCCTGGGTTGATCAGAATGACCTTCATGCTCCTAGATTACTGTGCAATTTTCACTCTAAATATCCTCAGAAACCAGGTCCCTCTTCCAGGAGAGGGGGTCTTTGAGAGGGGGGTACTATCACGGTGCCCGTGCACCCCTTGCGACATTCTGTCAGTCTACACTGTGCTTTACTCCCATTGGCCATTCTGTGTCTTGTCCCGCCCAGTATGGCCTTTATATACTGGGCTCTGGCACTCCTCCGGTGCCCTTTCGTGGTGTTCCTGTACCAGTGCTTGTTCCTGCTCTCAGTGATTCCCAGTGTACCGACTTGGCCTGCCTGACTACTCTGCATCTCGTCTCCTGCCTGTGTACCGACCCGGATTGCCTGACCATTCTTCTGAGCCTGCTCCTGTGTACCGACCCGGCTTGGATAACGTTCCTGCTCCTGTGTACCGACCCGGCTTGGCTGACGATCCTGCTCCACGATTCGACCTGGCTTGGTTGACGTTCCTGCTCTGGCTGCCTCTGTGTCACCTTGGCGACACTCCTATCCATCAGGCATTTGTGACGCTTCCGGTTGGTTACGACCTCTGGGCGAGTTGCTCAGTTGCCCAGTCAGTCCGGTCACGGCACTGTTCAGTTGTGTCTCTGTTACTGCTCCTGCAGAGTGCAAGTGGTCTTGTCTCCGTTACTGCTACGGCAGTGTGCCATTAGCCTTGTCTCCGTTACTGCTCCTGCAGAGCGCAAGTGGCCTAGTCTCCGTTACTGCTACGGCAGTGTGCCTTTGTCCTTGTCTCCGTTACTGCTCCTGCAGAGTGCAAGTGGCCTGTCTCCGTTACCACTACGGCAGTGTGCCATTGGTCTTGTCTCCGTTACTGCTCCGGCAGAGTGCAAGTGGTCTGGTCTCCGTTACTGCTACGGCAGTGTCATATGTTGCTCAGTTCCTGATATTACTCTGGCAGTTCACATTTGTTCTGCTAACGTATTTCTGGGCGTTACGTATCCTTAAGCTCTCTATATTGAGTGTGCTCCATCACAGACCTCTCTTCACATGGGACTGTTTACATTCATTGAAGACCATTAACCCATGCAGTACCTATCTCCTGGGAATTCATCGTATTCTGCCTGACCTGTGTCAGATATGCTGTTATGGACTCTATGGTTATACTGGACCTGTGTAGGCATATGTATATGTAACCTGTCGTGTGTCTGCATTATTCTGCTTAAATATAACAGGACCTGTGAGGGTTATTATATTACTGTGATTTCAATAAAACTGTGTTTTATCCTAAACCACTGTATCTGTGTGTCAAAAAAACCATTACACGTGGCCATGGAAACACAATATGGCTCCACATCTTATGCTTCACGGTTGTGATGAACACCCCAGCATGTATGTGGAATATAATACCACATCGTCCAACACCAATACTCAATAAAAATACAAATTAAAAACAATCTAAATTGGCATTCTAATATTCTTAAACGCCATCTAATATATAATGTGTCTATTATAACCTACACTATCAAACAGATTGGTGTACAAGGTACTGAGGTAAATTAATCTTTATGACAGACAAACATATAGGGTTATTTTCTTTATATCAGTATCATATCTAATCAGTTATGTGCCAAGTTGACAAAATATAAAAATTAGAGTATATATGTATCACTAGCTATAGACACATATTTCTCATGGATATGAGCCAATAATCATGGTTAAACTTATTACTGTAAAATACTGCATACAGATATATTTTCATTCATACCATGTGGGTATAAAGTGTCTAATTCATAAATCCACTGTGCCTATTTACGGCACAGTGCTCTATATCTGTTGGGGCAACTAGAAGAAATCACTGCTATGCCTGTTATTACCAAATCAGCGATCCCTCCCTTGGAGCAGCCAGCAAAATGTCTGGACACAGCATGTTTACAATCTTGATTAATATTATTCCTGCGGTGCTCTCCTGCCCTATCTCGCAAGCATCTAGTAGTTCTTCCTACATACTGTGTCCACAACCACACTGTAATAAATATATAACATATTGGCTGCTACAATTGATGAAATCCCTAATCTGGTGCTCCTCATCATCACTGAAGCTTTTAAAAGCCTTGCAATTGAGACATATTGCTTCCCTACATTTATAATTTCCCTTCATTATACTAGTGGCCTTAATATTTCCAAAGTTATGTATAGACTCTATCTTATTATAGATAGAATCTATATTACTTTGTTGTGTCTTTTTGTTTGTCTTGATCTTCTTAGGGTGAGTTTTAGCTATTTGGCATCTCAAATTTTGGGCTATTTGAAATATTATTTTGGGACATTCTCCAATTTCTCCCTCAAACAGGGAGCAGCCTCTGTGCAGCAACCAGCTTGCCGCAGCGGCAAGCTGAGGTAGGCTGGTGGGCATGTTTTAAACTTGATTTTTTTGCGTAGATAACAGTTTTTTTTTCAAAAATGAATAACATATTAAACTTTTTCGCTAAATGTTGTATCTATATGTGATAGATCCACTTTAAGAAAATATATATAGAGCCGGATGTTTTTGTTTCTCTGGACAAAGATTTGGATAAACTGAGTGAATGGGTGGAAGAGTGGCTGATGACAAATGTAAGGTTATGCATTTGGACTACTTGGGGAATCCTAGTCAGAGAAAGATTTGCATACTTACCCACTTAGGGCTTAATTAGAAATAGCTTCAGTTTTTTGTTTATTTTTGCCTCCCTCTGGATCAACAGGGGTGATATAACAAGGACTGAACTTGATGGACGCATGTTTTTTTTCCAGCCAAATCAACTATGTTACTATTTACACAACATATTAACAAACTTTAAAACCTGCTGGATCACTGAACTTGATCTCAGCAGGACTCGGCCTACATATTGCTAGCTATTGAATCATTTAATACTAATAATACCTTATATAAGGGAATAAGTAAAAACAACTTATAGGAGCTGTATTAGGAACCAGACCCACAATGGATCCGTACCTTGGTACTGCTCCAATAAGGGGTGTGCTACCTATAAGGATTCCAATAGGTACAATAATTAAGAGTATACACTATAATAGAAAAGAACGTTACACGCAGTTCTGGGAATATCAGTTCTTAATAACCAATAGATCTCCTTTTAACTTGTACACTTCAGAACGTCTGCTGCTGTTTATTAGGTCACCTGGTCACGTGGCCCACACTGCAGGGAATATTCCTTCCAGCTTTAGAACAAAATACAAAAGAAGAACAACGCATAGGCGCCTATAAGTGCAGATTGATAGGTACAGGTATACTTCTCCCACTTCTGCCTCCCTTCAGGGTGGGTACTCACTTTCGTTGGAGGCTAAACCAGCCTCTGAGCATGTAGTCACGTCTCAGTATATACCACTCCGTCGTCAGTGTTTTTCTCTGGGCTCCTAATATGTTCTTACTAAGTATAGAACTTAATGGCCCAATAAATTTGACTTGGAGAGGTATTTTAATATAATACTCCTTTATTGGAGATATACAAGACAACTATACAAAATATTAAAATTCAATAAAATAATTATTGTTATATCCCAATGCATTTCGTCCATTCAGGACTTCATCAGGGGCATATTCATATAATAAGACTCAATCTATTTATACTCCAAATCATTTACCTTCATGCTTCCATGTCCATTCGTTGTCCGTGACATGCCCGCAAATCCCAACTCCCCCCCGGTCTTCCCCTACAAACCGGAAGTTGTCAATCCACTTGTGCTTCCGGAACAGAGTAATGGAATGCAGGCATGTTTGGGACGCAATCGTGGCCATGGAAACCTGATACATCTCCACATCTTATGCTTCACGGTTGTGATGAACATCCCAGCATGTATGCGGAATATAATACCGCATCGTCCAACACCAATACTCAATAAAAATACAAATTAAAAACAATCTAAATTGGCATTCTAATATGCCATCTAATACATAATGTGTCTATTATAACCTACACTATCAAACAGATTGGTGTACAAGGTACTGAGGTAAATGAATCTTTATGACAAACATATAGGGTTATTTTCTTTATATCAGTATCATATCTAATCAGTCATGTGCCCAGTTGAAAAAATATAAAAATTAGAGTATATATGTATCGCTAGCTATTGACACATATTTCTCATGGATATGAACCAATTATTAAGGTTAAACTTATTACTGTAAAATACTGCATACATTTATATTTTCATTCATACCATGTGGGTATAAAGTGTTTAATTCATAAATCCACTGTGCCTCTTTACGGCACAGTGCTCTATATCTATTGGGGCAACTAGGAGAAACCACTTCTATGCCTGTTACTACCAAATCAGCGATCCCTCCCTTGGAGCAGCCAGCAAAATGTCTGGACACAGCATGTTTAAGATCTTGATTAACAATATTCCTGCGGTGCTCCCCTGCCCTATCTCGCAAGCATCTAGTAGTCCTTCCTACATACTGTGTACCACAACCACATTGTAATAAATATATACCATATTGGCTGCTACAATTGATGAAATCCCTAATTTGGTACTCCTTACCAGTACTGAAGCTTTTAAAAGCCTTGCTTCTATGTTTCATATGTTTGCAATTGAGACATCTTGCTCCACTACATTTATAATTTCCCTTCATTATACTAGTGGCCTTAATATTTCCAAAGTTATGTATAGACTCTATCTTATTATAGATACAATATATATTACTTTGTTGTGTCTTTTTGCTTGTCTTCATCTTCTTAGGGCGACTTTTAGCTATTTGGCCTCTCAAATTTTGGGCTTTTTGAAATATTATTTTGGGACATTCTCCAATTTCTTCCTCAAAGAGGGGATCTTGGAGCAAGATACCCCAATATTTTGTAAATAGGCTTTTAATTTTAGAAGCATCTGAACTGTATTGAGTAATAAATGCACTTTCATAGTTTTTGTTACCTGTACTGTCTTCTTCCTTTTTGACTTGAATTTTGATAAGGGACTCTCTAGCTAAAGATTTAACTTTAACGTATGCTGCATCTATATTTCTCTCTTTATAGCCCTTTTCTAAAAGTTTAGATTTTAATTCCTTAGCTTCTACCTCATAATCTTCCAAACGACTACAGTTTCGTCTAATGCAATGATACTGACTGTAAGGGATATTGCTAAGCCATTTGGGATGATGATTACTTTGGGCATCTAAATATCCATTACATGCAACTGGTTTTTGATATGTCTTAGTATTTATAATTCCATCTTCACTTGCTGTGAGGTGGAGATCAAGAAACTCCACCGACCGTTCCTGAATGTTCCAAGTAAAATGCAATCCTATTTGGGTATGGTTAAGAATCTCACATCTATGTTCTGTTTCTTCCTTGGTTCCATCCCAAATAACAATGGTACAATAGGGGATGGCATGCCTGTCGAACAGACATCTATTCCATCTATTATTGGAGAGCAAAGCAATGAGAAGAAAACGAGAGGAAATAGAACAGTCAGAGGAAGAAGAGGAGGTAAAAAGAACAAAACATTAACACTGGGGCCTGGACAAGTTAAAATGGTATATACAACCTATATAGTAGAACATTGGATGCATCTACTATTAGACTTTTATCTAGAGGACTTAAATTTGCCCCCAGTAGTAAATCCAGAGAGTTTGATTTCTTTGTGGACCTTAATAGGTTTACAAGGAAATTAACCCTAAAGAGATTTTTTTAAAGATCAAGGAAACAAAAAGAAAGAAATCACAGTAAATGAGATCATAAATGATGAGGAAGTGTTAAGCCTATTAGAGGATTTACAAAATGAAGGTCAAACTAAGTCAGATGAACAATATAAAAAAGAAAAGCTAGAAGAAATAGATTGTAAAACCATTAAAAAAACTACCTTTAAACCCAGATCCCACTTCTTTCCAAGCTCTAACAAAGGCCCATTCTTAGAGGTGTTTAACAAATTAATAATGGAAGAATACAGAAAGAGTGTGAAGCCCAGTCGAATCAAATATAATGGGAGACAAAAAAAGTTGTGAGGAGCACACATCAAGCACGAACAAGATCTTGTTCTAAGGCATGGTAGCCTCTCAATGGTGCTACAACTCACGTTTTTCACTCCCATGTGCCATTGCAGAGAGGAAATCTCCATGTCCATATCAGACTGGTCCCGCCCACAGACAGTCCAGCTCCGAAATGTCAGGCAAATCCTCTCCGCACGAGAGAGACGGCAAAACCACAGACGTACGTTTCGGCCTATGTGAGCCTCGTCAGTGTGGTGCAGCCAAATCCCTCTAGGCACATGGAAGCAAGGGCCCATGCCTGGGATGCCCTTAAACTTAGGGAGACAAAAAAAGTTGTGAGGAGCACACATCAAGCACGAACAAGATTAAGTGTCTTGTTCTAAGGCATGGTAGCCTCTCAGTGGTGCTACAACTCACGTTTTTCACTCCCATCTGCCATTGCAGAGAGGAAATCTCCATGTCCATATCAGACTGGTCCCGCCCACAGACAGTCCAGCTCCGAAATGTCAGGCAAATCCTCTCCGCATGAGAGAGACGGCAAAACCACAGACGTACGTTTCGGCCTATGTGAGCCTCGTCAGTGTGGTGCAGCCAAATCCCTCTCGGCACATGGAAGCAAGGGCCCATGCCTGGGATGCCCTTAAACTTAGGGAGACAAAAAATATAATAACATATGTAAAGAAGAAACACAAACTATGAAGTTATTATCTAAAGATGAACAAATTACCATACGTGAGGCAGATAAGGGGGGAGGAATCGTTGTGGAAGATACAGAGCAATATTTGCAGGAAGCCGAAAGACTTTTGGGAGATACTCATTCTTACCAAGAATTGAAATGTAGTGTAGCAAGATGTCTCAATTGCAAACATATGAAACATAGAAGCAAGGCTTTTAAAAGCTTCAGTACTGGTAAGGAGTACCAAATTATGGGTTTCATCAATTGTAGCAGCCAATATGGTATTTATTTATTACAATGTGGTTGTGGTACACAGTATGTAGGAAGAACTATTAGATGCTTGCGAGATAGGGCAGGGGAGCACCGCAGGAATATTGTTAATCAAGATCTTAAACATGCTGTGTCCAGACATTTTGCTGGCTGCTCCAAGGGAGGGATCGCTGATTTGGTAGTAACAGGCATAGAAGTGGTTTCTTCTAGTTGCCCCAATAGATATAGAGCACTGTGCCGTAAAAAAAGGCACAGTGGATTTATGAATTAAACACTTTATACCCACATGGTATGAATGAAAATATAAATGTATGCAGTATTTTACAGTAATAAGTTTAACCATAATAATTGGTTCATATCCATGAGAAATATGTGTCTATAGCTAGCGATACATATATACTCTAATTTTTATATTTTTTCAACTGGGCACATGACTGATTAGATATGATACTGATATAAAGAAAATAACCCTATATGTTTGTCATAAAGATTCATTTACCTCAGTACCTTGTACACCAATCTGTTTGATAGTGTAGGTTATAATAGACACATTATATATTAGATGGCGTTTAAGAATATTAGAATGCAAATTTAGATTGTTTTTAATTTGTATTTTTATTGAGTATTGGTGTTGGACGATGCGGTATTATATTCCACATACATGCTGGGATGTTCATCACAACCATGAAGCATAAGATGTGGAGATGTATCAGATTTCCATGGCCACGATTGCGTCCCAAACATGCCTGCATTCCATTACTCTGTTCCGGAAGCACAAGTGGATTGACAACTTCCGGTTTGTAGGGGAAGACCAGGGGGGAGTTGGGATTTGCGGGCATGTCACGGACAACGAATGGACATGGAAGCATGAAGGTAAATGATTTGGAGTATAAACAGTTTGAGTCTTATTATATGAATATGCCCCCGATGAAGTCCTGAATGGACGAAACGCATTGGAATATAACAATAATTATTTTATTGAATTTTAATATTATGTATCGTTGTCTTGTATATCTCCAATAAAGGAGTATTATATTAAAATACCTCTCCAAGTCAAATTTATTGGGCCATTAAGTTCTATACTTAGTAAGAACATATTAGGAGCCCAGAGAAAAACTCTGACGACGGAGTGGTATATACTGAGACGTGACTACATGCTCAGAGGCTGGTTTAGCCTCCAACGAAAGTGAGCACCCACCCTGAAGGGAGGCAGAAGTGGGAGAAGTATACCTGTACCTATCAATCTGCACTTATAGGCGCCTATGCGTTGTTCTTCTTTTGTATTTTTGTTCTAAAACTGGAAGGAATATTCTCTGCAGTGTGGGCCACGTGACCAGGTGACCTAAGAAACAGCAGCAGACGTTCTGAAGTGTACAAGTTAAAAGGAGATCTATCGGTTATTAAGAACTGATACTCCCAGAACTGCGTGTAACGTTCTTTTCTATTATAGTGTATACTCTTACTTATTGTGCCTATTGGAATCCTTATAGGTAGCGCACCTCTTATTGGAGCAGTACCAAGGTACGGATCCATTGTGGGTCTGTTTCCTAATTCAGCTCCTACAAATAGTTTTTACTTATTCCCTTAAATAAGGTATTATTAGTATTAAATGACTCAATAGCTAGCAATATGTAGGCCGAGTCCTGCTGAGATCAAGTTCAGTGATCCAGCAGGTTTTAAAGTTTGTTAATATGTTGTGTAAATAGTAACATAGTTGATAAGGCTGAAAAAAAAAACACATGCGTCCATCAAGTTCAGTCCTTGTTATATCACCCCTGTTGATCCAGAGGAAGGCAAAAAAAAAAAAAAAAAAAACTGAAGCTATTTCTAATTAAGCCCCAAGTGGGTAAGTATGCAAATCTTTCTATGACTAGGATTCCCCAAGTAATCCAAATGCATAACCTTACATTTGTCATCAGCCACTCTTCCATCCATCCACTCATTTTATCCATATATATTTTCTTAAAGTGGATCTATCACATATAGATACAGCATTTAGCGAAAAAGTTTAATATGCTATTCATTTTTTTAAAAAAACCCTGTTATCTACGCAAAAAAAAATCAAGTTTAAAAACGTGCCCAGCAGCCTACCTTCGCTTGCAACTGTGGCAAGCTGGTTGCTGCACAGAGGCTGCTCCCGTCCCACTATCCAGCATCCTCCGATGACGGAGGATGTCTGTCTCTAAGCTGGAGCGATCTAATTGGCTAGATATCGATCTCTGCCAATGAGATTGCTCCATCTTAAGAGAAAGAAAGCCTCCATCATCAGAGGATACTGGATAGTGGGACGGGAGCAGAGGCAGTGCTGTAAACAGGAAGTAGGCTGCTGGGCACATTTTAAACTTGAATTTTTTCAAAAATGACTAAACTTTTTCGCTTAATGCTCTATCTAATGAGCATTAGATATCTATATGTGATAGAGCCACTTTAAACTGCTTAATGTCATCAGCAAAGATTGAGACATTATTTACAGTACCCACTTCTAGATCATTAATAAAAAAGTTAAAAAGCACTGGGCCCAGGACTAAACTGTGGGGCACCCCACTTCCAACTTTAGACCAGCTAGAAGACGCTGACATAATTTAGCCTGCTTTCTATCCATGCACAGATATCACCTCCTAAACCAAACCCTTATAATTTTTGTGGTAACCTGGTGTGAGGCACAGTATCAAAGGCTTTTGAAAATTCAAGTATATGTCAAAAGCAATACTCTTGTCGAAATGACTACTTATCGTTTCATAAAATGCAACACTGAACATGGAAGAGGAGATTCTTTATTGATTGCAAGTACTTTAATTCAGTCTCTCTCTTTATTGTCCACTGTAACATGTTCTATACACTGAAAGCCCTGAAAGTCAGTTTGTTGATTGCAACCTCTGTTGCCGAGTAGGTATTTGTACTGTAAACACTGTGTGTCATTTCTCCAGTAGTCTGCATTCTCTGAATGTAATTTCTTGTTGATTGTAAGTTCAGTCAGTTATAAACAACACAGACACATATTTACAAAAACTAAAATCAGGGTAGAGCTCTGTAATAAACTGTATTTTCTTGAAAGTGTGCTACACAATAATTAGCTATAGACTAAGTGTCCAGTTCAGATGTTAGGAGGTATGGTGGAATGTAGAAAGACTTCAATTACACTAAATCATCCTGCTTTTTCAAACAAGCATATAATGATAAGTAGAAAAACTTGATAGTTCAGGCTCATAACCTATTTGATGCTAGGCACATCTTGAATACATTGCTTTGTAATGCACTGCATGTGTCCATAGCATCCATGCTGTTAACAGAAGATTCTCCTTTAAGTTTGTGAGAATTTATCATTGGCTAGATCCACAACCGCTATGTTATTGCATTAATCAAATTAACTCTTTGTAAAGCATTGGATATGTCTCTGGCACTCAATGTGTTGGATACCTCTCAGGCGTTCACAGGGTTAAATTAACATTTTAAGTGCATTTGTGTGAATCTAATGTCATCTTGCAGTAACAACCCCCCCCCCTTCATTGCTTTCAATATAAACGGCTGATTCATGTCTCACTGATACAACTACTTGCATTCCATTTCAATCCCATATAAAACCATGCTACAAATACAAGCCCCCCTCATAAAAGGGACCCACTAGATCACAATGTGCCCCTACAAAAGTGGCACAGTCCTAATAGGAGGAGGTCTGCCTTGGCCGTTTTTTTTTCCTTCTTCTATCAGAGGTCATTTGAAGGACATGGTACACTGGGTTTTAGTTTGTGCCTGTCACACATGCCCTACATTTTTGTATGACAGACACAGTAGATCAGCTGTAGATTTTTCCCAAGCAGAGTCTGCAAAAGGGAGAAGAGCATAATCAGGCACGAGGATAAGAGGACTCAGCCCAAGGTCGCAATATTACACAAGGTCACAAACAAGGTCGTAAGTGTATGTACAACACGCGCATAAAATATTTCACAACAAGGCACGCTGGTGAAATATTTTAAACAACACTTTATGCATATAATACAAATAAATATATGTGTGGTAGAGAATACATATAACGCAAAATACATCCGATATACAAAATATACAATGTAACATACACACAAAACAAAAATTGCAAATTGTGCAAATATTATAGGTTCAGCGCACAGAAACACAACGTACTCACATGGTGTCAGCTCTCATTATAAGCAAAGGATTACACATTAATTACAAACTAACCGAACATGTTAAGGAAACTAAGCTTTTGAGCTCTCAATCATATATCAAAGCTCATTGAATAAGTAATAAGGCGGCTGAGCATGCGGAATATAATGTCCCGCCTCTAAGCGTCATTGAATATGTAATAAGGTAGTTGAGCATGCGGATTATGACGCGGCCCTGATTGTATTTCAATATGTAATAGCGCTCTAAACACGCCGTATGTACAGACACTCCCCTTTCCTACTTGTCAAGGGAGGGGGCGGGGCCAGTGTAGGAAGTGTGTGAGAGTGTGTGTGTGTGTCACACTGTGTGAGTGTGCGAGAGAGCTGTGTCCTTTGCTGCGTCCTACAGCCGGTTTTGCTCACACACACTGCTACACTATACTATGCACACTTATAGACAGAAGGAGTCAAGCAGATCACACGCATTGTGTATACACTGAAATACGGGCACCGCACACTGCTACCGGTCTGCACTGGAGAAGGACATTTTTAAATACCTCTTACACATATGTAAACACTCATACTGTACCTCTTAACACACGTAAATAATTGCACAAAATACACATTTAAACACACACACGGTGTGCAGCACTTATGCCAATGTAAGTTTGGGCCCCTGGGACACGCTGCGGAATGACAACAGGACCCTGACGTGAGTTATTCAGACACATCAATTTTTGATGGAATTGAGGGTTATATATATGATTTATGTCTCTTATATGCATATTACATATTTGTTTATGTATATTTATTAGTTTTGTCTAAATAATTACTTAAGTGTGTATCTATATATTTGTTTGTATGTGTGTATCATGAAATCTGTGTGCACCTGTGAGAGGACAGTAATGAGTTTTTTGTATTTTTGTCTTCTGTATTTATTTACCTATTATTTTATTTTGCAAGCATTCTTCAAAAAGCAGGAATCAATCATAGTAATTGTGTGAATGTATAAATGTGTTTATATATGCGTGCATATGCTGTACTACTTTTTATTTTTTTCAGAAGATAAATTGTGTTGACTGTCCATATATATAAACAAACTCTTAGTTGCAAAAATAATCACAGAGGCTCATATGTGTGTGTAGTGTTTGGGGGGCACTGACATTTACTCTAATATAAATTTTCCTAATTCTTTACCCTAGAGTATATTTCAATCTCTGTTATCCACACACAGGGATTCCCAGTTTTGGTGGAAGTAGAGTGACTTTGAGACAAGGTCACAGGGAGTTTAGAGCTGAACCCAGAACTGGGGTCATTATGATTAATGTGTCACATACTGACTGCTGCTGTGTGCTTGTTAAAATAATGTGCACACACACGTAAATGTATATTCCTGTAATATATCACCTCCACATTTATTTGTGAATTACTGTTTACCTGAGTACTTGTCTCTTAATCTGTCATTGTATGACTGTCTTAGACAACTTACTGTATGTCTCTCTGACTGTGTCATAATTCCATTTACAATCATTGCACCTTTATTTGCGTCACTACACTCTATGATGCTCCCCATATTATTATTATTTATTTATAAAATGCCAACAGATTCTGCACTGCTGTTGAGATTAAGCTGATTTTTTTGTTTTTTAAACTGGCATGGAAGAAACCATTTTATATCAAAAAATAAATTAATTGTGACCAATATAACTTTGAGTAATTACATTGACGGTTTATATCTGTCCATTTCTCTGTGCTTACCTTCTAATCTTTTTATTAATTTTATCTTTGGGTATGCATTTATAAAATAACGTATATCCATACTGTAATGTAAAATGCACTCAGTGCTGCACATGGGGAGTTTTTGAACCATTTAAATACAATCCCTCATCCTCAGGATCTGTGTTCAGTGGTCTAGGAAATTGGAGAGTAGCAGGAAGACATACGGTCAAAGGTCAAACTGACCAACCCACACACACACAGCGCTGTCCTTACACTTCTGTCTTTCTTTATACCCTCTCTATTATTATTGCACTTAAACCCATCTGGTGATCAGTCACTACGCCTCTATCATACCCTGAAACTTCTATTCTTTGGCTGTCTGCTTTGCTAAAACTTAATGTGATCAGATCGCCATTTTAATGTGGAATGCTTCTTAAAGGGATAGTAATGTCACAATATAAAGTTATTATCGATTATTCAGTATACTTTTTTTTTTTTTTTGTAATGCACAGCAATGTTGTAAATGACCATATAGTTGTAGTCTTGTAATTTTATTTTAAAGTCCCCTTTTACCTACGTCAGTCAGTCCCCTCAGATCTGAGAGCCGGTCTGTATGGATCGCAACTAGGGACAGTGTTGTGTCAGTATAAGGAAAACCCTACTGCCCTTGGTAAAGGTGGGGCAGGGTTTTCTTATACTGACAGTGACCGTCTTTCAGATCTGAGGGAACAGGATTGACATAGGGAAAAAAGGAGGAAGGGGGAAACTTTAAAATAAAGTTACAAGAAGACTACAACAATATGGACATTTACAACTCTACCATGCATTATAATTAAAAAAAATATAATGAATAATAGACAATAACTTTATACCGTGACATTACTATGTCTTTAAATTTTTATTCCGCATGTCTGAGCAATAAACAGTGCAATCCTGAAGTTTTTGTGACCAGCATTAAAATGGTAATATGGTCACATTATGAAAACTTCCATGCAAAGGGTAGGCAACTTTTGGCACTGCAGCTGTCAGAAGACTACAACTCTCGTCCCCAACCATCTGTTGGCTGGTTAAGGGTGATGGGTTTTGTAGCCACTAACAGCTGGCGTGCCAAAGGTTGCCTTCTCCTTCCTTATGACATCTATGTGACCTAACACATTACTGTCCCCTACAGTTCCATCTTTCCTTGCAGCCCTTTTTGTTGTTGTTGCGTGACCCACACAAACATAACCTGGTTTCTGTTGCTTGTCTACTCTTCCTTTACTTACCCCACACACAGAGCTTTGTTGATGTTGTCTCCCTCTATCCATTTTCTGTGCTTTATACCCTCGGGTTATTGCTAAACCTGTCTGACTAAACTGTGTGTTTGTATGAGGTTTAAACAGAGCAAAGTTCATTGTGTGTTTCACAGTTTTCCTCCCTAGCTTGTTTTCCTGCGGTTGCCATTTTTGTGCTCTGAGCATATTAACCCTTTGAGTGCCTGAGGTGTCCAGACATCTTGCTGGCAGTCAAAGGTTAATGTTTTCTTTATGCTTTAAAAAAAACTGAAGCATTGTTTGGCCCTCAATCCAGCTGCTATTAATGATTCATATTGTATCCATGCTCTATGTAAGTTGGATTTTAATTGGCCCAGGATGCTTTGCTGACTTTTTAACCCATTAGGGACCAGAGGGAGCATGTAATGCATTACTCCGCAATGATTTTCACACCTGTCTGGTCCTGGAGTGGAAAAATCCCAGGATCCTGGGAGCCAGGGCTCCAAAAATGTCACTGCTGACACCTGCATTTTGGACTGTTCTATAAGAACCCTTTGACTGGCTCCAAAAACTACCAGCTGGCTCAAAAATAAATAAATAAAAATGGAAATTGCCTGGTTCCAAACATCTTTATAATTTTGCCCACCCCTGCTGCCTGGTCCTTTAAAGGGATAAGCCAAATGCTAGCTTTAAGTTAGTGCTTCTCAAACTTGGGTCTCTGAAGAGAAAACTGGAAATATTGCCTTTACCTTTGCATGTCGGACAGGTGTCCAAAGCAGACAGCCCTTTGGCACTCAACTTGGTAAATGCATAGCTTATCACAGCACAAAACAAGTCTACACCATGACATTATTTAATAATTTCAGCTGAAATGACACTTTTGCTGCTGTTCGCTCAGCGTGTATGTACTCAGTAATACATTTGAAATTAGATAGTGTTACCACTAAATGTACGTAAAATAACACTAGCACCTTCTTACCAATAAATGCCCCTGCATGTATCTAGTATTGTCTAATTGGCTCATGATATGTGGATGTTGGGTTGTTTTTGTGATTAGTCCAGGATACAGTTTATTCAAGGCATATAAATACGTGCTTGGGGTTATGTACAGCTATGACTTTTATTAGAACAGGCCATTTTGTCTCTCTAATTCATACTGGTAAGTCTGATTAGGACAGGATGCTGTGTGTTAAAATGGTAATGTGAGGGGGAAATGTGTGTGTGTGTGTGTTTTATGCAGTCTGTGAGTAGTTCACCTTGTAAGTCACTTCTCTTCTACTGCTCCAACTCTGGCTTCCCATAGCATCTCAAACATTTCCCTGCACACCATAAGTCTTATTGTCTTCACCTACACTTTAAAAAAGTGATTCCATTGTTTATCAGACTCCTCTCCAAATTTTAAACACTGTTGAACATTTGAGTGCCAGTAGAATGTACAGTGATTTCCCACTTGGGTTAAAATGGCTTTTGACTCCTATGCCCAAACCTTCTAACATCACCCAGATTCTCCGGAGTCAAACTCTATAACTGTTTAAAAATTAGCTTCCTGAAGAGTACCCTGTTTTTGTTCCAGCTGGACCATCTCTGTCCTTTTCTCCTAGAAGTCCCACATCTCATCTGGAAACATTGTCACTGGCTCAAACTCTAAGCCCCACCCCAAATCTTTACAGTATACTTTTTTTCTGCTGCCCAGCAGAGCCACATATTCACTCAGTGTTTTTAATTTATTCCACTAATCCTCTGCATCACGTATTGGTGCTATAGCTGAACCATGTTGTGTAATCTTGATCTCGTTCTTTATGCAGAACACTTCTACACCATGTCTTCCCGTGACCGACGTCCTGATCTCTGCATCAAAGCAGAGCCAGGAACCCCAGAGAGCATTGGACGCCGGAGTCCTAGTGGCTCCAGTGATAGTAGTGGGCATGGACCAGATCTCCAGGGGTCCAGATGTAGAGGGGGTGAAGACGAGCAAGAAGATGCCAGTGGCCGGGGGAAATATGTTCTTAACTCCATCCCCAAGAGGCTGTGCCTGGTATGTGGAGATGTGGCATCAGGATATCACTATGGGGTGGCTTCCTGTGAAGCATGCAAAGCCTTTTTCAAGCGCACTATCCAAGGTGAGACTGATGGTGCTGAGACAATCTTTGGAAAAATCAATTTTGGAAGTGAAATTAATCATGGGGTGCTATCACTTTAATCTGTGTGTCTGTACTTATGGGAGCACAAATGTATCAGGGGTTGCATTTTTTCAGTCCTTGGTTTTTATAAGTCAATTTTGGATGAGGAATATGACTGAGTAGCTGTCTGTGCAGCGTCAAGCAAACCAGTGAGTTTGAAATTAAGATTTTCTAGTTTTTCCTGTGGACATATGCACATCATAGACTACAATGCAGTAAGACAACTTCTGTTTTTTAAATTCATAGACAGCCCCTCAGCTGAAAGTGAAGACAAAACATCAAATGTCTGGCTGTCTAGTTTCATAGGGCTACCGAAACAGCTGTTACAGCCTGTTTTCTGACCTCCAAATTGGTAGTTGGGGTGCATGCAAGGGCAGCACAATGCAGTATTTCAAATATCACTAAGATAATTAGTATGATTGTCCTTTTAATCTGGTCTAAATATTCATCTAATCTAGTTTAGAAGTAACAATAAGTGTTGGTGAAAAGTAGTTTGATCATATTTCAGATGGTATCATACATTGTAAAATTACCGCAGAAATAAAGGAACACTAACGCCTCCTAGTAATCCAAGTTTATCTTAATGTTGGCAGAAAATCCCAGTGCCCAGGCTATCGGGAAAAGGCACAGATTATGTCATACTTCACTTATGTGTCAGGGCACATTAGAAATTTAAAGGAACAATGAACCTTCCTAACCTAAATAAAATGCTGGCTATATATCTCTCACTACCATTAACATGCTCTAGTACCTCAGGGTTTAATACTGAGTCACATTGTTGATCCATCGGTCCTTCCATAAGTCTAGAGAGAAGTAGTATACTCTTCTAGTCCACGATTGGGTCTATGGGAGCTTTGAATAATGTCTCAAGACCCAGTAGAACCAGTGTGCTTATGCAGAACTCCTGCGGGATTTTGGCACTGCACAGATGCACTATTCTGTCCACTCCAATCGTGGACAGAAAGCGGATCCTTCTTTCTAGTCTTAAGGGAGCAAACTGATATCAGCGCTTCTACTGAGCAAGTATTGATTCCCAAGGTACTGGAGCAGTTAGCAGTAGTTAGGTGAACATGCCTAGCATTTTAGTTAGTTTACAGTTACTTAGAAGTGTCTAGAGAAATTATGTTGTTTTCAGGTGTTATTTTCCCTTTAACTTTGATTTTGTTCAAATGTTGTTTTAATCATAATCCTATTGGAGAGTTATAATGCAAAAATCAATAAAAAGTTAAAGGGGCCCTATTAATTAAAAGCAACTTGGTGATTTTGAAACAACTTGATTTATTAGCTATTTTTATGTAGAAAACTAGAATATGTTATTTGGATGTATGTATATGTTCTCCAAGGTATGCTGTTCAAGTACTTCCTGTCTTAGCCCTACGTTACCTTTCCCACTCACTGACAATTAATGTATTCGGAGATTTGGGAGGTGAGCAATGCATTTCTGACCAGTGTTAGTGAGTTGGGAAGGTAATGTAGGATTAAGACAGACAGTACCTGCATGGCATCCCGTAATTATAATCTATAAATCCTATATAACGCAAAAACTAGTTGTCTAATACATTATACACGTGACTATGAAAAAAATACCAAAGTTGTTTCTAGGTGATAGGGTCCCTTTAATGAAGAACTGACATTAAAAAAAAGTTGCTATAAATTAAATGTATTTGTGAATTTGTTGTTGCCTTACATTTCTTCTCTTCAAATTCTTTCTCTGTCCCTATACAGGTAACATTGAGTACAGTTGCCCAGCTAGTAATGAATGTGAGATTACCAAAAGACGCAGGAAGGCATGCCAAGCTTGTCGCTTTACCAAGTGCCTCCGTGTGGGCATGCTAAAAGAGGGTGGGTCAACAATGTATTATAATCCCTATTTTCAGTGTATTGTGATCCGTATATGCCTCATTGCAGTTGATTAAGGTGGTTATAGCTCCATTTGATCTGGATTTGAAATGGTTTCTGGAGTCCTTTTCTCTGTCTATGGCCCAGAACTGACATTTAATTCTGAGCCCAGTCATTTTTTTGCAATGTACTCTGGTATCTATAGTCCGGAGGGGGAAGGTGCACTAAGGGGTAATGCTATGACAACATATGGTGGCAGCTATACTTTTCCAAAGGCGCTGTTTTTCTTCAAGCAGAGAGATATCACAGATTTTTCTAGTTCTCATGGGATATCCCATAGCACCCATTTCAGTTCTGTGTCTGCGAAACTCATAATTTCACAGGCTGTAATTCTATCCCGTCCTGAAGTTGGCTGCATAGGGCAATATAATGGGCTTAATGGAAACAAATGGCTTTTTGACTTTATTTAAAGAATACTTTATCTTTGAGATCACACTTTACTTGAAATAATTCTTCAGATGTGTGATGTACATTCATAATATATTGCTGGAATGTCTGTGTTTCACTACTATTTCTTTGGTGGATCGGTGATCCCAATTTAATAAATCTTTAATTGATAGTGGCAACTAGTTATACCATCTTGCTGACTACATCAAGTAATATATATGTGCTTTAATTATTACATTGAATGTAGCGTCCAAGTTAGTTTATGTAAATTAACAATTGCATTACTGCAATAGATCCAGTAATAGCACCTAACTGAGACGACTGGAAAGAATGTCTTTTTAAATAAAGCCATATCGGATACAGGTATTTGTCGGCTAAAGTGTTGTTTTTTAAATATCCTCGTCACTTTATGAACATATGAGTATACATAATTACTTATACAATAAGTATAACTGTTTTGGTGACTAATTGTATTTGAACAACAGTTAAAATGACGTTTAAATGAACTAGTCACAATATGTCTCCTTAAATAAAGACATGTTCCAATGATATGTATTATGTATAACATTGCCACAGATGGTAAATATGAAAAAAGACTGACAGACAAGTACCAGTATTCTGTAAAATTTTGCTATGTGGTGACTTTATGTATATAAAAAACATGTTGTTATGAAAAATCCATGCGTTGTTATGAAAAATCCATGCTAATAAGTAGCTAATCAAATAGTGTATTTGGATTGTATATTCAAGACTCTGAGAGTACACCTAATTAAACCAGCACTACACAATGATGTGATCTCAGTGCAACCAGCAATATAAGTTGAGATACATGTATACTGTTGGTAATATACTAACCATAGTCATAGCTGTACCCAAATTAGATATCTTAGTTGTTGAGTCAACTCCATAATACCTATTTGTTTTTAACCATCAGAGGAAAAAACTGTCCACTAATGTGTGTGTGTCCGTTTTAATAATTGCAATAATTACTAATTATTTATCCTTTGTTTAATTATTAAATAAATGTAAAAACGTTTGGTATTTTTAAACTGAAACCCGCTTCATATAAAAAGAAATCAATGCACTTCTCTTCCAATCAGTACTGAACTAACCCAAGTGTTGCCAACCTTTTCTGTAATGGGAACTATTTTTAATCAACAAACCATGTACTGAGCTACTCCAAAGCATATAGTGAAAATATATTCATTTATAATTTAATGTATTCTACCATGTCCGTAGATGCTTTTACCAAGTCTTTGTTCCTTCTCACTCACACCTTCCAGTAAAAGTTCCACACAGGAAATAAGACATTAACAGCTCAGGTGATAAAACTATGTGACTTCTATAACTATTAGGTGAAGGAATCCTTATTCACTACAGAAGACTAAACCTGTAGCTTTCAAGTGAGCCACAGATTTTCAGATCGATAGTGCCTTAGCAACCAACATATTACTGCGCATGTTTAAAATTATTAGCATGGTTTATTAAAACATTTAACGAATATAACAGAAAGCTGGCAACTTTTGTTACAATGGGTAAGTGAATATATCACACTGTGCCCATTCTGACACCACATATTTCACACAGCACTTATATGTCGTCTTGACAAAGCATGGGGATTAATATATAAGCAGCTATTATGGCAGTGGGGCAGGAAAACCCTGAAAATGCTGTGATGCACTATATTTCCATTATTATCAGCTCTTTGATTTACCACTACTTGATACCACAGACAAAAGCTGTGGCTGCAGCTAATCAAGGGAACAGAGCAGAAATCTTGCAGAGACGGCATCTCTGAGTCTGCTCTGTCTGTCCCATTCAACTCCACGATTGGTGAGTTGAATGCCTTTGTGCCCTTAAGTCACCGGAAGGGACTTACAGCAAAGGCATAGAGAACGCCTACTGCAAGATCCCTGCCGGGGGCCTGTCTTCCTAAAAAGTTCCATTTCTCACTAATGATGCAATTATTCTTGAAAAGACAAGTAAGTCTATGCATATCGTTATTGTAATTATGATTTGGGGCTCTATATACATGTGATGAAAGTTCCGCTTTAAAGGAACAAGTCACCAGAATGCTTACCGGATTAAAGAGAAATCTCTATTCTTCATGGACTGACAGCAAGATGGAGCGCAGACATCTTGCCCTAGTGACGTCCACGTGCCTGTGCTGTCAGTCCCAGCTGGGTCTAGGAGGCGTTGCTAGGAGCCATTTGGCTCCGGCTGGGACTGACAGCGCGGACGCGTGGACATCACTAGGGCAAGATGTCCGCGCTCTGTCTTGCTGTCGGTCCATGAAGAATAGAGATTTCTCTTTAATCTGGTAAAAATTCTGGCGACTAGCGCTACTGAGCAGCTAGTCGCCAGATGGGCAATGATGTGATTCTATCTTATTATTGGGTGGTAGTTCCGCTTTAATGAAACAGTGTTCTACAGTTTGTACTGTTGAGTAAAACAAGGGTTCTCCCACTGCTGGGATATTTTTATTCAAAAGTTATTACAGCTGTATACATATACCCACTTGCACCTGGATAAATTAGGTCTTGTACACAGATTTAAAAGGACAAAATCAAAGATTCAATACTTCTACTCAGACTGAAAATAACTAAACATTTTCTATTATATAAGAATTCAAAAAAGTAAAGCCAAAAATCACACTTTATAAAATAAAATCTTATTTATCACTAAGAATAATGGAATAATTTAATCAAAATGATAGTATGTTTATGCACCCAGTCAGAATATGTAATTGGTATATAGAGTTTAGTGTCCACATACAAGTATCATCAACAAAATATGTGAAAGGTTAAAACAAATGGGTATGGGTAGTGAAACATGTAGTGGAGCTGTATGAATGCTTAGAATAGACAGTGGGTGACTACCATATCATTATTCAGCTGCTTCTCACAAAAGCCAGCTAATTCATTTGAATATAACAGTGGGTCAGAATCTCAGATTAAAATTTCAAGTGACTTCTCACAGGAAAGTTGTCAGGGGTAGCCATATAACCTTCATTCTCCAATGGATGGGAATATGGATCCTTCTTTCTGGGTTTCCTTCAGCTCCTGTGCATCCCACCTGCCTACAGCTTCAGTGTTTTCCAGATTCCAGTCACAAGAGAGACCATACACTTATGGCATCTCACGTGATGTCTCCTTCACTCCATCTGTTGAATTATTCAGCGCAATGACAGTATGTCATAGTGCTCTTTGTTCTTGAATTAATTTCTTAAGCACTAGGTTTTTTTTTTTTTAAATAGAATGCCTCTTCGCATCTTGTGGAGTATCCATATATTTTTGTTTTTAAATTTCCTCTCAAGATCCTGTTTTGTACAATTAGCCATCAACCTTTTGAGTGCCATAGACAATTTGCTTCTCAATGTGTTGGATATCCCTCTGGCACTTAAAGGTGTAATCCTTATTTTACTATTTCTAGGCCATACAGTGTTCCATATCCTCTCTGTGGACAAGCAAGGTTTCATCACATCCTTTAAAATTAAAATGATTTATCATATAAAACTCAATAAACTGTAATAAACAATATTTAAAAATTAACAGATTACTTAAATGATACCAATTAAAATGTTTAATGATATAACCATTATGTAAATGTTTGTATTGTAACATCCATATTTGCATAAATGAATCACATTCTTTAATTTGTAGTTATTTGTAGTATGCTTTAATTTGTAGTATATTTTTCATAAATGTCCCACACTTAAATAATAGAGGACTCATTTTGATTCTGCATCTATGCTTTTTGATGCTATTGTGCTCATACTGCCAATCCATTAATTCTCCTCCCTTGACCCTTTTCTCCCTTCCTGTTAGGTGACATGACCTGCAGTCCCCAAAACACTCACTCTTTTTTTCCCTATCTCTCAATCCTCTGTATTGTTAGCATATTCATAAAGAGAAATATAATATTACATGCGGGGGTCACCTCTCTGGTGGGGGGGTCCTCAGCCTGCTTGTTTGGGAAGGGTACTTGTTATTTGGGAGGGTGGTTGCTAGATAAATCTCTAATTTAGCCCTAAGTGGGTAAAAAATTATTCCTGAATACAAGTGTCAGTCAGTTCCCTGGATCAACACCCTATCTGTATTTAAGCCATCTGTCATAATTCTGTATATTGTTCAGTGCTAGACAGGTGTCCATTACTTTTTTGAAAGCAGTTACAGTATCTGCAAGCACAACATCCCAAGACAAAGAATTCAACAGTTTTACTGCCCTTGCTATAAAAAAATCCCTGCCTTTGTTTTAGTCTGAAGTGCCTTTCCTATTTTCTTAATGGATGACCTCTCGTTCTTAGCTCAGCTCTTTGTTCAAATAATTAATTGGATAGTTTTTTGTATTAACCTTGAATATATTTGTAAATTGTAATCATATCACCCCTTAGACATCGCTTCTTTAATGTAAACAAACCTAGTTTGGTTAGTCTCTCTTTATAACTCAGATATTCCAATCCCTTTACCAGTTTATAATATTATAAACACTAGGACAATTGTTGGTTTGTTTATTTGGTATATTGACACACACACGTATTGATATACTTACTGCTTAGTCATACAGTATAGGAAACTTGTCTTTATTGACTGTATTATTTGTATACATACTGGTGATGTCCTTAAACAACGTAAAAAAAAAAAAAGATGCAATACGTCCAAAGATTACTGCTTGTTTTTCTGTTTTAAGATTAGCAATCCCTCCTTTTTCTTTATTCTGATAAGAAAATCCCAGAAATCCTATTGTGTGCTCTGTGCATTCTGTAGTAACAACATTTTTCATCATTGCAGGGGTGCGTTTGGACCGGGTCAGGGGTGGTCGTCAAAAATACAAAAGGAGACCAGAAGGAGAGATTCTCCAGTATACCCCTGGAGGGCAGGTCCAGCAAGGCACAGCAAGTGTGATAAAAAAGCAAGGTGAGTTTACTCCCCACACCATTGTACACACAGCTGTTCCTACTCACAGCTCTATTCTTCCCCTCCTTTCTTAGTGTCTCTTCTCCTCCACTTCTCCTTTCCTCACTGTGGTTTATTTCACTCCCTCTTTCTCTTGTCATTTTCTTGGTATCCCACATTGTGTTATCACATCGTTACATAAAATCTGCACACCCTCTTTTTTTTTTTTTTTAACTTCCATTGATTTCTCTCTCACCTTTCACTCCCTTCCCTCCCAGCCATGCAGGTTCTCTCTTTGACACACAATGAATCTCTTTCCCCTAACATATTCTCACTCTGGCATGAGGGGTCTTTTCTTCCCTCTTTCTGTCTTGTCACACTGGTGCTCTTTCCTGTATTTATCCCTGTCACACAGTGATTCTCTTCCTCTTCCCTCAAATACACACAGTGGTTTTCTCTCTCCATCACACAATGGTTCTCTTTTCCATGTTTTTCCATGTTGTAGAGTGGTTCTCCTCCACTCCTCTCTCTGTTCACAGTGGTTCTATTTCCCCATCACACGATAGTTCTTATCACTCACTAACCCACCCTACCACATGGCAGTTCTTTTCCCTCACCTTGTTACACAGGAATTTGTTCCCAATACTTCCTTATTACGTGGCATTTCTTTTAACTTTTCTCTGTCAGATTTTGGTTCTCTTTCCTTTCATGATTTCTCCCTGCCATGTTGTGACCTTTATGTAGGTAATTTTCATTATGAAAGAGGTCAAGAAAAATATAAAATCATTATTTTGTTTTTTTAGCAAACATGAAAGATAAATAAAACCTATCCACTGGAGTAAAGGCACATCACACTCCCAGTCCTGTGTTTCCATGAGCCGTGTTCCATTTAATCCAGTAAATGGCAGTACCTTACTGCTTTCAGCAGCAACTCTTTCTCCAGTCTCTTATCTCCTCCAAACCAAGTATTTTGTAATGTCCATACACTGTTTTCTTATCTGGAGATAAGAGCATCTACAGTGATGGAAGTTAGATATTGAAAATGGTATGTGCAGATATATTGAAGTGGGGTAGTGGATGGAGAATGAAATCAGATTGTTCTTCCTGATCCTGCAGCTCAGTAGCAGCATTTTATTTGGCAGGCAAACCTGAGAATGAGCTTCTCATGGGGTGGGGGCATGACTGGGAGTGACACACTCTAGGAAGTTCATGAGTATTCTAAGTTTATCACGGATGAATACTGCCAAATTCATCAGCGACTATAGAAGGACCTCTCCCTTGATTCTTTAGTCTCTCAGTCCTTCCATTAATTAAAGTTCACATCATTGAGATACAAATATTGACACACAGAAAAGATTTTAGTAATGCTCTTATGGCTGTCAAGCACACTGAACACTGCTGGTTTACAGAGAATGCCTTGATCTTACTAATATCCCTCCTCCCACTGCAGCATAACTGCACATCTCCTGTTTTGAATCTCTAACAGTGTTACGGTAAGTATTGTGACAAGAAAACTATATTTCTCTGTCGTCCAATGCAGGTTACTAGTAACTTTGGGTAGGCGATCAGCCCCTTTAAGTAGGCAGGAACAATTTTGAGAAGTGAATGCTGGGTGGAGCCCACCTCCTCTCCTTAGCTAGCAGCTAGCCAATCCCCAACCAGTAATATTTGTTCCTTGGTGAAGACACAAGGCAAGAGAACAGTTCTGCTACAGTTTTAGCTTCTTTATTATTTTTCTGTTAGATATGGGATACCGCCATTAGGCGGATTACCATCACTGACAATTCCCATCACCCAAATGTGGATAGCTCAGTTTACCAGGTGCTTTTGTGGACCTAAGCCCTGGGGGGAAAATCTTGGCTGCAAGTTCTTTCCCCAGGAGTTGCCCACTGAGGCTTCTTCTTGATATATGGTTATCTGAAAACCGAAGACCAGCTAAAAAGGTGATCAACCCTTTGAGTGCTGAGGTCTACATGTCCCATGCTTCCCGTCAACACATGGGTCTCCTTGGAGTTCCTATTACATACTCATGCACTCACTGGGTTTATCTGTATGTCTGTTGGGTGTTTGGAGCAAGTTTATGTGGTAACTTAACCCTTTGGCTGCTGGTTGGCATCTTTGGAGGGTTCTGGGCACTTTCCTTACTTTGATCTGTGTTTATTGGGTCTGCTAACTTGTTCTAGTGGGCTTTTTGAGTGTTTTTACATTTTGTGCTAACTTGGAAAAAATTTATGTTCCGGGCGCTTTTACTGCATAGACTCCATTGCTCCATTCACTTCTATGGGACTTTACAGTTTGGGACATATCTCTGCAACCGCTCCACGTAGCGAGGTCAGAGATGGCTCATTTGGTTGGTCTGCCTTTGCTCTGTTATCCGGTCAACATTTTGTGCATGTTGGGGGGCTCAGGTAGCTTTGGGCACTGTTGGGGTACTTTTTTCGAGAAACTACAATTCCCATGAGTGCTTGCTTTGCGCGCTTGTTTCTGATTGGCTCCTGCCGCAGCAGCCATTTTGTGCCTTCTCTGAACGAGTATCCTATGCAGGGCTTGGACTCTCCTTCTCAGCAGCTTAACCCTTCGCCTGCCAGATAAGTCTATTTTAGCATTTTCTGGGATGAATAGTTAATCATACAGACTGTTTTTTGGGTGTTTTTGATACTTTGACCGTTTGACTCTGTGAGAATGTCTATTCTATTAGACCTTGGGGCTAGACCTAAGACTAAGGACACTGGGGCGTCTGTGTACCCCATTGCTCCTCATGTCACTCAGGGTTACCTAGAGAATACTCAGGTCATGTTTGCCCAGCATGCGCTGCTGCCCCTGAGTCCCTTGCAGGGACCTCCAGCTATGCACTAGAGTCAGTTTGGATGCAAGAGTTTAAGTCTACTACCAGGGACCTCCTGTCTACCTTACAGCTCCTTCCATCCACTTTGCAGGGGGTCTTCCATTCGTGTCAGGCCCCCACCTCTATCAGGTCTTCCCTGCCTAAACCGCCGGGCGTACCTGACGTGTCTGATTCCTCTGAGGAGGAATTATTGGTGGATACTGATGATGAAGACTGTTCTGCTATCCCTTCCACTCAGTTTTTGGGGACCCCTTTGAGGCTGATCCTGTTCCCTCAGCTGAGGGCCTGATCAGGGCTGTCTTGAACACCCTGAACATTCCCTTGGTACAAGAGGTTTCCTCTGACCCCTCTGATGTGTTTCAGGAGCCTGTCCGGCCCCATACTTGTTTTCCACCTAACCCCACCCTTGACAACTTGGTGTCTGAGGAGTGGACGTTTCCAGACAGGAAGCCTTCTGTCTCTAGGAAAATTGCTAAGCTTTACCCGTTCTCGGAAGTGGCCTTAGGTCAGTGGGTTCATCCTCCCAAGGTGGATGCCTGTTTCCAGGCTTTCTAAGTCCACTGCTTTGCCTGTGGCTGATGCATCTGCTCTGAAAGACTGGACTGACAAAAAACTTGAGACCTCTCTCAAGGCCATTTGTCCTGCTCCCCGCATTTCCTGCGGCATGGGTGAATAGGGCCATGGCTGTTTGGACTGAACAGCTCACTTTAGCTGTCCTTCAGGGAGCTCCCACTACTGAGATGTTGCGGCTTCTCGCCAACATATCTGAAGTCCAGCATTATGTTTTGGCTGCCCTGTTTGATGCCGTTCGTATAGTGGCCAGGGCCTCCACTATGTCTGTTGTGGCCAGGAGTGCTCTTTGGCTCAAGATCTGGTCTGCTGACACTGTCTCCAAGAGGGCTCTCTCTTGTCTTTGCCCTTTCAGGGCACCTCCCTGTTTGGGCCTGATCTCAAGGATCTGATCAGTGAAGCCACTGGGTCCAAGAGTACTCACCTGCCAGTGGTTCATAGGAAGAAAACGCCTGTCAAGCGGAATCATTTTTTTATTGTCCCTTCTAGGCTGAATTGCGTCCGGCAACCCAGGCGGTTCCTCAGGCTCCACCTCATCCAAGCCCAAGCAGCACGGGAGGCCCAAATCCTCCGCTAAGCCCAAGGCTTCCAAGCCTTCTTCTGCATGACTCGCCGTATCCGGGTCCTCAAACGCAGGTGGGTGGCCTCTTGCACCACTACCTCTTGGCTTGGGAAGCCTTTGTGGCGGACCTGTGGGTTTTGCAGGTGGTGGCTGTGGGGCACAGGATTCCCTTCACCTCTCTCTCTCCCTCCCTCCCAGACCTTCTCTTCTCGCTCTCCTCTGGACACAGAAAAGTGCCACCCTTTCGAGGGAGCCATCCAGGCCATTCTGGACAAGGCAGTCTTGGAACCAATTCCTCCTCAGGAACGGGGGTCGGGGTTCTACTCCAATCTTTGTGGTTTCCAAGAAAGACGGTGGCTTTCATCCCATTTTGGATTTGAAGGATCTCAACTCCTTTGTGGTCAGGTCCCAGTATCACCAGGAGTCACTACGCATGGTGATCGCTGTCATGTCCCCTGGGGAATTTCTGGCTTCTCTGGATCTTCAGGATGCATACTTGCACATCACCATTCATCCAGAGAAACAGCAGTATCTCCTCTTTGGCTGCGACAGAGGGCATTTCCAGTTTTCTGCCCGCCCCTTTGGCCTGACCACGGCTCCTCAAGTCTTCAACAGAGTTCTAGGAGCCTTGATTTCCCTTCTCCATCGGGACAGCATCAGAGTCACCCCATACATGGACTAACTACATTGGTCCCTCCACTGTGGGACCATCCTTGGAGTGGAGGAGATAAGAGACTAAAGGCAGGATAGAGGTGACATTATTAAATTAAATGGAACACTATTTCTGACTATACAGCACTGAAAGTTTGATGAACCTGTAATGGGAATCTGCAGACTGTATTTTTTGCTTATTAAAAGATACTGCTTTTACATTTTCTTCTTTGCGCTCTTTTATAAAGAGATGGTATGTTCATGGATGGAAGAGGTCATTGATAATGAATATGATGTAGACATTCTACAATGTTTATGTAAACTTGATTCTCCATCATTCTCATCTTCAATATCTACATGTTCAGGCTACTTTCAAGTACAGTTGATGATTTTGTTTAGCTTAGGGCCTATTTAGATATCCTGATTTTTATTTTTTATAGGTATATGCTTTATTGAGTTACACAGTTACATTGTTGGGTGGGCTTTTTTTATTTCTGTATTTAGCAATACTCCTAACTTATTTTCCCTTCCATAGAAAGTGTATCTGTCTGATAAAGTCTCTATACCACTCTTCTGTACCGTACTGTGATTCTGTCCACCATACTGTACAGCATATATTTTTACCGCCAATCTAAACCTGATGTATCGCCCTATTTCCTGCTCTCATCCAGCTCCAATGAATGCAGTTGTTTCTCACCTGCTGGTAGCAGAGCCAGACAAGCTGTTTGCTATGCCAGATCCAGCACTTCCTGATGGTTATCTGAAATCCATGAGCACTTTGTGTGACCTCGCAGACAGGGAGATTGTTATTATCATCAGCTGGGCTAAGAATATTCCAGGTATGTAAGCAGCAATGTGTGTGTGAATGACACTAATTTCTCTCAGGTCTACAGAAGCAGGCCTCTTCTGTCTTATATATGTGCAAACCCTCAAACTCCCTTTCTCTTTTCTCAGGTTTTTCCTCCCTCTCTCTGTCAGACCAGATGAGTTTATTGCAGAGTGTCTGGATGGAAGTCCTCCTCCTTGGTGTTGTTTTCCGCTCCCTTCCATACGAAGATGAGGTTGTGTTTGCAGAGGATTTTGTGCTGGATGAAGAGTCCTCTCGCTCTGCCCGTCTCTCTGACCTTTGTTCCTGTGTCTTGCATCTTGTTCGAAAATATCGCTCTCTGCGAGTGGAAAGGGAGGAGTATGTTATGCTCAAAGCACTCACCCTTACCAATTCAGGTGAGTTGGAGAAGACTCAAAAGTATGAGGATAGATTCTATTTTTGCATATCCTGACCACAAACAAATTGATGTTAATTTATAATAAATAAAACCTCCTCACATTGGAGCTACTTGCTTGCTCCATGACAGTGCAGAACATGCATTCCCACAGAGGTCCAGTTAATACTATAGTTTAACTGCGTCTGGGTGGAGACATGTAGACGAACATCATCTTTTTAGCTCTAATCATATAAAAGTAGCCTTCATGTAGGTTTCCTGGTTCTGCTTTCACTTGGATGTTGCCTAACAAACACATACTTGAGGGATCCGTTTTAACCCATTGATGACCAGATAGGTATCCTCTGTATTGCAATGCATTGCACACCCCTCTTATCCAATTAAAGATAAAATATTACCTTGAGACAAGTATTTTTGGCACTAATTTTGTTCCAGAGTGCCCTGAAACAATGGTGCATTGTGCCACTATGCTTCTTTCACAGATAGCTAGGCCACCCATTGACATTCTTTACTAGGAGCATGATGCTCGATTTCCCCCCCCCCCATATATATATTTGGACAAACTTTTACACATTTGTAAAGATGCATGTCTCCACTCATTATATAGGATTTTGGTACTATATACTATTTATATATACTAGCAATATTGGCACAGCTTTGCCTTTGCAGCTAATAAAACAATGACTGGCTGAGCTTAGGCCTTTCAGATCCAAAAAAGCGTGCAACACATTGTAAAGCACTGCATTACAGAACGCTACATCAGTTAATGTGTGTGAGAGCTCGTGAGCTTGTGTATTGTGTTTTGCATATAGTGTATTGCGTAATGCCTATAGCATTGTGAATATTGTGTTTTGAGTATAGTGTTTTCCTTTTAGTGTTTGGCTTAAAGAGTTTGGTTTATTGTGTGTAGCATATTGTGTATAGCGTTTGGAGTATAATGTATTGCCTACAGTGTATTGTGCATAGCATTTTGTGTACATTGATTGGCTTTTCATGTATTGCATTTCGTGTTTGGCATATTGCATACAGAGTTGCATTTAGTGTTAGGCATTTCATGTATTACGTATAGCGTTTGGTGTTTCGTGTATAACATATTGTGTACATCGTTTTATGTATTGATTATCGTGTACAGCATTTGGCTTTTCGTGTATTGTGTTTGGCATATTGTTTCATGTACAGCTGTTTGTGTATGGTGCATAGCATCTTGCCTACTGCATATAACGTTTGGCATATTGCATTGTGCCTATTGTGTTTCGTGTATGTTTGTATAGGGTTGGGCAGTGCGTGTGGCGTTGTGTGTTTGGCTTAGAGCTTTTTGCATATTAGGTATGGCAATATTAAGCATACTGCATATAGCATTTGGAGTATAGTGTTGTGCGTATTGCATTGTGTGTGGCATATTGAGCATAACACTTAGCATTTTGCGTTGTGCATAAAGGGATTTTAGTGTTCTTACAGTTAAATTCTTTTCTCTATAGTCCATATGGAACACAAGTACCGTTGGGTTGAGTCCCTCATTTTGGAGGGCAGGACACATCTCAAAAGACAGAGTCTAATAAGTGAGACTCCCAGCCACTACTCCAGCTCAACCCTTCCCCACCTTGCAATGCCCATTATGAATGTGACTGAAGCCACACTAACAAGGCAAGCAAGAGAAGAAGGATATCTCCTTTGAGGAAAAAAAAGATGAAGAGGATTCTGCAAGCCCAGACAGGCAAGATCAAACTGAAGTCCCCATCGCTGGGTGGGAGACCTGTCTTCCATATGGACTATAGAGAAAAGGATTTAACAGGTAAGAACACTAAAATCCTGTTTTCTCTTACAACCGATATGGAACATAGATACCATGGGGATATACCAACACTAAGCTTCCCAAGTGAGAAGAAAGGACCTCACGCCTGTCCCCATGATGCTGGAGTTCCCTAGGACTATCCAGAATTGGAACAGCCCAAACAGAAAAAAGTGTCAACAGACACTGAACTTACACATCACACAAGAACAAGAGACAGCGGGGCTGAAACTGCTGAACAACAGTAAGGCAAACAAATGTGCAGGGCCTAGCAGTCAAAGCTGCCTGTAGGACCTTCCGGCCAAAGCTGGCTTCAAAAGAGGCCAGAACATAGACATTATAGTGCTTAGCAAAGGTGTGCAAGGAGGACCAAGTTGCTGCCTTGCACAACTGCTCAGCCGAGACCTGATTGTTGTAGGAGCAAGAAGCCCCCCACAGACCTAGTGGAATGTGCTGTGACCTTAAAGGGAACAGTTTTCTTTCTGAGCTCATACACCTGGCCTATGATGGCCTTAATCCAAGAGGCCACAGTGACCTTGGAAGCAGCTTGACCTGCCCTGGGACCCTCAGGAATGATAAACAGAGAGTTAGCCTTACGAAAAGGCTCAGTGAGTTGCACATAAAATTTAAGGCACGTAATATGTCCAACAAATGGAGATCCTTCTCCTTGTTAGACTTTGGGTCAGGACAAAATGAAGGCACAACAATCTCCTGATTGATGTGGAACTCAGAAACCCACCATAGGAAGAGACTCCTGAGCGGTTCAAAGCACCGCCTTGGCCCTATGAAAGACCAGGAAAGGTGGCTTGCAAGACGAGGCCTGCAACTCTGCGGACTGAGACTACTGCCGAACGAAAAGCCATCTTAAGCATCAACTGACGCAGAGGAATGGAAGCAAGGGGCTCAAAAGTAGGCCTCTGCAAAACTACCGGAACCAAATTAAGGTCCCTCAGAGGAGTGGGAGTCTTGAAGGCATGGACCACCCCCTGAAGGAACACGTTGACATCTGGAATGGTGGCAATACGTCTCTGAAAGAACACAAAAAGAGCTGAAATTTTGAACCTTTAAGGGGCTCATTTCATCCTGGAGAAAGGACAACAGCAAATGAAGTTTAAACTCCTGCTAGGACACGACTTGTCCACGCACCATGAATGAAAAAGACCATACCCAATGGTAGGCCTTGCAAGAGACAGGCTTGCGTGAATAAATTATACTGGAAATGGCCTCAGCGGAGAACCCTTTTCTCCACAAGATGTGGGCTTCAACAACCATGCTATCAACTCCATTTTTTCCACATTCTTATGCCCCAGGTAACTCTGAAGTAGGAGGTCCAGCCTGGGAGGAAGGTGGAGTGGATCCTGAATGGAAAGACTGACCAGGTCCATAAACCATACCCTCCTTGTCTAATAAGTAGAAACCAGAATTACGGTTGCAGCGTCCATTCTGATCTTCCTGCGTACCCTGGACATGAGAGTTGGAGGAAAGACCTAAGCGAGGTGGAAGTTCCACGGAATCGATTTTGCATCCGTGGCAAAGGCCAGAGGATCTCCCCACTGGGAGCAGAAACTTGGAACTTTCCTGTTTTCCCTGGTGGCCATGAGATCTATTGTTAGCATGCCCCACCGCTACACAATCATACCACTTCCAGATTTAGTTCTCACTCTGCGGGATCCATGTCTTGGTGACTTAGGAAGTCTGCCAACATGTTTTCTACTTCTGGAATGTGCACGGCTCAGATGGCCGGAACGTGGGCTTCTGCCCAACCTACAATGTACATCTCCTTGAACCAGGTGGCAGCTTTTTAAGTGCTTATTTGACAGTTGTTGTAAGCCATGGCTGTGACATTGTCCGACTGGATCCTCACTGGTCTCCCCTTCAAGAGAGGTCCAGTACACAAGGGCCAGATGTATCGCCCTGAGCTCTAGGAAATTGATGGACCGAAGAGACTCCTCTGCCATTTACCTGCCCTGGATCCCCCTTTGACCTAGAACCATACCCTAGCTGCTCAGGCTGGCATCCGTTTTGACCAGAGTCCATTCTGATATCACAAAGGGCTTCATCTGTTCCACGTTGCAGCAGAGCCGCCACTGAAGAGAGGGAGATCTGACGATCCAGGTGTGCCGGATTGCCAGACCAACTCTGAAAGACATGCCATTGAAGTTCCCTCGTGTGTACCTGAGAGTAAAGCACAGCCTCTAGCCTGCCCAGCACTCTCATGTACTCCCTGATTGTGGCCAAGGGCCACTTCAGAGCCTGCAACACCTCCTGCATTACTAGAAGTATTTTAACTCTGGCAGGAAATCTTTCCTCTGATGGGTGTCAGACATCATCCCCAGGAACACTAGTTTCTTGGAAGGTACTGGAGAGGACTTCAGCATGTTCAGAATCCACCCATGGTGGACCAGAAGACTAGCACAAAAGCTCCTCTGAGGGAATCTTTAGCAAACCGTTGTCCAGATAGGGTGTCATGGAAATGCCCATGGCGTGAATGAAAGCTGTTAAGGCCCCCATGACTCTGGTGAACACTCCAGGTACAGGTAGCTTTTCCTTGGTGGCTGAAGGTCTGTAGGTCTACATACTGAAGGTGTCCCCTGGGCACATTTCTGCAATGACAGAAAACAAAGATTTAATCTTGAAATGTGTAGTCTGCACATATCTGTTGAGACATTTGAGGTCCAAGATGGGATGACAGCCGCCGTTGTCTTTGGAACCACAAACAGGTTGGATTAAAAACCTGAACTGCACTCTGGGGGAGGCACTGGAATCAGAAACTTCTTCGCCAGCAGTGAATCCACTGCCTCCTGAAACAGCTGTGCCTTGTCCAGCTCTTTTGTCAAAAAGAAAATACGATAGAAGAGATCCGAAGTCTATGCGGGACCTTTCTCACATTACCTGCAAAACCCATTGGTCCGTGAAGATTGCTTGACAGACTTAGCTCTTGGAGCTGGTCGCTTGGGCTCCCACTGCTGTCTGGGCTTGGAGAAGAAGTGCACGTGGGAGGCCTGCGAACCTTGCGGCTTATGCTCCTTCATTTGGTGGGGGATACGAAAAATAAGTGTTAGCCTCCTTAATGTTGGCCAAAAGAACCAGCAGATCCTCCTTGGAAACCTCGACACTGACAGCCTCCATTAGCTATTCACCCCGCATGCCAACACCCCTGTTAACCCAGGCAGAGGCAAAAATAGGTATCAGTGCTGCTCCAGTAGCAGCAGCAAAGATGGTCCTGAGGATAGAATCTAACTTTCTGTCCACTGGATCTCTCAGACCTTTTGCATCTGCCAAAGGCTGGACAATAGACTTAGCCAACCTGAAAACAGGGGGATCTATGGTTGGAGGAATTACATTAGGGGGGAAAAGACTGAAGATTTTACTCCTCTAGAAGACACCTGTAGATGAAGATGCTCATCACAGGTGTCAGAGACCTGAAGCATCTCCAAAACAGCTCTGAGTCCCTCAGCTGTGTGAATAGATAGTCATTCTCATAAGTCCCCATATTGGTAGGAAGAGTCCATATCCTCATATTCCCCTTCCTCATCCCCCCATCTGACAGTTCTTCTTCTGAGGAGGCCCTTAGAACCCGAGGAGCACTCTAAGAGATAGGGGCCACATATTTAAAGGTTGTGGGGGGCTTCCAAGATTGGAGAACCCCCTGAAGAGAGAATGGAATCTGGGCCACTGAGGACAGAAGGGTTTTAACTTAGGCTGGGTCTTGGTAAGTGGTGGAGGGCCCCTGTGGAGTAGTAGGGGCCACAGTCCAAGTGGGGCAGAGAGATACACAATACTCTATAGGGAGCCCCACTTTAAATGAGTAACAGTAAGCAAGGTGGGGGGTAAGGGATGCTTAGGAGTCCTTAATCTTAGATTTAATCCCATGTCCGTTAGAATCCGACATACTGACAGTAATAGTATTTCATACTAGTATAAATGACCAGTAACAATCCCCCAGAGTAATAATCCATAAAGGTTTGAGAGATAGGAGTGGCATTGATGGATTTTATTTTTATTCTCTACAATATTACTTTTTGCAAATCTTAAACATTACATTCCCTTTAAGGGTTGCCAGATAGTGAGATATTTCAATAGGATACCCTCCACACTGCAAGCATCTGAGCAGCATCAATATGACAAATTAGTGCTGTGATTTTATGATCTTTCACTGTCGCCAAGTAGAAAAAAAAAGTGTTTTTTTTTTTGTTTTTGTTTTTTTTTCCCCATGGTTTTTCTTTAACTGCTTAATGACCCATGGTGTGCCAGGATATCATGGGTAAACTTCCTCTAAGGATCCATGAAAGTCCTGGCACTTCAAGGGTTAAATGATAGCTGCACATGCTGAAACTGAGCGATCCAGGATCGGAGTGCTCAGTTTCCCTCCTTCTCTGTTCTGCTGATACATGTGATCTGTACTACAGCGGTCACGTGTACCGGCTTTTTCATTCACAAAGGCAATGTGTTTTACAGATTGCCTTTGTGACTGTTCTCTGCCTCGCTGTTCCTTACTGTGAGAGTAAGGGAGAGAGAAGCAGAGAACAGACTAAAAATAAAGATATTTGAGGCCAAAGTTGGGAGGTATTAACACCTTCAATGCTGGTGCTGGGAGCAGGATAATTGTAGGTTCCATAATGACCTACTGGCAGCAACATGCCTTTAAAAAAAAAAAAAAAAAAAAAAAAAAAAAGAGCAAGATCAAAATATAGAATTACACAGATACATTTATAAACACATTTGCTGAAGTTTAAACAAACAATGGGTTTTTATTATTGTGGAGCAATTTAATACATGTATACGCACCACAAAGTCTGATCAAGCAAAAAGTGGGAAAATAGGGAAGAGAGAGGCACATGGGGATTTTCACCCCAGAGGGACAGTGCCCCCCTAAATCGGCCCATTTTGTAGGTATGAATGACCAGTCATACCTTTCATGCCATCGCCATAAAAAATTAACCCATTTTTTCTAAATGATCACAAGAGAACCAATAAAACTATGTTGTTGTTTTTTTCTTCATCATTTTCTTTATTTATAATTAAATGGTGGGTTATCCACATAGTTGTGGTATCAGAAGAAATCCCTGCTTGTGCTTGAAAAAAAAACAGTATATAGTTTTTGTGGCTGGAATAAAAGACTTCGAGGGAAAACACTATTGAATAAAGACAGTCAAAAAAAGTCAGAATTGCTTCGGTCCTTAATGGGATTATAATGTCTTAATTACAAAAAAAGTCATACTGTACAGCATAAACTAAGAAATCTGTTGGTGCTGTTCCTATCTCTCAAACCTTTATTTTTTGTTCTAAAGTTCCCTTCTCCTTCTCCTGACGTCAGTAGAGCCGCAATTGAGCGATTTAGAAATAAGTTCTTCATTGGAACGGTCTACAAAGTGTGCTTTGTTTGCAGGCACACTTTATAGCCTGTTCCAAAGAAGTATTTATTTTTAAATCGCGCTATAGCGGCTCTGCTGAAGAGCCTCACTCCTGTTGACGGACACTGATCTCCTTCTGTCAGCTTTACAGCTGACATCAGGGAGGGGGAACTTTAGAACGCTCTCTCTCTCAAGCCATAAAGGTTTGAGAGATCAGAATAGCACTGATGGATTTCTCATTTTATGCTGTACAATGACTTATGTAATTAAGATATTACTATCCCTTTAAGTGCAGTCCACCACAGATTTTCCTGCTCCTTAAGGGGTTAAGTTTCGATTCTGGAGGCTGATTTTTTTCATGTGCCTTTTCGTTAGTTTCACCTCTTCATTAATCTGTCCTGGCTCTCAATCTCCTCTCAAAGCAAGGCAAGTAGACCAGAGAAGAGACGGGGAGGCGGACCTGAGAGGAGACTGAGTAAGGAAGAGGTGAAGGAAGGGGGGCACAAGAAAACATCAGCCACCAGAGAGCCAAATCAAAAAGCCATTAAGGAAAAAAAAAAAAAAAAAAATTAAACTTCAACATTTTTATTATTTTTTTATACTTGGCGACAGTGAACTAAAAAAAAAAAAAAAAAACCACATAGCACTAATTAGTCATATTGATGCTGCTCAGACACATGCAGCGCGGGTGGGGACAGGGGAGTGGAAGGTATCCTACTGAAATGTCGCGCTCTATTTGGCGACTCTTAAGTATTTTGGAATGTCACCCATTTTGATGCAGGCAACATTATGATCTCACCTTTTTGAGGGTTGCCAAATAGAGGATGACATTTCAATAGTGAACCCAGTAATGGCAACCTGCACAATGGGGCAATTTACATAGCCGCATATCTATCAGAAAAATAATAAAAAACTAAAGAGTTTCTCCTGCTCTATCGTTTCACCACGCTGGACACATTCATAGTGGGGATTGCAAGGTGGGGGAGTGGTTGAGCTGGAGGAGAGACTGGGAGTTTCCACCTATTTGACTCTGTCTTTTGAGATGTCCTGCACTCCAAAAGGAGGGACTCGACCCCATGGTACCTGTGTTCCATATTAGATGTAAGAGAGATATAGCATTTTGCAGAAATTGACAGGAGTGCCAAATCACACTCCATTGTTGAACCATTTGGGACAGGCAGTACAGATATTTGCATAACTCTTCCTTACTGCCACCCCTGCGTATGTTTGCCAGTGAGTTTATTGTGTCAATGTTTCTGTATGAATGGACAGATTTTCAACAGGACCTGATGAAAATGTGTCCAGTCACATAGAAACATTGACACTACAATAAAATCCTTTTTTTGTCCCCAAGACTGGAGAGTGCTTGCCAGCCTCTTGTATATATTTTCCCCTTTGGACATGGTACCCAGACACACACACATGTATATGTAAGATGGGCACTCCTAAAAATGTGTAAATACCTCAGTGCTACACATAAGATTGAATACACAAAATTGTCAAAATACCTCTACTGTAAAAGGCTCTCAGGACATACTTGAAAATTAGAGAACTCTTAATGCATTCTTCTTGGTAAACCATTTTCTAAATAAATAAATAAATACCTTGATAAAAGCCCTCCAGGAAGCTGAAACATTGACAGCAAAAATAAACAATTGATTTTTCACCTACTAAAAAAGCTACAGGTGCACACTTTTTGTTTGTTTGTTTAGCTGAAAAATTCAAGTTTACAAGATGTATTCAAACCCTTATGTGTGTGGAAAATTTAGATTATAACATGATATTGCATTTGGGGGAATGGAAATATAGATCACTTACTTTAATCTGAACAAAACAACTCTAATGACCACTATTTATCAACTCTAAAGGGATCGTTTCTCCAAAATGACTCAATGTATACTGGAAGTGCATAACATGTAAGGTCAAATTGCTCTTACTTTTTACTGTTATTTTTTAACAAATGATAGTTGCCGAAAGGGAGCTCATTGAATTTCTGTTTCCTGTCAGGAACTGTGAAAGCAGGGATAGTGATACAATGTAACATTATCCCTGCAGCAACACTATTCCTGATAATCATACAGAAACAGAAGGAGCTTGCTGTTAAGAATATAAGTTTAAAAGATATGATGGGGGAAAAAAAAGGATATGAAGTTTGACTTTATATATTATGTACATGCAGAGTAAGTTCAAAAAGGAGGTTGAGTTTCACTTTACTATATTAAACTCACATTTTTTGTATACTAATAGTTAGCATTTATTGGTTGCAGTCAGTGTATTAATGCCTTGGTTGGAACATACACCAACCTACAGGTTTGGGGCTTCCATGCCTATTCCCTAAGCCTAGAGTGGGACGAGACACTTCCACCAGCTACAGCTGGAGAGCCTCTTGTTGCTCATCCGCACCGAAACTTACAATATATAGTTTGTAAGGCTACCCTTTGATCACTAGAAGGTTGTGCAACTCATTGCAAAACAACTCCCTGCATGCAGTTATGGCACCTAAATGGTCACTCGGAAATTATAACCTTAAAGGGATAGTAACACTTCGTTTTAACTTTATTTTATTTTGTAGGCATTAAAAAAACATGAAGAATGATATAAGTCTTATCTCTCAAACCTTTATGGTTTATGAGATATTCACAAGCAAAGTTCCCCTCCCCGCCCCTTTTACCTAGTGTAAACAATCTCTTCTCAGATGTGGATCAGGTTGTATGACAGTACAGATAACAGAAGGGGACAATTTTCTTTGTATGAAAACAATGAAAGCCCTTCCCCCCTTGAAAAGTTTTTCAGCTTTTTCCATTATCTTAATTGAAGATTGTCCCTCTCTGCAGTCTACCTGGGCATCTCCCTTCTTATCTGGTTGAACAGGGGGGGGATACTTTGTTTGTGAATATCTCTTAAACCATAAAGGTTTCAGAGATAAGACTTATATCATTCTTCATGTTTTTTTAATGCCTACAAAATAAAATAAAGTTAAAATGAAGTATTACTATCCCTTTAAATCATGAGATTTCTTTATCTGCCTCTGAAAATAGCAACTTATTTTCCTTTTATTCTCCTTTATGGAGACCGCAGTGGCAATGCTGGAGCATTTATTTTATCTTTGCTATCCTGTCCACAGAGGCTGGGAGAGATGATGTAGCCTATTGTTCAGACTTAGATTCCTTAGAGCAGGGGTGGACAATGCAAGGCCCTCCAGCTATTCCTGGGCTACAGACCACAGCAAATCACTGTTGGCTGGCAGGGGCTGATGCAAGTTGTAGCTCAAAAAGAGCTGGAGCATGTCACATTAGCCACCATGGTTTACAGCATTCAAAGTTGCCTCAGTTGAGTAACTGCAAAGGCTTTCATTAACTTAAATGTTGAGTCAGTTAATGGAGGGAAAGAACAAAAAAAAAAAAAAAAAAAAAAAAGAGGCTAGATAATGTTGCAGGTAAATAAACTTTAAGGCTTTGAGCATATATTTTGATTAACTACCCACAACAGACACATACTACTTCTTACTCCAAAACTGGTCAATAAATAATATCAAAGTTAACCCTTTGAGTGCCAGAGGGGAACACAACACTATCCCTGTGGCACTCAAAGTGTTAAGGTTTTTATTAAAAAAAAAAAGTATGAATGAACATTTTTGTAAAAACTAAAAAAAAAAAAAAAAATTTAGTTTTTCAGCAGTAGAGAGATGTCCTGCGGTGGACCAAGCTTCTAGGCTTGTATCCTGGGAACTGTCAGGGGTGACCTCAGACACACTTTTATACTGATCAGGCCTTCCTGACCTCACTTGAACTTTGATCGGAGAGTCACCCTTGTGTTCATGTAGTAGAAGCTCACACAGAGTGGAGGTGTAGTCAGATCTGGGCACTTATGACTTAGCTTGATCAGTGCTGGGAATGTCCCTGGTTATGATTTATGATGTACATGAAGTTCAGCTCCTCTCCACATCCACAGAAGTTGTGGGCATGTTAACAGAGCAACTGTCTGTTAGCGCTCTGTCGCTTTACTAGAGTGTCATCTAAAACATCCCATACACTTATAACAGCAGCACACAGGGCAGTTTCACAGTGGGGTACTATAAGACCTTGCCCATGGGGACGGGACCCCTCAGTCAAGGAGTAAATGTGCTTGTCACTCAGCATGGCTTGGAACGGGGCCTACAATACAGTTCTCAGTTCTTTGTAAAGTTTAAGTGTAAGCACAGAATTTTGTGAAGCGGATACAAGCCTCAGTACTCAAATTTAGAGGGGGCAAACATTTGTAGTAATTTAACTTCTTGGATGCTAGGCGGGTCTTCTAGGAACGGCTTTGCTATTACTCTGGGGGGGGGGGGGCCTGCTACCTGTACCAGAAGCACAGGAATTGACAGCTTCAAGTCCAGTGTGTATTATATATATGTAGTTTTGCATTTATAATACATACTTAATATGAGGAATCCCTGTCCTTTATGCAACCAGTGATCCATGTTAGCCCTATCCCTTTCTTTACCATTGCAGCACCCTGTTATCTCCTCCTTTCTACTATTGGTCAGTCAGAGATTGTTTTAATACAGTGGTCGCCAATCTTTGGACAGCCACGTTTTGGGCACAACAACTTCCATCATCCCCAATCTGTATGTGGGCCTGGGAGTTGTATTTGGCATTGGAGAGAGGAAGAAATTACATTTTCTTATGTACAGACAAAGGGCTGAATTACATTGTAGGCAATGTGTTATCACTGGCTTTATAATCATAGATTCCTATTAAAGTGCTGGTGGTGTAGCTAAAACCAGCAATAGTGTTAACTGCAGTGGAATCCAACCCAAAGTTTTAGAAGAGTAGAAAAACCAGTCACCCCTACCTAAACTGTGACTTGTATAGCTATGAAATATTTATATACAGTTGTGTACATTCTTCTCTTCTCACAGACTCGGTACACATTGAGGATCCAGATGCAGTTCTAAGGCTTAGAGATGCTCTGCAAGAGGCCCTCAGTGAATACGAATCAAGTCATCACCCAGATGAGCCTTGTAGGGATGGGAAGCTGCTTCTCACACTCCCCCTGTTGCGCCAGACTGCAGGCCGCGTACTCCAGCACTTCCATGCACTACGAGAAGAGGGCACCGTCCCTATGCACAAGCTCTTCCTTGAGATGCTAGAAGCTATGATGGACTAAAAGTGGAGGGGGGCCCAGTATATTAAATCATAATAATAATGGAGGAACCTATGTAATGAATGGGAAAGACTAATGCTATCTAAGAGGTGCACAAACTCCTTCTGGACTGAGGAGAGAGAGAGAGAGATATAATAGGGGAGGTACCAGAAAAATGCACTGCTATGGATGAGAAGATATGGAACACAACAGCATGGACCTAAAATAATAGAGATAGGGAAACCCATTGTATTACATCATTTAGAAGTGGCTGATTGTATCCCAAAATGAGAATTTCTGAATGGCACATTACCACTCACCTCCAAACAAAAGGAGAGTGATGCCGCTTCTAGTTAAATGATCAAGGTTGGCAACTTGTTTAATGGTCAGTAATTAGAGACTTCAATCTTTCAATAAGTTACATGTTGCCACATTAATGTAGAAAGTGACAATATTGTTTGCCACTACTGTGCACCATACCACTCATACAAATGAACAACGGAGTAGTTGCCCAGCACTACACCTATCCTATCCTATATAATAATTCGCTAAATCGTGTGTAACGCCACGACATGCGCAGTACACACTGCTGTGTGTGCTGCAGTCATGCGCAGTGGAGACTGCCCGCACCGCAGCTGATACAGAGCTGGGCGCTCCGAAGGAGCGTCCAGCTCTGTATCAGCCGTGGCGTGGGCAGTCTCCACTGCGCGTGACTGCCCCGCAACTGGGGGGCAGTGGCACTGTGGCCCGTGTAACGGGCTGTTCAACTAGTAGCTCTATATTATAAAGTGACAACTATACTTTATGCCCACACACATTTAACTGCACTACAAAGAAAGGCCACAGTGTGTCACTCTTCTATTTAAATTCAGCAAATCCAGAACGCCATTGGCTCTGGGAGGCATTATCTCAATTTGGTTTTATTCATTTTCAGCTGGTCTTTTTCTTCAGAACTGGCAGCATATATCAACAGACCACTATGCTTGTCCCTGACATTGATAAAGATCCCATTCCTTTTTTACTATGGACAGTACAATCTGGTCCTAGGAGCTCTCTTGTTCTGAACCTACATTTACACAGTCCTGGTATTTCCCTCCATGTACAGTGCAGACTGGCTCCTATATTACTTCTCTTTTTGACTTTGTATTTGCATTCTGATTCTTAGAAGTTCCTGGTGCCCTCCCCACCTGTATATAGACTTTAGAATAATGTGCATATGTAATATACCTCATTGCCTATAAATATATATATACAGATCCTTGTATACAGATATGGCTCTATGGAGCTTGGACTGCAATAAATATCAGGGAGATTTAACATTGTGTTTTATTTCTTTATTGGGGTTGCTGCAAGCAGGCGTCCAGTAATACAGTTAAAGGGCAACTACCACCACTTCAAGAATTTAACTTCAATAAATTCCCATCTGGCGACTAACAGCTTAGTAGCGCTACTAGCCAGAATTATTACCTTATTCCAAAGAAATGTGCCTTGCGGACATCTTGCCATAATGACGTCTGCGTGCCTGCGCTGTCAGTCGTTGCTAGGAGCCGGCTGGCTCCGGAAGGGACTGACAGCGCGGACATCACTCTGGAAAGATGTCCCCAATCCGTCCTGCTGTCAGCCCCAGAACAATGCACCTTTCTTTGGAATAAGGTACTAATTCTGGCGACTAACGCTACTCGCCAGATGAGGATTTATTGAAGTTAAATTCTTGAAGAGGTGGTAGTTCCCCTTTAAACAGAATAATTATTAAACATGCAAAAACAAGGTTTGGTATTTAAATGTTGGGAAAGGGGGCAATTTGTTAAGACTCTTCTTCATTAATTAACATATTTGGGATCCCTCTGGTGATGGGAAATTCTGTCCCAGATTCTGGGCACTTCAAGGTACCTTCAACAACCTCAACCTGGGAGAGAAAAGAAGAACAGGATAAAAACAGGAGTGTCATCCAATATTGTATCCACACTTTTATTCCAAATAAGTTTTTACCTCCAGCAGAGCATGATGAACTTTCTTGAGGAATTCCTCATTGTTTTCATAGCCTGTCTCCAGCTCTCGTGGCAGATCTGATGCATGGCCCAGCTGTACAGAAGGATAAATAAGAGGATACGGATTAGACTGCTGTTTGTGCAGTGTACTACACTGAGGCTGATGTACTAAGAACTGGAATAATTCTGGAGCAAAATCAACTACACCATAAAAGTAAAATTTAAAATCTTAATATGAATGAGAACTTTAGGCTTCAGGAGGTTAAAACCCCCATTCAACTCAATGGGAATTTGCATTTGTCCCCTGTGGTGAAGTTGATTTGCTTTTAGTACATCAGTCATGGATATACATGTGACTTTCACTCACGCTCTCTGCAGCTTCCACCAGTGCTCCCCACTCCAGTTTGGGAATCATTCGAGTTACAAACTCCCGATTGAAATCCACAGAACCGAGTTTGACCTCTTCGGCCTAAAATAAATAAATATGTATCACCCAAGCGATCAGAGTTATATAGAAAACAAGCATGCCGATCTCCAAGTGAATTTTAGCTTTGAAATAGCAGAACTTACAGTGTGTATAAGAAGGCAATACAGGAGGCAAATATAGTCAAATTGATACATTTTTTGGCTAAATAAGCAGATTTAGGATGCAAGCTTCCTCAGGCATGTAATACAGAAAAATATGAAAACATTTCTTATATGCAAGTACACATTGCATTACATTGTTTACAATGGAAATCATATAAGAAAGCACAGTCCAGACCCAGGTTCTTTGATCAGTCAATGGTAGATGAGTGTGATGTAAACTGCAGTCTTCCTCTGCGGAGTCAAAGGTATTTACGATGCCACTGGGACTGTTGTAAAGGTTAATCCACAATGTGATGTGACAGGAAATATCTGTCTCTATTCAGACCATTAATTAAAGCATTAAACTGTAGCATTAATTTAACCTCCCATATTTTTCTGTGAAATGAGTACACTCAAGCACCTTCAGAAACTCAGAGGAGACTTTATAAAACAAAGTTACAGTGCAAGGATTATTGACAGTCAGGTACAGAAGGCTACCCACATACCAAGAAAAATATCTGTTGAGCTACAAAGAACAACATAAGGGAAACCAGGTGCCACTGGTGGTCACTTACCACCCCCAAGTTGAAGTTCTATGCAAAATATAAAGAGACCTATCAGAACATATTCCCACAGCCTCCCTTACTCTCCTTCAGACAACCTCCCGATTTAAAACAACTGATGGTAAGGAGTGCCCTGAGTAAAAATACAAAAAATGTCACATCTCCCTGCCTACAAAAGAGGTGTGAAACGTGTACACATTTACACCATGGACAAGGTATCCATTCCAAATTCCCAGTTACACCATAAAATCAATGATACCTTCACCTCATCATGTGTGCAAAATGCCCAAAAGCTCTTTATGTGGGTGAAACGGGACAGCCATTACATAAAAGTTTTAATTCCCATAGATCCAGTGTTAACAACAAAAGAGGATTTTAGTTTTAGTCCTGTTAAATCCTTTTCTCTTAGTCCATATAACTCACAGGTACCATGGAGAGACGACAGCTCCTCCCAGTGGGCTGGAACAATTCTATAAGAAGTGCAGGGATGCAGCCTCCCCTCCTCCATATCAGCCTACCTCACTAGCCTCGCCCAGATAGATTTGAGAAGAAAAAAAACAAAACAAAAAAAAACTACCAAGTAAGATAGCAAGAAGGAAGAGAGGAAAACTCCTGTGAGCGATGAACCCAATAGGACTCCCACACATCCAGCCACCTGAGACCCAGCATGGTCCCTTTCACTGGGTTGGAGACCTGTGAGTTATATGGACTAACAGAAAGGGATTTAACCCTTTGCGTGCCAGAGTACCCCTCTGGCACTCACAGGGACAAAAGGTAATACTAAAATCCTTTTGAGCTCCCAGGGTGGGAAGAATAAGGAAAGGACCAAGCGCCGGTCCCCCATGATGCCAGAGTTCCCATGGACTATCCAGGACACGGAACAGGCCAAACTAACAGTGTCAACGGACACTGAGTAACATAACACAGCACACAGTAGTTCTGAGACTATGCACACCGGACTGCTAACTCTAGAGTGGAACACTTGTGAAAGAAGAAACAAATGTGCATCTGTAATCAGGCTTAAACCTGAGTACCAAAGGGATACGCAATGCATTGTTTTGCAAAACACCGCGTACACTTCTGGGACAGCAAGTGCCTGTGTGGCTATTTTACCTCTTAAGATATGCCACAAATGTTGTGTTTCTTGGGGTGTATTTATTTTTAAAAAAAATATTTCTATTGTTTGAAGAATACAAAATAAATATAAAAGGAGAAAATGAAAAGTAAAGATAGATGCAGTAAGCAGCAGGAAAAGTAGACACATTAGAGGTATACCCAGTAGTAGATCTTAGGTGTAGATGCTTGATTCTTCTCTTGGCTGAAGCCACAAAAAGGCCAAATGAAAATAAGTGGCATGACACAGGGAACAAGGCAACCGTTTGGATGACTGGCGACCAGAACTTGAAATGAGTTCAAGCACAGCCACTCAAACCTGTGTAGATATGTATGCTTATGGAAGATTAGTGAATCATTCCACAGCGTCATCCACTGAAATAGAGTAGGTTGGGGAGTTTCCATTTATGAAGAATTGCTGGAACCTTCCTGTCTGTGACTTCTGTATCAAAGATTATCTGGTACAGAGCTGTCCAAGTTTAGTCCTCAAAGGCCAAATGCGACATAGATTGACTCATCTGTGCTTAATCAGAGAAATCCATCAATCCTGGCCTGTTGGTGGCCCTTGAGGACTAAACTTGATCAGCTCTGATATGGTAGAAGTCCTGTTTTAAAACAGGCAGGACAGGGTAAAATATTCTCTATATAAAAGTCTTAACTATAATTTTCTACAATAAATTATTGACTTAGAGATGGAGTGTAATCAGTCAGACCAGTCCCCTTCAGATATGAAAAGATGATCTCCCTGCACACAAATTTTAAGTGTATCCAGCAAACAGAGTTACTGCCCCTGCAGAATAAAATATACAGAAATCAGCCTGGTGAGCTTGGCACAATGTACAAGCTATGGCTGGTGATAAACTAGGCCAAATCCAGTGGGGACCAAACTGTTCAGCAAATGCTACCTGAAACTGATGATAGTTACACACAGACTTTACACACAGAATTAGCTGTTAAACAGAACATAGAAAGGGACTGTGACGGAATGTTTGTCACCCAGAGAATGAAATGTGTCTGTTTTCAGTGATCGCCATTGTCTTAACATGTGTTCCCATTCTTGAAACATTAATGTCCCCTGTGTGTGCATGCATTAGAAAGTGTTGGCCATTTACCAGCATTTAATAGGTTGGTTAGTGTGTATGATGTACAGAGGGATGGTGCCATCCAGTTTAGCTGACCACAGACATTTTGTTATGAGCTAGCCAGTGTTGGTCAGATAGAGGGGGGTAGGGCAAATCTATGTGTGGAATGTGTTTATCTTCCCCCTCACATCAGGCTAAGCAGAAAGAGACCTGGCAGATGGCACCTGAGACATCAGATCCTGTAGGGGGTGGGTCGAAAAAAGGCTAGGAAGAGAGAGAGAGAGACAGGGTTGAAAAATGTAGGACCAGGAGAAAAGGCCTCTCCAGAATGGTGGGAGGCCTAGGGTCCATGTGCTTACTAAAATGCGTACTGGGGAAAATGGGACTGGTGAGTGCCCTCATCAGAAGAGTTAGAGTGAGCGGGCACTGTAGTGGCCAGGTGCCCTTTTCAGCTGTGGGCTGTAAGTCAAGGAGGCTTCAGCCAAAGAGAGTACCCGGATGTACCCACCACAAGGATCCTAGGATGTCTTCCCCAACTCCTCTGTCAGGACTGAAAGATACATGGAAATGTCATGCAATCCAGCACCAGGCGCAGTGGGGTGGGCGCCCACTCTTGCCTCTAGTGGGACTATGAGTAAGCTCCAGCTTAAAGCTAAAATGGACTGTGAGTATTATTTGTAACCCCTGACAACCTGTGCAACTTTGCTCACACACCAAGAAGAGAACAGCAGAAGTGTTTAGTTTTTATGTTTTGCCTGTAATTGTTGTCCTATGTTTGTGTGCCGTGACCTCTCTAATAAATGCAATTTATTATCTTTTTGTCTGGCTGGATAAGGTGAAATTTACTCACCAATATTTTGTTTTCCTCTCTGTCCTTCCACGGCAATGTACTGTGGGTGTTAACTCCGCCCCTCAGCTGGTAGGACCAAATTATAAAAACGTCAGTTCCTCCCTCCTCACTCAGTTATTTTTTTAACCAAGCTGTGAATAGAGAGAAATGTTAGTCTGGAGAAATTCCCCTTAGGCTTTATGTATATGATTATTCATGGAACGATACCAATAAACCAAACTTAACCAGTTTAACCAGTGGTGGGTTGCCGTGGAAGGACACAGAGGAAAACAAAATATCGGTGAGTAAATTTCACCTTTTCCTCTGTGTCCAATCCAACGGCAATGTACTGTGGGACTTACCAAAGCAGTACTCCTTTTCATTTGGGTGGGAGATTATGGAGAGGCAGGAATGGCTGCTTCTAGCACCTTTCTGCCAAATCGAGCGTCCGTAGAAGCCAGAATGTCTAATTTGTAGTGCTTTATAAATGTAGATACTGATGCCCATGTAGCTGCCTTACAGATCTCATCTGGAGTGGCTACCGCTTTTTGAGCTCAAGAGGTAGAGATGGCCCTAGTGGAGTGGGCTTTAATCCCTACCGGAGGGTCTAGTTTAGCGGATGAATAGGCTAAAATGATACAGTCCTTAATCCATCTAGCAATTGAGGGTTTAGAGGCAGCAGTACCCTTAAATCTTCCTGCAAAATGAACAAAAAGAGTGTCCGATTCTCTAAATGACTTAGTTCTGTGGAGGTAGATCTGCAAGCATCGTACCAAATCTAAGTTATGAAATTCCATCTCTTTTTTATTGGATGGATTGGCACAGAAGGAAGGAAGAACAATTTCCTGACTAAGATGGAATGTAGACACCACCTTGGATTTGAAGGAAGGTCTAGGATGAAGCACCACCTTATCCTTGTGGAAGACCATATAAGGGGATTTACACAATAATGCCTGTAGTTCTCCCACCCTACGAGCGGAAGTAATCGCCGTGAGTAAAGCAGTTTTCAATGTTAAATGCTTTAAAGATATAGAGTCTAGAGGTTCAAAAAACTCATGGGTACTTAGCTGGTGAAGAACCAGATTAAGGTCCCACGGAGGAATAATGTCTCTAATAGTTGGTTTGATTTTTGTAATAGCAGATAAAAATCTTCGGAAAACATAATGTTCAGCATAGGGAGTTGCCAAGATAGCTGATATAGCGGAAAGCTGGACCTTGAGAGATGAGGGTTTGAGACCCTTTTGAAATCCTTCCTGAAGAAAGTCTAGTATCTTCCCTGGAGACAAACTGGTTCTATCTATTTTTCTCCTGCTGCACCAATTAACGAAAGTGACCCAAATTCTGTAATAGATCTTGGTAGAAGAAGTCTTTCTTCCTGCCAAGATAGTTTGAATAACGGATTCTGAAAGTCCCTTTAAACGTAATGAGCTCCGCTCAGCCTCCAGGCCTGTAGCTTCAAGAATGCAGGATCTGGATGAAAGATTGGCCCCTGGGATAGAAGGTGAGGAATCCTCGGCAGAGGAAAAGGAGGCCTGATGAGCATTCTCCTGAGATCTGTATACCAAATCTTGCGAGGCCAATCCGGAGCTATTAAGATCACTTCTACCTTCTCTCTCCTGATCTTCTGTATAACTTCCGTAAGGAGAGGCAGAGGAGGAAAGATGTATGCCAGAGGATAATTCCAAAGTTGGTGCAGAGCATCCTGCCCCAAATCCTTCTGGCTTTTCCACCTGGAGAAAAACCTTCTGCATTTTGTGTTCACTTCTGATGCCATGAGGTCTATCACTGGATTGCCCAATGTCTTGACTATCTGACGGTAGACCTGGGTGTCCAGTGTCCATTCCCCTGGATCTATCTGACTCCTGCTCAGATAGTCCGCCTGAATATTCAGATTTCCTGAAAGGTATGAAGCTGTTAATGCAGCCAGATGTTCTTCTGCCCACAGGATTATCTTGAGTGCTAGGTGATTGAGAGCTCTGCTCCTTGTCCCACCTTGATTCTTCAAGTATTGTACGGCCGTGGTGTTGTCTGATCTCACCAGGACGTGCCTGTTTCTGAGTTCTATTTGAAATCCCTTGAGAGTATTTAATACGGCCTGGAGCTCCAGAATGTTTATGTGAAGCTTTGCTTGCTTTGCAGTCCATTTCCCCTGGACTGACTTTTGTTTCCAGATGCCTCCCCTGCCTGTTTTGCTTGCGTCTGTGTATACCGTCTCCCACTGAATGTGGCTTAGAGATCTTCCTTGATCTATGTGCTGTGGGTGAATCCACCACTTTAGCTCTCTTCGCGTGGATGGTAAGACTGGAATCTTCAGAGCTCTGTTGGATGGGTCTCGTTTGAAATACGTTAGATAGTTGATTTGGGTCCAGCGGCTGTGTGATCTGGCCCAAGGAACTATCTGATGGGCTGATGCTAGATTCCCTAGAAGTACCGAGAATTCTTGTGCCGTCTGGGTTTGCAGTTTTAAAAATCGAGATATGCACAGATGAAGGCGTTGTTGTCTCTCTTGTGACAAGGTTGCTATTCCCAACCTCGTATTGAATTGAATTCCCAGGAACACCAGATCCTGAGATGGAGTGAGCTGACTCTTGTGCCTGTTTATGAGCCATCCTAAGCTTTGAAGCAGCTGAAGACACCTTACTGTGCTTTCCCTTGCTTTTTCTTCTGAGTCTTCTATTATGAGAAGATCGTCCAGATAAGGTAGAATCTTTATACGTTGTTGTCTTAGGTTTGCCATGGCAACAGCTAATATCTTCGTGAAAACCCTTGGTGCTGATGCCAGACCGAATGGCAACACCCTGTACTGAAAGTGACTCTGGAACACATGGAATCTCAGAAACCTTCTGTGGGAAGCTTGTATCAACACATGGTAATAAGCATCCTTTAGATCTATTCTGGTTAAGAATGATCCTGGTTGCACAATCTTCAGAGCCGTCATTGCCGTTTCCATCTTGAATTTCTGTATCTTGAGGTGTGCATTGATTTCCTTCAAGTCCAGAATGATGCGTATATCTCTGGAAGGCTTGGGAACAGAGAAAACCGTTGAATAGTAGCCATGGAATTCTTGCTTCTTCGGAACCGGTTCTATTACCCTGTTGATAAGAAGCTGCTGGATGGCTTGCTTCATAAGAACTGCTGATCTGGGATTCCTGATTCTTGTTGTCCTGAATTTGTTTTTGTTTGGGACAGTTAAAAATTCCAAGTTGTACCCCTTGTCCAGGATCTGGCAAACCCAATTGTCTGGGTTTAACTTCATCCAAGCATCCCTGAACTCCTCCAGCCTGCCCCCTACTGGAGAAATTAAAGGGGTCAACTGAACTTCATTGTGTGTTTTGATTGAAGCGGGGCTTCCTCTGGAAGTCCCTGCGACCACCATTCCTACTTCCCTGATTGGTTCCTCTTTGCCGCTGGTCAAATGGCTTTCCAGGTCTGTATCTTCTAGTCTCCCAAAAGGACTGCTTCCTAGTTCCTGAAGACCGAGCTGGCGATGATCTGTTTCTTTTTTGTTGTGGAAGAAACTGACTCTTTCCACCCGATGACTGTTTAATAATTTCTTCTAACTGGCTTCCAAAAAGCTTACCGCCAGTATATGGAAGAGACACCAATTTATTCTTTGATACAGAATCAGCATCCCAGATCCATATGGCTCTACGTGTAGTGATTGAGAGCGCCGATGATCTGGCTAAGCTGCGGATGTTATCCAGAGAGGCGTCGCAGGAAAAGTTGATTGCATCCTTAATAGGCACCAATTCTTTTATCAGTCTGGATCTTGATACAGAAGAGTCTAATTTTTCTTCAAATTCGCTCATCCAAATTCTTAAAGTGCGGAAAATACAGGCCATGGCAGTGGCAGTCTTTAGATTTTGCCCTATAACCGCATACTGCTTCTTTAATGCTGCATCAGCTCGCTTATCCATGGCATCTCTAAGAGTGGTACCGTCTTCCATCAAAATAGTAGTGCGTCTAGAAACCTGAGCGATGGCTGCATCCACCTTAGGTGCAGCCACCCAATTGTTCGTGTCTTCCTCTTTAAAAGGATACATTCTCTGAGTTCGTCTAGTAGTTTGAGGACGTTTATCCCCTGCCTTCCATTCCGACGAGATCATCTCCTGGATTGAACTATGCACAGGGAATGTGGGAGCCTCCTTCTTATATCCCACAAATGCTGTATCTATGACGTTCATTTCTTTCTGGGTATCCTCTAATCCCAGGGTTTTTCGCATGGCGCGCACCATGCCATCCATCTTATCCAAGCAGAAAGAACCAGCCTCTTCTGTAATCTCCCCTTCTTCAGCGGAGGAGATGGATTCTATAACACTTGCAAATTCTTTTTCTTCCATTAGATGTGAGGTACCTTCTTCTGGATCAGATGTGCGCTGTCTCTTTCTTGAAGCTTCCTGAATGGAGTTAAAGGTCTCCTGCATAGATGACTTCATCCATCCCAGGAATTCTTGAAACTGGGATGGAACTTCACTGCCTGAGATCTTTCTTAAACATTCTGTACACAGTTTTGCAGGATCTGAAGGTGTAAGCTTTGCCTCACACCCAGCACAACTTCTAGGTTTAGCAGAAGGCTTATCTTCCTTAGGGGGATCAATAGTTTGCTTTTGCTTATCAGACTTATCTATCTTAGACATTGTAGCAATTTATGCCTACCCAAATACTCATAAAGCTATACAAATAGCAATAAGTTATGGAATATTCACAGAATATATACTTACCTCTGTCCACGCCGTTTTGCTGCTTCAAAACCGCTCCAGGACCGCGTCCTGACCGAGTCTCTGGCACTTCCTGCTTCTGCGTTCCAACAGTGGAACGCACGCGCTTGCACTTCCTGCCGCCGACTCTGTAAAGCTGCGGCTCATACCGGGCTTCCTCCCTTAACACGGCAGCAACATCAGACCGGCAGAGAGCCCTGAGGAACTCCCGTTCACCATACCAGTACCCCAAACAGCAGGCATCTCTCAAGTAACGCTCCATAGACACAGAAGCATGCGACCCTTGCTGAGAAAGGGTATGGATCCGTTAGGCAATAAGAATAGAGATGTAACCCGTGTTTAAAGGCAAGTTACATAAACCATCTGTTTCTTGCGCCTTCTATTGACACGCTAGCTTTCTTTCTTCTTTTTTTTTTTTTTTTTTGTGAGGTGAAAACCTCGGTCCTCCAGCTTGGTAGGACCAAAATAACTGAGTGAGGAGGGAGGAACTGACGTTTTTATAATTTGGTCCTACCAGCTGAGGGGCGGAGTTAACACCCACAGTACATTGCCGCTGGATTGGACACAGAGGAAAAATCATTTAACCCTCGGTCTACCAATCAGTAACCCCTGAACCCCCGTCACAGGGACTTAAGTAGAAAAAAAGCTGAATCGCACACTTGTATAGCGAGAAGATCATAGTATAAAATCACTTCTTTACTGAACAGAAAATTGCACAGACACACCGAGCACTCATTTTTCGTGCACAACCGTGATTTCTCATAGACAAAAACATAGGTATTTCGATAGAATATATACAAGTTGGCAACAAGTTATCCAACTCAGATTGGACAATTGTGGTAATGAAGTTGCTCTTGGTTGTTCAGAAAGAAGTTAAAGAATTACAAGATCTATTGCTTAAAGAACAGAACCAGTCTGATTACAATAAAAGTTCAACTTCAGTCCAACACTGATAAACTGGAAGTAAATATAATGGAAATAAAACAAAGAAAATGTAATCTGGATAAAAAAAAAAGGATTATGAAACTGGCAATGTTTATAAGTGGAAGACACAGGTGTGGAGGGGACATCAGAATACACACAAGTAGATTTTAAAATCATCATCAACCCCTAAGAAAGCTTCCTTTACAAGTACTGATGTGGAAAGTTTGCCAACTGATTTGACTGCTTCTTCTGATTTGTCTACTTTGGAGAAAAATTGCTCAGCAAGAGAAGATGCAAGTGAAAATTCTTCAAAAAATGAACAACCGATTACGAGGAGGAAATACAAGAACAGAAGACAATGAAGAACAAAAAAAATATATACGAAGTGTAAGAAGAAGAAAGGGTGTTACAACGATATCCAAGATGAACAAGGAAGCAGATGGACAGATATCAATAGCTAACATCTCCTCTCAGGCATTAAATAGTGAAGAATTATCAGTTTTGGCTAGAGGGTTGGGATTTGCACCTACTGCACATTTCAATCTCTGACACACTGATTGATGTTAACAAATTTGTCCGAAGCCTTGTATTAAAAAAGTCTTTTGTTGGGAATAATTTAGGTAAATCAAATTATGTTGAGGATTTAAATATTAACATACAGTTGGTAATGTAATCACCAGCCTTCCATTTTGAAATCAGATGTTTATGTTTCAGGTTTCTCATTTAGGAAACAGTGCCATAGATATCAGCACCCCGAGAGTTGAGTTTAATACTCTTACATCGCATGTCCCAGTTAAGAAACCAAGAAACATAAACTTACTCCTATTTTGTTTAGGAGTGTAGTATTTGATGTTCTTCAGAATCTAGTGGAGCGAGACCTAACCGACTTGTTTTCATCTATACGAGGTCAGCCCACTAGAAATAACATACAGAAAGTAGAATTGACGGCCTTGGAGACTTTGTCTAGAGATGCCTCAATAGTTATCAAAGAGGCTGATAAAGGAGGTTCAGTTGTGGTTATGGATGCCACATATGATGTTCAAGAAGCACATAGACAACTTCAAGACCCTGAAGAGATCCTACTATGATTTCAAAGCCCTTCTGGGTTCTTTACTTCACTATGGATCTTTGGAAGGTTTCTTTACTGAGAAAGAACAGGTCTGGTTGGAAGTTTCTTTTCCAATTATCCCTATATTCCACCACCTTCCAAAGGTCCATAAGTTTTTGGAGAATCCAGAGGGTTGACCCATTGTGGCAGGAACTAGTTCCCTTACTGAAAGTTTAGTACAATTTATCTATGATTGTTTACAGCCCTTAGTACGATTTGAGAGATAGCATTCAGGTACTTCAACAATTAGAATAAATAAGGTGGTCTTCTAAATACACTTGGGCTTCTTGTGACGTGATATCACTTTATTCTTGTATTCCACACGTGTTAGGTCTTATGGCTATTAATTATCACTTGGGAAAATATAGCAATTATACACCTACTCTTAGATCATTTCTTTTGGAAATGTTTCCTTTTTCTTAAAGCATAACTTTTTCTTACAATTTACAGTTTGCTTTGACCAGTCACCCAATGGAAACTATTTTTTTAGATTTACAGTTTACTTCTTCTGTTCTTACTAGTCAAATATGCACCAATATATATCATAAGCCTACCTCTTCCAATGCTCTATTGAGAGCCGGCTCTGGTCATCCTCGCCACACAATCAAGAGGTGTGCCGGTGGGACAGTTCCTCCAATTGAGGAGCTGCTCCACCGACACACTCTTTGAAAAGGACAGCATAGATTTAAAGCAGATTTCAGGACAGAAGATATCCCCAATGGATGTTAATAGGGCATTGACTATTTCTAGACAACCTACAAGAATTATTATAAAACAAGAACAAATCTAATGAGGTGAGAAAACAATATCAGAGAAATAAGAGCAAAAATGGAGATGAAGTAATGTTTATCACCAATTATAGTAGTAAATACACTAAAATAATAGAGATTGTAAAAAAAAAAAATTACCTGTACTTATGAGTGATAGACAACTTCAACTCATTTTAGAAAATGGGTGCAGATTTGTTTCTAGAAGGGCAAAAACACTTGCTAACAAGCTGTCCCCTATCATGTATCTCAGTGATAATAGGAGAGGCAATAAGTCTTGGTTGAACACAGTGGGCTCGTACAAACGTAACCATAGTTGATGTAATTGCTGCAAACGGGTGAAGTCTTCAAAGTTGTTTTTATCAACCGTGTCTAATACAGAGTTTAAAATCAAACTGTATATAAACTGTGCCACTTGTGGACTAATTTTGTCACGGACCACCGAGCGGACCAGGTGTGAAGCTAGAGAGCGACGCTGGAGTGCGGTGCTTGTGAACAGTGACAGCCGCCCTTGCCTCCTTGCTGCGGCCGAAACCGTGTTAAAGGTGCTGGCCTCGAAGTCAGATGTCCGATCCCGGTTGAGCCGGGACCCTGACCAGGATGGAGGCAAGGGAGATCTGTGCAAACCTGATCCCCAAGGTGAGAGAGGTGGATCCTTGGGCAGAGGGAAGGACACCGGAGAAGATGGAAGATCTTGACTGACCAGGGAATGATCTTGGGGACCCTCACCCCCCAGACTAAAACAGAAATCCAGAAGACCCCTCAGCGCAAGCGGACCAGAGCTGAAACCGTCTGACACTGAGGGGACACAAGGTCCAAAGGTGGTGGAAGGGAACCACCTGGAATCCAGAAAAGGTCCAGGCCTACAATCCTGCCAACCCCCCCCAGGCCCCAAATCGGCACCAGACAAGGCACACGCCACTCAAAGTACCCCTATTCCTGGTTTTCCAATCCCAAAAAGACTAGGACCAACCACTGCCAAACCCAGACCCTAAAAGCAGGAGCCCCACCGGAGAACCTCAGCCAAGAAGGGTGAACTGCTTATGGCCAGCCAGAAAAGGAGGAGTCCCCAAAAAAACGGAGGTAAGTCTCAAACCCTGACCCCCAGAGACTCCCCTGGCCCAATCCCAACCTGAATCTGGACCCCAGATCCCCACCATAAGTGGGAAGTCCCGGACCAGAAGAGCAGACTCCCACTCTCGTCTGCAACAGCAATGTCCTCCCCCATGGATGCATTGCCCAGAACAGCAGGACACCACCCGGGGGAGAACCCCGCCAAGAGGTAAGCCTCGGCCCCGGTTGCGGGGAGTACCCGAAGGCCAGACCCCCGGATAGGCCGCAGCAAGAGATCCGGCCGCACGGACAAGTGCCGGAGAGAGCTGGACGGAAGGATCCAGGAGGGAAGGAAATAACTCGGCAACAACAGCCGAGGGCAGGTTAGCGAGGACAAGACAACGGAGGGCAGAGACTCACCCTGGGCGGACAAGCCCAGAAAGCGGAGGACCGGAACCCACAAGAAGGCTAAGGCAAGGCTAAGGCCAGTGCTGAGGCGTCCGGAGAAGACAACCACTGAGCACCCAGGACGGACCGGAGCAAGCAGCCAGGGGAATAAGGATTAGGGAGTACTGGAAAAACTTACCAGCAGCAGACGGGAACCGCAGCGGGCAGGCAGGACGAGGGAGAATCAAGCCGGAACAACAGAAGCCAGACCGGAGCAGGAGCCGAGTCAAAAACCACTGTCAGGAACCGGAAGGGGAGAAACTAAGGAGCACAAATAATCGAGCAGGGAGGAGATGGGCAGAGCAGAATAAAACTGCCAGCGATCCAATAGCAACGGAGCTACGAGGTCCCAGGTAAGGAAACCTAAGAGGATCACAAAGCAGCAGGGAAGGACCTGACAAATTTGTTTAATTACATGTAAACTATGTAATGTAAAGTACATTGGCAAAACAACAAGAGGTCTTAGGGAACGTGTGCGAGAGCATGCTAGCAACATCAATTGTAGGGACTTTAGGACAGGAGTGCGATTACATTTCTGTAAAGTTCATAATGGTAGTTTAGAAAGATTCTCAGTCCAAGGCATTGAAAGAGTTAGTGTTTCTTTAAAGGGTGGTGATTTACTATCCAAGCTCTCATACAGACAGGTATACTGGATCTTTACATTATCGACTAGATTTCCCAAGGGTTTAAATAAGGAGTATGATTTGACATATCGTGTATGATATTATTTAAGATAAAGATTCATATGCTCCTTTTTTCTTCCCTTAAATTTGAAAATACATTTTGTAAAAGTGTGCATAAATATATAGAGTCTGTAAAATCTGAGATCCATGATAGTGTTATTGTCAATATTTATTTTCTTTATTATTTCACTTATTCTGTTTTGTTATTCATCACTCCTTTTTATTATTGAATGTAATTTTTCTTTTTTTTTCTCTCTTTTTCTATTTCTATTTGCAATAAGGTTTTTAATATTTGTAAATAACACTGAGGGATTCATCAAGGTGCGAATGGATTAATACGCAGGAAAATCAGAGGATTTCTCAGCGTATTAACCTTTTGCCCATTCAGCAACTTTCGGATTGTATCTGGCCATCGCTTATCCTTCAATAAGTGATGGCCAGATAGATCCACAGATGTGATCCGTTAGCTTCAAGCTGGCGTATCCCATATGAATGTATGGGGCGAACACACGCATACACATTTTTGCTTATGCGTATACGTGTGTTTTCACCATGACTGACCAGGGACTGAGCAGGGAAACACGCAAAATCAATTCGGAATACCTGAAGGTATCCATCAATGATCGCTGCAAAGAGCAGCGTATTTGATACGCTGCTCTTCCTGCAGTTTGATGAATCCTGACCAAATTGTATGTTTTATATTGAAAAAGAGATGTAACCAATGTCTCTTGTAGTGGGCTTCAATGTATTTAGGATTAGCTGACCAGCTTTAAGTGTGATGTATGATGCCAAAATTGGGTTAATTTTTCCCATTTACTATATGTATGGGTAATTATAATACATGGTCACTAATGGGCCAGTCTACAGAGACATCTTGTGTTGTTTCTTTTGATTGGTTGAATTGATTGGTGTGTTGTTACAACAGGCCTATCTGAGTCGGATACGTTGTTGCCCACTTGTATATATTCTATGGAGACACCTATGGTTTTGTCTATGAGTAAGCACGGTTGTGTGCAAAACGCTTAAGATGAAAGTGCTTGGTGTGTCTATGTAGAGAACAGAAGGTCAAGTAGGGTTTCTACAGTTTCAAGTGCTATTAGGTTATCCTTTCAGCTTAAATATATTTTGAACTACTGAACTGACCGAGTGGAAGGTCCTAGCGCCAGGTTCCTTGCTTGAAGTGGTATTTTGTACGTTTCCTTTGTGGTAGATATTCCGAGTTGTGGCACCATCAGAACATAGGGCACCAGAGGACTTTCCCTTTAAGGACCTTGAGTCATAATATTTGACTATATAAGAAGAGATTGCTTTGACTGAAGTTCCGGCGAGATCACTTTTAGCGCCTTCCTCATAAGTTTATCATGCTATTAGGATATATCTCTTAGCAAGACAGTAATACTCACGGAGCCAAATCTACCGCTGTTTCCACACACCAGCATCAATATTGCATGCAGGGATTAGTACAAAGCTTGTCCCTGCTCAAGCACCACCAGATGATTTCTTGTTTCTTTTGTCTTTCAAATCTTTAATTTCTGTACTAAAAGGGTTAATATTCCTCCTTTACATGGAAGGTGTAACAACTGGACTTGAGAAGTAATTGAGTGCTGCTAAATCAATATATCAAAATATATAAACACTAATCAATTTAAAACAAACCTTTACATATGGTCATAAATTACTTTACAAGTAATGAGTTAAAAAAAAATATATAAAGTTCATTACGAAGTAACGCGTTCTGTAGAGTACGAACTGGCTACTTTATCAAACAATGGACAATAATGAACTTCCTACTAACAAACAAGCAGCACATTACAAAACTACTTCCTCTTATGTCCTAACCTACATTCGTAGCTTTTTGTTCTTCAATATTGAGCTTAATAAAGTTACAGCGGAGATTAATTTCTCACATTCTATCATAAAAATGATCAGTACTTCCACAAAGAGAGTTTATAAGAAAGACAATTGTTCTGATCTTCAATATATATTTGGACACACACTTATTCGGCCGATGTCCGAGAGTTCAATCAAATAGGGGAATGATCTTAGACAGCCGATCTCTCCATGCATCACTAGAAGTGATCCCCATAGGTCCCTGACCAAACTTTTACTGTTAATCCCATAGCAACCCAAATCAACTAAATAAACCGATCTACTAAGGACAAAATAAAATAAAAGTAAAAATGAATATATATATAAGGTCTTGAGAAAGGTCCATTCACTTGACCATTTTTTTGCCTAAATTGTTACAATAAATCCCATTTAAAGACCCACGGGTGCTGCCCATTCCTCTCTCTCTCTCTCTATATATATATATATATATATATATATATATATATATATATAATCATAAAATAAAAATAGGAAAAGAATGTATATATTAAAGATAGAAATAAGAGCACATTATTTTAATAAGAATCATTTTATAGACTCATCAGTCTATACTAGTTACTAATTTAACCCTTCATAGTGAATATCCATTAAAAGCTAAAGGATCACATAACCACATTTGATATTTCAAAAGAAACTGGAAAAAAGGGGGAGTAAAAGACACAACTCCACATTATATTGATATATTATAGCACAAAATAATTTTGAGGATACTCCTACGTATCTATGGAAGCTCTACACAATCTGAACCCAAAAACTATAGCATCAAGGTAATCGAGTTACATAATACTTCAAAAACTATATCTAGACCGTCTCAATATTGATATTTGAAATGTGTACTTACTGAATGTTATTAAACCACAGTTTACTGATAAATATGAATATTAATATACCCTAACGTGCACAACATATTTCTATTCAACCAAAAATGTTTTTCATGCACTTTCATTGTGTCTATGTAACTCTCTGTTCAATAAAGAAGTGATTTTATTGTACGATCTTCTCGATATCCAAGTGTGCAGTTCATCTTTTTTTTCTGTGTTTGCAGAGATAGGTTGGGAGTCCATGAGAGTCGGCAACTTTGAGGATACAAGACGCAGCTTTGGTGAGCCATATTGTGTTACATTGTTCCACTGTGACTAGTGCCGCCTGGCAAATCTGTTATACTGTAAAGGGACTTAAGTATGTCACCTTCAAGAAATCCTCTGACATTTAAATATGTCATTATATGTCTTACACCATATACCCGATTTGCTGATGGAAATTAAGATTAAACCACAGTGGAAAACTCAGAGAATTGTGATTAAAGCAGGTGTTAAAAAAGTTTCAGTCTTTGGGACCAAGTGGTACTCATGGGAATAGGTATCTGGATCACTAAGAAAGGACCGTGACAGCATTTTTCTAACAAATCAATGATATTGCCATGGAAATCACCTGTGTTCCCATGTACGCCAATTTATATCTATGCTGGTAGAAGCACAATATGTTTTTCTGAAGCTATGGACACCGTTACACAATAGATTAGTTTGTGAATAATTTTAAATCAATGATATTACACTGATATGGACCGGTATCTCTGAACGAATATAGAAATTTTAACTAAAATGAATGCCAATAAAATTAACTTAAAAGGTCACTCGTAAGATCAAATCCAAATAATCATATTTGGATATTTTGATTTATAGGAGTGTTGAATGTAAGATTGAAACAAAGGGGTTTTGTACATTAACAGTTACAAATAATTTACTTATAGGGGACAGTGAACACACTCAACCAACAGAAAAAGGGTAAACCCTCTAGACAATACCTAAGGATTAGAAGATTGGTTAGCACAACGCTACAACTTAAGACTGAAGTTAATAAATTATAGGAAAGTTTAATTACAAGAGGTTATAGCAGATCAACCCTTAACAGAGCATATAAACGAGCTTTGCTCTCAAACAGGGAAGAAGTACTTAACTCCACTCATAAGAATAAAGAACAAGTGACAAAAGAAATCCAACTTAGAGGAATGCAAGGAAATCAAGAAAATCCTAAGTAAATATTGTAATATATTTATACAGGACAAAGATCTGGCTAAGGTACTTAGTCCATCTTCACTGATTACTTTAAAGGGATAGTATTACTTCAAAATTACTATCCCTCATATTGTAGCCCTTAATAAACTGAGTTAAATGATACCAGCGGCATCTCTCAAACCTTTATGGTTTAAGAGATAGCCGCTTTCAAAGTTTCCTCTCCCCTTGCTGTCAGCGTTCTGCCGCCAGCAGGGGAATCCGGTCCCGGGACAGGCGGAGGCTCTTAAACAGAGCCGATATCTCGTTATGGAAGGAAAAATGATTCATTGAAACAGTCTTATATGTGTGCTTGGTTACCAAGCACACGTAGAAGACTGTTTCAATTAATCATTTTTCTTTCCATAACGAGATATCGGCTCTGCTGAAGAGCCTCCTCTTGATTCAGAGACCGGATTCTCCTGCTGGCAGCAGAATGCTGACAGCAGGGGAGAGGAAACTTTGAAAGCGGCTATCTCTTAAACCATAAAGGTTTGAGAGATGCTTCTGGTGTCATTTAACTCAGTTTATTAAGGGCTACAATATGAGGGATAGTAATTTTGAAGTAATACTATCCCTTTAAAAGATGACACCTTGGTTCATAGCCATATCCAAACAAAAAACTTGGCTCAGATCAGGGGTAGCCAAACCTCAAGAGTTACCAACTGTGTGCGTTTTCAGGATATCCTTGCTGGAGCACAGATAGGCTAACTACAGTCTCAGTCACTTTAATTAGTCCACCTGAACTCATTCATGGAAAGTCAGAAAGCATGCACTGTTAGCATCTCCTGGTAACCAGGGTTGGCTACCATGGCTTACATTATTTACCTGTGGCTCCTGCCAAGCCTGTAGATTTTAAAGAGTTAAGAATTATGATGGCACCAAGGAGAATCAACTGAAACAATTTAAAAAGGTGGTGGTGACTTATTTGGTGGAATGTATCTGTTGGAACAAAGTGGGTAAAACCAAGCAAAAACATTGTTGCAATATTATGGAGCAGGGCTATCCGAGTTCAGTCCTCAAGAGCCACCAACAGGCCAGGATTTAAGGAATTTCATTATTAAAGGGATAGTAATACTTAAAAATTACTAATCCCTAAATTGCAGTCATGTTATAAAGAAATGAATTGCCCCCAGTGTTATCTCTCAAACCTTTATGGTTTGAAAGATAATCGCTCCTAAAGTTCTCCCCTCCCTCCCCTTTCCCCAAAGTCAGCGTTCTAGCTGACTGCAGGGAAGCCTGTCATACAACCGTCAGCCGGCTCTGCAGCACAGCCAATATTGCGTTAATAAAAAAGAAATCTTTCACTGAAATGGTCTTCTATGTGTGCTTGGTTTGCAAGCACACGTAGAAGACCGTTTTAGTGAAAGATTTTTTTTTTTTTATTAACGCGGTCCTGGCTCTGCTGCAGAGCCACCTGATGATTGTAAGACCGGATTTCCCTTCAGTTAGCTAGAAGGCTGACTTCGGGGAAAGTTGAGGGAGGGGAGAACTTTAGGAGCAATTATCTCTCAAACCATAAAGGTTTGAGAGATGACACTGGGGGCAATTCATTTATTTTTAACATCACTGCAATATAGGGATTAGTCATTTTTAAGTATTACTATCCCATTAAGCACAGGTGAGTCTCTAAAAATGAACAAGCCACTGATTAACTTACCTGTGCTTAAAGGGGATGTATCACCTAAACAAAAGTTTGCCTTAAAGGGATAGCAATACTTAAAATGTAAAAAAAAATATGTTGTAGGGTTTATCCCCCTGAGTAAAACAAAAGTACTCCCACTGCTGAAAGGTGTTTCATTCAAAAGTTATTAATTTGCAAAGTTTAATTTTTTAGGTGCAATATCACAGTGGCCTGAAATTGTACAGTCTCCTATGGAGATTTATGGTCCCGGGACCAGAGCTGTGATGGAGAAGGGGGGGAGAGAGAGATGCGATGGAGAAGGGGGGAGAGAGACGCGACGGAGAAGGGGGGGAGAGAGAGAGGCGATGGAGAAGGGGGGAGAGAGACGCGACGGATAAGGGGGGGAGAGAGAGGCACATGAAGGAGAAGGGGGTGCCGATCAGAATGAGAAGACGTCAAGAGGGAAAAAGTAAAGAGGGAAAACTACATTTCTATTGAGTTTTAAAAAAAAAAAAAAAAAAACAACCACACAGCATTGTTAGAATAGGGAAAACTAGCAAAAGGGGCACGGCGCTGCCCATGGGAATTAAGTCCTTTGAGTGCTTCAGGGTTTGGGTATGTCACATACATGCTGAATAAGCGGACACAGAGAGACACACACACATGATGGAGAAGGGGGGGAGAGGGAGACACATGATGGAGAAGGGGGGAGAGACGTGATGGAGAAAGGGGGGAGAGAGAGAGAGACACATGATGGAGAAGGGGGGGAGAGAGAGAGAGACACATGATGGAGAAGGGGGGAGGCGAAAAAGAGGCACAGGGGGTGAAAAAAGAGGGGAAAAAAGGCACGGGGAGGGCCGGATTTACAATAAGGCAGAGTAGGCACCTGCCTACAGGCGCACCCCACAGAGGAGCGCCTGTCAATGTGATTTTTTTTTTTTTTTTATTGCCTGCCAGCCTTTTGATCCACATCTGGGTGGACTACAAGGGGGGGCAGTATGCATGCTGCTCTGCAAGCCTGTGTGAAATGATGACACCTAAGACTGAAAGATAAGAGCTGCTCCCAGTCGACAGTGTCAAGGAGGCGCTACTGCGCATTACATTTAGTTGAGTCCTCACTTGAATCACTTCACCCGGAAGTCCGGAACTGAACAGACAGTACTGCCCCGCCTCCGGCCTCCTCCCAGAGGCACAGTGCAGCCTACAGGGAGTCGCAGCCCTGCCCACTATGATCCTGGATGAACAACGTGACAGTGCTCGTGATGTGACGTCCTGAGCAGTGAGGAGAGAGTGGTAGCCAGCATGGTCGGCATCGGCCCCATGGCATTTAACCCCTTTGATTGAGGTAAGCGAGCCGGCCATGCACCGCCGCCAGGGTCTGGGTATGAATGGGTTACTGGGGATCTGTCATGGCCATGTTGTTTGTGTGGAACTGGAAATAAACCAATTGCCTCCTCTAACTCTGATCCCAGATTCCCATTACCATTTTAAGATTCAGATGACATTTTATGTGGCTCATGGGGGCAATGTGAGGGCAATAAGGAGCTGATGGGGGCAATGTGAGGGCAATATGGAGCTGATGTGGGTAAGTTAGAGCTGATGGGGGCAATGTGAGGGCAATATGGAGCTGATGGGGAGCAATGTGGAGATTAGGAGCACTGTGAAGGTGTCCAGTGGAGATGGCCAGTGTGTGTGTGTGGGGGGGGGGGGCGCTTCAGATTTCTGTTCCTACAGGCTCCTGAGATATAAATCTAGCCCTGCACAGGGGGTAGAAAGAGGTACAAGGGGTGTAAACAAAAAACATGAGAGTTCTATGTGGTTTTAGGGGCAGGAGAGAGGTTAATATAATTAATGATGTGGTGTGTTTTGGTGGGCATGGATTTGGTGTGCGGAGGGGGGGCAGCATTTCATCCTTGGACCCAGGCAGCACAATGTCTTGGGCTTGCCCAGTGTACATGTGTGCCAGGTTGCATCTCGACAACATTAACATACCTCCCAACATTTTAAATTGCCAAAGAGGGACACTTGTGTTTTAGGGGGTGTTGCTGGGTGCATGTGTCTGGTGGGCGAGGCATTACCAAGAATTTTTCGGATATTTCATGACCTATTTATACAAACTTGTGTAACCTAACAAATGACTTATAACATGACCAAAGTATTTTATTTACAATACTAATTTATAAACACATATACTGACATTTAAACATACAATAATGTGAGTTTGATTGCTGTAGGGCAAAGAAGGACAGAGGGATTTTGGTCTAAAAGAGGGACTGTACCTCCTAAAGAGGGGCACTTAGGAGGTATGGATTAAGCAAGCACATCCGCTGTCCAAACTTGCATAACTTAGCCCAATCTCAACCCAGCATGTCTCCCAACTGTGACAAGTCAACACAGACCAAGAAGAATCCAAACCTGCGACTTAAAACCCAACTGGAGAAGATGGAGTAGTGAGGCTCAAGCCTCAGTATCCAAAATCATCGCTGATAGATTTTATCCATCAGCAAGAAGACGACTGACAGCCAGCCAGCATGTCTATAATGTGTGTGCATCCTCTGGATTAAGAGGGCATAACAAGCAACTACTTGTAGGTAACAACATTAGGCAGGAAGCATCTTGCAATAAGCAGAAGAATGCGGCAATCATGGGTCAGGGATATGAGAAGTGTCCACATTGAGACATGCAATTAATTTAGTGAAAATCAATTCGTGGGTATTACGCGCGATTACAAAAATACATTTCACACATTTGTAAAATACGAAGACAGAACCGTGAACATATTATCTGCGTAACTAATAAACAAGGCGCACACAAAATACATAACGTACAAAATACACGTTAAGCATATACCCGTATGAGCAAAGGAAAGCCCCGAGTAACCCCGGTAACGTGGCTTCGCAGCATATTATGAGTCAATAGCTTCATCCTCAAGTACCGGGAACACACGTGTAGCACACCGTAATCCTTTCCGGGACCCCCGAGAACTGTTAGCCAACCAAAGGCTGCCTAAAGCTAGCCACGCCCACCCAACCTGCATCGCCAGAGGGAAGCATGGCTGTGCGAGCTGCGCTTGCTCAAAAAAAGGGGAAAAAAATCAACCAACCAACTAACTGGTTGATTATCTGCGCATGCGATCGTCAGAAATACTCAAGTCATTGAACACCCAGGCCTGGAGTTTGCAAAACGCGTTCTTGATATTTGCGCATGCGCATTGGTGGAATCATCTAACTACACAGTTTACTTCGCCTTGTGGGCGGTTCTTCTAGAAGTACAATCGCAACGCCCCTCATGAATACGCCAGCCGTGGTTGTCATGGCTCTTCGGTTCCCCGTATCATTCCTCCTCCTGTCACCACTGCGTGCTGTTGCTAGTTGCAAGGTCCGATCAAGAGCCATGTCTATCAAGGTAAGGTACCTGAAAACTCACAATCTGTGTGGACTGCATGCTAAAAAAGGTAGATAGAATATATTGTATATTATGTAAATGAGTGAATGTAAAATATAATATACACACATTCACTTACATACCTAACAGCTTAGACATTACTAAGGTATTTGTATTACGTCAAAGGGGAACGCATACTGGGGGCAAAATATCCACTCCTTACGTGACATCGCATTGTACTAACCCAAGGGCATTCAAGTTTTTTATATCTATTATTTTTTTAATCGCGGATCACATGATCAGAAATTTGGTGTGTGTGAGGTACGCGTTCGCTTGTTATACATAGCCACCAATCATAGGACCTCTAATGGTTTTGGCTCAAATCTCAGAGTGAAGGGACAAAATCTCAGGGTGAGGAAAGCCTATAGTATAGGCACCTGCGATCTGATCTGCACTAAGCCAGTGCTTCTTTACTGTCTAAATTAGAGCCATTTCTACCATAAAGGTATACAGTTTCCACTTGTCTATTGCATGTTCAAGCGAAGAGATCTGTAAGTTTGTATTAAGTTAACTCTTTTAGTGCCAGAGGGCTATGCAACACATTGCTTTCCAATGCGTTGCGTACCCTTCTGTCACTCAAAGGGTTAAGGTATTCATTGTGCTCTGATTTAGAACCAGTAGGGACGTATCGCCCACAGTCTACATTTTGGTGAACTTTAAGGGTTATTATTTCAAAGATAACATGATCAGCTGCTCCTTTGATTGTAGCAGGGTACTTAGGGCAGATGGCTTCCTCTGACTCAGGGAGACCACACACCCCACAAAAACAGTAGTAATAATAATTTAGGAGGTTTAAGATGCTTATTTTCTTTATTACTGGCAATGGGAACACGTTTGGATGTTGTGTCCTTTTAATGCCACCCTTCTAGCTAGATAAAGAGATAATTTTCTGCTTATTTCCTCTGTACCTTTTAATATATATCATATACCATGCACAGTCCTATACTCCACACCTCTTGCACAGTGTATGATGGAGTACCTAACTGGACACTGTCTTACTGAATGTTTTTACACAGGTCTTAGGCAAGAGCAATGGATAAAAGCAGAGCTTTGTGCTTATTTCAGGATTCAGTTTTATCTGTACATTCTCCATGATGACTTAGACAACTGAGCTGCCCTCTTCTGGGACGATGTTATTTCCACTAGTCCAGTGGTAGGCAACCTTTTGGAGCTACTGGAAACTACACTCCCATGTGGGAGTAGTCCCCATCAGCTGGAAAGACAAAGTTGCCTATGCCCACACAAGTCCATTGAACATGTAAAATATAGCAATAGTGTGTTTATATAATCTATTTTTCTTTTTTGAAGCTGTGTAGACTTGTAAAGTGGTTATCTTATTGTAGAGTCATGCAGTAATCCCAACAGAAATTGTAATTATGTGTGTGGTTTTGCAATGGCAACCGTAATTGCACACTTGAAAGTCTGATGTAATCACCATTAGATAATCCATAACTGTAATCCTACTCTGATGCTTGCAATTTGATATATATGGTGTAATGAGTCCTTTGAGGAAGAGTTCTTTGTGTAAAAAAAAAAAAAAATACAAGGAACGATACAGGAAATATTAACTAAATGTCTTATTGGGGAAAACCCCAGACAGAGTAGAAATCAGGAGATTTGTATGAACCAACTGTATTGAACTGGTGAGATGGTTAGTTGGTTAATCCCTTAAGGACCAGCTACGCAAGCATTCGGCTGGCACTTAACCCCTTAAGGACCGGGAAAATCTGAGGTCGTTTTCCCTTAAGGACCGGAGCAATTCTGACCTTTTTGACTATGTCTTTGTTCAACAGGGTTTTCCCTCGTAGGCTTTTATTCCACCCCCATAAATTATATACTGTTTTTCTACACACAAGTAGGGGTTTCTTTTGATACCTCACTTATATAGATAACCCACCATTTACTTTATGAAAATTTTTAAAAAAGTAAAAAAAAAACACCATTTTTGATTTTTCTCTTGGGATAAATTGGCCACAAAGGGTTAAATTTTTATGGAGACTGCATGAAAAGTATGACCGGTCAGTCATACCTACAAAATGCGCAGTTTAAAGTGGCCACTGTCCCCCCTGGGTGAAAATCTCCATGTCCCTTTTTCCCACCCTATTTTGACACTTTTTTATACCTGGCATTTGGTGGTGTATATAAGTGTATTACATGGCTCCACAACAATCACACTTGCAATATTGTTTAGTTATATATATATTTTTTTAAATACATTTTTTTTTTTTTTTTTTTGTAAAAAAAAAAAAAAAAAGTGTGTGGTATTTTTTTTTTTTTTTAATTAAAAAAAAAAAAAAAAGTGTCAAAAATTGACCTGCATTTAGCCAGCCTCCTGCACCAGCAGTGAAGGGGTTAATACCCCCAGCTGCTGTTTTGTTTTGTTTTTTTACCACTAGGTATCTCCCGTCCACTTCTGTCTCCCTTACTTTGTTAGCAAGGGAGACAGAAAAAGAGGAGACACACAGAGGTAAGCAAGCGTTGTGTGCTTACCTCTGTCTCAGAATGCCGGTACATGTGATCGCTGATAACAGCGATCGCATGAACCGGCAGAAGCAAGAAGGGCTGAGACTGAATGCCCCGGTCTCGGAGCGCTCAGTCACAGCCTGGAATTAATGATAGCAGCGTGCACGGAGGCAGGCTGCTATCATTTAATCCATGACGGTCCTGGACCGTCATGGGTCGTTAAGAGTATAACAACCCATGACGGTGCAGGACCGTCATGGGTCCTTAAGGGGTTAAGGACCACTGACCTTTTTTTATTTGCCGATCCAAATCATGGCCCCCCCGAATGGTGTGTAGCCACGCGAGGAGCCCTGAAATCCATGACGGTCCTGGCAAGTCATGGGTCCTTATTACACATTCAACCCATGATGTGCCAGGACCATCAAAGGTCCTTAAAGCGGAACTACCACCCAAAAAGTATATTGACCCATATAATTGCACATCTGGCGACTAGCTGCTCAGTAGCGCTAGTCGCCAGAATTCTTACCAGATTAAACTGAAATCGCTATTCTTCATGGAGTAGGAGGTGTTGCTAGGAGCCGGCTGGCTCCAATAAGGACTGACAGCGCAGGCACGCAGACATCACTATGTCAAGATGTCCTTGCTCCGTCCTGCTGTCAGTCCATGAAGAATAGTGATTTCAGTTTAATCTGGTAAGAATTCTTCCGACTAGCACTACTGAGCAGCTAGTCGCCAGATGTGCAATTATGTGGGCCAATATACTTTTTGGGTGCTAGTTCCGCTTTAAGGAGTTAAGGCACCAGCTGTAGAATCTGTTCAAACCTCAAGTTCACAGGTTCTAGTCCCAGCAGGGTCACTCAGCCTTTCATCCTTCCGAGGTAGATAAAATGAGTACCATTAAGTTGGGTAATAATATCTATACCCCCAGGACATACTTGAAAATGAGAGACAATATCAATGTATCCTTCCTGTTAAAATACTTTGATATTATTATTATTATTACCTGCCCTAAAGATAGAATAGAAAAGGTGTGGATTGTGTGTTACCTTGGTGAATGTTCCCTTCCGGTTAGTGGTGTCCATTCTCAGTGCAGGTTGGAGACCCTATTCAGCTAGTGGTATGTTTTCTCAATGCAGGTATGAGTCCCTTTTCCATTTTTGGAAGAATCTGTTCAAACCTCAAGTTCACTGGTTCTAGTCCCAGCAGGGTCACTCAGCCTTTCATCCTACCGAGGTAGATAAAATGAGTAACATTAAATTGGTTAATAATATCTATACCCCCAGGACATACTTGAAAATGAGAGACAATATCACTGTATCCTTCCTGTTAAAATACTTTGATATTATTATTATTACCTGCCCTAAAGATAGAATGGAAAAGGTGCTAATTGTGTGTTACCTTGGTGAATGTTCCCTTCCAGTTAGTGGAGTCCTTTCTCAGTGCAGGTTAGAGACCCTATTCTGCTAGTGGTATGAGACCCTTTTCCATTTTCTCAATGCAGGTTGGAGACCCTATTCCTGATGTTCAGGTGTTCGATGGGAGCCCTGGAAACAAGACTAGTGTAAGAGATGTGTTCAGTAACAAAAAAGGGGTGCTGTTTGGAGTCCCAGGAGCTTTCACTCCAGGCTGCACTAAGGTAAGATTAAATTCAGATGTCTCCAACGTAATGCAATGTGTTGGATACCCCTCTGCCACTTAAAGGGTTAAAAGGAGAATATTCTCAGTGTAGCTATACAGCTCAGCATACACAGACACAGTGGTGGGTTTTATGTAGAAAAGCAGGCTGGAACAATTCTCAAGTAAACTGACTGCACTGTAGGAGAGAAGTAAATGAGATGGGGGGGGCTTTCTAGGTTTCAGGGAGCAGTAAAACATTTTTAATGAAAAAAATATATATTGTAGGGCTTTTCCTGTTGTGTAGAATAAGGATATTCCCACTACTGAGAGTTACATATTTCCAGCGCTATTACAGTTTAAACCCGTGTTTTTTTTGTTTGTTTGTTTTTTACATTAGCAATGCCCTCTAGTGGTCAAAATCCAATTAGTTATTCTGTTAGATTCTAATGGAGCGGAAAGTCAGTGACTTACAGTTCTCCATATAATATGATAGAAACTGCTGTATCATGCTGTCAGTTAGAACTTACAGGAAGTAACCACACAATAAATTCACTTACTGATTATTCGAACCCTTATAAATGTTGAATAAAACAACTAACAGCAGTTAGAGTGCCCTTGTTTTACTCATCAGAAAAAGGTCTATAACATAAATGTTTTCATAAAAAAAGTTTACTGCTTCTTTCAAGCGATTAAAATCCCCATTTAAATCAATGGAATTTTTATCTGTCATCTGTTGTGCTGTTGGTTTGCTCCCAAATTGCTCTAATTTGCTTTTATACATAAGGCCCAGTGAGTTTGATTGGGCATACCAAGTCCATCATAGGTAACAAATTGAAATTCCCAAAATAACCATTGATTGAATGAGGATTTTGACCCTTTTGAGTGCCAAAGAGGAACACAAAGCAATATATTGCATACCCCCCTGGAGTGCTAGACATGCATACATTGCTTTGGAGACCTTTACCATTCAAAGGATTAAAAAAATAAATCAATGGGAATTATTTTTTGTTCCCAGAATCACACCATGCTTCCTTAGTACATGAGCCTCTTCACCTCACCACTTAGCAGAATGTAACAAAAGTATAGAGATACTTACCATGGATTTAGGGTCAGATACACAAAATAGTGGAGCACTTCTCAGGTAACCAACCCCATAGTAGGGGGCAAGAATACATTTCTGTTGATATAATGGCACTCTTAATCCTTTGAATTGCAGAGGTCTCATGTATTGCTTTGAAATGCATTGGTGACCTCTAGCATTGCAGGAGTTAAGAGCCCCATTTAAATCAATGAGAATATTTATTGCCAGTGGTGCAGTTGATGCTCCCCATAATTGAGCATCAACCTTTGTATTTAGGATAAAAGGTGCTTAACAGAGCAGGACGCTTTTTAAATGAAAACCTATATGTTACAGGGTTTATCCTGTTAAGTAAAACCAGGGTATTCTCCCTGCTCCCAGTTTTTTTTTATTCAACATTTATAAATGTTCAAATTGTCAGGAAGTGAATGACAGCATAATAACTTCCTGTATGGTAAGCAGGATAATGAGAATGAAAATCTAGTGATAATTAGCTTCTCTGTGCAGTGTTACAATACAGGATAATGAAAATGTAGTTCAAGGGATAGTAATGTATTATTTTAACTCCATTTAATATTGTAGATATGAAAAAAATAAATCCATTGATGCCAGTCCGATCTCTCAAACTTGTATAGTTTGAGAGATATAATGTTCCAAAGTGCCCCCTCTCTCCCCTTTCATAGCCGTCAGCATCTAGCTGACAGAAGCAGATCCTGCTTCCATTACTATTCCTTTCAGTGGCACAGACACATGTGGGCCTCTGCATAGGCAGATCCGCCCATCTGTCTGTAATTTCTTTTTATATTAAATGCCTAAATAAATATTATATTAAAATTCTTGTATGCCTTGTGCTCACCTATGTGAATATCTGACCCCCCTCCAAAAAATAAATACATCATTACTATGCAGATGGTTGTCATACTTGTGTCACTATTCAACACAGCATGCAGCTTAGGAATTGTCACTGTTCTGCAGTGGTTTCCAAAGTTTTTCATGATGCCAGGAGAACTTTTATCTCCTCCTTATCACACATTAGTGCAACTTGCCCCAGAAGTTTTAAAGTGGTGAGCAGTGTAGTTATTGATGTGTAATATTTGCAGGAGTGATTCTGGGAAAGACCTGTTACGAAATAGGAGAGAAATTGCATCTGATTTAAATCGTGCTCTTAACCATTTGAATGATATAAAATCCCTATTAAAATCAGTGGGGATTCTGAGAATTTTGATTTCTCCCTATGGTGCAGAGTAACTACACTTGTCATTTAAAATGATGGTGCTTGCTCTTCAGGAAATTCTAAAACAGGCATGTAAAACTCCATAGGGTTGCATAATCAACATTTCACTCCAAAGAGAGCTGCAACATTGTCTGTCTGGGTCAGCTTATGCACGTATGTGTGTATGTATGTGTATGTATCCTATATAATAATTCGCTAAATCGTGTGTAATGCCGCAACATGCGCAGTAGACACTGCTGCACGTGCTGCAGTTATGCACAGTAGAGACTGCCCACACCACGGCTGATACAGAGCTGGGCGCTATGAAGGAGCGTCCAGCTCTGTATCAGCCACGGCGCGGGCAGTCTTCACTGCGCGTGACTGCCCCGCGACCGAGTGGCAGTGGCACTGTGGCCCGTGTAACGGGCTGTTCAACTAGTATATATATAATGTGTGTGTGTACATAGTGTGTTTGGTATTAACCAAAAGTGGTGCAATTCTGGAGTGAACCATAGGCAACAAATAAAAATGGCCATTGCTCTAAATGGGGCTTTTAACACATCAATTCTAGACAGGTGTTCAGTGCATTGCTGATCAATGCGTTTGAGATCTATCTCACATTCAGTTGGTTAAAAACCGCATTTTAATCAATGGGAATTTTTATTTATTCCCTATGAATCACTTGGTTTGTACCAAAATTGTTCCACATTTTCTTAGTAGATCAGTCACAGTGGCATTACAGAACTTAACATGTACAGCTCCACAACATCCCTAAGCTGAAGTAAGGAGGGTTGGGGAAGATGCTGAGCCTTAGGGCATTTAAAAAGTGTCTCTCTATGAATGGCCATATGGGTAACATGCCTGTTCTGAACCATTGTGCCATATTTCAAGAAATATGTGGAGTATAGTTTCAACTCTGTACTCTTAACCCTTTGAGTGACAATTAAGTTTGCTATCTCTAGTACTAAAAGGGGTTAAAGGAGACTTATTCCCTTAATTTGCTTGGGTCTTTCAGCTGCACATACACAAAGTTTACATGTGAGTGTTTGTAAATATATAAATATTCTCAGTGACAAGCATGTACTATCATTTAGACACACCTCCCAGGATATGTGGAACAGGCTGCAGAGCTGAAGTCTCATGGAGTGGACGTTATTGCCTGCATCGCAGTTAATGACGTCTTTGTGATGAGCGAATGGGGAAAAGCACATGGAGCTGAAGGAAAGGTAAGGAAGAGACAGTCAGGCAGGTAACATACTGTAGTTGATAAGGTTGGAAAAAAGACATGCTTCCAGCAAGTTCAACCTTTTCTCTTCAGGTTTTAGCATTGGGAAATAATTTAAAGGGATAGTAATGTTTCATAATAAAAACAGCTCTAATTAATCATCATAGTATTTGGACTTTGGCATACCTCCCAAGTGTCCCTCTTTAGGAGGGACAGTCCCTCATTTAGACCTAAATCCCTCCGTCCCTCTTTCTCACCCTGATGTCCCTCTTTTTAGGAAATCACACTGAGTGGTGTGTATATAAGTGTATCTTATTGCTCTACAGCAATAAAACTTCCATTATTGTTTGTTTAAATGTCAGTATATGTGTTTATAAATTAGTCTGTGTAAATAACAACATACTTTGGTCTTGTTCTAAATCATTTATTAGGTTACACAAGGAGGTGTCAATAGCCTAAAAATTCCTGGTAATGGCCCGCCTACCAGCCACACCCCCAGAAACACCCCCTAAAACACAAGTGTCCCTCTTTGGCAATTTGAAATGTTGGGAGCTATGCTTTGGAGAGTGTTATTTCAGTTCTGTCAGAGTTGTAGTTCAGGAGTAATTCAATGACAAAGTGTCCCCCTCCTGCCCCTTTTACTGATGTAACACTGCTCAGCCAAAGCAGAAGGGAGGTGCCCAGGTAGATTGCACAGAGGGACAATCTTCAATTAAGATAAGGGAAAAACCTGAAAAGCTTGTCAAGGGGGGAAGGGGCTTTCACTGTTTTCATATAAAGAAGATTGTCCCCTGCTGTTATCTGTCTGGTCTTACAACCAGATTCACATCTGAGAAGAGATGGCTTACACTAGGTAAAAGGGGCGGGGAGGGGAAACTTTGCTTGTGAATATCTCTTAAACCATAAAGGTTTGACAGATAAGACTTATATCGTTCTTCATGTTTTTTTTTAATGCCTACAAAATAAAATAAAGTTAAAACGAAGTATTACTATCCCTTTAAGTGTCACTGCGGAAATCTGGGAGCAAAAGGTTTTAACTGATTTCCCATCAGGACACTGAGCATAAGGTGAACCAGTAAAAAGAATTGGCGCTCTACCTGAGCTAGCCAGCGCACAACCTGGGGCCCAGGATCAATAAAAAGAGGGATAAGATCCAATGAAAAAAAAGTCTAAGGAAATTAAGTCTCTTAGCAGTTAGTCCAGTGGTTGAGATGTTAAAATGGTGACTGGATGCAGATGGTAACCAGACATGTTGAATGATATACTAGGGAAGATTCTGTCAGAGATGGAGCACAGAAACAAATCTAAAAGTATTGTGCATTACATACTTGTCAAGGCACATACATGTTGCGCTTATAGGATACCAAGTACAGTATAGCTTTTCATACTCCCAACCCATCTTGCCACAAGGCAGCATGTATCTACAGTCCTCTTTAGGCTGTACAGAATAATACGCCGCTAATCTTCTGCTCTCCTGTGATACAATGTAAATCCATCTACATAGTCCGGTGTGTGCAGAGCCAAGTGGTATCGTTTACAATAAGGATGCATAGCTAATGGAAGGATGCTAGGCCGGTAAATCTCCAGATACGGGGACTTAATGCATAAGCTGAAATCTCAGCCCTCAGGATACAGACAACCTAACAGGGGGCATGGCTGGATCGTATCCTAAGTGTATCAAGGATAGTTGGTCTTCCTTATTAACCCTTGATGAAGAGGACTGACTGTCCTCAATATACGTAGGATACAAGCCATAGGTTTACAGTTGAGAGGCTTCACTCCCAGCCACACATCTGTTAGGTTTGCCTGCATCCCAAGGGCCAGTTACTCCAAAATTGTGGCTTGTCTGCCAAGTCTACAGTACTGGGAGATTTACAAGTCTAGCATCCTTTCCATTAGTTTTGTCTCCTTATTGTAAGCACTTGTTTTCAAACACACTGGACTGTGCAAACGGACTGTGTCATATAAGAGAAGAGTAGAGAGGAATATTAGAGGATTGGCACTCTACAGAGCCCAGAGAGGTCTGCAAAGAGTCCACTTCTTGGCTGGACGGGCTGTAAATGTGAAAGGCGATATTCTATGTGGTCTCCTGTAAGTGCAACATGTATGTGTCTTACCAACTTAGAAATAAATTAGCAATATTGGCACAGTTGTGTCCACGAAGTTAATAAATTAAACAAACAAAAGTCCCATATAGTTGTATGTATAACTAAATAAACATAGAATGTTTAATAAAGGAGCTGAGACTGGATTGTTGAATTTTCAGTGCTTAGCCCTTTCAGCTCCTAAAAGGTGTGCAACTCATTGAAAACACTGTGCTACAACTCTCTGTCAGTGTGTGTGTGCTCGTGTATGTGAGCAGTTGGTGTGTTTTGCTTATTGCATATAGCATTTTGAACAGTACATACTGAACATAGCATTTTACATATAGCTTTTTTGCATATAGTGTATTGCTTTTTGCTTATTGCATATAGCATATTGTGTTTTGCAGATTGTGTTGTGTGTGTTTCATGCTGCCTCCTCAGCCAGGCACACACACACACACACACACACTACACATACTGCACCCTGCCTCCTCACTGAAACAAACAAACACACGCACAAACACACTAACACTTGTATCAATATAAGTGGGTGCCCACTCATTTTTTTATATATAGTTTGTCCTGATTTTGGATACCATATATTTATGAACAGTGATTTTATTATTCCTTAATAAAGTGTTTCGAGTCCCCTTTTATCCCCTTATCCTTTGTGTATTATATGCACAAGAGTATAGAAAATACTGAGTCTTATGATATATTAGCTTTTGTTTTTTTTTAATCTGGATAAAATAATTTACAGACCACCCTGAATAGAGATGGGTTGATTTTCTTCTGAGCCCTTTCTGGGGTCCATAAGTCAGATGCCATTGTAACCTTGAGTGTAAGATGTGTTCTTATGAAAAGCTAATTGTTTCTATACAATATGCTTTGCTGATTTATCTCTGCTCCCCTCCATCTGCGTATGTAGTTTTTATAATGCTTGTGCAACTGTTAACATGGCCTCTATACTCATTCTGTGTACCTCACCCTTCCCAACAAATCCTATATAATAATTCGCTAAATCGCGTGTAACGCCGCGACATGCGCAGTACACACTGCTGCGTGTGCTGCAATCATGCGCAGTGGAGACTGCCTGCTCTGCGGCTGATACAGAGCTGGGCGCTCCGAAGGAGAGTCCAGCTCTGTATCAGCCGCAGCACGGGCAGTCTCCACTGCGGCTGACTGCCCCGCGACCGGGTGGCAATGGCACTGTGGCCCGTGTAACGGGCTGTTCAACTAGTTAAATAATAATTAAAAAAACACCATCCCATGGGCAAAGCTGTGCCAATATTGATAGTACTTCTTTTCTTATTTAGTAAGGAAACCAGTGGTATGGTAAAGAACTTTTAATTGGTACTCTGCAGGACTCAGGCAGTGATCAGTGGTGCTCTGCAATCCTGTGGAAGTGAAGGGTTAAGTGGTGCTCTGCAGAGACTTGACAGTGAAGGGTTAAGTGGTGCTTTGCAATCCTGTGGAAGTGAAGGGTTAAGTGGTGCTCTGCAGAGACTTGACAGTGGATGGTTAAGTGGTGCTCTGCAGGTAACTAGCTGTGACAGTTATAGTGGTGCTCAGTGAAGGGTTAAGAGTGGAAACCTCTGGTTGTTTCACAACTCCTGCTTCTGGCTCATTTCCATGTTTTTGTAACATGTCAGATCAGCAGGGAGGATATTGGGCAGGGCTATTTAATATGTAACTTCAAGGCTTCGTTGGCACGACTGTGCTAAATCATGCTCTAAGAGGGAACAATGTGCATAATGGACTACTAGATGGGTCCATGTTAAGAGACCTCATTCTCTTTGATTTTATGAGGTCTGTGCCATGTGCTGGCCTAGCCTGTACTAGAGCTGTTTTCAGTAATTAAATTAACCCTTTTAGTGCCAGAGGGGTGCCCAACACATTGCTTTGCAATGTATTGTGCACTGCTCTGGCTCTCAAAGGGTTAAGCAAATACTTGATAAAAAAATATATAGGTTGACTTAAAACAGTCTTACATCGCATAATCGCCGCCTTCAGTGCTGTGAAGTTATGCACATGTGCAAACTTTCTAATTCTCGTGAGGTGGTCTTATAATTCTGTCATTTATATTGAATAATATAAGCAATAATCTATAGAATATTGGATTAATGAAATCTTCAAAGTGGTCGCTCCTAGCCTGCATTCTGTTCTGTCGTTGTGTCTTCTTGGGGGTTATGCACTAAGGCGTAATAAAGTGGTGATTACTTCTCCAGTGATATCACTTCTCCAGTTCCTATGCTATTCTGTAGAGCCTATGCACTAAGATCTCCAAAGGTTGAGATATTCGTGCATTGGCTCCATAGAATAACATAGAAACTGCAGAAGTGATATCACTGGAAGAGTAATCTCCACTTTATTACACCTTAGTGCATAAACCCCCTTGTCTCAAGATGGAATTATTCAGGAAGCAAAATATATATCAAACAAACACCACCATAGGAGGATATGTAAAAATCCCACTGATTGAAATTAGGATTTTAACCCCTCGAATGCTACTGAAGATTACAGTGCATTGCAAAGCAAAGTATTGGGGACCTCTCTAACTTTTTAAGGTCTTACAATTCCCAGTCGGGTGGAAATTTTTTACTTGTCCCCTGTGGTGCAGTTGATTTGATACAGAATTACACCTTTTTAGCTTACTAAATGTTTCTTTCACAATAGAGTAGGGTAGTGAGTGTTAACCCATTGAGTGCCAGAGGGGTACGCGATGCATTCAGAGGGTTAATGTTGGTCCTCTGGATATGGCAACAGGTGACCATTTCAATACATTTCTGGGTCCATAGATGGGTAATTCATGTCTCGGTCATTTTAACTGCACCACCTGTGCTTAATTAGGGATATCCTTAACCCTATGAGTGCCAGAGGGCCACTGGTGCTTAAAAGGTTAACCCTATAAGGACCGGTACGCGCGGCCGGCACTTATGGACCATGGGGCAATTTTTTTTCTTAGGATCCGAATCAGGGCTACACGCCGCTCGCGGAGCCCTAAATTCCATGATGTGCCAGGACCTTAAGTGCCGGACAGCCGTGACGGTCCTGGCACAACATTGGACGTTAAGGGGTTAAACCCTGACCTTTTTCTTAGACCCAAGAACTGGAGCTGAGTGACTGTTACATAGGTTTGTAGTTAGATCTCTGTGTTTTTAGCATAGACTATATTACTTAACCCTCTGAAGACCAGAGGAGTACATAACACATTCAGAATTAATGCGTCCACAAGTGGTTAAAGTTGAGTTTTATGTGCAGACTGAGGGCCGGATGTTTCTAAAGAAAAATGGAGGAGTTGTGAGGCAAACCATTTGCACTTCTGAGAGAGAAATAAGAATTTCCATTGATTTTAAATAAGGATTTTAACCCCTTGAATGCTTCAAAGGTCTCCCATGCATTGCCTTTGCATTCAATGGGTAAAATTCCCATTTAAATTAATGGGAATTTCTGGAATTTTTTTTAGTTCTACCTTATACTGTAAATAGTTTGCCCCACAACTCAACCTCTTCCAGCACACTGTTGGCACAGTCTCCTCTCTGGCACTCCAGGCTTTTCTATGACCTGCCTTTCTCTATTTTCATACTAAGGGACATATGCCAAAAGTCAAAACTGGAATAAATCTGGGGCAAGCCAACTGAATCACATGTAACAAAAATCCTCATTGATTTAAAGTGAAAGTAATATTTCACAAAAAAAGCAGCTCTGTTTAATCTTCATAGTATTTGGGCCATTCCAATACTATCAGAGTTGTAGTTCAAGAGTAATTGAATGATAAAGTATCCCCCTTCTGCCCCTTTTACCTAGTGTAAGCCACCTCCCCTTAGATGTGGAATCTGGACTCTTGAACGGACAGGTTGCAGCAAGGGACAATCTTCTTACTCTAAGCATAAGGAATACCCTGCCCCCCTTTACAGGTTTTTCAGGTTTTTTCTTATGAGCACTGAAGATTGTCCCTCTCTGCGATCCAACCGGACAGTCATGCTGCTCTGAGGTTAGCAGTGTTACATCAGTAAAAGGGGCGGGAGGGGGACACTTTTGCTTGTGAATATCTCTTAAACCATAAAGGTTTGAGAGATAAGACTTATATCGTTCTTCATGTTTTTTCAATGCCTACAAAATAAAATAAAGTTAAAACGAAGTATTACTATCCCTTTAAACCAAAATCCCTCTTTCCCACCCCAGTGTCCCAGTGTTTAGGAGATCAGACTATGTGGTATGTGTATATAACTGTATCACATTGCTCCACAGCAATAAAACTCAGATTATTGTTTGTTTAGAGGTCAGTATGTGTGTTTATCTATTAGTCTGTGTAAATAAAATACTTTGGTCTTGTTACAAGTCATTTATTAGGTTACATAAGGAGGTGTCAATAGGCCATGAAATAGCCTAAAAAATTATCGGTAATTCCCCGCCCACCAGCCACACCCCCAACAATACCGCCAAAACAAGTGTCCCTCTTTGGCAATTTGAAATGTTGGGAGGTATGCATTAGATAAATAATCCTCACAGAGAGCCTTATTTTGCAAGTTACAGGTGCAGTTATGGGGCAAAGAACTGCGCCATAGAGTAAAAAATAGACTTATTATTTCCATTGGTGTAACACCTTTAATAGTACAGAGGTACCCAACCTCTCTATTATTTAAACCTTTGAGTGCCAGAGGGTGTGCACCCATTACAGAGCAGTGTGTTGCATACACCACTGGTGTTCAAAGGGTTACACAGTTAAAAGCATCATTTAAAGTGGAACTTTCAACTATTAATAAGTTGCCATGCATTCATTAAACATATGGCAACTACCTTGAAAATACATGTCTTAACTATAAAAAGTGCTACATTCTAAAGAAATCTTTACCTTTTGGAGACCGGAAGCCAGGTAACAGCTCAGGCATCTTGTCTGTGTACCTGCACCTTCAGTCCCGGTCTCCTGTAAAGCACTGCAGTGTGCCACATGGTAACCGGAAGGGACTGACGGTGCAGGTGCGCAGACTGCACTAACCTGCCCGTCAGACTCCAAACGGTAAAGATTTCTTTAGCATGTGGCACTTTTTATAGGTAAGACATGTATTTTCAAGGTAGTCGCCGTATGCTTAATGAATGCATGGCGACTTATTAATAGTTGAAAGTTCTGCTTTAAAGGAGCAGTAAACTTTTTTTTTATGAAAACACATATTTTACAGAGCATTTCCTGCTGAATAAAACAAGGTCACTCCCATCACTGTCAGATGTTTTATTCAAAAACTAGTTGAACAGCCCGTTACACGGGACACAGTGCCACTGCCACCCGGTTGCGGGGCAGTCAACGCGCAGTAGAGACTGCCCGCGCCACGGCTGATACAGAACTGGACGCTCCTTCGGAGTGCCCAGCTCTGTATCAGCCGCGGCGCAGGCAGTCTCTACTGCGCATGACTGCAGCACGCGCAGCAGAGTCTACTGCGCATGTCGTGGCGTTACACACGATTTAGTGAATTATTATATAGGATTATAGCAGTTTAAATAATCAGGAAGTGAATTTACTGTGTTTACTTCCTGATAGTTCTAACTGACAGAAAATGACAGGAAGTTTCTATCACGTTCTATGGAGAACTGTATGTCTCTGACATTTCTGACTTTCCTTTCCATTAGAATCTAACAGGAAATCTTATTAGAATTTGACCACTAGAGGTCACTGCTAATAACTCTGGAAATATTAATCTCTCAGCAGCGGGAGTACCCTTATTTTACTCAGTAGGAAAATCCTTACAATATATTTTTTTCGTAAAAAAATCTCTGGGACTTATCATTTGTCCTCTTTGTTGCAGTTGGCTTGCTCTGTAATTGCACCTCTTTAGCTTCCTGAGTACGGCCCCAATTCACTTGGCCTGGTCTATCAGTACTACTCATGCTGTCTCTCCTTTCTGTAGGTTCGGATGCTGGCTGATCCCACTGGAGCCTTTGCCAAGGTAACTCTTCCTTTTCACAAATGACACTATAAATAACTGTTGTATGGATATGGTTAATCCACTGCTTTATTTGTGATACCCTCCCCCTCCCATTCTCCTTCCTTGTATAAAGAGAAGCAAGCTTTCTATTAATATCTCTTACTTTATTTAACATATAGTCCAAAATGTCTGTTATCAGGGGGACAATATCCTTTTTTGTAATGTGGACCTTTTAATTTAATTAGGATCAGTTAACATGTTACAGAACAGAACAGTGAGCAATTCATTGCTTCGCAAATTGTGCTGCACACCCATCTGGTCCTTAAATTAAGCCTTTAAATACCAGAGAGGTATGTGTGTATATATATATATATATATATATATATATATATATATATATATATATATATATATATATATATATATATATATATATAGTGTGCAAACCTTTTTAATACAAGTTTAAAACAGCCAGACCTTGTGGTGGGGCACCAGGACCCCTCCTGATGCCCTCCCAGCTACTGATATCCCAGCCAATTCAGCTGGGAGATCAGTAGAGGGTTGCAGATGAGAAACAGAGCTCCTCTGCTTCCATTCTACCAGGAGTACCCAGGCATAAGTGGGCGGGATCAGGAAACCCACTCACGTCAATGATTAATGTGAGAGTGTTTCTCTATCCCACCCCCACTCCTACTAGGGTGCTCCTGGTAGAATGGAAGCAGGAGAGCTGTATTGCTCCCCTGTGTTGCCTCTATTGATCTCCCAGCTGAACTGGCTGGGAGATCAGTAGCTGGCGGTATTAGGAGCGGTCCTGATACCCCACCACAAGACCATCTTCTTCTTTTTTGTACATAGAACTTTTTTTTTTTTTTAAGCATTTATTTTTGTATTTATTTAAACAGCATGGTAGTGGTGGTTGGTTGAGGAGGCAGTGGCTGAAGCCCCCTGCCTCCTCCTCAACCAATCAGTCATGCCCCCTAAAGCACTTAGATATATATTTTATATATATGTATGTATGTGTGTGTATTAGATATATATGCACACCGTCAGACTGAATTAAGTCCTTTGTCCCTGTGTGTCCATTTAATTCATAAGGCGTGGAAAGCCAACTCTAATATGTATTTATAATGTGCTGCCAGGCTGCTGGACTCCTACTAGACAAGAAGGAAGTGTGTGATCTCCTTGGAAATTACCGCTGCAAAAGGTGAGCACTTAATCTTTCTATTCTTAACATGTCTAATTCAAGAGCCTTAGATATAATAAATACATAACCCCCTTCTGTTAAAACCCCTGCAAAACGTCACAACACCTCTGCTCACGGAGTTCTTTATATGTTCAATTAAAGAGCTGTACCATAGGAATAGCTGGCTTATAATTTGATTATCAGAAGGACATTCATAGGAAAGGATTGTTCATACACTTGTCAGTTCTATCTGTACTGTTTTTTTTTTTTTTGCATTTCCTCTTCTGTGTAGTCTGCAGCTAATTGTTTCAGTTTACAATCTGATAAAGACTAGTGATCTTTCCAAGTCTTTCAGGTCTATTGTTGTAAGGTTTAATCTAGAGCAAAGTTTCCCACCTTGCAATCCATACGTACCCCTAAAGAGTGCAGGTTTTAAGGCGTTCCCTGCCTGAGCACAGATGAACTAATCACATTGAAAGATTCACTGATTACACAAGTGCCCCTAACAGTGCAGGGAAATATTTGAAAACCTGCACTGTCATGGACACTTGAGAATTGCAGGTGAGAAACTGATGTAGAGGAATGGTTCCAGGCCAGACCTGGATTTGAGAATTTATCACCTAGAGTGTAAGTCAGAAGGGTTGCCAGGTCATTCTTTTAAAAACTGACATGTGAAAAATGCCCGCTGCATGGATAAGTGGGAATAATTGCAGCCCAATAATAATCACTGCAGACCAGCAGCAGGCATTTTTCATACATTTCCATTGTGAACGGGATGATCTGGAAACCCTGTGGGTCAGTTGCTTAACATCCAGTTGTCCTGGAGTTGGATTAACCTTGAGGACCGCATAGACATCATTCGGTGGGCCAGGACTTGTGACTGATCACATGTACCAGCTTGCAGAACGAGTGTCTGAAATGGATTGCTCAGAGCAATCCGTTTTGGACTCCCATAATGTTTACAGCTCTCCCACAGGACTGCTGTGAACATAAAACCCATCAGGTGCCATCACTGGTCCTTAAGGCATGGACACTGGTTATTAAGGGGTTAAAAAATCAATGAGCCTCTGATCAACTCAACTGTGCTTATCCCCCTGAGAACCATAGAGGTGGGCAACATGTTATGAATACATGCTTTTCACACCCCACTGGTCCTCTAGACTAGAGCTTCAACTTTTGAGTGCCGGGGGGTACGCAATGCATTGCAGAGCAATGTGTTACATACCCCATACAATCCTGGCCTGTTAGTGGTTCCTGGTCTCAGGAGCCACTATCAGGAACTGTCTTCAGGATTGCACTGTTTGACCACTGATGAATCAGTCAGAGGCTCACTAATTTTAATTAACTTGCCTGCTCTCATGCAGGAGAATCCTAGACATGGTCTGTTAGGAGTCCCGGTTTGAGAATCACTGATTTAGAGATGCACTCCAACAGAGATTAACCCCTTAAGGACCAGGCAAATCAGGGGTGGTTTGCACTTGAGAACCAGAGCCATTTTGACATTTTCGAATAAGTCTTTGTTAAATATATATTTTCCCTCTAATTCCTTTAGTACACCCAAACAAATTAAAAAAAAAAAAAAAAGTATATAATCACAAGTAGGGCTTTTTTTTGATACCACATTTATATGGATACCACCATATTTTACTTTGATTAAAATAGAAAATATAGAAAAAAAAAAACAAAGCATTTTGCATACATTTTCCTGTCAGGATTTGTACACTATTGATTCATTAGGAAAAAAAAAACCATATAATATTCTTTTACTTCTCCTGAAAATGGGAGTACTCCATATGCAGAGTATTTCAATCCCTTTTTAACATTTACAGGGTAAATTTTACAAGATGAACTAAGCTGTACTTTTTCAATATCTGGCATGTGAGAATTATAGCTTAGCTGACAGTGTCAGAACCCAAAATTGACCCATAAAAATATGTCTCTGAAAAGTAGACAACATATGGTAACTCATCAGTAGAATTTTGGAGTTTTAATGCAGCTATTTTTCCAGAAAATTTTGTTTTGTTTTTTTTGCGGTTTTCACGTTTACATTATTATTATTCTTTATTTATATAGTGGCAACTAATTCCGCAGCGCTGTACATTGCAATGTTGCTGTGGATTTCAAGTATCGGATAGTTGCAGATTTTAAGAAATGCATTGGTTAGTGTTCAGTTACTACTTCTGAGGGTTTACTATTGAGAAGTTGCCCTGTAGTTGGTGACCATCAAAAGGCCGAGATCATAATGTCACTCAAATCAACAGGGCGACATTCTGATGTTGAACATTTAAGGGTCGCCAAGTAGAGGGCGACATTTCAATTGTAAACCATGTAAAAATGTAACGTTTTCTGCACACTTAGCCCTATGGGTGCCAGAGAGATATCCAATGCGCTGCAATGCGTTGGATACCTCTCTGGCATTCAAAAGATTGAGGGTCGGCTGGACTGGACAGTGGTCTAGAGGACTGCTACTTATTGACGTGCAGAACCATGCATCAATCAATAGACAACGAGCCAACTCCCAGTATAATTTTGTGAGGCAGCACCATACATGGCAGACGCTGACACAAATGCACCCCACTGTGTACTTTCACAAGTTGCACCTGAACATAGACCCATCATCAGACAGTTTCCCACCTTGTACGTATTACCAAGGACAAGCTCCATTGATTAGGCATATTTCTGTAGTCCTGCACATACCCTGCACCTACCCCCAACTGAGCATGCGTGGGCCTTATATGTCACCATCTTTTCTGGAACCCTTCTTCATACATCCACTCAGGCAGTGATAGCTCTGTGCCACAGTTTTATTTCTAAATAGAACAGAAGGAGAGCAAGTGAGCAACTTGCTATATAGAAAATTATGTTCTATTACTCACATATGTTTTTCTCATCACAGCACAGTGATTTATTCTATTTAAGATACATATAGTGTGATTGCGGTGTTGTGCAGGGCAACCCTTAACCCTTTGAATGCCAGAGAGGTATCCAACACATTGCACATGTTGCTGTGGATTTCAAGCAGAGGATATTTGCAGATTTACAAAAAGGACTGATTAGTGCTCATCTACTGCTTTTGAGTACAGCAATACCCCATATGCATAGGTTTCTCAGGGTTTGGGGAGCTACATGACCAATTTGTGAACAAGACAGCTTGCTTTACTGGTGCCATGACTAATTTAGGGATGCTTAGCAGTGTTCCATTTTCATTTTTTTCCCCCAAAAGTGTATATTTTAGAAAAGTAGACAACCCTGGGTTTCATTCTAGGTGTAGTTTCACATTTTAACAGGGCCACTTGATCACCAATTCCTCTCACTACCTGCAGTAAGCAACAACAAAAAATGTTTTTCACACATATTCAATAATATACTGTGGATTTCAAGCACAGGATATTTGGAGATTTTTTAAAATGCATAGTTTAGTGTTCTGCTACATCTTCCGAGTACGGCAGTGACCCATATGCATAGGTTTGTCATGGTCTGGGGAGCTACAGGGCCCAGTTGGGAACATGCGTGTTTCCATTTTCAGATATTTCATTTTTGCAGCTTGCTTAACTGGTGCCTTTGTCTCATTTGGGGCTGTCTGGCAATGATGCAATTAATATCTTACCCCCAAAAGTATACTTTTTAGAAAGGTAGACAACCCTGGGTTTCACTCTAGGTGCATTTTGACAATTTTTTCGAGTAATTTTACCCCCAATACCTCCAGTAAGAAAAAAAAAAAAACACCTCTATTTTTACACTTATATTTCGGTGTTGCTGTGGATTTGAAGTACAGGATATTAAGAGACTGGGTCCAGTTGGGAACATGCAGGCTTCCATTTTCAGACATGGAAAAAACTTGGTGTGCATTGCTTCCCATTATATTTTCATAGTGTTAGATCTAATGAGGGATGTGTTTTGAAAATTAAAAAACAGGATATTTCAGGGAGAAAAGTGGCCAGATAATAAAATAACTCCTACTTAATTACTTCATTGCACCTACATGATACTTCTTGAAGCAGTCACCAATGCAGAGCCCAGGTTTTGAAGGGCAATCAGGACAGTAGAAGGTGGTGTTTGTCCGTTTGCCATTGCTGTAGCACACTCTGCAGCGTTTCTGTGGTTTTCTCTTTTGGGTGGTTGGGGGGGGGGATTTTAAATGGATAGTGTCCTACACCAGATCTCTGAGGTATAACTTCTGGTGCCCTTTGAAACAAAAAACTGGCTCACCTTAGAGCTCCTTCTGAACACAATTAGAAACCAGTCTCTGATCTCTGGGATTAGTTCAGGCAAGGAACTGTTCAAAGTGGCAGATTTTGAGGACAATGTACTATTTTTTCTTTCCCAACCCGACACCTCTTTTCCCCCACTCTTAGAGATTTTGAAAGATTACTCCAGCTGCTCTCAAGCACTGATTAATTATTCTGAATCTGAAGGTCTTAATATCATTTTAGACCCCAAGTCGTCAGAAATTCTACAACGTAAATATTCATTGCAGTGGTCCCCATCCACCATAAAATATCTAGAAACAAACATATCCACCGACCTGTCATCGCTCCCTGCCCTAAACCTCACTGCCTCTTATTAAGGCCATAGAGACAGACCTCTCTGCCTGGAACCATCTATTTTTCTCATGGCACCCACCCATTTCTGGTTCTCTGCTGTGGATACCCTAATTTCAGTAGAATAACACCATGCCAACATAACCTCCTCTTTAAGACAACATATGAAATGGTAGTTTTGGTGGAAGGGCTTCCATCTCACAAATACGACCTCGTATATAAAACCCCTCCCGCCACTTCATCATACTTAAGCAGTCTCACTATCCTTTTCACCCTCACACTTTAGATATATATATATATCTCTATGCCTCTAGCCTTGAACTGTCAAACATCCCGTCTGTGTCACTCACTTATTATTAGCTCTGTATCCGTGCAGAGACCTCCCACTCCTTCATATTTTTTCCCACTCCTCCTGACCCTCCATTCTTTCTAACCACCCTGTCACTTTCTCTCTCCTCCCAATACAGAAGTGTTAATCTTCCCATTATTACTTTGTACCAGAAAGGTATTTTCAATAGGATCATTAATTGTATTGATAGCCAAGTAAGCTCACCAAGAGAGTGAACTAGTCTTTTTAATTCAGCACTTTGTAGTGTGATCTTGTTACATGTGTATTGTGATGTGCACACCTGTCTTTTTCTGTATTTCGTTTATGCGTGTTTCTTGCTAATAATGCTGTATCTAACTGTTTCAACAAAGTTTATTTAAAAAAAAAAAAAAAAACGAAATGACATGAAGCTGAAACTGCAAAAAAGTGGAATTTGTAGTGGGGTTTGCCAGTTTAAATAAGAAATATATATGGCAGTCCGCATCAGGTAAATGGCAACCTTTTTATGCCAGGCCCTATATTTCCTCTTAGTGAGGTAAGGCTGCATGAGTTGATCTCATTGATCAACTCCCCCCCATGTGCTTGTTGTAATCTTTAAAGCAGACTGGCTTTCTGAGTACCTCACTTTTACCACAGACAGAGACTAGTACAGTTTTCTCATCATGCATGATGGTCAGCATGTAAACATCTTTTTTTGTCTCTAAACTTGACCTGTTGGCACAAAGCTGAGGACGTCCCCCTTTTTAGCTTGGAATTTAATAGTTACTTGGGCATCTGTCTTTAATTGCACTTAACAGTGCCACAGGCCACTGTGTCAAACAAAAAAGTAATTTAAATAAAAGTGGGCTAGTGTAATAATTGTTTGTTTGGTTTTTTTTGTCTGTCTTTGTGTTTTATATATATATATATATATATATATATATATATATATATATATATATATATATATATATATATATATATATATATATATATATATATATAACACACATATATGGGGTGATAGAATAAGCTTTCATTTGATGCCGTATGAAAAAAAAAATTATACACATACACAAGATTAAATCTGGAATCAACTCTTTAGTGTTTGCATAAAATTAGTGCAAACTTTGTACAAGCTGATGAGATAGCTCATGTGAATAACGAACCAAATGCACAATCTGTTCAAACCTCATGGTCAAAGGTCTAATCCTGGCAGGGTCAACTAAGTCTTTCATCCTTCTGCGATAGCTTAAATGAGTATATGCCAGGACATACCTGAAAACAATAGGCAATCTCAATTTGTCCTTCCTGCCAAAATATTTCACACAAAAAAGATAATTTCTACAGTCTATTACTCTATTACTGGCACAACCCCAAACTGCTCATAGGGTACTTTATCTTAACTCAGCCTTTCACCCTTCCAAGATGGATAAAATGAGTACCCAGGAAATACTTGAGAACAAAAGAGAATCTCAATCTATCCTTCCTGGTAAAATACATTCAATAAAATTGGGTTTATTATCCTGTTTATGGAAACGCCCTATATATATTTGGATTTTCTGTGCATTTTGGTAATTAGAGGGTTAAATGTACATGGTTCGTCTTATTTTCTGAATATATAATTTGTGTCCATATATATATTTACAGAAATCCATATTATTATTTTAATGAGGATGTAGGCTGTCTGACTTTGATATACTTGCTTTAAAATAATCAACCTCTTTATCAACAGTCTTCTTCTTTACGGAACAAAAAGTAGCATAATGGTTGTTAAGAGTTTAAACATATGAGCCACTTATTCTTAGGGTGTAGCCACCTTTAAGACTTACCTTGCTAGAACCCTTCAGAGCATCACAAGAATTATTCTACCAGAACCTGTATATGGTCACTTAAACCTTTCCTGTATGTGCCTAAAGAATCACAACTCAACTCAAACATGATCCATGTATATAATTTCTTAACACTGCTATCAGAACCCTGCATATGATCAGTGATCACTTCTCCTGCAGAGCATCACATCATCTGTAATAATGCACCCCTTCTGCAAATTATCTCATAGTCCTCTGTATGATCCTTTAATCCTTCATAATTACACTTCTATTATAAGAGCTGTAAATATCATTTAACCCTTATCCCCCAAGAGCATCACAAATGCCCATCCTGCCAGAACCCTTTCTCCTCTCAAAGTTCTGCATCTGGTCAATGGACACTTCTTCTGCTAGTTCACCACATTTAGCCATTGAACCTCCTCTTGCTAAAGCTGTGTTTACACAGGCCACTTAAACACAGAACACAGTGGAACACAACATACTGCACCTTGGATGTGCTCATGCGTTGGGCAAATCCAGGTTCCATCTTGGAACCTATGGATCTCAATGCATATTGTTCACATGAGCGATTCTGGAGATTGAGATGCCATTCCCATCCTATAGTGACTGGCAGATGCACATGGGCATTGGCCAATAAAATATGGCCAAAGTCTACTTGAGTCAATTTTGACACACTACCTCCATGTTCTCGATTCACAGCAATAGCAGGGGGGGGGGCTGGACATTGGATGCATGCTGGCAATGGTCGCTTGGCATGCACTAGACCTGAGTGCAGCTAAGTCACATATGTAAACATAGCCTTAAGAGGCACTTTATTACTCTCCAGGCATTGTAAGGCAGAAGTTAAAATGTCCCGTCTATCTCTGTACCCTAGAAAGTTTATCTTGATGGAGCTGAGCAGCATATATCTTAATCCCGTTCATACCACAGCTTCACCTAAACTTTGTTTACCTATTTTAGGTTTTCTCTGGTTGTTGAAGATGGGAAGGTGAAGGCCATTAATGTTGAAGATGATGGAACTGGCCTGACCTGCAGCTTGGCAGGAAACATCATGTCACAGCTCTGAGAGTGGAACTCTGCATTATGAATACTGTATTCAGTAGTTATATTAGTCTTTATGCAACTAAATACATCTGGAGGAGGCATGCCCTGGTCTATCACCATGTAATGAAATACATAATAATAAATAGATAAAACCCACATTTAATTCTTTGTGTGTGTATTCAGAGTGCTAATTGGTGTATAGGCTCATAGAGAAGAGCTTAAGGACATTATGCGCAAAAGAAAATAGAAGCAGCTGTTGTGCAAACCATATACCACAGGGGTCAGGAATGGATGTCCTCTCAGGCTCCCTTAGGCAAGGCACACTATACGCCCTTAGCTCTGCCTATGCCTACTCCTCACATGCCCCTGCCCCCCAGTCCTATCTACTCTTTCCTGAGACAGAAAATACAGTTGGCCTGTAGCAAGAAAAAAAAGGCTTAACACCCCCCACCACCACCCCACCCCCGTTGCTCCCTAGTTCAGGGACATTGAAATTGAGCTGGTCAAACCCACAATTAGGAATGTGGGTGTGGCCAACAAAGCTGAGATACCCCTCAAAATTTGGAGTTCTAGGCAGTTGCCTACAATGCTTGTTGGGAAATTCAGCTCTGGTAGGGCTGGTCAGTTGTTGGTACCTCCTACTGTTGGGGACTATCATTTCAATCATCCCCAAGCAGCCAACGGCTGTAGTCTCCAGCAGCAGGATGCTCAACAATTGACTAACCCTGAATTAAACCATAGGGGATAACTAAAATTCTCCAATCTTTGCGTTGTTTTAAATTCGTTTTTATCCCATTGAATGGTAATATGTTGAGAACATCTGTAGCATTTATGGGTTAAAACACTCTTTTGACATAATGTGAATATTTATTTATGCCCCATGGTGCTCGTAGCCCATAATTTCTCCACATTTCTTATGTGCATAAGGCCCTAAAAGTCTCTAAAAAGACAAAGCAGACCTGGCAGTTCATATATTTACTCTGTAAAAATGAAAACCAGGCAGATTAACATATTTTTCAAAGCATGATGTCAGTGGCTTATGATGATGCAATTTGTGCTGAAACTGCAGAGTGGAGTTCTTATTTGTGAATATCTACCTAAATATTGGTTAGTTAAACATTTTATGGATGCTAGGGTGACCACACCTCCCAGAATGCCCGGGACTGTCCCTTATTGGGGGTCCGTCCCAGGTCACCCCCCCTCCACCACCACCACTGGGACAACAAAGAGTCCCGGAATGGAGCAACACGCACCAGTCCAGCCAGTCAACGAAGACCATATAGCAAATACGTTTCATTGGCTGGCTGGACTGGTGCATGCAAGACAGCTGGGATGGAGCAGAAATGCTGGTGCTGCAAGTGAGACCCGCGGCTGAGGCTCCCGCCGGTGCTGACCATCTTTCTGAGGCTGACACAGAGGAAGAGTTCCCACTGGGAACTCTTACTCTGTGTCAGCCTCAGAAAGATGGTCAGCGCCGGCGGGAGCCTCAGCCGCAGGACTAGGGTGACCACATGTCCCCGAATGGCAGAATGGAAATTTTGTCACCCTAATGGATGCCCCTTCATGAATTCATACAATAGATATGTGTGTGAGAATTCCAGCAATGAAAGGTGAAGGTAAAAATGTGTAATTGAGTTAACCCTTCAAGAACCTGAGGGGTGTTGTGCAGCCCTCTGGTTCTTAAAAGTTTAGAAATAACAGGGTTTATATGTAAAAAAAAAAAAAAAGACTTAACTCATGATGGTGTGAGTGCTTACTGAATCAAACTTTAGTACACCCCCCCATCTGCTGCTGCCATAGAAAATGATTGACAGTTCAAGGGAGAATTACAAGGTAATCAAACAAGGCTTCTTAGTGTAGTACATACATCTAGATTAGGGTGCATCATACACATGGTACAGATAATGATGACCACTTTATTAGTGCTTATGCCTCTACTGTGGGATGGTCCATGAGTACCTGAATATTTTTATTTGCTATGCATTTGTAAGATTCATTGACCTTTTCAAGTGGAACTGTTGACTGTCCACAGTCTCCCCTCCAATAGCAACATTCATCTTAGGGATAGTAATGCTTTATTATTACTATCCCCCATATTGTACATATTTGTAAAATAAGTTAATAGCCCCCAGGCTCATCTCTCAAACCTTTATGGTTTGAGAGATAACTAAAGGCAAAGTCCCCCCCCCTCCCTCCCCGTTCCCTGAAGTCAGCGTTGTACTGACTGCAGGGGAAGTCTGTCGTACGACAGGCTTGCGGCTCAGCAGCTGAGCCGAGATCCCGTTAGTGAAAAATAATTATTTCACTGAAACTGTCTTCTACATGTGCTTGGTTTGCAAGCACACGTAGAAGACCGTTTCAGTTAAATAATTATTTGTCACTAACGCGATCGCGGCTCTGCTGCAGAGCCACATGATGAAAGTCAGACCGGATATCCCAGCAGTCAGCACAACGCTGACTTCAGGGAAGGGGGAGGGAGGGGGGAACTTTGCCTTTGGTTATCTTTCAAACCATAAAGGTTTGAGAGCTGAACCTGGGGGCTATTAATTTATTTGGCAAATATGTACAATATGGGGGATAGTAATAATAAAGTATTACTATCCCTTTTACATGGTTTGAGTAATTGTCAGGTTATGCAAATTAACTAGTACTGGTCAATAGTATTTGGCTGGCATGCCAGCCAGCACTTCATAATTCACATAAACTGACAAAGCTAAGTATTTAAATAAAAGATTAACATAAATATAGGTAAGTTTGAGAAGACATTCTTAATCATTTGATTGCTGTGACTTGTAGACATCTGGCATTGGAGGTATTATTAACAACCAATGAAAGGTTATGTAAACTACATATTAACTCTTTGAGTGCCAGAGGGGCACGCAATGCATTGCATACCACTCTGGCACTGAAAGGATTAAACCAGTGACCTAAACCAGGAGTTGGTGTTAAAGGCAAAGGTTGACATTGGGATTGCTCTTGTTTGACCCATAACACAGAATATACATGTGACCAGCACAGCTGAGATAATTGTCAACATTTGGAGCTCTAAGCTACTTCCTTATAGTCCCAGTGGATAATTCAGTCTTGGGTTATAGGGCTTTTCCTGCTGAGTAAAGCACTGGTAATCTGAATGTTGGGAGATTTCACTAAAAATTTGTTACAGCTCACTCTTTAAAACTCAAAACTGTTACCAGCAGTGTCAACTGGTGTCCAAAAGTCCTATCATTTTTTTATTTTGTATTTTTAAGGAAGTAGCCACAATGGAAAATTGCAGTTTAATGTAAAAGAAAAAAAATGATTCATTGTGACTTTTGAATTAAAAATCTCCCATAATTGGGAGTACCCTTGTTTTGATTTACTGTTCTTTTAAGTGAGAGAATCCAGTGCAAAAACTCACCAACTTCAGTTTCTTGCATCTGTTGCATCAACTGAGCTGGGAGGAAATGGAAGCCTTTGCAGATAATTCAGATGTATGCAACAGGACTGGCATTCCAATGGGTTACCAGATTATCACTGTCTGATTGCTTCTGACACCACTCTGGCACTTAATGTTAAGAAGTGTCCATTACAGTTTAACACTTCAACAGAAACCAGAGGGGTGCTCAATACAACCCTCCATTCCTTAAACTTTAATGGATCAGATGGTTGCACAATGCACTGCACCTCTTCTGTCCTTAAAGGATTAACCCCTTGCATGCTAAAGACATCTCCAGTGCATAGATTCACAAGTACATTATAGACATATCTAAGGGTTATATTAAAAGATGCAAGCACTATAATGCTCAATGAGTCAATCACAGGTAAATCTTACTTATTTGATCTTTTCTAAAGGGGAAATACTTAGGAATAAATAACACAAAGTTTTTTAAAAGAACAGTAAAACTTCCTAATAATGGCCAGTGGGATTTCCTGCCCATATGATGTTTGGTGGTGGGGCGTATAACTAGAAGGTGTTTGTATGTTTGACTGCAGTATTAACCATTTGCTGCAGGGGAAGACAACGCATTGCAGAGCAATGCATTGCATATCTCTCTGGCACTCAAAGGGTTAAGATAATGTGGAAAGAGCTCCCCTTTAATGTAGGGCACTAATGAAAAATGCATACTGCAGGGTTACATTGTTCCCTGTGTAGCCCTGCGGAAGAAATGTTCATATGCTTTCTGCATTAAAGGGAAGGTCTGATTATCTTACTTAATGGACAATCATTGGCTCTCCAGCTACTAGAGATTACAGCTCCTGGTGTTCTCAACCAGCTGTTGGCTCATTGAGCATGATAGGATTGAAATCTCTACTAGACGGTGTAACAATCTTTTTCTGCCCCTGCAATACCATATAGTTCCCCCTTTAAAGCTTACTACGCAATGTAACAAGAATGGTGAAAGCCAGCAGGATGTTGAGTTGTTTAGGGTGGAGAATAAGTAGCAGAAAGAGGGAAGTATTGCTTTCCCGCAATAGGGCAATGGAGAAACTTCACCTACAGAACATTGATCAAAACATTCTCTTTTGTATGTTCAGGCAACGTTGAGGACCAATACGAATACCTCCCAGTTGGAGCAAACAGGAATATATCACCTGAAACCTACATTCTGGGGAAGTTTAAGGTTTAATATTTGAAAGATCTCTGAATTGGCTCATTTGTTCTCTTGTTTTTTGCTAATCTCTTTGAGTAAATAGTTGCCCAGGGAGTTCTATGTATTTGTATGTTTGTAAATTGTAATCATATCACCCCTTAAACAGTGCAGAAAAAAAAATAAGCTGTGCAATGTATCAGTAACATTGTGCATGACTGATAGCGAACAGAATATAAACCAAAACAAAATAAAGCAACTATGGGTCACGTATAGCCACAAACTGTGATGTGTACATGGATAGGTCACTGTCCACAACATGCTGTACAGTTCATCAGATACAGCAAGCACACAGCCATGAGTGGAGCTTTCAAATGGACTGCACACAGAACTGAGAAATGTAATTCAATGCAGATGAATAAATGGAATCAGTCTTGCTATAGGCAAAGCACAGCCAATAACAATGCTATATGCAGAGAAAAAAGAATTGAACAAATAGATACAGACTATTCAAGGAACGAGTGGTGCTGAGCCATGAGCTGGAGAACTAACACACAACTGATCCTATGAAGCTGAAACAGATGGGTAAGATATCTATACCATAAAAACAAAAGCTAGAATGGGATTAGATAAGGCAACAAAAAAGACAGAGGGGGTGATGTATAAAAAGCCTTCTTAGTGTATTCTTAACCCTTTGAGTGCCAGAGGGGTATGCAACGCATTGCCGTGCAATACGTTGCGTACCCCTCTGGCACACAAAGGGTTAAGAATTGTCGCTAAAATTCACAACGCCTGGTCATATTTATAAAGAAATAAAGACACATTTATAAATGTCTATCTGAGAATATTCAGTGAATATTCGCACCTGTGAATATATATTGGCACACACAGCGGTATTATATCCTTCCAATAAGAACAGGTTTTACCTGGCGTTATGATTTAATCCCTAAAACTGGCTTTATTTTTGGCGCAATTAGCGAATTTCTTTATAAATACACTGGGACACAATTCTTATTTGGCCAAGACCATTTCTACTTCACTTTTCAAAAAAGTCAACTGAGTGGAGTTAGCACTTAGGAAAATGTCGTTAGATGTTTATACATATACTTATGTCACTTTGAGACACTTTTATAGACACTTTCTTTATAACTCCAGTTTTATACATCTCCCCCAGAGTTCCCATATTATTGCCAAATGAGACCACAATATGTAAATTCAATAAATGAAGAGCTGACAGTCTGTGTACAGACAGTGAAAAGCTGACAGTCTATACTGACACACAGGAAGAGAAAAGCTGACAGTCCATATACAGACAAATGGACAGAAGAGCTGACAGTCTGTACACAGACACGCAGTGAGAGAAGAGCTGACAGTCATATGCATGTACACATCGGGAGAGACTAGCTGGCAGTCTGTATTCAGGAATAGAGGACCTGACACTCCATATACAGACACACGGAGAGAAGATCTGACAGCCTGTACACAGACTCACACAGAAAAGCTGTCAATATACAGGAAAAACAGGGAGAGAGGACCTGACAGTTCATATATACAAAAAGAGGTACAGATGAGCTGCCAGTTGGTATATAGACACATGGAGAGAAGAGCTGACAATCTGTACCTAGACACACAGCGATAGAATAGCTGACAGTCCATATACAGAAAAACAGGGAGAGACAAGGTGGAAGTCTGTATACAGAAATACAGGGAGGACCTAACAGTCTGTATACAGACACATGGAGAGAAAAGCAGATACACAGGGAGAAAAGAGCTGACAGTCTGTGTACAGACACATGGAGAGAAAAGCTGAGAGTCTGTATACAGACACAGGGAGAGAAGAGCTGGCAGTTTATATACAGACACAGGGGGAGATGGGCTGGCAGTCTGTATACAGACACATAGAGAGAAAATAGATGACAGTCTATATACAGACACAGGGAGAGACAGGATGGCAGTCTGTATACAGAAACACAGGGAGAGAATAGCTGACTGTATGCAAAGGGAGACAAGAGCTGACCGTATATTGCACACACAGAACAAAGAATAGCGGAGTCTGTATACAGACACACAGGGAGAGAAGAGCTAACATTCTTTATACAGATGCACAGGGAGAAGAGCTGACAGTCTGTATATATATCTCTGCATGCAGATGCATGGAGGTAAGGGCTGACAGTATGATAATGTGTATAGAAACAGGGAGAGAGGAATTGATAGTCTGTATGCAAACAGGGATAAGAGCTGACAGTTTGTATACAGACACACAGAGAGAAAGTATTGCAGGTTGTGTACAGAAATACAGGAAGACTAGTTGACTGTGCACAGAAAAACAGTGAGACAAGAGCTGACAATCTTTTGCAGACACAAGGAAAGAAAAGCTGACAGTGTTTGCAGGCACAGAAAAAGAATAGCTGAGTCTGTATACAGATACATAGGGAGAGAAGAACTAACATTCTGTATACAGATGCACAGGGAGAAGAGCTAACGGTCTGTATACATACACACAAGGAGGGAAGAGCTGACAGTCTGTGATCAGACACTTGGAGAAGAGGTGAAAGTCTTTATGCTGCTTCAAAAAGAAAAGTATACAAACATATTAGACAGCAATCTAGTATACTAAGGAATACAGATACAATAATACAATTTAGGAATCCTGACTTGCAGAGCTTGCACTCAAATGTAAATATTTCAGTATGACACCCGGGTAAGAATGGGGGTTTCAGAGACTGCGTAGTGAGTCGTTTCCTGCTGAGAGTGTGCTGGGTAACAGGAGGTGGTTACAGGACTGTAAGAGAGGAACTGATGCACATGAAGAAACCACAGGAGAAAGACAAAAAGGGAGTGGAGAGCAGAAGTAACAGCAAAGGAAGGGGTGAGGTATAGTGAACAGGGGGACTTATACAATGCCGGGTGTGGTCGTGGAGAAGAAGGCAGGGTAGGAGAATGAACAAGGGGGAGATAAAAAAAATAGAAAGAGGGGCACACTAAGACAAACAGAAGTGGTGTTCTTCAGTATTCCCTCTGAGAGCCATGGATAGCCCCGAGGGTCTGAGCTTGGAACAGCTGATGGATGGAGCATTGGTCACATGGGTAAGGAAGCTTACCTTCTATATATTATCTTGATCTTGTAAACCTGTATATTGTATAGGTGTGTGAATAGTGTATTTTTGAAGGAGAACTGACAGATCCTAATAACCCCCACTTACCTTATTATGGCCAGAAAATTCTATGAATTTTGATCTTGCTCCTTGGTTCAGGGCTCAGTCTTGGATGTTAGGTTCATGAAGGCAGACTTGACAGTTGCTAGAAGGACCACAGGACTTCATTCTGCTCACTTCAAATGGCAATCTTAATTAGGCTCATGCATTCTGCTTGCTTCAGTTTGAAGAAACTGGCTGCTATTGTTATGTGGTCTCACATGGACATGAAGTCCAGGACTGATTAAGGATGACTGAATATTGCAAAAGGTCAACATTCATAGGAGCCTTTAGGGTTTCTTGATCATAGTAAGGTGAAGGATTAGGAGTTGTTAATTGTTCTATTGTACAAGGAGGTAAAATATGGGCTACCCTGTATGAAAAACAGCATCTCTTTATAGTGCATGATTAACCATACTTGATGTATAGGACTGAACTGAATGAACTGTATTTGTTTACATTGGGTGATGCCAGCTTCAGTCCTCAGAGGCTACCAATAGTGCAGGTTTTCAGTAATGTGACTGAGACACTAATCCACCTGCGCTCAGTCAGAGATATTCTGAAATTGTACACTGTTAGTGACTCTTGAGGACTGGAGTAGGCTACTCATAAGCCCTTCAGTGACAGAAATTCTCCTGTTGTAGTCTATAGAGCCTATACACTAAGCTTATGTTTGCCTATAATCACTTCATAGTGTTTGAGTAAATGAAAATGTAAAACTCAGTTCCTGTTGGAAAGTTTTATTGTATATGCTCCACGCAGTTTATTGTAGTGGGTGGAGTAGACAATGCAAATGGACTGGTGGAAACATTCCAGTTCTTGAGGTCCTCACCCAGTCACTGCAAGTGATCCCTGATTGAAAGCAGGTTAGTTCAGCCATGAGACCGTTAGATGGATTCACCTTTGTTGCAAAGCATTTGCATAAGACATACCGATGGCAGCATTAGAAAGGACTCTTTTAAAATGTGGTATCTTGGTGAGGAAAACAAGCATAAACATATTTTGGCCAAATTATGTGACAAAAAACTAATTATTTGAAAAAAGTGAATTAATACATTGGTGTAATTTATGCTGTACACAGGGTTCACATTTAACTTGCATGAAGTAGTGCAGGATTGTCTTGTCCTATGCACTAACACAGGGATATTCAAGAGACTTGTGCACGGCAATAAAAAAAATGTTTTGTGCAAATGACTGAGTAATTTTTTAACCCATTTGGATGAAACAAATGTCATGATTTTGGTGAAGATTTTAGTTAATAAACACAATTAATTCACTGAAATTCTAACTAAGCCCCCACTCCCAGTTATAACACATTGATGTTGGATGTCCAGCGGTGTCCTCTATGCCCTGGTCCTCCAGCATCTTGTATCTAAAAAACATTAAAGAATAAAAAAAATAGCTAATATCCTTGACGCCACCGTCGCCTCTGCCACACCTACAATAAATATCCCCATCAATGTTGATCTGGCTGCTACCTGAGCCAGTATGAGGGAAAAAATTAACAGGCATTCGCTTTTATATGACCGTTCCTGTTCAGATTCATTACCACTCTCTCATTGGCTGGGATTGTGGGGTTACACAGGGCACAGAATGTGACCTGCAGTAACATCAACTCCCAGCCAATTAGCATCTAGCTGGAGGCGTCACAGACACACGTAATGTCACCCCTCCAGCTAGCCATAGAAACTGCCCTGCAGTAACCTCACTTCCCAGCCAATCAGTGTCTAGCTAGAGGGGTCACAGATATGTGTAAAGTCACCAGTCCAGCTATCCAATGACTGGCTAGCTGGAGGAGTGACAGTATGCCTATCTCTGACCCCTCCAACTAGATGCTGATTGGCTAGGAGGTAAGGTTACTGCAGGGCACATTCCATGCCCTACATAACTCCACAATCCCATCTAAAGGAATAAGTGGGAACTAATTTGAAAGGGATGGCCATATAAATGTATTCAGCTTTTGGAAACTGCAACTCCCATCATCCCCAGCCAGCTATTGATCCATCAATTGACTTCCCCCCCAGTAATATATCTCAGACTTGAAAAAGAGTGTCTGTAGAATAACTTGGGAATTGAAGATATTTCCTCACTGGATATTTTATTTCACCTTTATCACCTTTGTGCAAAGCACCACTCCCCCATATAAATAGTAACTATGTCCTAAAACATATTAGATCATTTTGATAGACTGATCCTCTGTAGAGCTAAGGGCACCTTGGATACCTTAGCCTAGTCATGACTAATACATAAACCCAGCCCTGAATAAGGTGGCATGTGGATTGATTTTCAGCAGGTTAAGGAAACAATGTAATATCTACTGCTCTACCTACTTGGTCTGGAACCAAGGAATGTTACAAAATCTGGTTGTTACAACATGTTGTAACGTTTTGATAAGCATCACTAATAATCATACCAGCCAACTGTCCCGATTTACACAGGACAGTCCCGATTTTAGGGCCCAAACCCTCTGTCCTGCCCGCATTGCAGTATGTCCCGCTTTCCTGGCCTGTTCTACACTTTGCACATACTACACTAGTATCACTCCAGCAGCCTACAGACGCACCATGCTGCTGAGCAGTGAGATGCCTAATTTGTGCCATGCGTGCCACACATGATATATGCGCATGCACCGTATCCACTCTTTACTCCATCTCAAGAAGTCAGAGTGTGAGCTGAGCACTGACTGCAGCAACATCCCGAAGCGCCTGAGAAAAGCCGACGCAAGTGAGGCAATCAAACTCCGAACAGCCAGTGTCTAGTCCTGGTCTATCCTCCTGTGACAGGTTAGGTACAAAAATTTAATTATTAGTGACATCGGTGCTGGCGCCTGACTTCAGTCCATTGCTCGGGGTGCTTCTCGGACGGGGACAATATCTCTAGTTAAACAGTAATATTCAGACTGACTCTGATATTTGTTGTAAACAGATAGCTTCAGTTAGTTAATTTAATTGTGCGGTGACGGGGGGTGGACGGGAGGGCCGGTGTTGATTATGATACTTTAAGCAGTGGCGCCGCTAATTGTGACTGGTCACTGGCAACACATGATTAGTTGCTGTGAGGCTGTCTGGATGCTGGGCGATTCAAGCACCGCTTTACCTTCTTAACCCAGTCAATGGGAAGGTAAATGGGTATATTTTGTTTGCCCTTTTGCTGACTGATGATGAAGTTACTCCTAGGATGCTAATGTACATATGCACAATTGATGAAACACTTATTGTGAAGAGTTAACCCTTTAAATGCCAGTGGTATGCAACAGATTGCTTAGCCATACTTCCCAAGTGTCCCTCTTTAGGAGGGACAGTCCCTCGTTAAACCAAAATCCCTTTTTCCCACCCCGGTGTCCCTGTGTTTAGACTATGTGGTGTGTATATGTGGTGTGTATATATAACTGTATCACATTGATCCACAGCAGTATACTGTATGTGTTTGTCCATTAGTCTGTGTAAATAAAATACTTTGGTCTTGTTACAAGTCATTTATTAGGCTACACAAGGAGGTGTCAATAGGCCATGAAATAGCCTAAAAAATTATCAGTAATGCCCTGCCCACCAGCCACACCCCCAACAATACTGCCAAAACAAAAGTGACCCTCTTTGGCAATTTGAAATGTTGGGAGGTGTGCTAATTTTTGCGACAGTAGGAAGGAAAATCCATTTGCAACGTATTAAAAATGCCAGATTGCTGTTCTAATAATATTTTCTGATCACAGATCATTTAGGAAGATAAGAGCCTTAGTGGAACTGCTCCCACCAATGTAATGAAAAACACAACACACAATTCGATGTTTATGGAGAACACCTCCTAATAATATACAATCTCACTTACGCTATTATGGCCAGAAATATTCTAATTGTCAAGACTGGTTGGTTGGAGCGTAGGAGCAGGGAATGCCATCTCTTGCCAGACACCCTTACCAGGTGGTCCACAGAGGTAGACAGGTAGAGCACTTTGGTAGGAATGGCAGCACGGGAGTGCAGGGGTTAAACAGGAGCAAAGTCAGGAACAATCCAAAAAGTCAGGGCAGGCGGCAATCAGGCAAAAATCAGTGGTACAGGCAAAGGTCAGGAAACAGACAGGCAGGGTAGTCCAGCAGGGAGGCCAAGCAAAGGGTCTGCAGCAAGGCAAGCAAAGAGTCACTGAGAACTAGAGACTTAGAACACACAGGAATCAAAGCTCTGGAACACTGGAGCAAAGTGGACACAGCCTGAGTGTTTTTTATAGTGCTGCAGATCTTAACCCCTCCCCTATGTTGGACAAACCTCTCACTGGATTGGCCACCAGAGGGGAGTGTCACTACAGCACCTGCCTCACTGTTACTTTGGAGGCACTTTATTGGTAGGCAGTTGATGAGAGGGGCAGGCTCTACCTCCCCCCCTACAGGTGTACAACACTAACTGCTGGTCTCTGGATGTTTTCCCTGGGGGCTCCCTTAACTTTAGTCTGTGGTTTTGGCCTGCTGCTCTACCGCGATCGCGGGTAGACTTAGCTACTTTAGGCAGCAGCTTTGGCCTACTCCGAGATCGCGGAGCATCCAGGAGGCCCACAGAAGAGGTGGATGCTGGGATTCAGAGGTAAGGGCTAGAGGGGCATGACACTAATGGCTATGAATTTTGTCCTTGTGCCTTTGTTCAAACAATAACATCTTCATCAATCTTGGATATCATGTCCATTCAGGTGGACTTGATATGTGTTAGCAAGACCTCAAACTGTGCTCAGTGTAAATGGTATTCTTAATCCAGAGGGTTGTTCAATGCACTGAAAAGTATGCTCATGCACTGCTTGCTTCAGTTTGAAAATCTGCTAGCAAATGACACTCAGGACTAATTATAGTTACATATTAAATTAGGCTGAAAAAAACTAAAGTCCATCAAGTTCAACCTTTGCCACAGTATAACCAAGAAAACATTGGAATGAAAGGCTCACTAGAGTGATCCTTGTATTGACCCCACATATACTAATACAGTGTAACAAGATCTCCTCTGAGTTGCCTTTTCTCTGGAGTAAATAAACCAAATTTGCCCAGACCTTCCTCATAGTCAAGTCCTCAATTCTAGTGTTGAGCGAGCGTGCTCGGCCGATGCTCGGATCGGCTCGAGCATCGCTCTGCTCGGCACATGGCGGTACTCGTCGAGTACCGCCATGTGCTCGCCCGCCATGTTCGGGTGGCGGGGATCTGTGCCGGAAGAGGCACAGATCTGAAGACGCTCCGCTGGACCACCAGGGACTGGAGGTACGGGGGCATTGCGGAGATGAAGGGGGACATTGTGGAAGAGGGGCATAGACTCTATGCCCCTCTTCCACAATGTCCCCCTTCATCTCCGCTATGCCCGTCTTCCACAATGTCCCCCTTCATCTCCGCTATGCCCCTCTTCCACAATGTGCCCCTTCATCTCCGCTATGCCCCTCTTCCACAATGTCCCCCTTCATCTCCTCTATGCCATAGAGGAGATGAAGGGGGACATTGTGGAAGAGGGGCATAGCGGAGATGAAGGGGCACATTGTGGAAGAGGGGCATAGCGGAGATGAAGGGGGACATTGTGGAAGAGGGGCATAGCGGAGATGAAGGGGGCATAGCGGAGATGAAGGGGGACATTGCGGAGATGAAGGGGGCATTCGGAGATGAAGGGGGCATAGCGGAGATGAAGGTGGGCATTGACCAGGCACCCTCCCCTCATCAGAGCAGGGGGTGCCTGGTGTAATGCTCGTGTCGCCCCATGCATTTCAATGGGGCTTGGGTGCTCGGCCGAGCACTCGAGCCTCAGGGGGTGCTCGGTCAGAGCACCCGAGCACCCGAGCATCGGGGTGCTCGCTCAACACTACTCAATTCCCATAATTTTGTTGCTCTTCACTGTACTCTATCCAGTTATGTAATATCCTTTTTCAGAATTAGTGCCAAAAAGTGCACTACATATTTGCAGTGAGGTCTTACCTACTATATGTACAATGGCATAAATGATGTTACTCACTTTTGCTTCAATTCCCCTTTTTATGCAAGACAGGACTTTGCTTTTGCTACTGCTGTTTGACACTAGTCACTGCTTCCAAATTTGTAGTTTACAAGGATTCTCATATCTTTCTCTAGCAACGAGTCCCCTAACATGATTCATTTATTATAGATGTTATCTATTGAACAAAGGATCAAAGGTAACATTCATAATGACAATTAGGATTTCCTGGCCATAGTAAGGTAAGTGTGTGTTTCGAGGGTGGGAATTATTAGGAGGTGTTAATTCTAGTTTCATATATAAGTGAAAGTTGCAACATGCCTTTCCTATAATAGCAACATGTTTTTAAACATGACTAACCCAATAACTAGTATCAATATATCCTTAATTATGTAAGCCCTGTAATTGTAAGGAAGTGCAATAATATAATCTAATACTATAACAAAACTATTTTTCACCTGTTAAGGCTGAATGAAAAGCTGTTTTGACTATATCAAAGGGATGTATTTATAAACAGTAAGGGCATCCTTGCCCCAGGATGCTGTATTGGCACATACTGCCTTATCCTTGCCTCAGGATGCTGTATTGGCAGATACTGCCTCATCTTTGTCTCAGAATGCTGTACAACTATATAATTTAACCCCTTGGATGCTAGAGAGTTCTCCAATTTATTGCTTCACAATGCGTTGAAGACCTCACTAGCATTTAGTGTGTTAATATGATATCAATATTAAATGGAATGCTAGTTTTCACTAAAAATTAGCATTAAGACTACATAATTGGGCTAGAATGTCAGGCGAACATTACATTACACTTCCACACATCCAGCTTTAGTCACAGAATCACACTTACACTGAGGCTGATGTGCTAAGAAAGTAGACCAGTTCCTCAGCAAATCAACTCACCATTGGGAACAAAGAAAAATGATCAATCTTTTACTTGCTTTAAAGAGATAGTAATACTTAAATGTAAAAAAAAATGTTGTAGGGTTTATCCCCGTAGTAAAAAAAGGATACTCCCACTGCCTAAAGTTGTTTTATTCAAAAATGATTAGAGCTCAAACTTGAATTTTTTAGGTGCAGAATCACAGTGCCATGAAAAGTTACAATGGTGCTGTTGCTACACCATCCTATGGACAGCTCTGGTCAGTTGACCATAAATCCCCATCAAATGGTGTAGCAACAGCACTACTGTACAATTTCAGACCACTGTGATACTGCACCTAAAAAATTCAAATTTGAGCTGCTATAACTTTTGAATAAACTCCTTTCAGCAGTGGGAGCGCCCTTGTTTTACTCATGGGGATAAACCCTACAATATATATATATTTTTAAATATTTTACATATTAAGTATTACTATGCATTTAAAGAAAAATTATCAGATTTTACCAAGTCTGTTCCTTGTGCTTCACTGTATAGCCCCAAAGCTGGTCCTTTCAGCCAGCTGGGGAACACAACCAGAAGTATGTTGCTCTCAGCCACAAAACTGGAGTTTTTTTGGTATGTACAGTCCTCATGGACCCAATATGCTGGGCTCTCAAGCCAGAAACAGAGGGCCTATGGGGATTTGTATCACGCAGGGCAGGATTTCAGTTTTGTACATTCAATTCAGTCTCTTCCTACAAGACCAATGGGGGTGCCCTGGAGGTCTCTTTCCAGACCTCCATTCTGCTCCACTGTTGGTCCGCCCTGGGCTCACAATGCAGTGCCACCATCTTTAGCAGGTCTAGTCCGGGGGGGAAGGGGGGGACAGACCTGCCATTAAGTCACTATCCTGGTGATAATTGCACTTTAAATGATAATATGAACTCCTTGAATGCCATAGAGGACTCCAACACGTTGCAAAAAAACATGTTGGAGACTTCTCTAGCATTCAAGGGGTTAAAAGTCCCAAATGAATAAACAGGAATTAGTATTTGTTAACCAGTGATGCAGCTGGTTTGCTCTTAAAATGCTCTATTTTTATTTGTACATCAACCTCTATGTCTGCCGTGAAACCAATTTGTTCTATGGAGTAAATCAATAGGGAACATGTGGTTCCATGGAACACAGTTTACGAACCACTTGCACAATGTATCACTATGAATCTAGTTGTAAACGTTGTTTTTGTTTTCTTTTAACCTTTTCTGTCCCTAAAAGTGAGCTGCCTCAATCCCTGTTTTAGACAGATTTCTGTTAGGGACTGTCAAAGGGGGATAGCTATACAATGTAACACTATCCCTGCACCAGAAAAGACTGTCTCCCTGCTATGACAGTCCCTGCCAGAAAACACTCTAGAAACAGAGATCCAGGGACGTTAAAGTCAGAGGCATATAATGTTAAAAAAAGACTGGTGAAAATGAAATAAATAAATAAATAATCATATAAATAACCATATTAACAAATAAATAAGGCAATTTGACTTTACATATTATGTTCGTTCTGAATATGTAAAGCCTAAAAGTTGGTTTACACGCACTATGATATGCTTCATATAACAATCTACCACATATTGAGCTACACGACAACAGCAATGACTCATATTTCCTTTAACCCTTGAGGAACCTGAGAAGGAAACGCATATCTTGAGCAGCTTTGATTTATTTTTTCTTCGAAAACTGAAATTTTCTAAATTGTAAGAGGTTTACCAGAGCTTGATACAATGTACACATCCCTCTCTAAATTCTAAAGCCTCTCCCAAAAATCAAACTACCCCAATGGACAGAAACACATTGACACATGAAATTTATCAGATTTAAAAAAAAACATTGGATTCCACAGTTTATAAATATACACAAATGGTAACCTGTATAGTACAATTAATATCATTTAACCCATAAAAATAAAACTGAATAAGACAGGGAGAAAGCACTCTGTTTCTATAATAAATCATTCAATCGATAAAATCCTTCCAGTTCTTGTTCATAAAAGTTCATTGTATTATTCAAATCATTGTTGGCAGAAAAAAACAGAAATATATTTTAGAACAGGCATTTCAAACATTCAGCCTTCGGGCCACATGCAGCCCCTGCCTACTATCTTGTGGCCTTCAATAGACTCTGCATTTTCATCCACCTTTCTTACTAGGGTTGCCACCCAGCCAGTATTTTACCGGCAGGCCGGTAAAAAATTGGCTTCTGCCCAATGTTAAGTCTATGGAGAGAATGCCATGGCCTGTATTTTTTTTTTTTTAGAAAAGGTGGCAACCCTATCCCTTACCTCAGCCGTATATTATCACCTGTAATTTTTTTCTGACTTCTACCTTAGTTTCACTGGTCCTAAAATCTGGCAGCTTTAGTGGCTAATTTCTAATGGGCTAAAAGACCTTTGGTGACATCACTAATCAGTCATGTGATAGCAGTGTTTGGGGAGGGAAGGGGCACAGTAAGGGAATTATAGACTGAACGTAGAATGAATGGAAGGTGCAGAGTTATATGTGGGTACAGTTTAGGGCATTTCATTTTAGGCTTTATTCTCAAACACTGAGAATTAAAACTTACCAGGAAGTCCTTTAGCAGAAGTCAGAGCATTAAATAAGGTAAGCAAGTTATATAGTAACAGGCTTGCTAGGGATTACTCATTCATATTGGTGGGAGTGGTAAGTAGGTTCTGCACTTCCAGGGAATGAAAGGAAGACTGCCCCAATTTAAAGAGGAACTACCACCTCATAAACACTTTAACTTCAATAACTCCCCATCTGGTCACTAGCAGCTTAGTAGCGCTAGTCGCCAGAATTATTACCTTATTCAGAAGAAATATGCATTCTTACTGGGCTGACAGCAGCACGGAGCACAGACATCTTCCCATACTGATGTCCGCGCGCCTGCGTTGCCAGTCCCTTTTGACAGCTACTAGCAACGCCTCCTAGACCTGGCTGGGACTGACAGTGCAGGCATGTAGACGTCACTATGGCAAGATGTCTGCACTCCATGCTGTTGTCAGCCCGGTAAGAATGCATATTTCTTTTGAATAAGGTAATAATCCTGGAGACTAACGCTACTAAGCTGATAGTCACCAGATGGAGAGTTATTGAAGTTAAAGTGTTTAAGAGGTGGTAGTTCAGCGTTAAAGTTTTTTTTCTCTTCCACATGTGTAGTAGCCAACTAAAGCTCAGCACATTTTATAAAGATGCATATGCAGGCACTCCTTGGAGAGGAGTTTATTCACTAACACCAGCACAACAGTTTTCCCTTAGTCTCTGGAAGGGACTAATGGAGAATAGATAGGGCTGGTTTTGGATTGCATACATCATCTCAGAAGGGTACCTGTGCTTGTGTCTTTATGCAATGCACTACTCTGATTGGTTACTACATTCATGGAAAAGGAAAACAAAACCTTCAGATACTGAAATGTCTCTCTTTCATCACCTTGGATGAGTTGTGCAACAGAGATAGTGAAGAAAAGATTTTGGAATTTGTAAGTGTGAATGTACCCCATGTGCCTTAATGAAGATTCAGTGTATCATCCGATTTGGTTTCAGTAATACCTAGAACATCATAGTGCTCATTTGTTGCAATTGGTTCTATTTTAACAGTAATACTACAAGTATTTGCAAGCATACCTTTTATGTTACTGCCATTCTGAAGAGGATCATTTCTTGAAATGTTATTTACATGCTTTATATCAGACTTTAAATAGGAACCTCCCTATTAGCTGAAGTAGCACTTCTCCACTCCCATGTCTCTTCACTAATCCCAAATAATCTTCTTCACTGTCTACTGCATCCTGTGTTTTTCACCCTCTTTCTAGTTTAAAGTATTGTCCAACCCTCTAATCATTTTATCCACTAGCATAACAGCCCCTTTCCACTAAGGTGCAATCCATCTCTACTATAAAGATTGCCCCAAGTGAAAAGACAACTCAGTGCTTACGTAAACCATCCTGCTTACACCAAGTCTTCAGCCATGCATGCTCTTGGTACTGACAATATTTCAGGAAATACCACCTTAGAGGTACTTTGTGACCTAAATCCCTGAAATCATTATTATTGAACCTCTATCTGCCAACCCCAACAAACAATCTATCCACTCAGTCCACTGTGTGCCAAACCCTAGCATCCAGGAGACAACAAACTGTCCAACAGTAGCGATCCTGATGACAGATTATCCTGTCTGTCTTCTTAGTTATATACAATCCCCTACCACTACCTCTACTTATCCAGGGCTACCTTGTCCTGAATCCCATCAGTGCTAGAGAGGCATTTATCCTGGTGCTCAAATCTCCAACAAGGGTATTCCTATGCCAATACCCCTAGAATCATCAGTCAATGTAGCAAATCTGTTTGGGTGAATAAACACAGGAACACCCAACCTATTCCTCCTTCCTTCCTAGTTATATCTATATACATAGAGATGACGTTATGGGTACTGTAGCATGCAGGAAACACTGTTCGTCAGAACACATTTTCTCCTTTTAGGGGTGCTGATGTGTGGGTTCTTCAAGTATAGTAAACGTGTGTACACAGGACAGAAGATCACACACAGAATGGATTACATTAAATAATCAAATGGATATTTGAGGAGGAGATGAGAACAGTTACGTTAGTCTCAACAGTTGGGACAGGAGGAACAGATACTGAGTCCGAACAGAAAAGTGCCAGATTGGCTCCTGCAGCCACTGGGGCAAGCCTGGCAGTATTGGGGTGCTACTTTTTGGGTGACCAGGTTGAAAATATGAGGAAGAGATAAAACAAAGCTGTGTCTATTTCAAGGTATTCGAGGAAAAGTGCCAAATTGGCTCCTGCAGCTACTGGGGCAAGCCTGGCAGTATTAGGGTGCTACCTTTTGGGTGACCAGGTTGAAAATATGACTGAGGAAGAGATAAAACAAAGCTGTGTCTATTTCGAGGTATTGTGGGGAGCCACAATAATGTAGACCCTTAGAACAACGACTCTGGATATGTATTCACTGGTGGCTAGCACACTGTTTCTTATGCTCCCCGAAAACCTTCCAAAAGTAATTACCACCTGGAAGAAGATCCATCTTGGGACATGCACATAGCACTGCTACCTGTAAGCTATACACCATCTATGGCATGCACTTGTTTCACTCACCATAGCCTTAACAGCTGTGAAGCACTGCCAATTTGAAAGTGTGCCTGCAGATAATAACACACATGTAACTAGAGGAGCCACAGACAAAGACACCACCCATTGGCTTGACTGTCAGAAAGACAAGAACAGCTATGGTGGAGATGCCAGTGATGATGATGGCCAAAAGGGAGCTGAAGCATACAGGGCAAACCAGGTGTGACTTCTCACTGAGCTCCAGGTGACAAAGTTAAGTGTGGATGTCTTCACTGTCAGTGATTCCAACAGACAAGCCGGATTAAGTCAGAACTGCCACGGCAGAATGGCAGCATGTAAGTACAAGAAAAACAAAGACAAACTGGAGCCTTATATTAGAAAGTCTAATATTTGTATAGCTGTTCTCAATGTTCTGACTGCTGCAACTGCAGATAATATGGAAACAGCTGTATTCACAACCTCTGCAATTAAAGGTAAACCAAATCCCATTCAATATGTGATAGCTTCAATTGCTCTTTCATCTATTGCAAATACTTCTCAAGCTAATTTCTACATATTGTAAGATGGCCAAAAAGAAAACGACATTTCCTTTGTTATTATTTGAGTGGTGCTACAGAACATATTGCCAATAAACTCTCCTAATATTTTAAAGCAAATTTGGCCATGTGCCATGGAATCACTGCACTCGTCACCATTTAGCAAGCATAACAAGACTAATCGGCTGAGTTATATATTTTCTGACTTTTGTTTGTATGATTGTTAAGCTGAGCTACTGACTTCAAAGGATTACTCTGAGGTAAAAAGTGCCTTGTCACAAAACTATAGGCATGGACCACTTAAATAGCCAAAGCTCTATTAGTATGATCCTGAGTGTGAGTTTATGGGAATGGTGTCTCAGGTATTGAAAAAACATGGCATTGCTATTAAGCGGGGCGAAATGGAAGCTCATAATGGCCAAAAAATTATTGAGATTGTTGAGGGGCTATTTGGCCACACATATTCAGCTGAGATGTGATGCCCAGAGGACAAGCAGCCCAATAAAAGGCCATAAGGAGCCATCAAGGTCAAGTCAGAGACACAAAAGCCTTCTTTACCACATAGGAATAGCATTTGTGGGTTGGAGGAGCCAATTTTCCTCATGAAGCTTTTGTCCACTACTTATATCCCCCATGAGGACTTGAAGGTGGTGCAAAGTATGCTACTTATCCTGTATGGTCTTTCAAACTTTATACCATAGCCAGTGTGGTACAGCAATCTGAAAAAGCTGCATCATGCTATATTGTGGGTGGGCCTAAACATGGATTTGTTCACGAAGATCTCCAGCTTGTGCCCGTGTGAGCCAAGCTGCCACTTACCAGGATTCTCAATTCACAGCAAAGAGCTTGTTAAAGGTTTTTCCTGCACTGTTAGTGTCCATATGCTTGTGTTGTCACTCCATCTTCAGCTAATCATTTTTTGGTTTCAAGTATGCTAAGGCTTGTCTTTTTTTGCTCATACACACACACACACACTTTATGCCCATTTCATGCCCACCTGTGCATGCCTCTTCTTTCTGTGCTCCTGCAAACTCCACTTCTATAGCTTCTGGCTCAAGTCCTTCTTCACTACTCCTTTGGTGATTCCATTTGCTTTCTGCATCTCTGCACCACCAGCCTTCAAGATCGAGTACGAATGTGGCCAGAGACCTTCAAATGTGGCAATGGGAACACTGACACACCTCATCTTTGAACAGTTTACCTCTGTGCAGAAAGTGAGGGGTGGCCACCCCATGACGTAATTTATCAGTCCATGTGATTCTGGGTGCCACTTATCTGACCCAATCATGTGTTTAAAAATACTGGTGGGAGAATTGCACTGGTAATACTAATACTGTGAGTACCACTGATAATACCTGTTTGTTTGAATGTATCCAAGCGCTTTTTTTGATGGATTGTCTACTGGGACATTTTATTTTTTTTGTATCACTTCCATCCAGTTTATCCTCTGCTGCTCTGCAATGCATTGCCCACCCCTCTAGCTCTCAAAAGGTTAAAAAGTAGAGGTTTGATGGCACAAAAGAGCAAAAAAGTCATAAACAGGTGTTCAGACTGAAATACAAGAAACAGAGCAAGAACGTCATTAGTACATGCAACATCTCCGGTGTGGTTTTTCATTTTAGAGAAGAGGAAGAGCAGTAGTGAAAAGAGAAAGGAGAATATGAAGTCATAGTAATGGGAAGGAAGACACTGTCATTAAAGGAGCAGTAAACTTTTTATGAAAACACATATTTTACAGAGCATTTCCTGCTGAATAAAACAAGGTCACTCCCATCGCTGTCAGATGTTTTATTCAAAATTTATAGCAGTTTAAATAATCAGGAAGTGAATTTACTGTGTTTACTTCCTGATAGTTCTAACTGAAAGGAAGTGACAGGCAGTTTCTATCACATTCTATGGAGAACTGTATGTCTCTGACTTTTCTGACTTTCCTCTCCATTAGAATCTAACAGGAAATCTAATTAGAATTTGACCACTAGAAGGCACTGCTAATGTAAAAAACATGGATTTAAACTGTAATAACTCTGGAAATATAAATCTCTTGGCAGTGGGAGTACCCTTATGTTACTCAATAGGAAAATCCCTACAATATATATTTTTTCATAAAAAAAAGTTTACTGCTCCTTTAAGGCATATATACAAAGATAGAGTTTTCAGCCATGAACTAGTTGATACAGCTGCTCTAAGATAGATCATGTAGAAAATAGGTACAAAACCTGTTTTGGTACAAATAGTCAAAACTATATGCAAGGAGGGTCTGTGTACAATGCTTTTTGTGGGCCAAAATATCTTTCCTGGACATCAGTGACAGCACTCACTAGATGGGTTAGCTCCTTTCAGTTGATAGGACAGAGAAAAAGTAAAAGAAAATCAAACAGTATAAGAGATTCACTCCCCCTTCACCATATGTCTTTTATTCTCTGTCCTCTGAAGTTGGTAGGACTTGTGAGGCTGACTCTCTTTTTGAGAGCTGTATTTTTATTTTGAGGCTTACAAGGACGGGGTCGCCTTTGTCCCTTGCCAGCTGGAGTTTTCCTCCTCTCTTCTTCTGAAGCTCCAACTTTTAATCCACCCTTCGAGGGTCTGCAAGTTGGAGACCCTGTAGAGGCAAGGGTTTCCCTGCGGTAGCAGTTGTAAAAGAAGGAGTGCTGGGAATGCTGTTTCTTCCAGTAACATTATTGCAGATCCTGCCATTGAGTACATGTTGATGTGGGCGGATTAACTTAACACGCCTTGCCGGGTTTCTCTCTCCTGTGGTTGGCTACAAGCCAGTAGTCTTGCCGGTCATACCTCCAGACAGCTTTCCAGGATGGGGGCTAAAAGGAGACCCTTGATACCACCCAGTAAATCACGACACAGGACAAAGTTCTGTCTTCCACAGGTAACACTTTATTCCGGCTGCACTCAGCTCTTTTATGCAGGGTTAATAACATTACGGTAACTTTGTCAAATACAGAATACAAAGAATGTACACAGTAATACAATGGGACAGACATAATTGTATTAGGGGAACAAAGGGATGAATGAATGAAAACTTTTACACAAAGGGCCAAAATTCACAGACAACAGGGTCTCAGACTTGGTGACGCTGATGAAATTAGCTGCTTCTTGGTTTCAGCCAATGGGCGGACGAGCTACCAGTTCCCAGAAGCCAAACATGCGGACGCCGACATTTCCCCATGTTAAGTAAATGGAGTCCCTTTAAACTTGTCCCAGAGTCAACAGCCAATAGGAAGAGGGCCGACGTTCTTCCATGTTATGTTAACGGCGGCCCTTTAAATCCGGTCAACCAATGAAAATCCGGCTGATAATAGAAACCCGGGCGGCTTATTCCCCCAGTCCCCCGCCCCAGTGAATGTCAGTCCGTCTGGGGAGAATGTCCCATCTGGTGGTGCCAGTAAAGTTCCATAGTAACGGCCTACAGCCCGTTACATGGGCCTATCTGAAGAATATTCTGCCCTTTCTGATTTGGAGTTCCTGGAGCTATATGCAGGGATGGGTTGTCTGTGCCACCTGCTCAAGGGTTGCCATAACTACCAGTACTCAGAACAATTGGACTTCCTGCACTTTTCCTTCCCTCAGGTATGTTTGTAGTCTTCCATTCTAGGCCTCTGTTCCACTTTTACATGTTTCATCTGTATGGTGATGCTGGGTGTAGTCCCAGGTGTTTTAATTGCTTTATCATGCTCACCTGGGAGGGAGCCCTGCTGAAGCCATTTCATCCTAATTTAGTGTTTCAGTGGGGCTTATGTGCTTTATGGCTATCTTTTGGGCCTTGTAATTTCAGCATTCTGTGCTTTCAGCTTTGACTTTGATTTTCCCCATACACAGAGACGTTAGATGAGTGTATTTTTATTCTCATCTTCATATACTAGGACTGTTCGTCTATGTCTGCTGCTTCAGTTCTTGATACTTATTCATAGCGGATGCACTGTGCGCACTTATTCATAGCGGATGCACTGTGCGCAGGTGCCTTGAGTTTCTTTTAGTACATGTGCATTCTATGTCTGCACTTAGTTGGATGGCTGCTCTTGGCCTTGGATGCACGTATACAGGCTATAGGCGCATGTATAAGTACTGTGTCTGCACTGGGCAATTGGTCTATGTGTATTTGCTATGTCTGCAATTCATCCTATTCCTGCTTATGGTTGCATTTATTCATGCTATGTTTGCACTGGGCCTAGGATACAGGTGTTCACTGGTCCTAGGATGCATGTGTTCATGCTGTGTCAGCTCTGGTCCTATGATGCATGTGTTTCATACTATGTATGCACTGGGCCTAGTATGCGGGTGTCTCATGCTATGTATGCACTGGGCCTAGCATACGAGTGTCTCATGCTACGTATGCACCAGGCCTAGCATGCATGTGTCTCATGCTATGTATGCACTGAGCCTTGCATGCTTGTGTTTCATGCTATGTGTGCTCTGTGCCTAGCATGTGTGTGTTTTATGTTATGTATGCACTGGGCCTAGCATGCGTGTGTCTCATACTATGAATGCACTGGACCTAGCATGCGTGTTTTTCATGCTATGTGTGCACTGGACCTAGCATGCATGTGTTTTATGTTATGTATGCACTGAGCCTAGCATGCATGTGTTTTATGTTATGTATGCACTGAGCCTAGCATGCATGTGTTTTATGTTATGTATGCACTGAGCCTAGCATGCGTGTGTTTTATGCTGTGTATGCACTGGGCATAGCATGCGTGTGTTTTATGCTATGTATACACTGTGCCTAGCATGCATGTGTTTCATGCTATGTAGATACTGGGCCTGACATGCGTGTGTTTCATGCTATGTAGACACTGAGCCTGACATGCGTGTGTTTCATGCTATGTAGACACTGAGCCTGGTATGCTTGTTTTTCATGCTATGTAGACACTGGGCCTGGCATGCGTGTGTTTCATGCTATGTGGGCACTGGGCCTGGCATGCGTGTGTTTCATGCTATATATGCACTGGGCCTGGCATGAGTGTGTTTCATGCATTGTTGCACTACGTGTCTGCATGTGTTCATTCAATGTATGCCCTACGCATGCCATGTCTACATGTGTTCATGCAGTGTATGCTGTACGCATGCCATGTCTGCATGTGTTCATGCAATGTATGCTCTACACGTGCCATGTCTGCATGTGTACATGCTATGCTCTACGCATGCCATGTCTGCATGTGTTCATGCAATGTATGCTCTACGCATGCCACGTCTGCATGTGTTCATGCAATGTATACTCTACGCATGCCATGTCTGCATGTGTTCATGCAATGTATGCTCTACACATGTCATGTCTGCATGTGTACATGCAATGTATGCTCTGCGCATGCCATGTCTGTACGGGACCTTGGATGCATGTGTATGTGCTATGTCTGCACGAGTCCTTGAATGCATGTGCACAGGCTATGGACGCATGTGTAAGTGCTGTGCCTGCACTGGGCCTTTGGTGTATGTGTATTTGCTATGTCTGCAATTCATCCTATTCCTGCTTTTGGTTGCATTTATTCATGCTATGTTTGCACTGGGCCAAGGATACAGGTGTTCACTGGTCCTAGGATGCATGTGTTCTTGCTGTGTCTGCTCTGGTCATATAATGCATATGTTTCATGCTATGTATGCACTGGGCCTAGCATGCGGGTGTCTCATGCTATGTATGCACTGGGCCTAGCATGTGTGTCTCATGCTATGTATGCACCGGGCCTAGCATGCATGTGTCTCATGCTATGTATGCACTGGGCCATGCATGTATTTGTTTCATGATATGTGTGCACTGGGCCTAGCATGCATGTGTTTTATGTTATGTATGCACTGGGCCTAACATGCTTGTGTATCATACTCTGTATGCACTGGACCTAGCATGCGTGTTTCATGCTATGTGTGCACTGGGCCTAGCATCGTGTTTTATGTTATGTATGCACTGGGCCTAGCATGCATGTGTTTTATGCTATGTATGCACTGGGCCTAGCATGCGTGTGTTTCATGCTATGTAGACACTGGGTCTGACATGCATGTGTTCATGCTATGTAGACACTGAGCCTGGCATGCATGTTTTTCATGCTATGTAGACACTGGGCCTAGCATGCGTAAAGAAGCCCTATGAGAGGATTACCTACTGAGTACTGACACAGTCTAGAGCCAAGCCATAAGATGCGTCTCCCTTTTTGGGATTATATGCCTAATGTCTTCCAGAACTTCAGTCCTCCAAATATATGAAGGCTTTCTAATCTGATTTGGTCAGCGGTTGAGAGATACATTCCTAGAGTGACTAACTTTGCCAGCCAGAAGAATACCATGTTCACTGGATGGATGTGACGATATCTGATCATAGTTCCTCCTTTTGCCTGCGAATCAAGTCATATTCAGTCTTTTATATGGAGCAGTCAGGCTGATAGCCATACTATGCATCTACAGAGGTGGAGGAAGCTCTTCTTATAACCAGAATAAAATCCAATCGTCTAGAGATCACTTTCTAGGAGTAACTGATTTTCTCAGTTCTAAGCCTTTCTTTGGTCGGTAGATAATTGTTGGGTCCTCTGTTCCTATCCTTTGGGAATAATTTTCTTTATATATGTTTTGGACCCTGCCTTTCTCATTGCTTGGGTACTCACCCATCTAGTAAATGCTGCCATGGATGTCCAGGAAAATGGAGAATTATATCATACTTACCGAAATTCTCCTTTCCTGGACATAAACATGGCAGCATTCACTAAGTTCCCATCCCTTGTTTGGTTTTTAGCTTTGAGACTAAGACATCTGATGAAGGGGGAGTGGGTCTCTTATACAATTTGATTTTCTTTTCTTTTTCTCTGTCCTATCAGCTGAAAGGGGAGGAGATAACCCATCTAGTGAATGCTGGCATGTTTATGTCCAGGAAAGGAGAATTTCAGTGAGTATGATATAATTCTCCAATTTTTTTTATCCAATTGCACCGGTGTGTGGGCAGTATGGGAGTGTGTGGGTGTGTGTGTTTGATGGGGAGGAGAGATGGTCCTCTGTGTCCAGGATAAGGATATCTACAAACTGGACACACAAGGATCAGTACTGAGTAATAGCCTTTTCTCTGAGGCAGTTCATGATATGCAACCCATATGAATGCAAGCAATAGCATCGCACTACAACTGTGTGCCTGACCTGTAGGTGTACATTAGGGCATACAATTGTACAACATCCATGGAACAGGTCACCTTGATACACAAATCGATTACACTGTCCCTGGAGCAGGTATAAAATGTTTTAAACCTAATTCCCCTGTGCCCTGTTGGTATATAGCTTGTGCTTGAATGCACATACTTCCACTGCCCACATGAACCCTTGTGCACCAAAAAACCTGCATTTATGCTAAAATAAGCTCTGCATCTGTTTCTTGTGTTAGATTTTCCTTACATTTTAGTTAAGGCTGTCAGTTAAAGCCATGGAGTAAAATTCACAGAGGCTATGCAACTCTTCATTAGATAACCTTGGACTGATTAAAAAACTGGAACAAATCATCTGCATTATGGGGGAAAAATAAACATCTCATTGATTTAATTGGAACATTTAACTCCGTAAATTATAGAAATGTTTAGACCTAGCTAGTATTCAAGAGTTTAGAAGCGCCCATTTAAATCAATGGAATATTAGGAAACATTAATTGTCTCCCATGGTGCAACTGGTTGGCTCAAGAATTCCTCCATTTCTTCTTAGTATATCGCCCTCAGGATCATAATGTTTCGTGATACCCTGTCCCATTTATTCGTCATTTTTTATCCTTCTGTTTGTTTCTTTAAACTACCCAGTTCCTCTTTCTCTCTTCCTTCATTTTCTCTCCTTTTTATTCCTGTTTGCCCTTATTTGGACTGACCTATTTCACATAGCACTTTGTTAAAGGGGAACTTTCACCTCCTCATTATCCTTATTGTATCCCTTCCTTTGTGTCCCCTCTGTACAGTGCGGTCTTTCTTTTTGCCTACAAATCTGTTTAAATGAAGAAAAAAGATACTTGAATTGTGTACCTTATGACGTTAGCAGCCGCACAACCGCGCACCGTACGGTGCAGAAGACACTCCCACAGCCTCAGCTCCTTTCACTTGCCCCAGCATCCTCCGATGATGGAGGCGTTCTGTTAGTAAGCTGGAGAGAGATCTCATTGGCAGAGATCGATATCTAGCCAATGAGATCTCTCTCCAGCTTACTAACATACGTATCTCATGTAGGATAGGGTCAGATTGCAATATAAACCAATTATTTTTAATTGCTCTAATAATCCGATCGGCCACTGGAAAATACATAAAATGAAAGATAATTCTTTGTTTCTAAATCTTCACTGAACTTCTTAATAATTCACATTTATAATGTTGTCTTTCTCTCTATATCTCATCAATGCCTTTATATGCTTTGTAAATTGATTGCTCATATTCAATATACCACCTTCCTACATCATGTATGGACATGTCTGCAGAACAGCTGAGAACTCAGCTGAAACACAATTTGAACGTAAGCAATTCTTAGCCGCAAGCTTTGGGTGTTGTATTCACACTAATATAACGCCTGTCGTGTTGGGCTTTCAAGCCTGAAAGAGAGAGTCTATGAAAACCTGTATCAAACAGGACTGAAAACTGAATTGCATGTGTTCTGAGTGTGCATATGTTCTTTTTCCACACACACAAACACACACACACACACAGATACACACACAAACACCCTTGTGCTGTATGACCTCCATGTATCTTAGACAGGTCTATTTAGCAGATGCAGTGTTTATGGTTTTCTTTTTGAGCTTTTGCTTATTGATCATTTTATGGAGTACATTTCTCTCTTTTACAAATTGACACCAACTGACTACTCCCACCAACGGTGACATGATATCATCAGAGGTAGAGGATGCCAGTTTTGGCACTTGTTTTGATTCACTGGGGTATTTTGGGGAAATGTTTGAACATTATCACAATCAGAGATTTGGAGAGCACTCACTCTTAAAGAAAGTTAAAGCACAGGTGCAAATTCCCAAACAGAAATGCAACAGTTAGAAATGAAGGGCAGCACCCTAATAAAGAACATTCAAACTTTAACGAGGCAAAAAAATAGGACAACGTTTCTGTCCATATATATGTTTTTAAAGCCGTACTAGGGGAATGAGCATAATTTGCCATTTGCCATGCTGATCCAGTGTGGGTTAGCAGATTTTAGATCAATTTAGGCTGGTAAAAACCAGACCAACATAGAAAAAGGCATCTGACAAGGAGACACAATCTTCCCAAAATGATTTTCTGTTTGTTTAGAACAGTGGTTCTCATCTCCTGTACTCAGGACCCACTAACAGGCCAGGATTTGATGATTTCCTTGTTAGAGCACAGGTGAGTTAATCAATCTGAATGAGCCTCTGATCACCACACCTGTGCTCTAGCAGAAAAAATCCTGGCCTGTTAGTGGGTCCTGAGGACAGGAGTTGAGAACCACTGGTTTAGAAGAAATTTTCCACAAAATAAATTATGACAAAAAAGGACTTAAGATCAATGCAGACTACCTATATCAAGTACATTTTGCAGACAATATCATACTGTTTGCCAGTAGTCCTGTAGAACTGCAAGAATGCATTGAGGAGTTACAACAGGAAAGCAAAAATGTTAGTCTGAAGATGAATATCAACAAAACCCAAGTCATGTTTAACAAATATACCATACCAAGGAAAATCACAGTAGATGGACAAGAACTAGAAGAAGCAGACAAGTATGTTTACCTTGGACAGGAAATTTCAGCAGATGGAAACCCCACAACAGAAACTGAGCAACAAATAAAATAAGAATGACAAGCATTTGGAAAACTAGTAGTGACCTATGCCTCAAGAGAAAGATTTTTGACCAATGTGTCCTCCCAGTCCTGATGTATGGCTGTAAAACATGGACACTGATTGCCAAAGCTATACAAAACCTTAAAGGGGATCTATCACCCCTATACAAGTTTGTCTACAATGGAAATTTATATAGCGACTAGTGGTATACAATTTTTTTTTTTTTTTTTAATTCATTGTTTAGCCGAAATTAAACATGTAAAGATGATCCTCTGCCCTTACTTCTGTACAGACTGTGGTTACAGCTCTGCACCACAGTCTGTCACTCTTCCTCTGCCCCCATCCCTCGATCCATCCTCCATCCCTTGATCCATCCTCCTCTGATGACAGAGGATTTCTGCATGTAGGCTGGAGCACTCTTATTGGCCATAGAGTGCTCCAGGTTACATGCAGAAATCCTCTGTCATTGGAGGAGGATGGATCGAGGGAGGGGAGTAGAGGAAGAGTGACAGACTGCATGGATGTGCATGGTTTTGTTAGCAAACCTAGGTCTATGATATTATTGAAAGAATAAATTACCTGAAATGAAAATGGGCAGGATACAGAGCAATAACACCTAACAGTAAGTAGATGGACCAAACAAATTTTGGAATGGATTTTATTCTATACTAAATGCCTAAGAAGAAGACCAAAGACAAGGTGGGTAGATGAAATTACCAAATTTGTTGGTACAAGTGGCAACAAAGGACCAAAGTTGTGAGAGGCTTGCTGGGGAGGCCTTCATCTTGCAGTGGACTGACAATGGCTTAAGATGATAGAAGAATATGTGTGTGTGTATATATATATATATATATATAAAGTAGCAATGAAAGAGAAAAGAGATCGCTACATAAATGCCTATCTATATTGCAGAAGAAAAAAATACGATACATTTTAATATATGGACGAAATTCATTATGGGTCCCATAAATATAGACCTCTTCGAAATGTATCGTCGGTATATAGACGATCTGTTGTTTATTTGGCAGGGCACGGAGCAGACTTTTTTATCCTTTAGGGATTTTCTGAATGGTAATGATTGTCAACTTGAATTTACAGCTGAATTCCAAAGAACGGAGATTGCTTTTTTGGATTTATGTCTGGGTTTTGATGAGAGTGGAGTAAAGTCTACATTATATAGAAAATCTTGTATGGGTAATTCTTTGCTCCATGCGAAGTCCTGTCACCCCAGACATACTATTAAGGCGATACCTGTTGGACAGTTTTTCCGAATACGTAGAAACTGCTCAACAGAAGAGGAATTTGAATTACATTCATCAGATTTGAGTCATCGTTTACTGCAGAGAGGGTATCCTTAGGGTTTGATACAGAGAGCTTACCATCAGGCTAAGATGAGTGATAGAGCTTCCTTAATGAGTAAAGATAAAAAGAGAAATAAACAAGAAACAGGGTCACGTTTATTTTTTGTGACGAGTTATAGTTCACAATTTAATATGATAAAGAATATTATTAAGAAACATATGCCAGTTTTGAAAAATGATCCGTCTTTAAAAATTTTATTAGATGGAGGTTGTAATTTTGTTGCTAGGAGAGCTACTACTTTAGGAGATCGTTTGGCACCGAGTTCATACAAAAGTAGGGCTACCCTAGACCCCATTTGGCTCACTACGGTTGGCATGTATGGTTGTGGGGCTAGGATATGTATGGCATGTACTTATGTCTTGGGGGGTAAGACAATAACAGCAGGTAGTACCAATAAGATCTTTCATATCTGTCAATACATCAATTGTCGTACTACACATACTGTTTATGTTATCTCCTGTAAAGGGTGTAATAAACAGTATGTTGGTCGTACTAAGAGACCCCTTAAAGAGAGAATAAGGGAGCACCTTTTAAGTATAAAAAAATGTGATTCAACGAAGCCTGTGGCCCGCCATTTTATGGATTGTGTAGGAGCTGATCTTTCAGCTTTTAGTTTTCAGGGAGTAGAGAGAGTTTTTTTGAAGGAAAGAGGGGGCGACATTGAAGCTTTGTTAAACAGAGCTGAAGTCAAGTGGATAATTAATCTGAATACGAGAGTCCCGTTTGGTTTAAATTCTACTCATGATGTGTCTCTTTATATTCACAATAACTAAAATAAAGTGTGTTTATAGCACATATAGTGTAATTTAATAGTAGATTATGGTCAGTTTGTGAATATTTTTTGTTCTTCAGGACCAAGATAACTTTTGATATATGTATTTAGGTTTAGTTATAACCATGTCTCTCCATGTGGATTTTGCTCTTTTGGTCACTCTTAGGATTTAATTTAATATGCATGAGATTTTTTAAATTTGTTTATTAAGATTTTAGTAAACATTTTTTGACGTGATAGTCATACATTTTGAATTTCACGGTGTAGGTATATTAAGATTATTTTTGTATTATAGGGATCATTTGCTCCTCGGTTTAAAGGGGAAGATATAAATGATCTTATTTATATTAGCTATTTATTCTTTTTTATATGTCTTCACATATTTGATCATTTGATCATTTCAGGGTGTGATTACACTTTATTATAAGCTTTTTTTCTTTGGAGATTCGGAATATATTTTGCATTATGCTTAAGATATTCTCCTAGTGATTTGTAGGAGGTTCACTTTTCTCTCACTTGTTTCAGGGAGATAATGTGAGTTTGAATTTTCAGGTGTTTAAGGGGTTAAAATAAAATAAAGTTAGTTTAAGAGGTAACAATTGCTTACTCACCCATTCATGTTGGATTTGGTTGTTTTGATTGGACGATTCAAATTCTAATTTAAGCTACAGTCTTAAAATATTCTGCTAAAGATCTATTGGTCTCAATACAGTGTCTCTGCCGGTAGCACTGATTAGTTACTGATCCAGAGAAAATGATAGTTTCCAAAGGAGTGGTTAAAATCACAAAAATTTGGCTATCTTCCATAGCACACAGAATGCAGAGAAAGGTTGTGCAAGTTCACTGTTATCAAAAGAGCACAAAGTCTATCAAAGTCAGTGTAAATGTCAACGAAAAATTATGCAGCTATACACTTAACGTGAAATGCACTCACTGTTTCTGATAGAGGTAATAACTTGGGTGCACCTCCAAAAAGTAGGTTCATACAGTTCAGTAATGTGGAAAGTATTCACAGGATGCTTTGTAGGTGAAATACCAGTGGTTTATTAGATTGATGTTTTGGCCAGCACTTCTGGCCTTTATCAAGTGATGCCCTTTGTATTTGTATATCAAGTTCATCTTCTCTATATCCTCTGTGTAGTAGTCTATTTTTTTAAGTCTTGTAATTATTTGGAATTCCAGTGCGGGTCACTGTTGTTCCTAATTACCATAATCATCTGGGAGTATGGCATTCCCCTTGTAGTGTGCCCTGGGTGGAAACTATTTCTATGTAATAATGTGTTTTTATCAGTTGGCTTCCTGTAATTAACGGACTGTATTTCATGATTCTCTATCCATAATGTCACATCTAAAAATTCAGTGGAATGATGGTCAACCTTGTGTTTAAACCGTATAGGTGTAAGCATTTCATCAATGTTTGTAAAAAACTCTGTGACGTCTTGTTGTGTGCCAGTCCAGATCCAGATCCCTAGATTTAATTAATTTAGTCATAGAAGAAGTTATAAGAGAACTCAGTATTACAAAATGGGTAAAGTGAGGTACAGTGTTAGCCATAGAAAATGTAGGAGACTAGCAGAATAAAAAAGTATGCCTTTATTGGCTAACTGAGTGACTTTGGCTGCAAGCTTTCAGGACAACTAGGTCTCTTTTTCAGGAATAATAAAAATGAAGACTGAATTCACAAAACATGACTTTAAAACTCATTCACATAATTTTAACATCTAACCCATTGACTGGCAAAGAGGCATCCACTACACTGCAACACAATGCATTGGATACCTCTGTGGCACCCAAAGGGTCAAACTCTACGCTATCAGTGTAGGCTATAAATTATCATGCTCTAGGCTCTGTTACAGCTATTTGAAGTAGACTAGAGAAAACAAACAAGATTAATTACCCTTTTCATGCTCCAGTGAAATTGACCAGAGATGGCTAGTGTGACGATACAGCCCTGGCTTCTCTGCCACGGAAGGTATAGCAGTTCAGGCACGTTATCATCTGTGGGTTTCTTTCGCTAATCTGCACAGCTAACCGCTATATTAAACACTAAGAACCGGTACTTTGAGTCACATATCCACCGGCAATGCAGGATATACTGCACTGATAGCTCGATTCGTATAGGATATTCTATCTGTCTAGTCCCCTGGCACTTCTCTATGAGTAACTGCTCTATAGTGGATGACAAACAGCAATATACTTGGATACTTCAGGGAGAGACAAACAAGCTCACAAACTACTTTATTTTCAACCAACACAGCATTTTAATACAGTTCAGAGAAAGGGGCAGTCACCACATGAAAAAAACATGATATGCTGGCTTTAACATCAGACAAAGGTTATTAAAGGGGGAAGGTGGACACAAGACTCTAATGACCTCCTGTAGAAATCTCTGGGGGGAGGGGGGTTAGCACAACCAAGGGACAATTCAGCCTAGCAGCAACCCTGTATACATTACCAATGAATAGCTGTTCGCACCATAAAACAATCAAGCTCAGCTGATAATTCTCCAAACACCATAGGAGTGCACAACCCATCACTTACAATGAGATGCGCAGCCACCTTCAATATTTTTTGGGGCTTCTTTGAGAAATCTATAGTTTACACCCAGGCTCTAAGGCATAACAGCATATGCTCTGAGACTTCTGACTGAGACCAACATCTTAAAAATCTCAGGAGAGAGTTTATCAGTCAAGGATATAATGCCAGGTTCACAGACCTCCAAATTCACAGAGCCATCAGTGTACCCAGAAGAAAACTCCTGGAATACAAACAACCACAGGAGGATAACAGAGGGCCATTAGTAGTCACCTACAACCCACAGCTTGAAGTATTGTGTAAAATCTCAAATGAGCTCTAAACAATACTACATACTGATGACAGGTTAAAAAGAATATTTCCAAGACCTCCTCTCCTTTCCTATAAACAGCACCCCAACCAGAAGCAATTTGTTGTGGAGAGCTCAAGTACAAATGCAACAGAAACTATACCTATACGTAGAACGGATAAGGTGCCCATACCACATTCTCACAGAAACCACAATATCAAAGGCAATTTCTCCTTTGGCTCATCTAATGTTGCTTACCTCATCGTGTATGTGAAATGTGAACATGACTGTACGTGGGTGAGACAGGACAGACTCTGAGAAAAAGAATGAATTCTCATAGGTCCAGTTTGAACAACAGAGGAGATACCCCAGTTGGTCAACATTTCTGCAGTACAGATCACAGCATTAGAGATCTCAAAGTGACTATACTGATGTGAAATTTTAAGACACAGAGAGACAGAATGCTCTGAGAATATAAAGCGATATAACATTACAACAAACCAAAGTTGACCGCATCGCTTACAAAATGTAGTGACTTAAAACAATCATAAATAAAAAAATGTAATCTTTATTTCTTCAATTAGAATGCATCTTGCTATTCAAGGGCTGTAGGTGTTATACAGGAGGCAACAAAAGGGGATGAACACAGGAGTAGATGAAGATGTTAATCTGATCAATGCTTTTCGCGTATAAAAGGCTTAGTTTTTATCCTTAGATCAACTCACTATAACTTCCTTTTACTTAAAAACCTGGGTAACTAATCAACAGAAAAAGAACATCCCTCTTGTTAAATTATCACCAGTTGCATCAGAAGTGCAATCCTTGATTGACAGTCAGTAGCCCACAACAACGTCGGCCAAAACTCTCCCAGATAAAGGGAACGTGCAATTGTAATATTCTGTTAGTGTGTCAACTCACATTTAAAGAGGCCTTCAGTATATTCTAGCTTAATAGCGATAACACTAACATGCCACTTTATAAATTAACCCTTTGAATGCCAGAGGGGTATGTAATGCATTGCTCTGCAATGCATTGCGTACCCCTCTGGAACTCACAGGGTTAAAGCCTACAGTATTGCAAACCGATTCTAGTCCTGTCACAGTGGAATGGAAGATATTTGCAACTTTCATGAATCTGTAGAAATGATATCTGCCACACCTGTAAGCACCAACAGTGGATAGCCAAGTTTTAGATGTCTTTTTTCAATCATTAATAAACATGCTTGGTAATATAGAATTCCCCATTGTGGGTCCTACTTTGGACACAAACTTCTTTTGATATTTGGGTTGGTTTTTCCTGGTTTACAATCGGTGTAAGGACATGGGCAGTGTCTACAATAGTCTCAATAACTTTTTCATTGTGAGTTGAAATGTCTGTGTTTGGATAGAGGTGCAGCTGTTAGGGACCAGGAACCAGACAGACACAAAAATGTAAAATGCAAAACACCTTTATTAAAATAACAAAAGCCTGATTAGCCGTTTCTGCAGCCCCATTCGATTGTGGGTGGTATGCCAAGGAGGAGAGTTGGATACCAAGTTCTGCACAGAAGGCCCTCTAGAATCTCGAGACAAACTGGCTACCCAAGTTGGAAATTATGACTTTGGGAACCCCATGTAGCAGACAGACCTCTTTGATAAAGACTGTAGCCAACTCTTTAGCAGATGGGAGTTTTTGAATGGTATGCAGTGGATCATCTTAGCGAATCGGTCTGCAACCATGAGGATGACTGTGTTACCATTGGACAGCAGGAGGTCAACAATGAAGTCCATGGCAAGGTATGACCATGGCTTCTCCCCATTGGGTATGGGTTGTAGAAGGCCCACTGAAAGGTGATGGGGTGATTTGGTCTGCACACAGACTGGACAGGCAGAGACAAAGTCAGCAATATCACTCTTACGTTTTGGCCACCAGAAGAGATGGGAAATCAACCAGAGAAGTTAGTTCTTTTCGGGATGCCCTGCTGACTTCGTAATATGGTAGGTTGAAGTACCTTGGTACGGAGGTTAATAGGTATGAAACAGTGTCCAGTGGGAGTCTTAGCAGGTGCATTTGCTTGGGCGGCCTGTATTCTCTCCCCAAGGGGTACGTATGGTGGCCAGTACTCGGTCCGGAGGAATAATAGGACTAGGAGAACTCTCCTCCTTAGTGCCAGAGAACTGTCTAGATAGGGCATCAACCCAGACATCTTTGGTAACCGGCAGGTACGAGACCACATAATTGAAATAAGAAAAAAATAAGGCCCATCGGGCCTGCCTTGGAGACAAGAGCTAAGCCTCGGACAGGTATGTGAGGTTTTTATGATCTGTGAGGATTAGGATTGGCATGGAAGTTCCCTTGAGCAAATGTCTGGATTCTTTGAGAGCAATTATTATCGTCAGCAACTCACGGTCACCAATTTCATAGTTGCACTCCGCAGGACTTAGCTTTTCGGAGAATTACCCACACGGATACAACTGACTTTCAGGAGTAGGACGTTGAGACTGGAGGGCACCCACTCCTGTCTCAGATGAATCGACCTCTAGTACGAATGGAAGCTCGGGTTTCGGGTGTGCCAAAATGGGTGCTGCGGCAAAAGCGGATTTTAATTAGTCAAATGCTCTGATGGACTCCGGGGACCAGTGAGTGGAGTTACCATCTGTTTTGGTAATGTCGGTAAGGGGTTTAACCATAGAGGAAAAATTGCGGATAAACTTCCTGTAGTAGTTAGCGAACCCAAGGAAACGTTGGAGAGAGCGGAGACCTACGGGTCACAGTCACTCGAGAAGAGCCGAGAGTTTCTCAGGGTCCATAGCGAAACCAGCCGCTGAGATTACATACCCCAAGAAGGTGACCTGTTTGTGGTGGAACTCACACCTCTCCAATTTGCAAAATAGGTTATTCTCTCTTAATCTTTGCAGAACGTGGGCTACATCTGCATGGTGGCTTTCCATGGAGGCAGAATGGATCAGAATGTCGTCTAAGTATACCACCACGCATTGTTGGAGCATGTCCCAGAGGACATCATTTATGAATTCCTGGAAAACCCCGGGAGCTTTGCAGAGACCAAAGGGCATTACAAGGTATTTGTAATGCCAACTTCTGGTGTTAAATGCGGTTTTCCATTCGTGGCCCTCCTTTATCCTTACCAAATTATACGCCCCTCGCAGGTCAAGCTTATTAAACACCTTGGACCTCTTCTATCGATCAAACAGCTTGGTAATAATAGGCGTTTTTAATGGTTATACGGTTGAGCCCCCTGTAATCAATACAGGGTCTCAGTTCTCCACTGTTTTCTTTACGAAGAAGAATCCAGCACCAGCGGGAGAGGAGGACTTGCGGATGAACCCCCAGGACAGGGCATCCGCAACATACTCCTCCATGGCTTTATTCTCCATGACAGAAAGAGGATTGCACCCGGTTGCAGTTCAATGGTACAATCATATGGGTGGTGAGGTGGGAGCTCAGCAGCCCAGCCCTTATCGAATACGTTTCGGAACTCTTGCTACTCTTCAGGCAACAATTGTAAGATTTCATGATGGAGAGCCCCTACAGCCATAGACAAAAGAGCGGTTTTGTGGGCGACCTGCGGCAGCTGTGGGGGTCTGCTATCAATCTCCTCAATGACAAGTGGAGTAGTATGGAGCTACATTGGAATGGAGTGCTTCTGGGCAAAGGCACTGTCAATAAAGAGGCCCACTGCACCGGAGTCCGTAAGTGCCTCTGTAATAGGAGAGCCCAACGGAGACTAGTGATTTATCCTTCTGGATAGCTGGGGATGCTGAGACTCCACCTAAGGTCTGTCCTCTATAGAACCTTAGATGCAGGTGTTTCACTGACGTGTGGTGCAAATTCGCAGCAGATGCCCTGACTTACCGTAGTAAAGGCACAGGCCATTCCTCCTCTTGAAGGCCTTTTCCAGCACTGAAAGAGGAGTGAACCCAAGCTGCATGGGCTCCACATCACTTGAGGTCTCGAGACTAGGAGGAGCAGGAGGAGAGGGAGGCATGGGTGGGGACAAAAAGCTTGGGGCTATACGGATGGGATACATCCACAGACACTCCCTAAAGGAAGATCTCTCACGGATTCGGGAGTCAATCAGGATGCAATATGAGATCAGTTCCTCAAAATCTCTGGTGAATTCCTGGGCTGCATACTCATCTTTAACCATATCCAATAGCCCATTAGAGAAAGCAGCCATGGGAGCCTCCTTATTCCAACCAACCTTGGCTGCCAGGGTACAAAACTGTATGGCATAATTCAAAACTGTCCTTGTACCCTGCCGGATGGACATAAGTTGCTTGGCAGCCAAGGTGGAGTAGCCTGGTACATCAAATACCCTTTTAAAGGATGCCACAAACTCAGGGTAATTGGGTACTATTGGTTTCTGCATCTCCCAAAGGGGATTAGCCCATGCCAAGGCTCTGTCAGAGAGTAAGGAAATCACCTTACTCCTGTCAGACGGGAAAGCCTGTGGTACCATCTCCATATAGATACCGACCTGGTTCAGGAAACGTCTGCACTGGTTAGGGTCACTCCCATAATGCTGGGGAAGCAGGGCCAACCCAGTCATGCCTCTCGCAACATTGGAATCACCATTGACAGCCGGAGCAGGGGCGGTAGCAGCTATAGGGACAGACTGCGCCGGAGGCTGCTGAGGCAGTGGAGCTTGATGCGTAGTACAGAACAACAGAGTCTGGAGGGCTACCGGTCCAGGACTGAAGGAGCGGAGGGGGAGAGAGAAATGGGTATCGCTGTGCTACATTAACAAAATAGCCAGCCAAGGGAGGGCACCGAAACATACTTTTTTTTACTTGGGCAGTAAGTGGTGAGCAGGGGGGGGGGGGGGGCGATGCGCCCCCAGATAATGTGCGCCCTAGGCCAACATCTACCTTGCCTATAGGTGGCGCCGGCCCTGGCTATGGCGTTATGTAGCATTCCTTTCTTCTATGCCTAATTTAACACAATGTTCTGTTTGGCATATGTGCTTTGCTGGTGAAGAATTTCCACCAGTATGCATTATAGCAATGATACTCTTTACGCATACCTTAACATGCAGGCCGTTTGCCAGTTAAGAAACCGCTACATAATTTTCTTATAAATTTAACACATTAAATTAAATTTTCCCTTAAAAACTGAGTGCCATGGGGTGTGCAATGCATTGCTTATCCTCTATTCTGCTAGGATGTGAGTGTAACACTCCAAACATGTATTTACTGGATTAAACTGTTCTGTAAGGATGTTTTCCTCTCTAAATATAGAAAAAAAATATGTTAGAGAACAAATAAACTACTAACTTTCACTTTATTTATTTTTTTTTATCCACAGATTAGGACTTTTGAACAGAGTCATGGGTTAGGGTATGGGACCCTATATTCCATCAAGGATCCCAAGAGAGAATTCATGCAGCTTACAGCAGGAGACACCTTGCACTACATCATGAGTATAATGTGAGTAATGTACAAAACAGGTGTGTTTGTGTGTGCAAATGTGTGTGTTTCTGTGTGTGTGCATGTATCCGTGCATGTGTATGCATGTGTGTAGGACCACAATAACAATTCTTTAAAGAGATAGTAACATTCAATAAAACAACTGAGTAAAACAACAGCCTATTAATGAGATATGTTTTATACAAAATCTATTGCAGCTCAAACTTGCATTTCTGGGTGCAGTACTTCCATGCTCTGAAATATTATAGTGGCATTCAGCCACTGACTCTAGCTATAAATTGATTGTTATAAGAACAGCACCACCATAACATTTTAGGTCGTGGCAGTAATGGACCCAGAAAAAATCAGGTTTGAGTTGCAATATCTTTTTAACCAAACATCTTTCCATAGTGTAAGTGCCCACAATTTACTTAGCAGGAAAACCCCTGCAAAATATATTTTTCCATATTTAGCATTTCTATCCCTTTAAGTTATGTGACCTTATTCATCAAGCATAGGTGGCGCAAACCAGCTGTTGAATTTTCCACAAATTTCCATTGATTTAAAGGCTCATAGCCTCTTGTTAAGTCTCCATTTATAGCAATAAGAAATTTGGAAATTCTAATTTGATAACTGTTCTTATGTTGGTTTGTCCCAGAACTGCTCCACCCTTCCTTTGTGCTTTGTCCATACTGACAAAGTGGCGCACAGCAACTGTAAAGTTCTTTGTCAGATGCAGCACAGCGAAGTCCTGTCTTTGCAGCTGACTACCATTGTTCCAATCATGCCTTAGTAGACTTGCTAAAACAGCGGCTCTCAATCTTTTTCTTCTCAGTGCACCCCTAATACACAGTCTGAGATTTTCAGGGTAACCTTAACATTCTATAGGTCATCTGTCAAGAACATAATGACAAATAGTTATATACATAGTCATATTTACATGTCTCATTCAGAACCACAAAAACAAACATATTGTGCATTACCATTTCCATATACGTTTGAAATTCAACATTCATGTCTTCTAAAAGTCTTTATACAAAAAGTGGTACCAAAAGTGGATGTCTGGGGCACCCCAAAATGTCACGGCACCCTGCCTAAGAACCATTGTTCTACAAATTAATGTGTGGGTGGCACCATAGGACATTCAACCACCCCTGTGTGTTTTAGGGTGGGAGTGATGGGAGATACCATCCACTTCAGTATGGCTAATACATCTGTAAATGTGGAGCAATTCTGGAGCAAGTCAACTGCACCATTGGGATCAAACAAAAATCCCCCAAATTGTCATTGATTTAAATGTAGATTTTAACTATGTGAATGCTAGAGAGGGCCCCAATGCTTACTTGGGAACTTTTTTTTGTTGTGGATTCCCCTGAGAGTGGAGTCCTGTGGTGCCGCTGGGGGAGAAAAATTATGTGATTTGTGTCAAAAAGGGGTGGGGCTTAATTGTAAGTGGGCAGAGCCTATGAAGTGACAAAAAAATTATAATGAAAAGGCTGGGGAAGGAGGACAAGTGGGAGGTAAATGGGAGGAACAGGCTGATAAGGAAAATAAGTGGGCAGAGTTTCACTAGAAACTCCCCACATCCAGAGAGTCAGCCTCTGCCCCAGAGACCCGGTAATGCAGAGTCAAAACTGGAGTCTCCGGGGCAAATCCAGAGAGTTCCCAGCTATGCTCCAATGCAATACATTCAATAAGTGGGTTAAACATTTAAATATGTTTTTTGTTATTTATTCCACATTTCTCCTCACTGAGACTGAGATATTATGCAGAACTAGAGCAATTCTGGAACAAACCATTTACATCATAGGGGTCACATACAAATGACCTCATTTAAATCAGTGGAAATGTAGGGAATTTTTATTTGTCCCCTGTGGGTGGTTTGCTCTACAATTCCTCAATTTCTACTTAGTGCATCAGCCACAGTGTGTGGTGGGTTGCGAGGAGACTCATATTATTTGCACTGTCTAGACCTTGGTCAGCTAATGCTAGAGGTAAGGGAATCTTCTCCGTTAATCCTTTGATTACAAAAAAGGATATGAGATAAATTGCTCTGCAATGCTTTGCACATCCCTATAGCACCCAGTGGGTTAAAGGGATAGTAATACTTCGTTTTATCTTTATTTTATTTTGTAGGCATTAAAAAAACATGAAGAACGATACAAGTCTTATCTCTCAAACCTTTATGGTTTAAGAGATATTCACAAGCAAAGTATCCCCCCCCCGTTCAGCCAGATCAGAAGGGAGGTGCCCAGGTAGACTGCAGAGAGGAACAATCTTCAATTAAGATAAGGGAAAAAGCTGAAAAACTTGTCAAGGGGGGAAGGGCTTTCATTGTTTTCATACAAAGAAGATTGTCCCCTGCTGTTATCTGTCTGGTCTTACAACCAGATTCACATCTGAGATGAGATGGCTTACACTAGGAAAAAGGGGTGGGAGGGGGAAACTTTGCTTGTAAATATCTCTTAAACCATAAAGGTTTGAGAGATAAGACTTATATCGTTCTTCATGTTTTTTTTAATGCCTACAAAATAAAATAAAGTTAAAACGAAGTATTACTATCCCTTTAGGCATGTTTTTCCTTGAGCCTCCATAGCACTTTGGGCCATATGCACAAAAAAAGTCAAACAATTTTGTGGCAAATCCAAGACATCATATGGACCAAATAAAATTATCCATTAATTTAAATGGAGTGTTTAATCTTTTCAATGCTAGTGAGTCCTCAAAAGTATTAGAATGTGAACAATTGCAAAGTGGTTCAAAGACCAGAAAAAAATTCCAGCTCAGTCTGAATTGATTCAGAGTGGATCACAAAATAGGAGGGGAAGAGAGGGATGGTGAAGAGGGGTAAGGACAAGGAAAGAGACATAATGCATTGGTGGTGATGGTGGTGGTGGGGCGGAACAGCAATTCTGTGAGAAAGAGAGGGGGTCGGGGGGGAGATACACTAAGGGTTGACGTAATGGTGAAGCGTGTCTGGTGATGTGTGGCACTGGCTATCTGTTTGCCATGGAGAATATGCACACCACATGTACACTAAGAATTATTTGTGCAAATGGAGGGGAAGACACTTCAATCATTAAACATTCTGGTGTGTTAGGCAGGGCAAGCTGGGAAACATAGAGTATGCAGTCACACTTCAGCACCAAGAACATAACCAGCACTCCCTTTAACCCTTTTTAGTGCCATAGGGATGAGCAAACCACTGCTCTGCAACAATGCATTGTACACCCCTGTGGCACTCAAAGGTTATAACATAAATAATCCCCTGTCCAGCTTCAAAGATCATTCACAGACACCAGTGAAGCAGCTGTTAAATGTAGCACCTCCTCTGGCGCTTCTGCCCTTACATGAACCTGCTGATCAGCTGTTTGAAATCCATAGCAGGCTACCTGCCGATATGCTGATTCATGTAAGGCAAGGCACTTGACTAGGCATTAAGATTGTTACTTCATGAGATAATAATGTTTACCCCTGAAGTTTCCTCTACCATTGATAAACATGGATGACTCTGAGGAAACTAACAAAAAGGCCACATGATGTGCATATAGACACTCAAAATGCTTTATGTGCAATACAGTTAATTTGCATAAAAGGTAATTTTACATCTCTTGTACGTCATAATTTTGCACTAACCCCTCCTATTAATAACCCCTTACTTACCATAATAATGACCAGACAGTCCTAATGGCCCTTTTGTATTTTGTACATTTCTTCAAGTTACTGTAACTTTAATCAGTTATGGACATCTCAGCATAGGAAAACTTGAGCATTACTAGTATATTCTCAGACTAAAGCAGGCAGAATGCATTAGCCTACTCAACCCTGTAAGGACCAGAAAGGGTTTCAATCCATTGCAAAACAATGCATCACCCACTCCACTTGTCCTTAAAGGGTTAATATTATAATGTGCAGAGAGTTTGACATCCTGAAGTCCTGCTGTCAGCTGTCTTGTCCAACTCCATGGATATGACATCCAGGACTGACTGAAGATGCTATAGGATTTATTATTAGGAGGGGGGGCTATCTCTCCTTTAACCCTTTGAGTGCCAGTGGCACTCAAAAGGGTCAATTCTTCTCATGAGTACATTTCATAAATTGTACTACATTTCAGGAAGAAACTGTCAGTCATGTTAGGAATTCAATGTGCTGGAGACCCCGCTAGCATTCAAGGGGTTAAAATCAATAGGGATTGTTTGAATATTTATTTCCTTGCTGTAATGCATGTGTTTAGCTCCATAATGGCTGTATTTTGCTTTCTGCCCTGCTACCTAATGGTTTTGATAAAAGATGAGACTGATGTTGAGGTGCTTTTTCATATTCTCTTCAGAAATATTAGTGTTGGGCCCCATGTGCATAATGGTGGATGGACGCCAATAAGGATATTCAACACATACTTTTTTATATCATTTTAGAATAATAATCCTCTACTTTATATACTACTAGCAATAGTGGCACAGCTTTGCCCTGCCGTTATTAAAACAATAACTGGCTTGTTGAATTTTCAGTGTTTAGCTCTTATGGCTCCAAAATGTATGCAACGCATTGCAAAGTATTACACAACTCTTGATCAGTGAACATGAGAGTGTGTGTGCATACAGTATTTGCATGTAGTCTATAGCATTTTGTATATAACGTACTGTGTTTGGTGTATAGCGCTCTATGTATAGCATTTTATGTATAGAGTTGGCTTTTTGAGTACTGCATTTGACGTATTGCGTTTTGGTGTCTTGCATACAATGTATTGTGTATAGTGCTGTGTGTTTGGCATATTGCGTTTTGCATATTGTGTTTTGTGTTTGTCGTTTTGCTTTTTACATATTGTGTTTTGAGTTTGGCATTTTTCATATTGCTTATAGTGTGTGACGTAAAGCGTATGATGAATGGTGTTTGGCCTATGATGTATTGCATATGGCGTATAGCATTTGGCATATTGCGTTTTGCATATGGCATTTAGTGCTTAGCGTATGGTGTTTGAAGTATGGCGTGTAGCATGTTGCATTATGCATATAGCGTGTGCATATTGTTAGCAATTCTACTAGCACCCACAATTGGTGTGGAATAAGGCTTCTAGGGAACTACAGCAATGAAGCTGGCATGAAATGAATAGGGTTCGCGGCTCGAGTTCGGAAGAGCCCTATTGCAGTGCCCTTGCTGCAGCCGTAGCTGGATTAAAGTTGCTGGCCGCGAAGCCAGATGTCTGACCCCAGTTGAGCCGGGGCCGGGACCTGGATAAGCACCCCTCAGACTTGTAATCTGCTGTAGTTCCCAAGGAAATGGACAATTCGGACCCAATTGGCAGGCCCAAGAACCGGGAGAAAGTAGCCAGAGGCTACCCTGGAACTGCCAGCTTAACTTGACCAGGCCCAACCCCAGGAACCCTGGACCAAGAGGGGGTTGTCCTGTGAGCCCCAGAAAAAGGTTGCCCCTAACAACGTCCAATCACAACCCAAAACCTTACCCCCGCCTATGTCATTGGCTGCACGGGGTAGCAGGGAAGTGAATAGCAGCCTGACCAGCTGCAGGGGAAAACCAAGGGAACCAGGCCCAAGCCCTTGCGTCACTAACCCCGCCGAAGGCAACAGCAGACGGGGCAGGAAAAGGGAAACTTACCAGGGAGGACCCACCTGGTATCACGGAACCTGGCCCCGAAGCTAGGGAGTGGAGCACCAAGCGGTGAACAGGCAGACAATCGGGCAGACCAAGATCAAAGGCCCCCGGAAGACGCGAGCGCTCGGAGACACCGGGCACCCGCAGAAGTAACTGAGGCTGAACAGCACCAACCTAGGACGGCTGAAGCAGCGGGTCCGTGACAAGGCGAACCAACCGGAGGCTCGAGAGCGTGGCGCCAGAACGGCGAGAGCCTAAAATACAGCCACCTAGGAGAGGTGACTGGGCTCCAGAAGACAAAACATCGGAGGGGGCAAACACAGGAACAACCCAAGGCAGCTACATAGTCCGGGTCAGAGGAGGAGGGGCAGCTGGCAGGAAACCCAGGATGATCCAGAGGTCAGACAAGCCCAGAGCAGGAGCAGCAGCGGGGTGAAGCAACTCAGGAAACAAAACAACAAACAACAATAATCAGGCAACCGGAAACAGGAAGGCAGCTACTAAAAAGGCTACCAAAGCCAATCCGGAACAAGCTGGATCAAAGGTCAAGAGCAGGCACAAAGGTAACAGTACCTCCCCCTCAACGGGAGACCCCTGGTCGACCAGGCTTATCGGGGAAACGTCGATGAAAGGTACGAAGCAAGGCAGGAGCATGGAGATCACGAAAAGAAACTCAAGAACGCTCCTCCGGACCATAACCTTTCCAATGGACCAAGTACTGGAGAGAACCCCGAACCCGCCGAGAATCCAGTATTCTTTGAACAATAAACTCAGGATGACCATCAACCATGACGGGCTTAGGGGGGCGAGAAGAGGGGAAAAAACGACCACGTAGAGCAGGCTTCAATAAGGACACATGGAAAGAATTATGGATCCGAAGGGAGGAAGGCAACACTAAAGCAAAGGTGACAGGAGACAATTTCCTCAAAACCTGGAATGGGCCAATGAAGCGAGGACCCAATTTAGGCGATGCCTGTCGAAGACGAAGATGGGAAGTGGACAACCAAACCATCATCCCGGGCCGAATCCTAGGGGAGGGACGGCGACGTTTATCTGCCAACCTCTTGCTCCGCGAAGACACAACAGTTAACCGGGAATGAAGCTTATTCCAATGATCATGAAGATCGGAAACCAAAGAGTCCGCCGCAGGAACCCCCACAGGCCGAAAATCAGGAAAGGAACGAGGGTGATAACCCCCCGCCGCAAAAAACGGAGAACAGAGGAGAGCAGCATGTTGGGAATTATTAAAGGCGAACTCCGCCAAGGGAAGAAGGCGGGACCAATTATCCTGACTATCGTTGATGTAATGCCGCAGATAAATCTCTAGAGTTTGGTTCGTACGCTCAGTTTGCCCGTTGGTTTGGGGATGATAGGAAGATGAAAACCGAAGATCGATGCCAATAAGCTGGCAAAAGGCTTTCCAAAAATGAGAAATAAACTGAGAACCTCTATCTGAGACAACCTGCAGCGGCAGGCCATGAAGGCGGAAAATCTCTCTCAGAAAAATAACGGCCAACTCTTTAGAGGAGGGGAGACCTGGAAGCGGAATAAAATGAGCAGACTTGGAAAATCGGTCCACCACCACTAGAATGGTGGTGAATGACTGCGAGGGAGGGAGATCAACAATAAAATCCATGGCCACATGAGTCCAAGGCTGATGAGGTATGGGCAACGGACGAAGGAGGCCAAAAGGAGGATGTCTAGAAGGCTTATTTTTAGCACAGGATGGGCAAGCTCGTACAAAATCTGAAACATCAGATAAAAGAGAAGGCCACCAGAAGTCCCGCTGAAGCAATTCCAGTGTCTTAGGAATGCCGGGATGTCCCGCAGTCGGATCCGAATGAAAATGAAGAAGAACCTCCGGACGAAACCATGGAGGAACAAAGAGTACTCCCTGAGGTTTATCAGAAACGGACGGAGTCTCAGACTGAGCCTTAGAAATCTCCTGTAGAGTTCGAGAAGAAATGGCCGAAACAATCTGACTGGGGGGAATAATGAAGTCAGGACTCGTCTCTGGAGTAGCCAAAAAAAGTCGAGAAAGTGCATCAGCTTTCTTGTTCTTGGAGCCTGGGATATACGTGATCACCAAATTAAATCGAGTAAAAAAAAGAGCCCATCGGGCTTGACGAGGGTTTAAACGCTGAGCGGTTTCTAAGAACTGAAGGTTCTTATGTGTTACGGTTTTTAGGACACTCAGACCAATAAGTGAAAATAAAACACACTTTATTAAAGTGAATAATGACAATTACGCCCTCTAGAGGCGGTAGGTAATACACAGATAATGTAAACTGAGATAATACAAGGAAAATAGTATTATGGACATAAATGCAAATCAGTATGCACTAGGATGATATTGGCCCCAAAGGGGTTAAAGTCCAAATTATAGTCAATCTCAGATGTGGAAGTTTGACACGCCCTTGATGTAAAATAGGCTGTGCTGTACAGACGATGTTCATCAGGTGCTGAGGAACGAGCTGCCTTGCCAAGGTGGTAGATGATAAGCAGAATGGGTAACAACTTAGCCCCCACGGGCGTAGCTACAGGAACTGCTTTAGTATGTGCAAGTGCGAATAGCCCCTTAGGGCAATATGGAAACCGGCCTGCAGTGCAAGAGCTAATAGCCTCCTCAGGCGTAATCGAATGCAGTAATACTAGAGCCAGAGCCACTAGCCCCCTAGGGCGAAGACCAGATAAGCCAACACTGAAGCCTTTCTGCCAACACTCTGTGTATATGATCTCATCGGTAACCAACACCGGAGAGCCTTAAGCGCCCAAACGGCCCAAACTTTGTGAACACTCTGCAACGTTAGACTAGAGTTGCCGACGGAGAGCAGCCAACTCAGCAGCAGTATCACTTGTAGCGAGGCTCGTACTGGAGATAGAGAGAGTGAATATGAGGCAGCACTGCAGGAGTTAAAATGCACGTTTACTCGAGGCTTCAGTGCTACTGCAAGGTTCTGTAACGTTACTCGAGGCTTCAACGCTACGATCAGGCTCTGCAAGGAGAGGAAGGCCCACAGACTACACACAGCTCTGCACTAGAACGAGGCACAGCACTATCGAAGGAATCACCAGGCAAGGCAATGGCACACTCGTGGGCAGCAGGGACTGGAAAATGTCGCGACGGCAACAACTGGAACGCAGGTCACTGGAACAAGCTGGAAGTCGATCTTCGGAGCAGGAAGTCAGCCGGACCGGGTCATACACAGGCAGGAACGTCAGACTAGCCGGGTCAGGATCCAAGGGTGGTCCGCAGACGAGCCGGGTCATACACAAGCAGGAACACTGGAGAATGGTCAGGACAAGCCGAATCGGTACACAGGAACTCAGAATACAGGAACACAGCAAAAGCACTACTGGCTCAGGAACACCACGAAAGGGCAACTGACATAAGAGATAGCCAGGTATAAAAAGGTCATCAGGAGGCGGGTCAAACTCAGTCAGCAAATCAGTGACATCCACAACAGAGAGTGACAGGAATCACAGGTACTGTGATATTATGATCCGTAAAAACAAGAACCGGATGCGAGGCCCCTTCCAGAAGATGACGCCATTCCTCTAGTGCCAGTTTGATCGCCAAAAGTTCTCTATTCCCTACGTCATAATGACGCTCGGCGTCCGAAAACTGTCTGGAAAAGAAGGAGCATGGGTGAATTTTAAGCGACTCCGAGTCTCGTTGGGATAAGACTGCCCCCGCCCCCACTTCCGATGCGTCAACTTCCACTAGAAATTGTCTAGTAGGATCGGGGAAAGACAGCACTGGTGCAGTAGAAAAAGCCTTCTTCAATCTCTGAAATGCCGAGACGGCAACAGGGGACCAGTCCTTAGGATTGGCATTCTTCCTAGTAAGAGAAGTGAGAGGAGCAATAATTTTTGAAAAGTTCCTGATAAATTTACGGTAATAGTTGGCAAAACCTATAAATCGTTGAAGACCCTTGAGAGAAGTAGGACGTGGCCAGTCTGCCACTGCTTTAACCTTCTGCGGGTCCATGTCAATCCCAGTAGGGGATATAACATACCCCAAGAAGGTAATTTGATGAACCTCAAACAAACATTTCTCGGGTTTAACGAAAAGTCGATGCTCCCTCAGACGTTGAAGGACTGACCTAACATGACATCTGTGCAGGGCCAACGAGGAAGAGAAGATTAATAGATCATCCAAGTAGACCACCACATAGACGAGCAATATATCACGAAAGATGTCATTCATTAAGGTCTGAAAAACGGCAGGTGAATTACAAAGGCCAAAGGGCATTACCAAATACTCGTAGTGCCCAAAACGAGTATTAAACGCCGTTTTCCATTCATCTCCGTGCCTAATACGCACCAAATTATAAGCTCCCCTAAGATCCAATTTAGAGAAAATGACAGCACCCCGGAGGCAATCCAGAAGTTCAGGAATAAGGGGCAAAGGATAAGTGTTCTTGATAGTTATCTTATTCAGGCCCCTATAATCAATACAGGGGCGCAAGGTCCCATCCTTTTTAGAAACAAAAAAGAACCCGGCACCAGCGGGAGAGGATGAAGGTCGTATAAACCCTTTGGAGAGGTTCTCCTCAATATAGGCTGCCAGAGCTTTAGTCTCAGGACCAGACAATAAAAAGGTACGGCCCTTAGGAGGAATAGTGCCCGGAAGGAGGTCAATTGCGCAGTCGTATGAACGATGAGGTGGAAGAACGTCTGCCCTGGTCTTAGAAAATACTTCAAGAAAATCATGGTACTGAGGGGGAACGTTCTCCAAAATGGAAGGAGCCTTGTCTACTGAAGCTAAAACAGGAACCACCGAGGAAAGGCAACTGGTTGAACATGCCGAGCCCCAGGCCTTAATTTGGCCAGAAGACCAACAGATGACCGGATTATGTTGACGTAACCAAGGGAGTCCCAAAATAATAGGGGTAGCCGGAGATTGAATGACATCCAAAGAGATAGATTCGGAGTGCAACACTCCGGTATGAAGACAAAGGGAATCCGTTTCTAAGGAAATAACCCCTGATCCTAGGGGTTTTCCGTCAATAGACGATACAGCAAGGCAATGAGGTTTCGAATGAAGAGGAACATTATGGGACTTAGCCCATAGATGGTCAATAAAGGCACCCGCAGCACCTGAATCAATAAATGCCTGGGCAGAAATGCTGTTCGAAGCCCAACTAAGGGTGACTGGTACCATAATACGAGAGGGGTTACTTAAAGGCAACCAGCTTGATGGAGTACCTCTCACCCTCCTCAAGCTTTGTAGTTTCCCAAGCCAGAAGGTTTAGAAGAAGGCCTAATCGGACAGGAACGAAGCAAATGACCAGATGCTCCGCAATATAAACATAGACCAAACTGACGTCTACGTTTGCGTTCAGAATCAGACAACTTGGAGAACGCACCGATCTCCATTGGCTCATCAGTAGAAGATGGAGGACAGGGAAGGGGAGGGGAAGGGGAAATAGGACCCCACCGTCCTCTTCTAGACCGATCCCTTTCTAACTGACGTTCGGTAATCCTACGATCCAAATCAATGCAGAGAGGGATTAGTGCCTCCAGATCTTCGGGAATCTCTCTACATGTAAGGGCGTCCTTCAGCTTTTCATTCAGGCCTCTTCAGAAGGCGGCTATCAAGGCTGCTGCATCCCAATTGGTCTCGTAGGATAAAGTCCGAAATTCTATCGCATATTGGCCAACAGTACGATTACCCTGATGAAGCTCCAAAAGAGAAGCTTCAGCTGCTTGACGTCTACCTGGAAAATCAAAAACCTTGCGAAAAGCTGCCATAAAGGCTTCTGCATCATCAAGTAAGGGAGAACCACGTTCCACCAAGGGAGAGGCCCAGGCTAGGGCCTCATCCTTTAGCAAGGATATCATGAATGCTACTTTCGCCGAGGAAGAGGCAAAGGTTTGAGGTAGGGTCTGAAAGTGTAACGTACAAAGGTTAAGGAACCCCCTACATTCGGAGGCCTTACCCGAAAAACGTTCCGGAAGAGGAATCTTAGGGGGTTTAACATTAGAAGGTTCTACCCTAGGATTCACAAAAGGTGGATCAGGTGACGGGGTCCCAGTAGCTCCAGGAACTGAAGGGTTCCGAGGAAGAGAAATGGATTGAAGCATCTCCAAAACGGCATCAATCTTATTCTCTAAGGTGGACAATTGAGTAGCATGAGATGTTAATATCTGTTCCTGGTGATCCTGGCGGCTAAGGAGACGAGATAGGTCTGCTGGGTCCATAGTGGCCTGATTATTCTGTTAGCAATTCTACTAGCACCCACAATTGGTGTGGAATAAGGCTTCTAGGGAACTACAGCAATGAAGCTGGCATGCGATGAATAGGGTTCGCGGCTCGAGTTCGGAGGAGCCCTATTGGGGTGCCCTTGCTGCAGCCGTAGCTGGATTAAAGTTGCTGGCCGCGAAGCCAGATGTCTGACCCCAGTTGAGCCGGGGCCGGGACCTGGATAAGCACCCCTCAGACTTGTAATCTGCTGTAGTTCCCAAGGGAATGGACAATTCGGACCCAATTGGCAGGCCCAAGAACCGGGAGAAAGTAGCCAGAGGCTACCCTGGAACTGCCGGCTTAACTTCACCAGACCCAACCCCAGGAACCCTGGACCAAGAGGGGGTTGTCCTGTGAGCCCCAGAAAAAGGTTGCCCCTAACAACCTCCAATCACAACCCAAAACCTTACCCCCGCCTATGTCATTGGCTGCACGGGGTAGCAGGGAAGTGAATAGCAGCCTGACCAGCTGCAGGGGAAAACCAAGGGAACCAGGCCCAAGCCCTTGCGTCACTAACCCCGCCGAAGGCAACAGCAGACGGGGCAGGAAAAGGGAAACTTACCAGGGAGGACCCACCTGGTATCACGGAACCTGGCCCCGAAGCTAGGGAGCGGAGCACCAAGCGGTGAACAGGCAGACAATCGGGCAGACCAAGATCAAAGGCCCCCGGAAGACGCGAGCGCTCGGAGACACCGGGCACCCGCAGAAGTAACTGAGGCTGAACAGCACCAACCTAGGACGGCTGAAGCAGCGGGTCCGCGACAAGGCGAACCAACTGGAGGCTCGAGAGCGTGGCACCAGAACGGCGAGAGCCTAAAATACAGCCACCTAGGAGAGGTGACTGGGCTCCAGAAGACAAAACATCGGAGGGGGCAAACACAGGAACAACCCAAGGCAGCTACATAGTCCGGGTCAGAGGAGGAGGGGCAGCTGGCAGGAAACCCAGGATGATCCGGAGGTCAGACAAGCCCAGAGCAGGAGCAGCAGCGGGGTGAAGCAACTCAGGAAACAAAACAACAAACAACAATAATCAGGCAACCGGAAACAGGAAGGCAGCTACTAAAAAGGCTACCAAAGCCAATCCGGAACAAGCTGGATCAAAGGTCAAGAGCAGGCACAAAGGTAACACATATAACGTTAGGTGTATCGTGTATGGAATATGGCGTTTTGTGTATAGCGTTGTGTGTTTGGAGTACATAACGTTTTGTGTATACATCATTTGAGTATATGTTTTGCATTTGGCGAGTGACGTTTTGTGTTTGGCATATAACTTTTGGTGTTTTGTGTTTAGCATTTGTTGTATAGTGTTTGTCGTACTGCATTTAGAGTATGGCATTTGTTGTATGGCGTTTAGAGTTTGGCATATAGCGTTATGCATATGGTGTAAAACGTTTGGCGTATAGCATTTGCCATATTGTGTTTTGCGGCTGGCTAATTGCATATAGTTGTATAACGTTGTATAGCGTTGTATAATGTTTGTCGTTTGGTTATGGCGTATAGCGTTGTGTGTATAACTTTTGGTGTATGCTGTTTGGCTTTTAAGGTACTGTGTATATAGTTTTGCATATAATGTTTTGATTATAACGTTTAGCATATAGAGTTGTGCGTATAGCATTGTGCGTTGATGGTGTATTGCATTTGACATATTGCGTATAACATTTGACATATAGCATAGAGCTCTTGCCATACATAACGTTTGGTGTATATGACATTTGGAGTATATATCTTTTTGCGAATTGTGTTTTGAATATTGTGTTTTGCATTTGGCATACTGAGTTTTGCATATTGTGTTTGGCGTATTATGTATAGCTTTCGGCTCTTCCATATAGGGTATGTTGTATGGTGTGTAGAATATGGAGTATTGCATTTGGCTTATAACGTGTTGCCTTTTGCATATAGCTTTTGGAGTATTGTACATAGCATTTTGAGTATAGTGTTTTGCATATATTGTTTGCACATGACATTTGGCATATGGTGTTGTGTGTATGACTCTGTACGTATAACGTTTGGTGTATTGTGTTTTGCAGTTGGCGTTTAGAGTATGGCGTTTGTTGTATAGCGTTTGGTGATTTGGGTATAGAGTATTGCCTTTTGCTTATAGTATATTGTGTATAATGTTTGACATATTGCGTGCAGTGTTGTACGTTGAATTTTTGGTGTATAGTGTTAATTTTTGGCATATTGCATTTGATACATAGCGCTTTGCTATAGCTTTATGCTTATAGTGTTGTGCGAATGGTGTATTGCGTTGTGCGGATGGCATATTGCATTTGGCTTATTGCGTATAAGGTTTGGCTTATAGCATTGTATTTTGGATTTGTGTTTTGCATTCCGTGTACTGAGTTTTGCATATTTATCACGGTGCCATGATTTCTTGTCTGTCGACACTGCTACTTCCTGTCGGTGCTTGCTGATTCTTATTGGACACTGGGCTCTGCTCCACCCAGCACTTGCCTTTTTAAACTCTGTTCTCACTACCTTGGGTGCCCTTTTGTGGTGTTCCTGACCAGACGTGTGTTGCTGTGTATCCTGTTCCGTGTATGATCTGGTTTTGCATGACCTTGCTCCTGTCTTCGCTGCCTATTCCGTTGACGACCCGGTTTGCCTGACTATCGCCATCTGTGTACCAATTTAGCTTGTGCCTGACTACCGCTCTCTGTGTACTGATCCAGGCTTTGGCTGACTACCGCTCTCTGTGTACCGATCCAGGCGTTGGCTGACTACCGCTGTGTACTGATCCAGGCTTTGGCTGACTACCGCTCTCTGTGTACTTTGGCTATTACTTCTCGCTGTTTACCATACTAGGCCGTGCTTACCTCTCTCTGGGTTACTCTGTATCAGCTGGCAGAGTTGCCGTTAGTCTCCTATTTCTGAGAGTAAGCGTGTGCCTCCACTGTTTCCTCTGGTTTTGTTTTACTATAGCCTGTGCCTTTACTGTTGCCTCTGTGTGCGCTACTTATACAGCCTGTGCCTTCGCTGTGGCTTCCTGGTCCCTATTGCAGTATAGCCAGTGCCTGTCCATATTGCCTCCGGGCATATACAGTAGAAGAGAGATAAGCCTGTGCCTGACCGTGTAAGCCTCAGGATAGATAGAGCTTGAGATAGAGCAGAAACCAAGGCAGGTGGTGGTAATAGGGGACTCTGTTATTAGGAGGGTAGATAGGGTAATCTGCCGCCAGGAACGTGAATGCCGAACAGTATGTTGTCTCCCGGGTGCTCGGGCTCGACATGCTGTGGACAGGGCTGACAGATTATTGGGAGGGGCTGGAAGTGATCCAGCTGTCTTGGTACATATTTGAACCAATTAGAAAATAGGAGGAAGATGGAGGTCCCTAAAGAATGATTTCAGGGATTTAGGGTGCAAGCTCAAGGCTAGGACCTCTAAGGTAGTATTTTCTGAAATACTACCTCTGCTATGCGCCAGTGCAGGTAGGCAGAGGGAGCTCAGGGAGCTTAATGCATGGCTCAAGCAATGGTGTAGGAAGCAGGGTTTTGGGTTTTTAGAACACTGGACAGACTTTGCTCTTGGGTACAATCTATATGGAAGAGATGGATTGCACCTAAATGGTAGAGGAGCCTCTGTGCTAGGGGAGAGGATGCTAGGAAGCTTGGAGGAGCTTTTAAACTAGGAAGGGGGGGGGTATAGATAGCAAAAATGGGGTAGATAGAGCAGATAGGAACTGGGTCCAAGTAAATGACCAAGGGGGTGGAGAAAGGCTGGGGAAAAATTTAGTCAGTAGGGAGGAACTCCTAGTAAATGAAGGTGTAGAAAAAAGGCATGTAGGGATTAATATATGTAAATACTTCAAAATTAATTGTATGCTAGCAAATGCAAGAAGTATGGTAGATAAAATAGGAGAACTAGAATTGCTGGCGGTTAATGAGCAATTGGACATAATTGGAATAACAGAAACATGGTGGAACGATGCACATGACTGAACTATAAATATAGAGGGCTATTCCCGGTTTAGAAGAGACAGAATTAATAGAAAAGGGGGAGGTGTGTGCTTATATTTGAAAACAGAGCTAAATCCAGTTTTGCGAGGTGATATTAGTGAGGAAACTGGCCAAATTGTGGAGTCCATGTGGGTAGAAACCGAGACTAAATGTGGTGTGAAAGGTAAAAAAAAAGTTGTTGGTGGGCATATGCTACAAACCACCAAATATCGATGACAATGATGAGGCCCAACTGCTATTGCAAATGAGGAAAGCTGCCCAGTTTGGGCATACTATAATTATGGGAGATTTTAATTATCCAGATATCAACTGGAAAAATGAGACCTGTCAGAGTGCTAAGGGTAGCAGGTTTTCGAACACACTTCGTGAAAGCTACATGTCACAGATGGTGGAAGCGCCGACAAGAAATAACAATGTATTGGACCTAGTGATCACTAATAACACAGAAATGGTATCCAATATTAAGGTAAGAGAACATTTGGGAAACAGTGATCACAACATGGTTACATTTGAGATCAGTCTGGCAAAGCAAAAATGTATAGGTTCAACCAAAACTCTTAATTTTAAAAAAGCTAACTTCAAATTGTTAAGGTCTTCAATGAAACACATAGACTGGGATATTTTATTTAAAGGCAAAAATACTGAGGAAAAATGGTCAGAATTCAAATTTAGGTTGCAGAAATGTACCCAACAGTATATACCAATGGGGAACAAATGCAAAAGAAGTAAGTAACAGCCAATGTGGTTAACTGCACATGTAAAGAAGGAAATGGCAAGGAAAAAAAACGCATTCAAATTATTTAAGTCTGAAGGAACTGAACAATCTTTCTTAAAATACAGGGAGTGCAACAAAGATTGCAAAAAGGCAATTAGGGTAGCAAAAATAGATAATGAAACTCAAATTGCAAGGGAAAGCAAGACTAATCCAAAAAAGTTTTTCAAATATATAAATAGCAAAAAACTTAAGAGGGAGTGCATTGGACCATTCAAATATGAGATGGGTGAGTTGGTTAGTGAGGATAAGGAAAAGGCAGATGTTTAAAACACTTTCTTTGCATCAGTATATACAAGGGAGCAAGGAATGGTAGAAGAGCCTCCGCAAGTAACAAATAAAACAATACAATTAATAGATATTGGGTTAACTCAAGGAGATGTCATGGGAAGACTGAACAAAATTAAGACTGACAAAGCACCAGGTCCTGATGGTATACATCCAAGGGTACTTCAGGAACTTAGTGCAGTGTTAGCAAAACCCCTATATTTACTCTTTAAAGATTCTATTACCACAGGCTCAGTGCCACAGGATTGGCGAAGAGCTAACATAGTGCCTCTATTTAAGAAGGGAACTAAAACAGAACCTGGGAATTATAGACCAGTGAGTTTGACCTCTGTAGTGGGAAAACTGTTAGAAGGGATAATAAGGGACTATATTCAGGATTACAACACAAAAAATAAAATCATTAGAACAAATCAACATGGTTTTATGAAGAATAGTTCATGCCAAACTAATCTTTTCAGCTTCTATGAGGAGGTAAGCAGCAACCTTGACAATGGCAAGGAAGCAAATGTAGTAGACTTTGAAAAGGCATTTGATACAGAGCCACACAGAAGGCTGGTGTATAAAATAAGGAAATTGGGGCTAGGAGATAACCTTTGCAATTGGATACAAAACTGGCTGAAGGATAGGGAACAGTGCATGGTTGTAAATGGAAAATTCTCTAGTACAGTTAAAGTGGAGAGTGGAGTACCTCAGGGTTCAGTATTAGGTCCACTGCTTTTTAACATGTTTATAAATGACCTGGAAATAGATATAGAAAGCAAAATATTAATATTTGCAGATGATACTAAATTATGCAAAGTCATTAATTCAGAACAGGATATTTTCTTTCTACAGAGGGACTTACATACAATGTCAGATTGGGCAAACAGGTGGAATATGAAGTTTAATGTGGGGAAGTGTAAAGTCATGCATTTGGGAGGAAACAATCCCAAGGCTACTTAATGGAATAATTTTAGGTGACTCATTGCTAGAAAAAGACCCGGGTATCCTTGTCAACTACAAACTTGGAAACAGTGACCAGTGTCAAACAGCAGTAGCAAAGGCAGACAAAGTCCTGTCTTGCATAAAAAGAGATATCAAAGCAAGAGTGGATAACATTATTTTGCCATTATACAAATCATTGGTAAGACCTCACCTTGAGTATGCAGTGCAATTTTGGGCACCGGTTCTGAAAAAGTATATACTAGAACTAGAGAGGGTACAGCGGAGAGCAACAAAATTAATTAAGGGAATGGAGGACTTGACATATGAGGAACGACTAAACAAACTTGCTTTATTTACTGTAGAGAAAAGACGACTAAGAGGAGACCTTATCACATTGTACAAGTATATGAGAGGTCAATACAAGGATCTCTGCGGTGAGCTATTTATTCCAAGGCCTGATCAGGTGACCAGGGGACACCCCTTGAGATTAGAGGAAAGGAGGTTTAAACTTCAGCAGAGGAAGGGTTTTTTTTACGGTAAGGTCTGTCAAATTGTGGAATTCATTGCCCAGGGAGGTAGTTATGGCAGATATAATGGATACATTTAAGAGAAGATTAGATACATTTCTTTCAAAAGGGAACATACAGAGTTATACTGTTTATCGGTAGGCTGATCAGGAAGGTCTGATAAAGACTAATTTAATTGGTAGCAGGAAAGCTATAAAATTCTCAGTTACTGAGGTATGAGGCAAAGGTTGAACTTGATGTACTTGTGTCTTTTTTCAACCTAATTTACTATGTTACTATGTTACTATGTTAGATAAGCCTGTGCCTGACCGTGTAGCCTCAAGGCTTATACTCTGAGAGATAGAGCCTGTGCCTGTCCTTGTTGCCTCTGGGCATAACCTCTAAGTGTGTGAGTCTGTGCCTGTCACTTTGCCTATCTCCAGCCTGGTCTTCTGGGCAAGTTCTGTTGCCAGGTTGTCTAGTTTCCTACCTAGACGATCTAGGGTCAGTCTCTGTGCTACCCGTTTCCTGAGTCGGTCCTCGTCTCAGGGTTCCTGTTGCCTCGCTCTTGTTCCCCTGTTCCATTGGGGATTTTGCCCTGCAGTACCTACCTCCACTTGTGGGCCACTTACTTGTTGGTACTGTTGAGGTCCAGTTCCAGTTCCTGTTCCAGTTCCATTCTACTGCTATTGCATTTATTTGTTTTATACTTGCTGCTTATTGTACCCTGACCTGTGTCAGATCTAGAAGTGCCCGGTCACTGTCTGGGTGTGGACCTGTGAAGGGTGTTTCTATTCTTTATTTATTCAATAAAGCTGAATTTTACCTTACCCAAATTGTCTGAGTGTTCATTAAAACCGTGACACATATTTCTTTTGATGTATTTCATATAGCAGTTGGTGTACAGCTTTGGCGTCTTGCTCCTAGTGTTGTACAACATTTGGCATTTAGAGTACAGTGTACTGCTTTTGGCATATGGCATAATGCCTTTTGCGTATAGCATTTGACGTATTGTGGATAGTATTTGGTGTGTTGCGTATAGCGTTTTGCATGTATTGTATTGCCGTACAGTTCTGCATATGGTATTTGGCTTATGGTGTGTTGCGTATGGTACTGTGCGTATGGCATACATATGGTGTTATGCGTATGGCATGTGGTTTATAACGTTTGATTGTGTTTTGCAGTTGGTGTTTAGAGTATGGCATTTTTTTCAAGGCGTTTGTTGTCTAGTGTTTGGTGACATCTTTTGTCATTTTGCATATAGCTTTTGTTGTATAAAGTATTGCCTTTTGCATATAGAGTATTGTGTATAATGTTTGGTGTATTGCTTATAGAGTTATGTGGTTAGCTTTTGGCATAGAGCATATAGCATTCTGAGAACAGTGTTTGGAGTATTGCATTTGACATATAGCATTTGGTATATAGTATTTTGCTTATGACGTTGTGTGTATGACATTGTTCATGTGGCGTATTGTGTTTTTCATATTGCATATGGAGTCTGTTGTATGGCATTTGGTGTATAGTGTTTTGTGTACGGCTTTTTGTGTATAATGTATAGCGTTTTGTGTGTTACGTATAGCATTTTATGTATTGCGTATAGCATTTGGCTTATAGCATTTGGTGTATAGCTTATAGCTTATAGAGTTTTGCGTATTGCGTATAACATTTGGTGTATTGTGTTTGCTGATTGCATTTGGCATATAGCATATTGCATTTGCTGTATTGTGTTTGGCGTATAGCGTTTTGAGTATACCGCTTTGTGTTTGTCATATTGCATAAAGTGTATACGGTTTTGCATTGTGGGTTCTGAGTATAGGGCTGTTCCTATTGTGTATGTGTATTGTGTATGTGTATTGTGTTTGTATCTATTGTGGGTGTGTGTATATTGTGTGTGTGTTCATGTTCATTGTAGCCCCCGCATCTCCTTGCAGAAATTTGGACAGGAGTTTCCAGCCAAAATCACTACCCCATGTTTGCACCAATGAGACAGATAGTATAGAGGAGATTTGCATAATTCCTCCTTTCTGACACTCCTGGGAGTGTTTGTCCTCAGGGAGACATAAATTAAGTCACAAAATGCTTCCTCTTAGATATGTAAGAAGTGCAGGGTTCCAAGACATTGCAGAGCAGTTGAATTGCACTATATAAACAATATAATTCTGAATATCTCTTTACATTAAATGTGTGTGATACTTGTTTGGCAGTATTAATATTTCTCTCAAACCCTTGAATGTTTGGGGCTTGCAGATATTTCAGAGTACCAACATTGCATTAAATGCAAAGAGAGGCTTGTGTGTGTGTGTGTGTGTGTGTGTGTGTGTGTGTGTGACATCTGCTTGTGGACAAATATTGTTTTCATAAGCTCAAGACTCTCTTTCCAAACAAGGATATTTATCAAGTATCAAGTGTATGTGCTGTATGACTATTGCCATAGAAGTACATACTGACAATTCAAATAACAGATTTTATTACTTTTAATTGTATAAAGGAAATTTTATTATGAGAATACAATAAAGGTTACATTTTATTTTTATTTTTTGTTGCTTCTGTATCTCCTCAGTAGTATACTAATCCAGGTATCTTGAGAGGGAAAGGATTGCTGCTGTTATCGGCAAGTTTCTTTTCTCTTTTCTTGAAATTGTAATATGCAGATATCCTAGCACATTCCCGCTGTTTCCAAGTGTAACACCCTTTATACTAGAGATTAGCGGTGCACCTATTTTCCTTTTGCTTTCTGCATAAGGTCCTTAGGATGGTGAGAAGATTTAGGAATACAAAGCATCAGATCTATTGTGTGTGTGTGAGAGAGAGAGAGAGAGAATGTGTGTGTGTGTATGTGTACGCATATGTGCTAAGCCAGTTCATCCATTATGGCAACCTAGGCTGCTGTCTAGGGCCCATGGCAATATGAGAGGCCCTGGCTCAGGGGAGGGCTGGCCTGGGGGGCAGAGGGGCAATTGCCCCCTGGGCTGGTCATATGTCTGAGCTGGTAGGCCACTGCACCTCAGTAAATCTCCCAATTGTTTCTGTAAATGGAGCTACACTAGTGATACCACAAAGCTTACAACTGAAATGAAGCTAAACTAGTAGCATAAGCCATTTCCCTTGTAAGCTCTATAGTATCACTAGGTAAGCTTTACTTAAAGGGATAGTAATACTTCGTTTTAACTTTATTTTATTTTGTAGGCATTAAAAAAACATGAAGAATGATATAAGTCTCATCTCTCAAACCTTTATGGTTTATGAGATATTCACAAGCAAAGTTCCCCTCCCCGCCCCTTTTACCTAGTGTAAGCCATCTCTTCTCAGATGTGAGTCTGGTTGTATGACAGGACAGGTAACAGAAGGGGACAATTTTCTTTGTATGAAAACAATGAAAGCCCTTCCCCCGTTGACAAGTTTTTCAGCTTTTTCTCTTATCTTAATTGAAGATTGTCCCTCTCTGCAGTCTACCTGGGCATCTCCCTTCTGATCTGGTTGAACAGGGGGGGGGGATACTTTGTTTGTGAATATCTCTTAACCCTTTGAGTGCCAGAGGGGTATAGAATGCATTGCAAAGCAATGAATTCCGTACCCCTCTGGCACTCAAAGGGTTAAACCATAAAGGTTTCAGAGATAAGACTTATATCATTCTTCATGTTTTTTTAATGCCTACAAAATAAAATAAAGTTAAAATGAAGTATTACTATCCCTTTAAAGGAGCAGTAAACTTTTTTTATGAAAAAATATATATTGTAGGGATTTTCCTACTGAGTAAAATAAGGGTACTTCCACTGCCGAGAGATTTATATTTCCAGAGTTATTACAGTTTAAACCCATGGTTTTTTACATTAGCAGTGCCCTCTAGTGGTCAAATTCTAATTAGATTTCCTGTTAGATTCTAATGGAGAGGAAAGTCAGAAAAGTCAGAGACATAACAGTTCTCCATAGAATGTGATAGAAACTGCCTGTCACTTCCTGTCAGTTAGAACTATCAGGAAGTAAACACAGTAAATTCACTTCCTGATTATTTAAACTGCTATAAATTTTGAATAAAACATCTGACAGAAATGGGAGTGACCTTGTTTTATTCAGCAGGAAAAGCTCTGTAAAATATGTATTTTCATTAAAAAAAGTTTACTGCTCCTTTAAATTGTAAACTTTGTAGTAGCACACTAGTGTAGCCCCATTTCAACTCTAAGCTACGTGGTATCACTTGACTTACTTCACAACATTAATGCCAATTTTAAAATTACCAAAAGGGAGTGGGCTCGAACGATAATAGAAATGGGCCACTTGAATGTATTTGCCCCCTGGGCCACAAGTTGCCAGCCCTCCCCTGCCCTGGCTGTAATTGATGGGTCACAGACAGAGGCCCTACTATTGCTGCTAATATATTGTGTCAGATGCCCTTTTTGTTGAAAGAACCAGCATCGTCCAGGTGCTCTCACTTCCATTAGAGTCACAGTGTCAGTACCTGCTGGCAGCACTATATGTGTCAGAAGCACCGGATCAAAAGCTGTGGGGCCCCAAACTGGCTCCTTGCCTAGGGCTCTAAGGAGCCTTAACCAATCTCAGAGTATGAGGAGCAGAATAAAACAATGACCCTCATGTATAATGTAAAAGTGGAGTAATTTGGGATTGTAATGGTACGCTCAAAGAATAAGCGACCAAAGAGCTGAATCCTCTAACTACTGCTATAGGGCGATGCTTGGGGGTGATGTTAGAGAGCATAGTCAGAACCTATGATACCCATGCTCCAGCAACTGCAGTGGATTAAAGGTGCTACCTGTGAAGTCAGATGTCTGACCACCGTTACGCCAGAGCCTAGGCCAGGATGGGCATCTATGTTCTGAGGAAATCAGCAGTGAGGAAACCCACAAGGGAGAAAATAAGGATGTACCCCAGTATGCAGCAAAATGGAGAAGTGGTCAGCCTCTGAATAGAAGAGAGTAACAATATGTAAGTGAGGACTCTCACACTGCAGGTCAATTCAAAAATTCAACTCTCAGTCCACAGTAGCAGGCAAGGATTTTCAGACTGTAGTTCAGCTCTGTAGGTCAAATCAATTGTTATTCCATTGACTATAGTAATTGGCTAGGGCTATCAGGTGGCAGGTCAGCCTCTGTAGATCAGATCAACTTTTAGTGAAATAGATGCTGGTAACTGGTTGGACTCATAGACTGCAGGTCAGCTCCTGTTGATCAGAAAATTCTTAGTCCACTAGATGCTGGAAATAGGTTGGACCTCAGGCTACAGGCCAGCTCTGATGATCAGATAAACTCTTAGTCCCCTTTACTGCTGGTAACAGGTTGGACTCTCAGTCTACAGGTCAGCTCTGCAGATCCTATCAATTATTTGTCCCTTTTAATGCTGGTAACAGGTTAGGACTCTCAGGCTGCAGGTTACGTCTGTAGATCAGATCAATTCTTAGTCCCCCTTAAATACTGGTAACAAGGTGGACTCTCAGGGTGTAAGTCACCTCTGATTGATAAGATCAGCTTTGATTCAATGAGTACTGGAAACAGGATAGACCTAGTGAGACGAGTCCTTAAAGTGATAGCAATGTTTCACAACAACAGCAGCTCCAATTAATTTTCATAGTATCTGGGCCATGAAGAGTGTTATTTCAATACAGTCAGAGTTGTAGTTCAAGAGAAACTGAAGGATAAAGTATCCCCCTCCCGCCCCTTTTACCCAGTGTAAGCCGCCTCCCCTCAGATGTGGAATATGGTCCACAGACCAGACAGCTCACAGCAATGGACAATCTTCTTACTGTGAGAACAATGAAAACCCTGCCCCCATTGACATTTTTTTGGGGTTTTTCCTTATGTTAATTGAAGATTGTCCCTCTCTGCAATCCACTTGGACACCACCTTTCTGTTCTGAGGTGAGCAGTGTTACATCAGTAGAAGGGGCGGGAGGGGGATGCTTTATCATTCAATTACTCTTGTACTACAACTCTGACAGTATCGAAATAACACTCTCCATGGCCCAAATACGATGATGATTAATTGGAGCTGCTTTTAGTATGAAACATTACTATCCCTTTAAGTCTGTAATAGTGTGAAAGATAAATGACATGAAGATTTAAATCTATGGAACGTTCGGACAGTCTCAAAATATACTGCAACAACTGCAACAATGTGTCTGAAGGAAATTAAAAGTCTCAGCAATACTGGTATCTACCTGTGGGAGTAGAGAACAGGCAGAAGACGGCTGAGCTGGAATATTGTCCAAAATAGAGGTGACTAGGGCCTTGATTCAAATGAGGACAGTAAAACCTCCGGTAGGGCAAAACTGGCTCCCGCCCAACAAAAGAAAAGTCTAAGTCAGTATTCAATTATACTACCAACTGAAACCACAAAAGATGTTGGGTCACGGAAACCATAAATGGATTTGTGGCCAAACATCTGTAGTGTGTGTTAAGTTCCCAAAATGCACACTAAATAACATGAAAAATGGGAACATCAAAGGAAAAGAGCTAACGATCAGTGCCTAACACACTGTCAAGCACCGACCTGTCACAATAATCAGCACAAATGAAGGTCAGACACAGGCATATTGAAGTAAAACCACCTTTATAAAAATACACAATAATAGTAATTTCCCAGCAAAGCCCCAAAACATAAAACGGACAGGCCATAGTACACTACCCAGACTGACACTGAGCCGAGTCCTGTACTACTCAGAGGGGAGTAGAGATCCAGATGTATAAGGTGCCCAATGGAATCAGAGCACTACGACATGATACAGAATAGGGACAGTGGTGAACAGAGCGGAAGACAGCACAAGCCACAGTATCGCTAATGCGAACAGCCCAATGAGTATAAGATACTCAGAGCGAGTAGACAGCCAGAGCCACAGTTCAGAACCGGGGTGGATAGTCAGACAAGCCGGGGTCATACACGGAGAGAGAGATAACTAGAACCACAGGTCAAAACCGGTGTGGATAGTCAGACAAGCTGGGGCCATATATGGAGCGAGTGGTCAGCCAGAGACACAGGTCACAACAAGTGTGGATAGTCGGACAACCCAGGGTCATACACTGAGCGAGTAGTCAGTCAGTGCCACAGGTCAGAACTGGTGTGGATAGTCAGACAGGCCGGGGTCATACACAGGGCGAGAACAGAAGCCAAACCAGGGTTGCAACAAGGAGCGAATTTAACAAGTAATCACAGGAACAACAAGTCAGGGCAACTGACCTTAGGCCATGGGAAGTTAATATAGGCCTACAAGGAGGTGGGAATCAATTAGTCACATTGAATGCGTGCGTATAAACAAGCGCCGCGTTCAGAGACAGAAATGCACACCTGCACCCGTGACCACCAGACAGAGCAGCGAAATAGCACGAGGGTAACTGGCAGCACAGATGCCAAGGTACACTGTGATACGACCTTTAGCTCAAACACACAATCACCCTCACAAACACTAACCCTACTCTACCCCTAACAGTAAAGTACAATAATACTAGCCCTAACAATATCCTAGCACCCAGATCTATGTAACACTTATTTGTCATCCATTGTCCATCTTCTTCTTTAATTTTCTCTCTTCTGGTTTCTGTAATTCTCCATTTTCTTTCTTTTTTCCAGTCTGTAGTGTAAAATGTAAAATATGTCAATGCAAGAAGTTTAAAAAAAAATGCCCCAAAGATATGCCTGACTTGACTCTTGAGTGCCAGAGGGGTAGCCCTCAGACGCTCTAAGGTTTGGATGCAGTTTGGCATAAGTTAAAAATAATATGCTGCCATTCCTGTTAAAAAAAAACAGTAAGTCATTCCTTTTCTTAATAAATGAAAGGCCTTCCAAGGGTTATTCATTCTCTGCTGCAGCAATGCATAGTGAAACAGCCATCCCCTTCATACCTTTCGGACCTCCCAGACAATCAACTTCTAGTGAGTTTCGTCATCACTCCCCCTAATTGAATTGCATACTGTGCTTGAAGAAATGCAGCTGGATTTTTTTTTGCCGAGAGGGGGAATTGAATTGAGGCCTCGGAATGTAGACTTGACAGCGAGGCAGTAGTGGAGAGCCAGAACTCAGGACAGCAGCAGAGCAGGCACTTAAGTAGAATTGAGAAGCAGGAAGAGGAGTCAGGAAACAGATCCAGATTCAGTACTGGAAAATCAGCCAGGCAACACTACAAAATCAACAGACAATATAGATAGTTAAGAGACAAAACCGTCAGAACCAGTGCAGCAATCAAGTGATTAAACAAAAATCGGGAGACGCAGGTGAAGTCAGGGATTAGGCTGGGATCAGGAAACCAGGATATCAGTGTAGGTACAAATGCTGGATCATAAAGGAAGCACTGGATAGTTTGATAAAAGGCACTGAGGAAGGAAGGCACCAGATTTTTAAATCATAATAGCCAATCAGGAATAAACGGCTGTATGATCTTCTGAGAGGAATGTGCATGACAGGGGTCAAACCGCCTGCCCTATAGAGAGTTGATAAAATTGCCCATTTGTTTAAATTGGGCTTTTAACCTTCTTGCTTCTAAATGTGTAGAGACTTCTCTAGCATTTCAAGACTTAAAATCAAGAAGAACAACAATAATAATGCAGTGTTGGAAGAAGTATGGAATAATACTGTGTGTGTATGTTTGTTTGTATAAGTCTACTTTTTGGGCTTAAATACTGTCTAAGTACTGTGTGCCTGTCAGAACTGGATTTATATTTTAGGAGCCCCTAGGAGAGGCACCCAAAGAGACTTCCGTTCCACCTGTAACCACAACCCTACTCTTCACAAAACTCTACTCCCAGACAAATTCCTTGCACAGAAAATACCCTTATCCTATAACATGGAAGCATAAAAAAGGACTAATCCTCTTGGCTTCTAGAGAACCCTCCATTGCATTGCTACACAATGCATTGGAGACCTCTCTATCATCCAAGGGATTCAATAATGTCCAGTAGGGAGCATGTAAACTGATCACTAAAAAGGAAAAAGTGTGGCCATACCACAACTCGCAATGTGGGTGTGGCCAGATCAGCAGAGGCATTCCTCAGCACTTGTCTCTAGGCAGTTACCTACTCTGCTTATTGGGAAATTAAGCCTTGATTAATGCACTGTTTGTTAGCCTGCTGTCCTTGTTTCCGAGTTCAGCACTGAGTATTAACAGGAGATGTTCCAGTACTATCTTGAGTATTTAACTTTGAGACTCCAGGGGGACTGGCCAGAAATTCAGGGTCTCAGGATGAAGGGACACATTCTCAGGGTAAGAGTTCATTGTTACTTAATACATGATCTGTACCAATTCATTGATTAGTCTCTAAATTGGTGTAATTTCTACCAGAGAGGAAGAAGAGCTGCTTGTCTTGTGTGTGTTCCAGCAGTGAGCTTTCTACGATGTTGTTGTTAGAGGACTGACTGGAACACCTCTGGGCTAGAGCAAGAAGGGACATTATGGGGAACTTTATGGGGTCAATATTTCAGCTATCTCATGGTCTACTAGTTTTGCATGTTCCCTGGAATGCATTTAATACATAATTAGTGCTGTTTGTGTTGTAGAAACCCACGCCCTTACCATGGAAATCTGGATCTGCATAGCCTCAAAAATCGACTTAGGTCCTATTACCAGGTAACAGTTCACCTCTCTTTGTATATATATATATATATATATATATATATATATATATATATATATATATATATATACTTAACTTGGTGTAGTTGTGTTAGTCCAGTGTTGTACATGCAACATGAAAGAGCACGAAACAATACCTTTTTTGTTAGACTAACATATCATTTTTAGGATGAGCTGTCAAGAGTAACAACCGATAAGAAAGGTAATGAAAACACATAACTCATATAACAGATACATACATACATATGTACATACACAGTGAGAGGGTAATGCATTTAAGAAAATCCCTTCTTGAACACACATCGATAAGTCAAACTGTGTGAGCCACAGATTACTCACTTGTGCTTAAAGGGATAGTAATACTTCGTTTTATCTTTATTTTATTTTGTAGGCATTAAAAAAACATGAAGAACGATATAAGTCTTATCTCTCAAACCTTTATGGTTTAAGAGATATTCACAAGCAAAGTATCCCCCCTGTTCAGCCAGATCAGAAGGGAGGTGCCCAGGTAGACTGCAGAGAGGGACAATCTTCAATTAAGATAAGGGAAAAAGCTGAAAAACTTGTCAAGGGGGGAAGGGCTTTCATTGTTTTCATACAAAGAAGATTGTCCCCTGCCGTTATCTGTCTGGTCTTACAACCAGATTCACATCTGAGAAGAGACGGCTTACACTAGGAAAAAGGGGCGGGAGGGGGAAACTTTGCTTGTGAATATCTCTTAAACCATAAAGGTTTGAGAGATAAGACTTATATCGTTCTTCATGTTTTTTTAATGCCTACAAAATAAAATAAAGATAAAACGAAGTATTACTATCCCTTTAATCAGTGATATCCTTATCCTGTATTACAATTCGCCTAGGATGTTTGTCAGAAGCCGTTATGCGCAGTAGTGACGGTTGCGTGTGCTGTAGTCATGCTCAGTAGAGACTGCCAGCTCCGCGGCTGATACGGACCGGAGTCTGAATTTGGAGCGCCCTGCTCCATATCAGCCATGGCACGTTTGGGCAGTCGGTACTGCGCATGCCTGCAGCACCGCCAGTGTTGGCCAGTGTACACTTTATACTAATATAGCCTATATATAGCCAATGAAAATAGGTTTTCCACACCAGTTTTGCATGTGTGTGTACAGTATATGTAACATGGAAATTCAGCAGTCTGTCTGTCCTTATTGTACACACATACTGACTTCTTGTAGGACGAGCTCCAACAGCTGATCCTGATGCCACTACCTGATACTTACCTTATATCCCAGGAACCAATAACAGGTTAGTATGACTGACCCTACTACTGAAACACACACCTTCTCCCACTATAATTTGCATACACCTGCCAGAATTCTTGTATCTCCCCTCAGAGAATTTCTGCCTCATAAATCTGGCATCTACCCCTGAAGGTATCTTTGAGCACTCCCAAGAAACTAACACCCTCACATACACATTTATTTTCTTAACATTTACTTTTTTTTGTCCATTTCTTTTCTCTTATAGACTTATCTGTACTAGAGATGGAGAAGCTTGTTTTGCTGATGCTGGGAGCTGCTGTCCAAGTAAATTCCACTGTTCCTTCTCTATATTGATAACCATTGAGTATTTTCTGAGTTTTTAGTAATTTCTCCTATTCAATTTCCTTAGTGTGAGAACCGTGAACAAATTATAACAGGGATCCGTGGTCTGAACCTGGATTCACAGACCAAGCTGGCTGAGAAAATTCAGGAGGTGAAGCAGAGTTTACTTGTTTCTCTTCATGCAATGGTCTTTCGCTTTTTTCCATTCTCCTCCCTGCAACTCATTCTATTTTCTTTTCTCCCTGACACTCCCCATTTATCTTTATACTTCTGCATCACGCACTTCGTCTTTCACCATCTGTTTCCAAATCTCATTCTTCATCTTTATCTCACTAACACTATCACTCTCAAACTATCCTTTACTCTTTTTATTCCCCTTACTATAGCTATTCTTTTTTTGTATCCTGTTTGTCTCTTTTTTAGGTAACACAGGATACTCAGAATATATTAACTTTCCCAGGGCCGGAGCTGTCTCATCTCTCCCACTCAGACCTGTATGATGCAGTCCACATTCTACGTTCTCATCTAAGAGACATCCTGAGGCAGAGAGATGAGGCTCAAGAGGTGAGAACCATAAATAACTGTACAAAAGGCTTCCCATTCTTACACTCATTAATGGAGATGGTGGTTACTCATCAGAGGCTACATAGAAGGCAACTCTATTCATTAGGAAGCCATCACACTACTTGAAAAGACATTTCACATATTAGGAATGCCATGCCAATTGTTTGGATGTATATCATTCATTAGAAATGGTCCCTTTTTATTAAGAGATCTTCCAAATCATTTTTATGTCTTCCAGCTTATGAATAGGTCTTCCCATTCATTACAAGGTCTTACTGCTCATTAGCAGATTTTCTCAGTTATTCAATAATTTCATTGGAAGGCAGTCACGCTCACTAGAAGGCATTCACACTCACTGGGAGTAACACTTATTGGAAGACAGTCACACTTATTTGGAATGGAAGACAGGTCCATTCATTGAAAGGCAGTTCATTTGTTATTGGGAGGTTCTCTATCATAACAAGAAAGTTTACCAAAACATCAGGCATTATAACTAGTTAGTATGGATGGGTGAAAATATTCACCTCAAACTGAAATTGGCGAATAATGGCACTTCCCAATTGGCAAATAATTTCCAGCGAAAAGTGCAGTTTTTACGCATTTTTCAGTCAGTTGAACAGGGAATGTTTTTTTTTGGGGGGGGGGTGCTAACTGGGATTCGGGGCAGTTAATAAAAAATAAATCCTACATAAAAGAAATTTGTATGTAAAGTGATAGAGACAGGACCCCCCCGACATAAGCTGCCACTGGGGCAGACTGATAGTTGACGTGATTTGTTAGATTTGTTGTGACCCAAGCCCTGAGGAAACATTGATTTGTAGGATATAGACTATTTAGAGGCACAAGCCCTAAAGAAACTTGATTTTTAGGACTTAGACTTGTTTGGCACAAGCCCTAAAGAAACTTGATTTTTAGGACTTAGACTTGTTTGGCACAAGCCCTAAAGAAACATTGATTTGTAGGACTTAGGTCTGTTTGGCACAAGCCCTAAGTAACCATTGATTTTTGTAGGCCTATGGGTTTATTTATTAATTTATTTATTTTTAAAAGCACAAGCCTGAGGAAAAAAAATGCTCTGCTGGCCTAGTGCCAGCAGGTTATGTCATGTTGGCCAGTGGCCACTGGCCATTGTCAAATGCCCTGATATAGATGCAGAATTTGTGACTGCTGTTCTTGCTGTTGCTTAGTTGTTTAACCCCTTAGCGACCCTTGACGTACCAAAACCGTCAAGGGTAAATTTGCTCCAAGGACCCTTGACGGTCCCGGTACGTCAAGGGTTAAACTCTCCCATCGCGGCCGCACGGAGCAATGGGAGAGCGCGGGCTGCTTGTTACTAAGTGTCCCGATACCGGGACACTTAGTAACAACCAGTAGAAAGTTTGTTGCAACATGCGATTCGCTTGATGAGCGAATCACATGTTGCAAACGCTGATTGACAGGGACAGTATTTGTAAATACTGTCCCTGTCATATATCTCTTCCTCCCTCCATCTTGCACACTGCTGAGGTGGAGAGAGACAGAGAGAGATTGTGCCAGATTGCGATCCAGCGTTCCAGTGTTCCTGCAAACTGTGTTAAAACACAAAATTAACCCTTTGATCACTGTTTTGCAGTAATCACCAAGTTCCCCTCCCATCTGATCACTTTTAGAGTGATCAATAAACTACAGATCAGCGTTTGCTGATCTGTGGGATACCCCCATCCCCCTTGTATTCTCTGAAAATTTTTTTTATTTTTTTTAAATTTTTTTTATTTTTTTTTTATTTTTTTTTAATAAAAATTGATTTAAAATATAGTTTAGGTAGTTTAGGTAGGTAGGTGGGTAGGTTTAGTGTAGACTTGTGCTAGGGAAAGGTTTAGGGACAGATTTAGGTTTAGGGAAAAAAAAAACAAACAAAAAAAAATAATAAAAAAATATATATATATATAATAAGTATAGTTTAGATAGGTAGTTTACTTGGGTTAGGTAGGTTCTGGATGTACGTAGGTTAGGGTAAGTTTTAGGGTTAGAGTTAGGTTTAGGGACAGCGTTAGAGTAAGAAAAAAAAAATTTTAGTGGGCAAAATGCAGCGCAGTTATAGCGTTGAAGAGGCATATGCCTTTTTGGCATCTGACTCAGAGGCAACAGATACTGCGTCAGATTTTGATATAGAGCAGTTTTCAGAAAGTGAGAGCAGCTCTAGTGATGACGCTGGGCCTTCTGTCAAGAAAAGACACACTGCCCCAAGAGCTGCCCTGGCAACTGCCCCAGCACCTGCCAAAAATCCTGCAAAAATCCTGCCAAAAATCCTGCCACAAGATCTGCCAAAAATCCTGTCACAAGATCTGCCAAAAGACTTTGCAAAATACCTGCCAAAAGGAATGCCCCAAGTGCTGCCCCAAGAGCTGCCCTGGCAATTGCCCCAGCACCTGCAAAAAGATCTGGCCAAAGAAATGCCCCAACACCAGCCACTCCTGATCATAATGAATGGGTATCCCCAATCAATTTTTGCCCACAAATACCAGAACTTACAGGCACCCCAGGTATTCAAATTGATGTTGAGGGATTTAACTATGATAATTTTTTGGATTTGTTTTTGGGGAAAGACATTTTAGGTGAAATTGTGTCCCAAACCAACTTGTATGCAGCCCAGTATACTGCCGCCAACCCTACAGCTTTTGTAGTTAAGGAAGAAATATGGAAACCCATAGACATCATAGAATTTAAACAATTCTGGGCCTTAATAATGACAATGGGTATAACAAAAAAGGCAAGTATCCAATCCTACTGGAGCAAAAACCCTGTTTGTGATACCCCTATATTCCCCAAGACTATGACCAGGTCCAGAGTTGAAATCATTTTGCACTTTATGCATTTTAGCGATAATACCCTGTGCCCCCCAAAAGAACACCCCCGGTATGATAAACTGTACAAAATTCGTCCCCTAATAAGCCATTTACAGAAAAAGTTTGCCCAAGTGTATATGCCCCAAAACGAAATTAGTGTAGATGAATCCCTAATGAAATACAAAGGCAGGTTAGGGTTCAAGCAGTACATCCCCTTAAAGCATTCCAAATTTGGTGTAAAATTTTATAAATTGTGCGAAAGTGCCACAGGCTACACCCAGGCTTTTAGAATTTATGAGGGCAAGGACAGCAAACTTGATCCTCCTGGGTGCCCCGAATTTATGGGAACAAGTGGGAAATAGTTTGGGATTTAATTTACCCCTTATTAAATAAAGGCTATCAATTATTTGTTGATAATTATTACACCAGCCCCCTTTTATTTAAGTCTCTGTTTTATTTTGACACCGTGGCCTGTGGCACTGTCAGGCGCAATTGCAGGGAGTTACCCAAAACACTAGTAGATAGCAAACTAAAACCTGGGATGTCCTTATCTTTGTCCCAACAGGAGCTGCTGGCAGTGAAGTTTAGGGACAAAAAAGATGTCTACATGCTGACCACAATGCATGAGGACAGATCTGTGGCAGGCACTGTTCGTGGCAGGACAGTGGTAATGAGAAAGCCAGTCTGCATCAGGGACTATAATAAAAACACGGGGGGAGTTGATCTGAGTGATCAACTAATGCAGCCATACCTCGCAATGAGGAAGTGTAGGGTATGGTATAAAAAAGTTGCCATCTATATGATGCAGACTGCTGTACATAATTCATTTTTACTTTTCAAGCTGGCAAACCCCAATCAAAGATGTAGCTTTTTACAGTACCAGCTACAACTTATTTCCATATTTTTATTTCAAGGTGCATCTGAAATAATTCCACCAAGACCCGGGTTAGTACATTTTATTTATAAAATCCCCCCAACTCCCCAAAAGAACAAACCACAGAAGCGCTGCAGGGTTTGCTACATAAAGGGAATACGGACAGACACCACCACTTACTGTCCTGATTGCCCTTCCAAACCTGGCCTCTGCCTTGGTGACTATTTCAAGGAATACCATTCAGGCACAATGCAGTAGTGCTGTAAAGGTTCTTTTATTATTTGGCCACTTTTTCCCCCTGAAATATCCTGTTTTTTATTTTTCAAAACACATCCCTCCTTAGATCTAACACTATCAAAATTTATCTCTGATAATAGAAACACACATGTTCCCTACTGGGCCTAGTAGCTCCCCCAAACCCTGACAAACCTATGCATATGGGGCATTGCCGTACTCAGACAATGTAACTCAACACTAATGTAAAGCATTTAAAAAATCTGCAAATATCATCTGATTGAAATCCAGAGCAACACTAAAATAGAAATGTGAAAAATGGTGTTTCCCTGCCTTACTGCAGATTTTGGGAGGGATTGGTGATACAGTGGCAGCAAAAAAATTGATAAGATGCAAATAGAATGAAAGCCAGGGTTGTCTACTCTTCTACAAAATATACTTTTGGGGGTAAAATTTATTGCAGCATTGCCAAACAGACCGAAATGAGACAAGGCACCAGCTGTAAAAATGGCATGTCTGTAAAAGGAAATTAACATGTTCCAACTGGGCCCAGTAGCTCCCCCAAACCCCGACAAACCTATGTATATGGGGTATTGCCGTAATTAGATGAAGGAGCCGAACACTAATCAATGCAGTTTATAAAATCTTCACCTGTTCTGTGCTTGAAATTCACATCAACATTGAAGGCAAAGCGTGAAAAATGCTGAATTTTTTTACTTACGTCAAGTTTTCACAGGCATGGTGGTAAAATGGCTGTTTGCAAAATTTGAAAACACACCTAAAATGAAAGCCTGGGGTGTCTGCTTTCAAAAAATATACACTTTTGGGGGGAAATCTTAAAAAAGAGCAGTGTTACACAGCCCAAATGAGAAATGGCACCAGTAACGCAAGCTGTGAAGATTCAAAGTGTGAACCTGGAAATGCGCATGTTCCAATTTGAGACCCATAGCTCCCACAAACCATGAAAAAGCTATCCATATAGGGTATTTCCGTACTCAGAAGAAGGAGCCGAACACTAATCAATGCAGTTTATAAAATCTTCACTTGTTCTGTGCTTGAAATTCACATTAACATTGAAGGCAAAGCGTGAAAAATGCTGAATTTTTTTACTTATGTCAAGTTTTCACAGGCTTGGTGGTAAAATGGCTGTTTGCAAAATTTGAAAACACACCTAAAATGAAAGCCTGGGATGTCTGCTTTTAAAAATATACACTTTTGGGGGGAAATCTTAAAAAAGAGCAGTGTTACACAGCCCAAATGAGAAATGGCACCAGTAACGCAAGCTGTGAAGATTCAAAGTGTGAACCTGGAAACGCGCATGTTCCAATGTGGGACCCGTAGCTCCCACAAACCATGAAAAAGCTATCCATATGGGGTATTTCCGTACTCAGAAGAAGGAGCCGAACACTAATCAATGCAGTTTATAAAATCTTCACCTGTTCTGTGCTTGAAATTCATATCAACATTGAAGGCAAAGTGTAAAAAACGCTGTTTTTTTACTTACGTCAAGTTTACGAGTAAGTGGTGGTAAAATGGCTGTGTAAAAAATTTGAAAACACACCTAAAATGAAATCTGGAGGTGTCTACTTTCCAAAAATATACACTTTTGGGGGGAAATCCTAAAGTGGAGCACTGGAACATAGCCCAAAATGAGTAATGGCACCAGTTAAGCAGGACTTGAAAATTCAATATTTGTTCAAAATTGGGCCCTGTAGCTCCCCCAAACCTTGAGAAACCTATGCATATGAGGTATTGCTGTACTCAGAAGAAGGAGCTGAACAATAAACAATGCAGTTTTAAAAATCTTCACCTATCATGTGCTTGAAATTCACATCAACATTGAAGTGAAAGTGTGAAAAACGCTGTTTTTTTAACTTACGTCAAGATTTACGAGTGATTGGTGGTAAAATGGCTGCGTAAAAAATTTGAAAACACACCTAAAATGAAAGCTGAAGGTGTCTACTTTCCAAAAATATACACCTTTGGGGGGAAATCCTAAAGTGGAGCACTGGAACATAGCCCAAAATGAGTAATGGCACCAGTTAAGCAGGACTTGAAAATTCAATATTTGTTCAAAATTGGGCCCTGTAGCTCCCCCAAACCTTGAGAAATCTATGCATATGGGGTATTGCTGTACTCAGAAGAAGGAGCTGAACACTAAACAATGCATTTTTAAAAATCTTCACCTATCATGTGCTTGAAATTCACATCAACATTGAAGTGAAAGTGTGAAAAACGCAGTTTTTTTAACTTACGTCAAGATTTACGAGTGATTGGTGGTAAAATGGCTGCGTCAAAAATTTGAAAACATACATAAAATGAAAGCCTGGGGTGTCTACTTTCCAAAAATATACACTTTTGGGGGGAAATCTTAGAGTGGAGCACTGTTACACAGCCCCAAATGAGACATGGCACCAGTGATGCAAGCTGTGAAAATTCAAAGTGTGAAACTGGAAACGCGCATGTTCCAATTTGGGCCCCATAGTTCCCGCAAACGTTGAATAACCTATGCATATGGGATATAGCCGTACTCAGAAGAAGGAGCTGAACACTAAACAATGCATTTTTAAAAATCTTCACCTATCATGTGCTTGCAATTCACATCAACATTGAAGTGAAAGTGTGAAAAACGCTGTTTTTTTAACTTACGTCAAGATTTACGAGTGATTGGTGGTAAAATGGCTGCGTAAAAAATTTGAAAACATACATAAAATGAAAGCCTGGGGTGTCTACTTTCCAAAAATATACACTTTTGGGGGGAAATCTTAGAGTGGAGCACTGTTACACAGCCCCAAATGAGACATGGCACCAGTGATGCAAGCTGTGAAAATTCAAAGTGTGAAACTGGAAACGCGCATGTTCCAATTTGGGCCCCATAGTTCCCGCAAACCTTGAATAACCTATGCATATGGGGTATTGCCGTACTCAGAAGAAGGAGCTGAACACTAAACAATGCATTTTTAAAAATCTTCACCTATCATGTGCTTGAAATTCACATCAACATTGAAGTGAAAGTGTGAAAAACGCAGTTTTTTTAACTTACATCAAGATTTACGAGTGATTGGTGGTAAAATGGCTGCGTAAAAAATTTGAAAACATACATAAAATGAAAGCCTGGGGTGTCTACTTTCCAAAAATATACACTTTTGGGGGGAAATCTTAGAGTGGAGCACTGTTACACAGCCCCAAATGAGACATGGCACCAGTGATGCAAGCTGTGAAAATTCAGTGTGAAACTGGAAACGCGCATGTTCCAATTTGGGCCCCATAGCTCCCACAAACCTTGAATAACCTATGCATATGGGATATTGCCATACTCAGAAGAAGGAGCTGAACACTAAACAATGCATTTTTAAAAATCTTCACCTATCATGTGCTTGAAATTCACATCAACATTGAAGTGAAAGTGTGAAAAACGCTGTTTTTTAACTTATGTCAAGATTTACGAGTGATTGGTGGTAAAATGGCTGTGTAAAAAATTTGAAAACATACATAAAATGAAAGCCTGGGGTGTCTACTTTCCAAAAATATACACTTTTGGGGGGAAATCTTAGAGTGGAGCACTGTTACACAGCCCCAAATGAGACATGGCACCAGTGATGCAAGCTGTGAAAATTCAAAGTGTGAAACTGGAAACGCGCATGTTCCAATTTGGGCCCCATAGCTCCCGCAAAACTTGAATAACCTATGCATATGGGGTATTGCCGTACTCAGAAGAAGGAGCTGAACACTAAACAATGCATTTTTAAAAATCTTCACCTATCATGTGCTTGAAATTCACATCAACATTGAAGTGAAAGTGTGAAAAACGCTGTTTTTTAACTTACGTCAAGATTTACGAGTGATTGGTGGTAAAATGGCTGCGTAAAAAATTTGAAAACATACATAAAATGAAAGCCTGGGGTGTCTACTTTCCAAAAATATACACTTTTGGGGGGAAATCTTAGAGTGGAGCACTGTTACACAGCCCCAAATGAGACATGGCACCAGTGATGCAAGCTGTGAAAATTCAAAGTGTGAAACTGGAAACGCGCATGTTCCAATTTGGGCCCCATAGCTCCCACAAACCTTGAATAACCTATGCATATGGGATATTGCTGTACTCAGAAGAAGGAGCTGAACACTAAACAATGCATTTTTAAAAATCTTCACCTATCATGTGCTTGAAATTCACATCAACATTGAAGTGAAAGTGTGAAAAACGCTGTTTTTTAACTTATGTCAAGATTTACGAGTGATTGGTGGTAAAATGGCTGCGTAAAAAATTTGAAAACATACATAAAATGAAAGCCTGGGGTGTCTACTTTCCAAAAATATACACTTTTGGGGGGAAATCTTAGAGTGGAGCACTGTTACACAGCCCCAAATGAGACATGGCACCAGTGATGCAAGCTGTGAAAATTCAAAGTGTGAAACTGGAAACGCGCATGTTCCAATTTGGGCCCCATAGTTCCCGCAAACGTTGAATAACCTGTGCATATGGGATATTGCCGTACTCAGAAGAAGGAGCTGAACACTAAACACTGCATTTTTAAAAATCTTCACCTATCATGTGCTTGCAATTCACATCAACATTGAAGTGAAAGTGTGAAAAACGCTGTTTTTTTAACTTACGTCAAGATTTACGAGTGATTGGTGGTAAAATGGCTGCGTAAAAAATTTGAAAACATACATAAAATGAAAGCCTGGGGTGTCTACTTTCCAAAAATATACACTTTTGGGGGGAAATCTTAGAGTGGAGCACTGTTACACAGCCCCAAATGAGACATGGCACCAGTGATGCAAGCTGTGAAAATTCAAAGTGTGAAACTGGAAACGCGCATGTTCCAATTTGGGCCCCATAGCTCCCACAAACCTTGAATAACCTATGCATATGGGATATTGCCGTACTCAGAAGAAGGAGCTGAACACTAAACAATGCATTTTTAAAAATCTTCACCTATCATGTGCTTGAAATTCACATCAACATTGAAGTGAAAGTGTGAAAAACGCTGTTTTTTAACTTATGTCAAGATTTACGAGTGATTGGTGGTAAAATGGCTGCGTAAAAAATTTGAAAACATACATAAAATGAAAGCCTGGGGTGTCTACTTTCCAAAAATATACACTTTTGGGGGAAAATCTTAGAGTGGAGCACTGTTACACAGCCCCAAATGAGACATGGCACCAGTGATGCAAGCTGTGAAAATTCAAAGTGTGAAACTGGAAACGCGCATGTTCCAATTTGGGCCCCATAGCTCCCTCAAAACTTGAATAACCTATGCATATGGGGTATTGCCGTACTCAGAAGAAGGAGCTGAACACTAAACAATGCATTTTTAAAAATCTTCACCTATCATGTGCTTGAAATTCACATCAACATTGAAGTGAAAGTGTGAAAAACGCTGTTTTTTTAACTTACGTCAAGATTTACGAGTGATTGGTGGTAAAATGGCTGCGTAAAAAATTTGAAAACATACATAAAATGAAAGCCTGGGGTGTCTACTTTCCAAAAATATACACTTTTGGGGGGAAATCTTAGAGTGGAGCACTGTTACACAGCCCCAAATGAGACATGGCACCAGTGATGCAAGCTGTGAAAATTCAAAGTGTGAAACTGGAAACGCGCATGTTCCAATTTGGGCCCCATAGCTCCCACAAACCTTGAATAACCTATGCATATGGGATATTGCTGTACTCAGAAGAAGGAGCTGAACACTAAACAATGCATTTTTAAAAATCTTCACCTATCATGTGCTTGAAATTCACATCAACATTGAAGTGAAAGTGTGAAAAACGCTGTTTTTTTAACTTACGTCAAGATTTACGAGTGATTGGTGGTAAAATGGCTGCGTACAAAATTTGAAAACATACATAAAATGAAAGCCTGGGGTGTCTACTTTCCAAAAATATACACTTTTGGGGGGAAATCTTAGAGTGGAGCACTGTTACACAGCCCCAAATGAGACATGGCACCAGTGATGCAAGCTGTGAAAATTCAAAGTGTGAAACTGGAAACGCGCATGTTCCAATTTGGGCCCCATAGCTCCCACAAACCTTGAATAACCTATGCATATGGGATATTGCTGTACTCAGAAGAAGGAGCTGAACACTAAACAATGCATTTTTAAAAATCTTCACCTATCATGTGCTTGAAATTCACATCAACATTGAAGTGAAAGTGTGAAAAACGCTGTTTTTTAACTTATGTCAAGATTTACGAGTGATTGGTGGTAAAATGGCTGCGTAAAAAATTTGAAAACATACATAAAATGAAAGCCTGGGGTGTCTACTTTCCAAAAATATACACTTTTGGGGGGAAATCTTAGAGTGGAGCACTGTTACACAGCCCCAAATGAGACATGGCACCAGTGATGCAAGCTGTGAAAATTCAAAGTGTGAAACTGGAAACGCACATGTTCCAATTTGGGCCCCATAGCTCCCGCAAAACTTGAATAACCTATGCATATGGGGTATTGCCGTACTCAGAAGAAGGAGCTGAACACTAAACAATGCATTTTTAAAAATCTTCACCTATCATGTGCTTGAAATTCACATCAACATTGAAGTGAAAGTGTGAAAAACGCTGTTTTTTTAACTTACGTCAAGATTTACGAGTGATTGGTGGTAAAATGGCTGCGTAAAAAATTTGAAAACATACATAAAATGAAAGCCTGGGGTGTCTACTTTCCAAAAATATACACTTTTGGGGGGAAATCTTAGAGTGGAGCACTGTTACACAGCCCCAAATGAGACATGGCACCAGTGATGCAAGCTGTGAAAATTCAAAGTGTGAAACTGGAAACGCACATGTTCCAATTTGGGCCCCGTAGCTCCCCCAAATCTTGAGAAACCTATGAATATGGGGTATTGCCGTACTCAGAAGAAGGAGTTGAACACTAAACAATGGATATTTTTAAATTTTCAACTATCTCGTGCTTGAAATCAACAGTAATATTAAAATGTAAGTGTGAAAGCTGCAAAAAACAAAATTTTTCCACAATTTTGAAATTTTTTTCTGGAAAAATAGCTGCATAAAAAACTTCAAAATTCCCCTGATTATTTACCTTATGTTGTCTAGTTTTCAGAAAGATATACTTTTGTGGGACATTTTTGGTTCTGGCACCATCAACTAAGCTATGATGCTCACATGCCAATTGTTGAGAAATTACAAGTTGGAAATAATGGCATCCATCTTGTAATATTTACCTTGTAAATGTGAGGAAGTGATTGAAATACTAGGCATATGGGGTATTCTTATATTCAGGAGAAGCAAATGAATATATTTAGGGGTATTTTTTGTCATAAACTAATTGTATGCAAATCCTGACACGAAAATATAAGCAAAATGTTGTTTTTTTTTAATTTATTTGCTCTTTTTTTCTATTTTAATCAAATTAAATGATGAGGTATTCATATAATTGTGGTATCAAAAGAAAGCCCTACTTGTGCTTAAAAAAACAGTATATAATTTATGTGGGTGCACAAAAGGAATTAAAGAGAAAATATGGTTGAACAAAGACATAGTCAAAAAAGTCAAAATTGCTCCGGTCCTTAAGTCAAATCTAACTCAGATTTTCCCGGTCCTTAAGGGGTTAAGCAGCAGGATGATTAGGCAGCTCAAAATGAATGGGATCAACAACAGCAGTAACATGGGTGATGGATGATGAAGGTTCCACTTGCCATGACTAGCTCCAGTGATGCGCCTGAGGCAGTAGCAGCAAAATAAGTAGCCCCCAGTATTGTGGATAAAAGAAGAAGTTGGCTAATAATTCTTCTCCACCAGCCCCTCCTCCAGAATCGTGGGTGTGTTGGTACTAGAATAGTATTTTTTCCCTTGAGATCAGGAACTGTGCCTCTCATCAGCAACTGCAATGTGCACAGTGAGTGTGGTAAATAACACGTCAAGGCACAACTGTATCCAAACACCATGACACCAGAAACCAAGTACTGCTGCTGTCACTATACCCCTTGTCCGCACCCAACTAAGGATACATGAAAACTTGCTGACAGTTTAATAGAATGATGAAGCCTCCCTGCCACCATCTTAGCATATTCTGTGGGATGGAATCTCCTCAGATGCTGATTGATGCTCTGCTTGCCATACTCGTCCACTTCAATGCCATTTGTGGTCAGTGCGCCACACAGTGTGCAATGGGTGGACACGAACTGCAACACCTTAACATCTACAAAGTGGCTATCATTTGGTGGGGGAGGTAATAACGAACGAGGAGGACTGACAGAAGATGTAGTTAACCTAGACGAAGAAGGTGATGGCGAGCTAGTTATTAAGCTCGTCATTAAACTTCCAGCAAATGCCTGGTTCTCTCTGTTCTTTCTCCTCTTTGATCGCCGCCTTGCCTGTTGTTGCCTTTCTGAACAGTCAGGGGGTACAGCAACAGCGGTGCTTGTTCCTGTGGATGAGTGTTTGGTTTTAACATGTTTGACATAAATGTCATGGTGTCTGGGTTTCATGTGTGTTACCAGGGTGTTTGTGCCAAGGTGTGTTCCCTCCTTTCCCCTTCACACTAACTTGTCACACATTGTGCACAGTGCTATTGGAGATGACTACACTGTGCCTGCCCCACATGAAAAATAGTCCAACACCCATGACTTCAGGGGATAAGGATAGGGAAAAGGTGGAGAAGAATGGCTCCTTTCTTCTTCTTCTCCACATTCCCCTTCACAGTCTGGGGCAGAGGATGTTGTTTTTGCTACTGCCTCAGAATCAGCACTGCAACTAGGACAAGGAGTATTACTCCTGCTGGCAAGTGGAACCTGTCCTAGTCCAGCATCACTTGTTGACTGCATTCCCACTGTGTCAACTGTGGTCTGTGGCACACTAGCCTACTCCTCAGCATCCTGCTGCACTTGCAACCCAGCATCAGGAATTAAAGCACTTGCAAATTCCAAAAGCTCACTGCTGGTGGTGGTGGTGGTGATGCCCATCCTCATCCCTGTCTCCCATTCCTTCTCAGTTTGGGCTAAAAAGGCAAATAAATGTTTCTTCCACCCCAGCTTCTCCACCCTCATTATCACCACCACCACTAGTCCCTAAGTGCTGCTGCTGCTCTATTACAAACATCTCACTGCTGGTTGGAGAAGTTGATGAGAAATGTGACAGAGGGTCCCATTTCGTGGTGACATGAAGAAGACAGACTGGCAGCAGTAGCAGCAGGCACAGGCAGCTGATCTGTGCTCCTGGTGGTGGTGGTGGTGGTGATATTGCTGCACCTGCTATCCACCACCAGTTCTGGCTTCTTCAGGATGGTGTTCCACCTGGACAATGTTGTGAAGGGAACGGGACTCTCTAGGCCAGCGGTACGGTCTGGGCTCCTTTTACTGCTAGTCTGGATGCTATCAAATGCTTCCCCTACCACTTGCCTAACACTAGTCCCACCGGCTGCTTCACCATTACTGTTACTTTTACTAACACCAACCACATCAAGTTCAGCCCCTGAGTCTTCCTCCTCACAGCCACTAGTAATATGATGATTACCCCCTCCTTCACTCCTAACAACAACAAGCTGTTGGACCTTCTTAGTAGTAGTACTAGCACAGCACTAGTGGCAGCAAGTACAGCACTAGTTGCAGCACATCTGGCAGTAGGTACAGCAATGGTGGCAGCAGGGGCAGCACGTCTGGCAGCAGGCACAGGCAGCTGACCTGTCCTGCTCTCACTACTACACTTTTCTTCCTCCCTTGACATTCATTTCCCCAAGATCCCTAGGGGTAATTTAGGGGGACTGGCCAGCATTGGTTCTGTAGTGCTCAATTCCTCTTCAGACTCAGCGGACATATAAGGGTCCTTCCAGTTCCTCCTTTTATTATTTTTAAACTTTCTCATAGTGATAGCAGTCACTATGAGTGAGCCTCTCCTGCCTCAATTTTCAAAAAAGATCACAGCAGAACAGCACAGCATATCTACCGCTCTCTGTAGCTGCTTCCTTCAGCAAATACGTCATGTTTTTGTAGCGAAAAGGAAAAAACACATAAATCAATGGATAGAAACTTACTAACCATTGAAAAAATGCAGAAGAATTTGGGCCAATGGCCGAAAAATGCAAAGATTTTAATAGCTGTTTTTAAAGTGGATTTTCCCTCAAAAAAGCAGACAACAATGTGGTTTTTGCTGATTTTCTCATGGGAACACAGCAAGACCTTTCGTCCACCCCTGCTAGTTAGAGTACAATCTTACTTATTGGAAATGCATATCAGTCTTTGGCACAATCTCACAAATATATCTATTTATTCTTATACACATATAATTAACACCATTTATACTAGTGAGATCTCAAATGTATTGCTTCACAAAGTTCTTGAGATAACTCCTTCATACAATGCATTGGATACATGCATTAATCAACAGAATACTCTCTGTTTTCCAAAGCGGCTGTCTCTTCTGCGTTGTGACCAGCAGACCCACCTGACACCACCTAGTGAGTCAAGACTAGCCCAAAATGTGATCTCTGATTCCCAGGCCTGGAAGACTCACTCTTTACATATCGCTGATTTACAGAGCAAACTGCGACGTGTACGTCAGGAACTGTAAGTGAGAAGATGGTCCAGAAAACACAAGGAGTGAGAGAGAGGACATGATGGAGAGAAGATGAGAGTGGTGAGAAAGAGATGCAGAGGATGATGTACTAAGTAGAACTGGGGTAATTTTGGAGTAAACCAGCTGCAGGGAGAAATAAGTATTCTCATTTATTTAAATTGGGCTTTTTAACCTCTAGAATGTTCGACTAATCTCTAATGAATTGCAAAGCAAGTAGGGTGTTAAAAGCCCTGTTAAATCAATGGGAATTTGGGGATTTATTACCTCCCGTACTGTGTACTTGGAATGCTCTAGAATTGCTCTACTTTTACTTAGTGTATAAGCCTCACAGAGATGCTGATGCAGTACTTCTTAGTACATCAGCCTCACCTAGTCAAAGGGAGTGGGTGAAAAAGGATGGGAAAAGATTGGGTATAAAGAAGGGAAAGTGTGCAAGGAATGAGAGAACATGGTTAAAAAAAATTATGAAGAGGGGACAGTAAAAGTGGTTAGAGAGAGATGAAATAGTGATATAGGAATAAAGAAGAAAGGCAATAAGAAAGTTTAGGGAAAGAAAAAAGAAATACAGTGGTGAGTAAAAGTTTGTGAACACCTTACTATTTACATATTTCATATTTAATATTTCATTGGATCTTAAGATGTGTCTGAAAGGGATAGTAGTGGTTCATAATAAAAGCAGATCCAATTAATCTTCATAGTATTTGGCCATGGAGAGTGTTATTTCAGTACTGTCAGAGTTGTAGTTCAAGAGTAATTGAATGATAAAGTATCCCCCTCCTGCCCCTTTTACTGATGTAACTTCTCACCTCAGAGCAGCAGGGTGGTGTCCAAGTGGATTGCAGAGAGGGACAATCTTCAATTAACATAAGGGAAAAACCTGAAAAACCTCTCAAGAGGGGCAGGGCTTTCATTGTTCTCAAAGTAGGAAGATTGTCTGGTGTCTCTTGCTGTGAGCTGTCTGGTCTGTGGACCAGATTCCACATCTGAGGAACGGTGGCTTACTTTAGGTAAAAGGGGGTGGGGTGGTGTCCAAGTGGATTGCAGAGAGGGACAATCTTCAATTAACATAAGGGAAAAACCTGAAAAACCTCTCAAGAGGGGCAGGGTTTTCATTGTTCTCACAGTAAGAAGATTGTCTCTTGCTGTGAACTGTCTGGTCTGTGGACCAGATTCCACACCTGAGGGAAGGTGGCTTACACTAAGTATATGGGGTGGGAGGGGGAAACTTTATCATTCAATTACTCTTGAATTACAATTCTGACAGTACTGAAATAACAGTCTCTATGGCTCAAATACTATGGAGATTAATTGTAGCTGCTGTTTTTGTGAAACATTACTATCCCTTTAATAGATACAAATAACCAAATTAAACCAATAACACAAAAATACCTTTGCAACATTTATCCACAATTGAGTCAACATTCAATATCCATGTATATAAATGTATGTGAACCTTTAGATTCAGAACCTTGTTGCAACACCCCAGTTACTAATAACATAAGCATTTCCTATAACTGACTGTTAGTCTCTCACATTGGTTTAGAGGAATTTTGACCCGTTTGTTATTACTAGTGTTGAGCGAGCGTGCTCGGCCGATGCTCGGATCGGCTCGAGCATCGCTCTGCTCTGCACATGGCGGTACTCGTACGAGTACCGCCATGTGCTCGCCCGACATGCTCGGGTGAAGAGGATCTGTGCCGGAAGAGGCACAGATCCGAAGACGCTCCGCTGGACCACCAGGGAATGGAGGTACGGGGGCATTGCGGAGATGAAGGGGGCATTGCGGAGATGAAGGGGGACATTATGGAAGAGGGGCATAGACTCTATGCCCCTCTTCCACAATGTCCCCCTTCATCTCCGCTATGCCCGTCTTCCACAATGTGCCCCTTCATCTCCGCTATGCCCCTCTTCCACAATGTCCCCCTTCATCTCCTATGCCATAGAGGAGATGAAGGGGGACATTGTGGAAGAGGGGCATAGCGGAGATGAAGGGGGACATTGTGGAAGAGGGGCATAGAGTCTATGCCCCTCTTCCACAATGTCCCCCTTCATCTCCGCTATGCCCCTCTTCCACAATGTCCCCCTTCATCTCCGCTATGGCATAGGAGATGAAGGGGGACATTGTGGAAGAGGGGCATAGCGGAGATGAAGGGGGACATTGACCAGGCACCCTCCGCTCATCAGAGCAGGGGGTGCCTGGTTTAATGCTCGAGTGCTCCCATTCATTTGAATGGGGCTCGGGTGCTCGGCCGAGCACTCGAGCATCAGGGGGTGCTCGGTCAGAGCACCCGAGCACCCGAGCATCGGGGTGCTCGCTCATCTTTAGTTATTACGTAACTGCTTCAAGTCAAGACATTGGAGGGCTACCTCATATAGACAGCTTGCATTAGGTCTTGCCACAGCATTGTTGGGATTTAACTAGGCCACTCTAACATATGGAATTTCTCCATATGCAGGCATTCTTTTGAAGGTCTACATATATATCATAGCATTGTTGTCTTGCTGCATAACACTCTTTTAGTTCAGCTTCATCTTACAGGTGGAAGGCCTGACATTCTGCTCCAAAATCTAATGATACTATGCAGAATGCATGGTGGTGTCAATGATAGTAAGCATTTAATGTCCTGAGGAAGCTAAGCAGACTCAAATTATAACACTCCCAAATTACAGATCTCATTGAGGCCAACATGTTTTGCCTTTACTCTTCTGTCAGGGGAACATTGTTCCAGTAGTATTATAGATCATCTATATACTCTTTGGCAGACTGCAGATGGGAAGCAATGTTCTTTTTAGTGAGCAGTTGTTCCCCCCAGCAATTGTTCCATGGACACACTTCTTACATTCCTTGGCAATGCTTTTTAGCCTTTCTGAGGTCCTTAGATGTGTCTTTTGAGCGTAGCATGATGTATTTCCATAAAAACTGTTCACACTGAGTCTTATCTTCTTATAAGGTAATGCATCACAAATTTACCCCTGCAGATCTACTTAATTATTTAAACACCTGATTCTAATTATTCCCTTTAAATGGGCTGATGGAGCCAAAGGTTCACTTACTTTTGCACATGCCCTGCCTCTTAAGTACTCATTGTTTGCCAAATGCATACATCGTTTTGCTTCGTAAGTCACAGAATTGGTTTGTATCAACCCTTTTGGCTATTTAGACAAGGACTGGTGTTGATTTCCAAAGACCATCATGGTACAACTATGGCATCTCTGGAATTATCATTGAGGTTCATAAACTTTTTCTCACTGCTCTAAACTGATGTGTAGATATTTATTGAATATGTCTTAGTATCTCTCTTTTGGTGCTTCCACAGAGAGGAGAAAGGGGAGGAGTTATTGGATAGCCAACAGCAGGTGGAGTTGCTAGAGGTGGAGCTAAGGAAACTACATCAGCAGGTATGGTGCATTGTGGGAGCCCTGGAGCTTTGTCTTTCATCTTCGTTGATTCCTCTTCCTCACTCACATTTTTATTGTCTTTCTTTCTCTGTGTTCCTTATCCCCCTTAACCCTATGAATACCAGCGGGGTATGCAATGCATTGCTTTGCAATCTGTTGGTTAGCCCTCTGGCACTCGAAGGGTTCATAAAGGTTACAACACATATTGTAGGTATTTAAAGCTTCGCAAAAAATATTTAGGATAAAAATGTAACACTTAGATTAATATCCCATTAGATTCTTCATAAAATGGCTTAATCTGCTCCCAGATGTTATGCCTGTGCCACTTCCTTCACTTTAGCCCTCTCATTCCCTTTCTCAAGTTTAAAGGCATAACTTTGCTATCATATAAATGTAGCATACTTAAGCATATAACAAATAACAAAGGATGGGTATGTCTTCTCCTCTCTAACTAGGTTCGAGAGCTGTCCCCAATGGCAGCCCTTTCTCGTGGATACCGTGATGAATTGGATGCTTTAAGAGAGAGATCCAGACGCTCTGAGGCACAAGTAATTGCTCTCAATGAGAGACTGCGTGCAATGGAAATTTATCAGCGTTCCTTGCAGGTCTGTAATTACAAAGACCATTAGAGACATCACAGTTAATGTTGCCACCTATTCTGTTTAATATTGGCCAATTACATGTTGCAAACTGAGTGTAGAAATTAGCAACCTTTGTCATTTCAGCTTTTGTGGGAATACAACTACAATTCTCCTCATCTCCTTCTGAGAATAAAGGGAATTGCAGTCATAAACAATATAAGGGATCAGGCCAGCAAAGGATTATGGAAAATATAGTCTTACAAGGACTGGGGAGCCAAAGTTTGCCCATCCCTGCTTTAGGAATGACATTTTCCTGTGCAACTATGCACTGTGCATCGTTTATAAGCTGTCAGTATCAAAGGCATGAGGTGGCAACTATAATCTTGTTGTTGTTGTTCAGGTTCAGTGGATGTTATTGATGCAGAGTTTTAACAATTTTTAACAGGAGGAGAAAGAGTTCTCAAGGGGACTACTGGAGGATAAAGAAGTGTTAGAGCATCAATTATCTGCAGAGAGGGAGCGTTCTGAGAGACTGCGCTTGTGTGAGAAAGAAAAGCATTCCCTGGAGGAGAGACTGCAGAGGTTGGAGATGGTGAGGAAATTAATATTTTGTGGCTGTTTCTCTAGACATAATTTCGGTGCTCCTTGTGAATTTCTTTGTTTGCTGTTTTTTTTTTTATGTCTCTGTCATGGAGGTTAAAGGACGCTGAGTTGTCTTACTCCGTTGATTTGCTCACCTCTCCTTTGGCCTCGGCCAGGTAGTGCTCTGCGTTCCGGTGAACAGGAAACGAAGTGCGATTCGACCTCGCCAGAGGACGCAAGCCAGATGTCGAATTCAGGATTGTCGAAGGAGAGTAATGTCTAGTCGAACTTTCCTGGTTCGACGAGGAGTCGAAGAGTTAAACTGCTTTGCCAAAATGCATCACAGGTTGAATACGACACTATCACAGTGCCCGTGATTTGTGCTATCCTGTGTCTATCACTTGCTGGAAGTTCCTCATTGGCTGTCTACTGTTAGCCCACCTCACACAGCCTTTTTAAACCCAGTTCGGGCACTCCCAGGTTGCCCTTTCATGGTGTCTCTGACATTACTTGTTCTGACCTGCTTGTCAGGCGCTTGGGCCAGAGGATCCTGCGTTCCGGTGTTCCTGTGTTCCAGTGTTCCTGTGTTCCAGAGGTTCCAGTGTTCCAGTCTCGATCGTTCCTGAGTTCCTGAGTCTCCTGCCTGCTTGTCTCTCCAGCTGGATTCCGGTTGCTTGCCGTGGCTCCTACTGTTCCGGTCATCTGTCAGTGTAGCTGTGCTCGTTCCGGTTAGCCTCCGCTTGGTCTCAGGGCTCTCGCTCTACCCCCTGTCGCTGAGGCGACATTGTGCTTGTTTCGCTCCGGTGATATATCCCTGTTGGTCACAGCGTGCACGCTGGTTTACTCCATTTAACCTGGTGGCTCAATTACTGTTGGTCCCAGCGTGCGGACGCTGGTTTACTCCATTTAACCTGGTGGCCCAATTACTGTTGGTCCCAGCGTGCAGACGCTGGTTTACTCCATTTAACCTGGTGGCTCAATTACTGTAGGTTCCAGCATGTGGACGCTGGTTTACTCCATTTAACCTGGTGGCTCATGTTACTGTTGGTTCCAGCGTGCGGACGCTGGTTTACTCCATTTAACCTAGGAGCTCATGTTACTGTTGGTTCCAGCATGCAGACGCTGGTTTACTCCATTTAACCTAGGAGCTCATGTTACTGTTGGTTCCAGCGTGCGGACGCTGGTTTATTCCATTTAACCTAGTAGCTCATGTTACTGTTGGTTCCAGCGTGCGGACACTGGTTTACTCCATTACACCTGGTGGCTCAGATTACTGTTGGTTCCAGCGTGCGGACGCTGGTTTACTCCATTAAACCTGGTGGCATTATCTACTGTTGGTCCCTGCGTGCGGACACTGGGTTACTCCACTGAACCTGGTGGTCTATGTTACAGTTGGTCCCAGCGTGCGGATGCTGGTTTGCTCCTTGACTAATTCAGACACTGAAGGCCGGTTGCTGTCCAACTTATTATTGCAGTTGTCTGGTATTCTCTGACTAGAGACTTCTGCTTGAGTGAGACCACTGATTCCTGTTCTACTCTACTGTCATATGCCATCTGACAGCCTGGTCTCCTCTTTTGGGCTGCCCTGCCCGGTATTGGTAAGGCCGGTAGAACCTATTTACATTACATCTCTAAGGTTGCCTTACCTGGTATAGGCAGGGCCAGTAGAGCCTACTATCAGTATTTCCTCAGGCTGCCCTGCCCGGTATTGGTAAGGCCGGTAGAACCTGTTCTCGTGGCCATCCTAGGTTGCCTTACCCGGTATTGGCAGGGCCGGCAGAGCCTACACTCAGTACTCCTTCAGGCTGCCTTGCCCGGTATTGGTAAGGCCGGTAGAACCGGTACGTTTCACCTCACGGTTGCCTTACCCGGTATTGGTAAGGTCGGTAGAGCCTACTGCTATATTTGCACCTGTCACTTGGGTTGCCTTGCCCGGTATTATTGGCAAGGCCGGTAGAACCTATTCATATTATCATTACTTGTTGTATTGTTATATATATGTATGATACCCTATGGGATTGCCTTAACTTTTCAATAAAGTTACGTTTTTACCAAACCTTAAGTCTGAGAGTCTTCAAATACCATGACAGGCACTCCCAGCGTGGTCGACTAAGCCAGTAGTCGAAGTCTCAGTTCCCGATCTCGGTGTCCGCTGCAGAGTCTGGTGATTTCAGCTCAAAGTGTCTCGCCCTTAGATGAGAGTCAGAGGGGACTCTTTAAACCACCCAAATAACGAGATACACTCTTTTGGAGTTCCAAGCAGTAACACACTTTATTGCAAAACCTCACGCTCTTTTATACACAAACAGAAACAATAGAACAATGGAATAGTAAACATTGGAACAAAAGGCAGAGATGATTGAATTAACTTTCCATAAGTTATTCCAAGAGGCTCCAATCCCGTCCAATGGGAATTTGAGCGACAAAAGTCCATGGCAACCCGACTGGTCCATCAGTACCACCAATGGGTGTGAAGTCTTTGGGCGTCGACAAAGTTCTACTCCTCCAGTGACCATTCCTGACGTCACTCGAGTCAACAGCCAATCCAACAACCTCCTACTGAGTCCATTTGACGGAATGGAAGTCTTACGACCCAGTGTCAATCCCAACACCCAGGGTCGACTAAAAGTTGGAGAACTAAGAGGCCCTCAACTTGGCGTCGAGAATACAGTCTTTTGGTTGACTATAAGTCGGTGAATACAAATACCAGTGTTTGAAATAACCCCTCCACAGGGTGCCCGGTGGCCAAGTGAGTCTTAATGTAAGGAGTTCGACCAGTCCCTTTGTCACAGTAGCGGCGGCTGCCGAGCCGACCGCTACCTTACCTGCTGGTTCGCCAGCATTCTGTGTCAGCGGCGTTGCGGTCTGTTCCTCTCTGCAGCCTGCCGCAGCCTCTTCCGGCGGGCTCTCAGTGTGCCTTGGCGCGCGTCCAGCTAGACGCGTGTCTGTATTTAAAGAGACAGGCACACATTTTTTGTCTCCTCCTCTTCCTGGGGGCTGCTCCTTATAAACCACTGGACACTACTCTCAGTTGCCCTTTCGTGGTGTCCAGTGAGGTTGTAGTACTGACTATCTGTTCTGGTTATGACCATTGGCTTGTTCTGACTATCCGCTCTGTGTATGATCTTGGCTTGTCTGACAACCATTCTGGTGCATAATCTGCGGCTCTGGTAGACTACCCTCTATGTGTATGACCCGGGCCTGGCTGACTATCCGTTCTGGTGCTGACGTTTGGCTTTACCTGATTTTCCGTGCTGCGTTACGCTGGTTGATCCCTTTACCCCTGGGATCAGACCTATAGCTCTTTTCTTGTATATCGCTATCTACCTTGGTTGGCCTGCGGTTGTCAACTGCGCAACCAGCATACAAACGCTCCAGGGGATAGCCGTTGGGCACCTTGGTAGCTCTAGTGGCGTCTATCCTGGTTTCTGGTGGTACAGGTGCGGACCTGTCGGGCATTTTCTATCTTTGTTGTACAGGTGCGGACCTGTTGGGCGTTCCTACCTTGGTTAAGTACAGGTGCGGACCTGTCGGGCGTTTCACACAGTTGGCCGGGAAATTAGTGGATCTCCGGTGCGGACCTGAGTCAAGTCCTTCCTTACTATCTTTGGGGCTCAGTTCCTTGTCTTCGGAAGAACAGTATTGCTGCCAACCGTGTTGCATTGTACTTTTCTGTACTTTTGCCTGTGTTTGTGTTTCTTAATAAAATCTGGTGAAATAGTACCGACTCCAGTATCGTTATTACTGCCGTGACAGTACGAAAGGGCCATGACTACGGACGGTACTAGCAACCCTTCTAACCAAGACCTCCTAGCCAGAATGGAGGTTCAAGAGCAGCGTATGGATCAAATGACGTTGGCCTTGCAAACCCTGCTGAACCGTACTGCTCATCTCGACCGCCCAGCCGGTCAGTCGGTGGCCTCCCCAGTTGCCAACCCGGCACCGATAGCTTCAGCCAACCCTGATGCAAGTGTGATCAGGGGTTCCTCATGGCATGCTCCTACTCCTCAACGTTATGAGGGAGACCCAGCTCTGTGTCGTGGGTTCTTGAACCAAGTAGGCATATTTATGGAAATGGTTCCACAGGCTTTTCCTAACGATCGTAGTAGAGTTGGATTTCTCATTTCTCTACTCTCGGGCAAGGCTTTAGCTTGGGCCAATGTATTATGGGAGACTGACAAACCGATTGTGTATGATTTCCTGGCTTTTGTGGATGCCTTCCGTAAAGTCTTCGACATGCCCGGTCGCAAGGCATCGGCTGCCAAGCACCTCATGACGATACGCCAGGGTACTCGTACAGTAGCCGAATATGCGATTGAATTCCGTACCCTGGCAGCTGAGGTTGGGTGGAACAATGAGGCTCTAGTAGCGGCATTCTCTCAGGGCCTATGCGACTTAGTCAAAGACGAAATTGCGGCCCGTGAGTTACCCAGAGACTTAGACGAATTCATATCATTCACTATCCTGATTGATACCAGGATCAGGGAGAGACCTTCCTTCAGGGAGCGTCTGCGTAGACCTCCATCTCGCCTGGCTCCCAGCTTTACTTACCCACCCAGTCCTCCCACGCCTCCCACACCTCCTGGCCTTGTCTCTGGGGACAGTGAGCCTATGCAGTTGGGAGCGACTCGTCTTTCAGTGGAAGAGAGAGCCTTCCGACGAAGGGAGGGTCTTTGCTTGTATTGTGGTAAAGCCGGTCATTTGTTAAAATCCTGCCCTGTACGGCCGGGAAACGCCCGCACCTAAGGTCCTGTCGGGGACAGATCTTGGGTGGAATATCTCAGTCCCCGGAGGAGGGAAAGGGTAAACCTATCCTCGAGATCTTACTGTCTTGGGGCAACTGCTCCGTAATTGCCGCCGCATTGATCGATTCAGGGGCGGCAGGTCACTTTATTGACTCTGAATTTGCTGAAAGACATGGCATCCCTTTGCAGAACCGCGAGTCTCCTTTGGCCATTGAGGCCATTGATGGGAGGCCCCTTAAACCCTCCCACATCACTCATGAGACTCTACCCTTAACCCTGCGTGTAGGAGCCCTACATTCAGAAACTATTCAGTTCCAGGTTATTCAGTCTCCACATTACGCCATTGTTTTGGGATATCCATGGCTGCAGAAGCATAACCCCAGGATAGACTGGGGGACCTGTGACATAATCTCCTGGGCTTCCAGTTGTACAAGTTCCTGTCTGGCTCACCCTACGAGACTATTCTGTACGTCCTCTCCTGGTCTACCAGAGGAGTACACAGCTTTTCGTGATGTGTTTGACAAGGGTCAAGCTGGGGCAGTGCCTCCTCACAGGGCCTATGACTGCGAAATTAACTTGATTCCCGGTACTATTCCTCCTAGGGGCCGTGTTTATCCACTTTCTGCCGAGGAGACAAGGGTTATGGAGGAATATGTTGCTGATGCTCTTGCGAGAGGCATAATCCGTAAGTCCTCTTCACCAGCAGGTGCAGGTTTCTTTTTTGTCAAAAAGAAGGATGGGGAACTGCGTCCCTGTATTGATTACCGGGGTCTAAATAAGCTGGTAACCAAGAATGCCTATCCGATACCCCTGATAACTGAATTGTTTGACAGATTAAAAGGGTCCAAGGTATTTACTAAACTCGATTTGAGGGCGGCCTATAACCTTATCCGTATCAAGAGTGGTGACGAATGGAAGACAGCTTTTAATACCCGTAGTGGGCACTATGAGTATTTAGTGATGCCTTTTGGATTGTGCAATGCCCCGGCTGTCTTCCAGGAGTTGATCAATGATGTCCTCAGAGACTTGTTACAAAGTTCAGTTGTGGTATACCTGGATGATATACTCATACACTCGCCATCTATTGAGACACATTTCATAGATGTGTCAAGGGTTTTACAGCGTCTGAGAGAGAATGGTCTCTACTGTAAGCTCGAGAAATGTGAATTCCATAAATCCCAGGTCACTTTTTTGGGCTACGTGATATCTGCCTCGGGGTTTGCTATGGACCCACAGAAACTATCTGCCATCATACAATGGCCTCGTCCAGTGGGCTTGAAAGCCCTCCAACGCTTTTTGGGCTTTGCTAACTACTATCGTAGGTTTATTAAAAACTTCTCCTCGATAGTAAAACCTCTCACGGATCTCACTTGTAAGGGATCAGACGCTTCCAGGTGGTCCCCCAGAGCCATTGGGGCATTCGAGACTCTTAAATCCGCCTTTGCCAAGGCCCCTATCTTAGTGCACCCTAATCCCGCCCTGCCCTTCACATTGGAGGTTGATGCATCTGAGACGGGAGTAGGCGCCCTCCTGTCCCAGCGCTCGACTCCTGGGGAGGCGTTGCTTCCTTGTGGATACTTTTCCAGGAAATTGTCTAAGGCGGAAAGGCTGTACGAGATTGGTGATAGAGAACTGCTGGCCATTATATTGGCATTGAAGGAATGGCGTTACCTGCTGGAGGGAACTAGTACTCCGATCTTGATCCTCACGGATCACAAGAACTTAACTTATTTGTCTGAGGCTAAACGTCTGTCTGCCCGCCAAGCCAGATGGGCATTGTTTCTGTCCAGATTTAACTTCATTGTCTCGTATCTTCCGGGCTCTAAGAACATTCGGGCAGACGCCTTATCCCGTCAATATTGTTCTAATTCTGAGGAGGAACCCCCTCCCGCCCCGATTATTCCAGCCGATCGTATTCTGGCTCACATTCGTACTAGTATTACGTCTCCTCTGGGTGAGGAGATTTTGGCTTCCCAGGGTTTGGCTCCTGCAGAGAAACCCGGTGGGAGATGTTTTGTACCAGTTTCACTGCGCACCAGACTGTTGGAAACTTTCCATACCTCCAAAACCGCTGGCCACAATGGACGCGATCAGTTGATCTGGTCCATTTCCCGATTATTTTGGTGGCCCAGCTTGAAGAAAGATTGCGCAGCCTTCGTGGCAGCCTGTCAGACCTGTGCTCAGAATAAATCCCCACGTAGCCTACCTGTGGGTCTCCTTCAACCTATTCCCAATGGGGAGCGCCCATGGTCTCATCTGTCCATAGATTTTATGGTTGACCTTCCCGCTTCCCTGGGCCATACGGTGATCCTGATGGTGGTGGACAGATTCTCCAAAATGGCGCATTTTGTACCTTTGAAGGGGTTGCCTTCTGCCCAACAGTTGGCGGAGATATTTGCTAAAGAGGTCTTCCGTTTACATGGCATTCCTAATGTGATTATTTCCGACCGTGGGAGCCAGTTTGTGTCCCGATTCTGGAGATGTTTTTGCACGCAATTGGGGATTCAACTTGCCTTCTCTTCTGCCTACCACCCTCAATCTAATGGTGCAGCCGAACGGTCTAACCAGGGCCTGGAACAATTCCTTCGTTGTTATATAAACCACCACCATGACAATTGGGCTACTTTGTTACCCTGGGCGGAATTTGCCAGGAATTGTGCCATCAACTCCTCTACCCAGAGTTCTCCGTTTTTGATAAATTATGGGTTCCAACCCTCTGTTCTCCCGGAGACCTTTGAGGCACAACCTATTCCGGCTCTGGATGAGCATTTACGGGCTCTCCGCTCCTCTTGGGTACAGGTACAGCATACCCTACATGGTTCTATGCAACGACATAAACGGCAGGCCGACCGTAGGCGACTTCCCGCACCCTCCTTTCAGGTGGGAGATAGGGTATGGCTATCATCCCGGAATCTTAACCTCCAGGTTCCCTGCAACAAATTGGCTCCCCGGTTTGTTGGTCCATTTCGCATCATTCGGAGGGTCAACCCTGTGGCATACGCATTACAGCTACCCGCTACCATGCGCATTCATAATGTTTTTCATGTGTCGCTATTGAAACCTTTAACCTGTAACCGGTTTACTTCTACCTCTTGTCCCCCGGCTCCCATTCAGGTGGGAGACCATGCTGAATTCGAGGTGCAAAGTATACTGGATTCCAGGAGGGTAAGGGGGAGTTTACAATATTTGGTGCACTGGAAGGGCTATGGTCCGGAGGAGCGCTCTTGGGTTCCTTCCAGAGATATGCACGCATCCAGACTGATTCGTAGGTTTCATTCCCGCTTTCCAGACAAACCTCGCCCCGATCCTCGCAGGAGGGACCCTTAAGGGGGTGGTACTGTCACAGTAGCGGCGGCTGCCGAGCCGACCGCTACCTTACCTGCTGGTTCGCCAGCATTCTGTGTCAGCGGCGTTGCGGTCTGTTCCTCTCTGCAGCCTGCCGCAGCCTCTTCCGGCGGGCTCTCAGTGTGCCTTGGCGCGCGTCCAGCTAGACGCGTGTCTGTATTTAAAGAGACAGGCACACATTTTTTGTCTCCTCCTCTTCCTGGGGGCTGCTCCTTATAAACCACTGGACACTACTCTCAGTTGCCCTTTCGTGGTGTCCAGTGAGGTTGTAGTACTGACTATCTGTTCTGGTTATGACCATTGGCTTGTTCTGACTATCCGCTCTGTGTATGATCTTGGCTTGTCTGACAACCATTCTGATGCATAATCTGCGGCTCTGGTAGACTACCCTCTATGTGTATGACCCGGGCCTGGCTGACTATCCGTTCTGGTGCTGACGTTTGGCTTTACCTGATTTTCCGTGCTGCGTTACGCTGGTTGATCCCTTTACCCCTGGGATCAGACCTATAGCTCTTTTCTTGTATATCGCTATCTACCTTGGTTGGCCTGCGGTTGTCAACTGCGCAACCAGCATACAAACGCTCCAGGGGATAGCCGTTGGGCACCTTGGTAGCTCTAGTGGCGTCTATCCTGGTTTCTGGTGGTACAGGTGCGGACCTGTCGGGCGTTTTCTATCTTTGTTGTACAGGTGCGGACCTGTTGGGCGTTCCTACCTTGGTTAAGTACAGGTGCGGACCTGTCGGGCGTTTCACACAGTTGGCCGGGAAATTAGTGGATCTCCGGTGCGGACCTGAGTCAAGTCCTTCCTTACTATCTTTGGGGCTCAGTTCCTTGTCTTCGGAAGAACAGTATTGCTGCCAACCGTGTTGCATTGTACTTTTCTGTACTTTTGCCTGTGTTTGTGTTTCTTAATAAAATCTGGTGAAATAGTACCGACTCCAGTATCGTTATTACTGCCGTGACACCCTTTTAGTAATGGCCTATGGCCCGTTACATTTCTCCCCCTTTTTGGTCCGTAAGCCAAGGTACGTCCGTAGCATGGCTGAAGGAGAAGGGTGTCGTGATGGAAGTTATACATCCTCTTGTTGAGAGAGTCCATCCGCATCCCAGTTATCCTTTCCTGATCAGTAGCGGATGGTGAAATTAAAGGGCTGTAATTCCAAGTTCCATCTGAGCAACCTCGGAAACCCTGTTTAACCACACCTGAAGATTATGGTCCATGATAACCACAAACGCCCGTCCAGGTGAGGCTTGAATTTCTTTAGTGCCCATACAAGAGCCAGGCATTCTTTCTCAGTAGCCGCATAGGATACTTCCCGGGGTAAAAGTTTCCGGCTGAGGTATGCCACCGGATGTTCCTCCCCAGCCGCATTGGTCTGACTTAGTACCACTCTGAGTCCATAGTGAAAGGCATAGTCGTTCGTTGAGCTGCGGCCCTGGTGAGAATCTGGTACTCCTCTGCCCCTTCCTCTGGTGCAAACTGGTTCTGCAGGTGTCCCAGGTCGTTGCCCAACAAAACATCTGTGGGTAATCCAGGAATAACTCCCACAATTCTGGAGCCTTGATTGGTTCCCCACTCCAGGTGGACCTTGGCCATAAGCAGCTGATAAATCCGGTCACCAGCTACCCATTCTTCCACCACTTGGTCAGTTCGAGAGCAGGGGGCCAGAGAGTGGGGCTGGACCAAGGTAATAGTGGCTCCTGTATCATGCATCCCTTGGCTGGATGGCCATTTAGATGAACAGTTTGAAAGTGGTGTTCCCGGTTGTCGGGCCTGGTGCCTTGTGCCAGGGAGATCTCTTGATACAAACCCCATTCAATGGGCTCCTTAGTGGCAACAGAAACTTCCAGGGGAGAAGACCAGCTCTTGTTGTCCAGATGGTTGTAGGGCTGGTAGCTCTGGTGTCCCTCATCTGTTACACAGTAAGCTTGTTGGACTGGAGGCTGCTGTGGTGGGGTGGCGGTGCAAAACATGGGGGTCTGTTAGAATTGTTGGACCCTGACCTGCCGTTGGGGCAGTACCGCTGAATGTGTCCCTGATGATGACACTGGTGACATTCTGGTTCCAGGTTGGCAAATTGCTAGGTGGGGAACGGGGTCTTGGTGTAGGTCCCACTCCTGGTCTGGAAAAGTTGGAAGACCCTGCTGTAGTCCAGTCTGCGGAGCCTCTGGCAGGGTGAGAGGTCATTACCATGCTAGTTGAAGGAGCCAGTCCCATTTTCTTGGTATTCTCATATTTATCGGCTAACTGGGCGACCGCGGTAAGGGTAGTCGGCTCCTGGTCCCTTACCCAGTCCCGTATGGGCCCCTTAAGGTTGAGATAGAAATGTTCAAGCAACACCTGCTGGCTGTAGTCCTCTACAGTTTGGGCTCGGCAGCCCTGCATCCAGCTGTGAAATGCCCTTCCAAACACAGATGCCCATTCCATATGAGTGACGTGATCCTCCCGTTTGCTGTCCCTGAATTTCCTGTGGTATGTGTCTGGTGTGATCGCATACCTTTGTAGCAGCTGTTTTTTCACTTCATGGTAGTTGGCATTGTCCGTTTCTGTGATTGCCTGGAAAGCTTTCCCCATTCATTTTCCGATCAGAATGGCAACCAAGTCCTGAGGGTCAATGTGGAGGAAAGTGCATTGTTTTTCAAACAACTGCAGAAAATTGTCAATATCCTCTTTTTGATCGTCAAAATGCGCAAAAGTCTGCTGTGCAAATCGCCATCCGGGGCTCTCCTGTCTGACTGAGTCTCACTCACAGGGCTGGGAGCAGGTGTTTGCGACTGGATCAACTCTGCCATGTACTCTTCCTCCGCTACGCCCAGGATTTGATCCACCACTTCTTGTGGTGGGTGAGGTCCATAGAGCTGTAGGCAGCTCCTTGCCTTCCGAGTAACTAGGTCCTCGTCCCATTCTGGCTGCCGCACAGATTCCAGGTGCTCGGAGCGGCTTCTCAACAGTTGCTCAGTCTCGGCATCCGTAGCCAAATTGAGCACAATTCTTGTTTTTTCAATCTCGTAGTGCTGCGTCCCCGTGACAAGCCACTAAATCCTGTAGTGTGGCAAGGGGCAATTGCTTGTAATGTTCCGCCATGTTTCACACACAATGTATCCGACTGCTGCTCGAAGAAGGAGAGCAAATTCCCACCGCTCGCCACCAGTGTAATGGCGGTTAAAGGATGCAGAGTTGTCCTACTTCGTCGTGCAGCTCACCTCTCCTTTGACCTCGACCAGGCAGTGCTGTGTGTTCCGGTGAACAGAAAACAAAGTACGATTCAACCTCGCCAGAGGGCGCAAGCCAGATGTCGAATTCGGGATTGTCGAAGGTGAGTAGTGTCGAGACGAACTTTCCCTGTTCGACAAGGTGTCGAAGAGTTGAACTGCATTCACCAAAACCTGTTGGAGGTTGAATATGGCAGTCCCAGCGAGGTCGACTAAGCCAGTAGTCGAAGTCGCAGTTCCCAATCTCGGTGTCCACTGCAGAGTCTGGTGAATTCAGCTCAAAGTGTCTCGCCTTTAGATGGGAGTCAGAGGGGACTCTTTAAACCACCCAAATAACAAGACACAATCTTTTGGAGTTCCAAGCAGTAACGCACTTTATTACAAAACCTCACGCTCTTTTATACACAAACAGAAACAATAGAACAATGAAATAGTAAACATTGGAACAAAAGGCAGATATGATTGAATTAATTTTACATAAGTTGTTCCAAGAGGCTCCAATCCCCTCCAATGGGAATTTGAGCGACAAAAGTCCACGGCAACCTGACTGGCCCATCAGTACGACTAATGGGCGTGAAGTCTTTGGGCATCAACAAAGTTCTACTCCTCGAGTGACCATTCCTGACGTCACTCGAGTCAACAGCCAATCCAACGACCGCCTACTGAGTCCATTTGACGGAATGGAAGTCTTACGACCCAGAGTCGATCCCAACACCCAGGGTCAACTAAAAGTTGGCAAATTAAGCGGCCCTCGACTTGGCATCGAGAAAACAGTCTTTTGTTCGACAATAAGTCGGTGAATACAAATCCCAGTGTTTGAAATAACCCCTCCACAAGGTGCCCAGTGGACAAGTGAGTCTTAATGTAGGGAGTTCGACCAGTCCCTTTTAGTAACGGCTTATGGCCCGTTACAGTCTCAACATTTTGTCATGGTGTGCAAAAACTCTCCAATCTGGTATGCTCTGAGATTCACAATCTGTACTTCACCCCCCCCCCCCCCCCCCCACACACACACACGCACATGCACACCTGGTTCTTCAACTCTGCTTTTTTCATTGGGCTTTCTCACGTAGTCTAGGCCAGTTTTTCATACATTTATACATCTCCACCTGACATGTATCCTTTTGAAATCAATATGAGAGTTATTATATACTGGGTTAAATTGGTATTTACATGTCAAAAGGTGTATTGTATAAATTCATACTGGGCCTTGCATTTTTGCTTCTATGAACTGATACAAACATGGGCTTTCACAGAAATTTGTAAAGCCCAAGAGCAGTTGTGTGAGGTGATGTTCTGTGATGTTGCTGCTGCTACATCCAGTGCTGGCTCCTTTATGGGCATCAGACTGCAAAAGCGATACCAGCATCTTGAACATGCGCATATCATTTTTTTTTCCAACCAAGCTTTATTAGTTATCCTCTGAGGTGGAGAAACAAAATTAAGTTTGATTTTGAAAAAACTCTCATTGTGGTCAAGAGAAGGGGAGAAACAAGGGGAATTGGCCTAGTTGGTAATATTATTTTTCTAAGGAAGATAAAATTGAGGCCAAAATTCCTGAGGACACTCATGGATAAAAGTGTACATATTATTTGTCTAATATTTATTATAGTTTTATTCTGCTGTTTCGGCTCTTAATGTTTATTAAAATAATAATATAATTTTATTATGAATTAATATGTGTATATTAATATATTTTTAGGGGGTGCTTCACTGAAAAGATCTTAAGCTCAGATTTGTTCAATTAAAAACGTAAATCAAAATTCAGTTGCTTTCTGTAGAGAACTACAGTCAGTGACAAGAAGATCTCCAAAGACAGAAAAAAGAAAACATTTTTATGCACTGAAGACATCTCTAGCATCAAAGGGGTTAAATACTAGCCAAAGTGTTTAAAAGATCTCTTTCAGATAGTATATCATGTGAAATGATAACAAGGCCAACCTTTTCAACAGTAACATAGTTGATAAGGCTTAAAAACCTTTTATTTGATACTGCAGTTTATATCCTGTTACTCACTTATCCTATGCTCATAGCTGTCTGTCTGTAGGTGACTGGATGCCCCTTGTGAGTGTCTTGATTTTCCATGTGACTTTTTTACGTCACTGTCCCTTTACTGTAGGAGAGAGATTCTGAGAGCCAAAGGGTTCAGTTTCTGCTCCATGATAATCTCACTTTAGCCGAGGAGGTACGTGTGCTGAGAGAAGAGATGTCACAGAGCTGGGAGAGAGCATACGAGACAGATGGAGAGACAGCCACAAGCTGGGAGAGAGAGCATGGGACTGATGTAGAGTCTGAGCAAGGCTGGGAAAGAATGCAAGAGCCTGATCATGAATGTAAGCATGTCTTGTCTACAATTGATATCTAGGTGTAATTCTGTGTAGTTATCATTTGATAGATTATAGGTGATAAAAACTTCTTGTTTGTGATGCACCTTGGCTATTGTTTAGCCATATATATGTTTTATAAATAAAAAATATATTGTACGGCTTTTCCCGCTGAGTAAAACAAGGTACCTCCATCCAGTGCTGGGAGATGTACCATTCAAAGTTTTACACGTCCAAATATCACAAAGAGGTGGAACACTTATCATCACATTAGATGAAGACCTGTAGCTCTCCTAAGTCTCAGCTATCCAGGAGAGAGGAATAGGAAAAATTCCATTTTGACACTAGGTGGCACTATTGCTGACAATTTAATGCAAAAATATTTTATGCTATAATAACTTTTAATTGTGCCATCTTCTAGCAGTGGGAATAACTGCTTTACTTAGCAGAAAAAGCCCTGCAATATAGATGTTTTTCATTTTGGAACTTTACTGCTAATCTATTTTAGAAATGATCATATATAGTTTTAATAAGAGCCATATACATAAAGAAAAGCACATCAATTCCTTTGCAACCAACAAATTAATTTTCCCAAAATAAGGGGAAAAAACCTCTTTAGTGAGAGAAGTCTCTGTATTTCCTATGAATTGTTATGAAATCTTTTTTTCAAATAGGAGATGTCTTCAGAAACTGAAAAAGAAGCTCCATAGAATACAACAGAAGGTTGAGATATGACTCAGTGGTAGACTTCTTACCTCTTGGTTCAAAGGTGTCCAACTCTGATCCTTCCAAACACATAACAGACAAAGGCAAGGTAATCAATCTTTGGGCCTCCAGCTGTTCGAGACCATAACTACCATTATTGCCAACCAAACTTTGGCTAGTTGGGGATGATGGGATTTGTAGTCTCCAAAGTCTAGAGGTCCAAACATTGACTACCCCAGTACTAAATGTATCCCTGCTGAGGCACAATGGTTCAGTCATTTTGACTGACATGCCTATGGATAAAGAGTGATATCTTTAAATCATGGCTTGGATGCCCCTAGCTTTTGGTGCATCTTGCTTCATTGGAACACCTTATAACAAGGAACACTCTCTTCCTATTAGTGCATAATTATAACAACAAGGGAAACATATCTAACTGTAATCATTAGTATCTGGTACTGGTTCTCCACCTGAAGGATACATATAACTTTGTTTTGCAAAACATCTCTGTGTTTAATATCATCTACTAGTCATAGAGCCACACATAACACCATCTGATATTGTAGCTTTAGGAACACTAGAATCTCCTAGTAATATCCCACTTAAAGGGATAATAATACTTAAAATGTAAAAAAATATATGTTGTAGGGTTTATCCCGCTGAGTAAAACAAGGGTACTCCCACTACTGAGAGATATTTTATTAAAAAATTATAACAACTCAAACTTGAATTTTTTAGGTGCAATATCACAGTGGCCTGAAAATTTACAGTGGCGTTGTTGCTACACCATCCTATGACTGCTCTGGTCCGTAGACCATAAATCTCCATAGGATGGTGTAGCAACAGCGCCACTAAATTTTCAGGCCACTGTGATATTGTGCCTAAAAAATTCAAGTTTGAGCTGTTATAATTTTTTAACAAAATATCTCTCAGCAGCGGGAGTACCCTTGTTTTACTCAGGGGGATAAACCCTACAACATATTTTTTTTACAATTTAAGTATTACTATCCCTTTAAATTACTATGACCAGAAAATTCTAACTGCCACTATGAATTTTGCCACTGGGTCTTGGTTCAAGAAATAATGTCAAGTTCACATAATTGTTTCTGGTTGGACTACTGGATCCCAAACTGTTTTCTCTGAAACCTCTGTATTTTTGTCTAAACTGATACATGCAGAGAGCACAAGCCCATAGAAGACTTGATAAATTATCTTATGGGAGAAGTTATCTCCACTTTTTACAACTAAGCTTTTTACAACTTAGTGCATATTCCCCCAGGAGTCATGTTCAGCTTAGTGGACATAACATCGAGGAATAATTGAAACCATGGAGCAAGGGCAAATTTTATAGGGGACATTAGGATTTTATGGCCATAGACAAAATAACTGGTATTGATGCACATGTATGTATAAACAGAATGGTGCTTATTATTTGGGGTTGTTATTTCACCTTTAAAGGGATAATAATACTTCGTTTTATCTTTATTTTGTAGGCATGAAAAAAACATGAAGTACGATATAAGTCTTATCTCTCAAACCTTTATGGTTTAAGAGATATTCACAAGCAAAGTTTCCCCCTCCCCACCCCTTTTTCCTAGTGTAAGCCATCTCTTCTCAGATGTGGAATGCAGTCTATAGACCAGACAGATAACAGCAAGGGACAATATTCTTCCTATCAGAACAATGAAAGCCCTTCCCCCCTTGACAAGTTTTTCAGCTTTTTCCCTTATCTTAATTGAAGATTGTCCCTCTCTGCAGTCTACCTGGGCACCTCCCTTCTAATCTGGCTGAACAGGGGGGGGATACTTTGTTTGTGAATATCTCTTAAACCATAAAGGTTTGAGAGATAAGACTTATGTCATTCTTCATGTTTTTTTAATGCCTACAAAATAAAATAAAGATAAAACGAAGTATTACTATCCCTTTAAATTTGTTGCATTTAACCCCTGAGACTCCAAGGATCACAGTTTGAGAACCACTGTGAGGGAAGGCCACTCCTGGGTCCCTTCCAGCTCAGCAGCCCAGAATACACACATCCCAATATTATGTAGCGTCATACATCATCCAACTTAAAGTAATATGTTAATCAATCAGTCAGTCACAAGACATTACATTTCCTATCAATAAAACTGCCTTAACTGTTTATGGTAGTTTTGTATGCATGCCTTTTCAGATTCCCATTGTATTACAACAGATACTAGCAATATATCTCCACATTTATGTTTTGTTAGAAAATCACGTTACATATTATTTTCAATACGTCAATGTCCACCCAGTGTTTTCCATTTTAATGTATTCATTATGGTGTCATCTGTCCCTTTTCCCTCCTAAGGCTGGAATTCAAAAAGGGCATTTGGCTGAATGAACAAGAAATAACTGATTTCCTTGCATATTTCTTGTTTGTCACAAATTGTATTTGATACTCTCTCATTCATCAGCTACATCTGTCATTCCCATCCTCAAGGTTCAGACTGGAGGACACCAGAGAAATCTATGTGGTAGACACATGCAAACACACAATGTATGCATATGCGTATGAATCATGGAAATGTGTGAATGAAGGCATTTACTTCATATTTTTATTGTATTTGTCTGCCTCATACACATTGCTGGGAAATATGATGGAACATTGATAAATGTCCAAAGGTATTGGCAAAAGCAGCAAATCAGATACACTGCTCTTCCTGCCCTATGCTGAGTTCCAGCCTAAATTACTCCAGTTTTACTATGTCCAACCCTCATTTTCCCATTCAGTTTTAGACCTAAATTCTGAGCTGTCGCAGGCCCTGTTCCGTTTGGAGAAAGAAAATCAGAATCTGCGGGAAAGATTACAGGCCCTGACTGGACAGACCACAGAGTTCATGAGCACGAGTCAACAAGACAAGATGAAGCACGAGGGAGAGCTTCAGACTCGGGACAGCATAAGGGATTTCTGTGTCAGAGAGGTAAGAGCAGCACCTATGACTATAAGTGCAAATGACAAAGTGGAGCAAATCTCAGACAATCCAACCACAACATAAAGTACAAATAAACATTTCCATTGAAGTAAATGGGGTTTTTAACTCCTTGATGCTCCAAACATTACAAAGTGATGCCTTGCAGACCTAACATTTAAAGGGTTAAAAGTCACATTTAAATCAATAGGAATTTTGGAACTTTCTGTTTGTTCCCAGCTGTTGCTCACTACAGCTCTCATCATCCTCAACCAGTAGTTAGCTGTCTGGGGATGATGGGAGTTGTAACCCTCAATAGCTGGAGGTATAACAGCTGACTACCACTGAATTAGAGAAAAAGAATGGGTAAAAAAAAGAAATAGGGAAAGACAAGGCTTTGTTTTCCATTAGGTAGAGCTGGAAGTCTCCTAATTATTACCATCATCATGCTCATGGGCATGGAGAAATAGGGATAAGCATCTGGGACAGATGAAGAAAATGGGGGGGGGCACATCTTCATAAAAATGAGCATGTATTGAAAAGAGAGGGTGGCTGATGGGGCAAAACTGAAAAGGGCACCCCTTGGCAATAGCTTCCAAGTCATCTGTAGACCTTCCCATGGCCCACCCCCACACACCACTGTACTCCAACCATCTCTCCAGCCATTGTGGCCTGGCCCATAAAATGATCTTTGCATATCACAGACAAACATATAAAAAGCTGTTAACCCCTTAAATCTAGAGAAATGCCCACTCCTCACACAATTCCACCCCAGACTCTCCTCGAGGACTGAAAATACCCATATCTTGGATAACACTGGATAAGAACAAAAAAGCTCTCAACCCATTGGTTGATAGAAAGGTCTACAACTCATTGCTCCATACACTGGGAACCTTTAACATCCAAGTGGTTAAATAATGCCAGTAAATAGGTATAATCCAGTAACTAAACTGGCCATCATGAATTAACGGCATTGGGATAACTCTGGCAACACCCACAAATCAGAATGCGAGTCTAGACAGAACGGTTGAGGCCCCCTTCAAACCTTGGCAGTCTAGGCAAGATATTTTCAGCTCTGGTCTCTGTACACCAACAGGTCAGGTTTCATGATATCCCTAATTAACACTGTCAACTCAAACACAATGACTGATTACTCACATGTTATTAAACAGAGATATCTTGAAAAGCTGACCTGCTGGTGTTTCCTAAGGAATAATGGTGAGAATCACAGGCAGTTGTCTATTTCGCCTAATGTGAAATCTGGCCCTGTATAGCTGGGTATTTATGGGGCAGGTATTATAAGGATGGTTTTATATCTTTCCACAGGATCCAGATGGAGGCAGCTTGGGGGAACGAGAGCGTCTGCAGGGAGAAGAGGCAAGAAAGTTGCATGGGGGAATAGAGCAGACACAAAAGAGACAGTTTGATGAGACTGATGAAAATACTCCTAGCTTGCAGCGACATCCTAGTGTTGATGAAGTGCTTTCACAGAAGAGACAACTGGAAGGTAGCTCTGCCAAGGAGCAGACAGAGATGAGAAAGCCAGCATACAGTAAGGAGCAGTCATTCAACCATCTGACCAAATCAAGTACAGGCAAGGAGCAGTCAACAAGTAGACACTTGAATGAGAGCTCAGGAGAGGACCAGTCACATAGCAAGCAGCTAGAGAAGACTGCTGGCGAGGTGCAGTCACTGAAGGGACAATTAAAAGAAAGCCCGCTTGAAGAGCAGTCACTTAAGAGACATCAGGAAGTTGGACTGTCTTTAGTGTCAGAAATATTACAGAAAGAGCTAGGAGAGACCACTAAAGAGAATCAGATATTGAAGAGACAGTTGGAACAGCAGGAAAAAGAAATACACTGCCAAAAGAGACAGCTTCAAGAGAGAGATGAAGAGATACAGACACTAAAAAGACAGATAGAGGCAAAAGAAGGAGAAAGCCAGTGGCAGAGACAGCTTAAAGAGAAAAATGAAGAGATATATACTATAAAGAGACAGCTGGATGAGAAGGAAGTGGAGAGAGAAATCCATCAGAGACAGCTTCAAGAAAGCATTGAGAAGACAGAAGCTCTACAGAAACAGCTTGAAGGAACATTAGAGTCCCATACTCTAAAGAGACAGCTGCAGGATAGTGCTGAAGAGATACAGTTAATGAAGAGCCAACTGGAGGAGAGAACCAGGGAGATGCAGTCACTGAAAAGACAACTTCAAGAAAGAGAAGAACAATCACTTCAGCTTCAAAAGAGTGAAGAGAAGCTGGAATTCCAGAAGAAAAGGCTAGAAGAGACAACAGGGGAGAATCATTCACTTAGGTTACAATTGGAAACGAGAGTGGAGACAGAGCAGTCACTGGAAAGACAATTGGAAGAAAGTGCTACAGATATCAAGTCTCTTCACAGACAGCTACAAAAGAGTGCTGAAGAAAAGGAGTCATTAAAGAAGCAGTTGGAAGACAGTGACAGAGAGAGACAGTCACAACATTTGGAACATATCTCTCAAGAAATAATATCCTTGAAGAGACAGCTGAAAGACAAAGAGCAGTCACATAAGCACCAGTTAGATGAGAGTGCTACAGAGCAACAGTCCTTAAAAAGACAGCTGGAAATAAGAGAGGAAAAGGAACATTCAATGAGAAGACAACTTCCAGAGAGTGCAGAAGACATAAAGTCCCTGAAGAAACAGTTTGAAAAGAAGGATGGAGATACACTCTCCCAGCAAAGGCAGATCCAAGAAAGTGCTGAGAAGACAGCATCTCTACAGAGACAGCTGTGTGAGACATTAGAGTGCAACGAACTAAAGAATCATAGCTCTAGAGAGATGCAGTCACTAAAAATACAGCTAGAAGAAAGGGACAAAGAGATTCAATCCCTGAAGAGACAGTTGGAATACACAGAGGAGCATCCACTTAACAAACAGCTCCATGAAGAATTGCAGTCAATAAAGAGACAACTACAAGAATATGTAGAGGAGAATCAGTCACTTAAGAGACACTTTGAAGAAAGTGAAAGAAAGGAGATGTCTCTGAAGAGACAGCTTGAAGAGAGCTCCAAAGACATCCTGTCTCTTCAAATACAGCTGAAGGAAAGTGTTGAAGAAGATATCTCATTAAAGAGACAGCTAGAAGAGAATGAAAATGGGAGACAGTCACAGCACATACAACTGGAAGAAAGCATCAAGGAAATACAGTTCCTGAAGGAGAAACAAGAGCAGTCACACAATAGAGAACTGGAAGAGAGAAAGGCACAAGATCAGTTACTAAAAAGACTGCTGGAAGAGAGCACTGAGGATGTGCAGTCACTAAAGAGACAGCTGCAGGACAGCTCTGGAGATGTGCTATCACTAAAGAGACAACTGCAAGAGAGCTTTGAAAATGTACAATCATTAGAAAGACAGTTGCAAGAGAGCTCTGGTGAGGTACAGTCATTAAAGAGAGAGTGTGATGAGAGCTCCAGAGAAGTGCACTCATTAAAGAGAGAGGTGGAAATTAGCTCTGGAGAAGTGAGGTCACTAAAGAGACAACAGCTAGAAAGCTCTGAAGAGATGCAGTTTCTAAAGAGACAGCTGGAAGAAGGCTCTGGGGAGATGCATTCATTAAAGAGACATCTGGAAGAGAGCTCTGGAGAGGTGAAGTTATTAAAGAGACAGCTAGAAGAGAGCTCTGGAGAGGTGCAGTTATTAAAGAGACAGCTAGAAGAGAGCTCTGTAGAAGTGCAGTCATTAAAGAGACAGCTAGAAGAGAGCTCGGAAGGGATGCAGTCACTAAAGAGCCAACTGGAGGAAAGCTCTGGAGAAAATAATTCACTAAAGAAACAGCTGAAAGAGAGCTCTGGAGAGGTACAATCATTAAAGAGACAGCTGGAAGACAGTTCTATTGAGGTGCAGTCATTGAAAAGACAGTTGGAAGTGAGCTCTTTAGAATTGCAATCACTAAAAAGACAGCAGAAAGAGAGCTCCGGAGAGGTAGAATTATTAAAGAAACAACTAGAAGAAAAAGAGAGACAGCTGCATGATACCCAGTTGCAAGAAACATCTGAAAAAGTACAACATCTTATTCAACAGCTTTTAGATAGTGCTGAAAAAGAAAAGAATTTACAGAAACAGCTCAAAGAAAGAGCGGAAGACATCCAAACATTAAACAGACAACTACAAGAGAGCAATGAGAAGATTCATTCACAGAATAAACAGCTGGAGTGGCACAAAGGACATGAGCAATCCCTAAACAGAAAGCTGGAAGAGCATAACAGTGAAATACAGTCTCTAAAGAGACACCTGGAGGTGACTGAAGAAGAGAAACAGAGCCAACAGAGACAGTTGGAACTGAATGCTGAGAAGAGAGAATCTCTTACTGAAGAGGCCCATTCACTAAAGAGACAGCTGCAAGAAAGGGCAGATGAACTGCAGTCACTGATGAGACAGCTGGAGGAGAGCACTGCAGATATACAGACCCTAAAGAGGCAGCTTCAAGAGAGTACAGGGCAATTTCATTTGCAGAAGAGACAGCTGGAAGACAGTGTTGGGGAGAGTCTATCACTGAGGAGAAATTTGGAAGAACGTGAGGGAAGGGAGCAGTCACTGAAGAGACAGCTAGATGATAGCACTACAGAAGTCCACTATCTCAGAAGACAGCTGGAAGAGACCACTGAGGAGAAGCTTTTGTGGAAGAGACAACTGGAAGAGTATGAAACAGAGATAAAGTGTCTTAGGAGACAGCTGGAAGAGATAAAGGAGCAGTCCACTGAGAGACAGAGGAGTGAAAGTGCTGAAATACAGTCATATAGGCAGCAGCTGGAAGAGAGAGCTGAAGAAATATTATCCCTGAAGAGACAGTCTTTTAAAGAACAGCTCCATGAGACCAACACCAAGACACAAGGTCTACAAAGACAGATTGAAAAGGCATTAGATTCACATTCACTGAAGACACTGTCACAAGAGAACGATGAGCAAGTTTCAAGTATTATGAGACAGCTACAATTGATTACTGAGGAAAAAGAGAGTTTAAAGAGACAGCTTGAGGAAAGAGAAAGTGATGTACAAACACTTGTGAGACAGCTGCAAGAATGCACTGAGGTGAAAGAATCCCAGAAAAAACAACTAGAAGAAATTGGAATGAAAGAGAGATCCCTAAACAGGCAGATTAAAGACAAAGAGAGATGTGAGCAATCACTTAGGCAACAGCTAGAAGAGATCACCAAGTGGGCAGAAGAAGCTACTGGATATGGTCAGTCGCGCAAGAGACACCTGAGAGATAGTACTAGAGATGAGATATCACAAAAGAGACAAATGGAAGACTTAAAAACAGAGGGTGTTTCTCATCGGAGTCTGAATAAAGAGACAGCGGCACAGTCAAAAGAGGGACAGTTGGATAAAAGAGCTGAAGAATGGTCCTGCCTAAACATACAGTTACGTGAGGAAGAAGAACAAGAGCAATCCAAAAAGATAGAGTTGGAGGACAGCACTGCCCCTCTGACTCTCTCTGATGCCTTGACTGAACCCAGTGTCATTTCTGAAAATGCCAGCATCTCCCCTACTATCTCTGTATCTACCCCTGCTTCTGCCTCTCTTGACATCCCTTCCTCTATCTCTACCTCCCTCTCTTCACTTGCTTCTTTACCTAGACTTCCTTTATCTGTATCCACCTCCTTTCCCCTTCATGTATCTACCACTATTTCCCCTCACCTCCATGAGTCTATTCCATCTTTCTCTCTCCTCCCAGTATCTAACCCAGTCTCACCCTCCCTCCCTGTATCTAACCCAGTCTCATCTCCTTTAACTGTACCAACCCCAATCTCATCTGTAACATCCTCTGTCCCCCTCCCTGGCTCTGATTCCACAATGTCCTTACTCCTGCTGGAGCTGCAGGGAGTACGCAGGGAACGCATGGAGGTGCAGAGACGTTGTGACTCCCTGCTCAGTGACCTGCAGAGACAAGAAGGGGAGCTGGAGAGGGTTCAGAGAGAGCAGCGCAGAGGCAGAAGTTCTCTGAGGGTCCTGAGACAAGAACATCGGGAGCTGCAAGAAAGGTGAAATACCAGTGTGTGTGAATGAACTGTGTGGAATGAATGGTATATTCCTAGTACAGTAGAGTGTACTGTAAAGCACTGCGGAAGTTGTTGGTGCTATATAAATAAAGATGAATAGATTAATAATAATAGTGTGTGATATACTTTGGGTTATAGTCAAGAAGATAAACAAGAGAAATTCCCAGTCATTAAAATGGCAGTTAAAACTATTTGAATTCTACAAAGTTCTTTATTGCATTGGGTCACAATACATTGCAGACTTATCTAACATTCAAGGGCTTAAAGGGACAGTAATGCCCCATTAAAAAAATTGTGTTTTGTAGTGTTTAAAAAAATTAATTATATGGCAAAAATCCTATCTCTCAAACCTTTATGGTTTTAGAGATATTCACATGTAAAGTTCTCCCTCTCCTGATGTCAGCTGTGAAGCTGACAGCAGGAGATCCGTGTCGACCGACATGAGGAGGATCTTCACCAGAGCCGCAATACTGGAAAATAATTACTTCATTGGAACGGTCTACAAAGTGTGCTTGCAAACCAGGCATACTTTGTATACCTTTCTAATGAAGTAATTATTTTCCAGTGTCGCAATTTCGGTTCTGCTGAAGGGCCGCTGGCTGGTCCCAGGGCCAGGATCTCCTGCTGTCAGCTAGATGCTGACGTCAGGAGAAGGGAGAGAGGGGGGAACTTTACATGTGAATATCATAAACTATGAAGGTTTGAGAGATATTTTTGTGCCATATAATTTAATATTTTAAACACTACAAAGCACAATTTTTTATGGGACATTACTTGCCCCTATGGTGCAGCTGGTTTGCTCTGCAGTTGCTCATCTTTAGGTTCCTGAATAATGATTTATATACTTGCCGTTATCTCTTATTAAAGGAACACTAATGTGTCCTAATAATAAACCCTCATTTACACTAATCTGGGAATAAATACTAATGTCCATTATGAATCAGTTCTGTGTGAATTGGTTCTCCCAAATGAATCTGTAAATAGTACTGGATATCCCTTGGGGGCAGACTTGATTCTTTGTTGCAGGACTCCTGGAAGCCTAATACCTCCAGTTACAAAAAAATCATGTCCTCCTCCAAGAATTATTTCATAGTGGATATTGGAATTTTCTGCCCAGAGTAAGGTAAAATACAGGTTCACAATTATGAGATGCTAGTGTTCCTTTAACATTTGAGACAAAAGTTCCAGGTTGTGTTTTTGCATTAATTATCACTATAAAAGTTTAGATATTACAATAATGTTAACGTAAATGCTAAAGCAGAGTCTATGCAGAATTTGGGTGAACTGGATTTTAAATGTGTGTCCCAAGTCCCGGGTAGCACTCTTCTGGGACAATACAAAGTCCCACAATAAAGCACAGAGTTCTAACTGCTAGGAGAACTGTCCATTGCCTTCTGTGACAGAAAGTGATACCTCTGCTGTGCTACAAGAAAATGGCTTCCAGACAGAGCTCTAAACACTAGAGAGAGAGAGAAAACTGACCCTTGGTCCTGACATCAAACAGGAGCTGCAGTCTAATAGTATTGTGGTGTAATGCTAGTATAAAGCTTTGGGCATGATGTACATTTTCTTGTAGCCCATCACAGGCATTGTTTTCTGGAACACAGTAGTCAAGGGGTTGTTCACCCTGTAGTATTTAGAGATCTGTGGTGCGCCAGAGAAAAAGCAGGTTGCTCACTGATGTGACACCTCCCACACAGCTGCTGTAGAGCTGAGGACAAGTGAAATGCTGCTCTTGTCTCCTCAGTGTGCCTGAATGGCAAAATGGAAATGTGGTGACAATGATATGTCAATATTTATCATACAGTTTCCAGCATAGAAAACTTGATAGGGGAAAAAGTAAAACAATTCAGAGGATAACCAGCTGCACCTTAGGGAACAAATACAAATTCCCATTGAGCTAAATTGACCTCTTGAATGCTAAAGTGGTCTCCAATCCATTGCAAGCCCCATTCAAATTGATCAACTTTGGTGAATGATGCAGTTAGTTTGCCTCAGAATTGCTCCATTTTTCTTTATACATATGCCCCATACATCCTTACCCAGGGTATATACAGAGAGCGAGGGTACATATTGCTCATGTGCATGAAGTGTGTGTATTTTTGCATGTGTGTTTGTGTACAGAATTTTGCTGAGAATCATGACACATTAAATATGATCTCTGGCAGGTTTTCTCAGCTCTCTGTTCAGGGAGAGCAGATGCAACAGGAACTGCAAAGAAGAGTACAAGAGAAAGAGGAAAGGCTGCTGGAACTGCAGATGGAGAACCAGAGGCTACAGGATGAACAGCAGAGGTGGGAGTTGGGAGGAGATAAAATGAGCAGCTAGGTTGAGGGCAAGTGAAGTGTAGAAACTGGATTTAATCTTTATTCATCCCTACAGACTTCAAGAGGAGCTGTCTAGAATTGGGAAGATATCAGATGAGAAAGCATCTGCGCTCAGGGAGGTGGAGAGACAACTGGGAGCAGAACAGAGGGAGAGAGAGCAACTAGAGAGAGAGCGTGGAGAACTCAGGGAAAGTATACAGCGAATGGAGATCAGCAGTGCAGCACTCTCTGAGCAATGCCAGGTCTGTTTCTTACTGCCACAGTTCAACTGTTTAATTGTACACAGATGTGGTGCCCAAGTTCACGTCACAGTATCTACTAATAAGCAATGTTTTCAGAACTCCTCCTATTAACTGTAGCAATGCTTATTCACGGTCATACTGTATACAGAAAAACTGCACTGAGGTGGAGTATAGGTGAAAACCCACAACATGGTCCAGGGAGTGTGCAAATTAGCAGCTGGGGTTACCTGCGGGGTCAAGTCAGGGAGTGGGTAGTACAGTCAGGTCACAGGTCTATATATCAAAGCAAATGGTAATAAAATGATCAAGGCCACAGAAAGAAACAGGTACTGGCCACCACCGCCATCACCACAGGAGAAGGAGAAGAGAAAGTTCTGGGGACATATGGCTTTAAGAAAGAGACAATAAAAAATGGTGTAATCCTAAACAAACGATGAAGCCTCAATTTAAAGGCCCCTGAATTAATCTGAATAACTATTTAAATTACTTAAATCCAAGTTTAATTTGTAAAACCACTTGAACATATGGATCACACATTCATAATGTCAATTTCTGATGCTAAAAGTGGTTATTTGATTGTCTCCTTCACAACGATATTCCTCAATGGCACAAACTGAGATAAGATTAGTGCAGATGGCTGGTCCTCAGAGATGCTCAAATAGCTTAGACAATTGAAGCAGAATGTCTAATTTCTTGATCCTTCAGTAAGTTGTCATCCTGTTTTTGCCCAAGAAAAAGAGAACCCTACCTCCACTGGAGTAGATGACCTTTCACTGAAGTCTCTTGGACTATCAGGTTAAGTGAATGAATATCCTACCCCAAGGTGGAATTATACTTAATATTAAGTCAGCTGGGATGTCATAAGGTAGATGAGGAGGTTGTACCTTCTCCTGCTTCTTTTTGAACACATCCAGGAATGTGTTTTTTCTAAGGTTGTACAGAAGGACAATTCACAGCTCTGTGTCAAGGAAGTATGTACAATGGGCCAATCAGTTACTGGACTGAATAACTGCTGCACTGATGACCCACATTTAAGAAAAAAGGAAGAATGGATTACTTTGAAATAAATATTCTCACTTTGAAGCAATCCATTTGTGACAATTAGTTTATCTGATGCTTGTGTAATTACTACTAAACTGAGAGGTCCTACTATCAACCAGTCTACACTGCCAGCTGAGTCTCTTTTTTGTGTAATTTAGCAAAGTTACTCCTAAGTTACTCCTCTTCAAATAAATTAGTGATACCTAAATGCATGAATGCTTCTTGATGTACATCTACAAGAGAAGGCAGAAGAGGATGCACTTGGGGGTTGGATGCTAATGGCTCTACAAGGTCACTCTAGATCAAGATGCCATTTGCATAGTGCAGTATGCTCCTTTATGTCAGAGAGAATACATTCTTTGTTGTTCTAACCTGAGTCTGTCCTCTTTTCAGTTCAATAATGTAATTTTATTAAGATCAGATGACCAAAACTATACTCTATGGGAGTGTGCAAATTTGAACAGACTGGAGAACATCATGTTTTACTCCACTGACCTGAAGTAAATAAGTAATCAGGCCAAGTTGGTAATCTTGGTTTGAGACTTGCTGCTCATTGCATAACAGAAGCTGTTGATGACCTAAGACAGCCTTCCCAATTCCAGCAGGGGCCAATGTTGCCCAGGAAAAAAAATCATGCTTGTCATCCACATATTTGATATGGGCGCACTGGGCTGAGGTAGGATTTAGATAAACCAGTAATAAGCAGGTATTGTAGTCATAGTCACATGCCAAAAGAATGGGACAAATGATAATATATTAGTCACAGCAGAGCCACAGGCAGAGGTGAGACAGGCATAAAATGATAGTATAACAAATGAACAATGAAGGAGTCAGGAGTGGGAAGAAGACATAATTCCTATCCAAGGCCAAAGCCATACACAATAGAGCTCTCAGATAAGTGATAATGCACAAAGGATCTGAGAACACCTTGCCCCAGCAAGGAAATGGTGCAAATAGAGGATCTGTTTTGGTTAGATGTACATGTAACCAATTTCCTTTTACTGTTTTTCTGCTTCCTAAATCACAAGTTCTGGGGAGACAGATGAAACAGAATGGTCAGTGCCACAAGCAGAGGTCATGGCAATGAATATACAGTAGAATGACTTATGAGCAATGCAGGAGTCAGGGACAGGCAGAAAACAGAATCTGAATTCAATAAATAAAGCCAAGGTCATACACTATAAAGAACATAGATAGACAGAGTAATCCACGAAAGAGCAGAGGACAGACGTGAAATGAAGTTTATTTATTAGCTAGATGAGATTGTAACCAGTTTCTAATATAATTGTATAATTTCATAGCACCTCTAATGGAAACATTTTTAAGGATAGAAGTGCTCTTCTGACCACTGTCACCTGCTAGTGTGAGGACAGTACTCCAGTGAATGTGACAGTTAACCAATCAACTTAGCTTACATTTCGATTGAAAAATTATCAATTAACCTAGCTCAAATGAAGACAGGAATGTGTGTATTAGGTGTGTGTTAAATAAAAACTTGGCCTGTTAGGAGATCTTGATGGCTGAACTTGGACACCACTAGTATACAACAATAACTCAATGTCTCTCTGTTTGGTAGGTACTGACTCAGGTGAAGTTATCTCTTCAGGATCAGAACAACCTCTTGCTGTCTCAGATACATTCCCTAAGTCGTGATAACAGGGAGTTATTAGAGCGCAGCCTTCAGAGTGGAGAGCTGAGACAGGAAGAGGAGAGGCGCTACCGGTGAGCACCGTAACCATCCACATTAAAGTGAAAGTATGCTAAAAATTAAAATAGGTATAATTAGCTTAAATATGTTATTTTACTAAAGGTCAAATTTGAGCCACATTTCTAGAGCATTTCAAGACTTCAAATGATCAGTAAGCAGGGCATAAACTTCCACTTACTCATTTATAAATGAATAAATGGATATACCACTCAGTATAGAAATTCTTCTATACCATGTTAGTCTTTGGGGAAAAAAATCATACACATAAACTGTATACACATGATTTCATTCATATTTCTTGAGTAACTTATTTTAAGGGATCTGTTATCTACATAGCTTTTAGTCTCTTTAACTGTATCTTTACTGTGTATAACTTCTGTTTTTTGTTTTTCACATAGATTAAAAAAGCTTTAGACTAGGGTGACCACACATCCCGGAATGCCCGGGACTGTCCTTTATTGGGGGTCTGTGTCCCGCATCCTGGGTGACCCCCCACCGGGACAACAAACAGTCCCAGAATTGAGCAACATGCGCCAGTCCAGACAGCCAATGAAATGTATTTGCTACATGGTCCTCATTGGCTGGCTGAGCCAGCCAATGAAGACCATATAGCAAATACATTTCATTGGCTGGCTGGACTGGTAAATGCGAGACAGCTGGGGTGGAGTAGGTATGCTGGTGCTGCAAGTGAGACAGTGGGAACTCTTACTATGTCAGCCTCAGAAAGATGGTCAGCGCCGGCGGGAGCCTCAGCCTCGGGACTAGGGTGACCACATGTCCCAGAATGGCAGAATGGAAATGTGGTCACCCTACTTTAGACATATTTGATTTAGTTGTTTAAGAAACTAAGCTCAGCAGTGCTTTGTTCTCTTATGAAGTATGCATAATTGATTACTCACATGGTGCTAAAACCTGTTAATTTCCTCCATATTGCTGGAATACGTTAATTCAGAGAAATAATGATGTAAATCCTTTCAAGATGGAGGTTCCCACGCAGGGGCGATTTGGAAAGGTGATAGGTCCTCTTAAAGTGTATGGTAGGGTACAGAACTGGCTCATTGATAACTACCTGAAGGTTTTTTCAATGACTGAGTCAAACGACAGTGTATCGCTTACGCTGGTAAGTAAATAAATTACCAAATTGGACCATGATTTTTTTTTTTTCATAAATTAACTCGATCTCGCTTTATTTTTTTTATAACCAACATTTTTATTGAAATTATTAGACTTGTGCACGGGAAAAAAAAATCGGTAAAATTCTGTTTCAGACAAATTTTTTTTTTTTTTGGTTGATCTGAAAATCAGACCAGACCTGTTCGACTCAGACGAAATTCAGATTGGATCCAAATTATTTGGTCGAATTCACTATGCTTTTAAAAATACAATAAAATCAAAATTAGATAAAAATAAGTGGAACCATTTCCAGGGTCTAAATGAAGATGGTGGAACAGAGTAAGGTGGAGCTTTAGCCTTATGGTACTGTAGATGAAGCATGGATGTAGCTATTTGAAGGAAGAAGGAAGATTGAGGATGACTGGAGCAGGCAGGACTAAGTAGATATTAGACATACGACTTTTCTTAGATTAGAGTTAGACTACAAAATTGAGGATGACAGCAACACTGGAGATGTGCTGAGCAGTGCACACCCACAAATCTGACATCACGGAAACCCTTCGTCATGTTGCAACACTGGAGATGTAGCCAGCAGAACACTACAGAACACTGGAGGAGGCAGGACTCAGTATATAGATAGACATACAACTTAGATTAGAGTTCGACTACAAAACTGCAGAACACTGGAGCAGGCAGGACTCAGTAAATACATGGATACAGCAGCAACTGAGGATGACTGGTGAGAGGCAGACTCAGGATGACAGCAACACTGGAGATGTAGCCAGCAGAAAACTGCAGAACACTGGAACAGGCAAGACTCAGTCATTAGATAGATACAGGGACTGAGGATGACTGGTGCGAGGCAGACTCAGGATGACAGCAACACTGGAGATGTAGCCAGGACTGCAGAACACTGGAGCAGGCAGGACTCAGTAAATACATGGATACAACATCAACTGAGGATGACTGGTGCGAGGCAGACTCAGGATGACAGCAACAATGGAGATGTGCTGAGCAGTGCACACCCACAAATCTGACATCACGGAAACCCTTTGTCATGTTGCAACACTGGAGATGTAGCCAGCAGAACACTACAGAACACTGGAGGAGGCAGGACTCAGTATATAGATAGACATACAACTTAGATTAGAGTTAGACTACAAAACTGCAGAACACTGGAGCAGGCAGGACTCAGAAAATACATGGATACAGCAGCAACTGAGGATGACTGGTGAGAGGCAGACTCAGGATGACAGCAACACTGGAGATGTAGCCAGGACTGCAGAACACTCGAGCAGGCAGGACTCAGTAAATACATGGATACAGCAGCAACTGAGGATGACTGGTGAGAGGCAGACTCAGGATGACAGCAACACTGGAGATGTAGCCAGGACTGCAGAACACTAGAGCAGGCAGGACTCAGTAAATACATGGATACAGCAGCAACTGAGGATGACTGGTGCAAGGCAGACTCAGGATGACAGCAACACTGGAGATGTAGCCAGCAGAAAACTGCAGTAAACTGGAACAGGCAAGACTCAGTCATTAGATAGATACATCAACTGAGGATGACTGGTACGAGGCAGACTCAGTATGACAGCAACATATGAGATGTTGCCAGGACTGCAGAACACTGGAGCAGGCAGGACTCAGTAAATACATGGAAACAGTAGCAACTCAGGATGACTGGTGCGAGGCAGACTCAGGATGACAACAACACTGGAGCTGTAGCCAGCAGAAAACAGCAGAACACTCAGTCATTAGATGGATACAGCAAATGAGGATGACTGGTGCAAGACAGACTCAGGATGACAGCAACACTGGAGATGTAGCCAGGACTGCAGAACACTGGAGCAGGCAGAACTCAGTAAATACATGGACACAGCAGCAACTGAGGATGACTGATGCGAGGCAGACTCAGGATGACAGCAACACTAGAGATGTAGCCAGCAGAAAACTGCAGAACACCTGAGCAGACAGGACTCAGTCATTAGATGGATATAGCGACTGAGGATGACTGGTGCGAGACAGACTCAGGATGACAGCAACACTGGAGATGTAGCCAGGACTGCAGAATACTGGAGCAGGCAGGACTCAGTAAATACATGGACACAGCAGCAACTGAGGATGACTGGTGCGAGGCAGACTCAGGATGACAGCAACACTGGAGTTGTAGCCAGCAGAAAACCCCAAAACACTGAAGCAGGCAGGACTCAGTAAATAGATACCGCAGAGCCAGACTGAACAAACTGTATAGTGGGACAACAATATAGACTTTAAATTCCCCCCTAAGTCCCACCAAGTCAGGGGGGTGTCCTCTGCCCAACCAACCACTGTCCTAGAGCTGGGTAAGCTGAAGCGCTCAGCATATTATGTTACTAGGGTACTTTTTTCCTTCTAATCTGCATCGAACCTGAGAGCAGGGTAACCCAGCTTTGGCAGTAACAGAAAATACCAGCTCACTCCAGACATTAGAAGGGCAGCAACATCAGGAAGAATATTAACATCAGCCCCAGGCAAGCGTTCCCTATGAGCAAGGAAATTGTCCAATTTTAAGGAGAGGTGCATGAAGAGGGCAATAACTTCTGCCAAGCTAGCATTCTCTTTGCTCAAAATTTCTGTCAAAGCACGGAAAGGCATAAGGACTGTCACTACCTGTTCCATCAGGGCCAAGTCAGCCCTGCCCACTGTTCTGTTAGTGCCAATGAAATGGTGACATGACATTGCATGAATTGCCTTTTTCTGCTCCAGGATACTCTCTAGCATATCTAAGATGGAGTTCCACCTGGTTCCAACAACTTGTTTTAGGCGGTGCTCTGGGAGGCCTGCCTTTTCCTTTTCCTCCCTGAGGAGATGGCTATTTTTGATGCTCCAATGGAAGTGACCAGCAATTTATCGGCACGATTCCAGAAGTCCTGGCAACCTTCCAGCGTTACTGCCATCCTCGAGAGCAACCTTCATTACTAGATGCCTTGATCATGTTAGCTGCACCATCAGTAACCAGAAACCCCATTTGCGCCTGTGTGCCTGCCTGCTCCCCTAGCCACTGCGCCACCATGTTCTGCAGTGCTTTGAGACTGTTATCTGAGGTGTGCTGCTGATCCAATACCTCAGCACGGAGGAGGAAAGAGCAGTGCCCTGCCTGCTTGGCTACTGCACCCAAACTTGTTGCTGCTATCGGTGTGTCTTGCAACACATTAGGCTGCCACCAATGCGCCGTCAATGACAGGAAGCCATGCTGGCCATTCGGAGCACTCCGTAAGTCAGTGGTAAAGTGCACTGACTGGCCAGCAGCCTTTCCTAGCAGGTCTTTCAAAAGCCCAATGCATAACCGGTAGAGTGAGGGCACTATATTTCTACTAAATGTGATGTGGGATGGAATTTTATATTCGGGTGCGACAGCCTCCATAAGTTGATGGAAGGGCTCCCCGTCCACCATATTAAAAGTAGCACCCCCAACGGCTATTTGCTGTACAATGAGGCGTGTGATTTTCCTGGCCTGTGTCTGCACATCCCCTTGGAATGAAACCCACCAAAATCTTCAAGTGTGGCCTGTATTGTTTTTGGGATGGGCTGCGACTGTCTGCTGCTCTTACTGGGACCAGATGTGGCATGATCCCCCTGCCCTTTCTCCTGCTGCCTACTGGTGGTGGGTGTGACACTGGTATATGCCGTACTAGTACTGCCACCTTCTGCACTTATCAGCACAGACTTGGGGTAGTTGTTCAGGTGTTGGTTCATCTCGGAGATGGTCAGATGACCCAACACCTGCCTATGGCTGACTTCCCTGCCACACAACTTACATTTTGCTATCTGGCCATCGCCAACTGCCACAAAATGGTCCCACGCTTTGGAGCGACAGATGACTCTGGAAGGTGGTAGAGAAGAAGAAACTGAGGTGACACTTTCTTCATCTTCACATGCTGGAGCAACCTCACTTTTAGTGTTGAGCGAGCATGCTCGGCCGATGCTCAGATCGGCTCGAGCATCGCTCTGCTCGGCACATGGCGGTACTCGTACGAGTACCGCCATGTGCTCGCCCGCCATGTTCGGGTGGCAGGGATCTGTGCCGAAGGAGGCACAGATCTTACAGACGCTCCGCTGGACCACCAGGGACTGGAGGTAGGGGACATGTGGAGATGGAAGGGGGCATTGCGGAGATGAAGGGGGCATTGCGGAGATGAAGGGGGACATTGTGGAAGGGGGACATTGTGGAAGGGGGGCATTGCGGAGATGAAGGGGGCATTGCGGAGATGAAGGGGGACATTGTGGAAGGGGGACATTGTGGAAGGGGGGCATTGCGGAGATGAAGGGGGACATTGTGGAAGGGGGACATTGTGGAAGGGGGGCATTGCGGAGATGAAGGGGGACATTGTGGAAGGGGGACATTGTGGAAGGGGGGCATTGCGGAGATGAAGGGGGCATTGCGGAGATGAAGGGGGCATTGCGGAGATGAAGGGGGACATTGTGGAAGGGGGACATTGTGGAAGGGGGGCATTGCGGAGATGAAGGGGGCATTGCGGAGATGAAGGGGGCATTGCGGAGATGAAGGGGGACATTGTGGAAGGGGGACATTGTGGAAGAGGGGCATTGTGGAGATGAAGGGGGGCATTGACCAGGCACCCTCCCCTCATCAGAGCAGGGGGTGCCTGGTGTAATGCTCGAGTCCTCCCATTCAATTCAATGGGGCTCGGGTGCTCGGCCGAGCACTCGAGCCTCCGGGGGTGCTCGGTCAGAGCACCCGAACCCCCGAGCATCGGGGTGCTCGCTCAACACTACTCACTTTGCTTTTTCTTTCCACGTACAGTTACAGGAATACCAATAAACCTAAAGATGTCAGCAGGGATGTTGGGACTGGGAATGGAGGAGGATTGTGGAGTAACAGTGGTACTGGTGGCAGAGACACTAGCAGCTACTACCTGGCTGGGAGACACAAATGGAACTGGGGAGGCAGGTGCTGAGTTGTCAATAGAAGACACAAGTGTAACTGGAGAAACAGGAGGAGTACTATGGGAAGCAGACGAAAAATTAAGGTCAGGGGAATAATCAATGTCAGTGGAAAAATCAAGCTCAGGGGACAAATCAAGCTTATGAGACTTTGGTCCCTCAGATTCTTCTTCTACGTCTTGTAGATTTTGCGAGGTGGAAACGTCATCATCATCAGATTTTGTAGAAATCTGCTCAGTTCCCTCTTCTGCCTGGTGACTACTGGGAAATGGAAAACTATCTCCCTCAATAAAGTTTTCTGGAGTGGATATGCTCTCGGTGGTGGTGGCAGTGGTGGCAGGAAAAATGTTATCCAAATACTGCAATAATTTCCGTTTGGGCTGCTTACCCGGATGCTCGCTGTAAAAATCCCGCGTTGATACTGACCACAGTGTCTGACCAGTACTATTACCAACGCTAGATGTCCCCAGGTTTATACAACTGGCCGTAGTGGAGGTGATGACTAAACTGCCAGTGGCACTAGTTTTTGTGCAGGTGGTTCTGGAGGGATCATCATGAGACAGCTGATGAGACACAGGTGACAGCTGCTTTTTGGTCTTAAAGGAAGAGCTGGACCTCTCTACCCTACTAGTAGAGGTAGAACGACCTGCAGTTCCCTTCTTATTTTTATTTTTTTGTTTTGAATTCTGCTGCTGAGTCTGACTAGAACTAGTACTCTTCTTTGCCCGCCTGCTGCTGCTAGCTCTGCTTGAACGCAACATCATTATGGTGGTGTTGGTGTTTGCTGGGTCACTGCAGCTGCTACCAGGACGAGAAACATCAGGTTGTTCACTAGGAATCAAATCCATTACAGATAGGTAGGTAGTGTACTATAATAATTTGACAATTTTACAACCTGGCCACATGACAACTGTTAGACTGGCTGTATCACTCTACAAATCATTCACATACACTCGTAAGTTGAATTTTAAAATTAAACACTGGAACGATGATGATTCCCCCTTGTGTTGGCAGTGAGCTGCTAGGACTCCCAGTCCGTACACAACTGTAAGATTGTGTCACTCTACAAATTTTTCACATACATTCGGAAGTTGGATTTTGAATTTTTAAACACTGATGAGTCTACCTTGCGGTGGCAGTTAGGTAGCAGGCTCCCCAGTCCCTAGACAGCTCTGAGATGGTATCACTCTGTACATTATTCAAATACACTCCTAAGCTGTATTTTGAATATTTTAAACAATGGAACACTGATGAGTCTCTCGTGTGATGGCAGTGAGATAACAGCCCCCCAGTCCCTACACAGATCTGAGATGGTGTCACTCTGCAAATTATTCAAATACACTCCTAAGTTGGATTTTGAATTTTCTAAACACTGATGAGTCTCCCTTGCGGTGGCAGTTAGATGGCAGGCCCCACAGTCCCTACACAGCTCTGAGATGGTGTCACTCTGTAAATTATTCAAATACACTCCTAATGTGGATTTTGAATTTTTTAAACACTGATGAGTCTCCCTTGTGGTGGCTGTTAGACAATAGGCCCCACAGTCCCTACACAGCTCTGAGATGATATCACTCTGCAAATTATTCAAATACACTCCTAAGTTGGATTTTGAAGCTTTTAAACAATGGAACACTGATGAGTCTCCCTTGTGGTGGCAGTGAGACAGCAGGCCCCCCAGTCCCTACACAGCTCTGAGAAGGTATCACTCTGCAAATTATTCAAATACACTCTTAAGTTGGAGTTTGAATTTTTTTAAACATTGATGAGTCTCCCTTGCGGTGGCAGTTAGACGGCAGGCCCCACAGTCCCTACATAGTTCTGAGATGGTGTCACTCTGTAAATTATTCAAATACACTCCTAATGTGGATTTTGTATTTTTGAAAACACTGATGAGTCTCCCTTGCGGTGGCAGTTAGACAGCAGGCCCCACAGTCCCTACACAGCTCTGAGATGGTATCACTCTGCAAATTATTCAAATACACTCCTAAGTTGGATTTTGAATTTTTTAAACACTGGAACACTGATGAGTCTCCCTTGCGGTGGCAGTGAGACAGCGGGCCCCCAGTCACTACACAGCTCTGAGATGGTATCACTCTGCAGATTATTCAAATATACTCCAAAGTTGGATTTTTAATTTTTTTAAACAATGATGATCCCCCCTTGCGTTGGCAGTGAGCTGCTAGGCCTCCCAGTCCCTACACAAGTGTGAGATTGTTTCACTGCAAATTATTCAAACAAACTCCTAAGTTGAATTTTCAGCTTTTACACAGGAACAAAGGTGACTCTCCCTTGCAGTGGCAATAACTGGCACTAATGCTGGCTGCCTGCCTATGTCTATCTGCCTGCCTACACAACAACTGGACAGTCACTCTCTCTATCGCTCTATCTGCTTCTTCTCTCTCCAAGCTCCAACAACGCAATGCGCACTAACAGGAAATGCAGGAGCTGTTTGGGTGTCTGTGATGTCATTAGTTCAACCCTCATCATGAAACAAAGAAGCTAATTGGACCAGAGAGGGACAGACAGTACAAAGAAGCTAATTGGACTAGAGAGGGAGGGAAAGTAGCGCGAGCACGTGGAGAACGTCATCAGAATATCTGAATCTTGCACCAAAATTCTGCCCAGATATGTTTCGGATTCGGGTTCTTAAAAACGAATGGCTCTAAGATTTTCGACATGCCCGAATGGCTCAGAATTAGCCATATTCGTCTGAAATCTGAATGTGGACGAACCAAATTGCACAAGTCTAGAAATTATATTTGTTTTGAATTACATTAAGAATGGGTAGTGATAGGGACAAACTACACTAAAATGAAGGAGAAACATGTGAAAGGAAATGGATACAACTCCATACTTTTATCAGGTCCAGGTGTATATATATCTCAGGATACAGCTTATATTTAGAATTATATATACATTATTTTATTAACATGGCTCATCTCGTAAAGTACTGTTATGGATTGCATTAAACTTAAGAACTCATAAATAGTGCAGAAGAATTTTGGTCATTTGGATGTCTAAAGTAGTGCTATACTTGCCATATTTTGAGAATATTTACTTATTTTCTAGGATGCTAATTATTTTTTTTATTGAGGTACTGTAGTTTATTTTGTGTAATGGCTGATTGTATTTAATTCTGGTAGAGTCAATAGTGCAACATAAAAAAAGAGAAATAAGTTTGAATTCTATCTGAGGATATTAAGGATGTTTTTTCCTAACTGTTTCACAATATGAGAGATTTTGGAAGGTTTAAGAAGGTTATTTATGACATTGTAAGAGCTATGTTATTCTTATTGCATAGGCTCCACAGAATAACATAAGAACTAGAGAAGTCATATCAGTGGAGAAGTCATCTCCACTTTATCACATCTTTATCAAGCCTTAGTGCATAATACCCAATGAGTTAAAATGTAACTTTATTTCGCCCATGAAAACAGAAATGTACCAGGACACAATCCGGCTTGCCACATAAAACAAATACAGGACATGACAGATTAATAAAAACAACAAGACAGGACCTTAAGCTCAAATTGTGAAATCCAAAAAGGCCCTTGATAAGACAGCTAAATCTATCTTAAGAAAACATTTGAAGGAGATAAGCTGATATACAAGGGTATACAGATGTCAGTAGAGATATTCACAACTAAAATTGCATCTCATGATGGGTACATGTGGATTCACAAAAGAATCCTAATGATTATGTATTAAATGGATAGTAATGTTTCATAATAAAAGCAGCTCTAATTAATCATCATAGTATTTGGACTTTGGAGAGTATTATTTCATTTCTGTCAGAGTTGTAGCTCAGGAGTGATTCAATGACAAAGTGTCCCCCTCCCGCCCCTTTTACTGATGTAACACTGCTCAGCCAAAGCAGAGATGTGCCCAGGTAGATTGCACAGAGGGACAATCTTCAATTAAGATAAGGGAAAAACCTGAAAAGCTTGTCAAGGGGGGCAGGGCTTTCATTGTTTTCATATAAAGAAGATTGTCCCCTGCTGTTATCTGTCTGGTCTTACAACCAGATTCACATCTGAGAAGAGATGGCTTACACTAGGTAAAAGGGGCGGGGACCATAAAGGTTTGAGAGATAAGACTTATATCGTTCTTCATGTTTTTTTAATGCCTACAAAATAAAATAAAGTTAAAACTAAGTATTACTATCCCTTTAAGGGATGAATATCAAGCTCGACACAAACTATATCTTGTGACTCTTCAAATTTTCTGTTTTTGTATATTTGCCAATGTGCTGCTTCTTATTATTAACAATGATTTTTCTGTAATCTACTGGATTGCACATTGTCCACTATTTGGAGTACAGCATTAGTTTTTGTTTAACTGTGGATTAAGATAACTATTTTTTGGTCTTGATTGTCATCCCTTAAATAGCTAACCTTTAAGATTCTTATATGAATCCACATATAATTTTTCTTTGTGGATATGTCTAGTGTCCTCTGTATACCCTTGTATATCAGCTTGTCTCGTTCATATTTTATTCTTTAGGGAGATTTAGCTATCTTATCAAGGGCTTTTTGGGTTGCAAGCCTATTGAGCCTATTTGAGCCTCTATTTAGGGTGCTGTCTTGTTATTTTTATTAAAATATAGTGTCCTGTATATGTTAAATGTGGCAAACTGAAATGTGCCCCAGTACATTTCTGTTTTTATGGGTGAAATAAAAGTTAAGTTTTAAAGGGATAGTAATACTTCGTTTTAACTTTATTTTATTTTGTAGGCATTAAAAAAACATGAAGAACAATATAAGCCTTATCTCTCAAACCTTTATGGTTTAAGAGATATTCACAAGCAAAGTTTCCCCCTCCCGCCCCTTTTTCCTAGTGTACGCCATCTCTTCTCAGATGTGAATCTGGTTATAAGACCAGGCAGATAACAGCAAGGGACAATTTTCTTTGTATGAAAACAATGAAAGTCCTGCCCCCCTTGACAAGTTTTTCAGCTTTTTCCCTTATCTTAATTGAAGATTGTCCCTCTCTGCAGTCTACCTGGGCACCTCCCTTCTGATCTGGCTGAACGGGGGGGGGGGATACTTTGCTTGTGAATATCTCTTAAACCATAAAGATTTGAGAGATAAGACTTATATCGTTCTTCATGTTTTTTAATGCCTACAAAATAAAATAAAGATAAAACGAAGTATTACTATCCCTTTAGCTCCTTGGAGTTAAAATCATTGCACTAAGGCATGATAAAGAGTTGATGAAGTGGAGATGACTTCTCCAGTGATATCATTTCTCCAGTTCCTGGAGTGTCTAATGACACTTGTTAATTTTTTTATATTAGCATAACCTCTAAGTGCACTTTAGATATTATTAAGGTTTTCTCTGATTCATTCTTTGCGTTTCCATCCTGTCATTCCACCATAGTATTTGTTGCTGGAATACATGAATGCAAATATAACTCCTGGGTTGAAATGCAGTAAGGCGTGATAAAGAGGTAATAACGTAGAGATGACTTTTCCAGTGATTTTACTTCTCCAAGTCCTTTGTTATTCTATGGAGCAAATGCACTAAGATTTATCCATCTTTGGTATATCCATCTTATTGCATATACTCCATAGAATAACATAGGAACTGGGGAAGTGATATTACTGGAGAAGTCTTCTCCGATGTATCACCTCTTTATCATGCATAACCCCCCTGGTGTTCCACAATTAATGAAGTGACTGATATTATGTTTTTTATAAAATATGTCTTGAAGCCTCTTAATGTTCATGATATTAGGAAATATTGTGCACCTGCCACATCTAAAGGTACCAACCGCCCTAGGTGTTACTCTTCTTATTAACATAGTGACTTCTCACCAGTTCGTCCCCCAAATTAGGTGAACATCTGCAATTCATTTGTGGTCTATCACCCAAAACTTTATTCAGATTTGGATTAGGTAGAAGTATCCCCCATTCATTATCCAGGATCTTTTTAAGATTCTTGATAATCTTAATTATTGATCATTTTCCTGTCTATTTGTGAAAGTAAGTGTTGGATGCTCAAACATCCTAAGGTGCAAGGTGTGCACACTTGTAAGACAGAGATTTCTATAGACAGAGACCGATTATATCAAAGTAAAAAAAAGTGGTGCACCACCTGATTAATAGCATCTAGGGTGTTATACTCAACCAAAGGGAATGTGTTATGGTGTGCAAGAAAGGAGATATGAAAAAAGATCACAACTAACAGCACCAAAGCCAACCCTACTGTACATATTAGGGATAATGCCAGCACATCTTGGGAATTAGCAAAAATTAAAACATAAACTTTATTTAACAACCTTAAAACATTAAAAGGAAATTAAAAAAACTTGGTGAATTAAAAGAAAAGTACAATCTTCAATTTCTTGTATTTCCAGTAATACAACTGTTTTAAGAAGTTATTCTCTGACCCCACAAAATAATAAATTGAAATATAAAACAGAATTATATCTGAGATGTTGGATATGGATACCAATGTTTTATATGCTGCCAAAGATACACAAGAATTCCACAGTGCTCCCAGGAAGACAGGGAGAGGAGGTTTGTGTGAGAAGGCAATGCAATTCTTGCATCAAAATGTTTTAAAATATGTTGTAGAGTTACCATCATATACAAAGAACACCATATATATTTTGATCAAATTGGACAATTTTCCAGTTGAAGAAACCACATGGCTTGTTAGTTGTGACGTAGAATCATTGTATACTTCAAACAATGATATGGGTATTAAGCCAGCAAAATTCTTTCTTGGAAAAGGTGACAGTTTGATGGATGATTTCCATAATATCAACTTACTCCATTTAAGATTCACATTGAGTCACAACTACTTTATATCTCACAAAACTATTTTTACCTCCAAATCCTGGTTCATTCAGGGGAGTATCAGTAGATACTTCTTGGGACATAATTATGGTAAATTGAAACAATTTGGTTTGGAAAGAGTACTACTGGATATAAGAGGTGGAAATATCAAACAAAGCTTACTTGAAGCTGAGAAGACATGGATATTTTTACTTAAAATTATGTCACTGAATAGACTCAATGAGGGAAAGAGACTTTCAGTTCACATTTAAAAGTATAGTATTGTTTTGTTCATGAATCACTCTATATTATTCTCACTAAAATTAAAAGGCTATATAGCATCATTACTTTGAAATACCTTCACTCAATAACCAGTATAATAAAATGGATACATGTTATATGTTTGTTTTGTGGGATTTTAATGTATCAGGGACCATATGGCTCACGGTATCATTCCATCATCTATGAATCTAGATTAACCTATAATAACAATGATAGCATATCCTCCTATATAATAATTCGCTAGGATGTTTGTCACAATGCAGTCATGCGCAGTAGAGACTGCCCGCGTTCAAGCAGTCTACTGTGCATGACTGCATCGCGTGAGTGAGGCAACGCAAGACTGCATCGCATGAAGCAGTGAGGTAGCGGCCTCTTAACATTACCCAGACCTTGGCCTGTGTACACGGGCTTTTACACTAGTATCCCAATATTATATTATTTTGAATTTCATTTTTTTAACTAGGAGTTATTGTCCCTTTAAGACCTAATCCCAGAAGAGTGTAAATCCACAGAATAAGAAGTTGTCAAAAGAAAGGAATACATTTTATAATGTTACTATAATAATGTGTTTAGATTGCCATTTAATGCAAAATTTTCATTTTGCCAGTCTGAGCAGGAACCAGTACAACCCTGCAGTGTGTGCGTATTTCATTCTCACATTAAAGGGATAGTAATACTTAAAATATAAAAACAATATGTTGTAGCATTTATCCCATATGTAAAAAAAAGAGTATTCCCACTGCTGAAAGGTATTGTATTAAAAAGTTATACAGCTCAAACTTGACTCTTTTTTTTTTTTAGGTGCAGTATCGCCACTGTACAATTTCAGGCCACTTAGATACTACACCTAACAAAATCAAGTTTAAGCTGCAATAACCTTTGAGTAAAATACCTTTCAGTGGTAGGGGTACCCTTGTTTTTCCTCAGGAGAATAAACTAGACAACAGTGGTTCTCAAGAGAATTTTCCCTGTGGCCGCCAATGCGGCCACCACAATGTTCTGGTGGCCATCACTGCGGCCACAGCCATGTAGTATTGGTCACACCAGGACATTACATGCACAAAATGGTATAAGTGGATAAACTTAGCACCCAAGAGGTTACATAGGTTGTGAAAGCTTTAAGAAAACAAAGAAGCTACTAGTCTCTACATTACATCCTAAGATCCTTAAAAACACGTAACATCTTGGATGCTGGAGATACCTCCCAGCATTTCAAATGGTCAAAGACAGACACTTGTTTTAGGTGTTGTTACTGGTGGCATGGCTAGTGGGCAGTGCATTTTTGAGAAATTTTAGGTCTTCCATGACCTATTGACACCTCTTTGTGTAACTGAATGAATTATTCAGTTTAATTCTTTGAGTGCCAGAGAGGTAAGCAACACGTTGCTTTGCAGTGCGTTGCGTACCCCTCTGGCGCTGAAAGGTAAAGGCCAAGGTATTTTATTTACATAGTAATTTATAAACACATATACTGACTTGTATACAAACAATGTGTGTTTTATTGCGGTGGAGCAATGTGATACAGCTATACAGTACGCCACACAGTCTGATCTCCTGACCTAAACACAGGGACACTAGGCTGGCACAAAGGGATTTTGGTCTGAATGACACTGGAGGCATGATAGTCCTTGATGGGTTAACTAACATACCCAAATTACCTGCAGAACCCTCCAGCAACTGAAGTGGTACAAAAGTACCTTACACAGCATAACAAATGTGCCAGACACAACGTGCAAATTAACCCTTTCAGTGTCAGATGGTTATCCAGCACATAGTGAAGCACTCAAAGGGTTAACTTGTTAAACTGTCGTCATGCCAAGTCCATCTACTTGCTGAATTACATTATTAACCCCCTGATGGTTTTACCTGGAGAAAGTTTCCAGGTAATTAGATTATTGTTGATTAAGGAGCCTTTGTGGCGCTGTCACCCTGGCCTGGGGCCATTAGTCAATCTCAAAGAAAGCACAGAGTCACTTGGGAGGCAGGTCCTTGCTTACTAAAGCTTTCACTGGGACGATCAATTGTGATATCACCATTACAGACGCCGAGTCATCAATGAGTGTCACTCTTACATGACACTTGTTGATGACTGGGTGCCTGTTATGGTGATATCGCAGTGAGTTGATCATCCCAATGAAAGTAGTAGTAAACAAGGATGGAGCTGCTCAGCTTAATGCAGCTGGAATATTGCCATCTATACACAGTGGCATGCACCTTTAGGGGGGCCCGGCCCCAAGCAATGCAAATTTATACACTTAACTTGATTGAACCCCAGGCATGGGGTCATTGAAGTCTTCTGTGTCAAATGAGTATGATGGTAATTGTACCTGTAGACGTGCATTTGACATATGCACTTTCTCATTATCCGATTCCATCAACACAAAAGTACTAACTAAAACAGTGGCCAGGAGACAAATGCCACTGAGTTAATTGTGCAGTTGTGGTCAGGCCTAGGAGAGACTATGATGATAAGGTGTATGTTGGATGACTACTGCCGACCTGTAAAGTAGGCCTAAGAGTGGGCCCACATGTATAAGAAAAAGAGTTTAATTGGTAGGGCTGAGAAAAGGGGTATGGGTTGGGTGGGTAACACAGAGCTCAGTCGGAGCTCTGCGCAGTCCCGAGGAAAGGATTGAGGCTGGTATAAATGTCTCCAACCGGCCCTCCCACAACTCCAGGCTAACCGATAGCCTTACATTTAAGGAAATGCTGTCATAAATGCTGCAAATAAAGAATATTCATTTTGAGGAGACTAAGCCTTTCCAACTCTTTATTATTCTCCCATCTGCCCCTTTTTTAGCACTGATCACAACAGGTATCACTTGCTTTTCTGAACTCTTTGAGTACCAGAGGGGTACACAATGCATTGCAAAGCAATGCACTGTGTACCCCTCTGGCACTGAAAGGGTTAACTATGACTTGATTGAACCTTTTCCCACTCAGTCCGCCCCTGCTTCCATGGCTCCCACTCAGCGGGACAAGCTATGTTAAGTTCCAGGTTAAAGCTTTCATATCTGCTGTCTTCCCTGTCTTCTGCTCGGCGGGACACCATATGTTTAGAAGAGTCACACGTTAACTCTTTCATCTTTGATGTCTTTCCTGAGCCGGTGAAGACAGCAGAGATGAAAGTGTTAATGTGTGGCTTCTTAGCATATGGTGTACCGCCGAGCAGGAGCCAGGGAAGATAGCAGATATGAAAGCGTTAACCTGGAACTCTGCTTAGCATGCAGAGATGAAAGGCTGGCATCGCTATTCAGTCAAGTCGTGGCCTCCAGTCCCAACTACTTCTCCATTACTGATTTGTCAGTGCTTCAAGTTAAAAAACATGTATTCAAGTATCCCTGAACTATTCAAGTATTGCTAAGTATAGTAAGCACCCCCCCAAACTCAATGCCTACCCTTACTGAGCCAACTGCTCCACAGCACTGCCACAAATCTTCTGCATGCTTGTCCGTGGAGGCACGCATTGCTATGAAGAGGTAGCAGGACGGGCTGAACAATCATTGGCTGTCTGAGGCACTTCAGGTGGGAAGCCTCATCCAGTCAGAAATTAAATATACAGAATCTGCCCAGCAACAGCAATGCGAAAAAATAAAATTAAATACCTATATTCTGCTCTACAATATATATTTTATAACATATTAAGTATTTATATCCCTTTAAAATGGGAATCTTGCCACATTATACTTTAATTCATTTTATTTTTGTACAGGTTTTCCCTTAGACAATTGAAGGACAACCTAGGTCCCTCTAGCTGTGGAAGATTACGGTTTCCAACATCCCCATTGGCTGGATGGGGATTATAGGAATTGTAGTCCTCCAGAGCTGATGAGTCTCATGTTGTTCACCTCTGCCTTAGAATCTTTAGCCTGCAAAGATTTACTTTTGACATTAAAGACCTTCTGTGCCTCATGTCAATGACACAAATCCCAATAATTTTACTTACATCCTATGACTTCAAACAGACTCATTTGACCCCAACTGACCTCATACTATCTGACCTTTCCTTTACTCACAGGGAGAAATTGACAGAGCTGAAACACGAGAAACAGAAACTGCTGGATAAAATCATGGATCAATACAGAGTGCTGGAGCCTGCCCCAGTAGCACCACATAGGTAACTGCTATTATTGTGCTGAAGAGAGCATCAGTAGCACCACACAGGTAACTGCTATTATTGTGCTGGAGCCAGCCCCAGTAGCACCACACAGCTAACTGCTATTATTGTGCTGGAGCCAGCATCAGTAGAACCACACAGGTAACTGCTATTATAGTGCTGGAGCCAGCATCAGTAGCACCACACAGATAACTGCTATTATAGTGCTGGAGCCAGCCCCAGTTGCACCTCACAGGTAACTGCTAGATACAGTGTACTAGAGCCAGCCCCAGTAGCACCACACAGGTAACTGATATTATAGTGCTGAAGCCAGCCCCAGTAGCACCACACAGGTAACTGCTATATACAGAGTGGTGGAGCCATCACCATTAGTGCCACACAGGTAACTGCTATATACAGAGTGCTGGAGCCATCCCCAGTAGTGCCACACAGGTAACTGCTATATACAGAATGCTGGAGCCATCCCCAGTAGTGCCACACAGGTAACTGCTATATACAGAGTGCTGGAGCCATCCCCAGTAGTGCCACACAGGTAACTGCTATATACAGAGTGCTGGAGCCAGCCACAGTAGCGCCACACAGGTAACTGCTATTATAGTGCTGGAGACAGCATCAGTAGAACCACACAGGTAACTGCTATTATTGTGCTGGAGACATCATCAGTAGAACCACACAGGTAACTGATATTATAGTGCTGGAGCCAGCATCAGTAGCAACACACAGGTATCTGCTATATAGTGAGTGCTAGAGCCAGCCCCAGTAGCACCACACAGGTAACTGCTCTAAACAGTGTTGGAGCCAGCCACAGTAGCACCACACCGGTAACTGCTATATACAGAGTGCTGGAGCCAACCCCAGTAGAGCCACACAGGTAACTGCTACATAAAGAGTGTTCTAGCCAGTCCTTTTAGCACCACACAGGTAACTGCTATATAATGATTGCTGGAGCCAGCCCCAGTAGCACCACACAGGTAACTGCTATTATAGTACTAGAGTCAGCCTCAGTAGCACCACACAGGTAACTGCTATATACAGTGTGCTGGAGCCAGCCCCAGTAGCACTACGCAGGTAACTGCTATATAAAGAGTGTTATAGCCAGTCCTTCTAGCATCACACAGTTAGCCAGCCACTACATACAGAGTGCTGAAGCCAGTCCCAGAAGTACTTCACAGGTAACTACTATACACAGTGGATTGGAGCAAATCCCAGTTGAAACACACAAGTAATTTCTAGAAAGAACCAAAGTAGCACCAGACAGGTAACCAGTATATACAGAGTGCTAGAGCCAGCCCTAGCAACTTCACACAGGTAACTGCTATATTCAAGTGCTTAGAGCCAGCCCCTGAAGCACCACACAGACATAACTCCCAACATTTGAATGACCAGAGATGATCACTTTTGTTTTAGGTGGTGCTGCTGGGGGTGTGGCTGGCAGGTGGGGCATTATCAAGAATTATTAGGTATTTCATTACCTACTGGCAACTCTTTGTATAACTGAATAAATGATTTAGAGCAAGACCAATGCATTTTATTTTTACAAAGTGCCAGAGCCAGCCAGATAGCAACACACAAGTAACTTCTATATATACACATACACATATTGTCATGCCAAACAGGAGGGTCTGTCACAAGCAAGGAACAGAGAGGCAGGCATGTAGGACAGGTCCTGAAATGCTCGGCTTGTATTGGTAAGGTGTAGCCCAAATGCATGCCCAAGAAGGATCAGCAAGAAGCGAAGTGACATAGCCCAAGGGAAGAGTCCCAGAGAATGGTCAGACAAAGCCAGAGGTCAGTGCAGGCAGAGAGCTAGGATGGTCATACAAATCCAGAGGTCAGTATTGGTGGAGAGCTAGGATAGTCAGACAAAGCCCGATGTCAGTATTGGTGGAGAGCTGGATGGTCAGATAAAGCCAGAGGTCAGTATTGGTGGAGAGCTGGGATGGTCAGACAAAGCCACAGGTCCAGGGATGAAACAAGCAAGAGATACCAGTTGTAGCCAAGGGTCAAGGGAGACAAGAGACCATGAGCAGGTATTAGCTTTAAACTAACTTCAATAGGAGCCAAGATAGACTGAGCACCGAGCCTCCAGTGCTTAGGGTATATATAGAGGAGGCCCATGACATCACAACTCCTCGCGATGCAGCAACGCGGTGACATAGGCCAAGCCAACTCTTCATAATGCGGAAGTGGGCGGCCAGACCGACATACGTGGGGACTCAAGGATGAGCACCGCCAACTCGTTGTGGCGGCGCCTGTTGGGTAGGGAATGAATGAACCCAACACACACACATATATATACAGTACTGTGCAAAGGTTTTAGGTTTGTGTGAAAAATGCTTTCAAAAATAGACATGATAATAGTTTATATTCATCAATTAACAAAATGCATAATGAGTGAACAGAAGAGAAATCTCAATCAAATCAATATTTGGTGTGACCACCCTTTGACTTTAAAGCAGCATAAATTCTTCTAGGTATACTTGTACAAAGTCAGAGATTTTGTAGGCATATAGTCAGGCTTATGAATAAACAATTATATCAAACATGTGCTAATGATCATCAGTTTAATATGTGGGTTGAAACACAATCATTAACAGAAACAAATATGTGGGTTGAAACACAATCATTAACAGAAACAGAAACTGAGGAACAGTCAAACTCAGCTAACAAGGTGAGGTTGCTGAAGACAGTTTAATGTCAAAAGTCATACACCATGGCAAGACTGAGCACAGCAACAAGACACACAGTAGTTATACTGCATCAGAAAGGTCTCTCCCATGCAGAAATTTCAAGGCAGACAGGGATTTCCAGATGTGCTGTAAAAACTCTTTTGAAGAAGCACAAAGAAACAGGCAATGTTGAGGACCTGAGATGCAGTGGTAGGTCAAGGAAATTTAGTGCAGCTGATGAAAGACACATCATGTATACTTCCCTTCACAACTGGAAGATGTCCAAAAGTGCCATCAGCTCAGAATTGACAGAAAACAGTGGGATCCTGTTACACCCATCTACTGTCTGGAGAAGTTTGTTCAGAAGTGGTCTTTATGGATGACTTGCAGCCAAAAAGTCATACATCCAACATGGAAACAAGGCCAATCGACTCAACTATGCACAAAAACACAGGAACAGTGGTGCAGAAAAATGGAAGCAGGTGCTCTGTACTGATGAATCAAAATTTGAAATATTTGGCTCTACCAGAAGGCAGTTTATTTGCCAAAGGGCTGGATAGCAGTACAATAATGAGTATCGGCATGCAACAGTGAAGCATGGTGGAGGTTCCTTGCAAGTTTGAGGCTGCATTTCTGCAAATGGAGTTGGGGATTTGGTCAGAATTAATGGTCTCCTCAATGCTGAGAATACAGGCAGATACTTATTCATCATGCAATACCATTAGGGAGGCATCTGATGGCTCCAAATTTACTCTGCAACATTACAACGACCCCAAACATACAACCAAAGTAGTTAAGAACTATCTTCAGCATAAAGAAGAACAAGGAGTCCTAGAAGTGATGATATGGCCCCCACAGAGCCCTGATCTCAACATAATTGAGTCTGTCTGGGATTACATGAAGAGAGAGCAGCAACTGAGGCTGCCTAAAGCCGTTGAAGAACTGTGGTTAGTTCTTCAAGATGTCTGGAACAACCGACCTGCCGAGTTACTTAAAAAACTGTGTGCAAGTATACGTAGAAGAATTGATGCTGTTTTGAAGGCAAAGGGTGGTCACACCAAATATTGATTTGATTTAGATTTTTCTTTGGTTCACTCACTATAATTTTGTTAATTGATGAAAATAAACTATTTACATGCCTATTTTTGAAAACATTCTTAGTTTGCAGTATTTTTTCACGCCTGCTTAAAACGTTTGCACAGTACAGTATATGTATGTATATATATATATATATATATATATATATATATATAGAGAGAGAGAGAGAGAGAGAGAGAGAGACAGCTGTAGGGATGGGCAAAACATTTTGCTTCGAAAGCAAAACGTTAGAAAGACATTGCATCCTGTCTTTCCCACTTTTTCCAAAGCTTTGAAATCAGTGATAATAATGTAATCCCCCATGTGGAGAGTTTCCCCATGTATTCCCACTGTACTAGTGGGAGTGTATACATATAGCATGTTGTCAGTCTGTGGTTTGGAAAGATAGAGAGACAGAGAGAGCGGAAAAAGAAAGCAGCTGTATTTTTGATGCTAGCTAGTCTAGAGGCAGACAGGTAAAGAGAGGGTGTTGTAGCTACTTGATAGGAGTATCGGTGGTAACCAGTTCTTCTCTTGACAGGGAGTATGAGTGTGAAGGGAGAAAGTATAGTTACTGTATAGAACAGTTTGACAGATAAGTGACAGTTAAACTCATACATCCGCACAGACAAGAACAAAAGGGACAAGCATCTGCTGATGTGTGCTTTATATTTTATTGCAATTTGCAAGCTGCTGCTGATTCTGAAGCTAATTTATCTGTCCTATACTTTACTGCACAAAATTAACACTGCAGTCCTTGGGAGGGATACATAAAAGGCCGGAGCCTGCTAACAATGCATTCCATTTATTTCAAGAGCTTAACTACCTGTCCCATCACCAGCTTGAAATGGAGGTCCCTACCAGCCTGCTAAAATAAAATTCAAGGCTTATGCTGCAGCAGGCCTCAGACTGATTAAAGTTTTTTTCAAGGTTTATGATGCTGTAGAACTCAGTCTGCTAACAATGCATTACAGTCCTTGCAAGAGTGTAACCCCACAAACCAGCTTGCATTGGAGGTCCCTGCCAGTCAGCTTACAGTTTTTTCAAGGCTTATGTTGCTGTTAGATCAACAACCGCTAACAATCTTTTCAAGGCTTTAGTTTCCATAGGATGCAGGCTAATATATTTTCAAGGTTCATGATGCCATAGGACAACTTTTACTTTCAACTGTGATCCCAGCACTTAGCAAAAGTAATATAGTAGAAATACTTCCTGTCATAATAAGCATTGGCGAAAACTGGGCGGATATTGTCAAAGTTCTCACATGACTTTCTCTCCTGTTTACCAGTCTGCATAGCCCTTTACTGGCTACAATTTAACCCCTTGAATGCTAGAGAGGTCTCCAATTCATTACAGATCTTTCTAGCAGTTAAGGGATGATGTGATTTTTTCAGCTTCTATATTATAGGCTAATTTTTTTGTGCCAAGCAAAAGTGTTTGGGATTAGGGGTGGAGTCTTAGCAAGACTGAGGATGTGGCCATAACTAGTGCTAAAGGCATCTTGGGCTCCTTTGCTTAAATGTGCGTAAATGTAAATGTGACCCTCATATTAGTGCATCAGATACATACTGAGGAACTCTCTGGATCTGCCCTGGAGACTCAGTTTTTTGCAGCTGATTACTCGGTCTCCAGGGACAGACACTGATTCTCCGGCAGTGGGGCATTTCATAAGAAACTGCCCACTTCTCCTCCTTGCCACCCTATTCCTCCCATGTCCTGTCTCCTTCTTGTCCTTCCCTACCCAGTTCCTCCCACTTCCCACCCACTTTTGTGACATGTGCACTAAGCCCACCCACTCTTGTGAGTAAGCCCCACCCATTTCTGACCTAAAGTGCCACCACGGGAGTCTAGAAGACAAAGTTCCCAGGTACGATCAGATGAGATGCACTGGCAAACTTGTACATTCCCCTCCCTGTTTCTTATCAAGTAATTTCCTAATGAAAGAGATAATTAGATCTGATATTACTAAAAGGGGTATCTAATCACTTTCTTTTTTCCCCACTCATGCAGGAAAGGTAACTGGATAACCGATAAAATGAAACGTCTCCTCAGAGCAAAAGATAGGCCACAGCGAGGTCCCGGGGAGCCGCCCCGACTCCTGAATCCCCCGGCAGAGCCTCCACCAGAGCCAGAGATAACTGCTAAGGGTGAGGAACTCTTCTTGTTCATGTAGCACCTTATTATCCATTTTCACTACTAATATACTACCTCATTATTAAACATAATTCTCAATAATATTAATATTCATTGGGAGATATTTTTAAAGGTAAAAGTGGCAACCAACAGCACCATAGGGAACAGATAAAAATTATTGCTTATGTAAATCATGCCTTTATATATAAACCACATTGAATTAACATTATAGGCCATATGCAGAATAGAAATCGGAGCAATTCTGGGGCAAAGCAACAGTACCATTGATTTAAATGGAGCCTTTATACACATGAGTCACAGAACTAGCAGTACTGCCCACATGCACAAATTAAAAAGTGGAAGAATTCTGGGGGGAAACAAATGTACCATGGGAAAAACAGAAATTCTACAGATTTAAAAGGGGAGTTTAACCCTTTCTGTGCCATAGGGGGATCCAACGCATACCCCTCAGGCACTCAAAGGGTTAACTCCTAACAAGCTAGAGAGTACTCCAGTGCCGTGCTTCAATTTCAAAGTGTTAAAGGGTCAGTAATGTCCCATAAAAAACGCTTAGTGTTTTGTAGAGGTTCAAAAAATAAACTATATGCCACAAATCCTATCTCTCAAACTGCTATGGTTTGAGAGATATTCACATTCACAGTTCCCCCCTTCCTCCCCTTCTCCTGACATCAGTGCTGTACTGACAGCAGGAGATCCAGGTCCGGGGACCATCCAGCGGCTCTGCAGCAGAGCTGAAATCACATTATTGGAAAATAATTACTTTTTTGCAAGCACATTTTGTAGACCGTTTCAATGAAGTAATTATTTTTAAATTATGAGATTTCAGCTCTGCTGAAGAGCCTCCTCGAGTTGGCCGACTTGAATCTCCTGCTATCAGCACAGCGCTGACATCAGTAGAAGGGGAGGGAGGGGGGAATGCGAATATCTCTTAAACCATAGCGGTTTGAGAGATAGGATTTGTGGCATATAGTTTATTTTTTTAATTTCTACAAAAATATAAGCATTTTTTATGGGACATTACTGTCTCTTTAAAAGCTCCTTTTAAATCAATGAGAATTGTATTTGTTCCCTGTGGTATAGTTGGTTTACACCAAAATTGCTTAATTGCTTTGGAGAACTGTCTACCATTCAAGGGGTTAAAATCTCTATTTAAATATATCAAAAGAAGAATGGGGCACTAAAAAAATTCATTTTTATGCAGAAAGTGGCATCAAATTATTTATGGACTCTCACTGTTGGCCAATGAGTACCATAGTACAAACTGGCGTAGAGTATCAAGCATACGTGGGATCTTTTTTTAAAAGAGCTGACTCTTAGATAGTTCAAATATTAACCCTTAAGGTTCCTGGCAACATAGGTTCTAGACTTTCTGTCCCTGCCTATGCTAACACAGAGGTGCTGCAATTAGTCGTCAAGGAACATTAACAGTTTACAACAAATATCACTGCTTCAAAGATTCTCTGTTAGAAATGGTACCAATTTAGAGATTGCAGAAGTAGTTATTTGATGCAGATCATATAGTAAGTAAAACTAGGCTCTCACCCTGAGAATTTGGCCCTTCAACCTGACACTCTGAGATTTAGGTCAAACCCTGAGAGTTGCCAGGTATGGTATCTGGGTGTATACATCCTACCTCTGTTCTGGAGCATCTGTTCATGAAATGATGGAAATAGCTGTATATCTGATATACCACTCTTCGCTATGATCATTGAAAGTTACCTAAAGGGTTTTTATCAGTGATTGATGCCTCATGCTTGAGGCAGAGAAACACAACAAAATATGGCATACCACACACACACAAATGATGTGTATTTATGTATATGCCCCATAAATTTCTATTAGATCCACCAGGTTGATCTTGGTGGATAGGAATGGAGGATGTATTCAATTCATCATTGAATGGATCTATCCCTGGATGAATTGGACAGAGTAATTCCTTGTGAATTCAGCCATTCACAATTTGGTGAAAAGAACCCTAATATCTACATAGTAACATAGTTGATGAGGCTGAAAAAAGGCATTGCTTTTTTGAAATCAGTAGCATTATCTGCATGGACAACATTGTGAGACAAAGAATTCCATAGCTTTACCGCCCTTACTGTAAAGAATCCCTGCCTTTGTTTTTGTCGCAAGCGCCTTTCCTCTAGTCTTAATGGATGACCTGTTGTTCTTAGCTCAGCTCTTTGGGTAAATAATTAATTGGATAGTTCTTTGACTTGACTTTGAATGTGTTTGTAAATGGTAATCAAATCACCCCTGGTGTCCAAAATTGTTCTCCATATTCTAGATGAGGCCTAAACAAGGATTTATACAGAGGTAGGATAATATTAGCATCCATTGCTTCTACACCTCTTTTTATGCAGGCTAGTACCCTATTTGCTCTTGCAGCAGCTGAGTGACTCTGCACACTGCTGTGAAGTCTATCGTCTATCAGTACTCCTAAATCTCTCTCTAATGAAGATTCCCCAAGTTGTTTCCCATTTAGAGTATATGTAACAAGTTTGTTTCTACAGCCCAAATGAATAACCTTACATTTATCTACATTAAATGACATCTGGCACTTTTCTACCCATTCACTCAGTTTATCTAAATCTTTCTGCAGAGAAAAAACATACAGCTCTGTATGTATTTCCTTACATAGCTTAGTGTTATCAGCAAAGATTGAGATGCTACTTTCAATTCCCACTTCTAGATCATTAATAAACAAATTATTAAGTATTGGGCCCAGGACTGAACCCTGCAGCACCCCACTTATTACTTTAGACCAATTTGAAAGGTTCCATTTACAACAACTCTCTGCCATCTCTCATTTAACCAGTTCTCAATCCATGTACAGATAACACTGCCCAAACCGAAGCCTTTTAATGTATGCAGTAGGCACTGTATCAAAGGCTTTTGCAAAATCCAAGTATACTACATCAACAGCAATCCCCCTGTCCAATTATTACTTACTCTTTCAGTAGTTTGACATGATATATTCTTCATGAAACCATGCTGATTCCTACTAATAATATTGTTTGTCTTTACATAGTTCTGAATACTGTCAGTTAGTAACCCTTCTAGTATCTTACCCACTAAGGAAGTCATGCTCACAGGTCTATAATTTACTGATTTGGATCTTGCTCCCTTTTTAAACAATGGAACTACATCAGCTTTCCTCCAATCACATGGCACTATGCCTGATGAAAGTGAATCCATAAATATTAAGTCTAATGGTCTTGCTATTACTGAACTAAGTTCCTTAAAGGGATAGTAACACTTCGTTTTAACTTGATTTTATTTTGTAGGCATTAAAAAAACATGAAGAATGATATAAGTCTTATCTCTCAAACCTTTATGGTTTATGAGATATTCACAAGCAAAGTTCCCCTCCCCACCCCTTTTTCCTAGTGTAAACCATCTCTTCTCAGATGTGAGTCTGGTTGTATGACAGTACAGATAACAGAAGGGGACAATTTTCTTTGTATGAAAACAATGAAAGCCCTTCCCCCCTTGACAAGTTTTTCAGCTTTTTCCATTATCTTAATTGAAGATTGTCCCTCTCTGCAGTCTACCTGGGCATCTCCCTTCTGATCTGTTTGAACAGGGGGGGGATACTTTGTTTGTGAATATCTCTTAAACCATAAAGGTTTCAGAGATAAGACTTATATCATTCTTCATGTTTTTTTAATGCCTACAAAATAAAATAAAGTTAAAATGAAGTATTACTATCCCTTTAAGTACCCTTGGGTGTATACCATCAGGTCCAGGCGCTTTATTCACCATAACCCTTTCCAGGCTCTTTTGGACCTTGTCCTCAGTAACCCATGTACATGAGGAAGGAAACTCTGTGGTTTTGTCTGTTTGCCCATAGCCTGTCATTGCTGCTTCCTTTGTATATACTGAAGCAAAGAATGTATTTAGGGTGTCAGACATAGCCATATCCTCACTAATCAATTCACCTGTTTCAGTCCTAAGAGGACCAATATCAACCTTAACTTTTTTGTTATTAATATACTTGTAGAATTGTTTAGGGTTTTTCTTGCTCTCATTTGCAGTATTTCTTTCATGGATTTTCATTCATGTCTTGCCTAGCCGTGGTAAAAATTTTATCCTACAAGGAAATTATCAGTTAGTAAATACCCATAAACTGCTTTGTCATTTGAACTTCATTGTAAGCACTTTGCCAGGGTTTTATTCTAGTATAAGTAGTTATAAGTGATTATTTTCCTTAACATTGTATCTTGATGTTCCCTATGTAAACTTTAGTGTCATTAATACTCCAGTAATTATTTTTCTCATGAATATTTGGTTTGTTAGCATCTAATATAGAATATTCATAGTCTAATATAATATTCATATGCATTAGAATACATGTAATTTGTATCTTAAAGTGAAATTTTCACCTTAATTCAAGTCTGCATATTTGAAAACTGCATTAAAAATTGCCTATTTGTCATGTAGCCAAAAGACCAAAAAATGTACAGTTAAGGAGATAATATAATATGCTAACTGCTGTACCTGTTTGGTGCCAGTTACTTTTCACATGCTAATTAAGATTTTTAGTGATGTTTCATATGCTAATGATGTTCTGTACAATACCAAGACATTTTCATTTTCACTTTAATAGAAATAAAGTGTGATAAGTTCACTTCAAACATTAACGACATTAATATTGGATCCCATTAATATTCCCCATAGCTGTGACTGCTTCGCCTACAAGTTCAGTGGTTCTTCGTCGCAGTAGAAGCTCCGTCACTCCTTCAAGTCCGATTCTTCAGACAACAATGTCTCGTTCCCGCCATGCAAAGTTAAGCTCCACCATTCGTAGCAGCAAATCATTTAGTACTGCTGATTCCACTCCCCGGGAGAAATTTCGACTAAGGCGCAGGGGCCATATTCATGATAGTGATGGGGAGGAGCCTGCAGGTGAGAAGAATGTTGAGCCAGAAGAGAGGATATGGTAGTGGATTTAGAACACAGTTGCAGAAGAATGCAGGTTTGATGGTTGGAATAAGGGATCCTGTCCTCTTATTGTAAGAGACTGTACTAGAAGATGAAAGGCATATAGACTTTAAAATGTGGGTGTGGCTAGAAAAATCCATTGGCCCTGCACCATTCACCTATTCATAGTTTGTGATGCTGTTTTATTTTCCATTTGTTATACCACTTTATTGTCCATTATACATCCAAGGGTGCCCAAAAGGTAGATCACAATCTGCCATTAGTAGTAACTAAGTGGTTACTGGTAGACTGTGAAAAGATTCAAGATGAGTCATGTTTGCCAAATGCTTCCAACACTGAAGGAATTAATATGGTTGCAGTCTTGTTATTTAAAAGTTGCAACATTGGGGACAACAAAAATATCCCATGGATTTAAATGAGGATGTTAAACTCCTGAATGCTAGTGAGGTCATCAATACATTGTTCCTTAGTGCACTGGATACCTCCCTAGCATTCAAGGGGTTAAAAGTCACATTTAAAGGTGAACTGTCACTTTCTTCCAAATAGGTGATTTTGAAATTCAAAAGCATTTCTGTTTATGTTGTACATGTTTTATTTAGAGTTTACAATATCTTAAGCTTTATTTGTCTGTTAATGCAAATCTGGCAGGCAATCCCACGCTGGTCCTCATCACAACTGCCACTTCCTACCAGGAAATACTAACTGAACCTACAAACAAAGCTAAATATCTTACAAACCATTGTTTAAAGGGATAGTAATGCTTAATATGTAAAAAAGTATAATGTAGAGTTAATCCCCCTGGTTAAAAGAAAGGTACTCCCACTGCTGAAAGGTGTTTTATCCAAAAGTTATTGTAGCTCAAACTTTAATTTTTTTAGGAGCAGTATCACATTGGCCTGAAATTGTACTGTGGCGCTGTTGCTACACCATCTTATGGACAGCTCTAGTCAGTTGACCATAAATCTCCAAAGGATGATGTAGCAACAGCGCCTATGTACAATATCAGGCCACTGTGATACTGCACCTAAAAATCTCAAGTTTCAGTTGTAATAACTTTTAAATAAAACACCTTTCAGCAGTGGGAGTTCCCTTGTTTTACTCAGGGGGGTAAACCCCACAACATATTATTTTTTACATATTAAGTATTACTATGCCTTTAACCATTTGAGTGTCAGATATGTATTCAACTGAATGCAATGCATTGGATACCTCTCTGGCATTCAAAGGTTTAAATGAAAGATACTAACAAAAATATAGATGCATAGAAACACAGAATTTGCTGGCAAATAAGAACTATCCAGCCCATCTAGTCTGCCCATTTTACTACTGTAAAAAACCTCAAACCTTATTTAGTCCTTTGTCTTGACTTATGTTCAGGATAGCCTTATGCCTATCCCATGCATACTTACATTCATACATAAAAGCAGCGCACATATTATAAATGGACACTTCAACAATGAATAGTTATGACCAGATTTTTGGCCAGAGGTAACAAATCAAGAATGTTTATGGCTGTTTGATTTGAACCCAGTATACTCATGTCTCTAAATTCCCACGTTACTTTTCAATGTTAGTGTTCTTTTAGGTATGTCAAATTTTTTGTGGGATTAAAAAAAACAAAGAAATGGAGATGCCAGGGATCGAACCCAGGGCCTCATACATGCGAAGCATGTGCTCTACCACTGAGCTCTACCCCCTGTCTGGTTGGAAGTGACTGTTCCATTTTAAATCCATGGAAATTTTGGAAGCTTTTGTTTGCTGGTAAAGTAATAGATCATATTGGTATGTCTACAAAAAGAAAAAAGGGGATCTGGGCACCCCTGATGTAACCCCTTGGATGCTAGAAAGGTCTCTAGCACATTGCACAGAAATAGTATGACAATCTCTCTAGTATCCATTAGGTTACACGAAGGCAGTAAAGGAGTATGAAAAGTGGTAAATACACCTTCCTTTAAACCATCTTTTTGGTGCTTGTATTGTAGCAGGATAAGCGTATTTTCTATATCAGTGGATGGGTTTGTGAGCAGGGTCACATGAGGCGGAGTGGCACCAAGACACCAATTAGCCCTGTCTAGAATACCCTGGGATGTAAATTTAGCCCCAGGGGTTAGAAATGCAGGGCATCTAACGTGGGAGGGGGTAGGTAAGTCAGGAAAGTTTAAAGCCTGCCAAACAGAGGGAAGATGTAGCTTGTATACTAAGCTCTTATTTTGGTCAATCCCCATCCCTCCTTGCCCATCTTCATTTCTTCTCTCTAACTCTCATCCCCAGGTGAAGGAGATACCTGACTGAGATCTGCTATATCATTATAAGAGCGCTGGCCGCTGCAGGAATTATTCATCTGTATACATAAGATTTCAAGTATAAGACCAATATTTGTTTATCAATAAATTATATATAATATATATACATTTTCAAACCTGGGTCAAGTTTATATTTCATGTGTTTCAAATATTCAGAATATAAACATTCAGATATTCCAGTAATCTGTCGATAATGCTATGGATACATTCGCCAAAGTTTTCATTATTTTAGCTAGGGAGAGGAGCTTAATCCTTTAACAACCTCCCAGTCTGGCAGGGAAGGGGGGCGGCCACGGCGCTATTTATTTTTTCTGATGAATTCTGGGATGGCAGAGAGGAGTGCAGCCCCACAGCCATCCCAGAATTCTATGACATGCCAGGACCATCACCTGTCCTTAAGGGGTTAAAGGAATCTATACATCTATACATTTCTAAGAGGTACCCTGATTTGCTGCCAGCCACCCCTGTTAGAAGGAGGAGTTATTCAAAACGCCCCTTTGGTGATTGGCTGAGGAGTGCGTCAACCAAACATAACACACATTGTGAGTTGCCTATCCCTGCAATACAGAATGCCACAAATGCTGTAAAAGCAGGCTTTTCTACATTGAAACGAAAGAGAGAAGAGAAAATGGCAACTCATAGAGTAATAAAATATATACAAGTAGAACCGCATATCAGAAATAGCTCCAGAACTACTCCCATTTAAACCATTGAGTGCCTTTAGGTTATGCACAGCATTACTTTGCAATGCGTTGTGTACCCCTCTGGAACTCAAAGTGTTAATAAATGCCCCAGTATTCTCACATACTAGACTTTCAAATGTAGAATATTGTAACTACCACCATTTGAAATCTCCATTGGAAACTACCCATATCTCTATCGTATGCTGTAATTTATATACATATTTCTATGTATATATAAATGAAAAAATGAAAGGTACACAGTACAAGCAGTTACATGTTGCAAAATGGGAAATAATCCTGCCCCTGTAAAGGCACCTCCAGTTCAAAAGAGAACTATATCCACAGGGAATTACATAAAATAAATATAACACAATTTAAAAAAAAACCTTAAACCAATTAAAAAATAAATATACAGAAAGGAAGAGTGCAAACCACCAAACAGGTATCTATATCCACAATCTATTGTTTATATCGGATTCTCTATAAACTAGTACTCACAATTAAGTTGTAGAGTTTCTGGTATAGGATCAAACCAGCTAAAGTAAACGGGGCAAACTCAGACTGCCCGGTTTCAGTCACAAATCTTCTGAAAGCAAAATTCAGGGTCCTCCAGCAGTAATAAAAATTAATTACAAATATATTAAAATACACTATAATAGCGCCTATTGAATTTTATTACAATATTTATTTTTATTTGTGCCTGTGTGATTTGATAAAGGGGCAAGTACCCGAAACACGTCATCTGTATTAACAGTAATATTTATACGCAGTGGCCTTTTTTGTAGTCATTAGGTAATATTATAGTGTATTTTAATATATTTGTAATACATTTTTATTACTCCTGGAGGACCCTGGGTTATGCTTTCAGAAGATTTCTGACTGAAACGGGGCAGTCTGAGTTTACCCCGTTTGCTTTAGCTGGTTCCTATACCAACTACTCTACAACTTAATTGTGAGTACTAATTTAAAGAGAATCCTATATAAACAACAGATTGTGGATATAGATACCTGTTAGGTGGTTTGCGCTCTTGCGTAGTCCTCGACTACGGTCTGAATTCAGAGCACCACACTCCGTATCAGCCACGGCACGGGCAGTCTCTACTGTGCATGATTGCACCGAGGCCGTGGCTGGGTGGTAGGGGTGGGCAAAATTTAGCAAAATCCACGTTGTTATCTGCTTTTTCGTGGGAAAATCCGCTTTAAAACTAGCGGTTAAAATTTTTGCATTTTTCGCCCATTGGCCAAAATTTGTTGCCATTTTTTCAGTGGCTAGAAAGTTTCCGCCCATTGATTTACGTTGTTTTCGCACTTCCACTATAAAAAGTGACGTTTTTGCTGAAGGCAGACACAATAAAAGCAGCTACAGAGCAAGATAGATATGCTGTGCTGTTCTCTTGTGATATTTTGAAAAAAGTGAGGCAGGAGAGGCTCATAGTGACTCCTATCACTATGAGCAGGGTAAAAAATAATCAGTGGACGAACTGGAAGGACAGTTATGTGTCCACTGAATCTGAAGAGGAAGGGACCACTACTGTATCAATGCTGTCCAGTCCCCCTAAATCACACCAAAGGGATCTGGGGAAATTTAATGGGAAGGGAGGGAGTAAAGGGAATGGGAAGGGAGGGAGAAAAGGGTAGTACTAGTTAGAGCAGGACAGGTCAGCTGCCTGTGCCTGCTGCAAGACGTGCTGCCACTGCTGCCATGCCAACATTGCTTTACCTGCAGCCACTAGTGTTGTAACTGTTGCCAGAAGTGCTGGCCCTGCTGCCAGTGCCACCATTTCTGATCCTGCAGCCACTAGTGTTGTACCTGTTGCCATACGTGCTGCCCCTGCTGCCAGTGCCACCATTTCTGTAACTGCAGCCACTAGTGTTGTACCTGTTGCCAGATGTGCTGCCCCTGCTGCCAGTGCCACCATTTCTGATCCTGCAGCCACTAGTGTTGTACCTGTTGCTAGTACTGAACCTGCTGCTAATACTGAACATGCTGCCAGTGCTGAACCTGCTGCTAGTACTGAACCGGCTGCTAGTGCTGGACCTGCTGCCACCAATACTTTGCCTGCTGCTAGTGTTTCTTGTAGTACTGAGGGGGGGAAGGAGAAAATTATACCATTTGTGACAGCAGGGGGCCCTCTGCCACATTGCTCGTCACCTCCTCCAAGCAGAAGTGAGATGTCTGGAATAGAGCAGCAGCACGTAGGGACTAGTGGTGGTGGTGGTGTTGGAGAAGCTGGGGTGGATGGCCTTTTTAGCAGAAACTGAGAAGGAACTGGAGACAGGGATGAGAATGGGCATCACCACTATCAGTCAGCTTTTGAAATTAGCGGAAATTGCAACTGCTCTAACTTCTGCTGCTGCTGAGATGAAAGGGCAGCAGGGTGCACTGCTGAGGAGCAGGCTAGTGTGCCACAGGCCACAGTGGACACAGTGGGAATGGGGTCAACAAGTAGTGCGGGACTGGGACAGGTTCCACTTGCCAGCAGTAGCAATACTCCTCCCGATCCTAATTGCAGTGCTAAATCTGAGGCAGTAGAAGCAACAGCAGCAACATTATCCTCTGCCACAGAAAGTGAAGGGGAATGTGGAGGACAAGAAGAAAAAGGCCATTCTTCTCCACCTGTTCCCTATCCCTCCCCCCAGAAGTCATGGGTGTGGGACTATTATTCTCTTCTGGCAGGCACAGTGCAGTCATCATCAACAATGGTACAGTGCAAAATTTGTGACAAGTTAGTGAGAAGGGGAAAGGAGGGAACACACCTTGGCACAACCTCCCTGATGATAACACACATGAAACACAGACACAGTGACATTTACTCCAAACATGTTAAAGCCAAACACCTGTTACAGAAATCTAGCACCGCTGTTACTGTACCCCCTGACTCTCCAGAAAGATGGAGGTCAAAGAGGAGGAAGAATAAAGAAACCCAGACAGACACTGGACATTCCATGATGAGCGAAACAACTAGCTTGCCATCAACATCATCTTCTTCCTCTAGGGTAACAAGTACATCTCCTGCCAATTCACCTCATTCATCGTTACCTCCCCCGCCAACTGATTATATCACTGTGTTAATGTTAGGATATGGCAGTTCATCTCTACCCATTGCACACTGTGTGGTGCACTGACCACACATGCCAATGTGGTGGAGGAGAATCAATACCAGGTCATCAGGTGGCATCTGAGGAGATTCCATCCGGCAGAATATGCTAGGATTCTGGCAAGGAGGGTTCGTCATTACTATTAAACTGTCAGAAAGTTGTCATGTGTCCTTAGCGGGGTCTGAACAAGGGGTACAGTACTACTTGATTTCAGGTGTCATGGTGTTTGGATACAGTTGTGCCCCCAGATGATATTTACCACACACTCACACTGTGCACATTGCAGTTCCTGATGGAAGCCACAGTTCCTGTTCTCAAGGGAAAAATATATAGTCTAATAACAACACACCCATGATGATTTTGGAAGAGGGGCAGGTGGAGAAGATTTAATGGTCAACTTGTTCTGGATCCAGTCATGGCAAGTGGAACCTTCATCATCCATCTTCCATGTTACTGCTATTGTTGATCCCACTCCCTTTCAGCTGCCTAATCATCCTGCTGCTTAAAGGGATAGTAATACTTTGTTTTAACTTTATTTTATTTTGTAGGCATTAAAAAAACATGAAGAATGATATGTCTTATCTCTCAAACCTTTATGGTTTAAGAGATATTCACAAACAAAGTATCCCTTCCCTGTTCAACCAGATCAGAAGGGAGGTGCCCAGGTAGACTGCGGAGAAGGACAATCTTCAATTAAGATAAGGGAAAAAGCTGAAAAACTTGTCAAGGGGGGGAAGGGCTTTCATTGTTTTAATACAAAGAAGATTGTCCCCTTCTGTTATCTGTCTGGTCATACAACTAGATTCACATCTGAGAAGACATGGCTTACACTAGGTAAAAGGGGTGAGAGGGGAAACTTTGCTTGTGAATATCTCTTAAACCATAAAGGTTTGAGAGATAAGACTTATATCATTCTTCATGTTTTTTTAATGCCTACAAAATAAAATAAAGTTAAAACGAAGTATTACTATCCCTTTAAACAACTCAGCAGCAGCACTATGAACAGCAGTTGCAACTCAGGAGGACATTTGACAGTAGCCACTAGCCAACATGACCTGCTGGCATTAGACCAGTAGGGCATTTTTATTTTTTTCTCAGGGCTTGTGTTTTGAAAAAAAAAATAAATAAATACAAAAAAAAAACTAGTCATACAAAAAAATAAACAATTTTTTTGGGGGGGATGTTTCTAACAAGCCTAAGTCCTACAATTCAATGTTTCCATAGGGCTTGTGCCACACAAGCTTAAGTCCTACAAATCAATGTTTCTTCAGGGCTTGGGCCTCTAATAAGTGTAAGTCCTACAAAGGCCTCTAACAACAAATCAAACAAATCATCCTCTACAAAATACTCTATTAAGTCAAGTATCAGTCCACCCCAGTGGCAGTTTATGTCAGGGGGCTCCTGTCTCTGTCACTTTAATTACAACTGTCTTATTTTATTTTATTGATTTATTTTTTTATTAACTGTCCCCCCAATAGCAGTCAGGAAAGCCCCCCAAAACAAATTCCCTGTTCAAATGATTCATTCATTCACCAACACAGGTACCCTCCTCAGACCCCTTTATACAATGTCTTATGGTTTTTATTTGATTTTATTTTATTTAGAATTTCTTTTTTATTAAGTGCCCCCCAATCCTAGTAAACAACCCCCCAAAAATATTCCTTGTTCAACTGATTCTTTCCCCACACCCCACCAACACAGTCCCTTTTATACAATGCCTTTGGGAAATAAAATATTATTTGCAATGTGTTGTGTGCAACTTCTATGTTCTCCTTTATTTCAATGGGTGAAAAAAAGAGGAAAATCGGCACTTTTTACAGGAACTTTTTCGCCAAGCGGAAAGTGCCATTTTTTGCCGATTTCAGTTTGAAGCGGAAAGTTTTGCCCATCCCTACTGGGTGGCACTGTGGCCCGTGTACACGGGCTGTTCAACTAGTAATTTATAATATATTAAGCTTTATTTATTTTTCTGTTAGTGCAAATCTTGCAGGCAATTACATACTGCTCCTCATCACAACTGCCACTTCCTACCAGGAAGTACTATCTCATTTACATAAACTGACAAACAAAGCTAAATATGTTATAAATTATTGTTTAAATAAATAAATGGAAAACAAAAATATAGAAACCTAGAATTTTCTGGCAGATAAGAACTATTTAGCCCATCTAGTCTGTCCGTTTTCCTACCGTAAAAATCTCAAACCTTATTAAGCTCCTGGTCTTGTCTTATGTTCAGGACAGCCTTATAGCCTATCCCATGCATGCTTAAATTCAGAAAACAAGCAGTATTATGAATGGATGCATAGTTGTGAGCAGAGGTAACAAATCAAGATTTTTTTATGGCTGTTGGATTTGTACCCAGGGTACCCATGTCTATAAAATCACATTTTGCTTTTTGCTGTTAGTGTTCTTTTAGGTATTAGTCCATTTTTTTTGGTGGAAAACAAAAACAGTGGAGCTGCTGGGGACTGAAGCCCAGATCTCACACATACAAAGTATACACTCTACCACTGAGCTACATCCTCTGCTTTTTATGTACAGCTGATATTGAAGGTGATTTCAAAATATCCTGTCCATTACAAAGTGCCTGTCCACTTTATATCAGTGGGAAATGAGGATGCTTTGGTTTGATGGTAAAGTAGTAAATCATATTAGGATGACTAAAAAAAGAGATCCCATGTCTGGGCACCCCTGATATAACCCATCTGATGCTAGAAAGGTTTCCAGCACATTGCACAGCAATAGTCTAACCATCTCTCTACCACCCATTAGGTTACACAAAAGTAATGATGGGGTAGGAAAAGTGGTAAATACACCTTCCTTTAAACCAGCATTTTGGTGCTTGTATTTTAATAGGATAATTGTATTTTCTATATCAGTGGATGGGTTTGTGGGTAGATTCACATAAGGAGATGCTTAATTCTAAAGTAACTGCAGATCACCGCTGGCGACCCAATCACAGAACTGGATTGTTCTTATACTGGTTATGGAGAGGTTTTGGTCTCTGGCCATGCTTATCCACTGACAGCAACAGCTGGTGGCCAGACTGAATATTTCAGCTGAAATTACTTTTGAATGATGCAACTCTAACCATCAGGAGCAGCCTTGTTTTACAAAGGTTTTCTTAGGCCTCTTTAACAGAGTAAACATTAACGCATGTACTATAACATGGGTGACTATGTATTAGTGTCAACACACCAAAGTGCTGCAAATTTACTGTATTTCCAGGACTGGATTTACATTGCGGGTTCCCCTAGGCAAGGCAATCCATGTGCCCTTAGCTCTACCCATGGCCATCCCCCACTCCTAACATTACCCCACCTTCTGTCCCATCCACAGTTTCCTGGCACAGAAAATACCCTTGGCCAATAACAAGAGAGAACCATAAAAGCTTTAACCCCTTTGGTTGCTCTGCAATGCATTAGAAATCTCTTTATCATCCAAGGGATAAATAATAGCCTCTAAAGGGGTAAAAAACTGAAATTGCTCTTTTCACACCAACAACAAAGCTGAGGTGCTCCTCAAAATATGTAGGCAGTTGTTTAGTCTGCCTACTGGGAAATTCAACCTTGTGCATTTCCTTAGGAAAGCAGTAAAGTTGCAATAAGCATGGTCTGCACAGTGGCCTATGATTACAATATGCAAACCTTTTCACACAGGTGTTGTTAGAGGTTGTGATGCTCATCACAGGAAAAAGGTCAGCGTAAAAACATAGTTGGTAGAACTGTTGCCTATGTGAAAGAGGCCTAAGAAAGAACTTTGCAACAGTGCAAGATACACTTTAGAGAGCAATTTATTCAGAACAAAAATACAAAAGTAAAAAAAAAAAAATCTAGAATTCTATGTAACTAGACATTCATATAAAAAAAGAGTTAATACCTTAGATCTTACCTTAGATCAGTGTTTCTCAACTCCTGTCCTCAGGACTCACTAACAGGCCAGGACTTAGGGATTTCTCTGCTAGAGCACAGGTGTGGTGATCAGAGGCTCATTCACATTGATTAACTCACCTGTGCTCTAACAAGGAAATCATCAAATCCTGGCTTGTTAGCGGGTCCTGAGGACAGGAGTTGAGATCATCTTCCTAAACATCCCGGACAATATATTTTTTAATGAGATCTTTTCTCGGCACATATGAGACCCCCTTTTCCCTATTATGTGAATAACATGGTGGCTATTCTCCACTGTAGTAGCTCAGTTTCTACTTGACACAGAGGTATGGCCATCTGTTCTTCATAGCTCTCGCCATGAGACATACTCCCCCCCATCCCTCTCCCCCCATCCATTCTCTCCCTGTCTTGCCCCCTCTCTCTCACATCCACCTTGTCTTGTTTACAACATCCAGTACTCGAGATATTGTTGTCTTTCCCTTGAGTCCTAGGCTATCTCTCAGATATCAGATGCCTTATACCTCTTAGCCACAAATGATATTTACAATTTTTTCATTCCTTGTTTCCTTATTCGTTTCGATCGAGTATGTTTCCCACTCTGCTCCTGTAGTTTGCAGCACTTACCTTCACTCTATGGGCCTTACCTGTGTGGCCGAGCCAGTCTTCTTCATGTGATGTTGCTGTTAATTTCTCTATTCTTGTTGGTATTGCTAAGTTGTGAACATCTGTTACCACTTTGTACTTTACTCATTTACTTTGTGTTTCGCTCTGTATATTTTTTATTTGTCCTTGTTGTTATTCTTGTTTATCTGTTAAACTGTCATGCTTTCTTCTAATAAACTTTACAATTAAAAAAAAAATTGTCACCATAGTCATGTCGCCATTATCAAAAGGGGACTTCAGGATGATATTGTCATCAAAAAGGCGACTTCAGAATTTCACCGCTAACTTTCAATTCAACTTCAATGAGGTCTCTCTATCTGCACTCACAAGACAGACAGTACAGGGGAAACTGCAGCAGCACTCCAGTGCATTGCACGCCAATGCCGGTGCAGTTTTCCCCCAACAAAAAGCATAGTCTGCATCTGCCTGGGATTCCTGCAGCCGCAGTCAGAGGACCCCGCAGGATGAAATTAGAAAGAAAAAAAAAATAATGATGTGTGTGTCTATCGGGCAAACGATCCACTTAAGATTACACACTAATTGAACTACAGAGCTATATTTTACTGGGCAAAAACTTATATTCAATACAAAAACAAAAGATTTCAGGCTAAAAACACTTAAATAAACATGGGGAACATCAATATAAACCTAAGACAGTTTTTGAAAAAGTGTATAACTCCTCTCACTATAGGGAGAACAAATACATACAAAAAGGTGCTATAAGCAAGTGCTTAACCCCTTAACGACCCTTGATGGTCATAGTACGTCAAGGGTCGATCTGACTGAACGACCCATGAAGTACTATGACCGTCTTGGAGTTCCGGGCTCCCCCCACGGCTGCACGCCGTTTGGGGAGTCCAGAACTGGAAAAAGAAAAAAAAATGCTCCGTGGTCATTAAGTCGCGGCGCAGCGCCGATCGGCTGGTCGTTAAGGGGTTAAACTACGACAATCAATTATAAAATTAACACTTACCTGAGTGCTAAAGTAAAACAAGATAGTAAACAGGAGAATTAAAAAAAATGGTTCCACCAGCCAATGTTAGTCACCCATCCACAGGCTTACATGTATTAACACTCCTGTTAAGGTCACTGAGGAAAGTCAAAATACAGATCTTAGTGTGCATGTAATATAACATGTACACGGATCTTTTCAGAATGAACAGAGATAGACATTATCATCCATACATTAGTAAACGGGCACAAGTGCAAAAAATATAGAGAAGTACATATTGAAGAGAATTTGAAGGGTGACTTGCAGGGTGAGATTTACATAGGAGACAATTTGATGCTGCCCTTTTGAAGCTGGCAACTTTATCATGTCAGTCATAAACATGGAGACTCATGCACTTCCACCATAGGATCCATAGGTTGTTGTGTAACTTTCGGATATTAGGTAGGTCTTTTGGTATTGACTTCTAGCAGTTCTGCTTCCCGTGACCTCTGTTATACCTATTGTAGGTAAATCTTAAACTTTGGTATTCTCTCTGTATGCAATATGATGTGGTTATTCACCACCATTGATTGTTAACATCATTCTTATCTTAATTCTTTTATATATATTTTATATTTTAATTTTTAATTCTACTTCATCTGGTCATGATAATGTGCCGCTCTTTCCTTTTTGAAACCACCCACCCATCAATGTGCTTATTTTATGTAAGCCACCTCCTTTTTCTATATATAAGTATTCCCTTTGGTCGTTATTATTGTACTATTTGATTATGATGTATCGCTTTTTTGTTTTCCCTGCACTGGGCACCTTGGGTATATGTGTGCACAGCGTCAATGATGCATATACATAGCTGTGCTTTGGCAGTTTTCACTATTTGTGGACTGGGAATTGGTATGCCTTTAATATCCCTGTGAACATGGTCTCAGTGTTGACTGTGCATATGTGCACCCGGGTACCTTGTTCAGTTGGTGGTATGTGTAATGCTTGTTATTGCTTATTATTAGTATCCAATACACATACAATGCTAATTATTATATTAACAGTTGTTGGTTTATTTCTATGAGCAGAGATCTGATATATAACATGTTCATAAAATAACAGCACTGCTCTAACTGACAAAAAACAGGAAGTGTCTACACACGCCTACTATAAACTGATTGGCTGGAGAATACTACATCTCCCTTCCTAAAAAATAATAATAAATAATAAAAAATGGATTAGGTAATACATGCAATGTATAAGTTTTAGGCAGGAAAGTGCAACATTAACAACATATAAATGGTTGCCAGTAATATGCAATAATTTAATACGTAAAGTCTTATAATATTATGTCAAAGTAAATATAACATACATACAAGATAATTCTGTCTGAGTCTTTCATGTCTACTGAAGTGATTATAAATCCAGAACGTCTCTAGGTTTGACTTGACGTCCGTATCTGATCCGGTAGGGGATAGATGTGGGCAATACCTCACAAACCTCTGACTTGTGGCCAGAGGCTTTTGATGACTTGTGTTGCGATGGTGCATAGCTTGACTCGGTGCTGTCAGGTAGAGATACTGCATCCTCACTGATGTTGCGTGACTCATAGGTATCTAGGAGGTGGCGCCTGTTGCGCCTGTATACCAGTCCGTCATTGGTGCGTATGGTACGACCTGGCTGTGTCAGCTGTTTGGGTGACCACAGCTGGTTTCCATTGGCCCTGCTCCTGCACCCACACTCTCTGTCCTTCAGTGAGCCTTGATAGGGGTCTTGCAGACCTGTTATAATAGCTTCTCTGTCGCTGCTGACGGTACAGCCTGTTAGCTCTGACAGACTTGTGGCAAAACAGCTTTAGGTATCAGTTGCTGGTTGGTGCTTGGGAGTGTGGATCTTAGGCGATGGCTCATGAGTAGCTGTGCTGGTGTTTTGAAGTTATCAGTGGGTCTGTTTCGGTATTCCAGGAGACTCATGAAAGGATCCTTTCCGTCTGCTCTAGCTTTTTCCAGCAAAGTCTTTGCAGTCTGTATGGACTTTTCAGCTAATCCATTGCTTTAAGGGTAGTACAAGCTTGAGGTGATGTGTTTGAAAGCCCATGTATTGGCAAATGCTGTGAACTCACTGGATATGTACTGCAGACCATTATCTGAGATAATTGTCTCAGGGATACCGTGTCTTGAGTAAACAGCTTTTAGTTTTTGTATTATAGCAGCTGACGTGGTGCTTTGTAACTTGCTCATTTAAAAAAATTAGCTGTAATAATCAACAGTGATGAGGCAAACTTCATTCCTCCAAGTAAATAAATCCTTGGCCACTATTTGCCATGGTCTGTCCAGTACCCTGTGGCTTATCATTGTCTCCTTCACATTTGAAGGGCAGTACGTAAGGCAGATAGGGCATTTGCTCACAATTTCCTCAATCTCCTTCCCCATACCTGGCCAGAATAAGATGTCACGGGCTCTCTGTTTACATTTCTCGAAGCCTAGATTACAGGCATGTATACCTGTGAGAAAATCTGGACGCAGGCTTGGTGGGATAGCAATTTTTTTGCCTTTAAAAATGATGCTATGCAGGTATGATAACTTACCTCTGTGGTTCCAATATTCCAGAATGCTTGGAGGTCATTGCTGCCTATCCTCAGGCCAACCATTGAATATGCTGTCTGGAATTGAATGTCTCTTTCTGACTGTACTTTAATTTCCTCCAGCTTGGGATCGTTGAGTGGCAGGTTACTGTATATGGTGTGTACCTGCACATCCATGCCTTCGCTGATGCTTGGGTCCTCATTAAACAGTGGCTTCCTGAATAATGTGTCTGCAACAGGAATGTCTTTTCCTGGACGATGGATGATGTCAAAGTTGTACTTCTGCAACTCTAAGATCATCCTCTGAAGCCTTGGGGGGGCTGGATGCCATGGTTTGCGTATAATAGATTCCAATGGTTTTTCGTCACTTTCCACGAGTATGTGGCGGCCATAAATATATTGGTGGAAACACCTGCAGACAAATAAGATGGCAAACTGTTCCTTTTCAGTCTGCATATAATTGATTTCACTGTCTGTCTGTGATTTGGATGTGCATGCAATTGGCCTATCGTCTTGCAGTAATACTGCTCCGAGACCGCATTTGGAAGCATCAACCTGCATCTTTAGCTCCTTGTGAGGGTCAAAATAAGTGAGTATCCCAGATGAACTCAGTAGTTTCTTTTAAAAGTTGTCGCATTAGAGCAGTGACTTCAGATAAATTAGGTGCGAACTTGGACAAACAGTTAATCATGCCTAGTATAGCTCCTAATTCACCTTTGTCTGTGGGCGGTTTCATATCCCTTATTGCTTAATCCCATCAGCCGAGAGTATGTGTCCAAAATAGCTTACTTGAGTGGAGCATATGATGCTTTTGTCAGGATTAAGTTTGACACCTCTTTCCTTGGAACATTGCAGCATGGCCTTGAGATTTTTGTCATGCTCCGCTTTTGTTTTGCAGAAAATGAGGATATCATCAACTATTGCAGTTACACCATTTAACCCTTCATAGTTTTCGTTACATTTGTCTTTGTCCGGAGATCATGAGTAAGCGTCTTATACGTGAAATAGCTCTATGCTTTGTGTACCGTAAGTCTCTGCCAGCTTTTGTAATAGCCAGAAGATACCAAGATACTTTTTAACTGTTATGAATAAAGTTGGTTTTATGAACGGGCTCCATTTGATTTGTTTGGTGGAAGTGCTTGAGTATCCATGTTTATCACTGCCATATCTAGGAGCTTATAGGGATGTTTCTTCGCTGCACCCACGGAATGAGTTGAGCTGTTGTTCTTGCCTGGGGTTCATATCTGTTTTATATACATGTATGTGGTTGGGGCTTTTATCAGTCTACTCTTGTGCTTTACATTGAAGTCAGAGCCTCTGAATCATACTTGAAATGTGGGACGTTATCATGTCACCCTTTTGGTGAAGGTAACATTCTGATGTCACCCTTTTGATGCAGGTGACATTTTGAGGGTGGACATGTATACTCACACCATTGTAACAGTATACTCCTCTGGAATACTGTACTTCTCTGTCTCTGCCCTTGAGTAGTTATTTCTGCTTGGCATTCTTTCTGTGATTGAATTGTAGGAGTTGAACCTGGCTTTCGACTTCAGACTGGTGGCCATAGAACCACACATCCTGACCTCCATCCTTGTCTCACTCTGCTGGTATAGCCAGAACCTCAAATACTGAATCTAACCCCCAAGGGGAAATGGCAAACTTCCAGCAGGAACTTATCTGAGTTAGCAAAAGGAAGGATATGTTATAAGGTTTCTCTATGAGAGAATTTTCATGGAAAAACTGGAAAATTATCGGTTCTATGAAAATTCCATTGGGGAAAAAATCTGACTTTTTACCCATCTATTGTTCTAAGACAAGATGATTTGTGTTGCTGCTTGCCCTGATCTCGGACCTCCCATGGTCTCTGCATCTTCTCAGCCTGCCCTTACGTAAACCTGTTGAATGCCCTTTTGCCTCAGGTGATTTAGATACCTTGTCTGGATTTCTTGAGTGGACTTTTACTGTAACCACACAAAGCCTGGGTCTCATCCCTCACTGGCAAGTGGTTTTCCTGCATAAGCCACTCTAGTTATCCAATGCTTCCTACTAGCATTGTGAAACTATACATAAGACATATCATGGAATTCAAGGGAATCTATTTCCTAGTGTCTGGATTTTCTGGCTCAGTCTTTCCAGGATCTCAGTAAAACTCAGGCTCAGCTGCAGAGGCAGTTTCAAGAACACCAAGCTGGACTTTCTACTCCATGGCTCTCAATCTTCCAGCATCCTCTGTCAGCTGTGCATTCTTCTGACCAAGATGCCCTTTTTCCTTCCTTAGAAATTTGATGGAACTTAGTCACAGTTCAGAGGGTTTTTAAATTCCTGTCTAATGTGCACTTATTCCACTGACTTCATTAAGATTATAATGGTCATATCACTATTGAAAGGGCAACTGATGTCCTGGACTCATCATCATCACTTAGAGTCCAACAGTCCTCTACTGAATAGTTTGATGAATTTCCTGAAGGCCCTGTCTCAATTGTATGAAGATCTTCTGTTCCATTGTTGGTCTGCAGAACCAGTTCTAGCTATGTTTTTCCTATAACTTCAAAAATAAACTGTGTGGGCACTGTAGTTGTTAATAACTCCTTATGTACTTGATGTATAATTCAAATACAAGTCAAACTATTGCTACAACACACACACACACACATCATGCCACATTATGTTTTTATTATACAATTCATGATTGAGGGATAAAAAATTATGACTAAAAGATGAAAATATTTTATTTTTTATGCACTGGATGAAAATTATGTTAAATTAATATAAAAAAAAATATGAAAATGAGGAGAGGCTAGACATTTTATAATTATAAGGTAACTCATTAGATGTTCAGTGAAGGGGGCAGCCCAAAAAGTGATGCACACCAAATAAACAAATCTATATATATAAAAGAAGACTTCTGTGTGCCTGGCAAACACACCCAGGGGCTGCAGTGAGGAGGAGTTACTTCTCCTATTGGGAGATTCACTGGGGGTGTGATTTGGCCCACTCCCACTAATCCAGCCCACCCACCACTATAAAGTCTGAAGAAAAACAAAATGGCTGCCACTTGCTCCTGCTCCTCTCTCTCACACACACCACACACCACACCACACCACACACACACCACACCACACGCTCACATTGTGCCTGGTGATGGTGGGGAGTGACATGGAAGCGAGCACAGAAGGAAGCTTTGTCCTTCAGGTAAGAGCAGCACCACTGGGGGAAGTGAGGGACCTTCCTACCTGCTTTCCAGCGCTCACAGTTCTCACCCTCACTCCTGTATATCTCTGGCCTTATCCGCATCGAGCCCTTGGCGCCTTAACGGACGCGCCTTTCCAAGATCCTGGAGTGGCCTCAATGTTCCGTCGGCCCTCTCTGGATCCGTGGCAGCTGCCGTTGCCTCCTCACTGTGGGGTATTCCAGTGGCTTACATACAGCCTGAATAATGATGGGAGTGTAGTCAGGTACAAATTAATAAATAATCGGATTGTGCCTCCAGAGCATTGCACAGCCCGATGGTGAAGACATGCAGCTATGAATGAAAAATGTACCTCAATGGGATTGTTTTCTTTTGTAAGTCTTGCCGAGCGCTGCGCCGGCCTCGCTATCTCCTTCTGTGCGTGCTCCGCATCAGCCTGTCCTTCTGCATGAAAAGAAGGGGCTACACAGTCCAGGGCAGCGCTCAGCAACACTTACAAAACAATTCCATAAAGGTACATTTTTGATTCATAGCTGCACATTTTCACAATCAGGCTGTGCAATGCACTGGAGGCACAATCTGATTATTTCTTCTTTTACTTGACTACAACTCCCATCATCCCCAGTAATGCCTCTCTGAAGCACTGTCTTTCCGGTGGCTTACGGTGTACCACAAGGGGATACAGAGTCCAACACATAAACGTTAATAACACTGACTACTTATAGTGTTAATATGTCATGCAACCCTCAAACTGCCAGTTCCAACAGCGCGCTACGCACACATTGTCTCATTGTTTTAAAGTGTCACATGGGGTATGCTCACACATGTAAGATCATTACACTGGAGGGGTGCTATGTGGATGTTAGGGAGAACATACTTACCCTGAAACTCCCTTCTGTAAATTTGCATGTATGAATAATATATATGTGTCCATCTGTATGTATTTATGATAATATCTATATGTGTGCATGAATAATGTGTTTGTGTGCCTCACTATGTACCTATGATAATATGTATGTGGTGTGTATATGTATATATGTGTCTATGTATGTATGCATGTACGTATAAACTAACACATCCTTCGTTGTAGTCATAAATTCAATCTAACAGAACTCTATACAAGGATGAAAAACAAAAATGACGGGCAACGCCGTCCCAGATTGCTAGTTATATATAATTTTATTCAGTTAGAAAAAGTTACAAATACATACTGGGTAATTATTCCATTGATGGTTTGTTACAGATATCCCAGGATGTCACAAATTCCATTTGGCAATTCCTGAACAGTGATAAATTTAATATTTGAGAGCTTATATAATCTTAAGAGGAGGAAACAGGTGAACCTGGTTGTCTGTATAGGATACACTGATCATATCTTAATCATATAGAAAGGATGATACTATAAGATGAATTCCTATCCCCTATCAATACAAATGACCTAAATTTATCATTTACACATGCCTACAGACTTCTTAGATTTAGACATTAAGATCACAAAAGACATTGATATTGAGACCTCCACATGCTGTGCAAAAGTGGACTCCCATAGTTACATCCAAGCAACAAGTGTACATGTCAAAGGATGGTTTACAAATTTCCATACTGTAAATTTCAGAAATAAAAAAGAAACCGTAACAAAGATCTAGTGTTTATAGAACAAGCAAAAGTTCTTAAAAGGAACTTTAAATATGAAGTCTACAAGTATTAAACAGCTGCTTTAGCTCTGAAGAAAATCAAGAGAAAAGATGTCCTAGATCTAGATAAAACAAGGGCTAATGAGAACTTCTGAAAAACACCAGAAGTAGAGTTCTTTGCAAGATATAACACGGCAGCTCACAAAAATAGAAACATTATAAACAAAAACTGGAATATTCTTTTTTAATCAAAATTTTTATCCATTAATCAAGAATTTTGTAGTAAGCACAATATGAAGCATGTTTATAATTACTACAGTCTTTACAACATTATACTGTATATGTGTGTTGTAGCGACAGTTTGAATTGTATATGAATTATATATCAAGTACATTATGAGGTAAACTCATAATAACTACAGGAACCATACCACACGTGTGCTGTAGCATTCTGGATTTACCAATGGCTGATTGCATTTCATTGCTTATGCATAGAAGTAAGATAGACTGTCAAACACAGGCATTACACAAACATTAAACAATAAAAAAACAGCAGCACAGGAGACAACCCTCTAAATGCAGTATTAGGGGTTCTCTTACACCATCGCCTTCAGACGGTGCTTTTGAAATATTACTCACATTTACAAGAAGCAATATAAACCGCCTCTCGGTCGTTCAAGCACTCCTGGTATAAACCCCAAGATGGTTGCTCATGTCCTTCTCCTCAAATTTGACTCTCCACAATTTTGTTCTATAGAGATACAGGGCTAAATCTTATGCCACAGGAGATACAACAAATCACCTGTGATGATACTATAATGCCCAACAGCTGATGATATTATGGGACAGGTGGGAGAAAAAGAGCAATAAACACCACTACAGTGTATAAACCAGGCCTTAAAAATACCAATAATATTTATTATATTATAAATATAAAAAAATATAAAAAGAGTAAAACAATTGACATCCAAGGAATGCTCTACGCGTTTTGTAACTACTGTTACTTCATCATACGTTGTAGAAACAGTTTGAATTGTCTAAATGACTGATCCTTTGCGCACATTAACAAGATTAATTGTTAAACATGGGCATTTTGCCTCTTTTATCAGCATGATCCTAAACCATACACCTCAATGAGGACTAAATCATGGACTTTGCATCGTATTATCAACTACAAGTATTATATTTATTTTATCCTCATCTTATTATTCATTCATCATCCTGAGACCTATCCCAAGCTGGCCAGTTACACTGTCTTTACCAGGACTTTGACTGTTTTATTAATATTTTTATTTCAGGACTGCATTGAAGTGTGATTTTAACGAGCCACCAAATACTTTCTGTATCAAGGTCAATTCTTACTATTGTTTTATTAGCTTCTATATCCCTATTTTAGTTGGATCCCAGTCTGTCCACATGATACTCATTGGGTGGTTATAACATTAATCCTTTCATTGCCAGTTGAATACACTCTGGAACTCAAAGAGTTAAGTGTCCATTTTCTGTTTCACTTAAGTTATTATCCACTTTCACTGTTTATTTACCATTACTGTTTGTACATATCAGATACAATTTCTATTCTGGGGAAAAGGTGGCATTGGTGTTTGACATAAATCTCTGTTTGTATAGCAACTGGGATTTAGGGTACTTACAATAAGGTCAATTTCCACACTATTTCATATTTTTACTTCTTGAATTCAGCTGAATTCAGTTCAGCTGATCTTCTCTAGATTTATAAGCTCAAGGTTACCAGCTTTCACCCCAAGGAACTCTAGAAAGCTTTTTATTTTTATTCAGTACCACTACATACTTGTATTCCCCTTCCCAAGTTTGTACAATATTCAAAGTAATCCTATTATTGGGTTGATTTCAATTCCATTAGTCTTGAGTGATTTGCACATGCCATGAGAACAGTCTAAGGCCTGCAGTCCAGCTAGCATCTGTCATGTTTACTTCTTTGAACATGAAAGACAACCAGGACTGATTGAAGATGTAGGGCTTCATACTATGCCTACTGGTAAAACAGCCAGTAAGAAGAAAATTAACACTGAACAAGAAACCCACTTTTGTACCACAACTATCTTATAGCTGGCCGGGTGTGTGGCGCAACAGATGTTGGTGGTCAAAACCCACATTATGGCCAAACACTCGTTGCAGATTTTTGTACCCACAATGCATGCTAAATAGCATGAGTTGTGGGAACATCAAAGGAAAATAGCCAACTCTCTTTGTTTGACACAGTGTCAAACAAGATTGAGCTCAAAACAGTCACCTTCCCCCCACCTCCCACACACTAACCTTACACTATCCCTAACATGACACCTAAATAATGCTACCCCTAAAACTATCCTAACACCCAGAACTGCAATACTTTCCTGTCATCCACTGTCTGTCTTCTTCTTGAATCTTCTGTCTTCCGTCTTCTGTAATCTTCCTTCTCTTCTTTCTTCTTTTCCTTCTTTAAAATCTGTTTCGTAAAAAAAAAAAAAAAATCTAATGAAAGGGATATTCCAAAAACAAAATACCCCCAAGATATGCCTGCATTAACCCTCTGAGTGCCGGAAAAAAAATTATGCTGCATTCCGTTTTAAAAAAAGGTTAAGGTATTCTTTGTGTTAATTAATAAAAGGCCTCGCAAATGATACGATGCCTCCGTTGGCGGTGGCAGGAATGCATAGTGACACAACCTCCCCCCCCCATATCGTTCAGGCGTTGCCCAAATCCGAATGAGGGAATTTTGAACAGCGACTGGCTTCTAAAATGGCAGCCTCCAATTGGCTGGGATGTTTGCTTCTGCACCTCCAAGACAATCACCTTCTAGCGGGTTTCATTATCCCCCCACTAGGATCTGATTGGCTAGAAGGTGCGTAAGCTTACATCCCAGCCAATTGGAGGCTGAAATCTATTTTGAACAGAGACTGACCATATAAAAGCCAATCTGTGTTCAAAATTCTCTCATTCTGACTCGGGGTGTGGAGGGGGGGGGCTGTGTCACAATGCATTCCTGCTGCTGCCAGTGAAGCCAGTGGAGGAGGCAGCTGCAGTGACATCATCTTAACTCTTACAAGGCTTTTATTAATTAACACAAAGAATGCCTCAACCTGTTATTAAATGGAATGTCAGCATAATATTTTTACAGATATGCCAGACTGCATTTAACCCTTAGAGTGCCAGAGGGGTACTCCTTCAGCACTCAAAGTGTTAACAGACATATTTTAATTATGCATAAATAGACTGGAAAAATGAAACAACTAATTCTACTAAAAGCAGTAAGTTTCTGAACTTGTTGAATGACAATTTTTTGTCTCAACTAGTGCAGACCTCAACCACAGGGAATGCGTGTCTGGATCTGGTAATAATGGACATTGAAGAACTTATCTCTAACATTCAAGTAAGGGAGCACTTGGGGAATAGTGACCATAACATGGTATTGTTGGAGATTAATTCAAAAAAGCAGTTTGGTATGGGTTCCACCAAAACACTGAATTTTAAAAAGGTCAACTTTAGCAGGTTTAATCCCTTGGTCTCATTGACTGGGACAGAATATTTTCAGGAAAAAACACAGAAGGTAAGTGGAATGCCTTCAAAATAACATTGCAAAAATACACATATAAATTTATCCTCGTTGGAAACTAATACAAAGGAAGCAAATTAAAACCAATGTGGCTAACCAGTAAAGTAATTAATGAAATAAATAACAAGAAAGCAGCATTTAAACATTATAAAACTGAGGAATTAGCAGAGGCATTTGCAGAATACAAAAATGCCAACAAAACCTGTAAAAAGGTGATTAAGAATGAAAAAAAATATTGCTAAGGAGAGAAAGAGCAACCCCAAAAAATTCTTCAAATACATTAATGGCAAAAAAATAAAATCTGATAATGTTGGGTCCTTTTTATCTGAAACAGGCGAGATGGTCAGTGGGGACAGAGACAAAGCAGATATTTTAAATAATTTATTTTCTTCTGCTTTTACCAAGGAAGACCCAATGGACAAGAATCTGCAAACTACTTTTACAGAACAGTCACAGCAAGCAAGGGATTGGCTAACACAAGAAAAAGTGTTAAAACAATTGAATGGTGTTAAGGCAGACAAAGTCGATTCTTTTATTTCAGGTATGGTGCCCACGGATTGGCGCAAAGCAGATGTGGTTCCCATATTTAAAAAGAGATCAAAATCCCAGGAAATTACAGACCTGTAAGCTTGACATCTGTGGTAGGGAAACTGTTTGAAGGGTTGCTAAGGGATTATATATTAAAGAATTCAGCTTGAACAGGAATATCATTAGCAGGAGCCAACATGGCTTTGTGAAAAACAGGTCTTGTCAAACTAACTTGATTGCATTTTATGAAAAAGTGAGTAAAAATATAGATGTGGGAGCAGCGGTTCATGTGATATGTTTAGACTTTGCCAAGGCATTTGATATGGTTCCACACAAAAGGTTACTGAACAAATTGAATGAAATAGGCTTAGGGGAAATGTTTGTGCATGGATTGGAAATTGGCTGAAAGATAGAATGCAGAGAGTGGTAGTAAATGGAAAGTTCTCCAATTGGATAAACGTGATAAGTGGAATACCTCAGGGATCTGTCTTGGGTCCTCTTCTTTTTAATTTGTTTATTAATGACCTCACCGGGGGCATAGGGAGTCATGTATCAGTGTTTGCCAATGACACAAAATTAAGTAAGGTAATAAAGTCTGAACTGGATGTGTGTTCATTACAAGAGGATTTGGACAAATTGAGTAACTGGGCAGGCAAATGGCGAATGAGATTCAGTATAGACAAGTGTAAATGTATGCATTTTGGGTATAATAATAAAAATGCAACATATAGTTTAAATGGTGTTTCTCTGGGGAAATCTACAAATGAAAAGAATTTGAGAGTAATGGTAGACAATAGACTTAGCAGTAGCGTGCAGTGCCAGATGGCAGCTGCAAAGGCCAATAAGATATTGGCATGTATTAACCCCTTCGCGTCCTGTGACATACCTGGACCGTCATGCTGGTCCGGCACTTAAGGACCTGTGACAGTCCTGGTACATCACATACTTTTACTCACCGCGCTCCTGCAGGAGCGCGGTGAGTAATACCGTGGACTGAAATTGGTCGCTCCAAGACCGAAGAGATCTCTTTCAGTCCTCCCTTCGATGTGCCGCCCCACGTGATCAGTCACGCGTCTATCCGCGGGATCGTCGGACCCTAAGGATTTAAAAGGGGTATTGACTCAAGGGAGGAAGATCTTATTATGCCTCTTTACAGGTCCATGGTAAGACCCCACCTAGAATATGCTGTTCAATTCGGGGGCCCTTTCTGAAAAAGGACATTATGGAACTAGAGAAAGTGCAGAGGAGGGCTACAAAACTAGTAAGGGAAACGGAAAGTTATAGTTATGAAGAAAGGCTAGAAAAGTTAAACTTGTACACACTAGAGAAACGGCGTCTTAGAGGGGATATGATAACACTATATAAATATGTTCAGGGCCCAATTAAAGGGCTCTCCAAAGACCTGTTCATTAACAGAGCAGTACAAAGGACAAGGCGCCACCCTCTTAGACTTGAGGAAAGGAGATTTCATCTATAACAGCGGAAGGGTTTCTTTACGGTAAGGACAATAAAGATATGGAATTCACTGCCTGAGGAGGTGGCGCTATCGAATACATTAGATGCCTTTAAAAAGGGCCTGGATACTTATTTAAAAGAGCAGAACATAGAGGGCTATGTACTTTAGTATTGGGATTAGTATTTAGTTAGGGCTTGTTGATCCAAGGAGAAATTTGATTGCCATTTGGAATCAAGAAGGAATTTTTTCTCCCCATTCAAGGCAGAATTTGAAATTGCTGTATTGGGGGGGGGGGGGGTTTGCCTTCTTTTGGATCAACGATGGTAAAGAGGAATAGGAAAAGGGTTGAACTAGATGGACGCTAGTCTATTTTCAACCTGAATTACTATGTTACATAGCTTGGGGGCATTTGTTTTTGGAATACACCTTTCTTTTGATTTTTTTTTTAAAAGAAAAGAAGGAAGATAACAGAAGACAGAAGATTCAAGAAGAAGACGGATAGTAGCTGACCAGGGTTCTGAGGACCCCATTGGACATCAGGATTACAGGTAAGTTTTTATTTTCAGGGAATGTTGGTAACTTTAAAGAGGTGAACCCTGCCAGTGGAGTATGCAATGATCTGCGATGCATTGCATATTCCACTGGCACTCATTTTGTATAGTTTTTAATCACATATTTAGTTAATTGGATGTATTGATATGGTGCTTAAGGCCACATATCAGTACATCCACATGTGAATAGTGTAGGGATCACTAGCCACGTATGCATGTGTGTTGGAAACAACTTTTGTAACACACACACTGGTGGTTTTCACTGCATGTTAGGGAATCTGTGCCTACTTTTGATGGCACAGTTTTTTGACCAAAAAATGTGGGGTCCTTAATATTCGTTGAAGCCACCACATATCATTGAATGGCAATTGAGCTAATTTTTAATTGTGTCTAATTTCGCTCCCGTTGGACTTTTTACACAGCGGTGGTTTTTGACAGCACAGTTAACATAATAACAAACTGTGCTGTCATCGTCAGATTTGTTTTGTACCATGGGGCATAGAATCGAGCCTGTAATCTCTTGAATAAGGCACAAATGCAAAAGTCACAGGGGCCATTAGGATTTTCTGTCCAGCGTAAGGTAAGTGGAGGGTTAAAATTAAGATATTTTCTCTATTAAATATATACAGGCATAAAAACCTGACTGATAATTTCCATTTTATTTACTTATACTTTACAATTGTGTGTGTGCCAGAATAATATCCTCTCAGGGATTCTGAAACAACAGGATTTGCAAGGATGTAGAAATAAATGGAACAGATCTGATGACTCAGATGAGACTGAAATAATTTGCATAGCCTTGAAGCCTTGGATTTCCTCCATGAATGAGCCTGGGAAAATTCTCACATGCTTTCATTACATCTCCAGTAAGCTGGCTTTATTGAATCCCCGAGTTTAGGTAATGGTTTATTTTGGAGGTGAAGACAACTCTTATAACTGGCAAATCACACATGGATTTGTAGTATTATGCAAACCAGCTGTACCACAGGGAACAAATCCAAATTCCCATTGATTTAAATGGATCTACCAAACCACAAATGCTAGAGAGGTCTTCAACAAGAATTCTTATTTCCCCCCTATAGTGCATTCAATTTGCCCCATAATTACTCCAGTTTATATATTTTCATAGGGCCTTAATAGTTTTTGTAACCACAAGAGCTATTTCTAGGGCAGTGCAGAGAGTGAAACTGCACTGAGTGTCATGCATCTGGGGTATCCTTTCCAAAAACAATAGTATTTGATAGGTGTTGCGGATATCTTAGATCTTCCTTCATAAATTTTCTCAAGAGAGTCCCCCTTTCCAACAGTAAATAAAATGGAGTAAAGATTTGTGAAAATCTCATCCTTTTTTGCTTCAAAATTCATATAATTGGTATTGGAAAGGAGAAAATCTCCAAATTCAAAGACGGCATTGATGATCTGGTTAGAGTAAGGGTAACCTATAATGGATACATGATGAATGTAACAGCAGGTCTGTGGTAGCCACTAACAGAGAGTCAGAAAGCCACAAATAGGAGTTTATTCTGTTGATATGCAGTGTATTCTGTTGGGGTTAGCATACTGTTTCTCAGTATAGATTGTAAACTCTATGACATTGTATGGGTGATACTTGTGTGATCACAGAGCTTACAAACTATTAGGAATTACACACAGTGGGTCACTAACTTTGAAGTTCTCTGTGGTGCCATAAGGGTCACCTACATAACATTAGAGTTTACAGTCTACAATATGTGTCCCATGTGGCGCTACATAGCTTACATTCATCATGGTGTTACCCCCAGTGGAAAATTGCTTTTTTGATAGCTATCTCTGTGTTGCCATAAGGTCATATATTATAAGATTTGAAGCACCATGTGGTCATAGATTGTAACCTCCATAGTGCCATGTTGGTGACCCTCATTGTACCTGAGAACTGGAACTTCACAGGTAATTATATTTACATTGTAAACTTTGTGGAGTCCTATGAGTCATCCTTTGTATATTGTAAGCTCTGTTGTGAGATCTAGGTCAGAAATTGTAGACTGTAAGCTCTGTGGTACCATGTAGGTCACCCTCATGGCACCATGGATCTTGCACTTCACATGAACTGACCCAGAGTGGGTAATTCCTCTCAGACTGTAAGATCTATGATGTCATGTGTGTCATGCAATGTAGGCTGCAAAGCAATGTTTTGGAAATCTCTCTAGCATTTAAGATGTTTAAAGCTTGTTTGAACTACTGAGAATTTGGGGAATTTTTTTGTTCCCTGTAGTGCAGTTTTTCCAGAAATGCTCAATTTGGTCTTAGTACACAGCCTCACCGACTGACATCTTAGTCTTGTGCAGCAGTATTCACAAAATCCCACAGCCTTGTTTAACTGACCAGTGTTAGTTACCAAAGCACACATACATGGAGTGACATCTCATCCTTGTTATACTTTTCAACTGGATGTCACAGACACTACAGCTTTCTTCCTTTGTCCATTGCTAGGGACAAAACCACACATACACTATCTAACCCCCAAGCTTTGTTCCACTGTCGACTGGTAGTAACACAACCACACAAACACAGTCTTTACACTCCAGTCGTGTTCCAGTGTCCACTGGTTGTCACAAGACCACGCATACACTGTCTGATATCATGTGACCACGAATATACCGCTGTGGCTTTTCTATGGAGAGGAGAAAGCTCCCATAATCGCTGTGTAAGGTGCTAATTGTGTGTTAGAGGTACCCTACCCTAAACCAAAAACGATTGAGAACCACTGATTAAACAAAAAAATGCTCATAATTGTGAAACAACAAGATGATGAAATCTAGCATCCAAGGGGATAAATGTATATGCTTTTCGTATGATGTGAGTTCCCCTTGACTCTGAGTGCCAGAGGTGCTGAATATGTTTATTTATGTTGCATTTTGTGTTTCATTTTACTTCAGAAAGCATGTTATCCCTCCCCCACAAAAAGGGCCTTATGCATACCTACTAACATTTCAAATGGACAAAGAGGGACAATTTTGTTTTAGCTGGTGTTGCTCAGGGGGTGTAGCAGGTGAATGGGGCATTACCGACAATATATAGGTTATTTCATGACCTATTGGCAGCACTTTGTATAACTTAATTTAGAAGAAGACCAAAGTATTTTATTTAAACAGAGTAATTTCTAAACACATATACTGAAGTTTAAACAAACATTATGCGAGTTATGTGGCTTCGGAGCAATGTGATACACTTATATACAGAGCACACAATCTGATCTCCTAAAAAGAGGGACACCAGGGTGGGAAAGACAACAGCGGGATTTGGTAATCAAAGAAGAACACTTGGGAGGTTTGCCTCTTTCTACCCCAATGTCTCTTTCTAAGTGCTGATGAAGTAAATCTACATTAGCATGTCCACCAGTCCACCTCAGGATGGACAGGTTTTTAGAGAAGTGTAGGGAAGCCATTTTCCAGTGAATCGCATTTGTACATTGGCGCAAAGCATGTGCAGCCCACTTTACACATAGGCACAGGCCAATATACCCGTAATATGCCAGGAAAAGGCTTAGTACATGTACAGTGTATAGATATAGCAACCTCTTATCAAAACTTGACTGAAGATCTAGAGTAGTGTTTCTCAAACTGGCTTCTGTGGAATCCAGTTGTTTCCTGTAGAAATTCAACCACTTTTGTGGAGCAAATGTAAGCAGTGAAGGTCAGGAGAACACCCTGTTCTACCCACTTCTCATCCTTCCCACCCCTGTCCTGTCCACTTCCCGGCCACTTCCCCAGAACAATAATGGTAAGCCCCACCCATCCGATTAAGCCCTGCACCCTTTATGAAACTTATGTTACAGTTTAGTGTAGATTTTATTTGCTACAATAGGGATCCACCATTGCAAAAAGTCTGAGACCCAGTGATCTAAGAATTGTTTCATGTGACCAAATGAAAACAAATAGGGCAAAATGGCCCATGTTTATAAAAGCAAACAACTTATTCTGGAGTAAACCAATTGCACCATAGGTGCAAATAAAAAAATTGTAAGTTCCCATGCACATGAATACAGCTTTTTAACATCTTGAATGTTTTGCAATACATTGGAGACCTTTCTATTATTCAAGGGGTTAAAGCCCAATTTATATAAATGGATATGTTTTCTTTTGTCCCCTATCGTGCAGTTGGTTTACTCCAGAATAAATCCAGTTTACTTTTATAAATATGGGCCTATATGTTCTTTATTGAAGGAGCAGTAAACTTTTTTTAATGAAACAATATATATGTTTTATGGATTTTTCTGTTGAGTAGAATAATGATATTCTCATTGCTGAGAGATGCACCTCTCCAGACTTATTACTGTATAAACCCATGTTTTCCTTACATAAATAGTACCTTCTAGTGGTCAGATTCCAATGAGTTATTCTGTTACTTTCTATTTCTGAGGAAAGTCACTGACATATAGTTCTTCACAGAATGTGAGAGAAACTACTGAGTCATGATATCAATTAGAACTTTCAGGAAGTAAACACTCTGTAAACGTATATCCTGTTAATTTGAACTGTTATAACGTTAGAATAAAACTACTGATAGAAGTGGGGCTACCGCTGTTTTGCTCAGCAGGAAAAGCTCTATAACATATAGTTGTTTTTTTTATAAAAGTTTACTGCTTCTTTAACCAGTTCACTGTTAAACCTTTTCATCCCATCTCCCCAGGGCTATATATGTTTTCACACTTTCCTTGCAGTTTGCTTTTTTTCATCAACAGCCCACACATCATACACTGGGGGAGATTCACTAAGCAGTGATAAAGAGGTGATAAAGTAGAGATGACTTCTCCAGTTTATCACTTCTCTAATTCCTATGTTATTCTATATAGCCTATGCACTAAGATCTCCAAAGTTGAATAAATCGTAGTGCATAGGCTCTATATTATAACATAGGAATTGGAGAAGAGATAAACTGGAGAAGTCACCTATTTACCACCGCTTAGCGAATCTCCCCCATTGTCTTTTTCAGCAGGCATATCACTTTCAAAAGATACCATAGGTCTTACCCCTAATATGACCAATATATTTTACCCAGAAAAAAACTATGAGATTTTCCTGCTGTATTCATTAGAAGCTCCTCTCCCAAGAGAGGAGAGAAATAACATTGCTAAAAGTACAAAACTACCCCATACAAAATCAAAAGTATTTTTAAAAAAGTACCCTAATGTGAAAGAAGGACTTTCCCTCTTACAGCTGTAGGTACACCTGTACTCCTAGTGTATTTATGTTGGCATGTATGTGTGTGTATTTGTATATATATATAGAATAAATTAAAGAAGGGCAGCACCCGTGGGTCTTTTTCAAAGATAACAGAATTTATTGGTTTGCAAAAAACTTGTCAACGTTTTGGTCCGCTCTGGGACCTTTCTCAAGACAAACAAACATTGTATTACCTCGTGTTAAATCCCCTTGTCCGTCCCGGTGTCGTCACTGGCACTCGTGATGTCATCACCGTGGGCACCTACTGTGAGTGGCCGACGGTGGACCAATCAGAGCGGTCATGTATAACCGGTGCTGAAACAAGCTATTGTGGATTAGCACACATGTTCTTTTGGAAAAATCTAATGTTCCAAAAGTCAGTACAACATCAAAGATACCTTTACAATTAAAATCATACTATGAGAAGTACATAACAACCTACAAAGTGGCCAGGTATCAAGGTGTCAACCTCTACAATAATCTAGGGGATGTCTGTAGCCGATGGGGATTCCCTTCGCTGCCTCATCGCTATTGCAAAGCAATCGGCCAACGAGTGGAGATATCCCCAAGTCAGTCTCTCCCCTAGATTGTCACTGGTCGTATCATTATAAAGTTTTAGCACTCAAATGTGTAATTATGTCAACCGATCATCTTACAATTCCTTTGCGAAACGAACAGTGTTAGTTCAATGTACTAAATCGAAATAGCATCCTCCCCCTGCAAAATTAGATCCAAGTCTATCCATCTACAAGAGTTAATTGCGCATCAATCTAGAGACAGTAAGTAATGCGGGTCTATGTGTCCAGTGATAAAATAGTCAAATACCTATAGTGTTGAAAATGCTCCACATTTATCACAGACTCCTCCCATGTGGGGCAGCCGAAATCGCGATCCCAAAGATGAGAATGACAGTACCCTAAGATCCAGTCATGGTGCTTCATGGGTTAAATGTATCAATGCGAAGATTCATAACCGCCAGTAGGGGGTGATATATATGCACATTTGTGATTTAACCATTAAAATAAATCCAAAGTAATGGTACTTAATAGGTATCACCAAGTCCTATTGTAGGTTGATGTTTAGATAGCAACGCCCCCCATTAATTTAGGAAGACAAGGGGGGTTCTATGCCCATACAACCCTGGAGAGGTGTCCTATATACCAAACATTTGCAGAATGTGAATGTGACAAAAAGATTCAACTCATCCCTTTCCTCTGGATGGTTTACTATCACATCACAGGAAACAATTTAAGGGTAATCTTTCATTGAGACCCCTAGGGGTGACATTATCCAGTCGGTGAATCCAGTGTGCCTCTCTCTGGAGCAGAAGTTTGCCCCTATCACCCCCTCGCGGAGGAATTTGTTGTTGATCAATAATCATGTAGCGGAGTTCCGCCAGTGTATGCTTCGCTGTAACAAAGTGTCTGGCCACTGGTTTATCAGTGGTATTCCCATTTAATGCATCCCTAATGCTGGATCTATGGTTTGCCATTCTTTCCTTAAAACTTGTCTTTGTCTTCCCCACATAGAAGAGGCTGCAAGGGCATTTAATAAAATAGACCACAAAAGTACTGGTACATGTGAGTTTGCATCTGATGGAAATGGGCTTTCCAGTGTAAGGATGATTAAATTGAGTCCCTGTTAGAAGATATCTACACGTAGTGCATCCTGTGCATTTAAAGCATCCCTTCTTCTCTGAAGGGAGCCAGGAGGAGTATTGGGTGGTGTAACAGTGTCTAGGGTCCGTGTGCACCAGAATGTCCCTGATGTTACGTGCTCTCTTGTAGCAATTACGATGAAGAGGCTTGAAATTATTTGGCAAAGTTTTGTCCGTGGACAAAATTTTCCAGTGTTGTTTCATTGTTTTATCAATATTCATACTCATTGTATTGTAAGTAGATACAAATGTGAGCCTATCTTCTTGTGTAGTTGGCTTGTGTGTTTGTAACAAGTCAGTTTGTATCTGTGTGCTTGCTCGTTGTAAAGCAGCATCAAGAATGTCCTCTGTGTATCCTCTCTGTTGAAGTCTTATGTATAGGTCCATCAGCTGTTCTTGTGTCTTTGTTGGATCTGTGTTATTTCTAATGATCCTGAGGAACTGACCGTATGGCACCCCTCGTTTGGAATGTACAGGGTGAAAACTGTTAAAATGTAACAGTGTATTTCTGTCAGTATCTTTTCTGAAATTTGTAGTGCCCAGGCCATCAAGATCCCGATATACCGTTAGGTCTAGAAAATTAACCTGTTGGGAATCTGCTGTATGTGTGAATTTTATAGGCGTATCAAGCTTATTAAGATTCTCCACAAATTCAATGAAAGAATCTTTAGATCCCAACCATACCAAGAACAAATCATCAATGTAGCGTCTGTAAAACTTGATTCGTTCTGGTATCAACGGTAATATGTGTAGTGATTCAAACTGTGACATGTACAAGTTAGCGAAAGTAGGAGCAACGTTAGACCCCATTGATGTTCCTGATATCTGGAGATAATAATCTCTCTCAAATCGAAAATAATTGAGAGTTAGACAATATTCCAAAAGCTCCAGAAGGAATCCAGTGGGGGGGCGATTAGGTGTCTTATTAGATTTAAACAGTGCCAATGCTACAGCTTTAATCCCGTCACTTATAGGTATAACGGTGTATAGTGAGCTAACGTCCAGGGTTGCTAGAATGACCTCTTCTCCCAGATCTTTCAGGGATAAGATTTGTTTGATAAAATCCCCTGTGTCCTTAATGTAGGATGGTAAGTTTTGTACTAATGGCTGTAGCCAGTAATCCAAAAATTGTGCCACTGGCTGGAGTAAGGAGCCTCTAGCGGAAACAATAGGGCGTCCCGGGGGTTTTTCTAGATCTTTATGAATTTTAGGTAGTGTATAAAAAATGGGGCAAATAGGATATTCTACTAACAGAAATCTGTAAGTGGGGTCATCCAGCCATCCATGGGATAAAGCATTAGTGAGGGAATTATCCACTATTCGTTTGTGGCGGGGGAGAGGATCTCCTGCAAGTTTTTGGTAGACAGTTTGGTTCTGTAATTGAGATAGGATTTCCTCACGATAGTATGAATAGTTCATCAATACTACCGCTCCTCCCTTATCCGCAGGACGAATAATAATGGATGGATTCCATGCTAAGTTGTTAAGTGCATCTTGTTCTTTTTTTGTCAGATTATTGTGTACAGATGTGGTAGATTTAACCTTGCTCTCACTCTCCACTATTCTCATGAAACTCTTTATGGAGGGATTAGTGTTGGTAGGTTCAAAGGAACTTTTTGGAGAGAAAGGACTAATTGACCTTTCTGTGTTGTTTTGAAAATAATCCCGGAGTTTGAGATTTCTTTGAAATTTGTACAATTCAATAGACATTTTGAAGTCATCAAATTTGGGTGTGGGTACAAATGATAAACCCTTTGATAAAACATTCATTTCAGTGTTAGTGAGAGGGTGTGAGCTCAAATTAAATACTATCACTTCTTGATTGGTGGTTTTGGTGTGGTTCTTTTGTTTGTGCCCCCCCCTTCTGGGGTGTGGTCTCTTTGACCAAATTAAAACAACGCGAAATTGATCTCCACTTACATGGAGTATATTTATCTGACTATTATAGGGCCCATCACATTCCAAGGGGATTTCGCATAACCAGTATTCCTACAATAGGACGCACCAACCCAGAATTCTGTAAGAGATGGTGCTGCATTCTAAATAAGTGTTCATACGATCTAATGCTACTGGTTATTGAAGAAGTCACCCGGGAATTGAAACTGGTCAAAGCTGAAATTGATAATTTTGAGGAGATTCACTTACCTACCCTTAATGCTGATACAGAGGGGAAATGGAATGAGAAGTTGACTGAGGCGATTAATACCTATAGGGCAGAATTACATCGTTTTAAATCTGCCAAGGTTCTTAAGGTAAACCAAGACTATAAAGAAAACCGAGTTTATAGATGGTTGACCGGGACTCAAGAGAGACCCAGATTCCCTACACGCTCTAGAAAGCGAATAACCAAACCTAATATACGCACAGTGAACACGTCCTCAGGAAACTCCTCTGATTCCGATTCCCCTCCGGTTGTGGTAGCCCCCAAGGAATCTTTTTTGGGGGTTACCACAAGATCCGCATCCAACGCAAGAGACCACACCCCAGAAGGGGGGGGGGCACAAACAAAAGAACCACACCAAAACCACCAATCAAGAAGTGATAGTATTTAATTTGAGCTCACACCCTCTCACTAACACTGAAATGAATGTTTTATCAAAGGGTTTATCATTTGTACCCACACCCAAATTTGATGACTTCAAAATGTCTATTGAATTGTACAAATTTCAAAGAAATCTCAAACTCCGGGATTATTTTCAAAACAACACAGAAAGGTCAATTAGTCCTTTCTCTCCAAAAAGTTCCTTTGAACCTACCAACACTAATCCCTCCATAAAGAGTTTCATGAGAATAGTGGAGAGTGAGAGCAAGGTTAAATCTACCACATCTGTACACAATAATCTGACAAAAAAAGAACAAGATGCACTTAACAACTTAGCATGGAATCCATCCATTATTATTCGTCCTGCGGATAAGGGAGGAGCGGTAGTATTGATGAACTATTCATACTATCGTGAGGAAATCCTATCTCAATTACAGAACCAAACTGTCTACCAAAAACTTGCAGGAGATCCTCTCCCCCGCCACAAACGAATAGTGGATAATTCCCTCACTAATGCTTTATCCCATGGATGGCTGGATGACCCCACTTACAGATTTCTGTTAGTAGAATATCCTATTTGCCCCATTTTTTATACACTACCTAAAATTCATAAAGATCTAGAAAAACCCCCGGGACGCCCTATTGTTTCCGCTAGAGACTCCTTACTCCAGCCAGTGGCACAATTTTTGGATTACTGGCTACAGCCATTAGTACAAAACTTACCATCCTACATTAAGGACACAGGGGATTTTATCAAACAAATCTTATCCCTGAAAGATCTGGGAGAAGAGGTCATTCTAGCAACCCTGGACGTTAGCTCACTATACACCGTTATACCTATAAGTGACGGGATTAAAGCTGTAGCATTGGCACTGTTTAAATCTAATAAGACACCTAATCGCCCCCCCACTGGATTCCTTCTGGAGCTTTTGGAATATTGTCTAACTCTCAATTATTTTCGATTTGAGAGAGATTATTATCTCCAGATATCAGGAACATCAATGGGGTCTAACGTTGCTCCTACTTTCGCTAACTTGTACATGTCACAGTTTGAATCACTACACATATTACCGTTGATACCAGAACGAATCAAGTTTTACAGACGCTACATTGATGATTTGTTCTTGGTATGGTTGGGATCTAAAGATTCTTTCATTGAATTTGTGGAGAATCTTAATAAGCTTGATACACCTATAAAATTCACACATACAGCAGATTCCCAACAGGTTAATTTTCTAGACCTAACGGTATATCGGGATCTTGATGGCCTGGGCACTACAAATTTCAGAAAAGATACTGACAGAAATACACTGTTACATTTTAACAGTTTTCACCCTGTACATTCCAAATGAGGGGTGCCATACGGTCAGTTCCTCAGGATCATTAGAAATAACACAGATCCAACAAAGACACAAGAACAGCTGATGGACCTATACATAAGACTTCAACAGAGAGGATACACAGAGGACATTCTTGATGCTGCTTTACAACGAGCAAGCACACAGATACAAACTGACTTGTTACAAACACACAAGCCAACTACACAAGAAGATAGGCTCACATTTGTATCTACTTACAATACAATGAGTATGAATATTGATAAAACAATGAAACAACACTGGAAAATTTTGTCCACGGACAAAACTTTGCCAAATAATTTCAAGCCTCTTCATCGTAATTGCTACAAGAGAGCACGTAACATCAGGGACATTCTGGTGCACACGGACCCTAGACACTGTTACACCACCCAATACTCCTCCTGGCTCCCTTCAGGGATGCTTTAAATGCACAGGATGCACTACGTGTAGATATCTTCTAACAGGGACTCAATTTAATCATCCTTACACTGGAAAGCCCATTTCCATCAGATACAAACTCACATGTACCAGTACTTTTGTGGTCTATTTTATTAAATGCCCTTGCAGCCTCTTCTATGTGGGGAAGACAAAGACAAGTTTTAAGGAAAGAATGGCAAACCATAGATCCAGCATTAGGGATGCATTAAATGGGAATACCACTGATAAACCAGTGGCCAGACACTTTGTTACAGCGAAGCATACACTGGCGGAACTCCGCTACATGATTATTGATCAACAACAAATTCCTCCGCGAGGGGGTGATAGGGGCAAACTTCTGCTCCAGAGAGAGGCACACTGGATTCACCGACTGGATACTGTCACCCCTAGGGGTCTCAATGAAAGATTACCCTTAAATTGTTTCCTGTGATGTGATAGTAAACCATCCAGAGGAAAGGGATGAGTTGAATCTTTTTGTCACATTCACATTCTGCAAATGTTTGGTATATAGGACACCTCTCCAGGGTTGTATGGGCATAGAACCCCCCTTGTCTTCCTAAATTAATGGGGGGCGTTGCTATCTAAACATCAACCTACAATAGGACTTGGTGATACCTATTAAGTACCATTACTTTGGATTTATTTTAATGGTTAAATCACAAATGTGCATATATATCACCCCCTACTGGCGGTTATGAATCTTCGCATTGATACATTTAACCCATGAAGCACCATGACTGGATCTTAGGGTACTGTCATTCTCATCTTTGGGATCGCGATTTCGGCTGCCCCACATGGGAGGAGTCTGTGATAAATGTGGAGCATTTTCAACACTATAGGTATTTGACTATTTTATCACTGGACACATAGACCCGCATTACTTACTGTCTCTAGATTGATGCGCAATTAACTCTTGTAGATGGATAGACTTGGATCTAATTTTGCAGGGGGAGGATGCTATTTCGATTTAGTACATTGAACTAACACTGTTCGTTTCGCAAAGGAATTGTAAGATGATCGGTTGACATAATTACACATTTGTGTGCTAAAACTTTATAATGATACGACCAGTGACAATCTAGGGGAGAGACTGACTTGGGGATATCTCCACTCGTTGGCCGATCGCTTTGCAATAGCGATGAGGCAGCGAAGGGAATCCCCATCGGCTACAGACATCCCCTAGATTATTGTAGAGGTTGACACCTTGATACCTGGCCACTTTGTAGGTTGTTATGTACTTCTCATAGTATGATTTTAATTGTAAAGGTATCTTTGATGTTGTACTGACTTTTGGAACATTAGATTTTTCCAAAAGAACATGTGTGCTAATCCACAATAGCTTGTTTCAGCACCGGTTATACATGACCGCTCTGATTGGTCCACCGTCGGCCACTCACAGTAGGTGCCCACGGTGATGACATCACGAGTGCCAGTGACGACACCGGGACGGACAAGGGGATTTAACACGAGGTAATACAATGTTTGTTTGTCTTGAGAAAGGTCCCAGAGCGGACCGAAACGTTGACAAGTTTTTTGCAAACCAATAAATTCTGTTATCTTTGAAAAAGACCCACGGGTGCTGCCCTTCTTTAATTTATTCTATACTATAGGTTTGGGATTGTGCACCTGGGCATACATTATCTTTTTAAGGGAGAGTGCATTCCATTCATGAATTTTCTGTATATATATATATATATATATATATATATATATATATATATATATATACATGTGCATTTGTGTGTACGTGTGCATGTATGTATGCATGTGTGTTTCTACGTACAAATGTGTGTGTATGTATGTATGTATGTATGTATGTATGCATGCATGTATGTTTGTATGTTCAAATGTGTTTACATGTATGTGTGATATGGAAGAATTATAGCATGTTGGGTAGACACTAGATCACTCAACATGGAAACTGTTAACTCTCTGCATGTGGGTGGGGTAAGCAATGTCTTGCTCACCCCTGGCAATCAAACAGTTAAAGAATACCTTTGAATTAAGTAAGGACTCCTCTCTTTCTTAAAAGAACAACCTATAATTTTTTAGAGCAAGATGAGGTGGGATATGGGCTCCTTGAGAAACCCCCACTCTCCCCATCATGCTCACATGTATTCGTTATGTTTATGTTGGGTGATCTGTGATCCCCAGATCTGTAAAAGTTGATGTTTACCCTTGAGGGGACTTTCCACTTTCAAACAAGTCTAGTCCTAAATGTTTAGGTACAAAGTGAGTTGTCATTGCTGCTTTTAAAAAGTTCCTTTCTCTCCATCTCTTCAGCACCCTTAAACTGTATGATTATGTCTGGTGATTGGGCATCACCCGATACAATATAAAAGTGTACTCCCTTTTAAAAGAGTACCCCTCTTTCAAATGGTGGTGCCCTGGGCTGATATGGATCATGGGGGCTGAATTCTAGCCTCTGCTCTGCTAAAAAAAATAATACTTGGTGGTCCAGAAAAACAGAGTATTGAATAAATGACATCATCACCATACCTGGGAACTTCCTCTACTGGAGTCACCGGTGGGGATTCCTCAGGTGACGCTGGGGGATATAATTGCTGTGAATCGTGGTAAAAATGGTTGGGGCTTAACGGGTGTATCAGAATAGTGGGCGGGAAGTGGACCTGGGTGGGGAAGGAGGATAATTGGGCAGAGTTTCAGAGGAAACTCCCCACATCCAGAGAATCAGTCCCCGGAGACCTGGTAATGTACTGTCTCCGGGGCAAATCCAGAGAGTTCCCAAGAATGATCATCACACTTGCAACGGTTTCGCTTCAGAGAGGAACTACAAGGGAATGAAGACTTCCACACTGGTAAGTCACTGACCCATTTGCTGCTAATGTGCTGAGTACATCGCTGTTCACGTCCTTAGCAGTTTTAGCCGTTTTTGAGGACGTGAATGGGCACAAACTTAGCACTGAAGTGGTTAAATTAGAATGTTCAGTGAAATAAGCACTCACTGAAAAGATAGCAAATATGTTACAACAGAGAGAAACCACTAGTAGAGGCCAGAATCAAGGATATCTGTTATCATTTGTCACTTCTAACATACAAAGCTTTGACACACCATCAGGCATAATAACATTTCTGTCACAGTGGGTGGTTTGTACTGGGTAGGATTAGATTTATATAATGGCACACTACGGGAAAGTATGGTGTCACAGCAAAAGAGTGGGGCAAAGAAGGTTCACTTTAGAGGACTCTCTTTGGGTGGCAGCATGCGGGTCCCCCAGGCCATCTCAGTGTAGGTTATCCTCAGAAGGTACAATTTCCAGAGGGCATGTCAGACTGGCAACCTGGTCCCTCCTGCTGAAGGTTATGGTTGTCCATGGGAATGGCTGCAAAGTGGTGCCATCTCTGAGGTCCAGGGTAGCCATGAGTGCCTGAGAATCCCCTACATACCTCCCGGGTGGTAGACAGCTGGCTGAGAGTGGGTACCCAGGCTGCTGGAGAGCTGGATATTGGCTCCAAGCTGGTTACTAGCCTGGGAGTCCCACATTAGAGGGGGGAGGCTCCTCCAAGGGTAAATAGGTTAAACACAAAGTTAATAAAGCTGTGACTTCTTTATTCCCACCAAATCTTGTTGTCAGTGTGTTTATTATGGTGTTGTTACAGTTATTGTATCAACCAGCTGTGGTGGAGTTTGGTTTGAGGAAAAAGGTGGCTGTGATGCATTGCCAGCTTAGACGCAACATCCTTCTATCATAAGAGAGTCTCTCATGTGTCTCTGCAGCATTCAGCTGATAATGCTTCCCTCTGATTCAGAGAAACTTCCAAGCAACAACAATCGAGACATTGTCGGCCTTATACATGATGGAAAGCTGGTGCAATTCTGAAGCAAAGCAACAGCACTGTATGGGTACTAGGGAACAAATAATATTTATCCAAATTTCATTTTAAATTTGGCTTGTAACCCCTTGAATGCTAGACAGGACTCCACTGCAATCCACTGCAATATGTTGGAGACCTCTCTAGCATTCAAGGGATTAAATGCCCCATCTATAAAATGGAACTTTCTTTGGCTCCTATAGTGTTGTTGTTTGTCCTAGAATTGCTCTAGTTTGCATTTACTCTTAAGGCCTAGTATGTTGAACCTGGAAATCATGGGATATCATGTATTCTGGACAGAGCTAGGTTACATTACACCTCACTATCTGCTGTAACGTTCAATCAATCATGATATCTAGGTTATACATCTATGTTATTGCATAAACTAATCAATCAAATATGCTAAGAATCTGATATATAGTGGATGTTCTTCAAAGAAGAAGTAACACCTCCTAATAATAACACCCCCCACACACACACACACACATACACACATACACACACACCCATATTTACCTTACTGCAGCCAAAAACCCTTAATGGCTCCAATTAATTTTGCCATTGTGCCTTGGTGGAACAGATAACATCTTCAATCAGTCTGGGTTGTCATGCTCATTTGAAAGGGATAGTAATGTTTCACAATAAAAGCAGCTCCAATTAATCTTCATAGTATTTGGGCCATGGAGAGTGTTATTTCAATACTGTCAGAGTTGTAATTCAAGAGTAATTGAATGATAAAGTATCCCCCTCCAGCCCCTTTTACTGATGTAACACTGCCACCTCGGAGCAGCAAGACAGTCTTTCTTCAGTGAGCATAAGGAAAAGCCTGAAAAAACTTTCAAGGGGGGGCAGGGTTTTCTTTATGCTCGCAGTGAGAAGATTGTCCCTTGCTGTGACCTGTCTGGACCCAGGACCAGATTCAACATCTGATGGGAGGTGGCTTAGTGTGTAAAAGGGGTGGGAGGGGGGATAATTTATCATTCAATTACTCTTGAACTACAACACTGCAGAGGCGTCACTAGGGCTGGTGTCACCTGGTGCGGTAACTCATGGTGTCACCCCCTGGATCTCCTCCAGTACCATGGCATACAGTCTGTCCACTACCATAATATCCAGCCCCACTCTGGCCCCCACTGTCCAACTCCAGAATGGTCCCCACTGACCGACTCCACATTGGCCCCCATTGCCACCTCCACATTGTCCACCACTGGCATCTCCACCTTCACACTGGCCCCCATTATCTACCACCTCCACACAGTCTGTCCACCACCATAATGTCCAGCCCCACATTATCCCCCTCCACATTAGCCCCCATTATCCACCACCTCCATACAGTCTGTCCACCTCCATAATGTCCATCCCCACTCTGCCCCCCCATTGTCCAACTCCACATTGGTCAACTTCACATTGACCCCTTTGTCCACCACCTCCACATTGGCCCCCGTTGTCCATCACATTCACACAGTCTGTCCACCTCCATAATGTCCATGCTCACTCTGACCCCATTGTCCAACTCCACATTCGCCCCAATGTCCATCTCAACATTGGCCACCCATTGTCTACTACCACATTGTCCACCTACACATTTTAGCTATTGTCCACCCCCTCCACACTGACCATCACCACCATACAGCCAGTCTGTCTCCAAAATGTCACTACAAGAAAGAATTAATCTAGAGGAGCACACAAATAATTTCCCTAAATATGGCATAACCATATATATCATGTATAGGGTGATCCTTAAATCAATATATAGCTAAAAAAGAAAAGAAAAAAGCTAGGATCTTAACTAAGGTACTCAGCCAAGAGTAAATCAGTAGACCAATATAGTATAAAAGTAAAAAAAGATGTATTAATATCTACATAAAATTATTTATGAAAAAAACATGACTTGTCCATCTCCACCATACAGCCAGTCTGTCTCCACACTGTCACTACAAGAAAGAATTCATCTAGAGGAGCACACAAATAATTTCCCTAAATATGGCATAACCATATATATCATGTACAGGGTGCCAGATCCTTAAATCAATATATAACTCAAAAAGAAAAGAAAAAAGCTAGGATCTTAACTAAGGTACTCAGTAGACCAATATAGTATAAAAGTAAAAAATATGTATTAATATCTACATAAAAGTATTTATGAAAAAAAACATGACTGGACAAGTACCACCTCAGTATATCTATATCTAGTCCAACACTAATGAACATTAAATACAAAGAGTAATATAACACTAAACAAAAATACACCACAAATGATTAAAAAATATACTGTATAGAATAGAACAGAGAGGTCATTATTAACAAAAGTTTAGATTACTGGTGCCAGTAGTAGCTCCATTTATGACCTCTCTGTTATTTTTTATGCAGTATAGTTTTTTAATCATTTGTGGTGTATTTTTGTTTAGGGTTATATTACTCCATGTATTTATGGTTCATTAGTGTTGGACTAGATGTAGGTATACTGAGGTGGTACTTGGTGGATGGGGGAGTGGGGGTCCCTTGTCTCTGTTCAGTCATGGGGTTTTTTTCATATATACTTTTATGTAGATATTAATAAATCGTTTTACTTGTATACTATATTGGTCTACTGATTTACTCTTAGTTAAAGGGATAGTAATACTTTGTTTTAACTTTATTTTATTTTGTAGGCATTAAAAAAACATGAAGAATGATATAAGTCTTATCTCTCAATCCTTTATGGTTTATGAGATATTCACAAGCAAAGTTCCCCTCCCGCCCCTTTTACCTAGTGTAAGCCATCTCTTCTCAGATGTGGATCAGGTTGTAAGACCAGACAGATAACAGAAGGTGACAATTTTCTTTGTATGAAAACAATGAAAGCTCTTCCCCCCTTGACAAGTTTTTCAGCTTTTTCCCTTACCTTAATTGAAGATTGTCCCTCTCTGCAGTCTACCTGGGCACCTCCCTTCTGATCTTGTTGAACAGGGGGGGGGATACTTTGTTTGTGAATATCTCTTAAACCGTAAAGGTTTGAGAGATAAGACTTATATCATTCTTCATGTTTTTTTAATGCCTACAAAATAAAATAAAGTTAAAACAAAGTATTACTATCCCTTTAAGATCCTGGCTTTTTTCTTTTCTTTTTGTGTCTCCACAATGTTCAGCAGCCCAGCCCCCAGCTGTCCCCCTATTCACCTACTCATCCCAAGACAGTTCCGTTCCAGGCAGATAGAGGCTGAACCAGGTAGGCTGTGCTGCAAATAAAATTGTGGGCCGGACTGGCTTTGTTGTCGTCATCACGCTCCCCTGCACGCCATTATGATATACTGCATATGGTGCGCCGACCAGAAGGTCCTGCAGACATGCGCAGTCAAATAGCTTAGCTTCCCTTCATTGAGTCTTAATCTACTCATTGAAGGGAAGCTGAACAGAGGACAGCAGCTGTCACCCCCATAGAGGGTGTCAACTGGTGTGGTCTGCATCCGATGCACCCCCCTCATGATGCTGCTGCAACTCTGACAGTATTGAAATAACACTCTCCATGGCCCAAATACTATGAAGATTAATTGGAGCTGCTGTTTTTGTGAAACATTACTATCCCTTTCAAAAGAGCATGACAACCCAGACTGATTGAAAATGTTATCTGTTCAACTAAGTCACAATGGCAAAATTCATTGGAGCCATTTAGGGTTTTTGGCTGCAGTAAGGTAAGTGGAGGAAATTGTTAAAGGGATAGTAATGTTTCATAATAAAAGCAGCTAATTAATCTTCATAGTATTTGGACTTTGGAGAGTGTTATTTCAATTCTGTCAGAGTTGTAGTTCCAGAGTAATTCAATGACAAAATATCCCCCTCCCACCCCTTTACTGATGTCACACTGTTCAGCCACAGCAGAAGGGAGGTTCCCACGTAGACTGCAGAGAGGGACAATCTTCAAAGGGGGCAGGGATTTCATTGTTTTCATAGGAATAAGAGTGTCTCCTTCTGTTATCTGTCTGGTCTATAGACTGCATTCCACATCTGAGAAGAGATTGCTTACACTAGGTAAAAGGGGCGGGAGGGGGAAACTTTGCTTGTGAATATCTCATAAACCATAAAGGTTTGAGAGATAAGACTTATATCATTCTTCATGTTTTTTTAATGCCTACAAAATAAAATGAAGTTAAAACGAAGTATTACTATCCCTTTAACAGGACCACAAAGGCAGATTTCATAGAGGCCATTAGGGTTTTCCGGCATTAGTAAGGTGAGTGGGGGTTATTATTTAGAGATGTTACTTTTAAAGGGATGGTGTAGCAACAGCTTCACTGTAAATTTTCAGGCCACTGTGATTTTGCACCTAAAAAATTCAAGTTTGAGTTGTCATAATTTTTTAATAAAATATCTCTCAGCGGTGGGAGTACCCTTGTTTTACTCAGGGGGATAAACTCTGCAACATATATTTTTTTACATTTTAAGTATTACTATCCCTTTAAAGCCCTTTTCCATGCTGACTGCATATGCAGGCTGCATATGTGTATGACCATATCAATGACTTATATAGGAGGTATCAGCCCAAAACTGAATATTTAAGTGAAGTATAATTGTATTATACCACTGGTAAATGTGAATGTACATCCAAGTACTGACAAATCTGCTAATACACAAGGAGCAAAGCTGAACTGAATTGCTTATGTATTGCCTATGGGTGAATACGCTGCCAAGGATAGCTGAGAAACATTGGCTAAATCATACATGAAATGAATTGATCTGTATATTCTCCATGGCATCATTTAATTTCCACCACATCTAATTTTATATTGTTGTAGTATAGGAAAGTGGGATTGCCACCAGCCCAGTAAAAAATTGGAAAAGAGTCACTGATACATTAATGACAGCATGAGGAAATCTGGTATTTTTTCCCAGTAAATAAGGTAACTGTATAAGAAACTCAGACTACTGGGACACAAAAGGGATTTTCCTTTATGTAAATGTGTGTCTTTTTCCTTGTTCTATCAGCTGGTGAGTTGAACAAACCTATTGGATACATTTGTGTTTAAAGAATACTTACTGGTTGACCCAGAATAATTATTGATTGACTCAGTTTAGAAAAAACATAATTACCCAACCCACCTCCCCCACAATGACTTGCTTTAGTGACTGCAAATCAGAAAACTGCAGCTGCAAATTTCCATGCAGAACCCAGGAACAGTGTAAGTGGCCCTACCAGGGATTTCCCCTTCGTAGTAGGGGATCTCTGGTAGAGATGAGCATATGCATAAATAATGGGATGCTCTGAAGAATTCAGGGTTCCTAATGAAAGAAGCATCTGCTCCAAAAGAGGTGTTTCATGTAGGAACAGCAGAGGCACCCTACAGTATAGAAGGTCCCTATCCATACCTGGGAACTCTCCGGTTTTGCCATGGAGACTCCGGATTTCAAACTAACAATGTGTGAATCACCGGGTGGGCAGAGTTTAAGTAGAAACTCTGCCCACTTGTGCTCCATCCAGCCCGGTTCCTCCCACTCCCCACCCTCTTACCTTCATTTTGCTTGTTTTTTTTTGTCCCGCCCCCTGTGACTAAGCCCCGCCCCTTTTATGATGCGAATTGCGGCATTTATGGCACTGACAGGGTTACCGTCCAGGTAGCCCTGCATGAAAAGTTCACAGGAATGCCTATGTCTGAGCATGCAACAGAAACAGCGTGATATAAATTATCCAATGGAGAAGATTGGGTGTATTGTCTGAGCAACATAAGAAAGGGTCCCTATATGGGAGGGTGGTGATAAGAAGCCTGATGAGGAAGGTATCCACAGGAAGAGAACAGAGTCCCTAGAAAGAGATAGGGCCTCTGCAGAGAAGTGGGAATGTGTGCAACAAGAATTACCTCTCAATTAAGATTTTTGTTATTGCACTTAATTTTACACACATTTTGCTGGGACAAAATATATTTTAGGTCATGGGCGTCCGGGGGGGCACTTCCCCCCCCTACAATTACCCCCTCTATATAAACAAAGAGGCCGGATGGGCTGGCCTGGGGGTCATATTATGGCTTTGTCCCCCCCTGGAAAAATTTCTATGGACACCCCTGTTTTACGGTAGCCCATGGGGTAGTGCAAATGGTCCTGTCCAAGCCACTTGACACGTATACCTGAACAGATTATCAAATGATTCGCAGTTTTCTATTGTGGATATATAATAGGGTTACATGTTTAATTTAGTCATTGGTTTCCAAATTGGCATTGACTTTGAAACTATTGTGGCACCAGTGGTTTAATATGAAGTATGCAATCAATTTCTCATCATCATTTAGTAGAGCCAGTGGTCCCATGTTGACTACTGACCTGTCTGTGAATGGAAATCCTGTTCCAGTTGAATTTTTCACTAAGGTGGGAATCATACTTCTGGAATCACAGAGGTGTTGCTTATCATTTTTTCTTTTTTTAGAAATGTACAAGAACTCATATATTGCTTGTTCACCTACCTTCTTTAGATCAGGGTGTGCAATTTGCTGACCACTATACACTCACCATTGGAATATAACTGCCATCTTCTTTAGCCAGTCATTCACTGGCTCAGGATGATGGGAGCCAGCCACATTGATATGTACTGGCTGAGGAGGCTAAAGCCCCAGGTCTCATGCTTATATTCCAGCTTGGGGAATGTAACAGTGGTAATCTTCATTCTATTAATCATTTTAATGGCCTGCATGGTGCTGGAATAATGCATCAGGTTGGCACAAACCCTGGCTCTCTTGGTAATCTAGCAATTCCCATGATGGGAGCTGCAGTCCAAAAACAACTACCACCAGTAATTGTCTAACAGTGGACTTTATAGTAAGCTCACAAGCAGTGTCTTCTCAACATGTGTACCAGCCATTAATGCATGTCATATTAAAGCGGAACTACCACCCGACACAATCTTTAGTTTCACTAAGTCCCCATCTGGCAACTAGCTGTTTAGTAGCGCTAGTCGCCAGAATAATTACCTTATTTAGTAGATTTCTGCTTTCTTTCATAGGTGACAGGCAGGACGGAGCTCGGACATCTTGCCATTGTTATGCCCGTGCGCCTGTGCTGTCAGTCCCAGCCGGGTCTAGGAGGCATTGCTAGGAGCCATTTGGCTCCAGCTGGGACTGACAGCGCAGGTGCGCGGACATCACAATGGCAAGATGTCTGCGCTCCGTCCTGTCTGTCAGCCGGGGAAGAGAGCAGAAATCTATTAAATAAGGTAATTATTCTGGCAACTAGCGCTACTAAGCAGCTACTTGCCAGATGGGGACTTAGCGAAGCTAAAGATTGTGTCAGGTGGTAGTTCCCCTTTAATTCTACTTATTACTAAATAATTGTACAGCACTCTTTAAATAAAAGTGAATACAAATAAAATAATACAGAAGACAATGCAAAATAGTGTTTTAGATAGTTGTACCCTGCTGTGCATTATGCATATTATAAAACTATATTTAGCTTAGGCTGCCATATTCTGGTTCTTACTGAAAACTTTAACTGAGGTGAGGATGAGAAAATACAAGCCCTTCATGTCGATCACTGCCATGTCCCTTTCTGTTGAGAACAAAAAGAAGACAAACCCTGCAACTGAAGCCATTTCCAAGTTTTCCACTAAAGGCAAAAATCACTATATTTCTCTCTTGGTACCTAAATGATTCATTGCATATTTATACTACAGCAGCTAGAGTATAATTATGTTCTCACTGTTGAGAGTGCCTTGGATTGTGTGCATGTGTTTGGAGGATTATTATCTATTATTTGTGTTAAGAACACCATTGTTTAAAGAAGACAATTTAAAATCCCATTCACATGTCGGAATACTTGACATGCAGTCCCAAGTGGCAGATGAGATGAAGTTCTCATTTTTCTGCTGGGCAATAATTCCCTAAGGTCAGACCTTCATACAAACATACATACAATACAGTTAAAAATAATGGGTATAGTAGGTCTTTTAGGACTAGTTCTATTAAAAAAGGTGAAATGGATGATAATGAGATGCTTTAGCTCCCTAAAATATCTTTTGTTGTCTTCATAACAGGTGAAAATAGTGTTTCAGTTATACTGACTCTAATGTACTAAGAATAACTGGAATAATTTTGAGACACATACCCATTCCACAAAGTCTTAATAAGTTAAATGGAGCCTTTAAACCCTGGCAAGAGTGGTCTCCAGTGCATTGCTTCTCAATGTGTTGGAGGCCTCTCTAGCATTCAATGGGTTAAAATCCAATTTAAATCAAAGAGATTTTTAATCTATTTCCTATGATGCATTTGGTTTACTCCAATATTATTCCAATGCTTCATAATTCAGCAACCTCACTGAGTCACAAAATGTATTATATCAGCAATATGTGAAGTTGTCAAAAATTAATTATATCAGCAATATATGTATTCTTTTGTTCTTACCTATATAACTTACATACCAGATTTTCTCCAAGAAGCTAAAATATAGTACAAGTCTGTAAACCACTGCATGATAGTAATAGATATTCTCTAACTTGGGATTTTCATGCAAGAAATGAAATAAACATACACTTACATATATGTGAAGTGCACATTGTCCACAAGCAGTCACTCCACAAACAAACAAAGGGTGCACATACAATGTGCACACACTACTACTACACACACACACACACACACACACATTTTATGCACACACTGTCATTTGGAGTCAGGAAGAATTAGTATTTTTACTGTTTAACCATTAGATTTAAGGTTTTTAAAGGGATAGTAATACTTTGTTTTATCTTTATTTTTTTGTAGGCATTAAAAAAACATAACAAACAATATAAGTCTTATCTCTCAAACCTTTATGGTTTGAGAGATATTCACAAGCAAAGTTTCCCCTCCCGCCCCTTTTACCTAATGTAAGCCATCTCTTCTCAGATGTGGAATCCAATCCATAGACCGGACAGATAACAGCAGGGGACAATCTTCTTCCTGTGAGAACAATGAAAGCCCTGCCCCCCTTGACAAGTTTTTCAGGTTTTTCCCTTATCTTAATTGAAGATTGTCCCTCTCTGCAGTCTACCTGGGCACCTCCCTTCTGATCTGGCTCAGCAGTGTTACATCAGTAACATCAGAGGGAGGGGGATACTTTGTCATTGAATTACTCTTGAACTACAACTCTGACAAATGAAATAACACTCTCCAAAATCCAAATACTATGATGATTACATTACTATCCCTTTTGAACTTTTCAATGCTTGAGAGGTCTTCAAAACATTGCTTCTGAATGCAATAGATATCTCTGTACCATTCAAAGGGTTAAAGGGATAGTAATACTTAATATGTAAAAAAATATATATTGTAGTGTTTATCCCCCTGAGTAAAAAAGGGTACACTCACTGCTGAAAGGTGTTTTATTCAAAAGTTATTACAGCTCACAGCTGAATTTTTTTAGGTGCACTATCACAGTGGCCTGAAATTGTACAGTAGCGCTGTTGTTACACCATCCTATGGACAGCTCTGGTCCGCAGACCATAAATCTCCATAGGATGGTGTAGCAACAGTGCCACTGTACAATTTCAGGCCACTGTGATATTGCACCTAAAAAATTCAACTTTGAGCTGTAATAACTTTTGAATAAAACACCTCTCAGCAGTGGGAGTACTCAGGAGGATAAACCCTATAACATATTATTTTTTTACATTTTAAGTATTACTATCCCTTTAAAAGTCACACTTAAATAAATGAGAACATTTGAAAGTTGTATTTGTTCCCCACAATAAATTTGGTTTGCCCCAAAATTACATGTTTTAACAGATTGTTTGCAATATTGTGCATGTTGTTTTGGTACAGTTTAATTCCTATATATGTGTGTATACAGGCAATATAAGCATACATACATTGTGCAACATGTTTGAATGTGATGGTAACTTGATAAGGGACCCATTAAAGTGTGCTGGTATGGTAGTGGATCATGTTAGAATAACTATAAAAAGTAGCCCCCATCTCATTAACATTGCACCCCTGCATATGAATTAAATTTGTATATAAAATTATAGGGGTTACCTTGGTCTAATGCTTTCATAGAGCTGTTACACATTCCTTGATCCAGTTTAGTAGGTAACTCTATATGGCTATAGCAGCCTCTCAGGGGTGTTGTCAATTGTAGAGACATTCAAATAGGGATGTCTCCCCGTCACAAACACATAGGGGGAGATTCACTAAGTGGTGATAAAGAGGCAATAAAGTGGATATGATTTTCAGTCTATCTCTTCTCCAATTTCAATGTTATTCTATGGAGCCTATGCACTAAGATTTCTTCAACTTTGGAGATCTTAGTATATAGGCTTCATAGAATAACATAGGGACTAGAGAAGTGATAAACTGGAAAAGTCATCTCCACTTTATCACTGCTTAGTGAATCTCCACCATAGTGTTATACAGATCACATGAATGTGCTCTTCCCACTAGCTAATTTACTCATGAGCAATCCAGGTCCACTGATGCGCGCGACACACACACACACACACACATATAACTCTCAAGCTTATCCCTGCATGGGGTGCATTTTTTTCTGCCACTCCTCCAAAAAGTAATATGAATAAAATACCAATTTCTAACATAAATGGCCTTACATTTTTTCAAAAATTCAGTTTAAGCTTTCCAGCTGGAGGACCTCAGGTTGCATATCTTTGGGTTAGATTCTGAATAACAAGTTCCTAATTTCAAAACTGCAAAACACATTGGCCAATATTTATAAAACTGGAGTTGTTCTGGAGTAAACCAACAGCACCATATGGGACATATAAAAATTCTTGTTTAAATTAGGCTTTTAGGGCTTGATCCAAATGTTTGCGCTAAAAAAGCCAGTAGGGATACTGACCGACAAAAGAAAATGTCTAATTCGGTATTCAAATGTCCTACCGGTTAAAAGCACATTGGACATTAGGCTACAAAAATGGTCTTGTGGCCAAAAATCCGTTTTGTGCTTTAAGTTCCCAAAACATCTCTAAATAGCGGCAGGGAACCTAATATTAAAGAACCTAACAATCGGTGCCTGACATACTGTCAAGCACCGATCGTTAACTCATGTGTCTTACACTTCGCTGTCATCCACTGCCTGTCTCTGTCTGTCTTCATTCTGCCTTCTCTTCATTCTTCTGTCTTGTATCTTCTTTCTTCTCCTCAGTCTTCTTGTATCTGCAGAACAAAAAAAAGTATGAATATAATGCAGAATAATACAATACATAGTTTAACCCCTTGGGTGCCAGAGGGGTACACAAACGCATTGCAAAGCAAAGAATTGTGGACTTCTCTGGGGCTTTCAAGAGTTAAGCAATGTATTAGTGCTCAGGTTTGTTGAAATATGCAGCCAGCATTATTTGAAGAAATAAGCCATTATAGTAAAGTTGCTCCAATATCATATGTCCAAATTTAGACTGTAAGCTTTCGGGCAGGGACCTCGCACCCAATGTTTCACTCTACAAAGCACCTGTAACCCTGCATTGTTTAAACCCTGAAATTGTAAAGCACTGCGTACACTTGTGGCGCTATATAAATAAACATATTCATTCATTCATTCATGTCCAAAAAGCATAATAATATACTTAGCTTAATAATAGTTAGCTTAATGCTTATGCACATCCCAGCCAATCAGATTCAAGCGACTGTGTTTTAAACTGATTGGCTGGGATGTAAGCACATCTCAGCCAATGGCTGTGAGGGGAATTGGATCAGAGACTGTCCATATATAAAGACAGTCTTTGCTCAAATTCCCTCACTGCAGAATGGGCATTGGTCCATGAGGCAGAAGAAGGGGGGATCTGGGGCACACAGCAATGTCTCCACCGCCGCCACCTCTGTGGCCGCACACAGCGGCGAAGACATTATCATGATTGTTATTATTAAGCTAAGTATATTATTTTGTTTTTTGTAAATATTATATTTTTACTTTACTATAATGGCTTATTTCTTCAAATAATGATGGCGGCATGTTTCAATAAACCTGGGCACTAATACATTGCTTAACTCTTTGATCCCCCGAGAGGTCCTCAATGCATTGCTTAGCAAAGCGTTGCATAACCCACTGGCACTCAAGGGGTTAAACTATGTATTGTATTATTCTGCATTGTATTCATACTTTTTCTTTTGTTTTACAGATACAAGAAGACTGGAGAGAAGAAATAAGAGAAGACTGAAGAGAAGAAAGAAGAGAAGGATAGAAGATGACCAGCAAGCTGAGGACTCTACTGGACATCAGAATTAATGGTAAGTGTTACTTTTAATGGGATGTTGTTTTTTAACTTAGACGGGTTAACCCTATGAATGCCAGCGGGGTAATTATACCTCACTGGCACTCATAGGGTTAATTCTACTAACTTTGACACAATTTTCATACTTTGGATGTATTGATATGGGGCTTAGGGCCCCATATCAGTACATCCACTGAGGACTTAGGTGTTTTTTTTCCTTTTTTTTCCTTCAGTTTCTGTGTCGGCTATTTGAAGGTCCGTTAAGGGACTCAAGTCACAAAAAACTGGGTTTTAACTTTCGTGCGATAACTTGAGCCCCTTATCAGATCTTCGTGGCTAACGCAGATATTTGAATTCCAAATTACGTTTTTTTCATAATTTTCTATGGATAAAAACACCTCTTAACTTTATCACATGACGGCTTTTTTTTCCACAGGTATTTTTTCACAGCACAGACATTTGAATAACTTACTGTGTTTGAAAAAATGCCGTTGGCAGAAAAAACAGCTGTCTCCAACATTTGGATCGAGCCCTTAATCCCTTAAATGCTTGGGAGGTCTCCAATGAATTGGAGATCTTTCTAGCATTCAAAGGGTTAAAAATCAAGTGCATGGGATTTTTGCTTGTTCTCTATGGTGTGGTTACTCCAGAATAACTCCAGATGCTTTTGTAAATATGGGCCATTGTTCAGGAATGACTCATGTAGCAAGAGCAATTATTCCAGTCCTCGTGGAAAAACAATTTGCCACTCCCTCAGATAAGTAGATTTTAGTGTGTCTGCATATGGAGAAAATATTGGTGAAATCACAATAAAATACATTTAAAAGGCACGTTAAACCCTTATTGTGAAATATATATTTTTAGAAATTCTTAACGTAGTAAATTAGGGATTACCATTCCTTTAAAGGGATAGTAATATTTAGGTATTATTATATTACATACATTTGTATACCATTGTGTAGATTTGTAACCATCCATAACTTTTCCATTTTCGATTTATTTTATAATAAAGTATCCCCCTCCTGCCCCTTTTCCATGCATCACGAATCTTCCCATAAGGGCAGGAAGTCAGTCTGGATGGTTTGCAATGAGGTACAATCTTTTTTTAGCATAAGGAAAAGTCTGCATTCCTTTGTCAAGGGGGCCAGGGTTTTCCTTATACTAATAGAAAGATGATTGTCCCATGCTGCAATATGTCCAGTCCGATGGCTGGATTCCAGATATGAGAGTATGATTCTTGACATATGGAAAAGGGGCAGGAGGGGGACACTTTATTATAGGATAAAACGAAAATGGCAAAGTTATTGATGGTTACAAAGCTACACATTGTTATACAAATAGTAATACCTAAACATTACTATCCCTTTAACACTTTCAATGCTATAGACTTTGCCAACGTAATAGTTATTCAAAATGCATTTGAGGCATTACTAGCATCCAAAGGGTTAAACATCTAATCATTTCCTTTGTCCCATAATAATGTTTACACAGTTATCCCCTGGAGTTCCAGAGGGGTGTTCAACTCATTGAGAAGCAACGAATTCCACACCTGTCTGGTCCTCAAAAGGTTGGAAGGACTCTGGAATGAGTCTGGAAGCCACATTAGGACTGCATGCCCCACCCCCTGCTTCATTAGAGCCTGGGGGAGGGTAGACCATAGTGGGGTCCCAGCTTGCAAGGGAAGGGGTTGCTCTCCTCAGAGCAAGCTGCAGGTCAGGGGAAATTTAGACTTGTTATTCCCACACAGACCAACCCTTGAATCTCAATTTTTCCATAGAGGAGAAGCTGGAGTAGCATCCGCTACAGAAGAGGTCACATATAGGCAAAGAACAACACTGGTGGCAGTTAGATACAATATAGGTCCAAAGGGTGGGCAATACTGTGGTGCTCCCAGGGCCCTACCAGTGCAGCTTAGCTTGATTTGGCTCTGGTTGCAGGTGTCATTGGTCCAGCGATCAGGTCCTGCTGTTAGGGGGACTATTGTCACCACATAGCACTAAGAAAATGGGGAGACATGGAGGGAGTTCTGTGGTAGATCAGCACTGCCAATTAATTTCCACCGTGGATGTGGCACTGCTGGGGATGGGTATGGGAGGCAACTATGCATGAAGGTTCACTCCTTTCCACCGGTGGCAGACAGTGGTGTGCAGGTTTTGGCCGATGCTCATAGCTGTGAACTCTCTGTATTTGCCCCAGAGACTCTGGTTTTTGCAGCTAATTACCTGGTCTCCGGAGCAGAGGCTTATTTTCCAGATATGGGTCATTTCTGCTCCTTTGCAGTATATTCCTCCCACTCCCTATCCTCTTCTAGCTCCATCCCCAGCCTATTTTCAAAAGTTTTTTTGTGTTTTTTAAGTCCTGCCCCCACTCACAATTAAGCCTAGCCCCATTTTTACGTGAATCACATCATTGACTTCCCCCAGTGGCACACAGGACACCCCTCTCCAGGGACTCCATAAATCAAGGTTCCCATGTATGCCTATGCAGTATCTATGGGGGCCTGGGGCGCCGCAGAGGGGGTGGGAGGGTTCTTCCCAGGGTCCCTCCAAATAGGTCAAACCCATACATAAAAGCTGTAATCTCTTTATTTGCCGCCAAAACAGTATGTCATGTTATTAAGGTTGGAGAGGTAGGTGGAGGGGGCATGGGTTGGGGAGTGTTCTGGGAGTGTGGGGTATTGCAAACCTTAGCAGAATTTTTAATTTCCTAGCAAACGGCAGCTGGTGCAACACATGTCCTGAGCATGGGGTATAGGTCCAAGAAATACGCTACACACCTTCTTGGGTTTGAATTAGACCGCAGCTTTATTATATAACACCATTATAATAAATTAACATTTTCACAGTTACCTCCAACCTTAAGCCCTTACCAATGTCCATCTTTTACAGGCTAACCCAGCCTATCCACCTTTTTGAGCCAAAACTCCAAACACCCAAATTGTTTTCCTTAACCGCACCTCATTAGCTGGTCAATGCAGCTCAATGAGGCCGGCGTCTAACCCGTGACAAAGTCCAGTTGTCCTTAGACATAGGCCGCTGGCCTACCATCTCCTGTAACCTCCCCCATCTTACTGCCACTCTATACATTGGAAAGGGCCCAAACCACCAACCAAGCTGCGACAAAATAACATTAAAAATTAAATTAACACAGGAACAGAACAATAGTACCTTCAATAAAAAAACCATAAAACAGCCGCTCTGCCACACTTCAGGAAGTGCTAACCCGCTTTTATAACCTTCTCTGACATACCCTACCTTACTTCCTCTAACACCCACCCCTATTTCCTCTACCCTAACCCCAGCTCAGACATGTCTCCCCTCCTGAAATCCGTGGAGGTCTGAGCCTTTACTGATTGTATCTCTTTGCAGTATTGAACTCAAAAGATTGCAGGATCTGTTTTCTTACTCTTAAACAAACAATGCAGTCACATCTAGATAGAATCTCTTCATTTATACATTGAAGAATCAATAAAAAATAAAGTAGATAACAAGATAATATACAAGTTTTATTGGATGAAGCAGAAAACTCTACATAACATCAGAGTTCATGGGATTTTATAATTTCTTGCACGTCTGCACCACCTACAGGAAACTGTGAAGAATTAGTTATCCTAGCTAAAGAATATTTACTATACCAGCTTGTGTCCTTGAGATGTATTTTTCTTATAAACATTCAGGGTTAGGATATCTACAGAATTTGAACATCAGATAGGAATGGAAACATTTAGACTGAACATCTACATTAGAGGTGTTGAAGTTTTGGACTCCAAAGGCCGCAAACTGGTTAGGATTTTAGACAGCCTGGGTTTTGAGATCCCTGTCCGGGTCTTTATTTTCCATCTGGGTTTCTTGGTTTCTTTCCTCCAGTCATGCCTATCACATAGTAGTATGATTAAAAAAGGAGCTGGAGGTATAAACTTGCCAACCGCTCCAAGGTTCCTCAAGTGTGGCAAGTACCTACTCTGAACACTTGAAGTCCCTATCTAGAAAAAAGAAAAAATTAATAAAATTAAAAATGTTCCCTGACGAGATGTTATAGTAACGCATTGGAGGAGGACCCTTTTATATACTTTGTATATACTTCACGCATTCAACAAAGTATATAAAGGTCCCCCTCCAACGTGTTACTATAACATTTCATCAGGGAGCATTTTTAATTTTATTAATTTTTTTAATGTATTTTTATTTTGTGCCGTTTGTATTTTTTAGTTTTTCATTTTCAACTAAAATAGATAACATTCTGTATACTCTGACATGCCAGTTGGCATAAATTCCATGGTGATTGATACTGGAGGCAGAGGTCTTGACACCCTGGCCAGATGCTCTGATAAAGGAACTTCTGGCATTCTTGACATTTCAACTCCTATCCTTTAGTTAAAGGGAAATATACCCGAGATATAAGTGTATCCCATTTGTGTAACATAATGATTTACGTTGGTTAGTGTTCTTTACGCAGCAGTCAGGTACATCTGTAAAGTTATTGTTTTTTTCAATTGATAAACACTTGTCATAATCCATTCAATTTTCTTGTAGGCATCAGTGACCAAGAGGCTGACTACTACAGATATAATGTAAACATATAAAGATGGATATACTTCACTACAGAATAAAGTGTTCCCGACTCCCTGGTCCTCTTCTGAATTGCACCCAACACTTTAATTATAAAGTAAAAATCTATCACCCAGCCACCACTGTTACCGCCAACACCACTAAAAAAAAAGCACCCCTTCCCCCTTAGTTCTGCTCGAGCTGTTTCCCAAACAAGAGTGGGAAAGAAATTAACATGGATTGGCTTTTATATGGCCAATCCCCATTCAAATGCTTTCCCTATTGTCTGGGAGGTGGGGTTACAAAGGGCACCAAACTTCATCTCTCAGCCACTCACCATCTAGATTGGGGGAGGAGGGTCACTGTGCAATAGAATTGTTCCACTAAACTAGTGACCATTATGCATTTTTAACTCTCGTGTTTGGTCACAGCATAGGTAATAGAATACCAGTCTGTGACTTAGAAATACCATTGCCATTTCTTTTTGCTGGCCCTAATAGAGTAACACCTGAAATAGCGATACAGCATAAAAGAGAAAGACTGACTGAGGGTTCAATTCTATTACCACCGGTAAAACTGGCAGTAATTATAAAAACACTAATGCCTAAAACACTCATACATGTAATTAATATATCTGCTTCACGATTGTGTAGATTTACTATGACTTCAATACCTCCCGGGAAGGAGATTAATTGCTCTGGTTACGTTTTTCTTGTTGGAAACACAGTGCTATGACATCATAATATCTCCATACCAAATGGCTTTATGTGTAGGAGCATCATTGCTCTGGTTTCTATGACTTCACAGAATAAAAGTCCCTCAACTTCACGTGAAGGTGAATGATTGCTCTGGTTTCCTTTCATAATGCAAACACAGTACTATTATGACATCATGGTATCCATGCCCAATGGCTTTATGTGAAGGACAATCATTGTTCTTGTTTCCTTCTTGCTCAAACACAGTACTATGACTTGATAAAATCATTGCCCCACAGCTTCACATGAAGGAGAATCATTGCTCTGGTTTTCTTTCAATTAGCAGAGTACTATTGTAACATCATAGGATCAATGCCCAATGGCATTATGCGAAGGACAATTATTGTTCTGGTTTCTTACTTGCTGAAAACACAATACTATGACTTCAGAAAACAATGCCCCCTAGTTTTACTAGAAAAAGAATAATTGCTCTTTTTTCCTTTCATACTGCAAGTAAAGTACGATTATGACATCAATGCCAAACACAGTACAATTATGAAATCATGATACTTCGAGTAGATAAAGTGCTACACGCCACTATAATCCACTTACCACCCCTCAAACAGCGAAAGACATCCCAGTACAGCTTCAGGGTGCTCAATCCGTCTGAGTCCTCCAAGATAACTCATAAATCAAATCGAATATTAAACAAGATGCAGGCGCCCACCAGGCTCCGGGATAATTCATCATCATCATCAAAACTGCATACACATAAGATAGCTGCTAAATTTTCTCTTTTATTTCACATATTAAAAACTTGCATATGCATGGAAAATCATGATACATATGCCTTATTTATTCATGTGAAGGAGAATCATTGCTTTTGTTTCCTTTCATACTGCAAACACAGTATTATGACTTTGTAAAATCAAAGCCACCTGGCTTCAATTGAAGGAGATATATTGCTATTGTTGCTTTGCATCCAGCAAACACAGTACGGTGACATCATCATGGAAATGTATGGTTCTTAGAAAAACAATGATTAAAGATTTCAAGCTGGTTGAAGGCCTGAGAGATCTTTACACATATATCATGAGCACTGGCAAAATGAATAGATGGTTGAAAGGATGAATGGGAGGATAGAATGTAGGACAGATAGACAAAGGGAGAACACATGTTTAACCACTTAAAGGTCATACAGTGCAATGCTTTTCACTGAGCTTCACACCTGTCTTTCAAACAGTCTACAAAGTGTGCCTGGTTTGTAAGCACACTTTCTAGACCATTCCAAAGAAGTAATTATTTTTAAATCGCTCTATTGAGGCTCTGCTGAAGAGCCTCCTCGTGTCGGCCAACATGGATCTCCTTCTGTCAGCTTTACAGCTGACAGAAGGAGAAGAGGAACTTTAGCGGATGATATCTCTCAAACCATAGTGGTATGAGAGATAAGATTCGTGGCATTTATCTTATTTTTTTAAGCCTTATAAATCTATTAAACATTTTCTTTGTACATTACTAACACTTTAAAGGATTCATTTTTGAACATGCAACATTTTGCTGTTCTACACTATAAAACACAGGTAGAAATGTAATATCCCAGTTTTCCTTACTTGTACATTTTCATATAAGGATTTTTTTTTACCATTTGAAGCATTTCAGTGGAAGATACTAGGACATCTGATATATTTTGTAGCATCTTCTGAGCCTCACATTTGCCTTACAGCCTTTGAGTGCCACAAGCCTGTAAAAGTTAGTTCTTTACAATGGCTTCCACAAGCCTCTGGCACTAATAGATATAAGCACAGAATTAATATATACTTTGTATGTATCTGCTTGACGATTGTGTAGACTTATTATGACTTCAGTATCTCCTGGGGAGGAGATTCATTGCTCTGGTTACCTTTTTCTTGTTTGAAACACAGTGCTATGACATCATAATATCCCCATACCAAATTGCTTATGTGTAGGAGAATCAATACTTTGGTTTCCATCTTGCTGGAAACATAGTACTATGACTTCATAGAATCAAAGTCCCCCAACGTCACATGAAGGAGAACAAATGCTCTGGTTTCCTTTCATAATGCAAACACAGTACTATTATGACATCATGGTATCAATGCCCAATGGCTTTATGCGAAGGGAAATCATTGTTCTTGTTTCCTTCTTGCTCAAACACAGTACTATGACTTCATAAAGTCATTTACCTATAGCTTCCCATGAAGGAGAATCATTGCTCTGGTGTTCTTTTAGTTAGCAGAGTACTACTGTGACATCATGCGATCAATGCCCAATGGCTTTATGTGAAGGACAATTATTGTTCTGGTTTCTTATTTGCTACAAACACAATACTATGACTTCAGAAAACCAACGCTCCCTAGTTTCACGTGAAAGAGAATATTTGTTCTGGTTTCCTTTCATATTGCAAGCACAGTACGATTATGACATCATGATATCAATGCCAAATGGCCTCATGTAAAGGAGAATCATTGCTCTGGTTTCCTTTCATACTGCAAACAGCATACAATTAAGAAATCATGATACATATGCCTTATTTCTTCATGTGAAGGAAAATAATTGCTCTTGTTTTCTTTTATACTGCAAACACAGTATTATGACTTCATAAAATCAAAGCCACCTGGCTTCAAGTGAAGGAGATATATATCGATATTGTTTCCTTGCATACAGCAAACACAGTATGGTGACATCATCACAGAAATGGGTGGTTCTTAGAAAAACAATGACTAAATATTTCAAGCTGGTTGAAGGCCTGAGAGATCTTTACACATATATCATGAGCAATAGAAAAATGAACAGATGGCTGAACGGATGGATGGAAAGACAGAATGTAGGACACACAGACAAAGTGAGAACACATGTTTAACCACTTAAAGGTCATACGGTGCAATGCTTTTCACTGAGCCTCACACCCATCTGGTCATTAAAGGATTCATTTTTGAACATGCAACATTTTGCACTTTTCATTTTTACCAGGTATAACCATGGAAACATCTGCAGGCTGTAGGATAATTTTTTATTTTTTGCAACTTTTGGCTACAATGCAAGTGAAAATAAGCCAACAGCACCTAGTATTCACAGACAGTCTCTCATCCAGATACTAACCCAGCTGTACCCAACTTAATTTCCAAGTTCAAATGAGACTGGGTGCTTTCAGGATCACACGGCCATAGATGGTCCCAGCTATCTCAGGAACACCTATTATGCTGTGAGCTGTTTGCAAAAAAAAATAATAGAGGAGCTCTAGGGATGAACTAGTAGGCACTTAGTGGGTACCTAACAATCCTGCAAATTCCCATAGCAGAGTATTTTACCCCTTAAATAATAGAGAGGTCTCCAAGGCATTGCAAAGCATTGTTAATTTTCAACCGCCTCCTGTGGTGCAGATTTACTCTGCTTTGAGTTTGGTGCCCTAAATGTCAATAAAGCGTAATCCATATAACACCCCATAAATATGGAATGACAGTGATTTTTGTTTTTTGATTGACAGGGCAAACAACTTCCTTTTATATCCGTTAACAGGTTAACAGGTGTATCTTTAAGGACCAGGTGTGAGCTACAGTCTAGGAATGGAGACTGATTGTAACACAGTTTTGACACTGGATGGTTAGTTCTGGATGATGGGAGTTGTAGTCCCCATCAGCTGAGAAGCACATGTTTACCCACCACTCAGCTAGAAGCTCATCTCTCATCCCATGATCTGAATATTGTGGAACATAAGCTCAGTATCCAGCACATATATCTGTACTTTGAGTAAAAAAGATAAACTAGCTGTTTGGCCAGAAATTTGGCCCTTTCATTACATTCCTTGAAAGATGTCAAGGCCTACTTGGGTCTTCTTTTGCCCCTTTATTTAGCTTATATTTGCCATTAACGAATTCAGCTTCATTAACATTAACATTCATTAGCCCTTTTCGAACCTCCAGCTGTCCAACACTTTAAGTGCTTGATCCAAATGTTGGAGTAGAAAAATGCCGGTAGGGTAAAATTGATACCGACCAACAAAATAAAATGTCTTAACCACCCCCACAGGCCACATGAGGAAAAATCAGTTGGAAACAGAGTGTGTAAAAGCCTTAATTAATCCCTTCAGGCCTGGAATATAAAAGAAATATGTGCAATGAAACATTCATATGTGATAAAAGTCACAGTAAGATGCTGCTAGGATAAGCTAATGGAGATAGAAACAAACAGAAAGGACAGCTTATAGCGCTAATTCACCTAAGTGCATGGCAATGTGTGTGTATATGTATATAGTGCATTAGAATTTTTTATATTTTTTATATAAAGTGTCCATTGAAAGAATTAGGGTAACTGAAGTGTGCAGCAAGGAATAAGAGGGTTCTCCAGTCCCCCAAACAGGAGCAAACACTGCTCTGGTTTCCATCTTGCTGAACACACAGTACTATGACTTCATAGAATCAAAGTACCCTAACTTCACTTGAAGGAGGACGATTGCTCTGGTTTACTTTCATAATGCAAACACTGTACTATTATGACATCATGATATCAATGGTCAATAGCTTCATGTGAAGAAGAATCATTGCTCTGCTTTCCTTTCATACTGCAAAGACAGTTGTATTTTGACATCATGGTATCAATGCCCAATGGCTTTATTTGAGGGGCAATCATTGTTCTTGTTTCCTTCTTGCTCAAACACAATACTATGACTTCATAAAACCAAGGCCCCTTAGTTTTGCATGAAAGACAGTAATTGCCCTGGTTTTCTTTCATACCGCAAACACAGAACAATAATGAAATCATAACAAGAATGCCTTATTTCTTCATGTGAAGGAGAATCATTGCTTTTCTTCATGTGAAGGATAATCATTGCTCTTGTTTCTTTTCATACTGCAAGAACAGTATGATTATCATTTCATGATATCAATTCCTAATGGCTTAATGTGAAGGCTTCATAGCCTTTTGAAGGTACTCTGTAGATAATTACAAAAAAAGAAGTGAAAATAAGCCAACAGCACCTAGTTTTCCAAGGCAGTCTCCCTTCCAGATATTAACGCAACTGTAGCCAGCTTTATTTCCAATTTCAAATGAGTCTAGTGCTTTCAGGACCACATGGCCATAGATGGCCTTAGCTACCTCAGGAACACCTGTTACACTGAGAGCTGTATGCAAAAAAAAAAGTAATAGAGGAGTTCTGGGGTGAACTAGCCAATGCTTAGTGCGTACCTAACAATCCTGAAAATTCCTATTGTGAAAATGGGGGTTTTACCCCTTAAATAATGGAGAGGTATCCACGGCATTGCAAAGCATTGGTAATTTTCAGCTGCTTCTGTGGTGCAGATGTGCTCCATTGTGTTTGGGGCCCTAAATGTCAATAAAGCCTAATCCATATAAAGCCCCATATTATTTTTGATTGACAGGGCAAACAACTTCCTTTTTTGTTAACAAGTCTAAGGAACAGGTGTGAGCTACAGCTTAGGAATCAAACTGATTGCAAGACAGTTTTGCCACTGGATGGTTAGTTCTGGATGAGGGGAGTTGAAGTCCCCATCACCTGGGAAGCACATGGTTTCCCACCACTCAGCTCATCTCTTATCCCATGATCTGAATACTGTGGAACATAAGCTCAGTATCCAGCACATATATCTGTACTTTGAGTAAAAAAGATAAAATAGCTGTTTGACCAGAAATGTGGCACTTTCATTACATTCATTGAAAGATGTCAAGGCCTACTTGGGTATTCTTTTGCTACTTTATTTAGTTCATATTTGCAATTAACAAATTTAGATTCCTTTACATTTAGCCCTTTTCCAACCTCCAGCTGTCCTACACTTTAAAACACAGGCAGAAGTGTTATATCCCAGTAACTTACTTGTATATTTTCATTTAAGGAGCGTTTTTTATTCTGTCACTTGAAGCATTTCAGTGGAAGATGCTAGCACATCTGATATATTTTGTAGCATCCTCAGAGCCTCACATTTCTCTTACAGCCTTTGAGTGCCACAAGCCTGTCAAAGTTAGTTCTTTACAATGATTTCCACAAGCCTCAGGCACTAATAGATATAAGCACAGAATTAAGATATACTTTGTATATATCTGCTTCATGATTGCTTAGTTTTACTATGACGGCAATACCTTCTGGAAAGGAAATGCATTGCCCTGGTTACCTTTTTCTTGTAGGAAACATAGTGGTATGACATCATAATATCCCCATCCCAAACAGCTTCATGTGTAGAAGCATCATTGCTCTGGTTTCCTTCTTGCTGGAAACACAGTACTAAGTCTTCATAGAATCAATGTCCCCATGTTTCATGTGAAGGAAAAAGATTACTCTGGTTTCCTTTTATATTGCAAACAGAGTAATATTATGACATCATGGTATTAATGCCCAATGACTTTATGTGAATGACAATCATTGGCCTTGCTTCCTTATGGCAGAAAACACAAACCTATGACTTCATAAAATCACTGTGCCATAGCTTCACATGAAGGTGAATAATTTATATGGTTTATTTTCATACTGCAAACACAGTCTATGGCATCATTGCCTAATACAGTGATGGTGATCCTATGGAATGCTTGCCACCAGTGGCACACCAGAGTCTTTATGGTGAAATGCGGCCAGGGCAGCTTTATAATGTGTTTGATGAGCAGGCCAATTAAGCAGACATTGCAGCATTAACACCTGTCACAAGAAAAGGCCGCTCACATGACCAGGGAAGCATAGAACAGTGTGCCTCTCCTCCACTTGTTACACACTTCCTTGATGTGAACAGCACATCTAAACTGAGAGGAAGTGTGTGACAAGTGAAGTCGCGGCCCACTCCTCTAAAGATCCAATACTGCCCTGGACAGGTTCCAGTGCTGCCCTGGATGTGTACACCCTTAAAGGGATAGTAATACTTCATTTTAACTTTATTTTATTTTGTAGGCATTAAAAAAACATGAAGAATGATATAAGTCTTATCTCTCAAACCTTTATGGTTTATGAGATATTCACAAGGAAAGTTTCCCCCTCCCGCCCCTTTTATCTAGTGTAAGCAATCTCTTCTCAGATGTGGCATGCAGTCTATAGACCAGACAGATAACAGAAGGGGACACTCTTATTCCTATGAAAACAATGAAATCCCTGCCCCCCTTGACAAGATTTTCAGGTTTTTCCCTTATCTTAATTGAAGATTGTCCCTCTCTGCAGTCTACCTGGGCACCTCCCTTCTGCTCTGGCCGAGAAGTGTGACATCAGTAAAAGGGGCGGGAGGGGGACACTTTGTCATTGAATTACTCAGGAGCTACAACTCTAACAGTACTGAAATAACACTCTCCAAAGTCCAAATACTATGATGATTAATTAGAGCTGCTTTTATTATGAAACATTACTATCCCTTTAAAAGTGAAATAGAGCCATTTCTTGAAGTGTTACAGCAATGTCGCTGAGTTAAAAAAAAAATGCTCCCACTACTGATGAAGCTCTCTCTTACCCCTCCTAAACACAGGAAAGAAATTACTTGCACAAAGCCATTTACTACATGTGGACTTTTGGATGAGTATATTCTACTTTTATTCGTGTAAATGTATATGATACACATTTATCAAGCACTGTACTCTTCTACTGTGTCTTGGGATGTATTTTAACTTTTCTTTGTTTGTTAGGATTATATATGTGGTATGTTACTCTTCTAGTCTACGTCTATAGTTTTACATTGCAGGGAATATATATTTATATCTTTTCCTTTTACCAGCATGTTGTAATATTTTTTTGGCTGGTTGGGAGGGTTGTATATTTTTGGGATGCAGCTTGTATCTTATGGTCTCACCCTTTGTTGTGTGTTGTTTTTACTTATTTTAATGGAGTACACATCAATATATGTTGTATATATTTGTTGTACTTAATAAAGGTGATTCTGATATTTGATGTTTCCTGTTGAGTGCCTCTATTAATGTATTTGTTGTTGTCCACTAGACACTCCTACTATAGGGGTGTCCATTTTACCTATTTTTGTTGATTCCCTCTTTCCCCTCCTGTTACACTTCTCCCCTCACCACTTTCTCTTTTATGCCCACTTCAGCTCCTGCCACCCCCATTCCCTTATCCCCTCCTTTATAGATACTACAAGTCTTTCTCTCAGTTATCCACTCCATATCTTCCACCACTCTCTCTTAGAGGATATTGGATGGGGATTATTGAATTGATCACATTCCAGTTTTACACATGGTGCCAGTAAGTTTATTGCATTGAAGGTACCTGTCCCTGAATGTTACCCTTTGAGCACCAGTAGTAATTTCAATACTGGAGAGTACCAAAGTATTGCAGTGCTCCCTGGCATTCAGATAGTTTAACAGCATTCATATGACACTCAAATGATTAACTGCACTGAGTATAGATTTTGTTAGGAAGGTGATAACCCTTTGAAAACCAATATGTTTTTCAATTGTTACACAAGGTGTTGATTAAACCATTAAGGACCAGTAATATTTTGTGACTGAAGGTCAGTGTCATATTTTTATGGGGATCATTGGCTACAACCAGATATTTTCTTATTGTCAAACAATAACATTATGTTTTATTGTAGATGAAAAAAATTATTTGCTGCAAATCTCATCTCTATGGTTTGAGAGATATTCACATTGAAAGTTCCCCCCTCCCTCCCCTTCTCCTGATGTTAGCGCTGTGCTGATAGCAGGAGATCCTGGTCCAGGACCAGCCGATGGCTCTGAAGCAGAGCCAAAATCGCGTTATTTAAAAAGAATTACTTCATTGGAACGGTCTACAAAATTTGCCTGGTTTGCAAGTACACTTTGTAGACCGTTACAATGAAGTAGTTCTTTTCAAATAACGCTATTTTGGCTCTGCTGAAGAGCCTCCTTGAGTCGGCTGACTCAAATCTCCTGCTGTCATCTTTATAGCTGACATCAGGAAAAGGGGAGGAAGGGGGCAGCAAATAATACATTTTTTTTTCTTCTACAATAAAAAATAATGTTATTGTTAGACATTACTATCACTTTAAGGCGCTTAACCCACAGAGCTTGCAATTCTATGACTACCCATTGAAGCTTTGTTTCTGTTGTAAGCTAAGTGGTATCATCAGTGTAGCTTTGTTTCAGTTGTAAGTTCTGTAGTATCACCAGTGTAGCTCCATTTCAGTTGTAAGATAGTTGGTACCACTGATGTAGTAACATTTCAATTGTAAGCTCTGTGGTATCAGTTCTGTAGCTCCATTTCAGTTGTAAGCTCTGTGGTATTACTAGAGTAGCTGAATTTAAATTGTATGTTCTGTGTTGTCACTTCCCTACACAACATTACAACATTAATGCCAATTCATGTGTTTTTATTCTTAGAAGAAAGCACAGATTGCATCTTTCTGATAACATAAGGGAGCACACAATTGTGTATAGTTGTCTTTTCACAAATGTATTCACCAAAGAAACCACCTTTCCACTGTAAATTTTCAGTAGTGGCACTTTGATATCGCCAAACTTGTCTCCCTGCAGAAAATTAGGCACTCAGGCACAAAAACATTCACCATCACTGGCCTAATAGCTCCATGTGAAGGAGAATCCTGTCACTCCCCATAAAATTTCATTGGCTAACTAGCCTTTTATACTTGGCGCCACATTTTCTTGTGGCTTGATTATTGAGCTAGTAGTGTTTTGGAGAGTTTAGAGTATCGTATCGAGGGCATGCTTGTTTTTTACCTGTCTCCTGTCCTGTGATTTGGCCTGACATCTTTGAATTTCTTCCCTGCTATTTTGGACCTCCTAGTATCGACCTGACACAATCTGACCTTCTCTTTCTGTCTCATGATTTTGTTGGACTGACCTTCCTGGCTTGACCCGGCTTCTCTGATGATCCTGCCTGCTATTATGTACAGTACTGTGCAAAAGTTTTAGGCAGGTGTGAAGAAATGCTGTAAAGTAAGAATGGTTTCAAAAATAGAGGTTAATAGTTTATTTTTATTAATTAACAAAATGCAAAGTGAGTGAACAGAAGAAAAATCTAAATCAAATCAATATTTGGTGTGACCACGCTTTGCCTTCAAAACAGCATCAGTTCTTCTAGGTACACTTCCACAAAGTCAGGGATTTTGTATGCATATAGTCAGGTGCATGATAAACAATTATACCAAGCAGGTGCTAATGATCATCGATTTAATATGTATGTTGAAACACAATCATTAACTGAAACAGGAAAAGCTGTGTAGGAAGAATAAAACTGGGTGAGGAACAGCCAGACTCAGCTAACATGGCAAGACTGAGCATGGCAACAAGGTAGTTATACTGCTTCGGCAAGGTCTCTCCCAGGCAGAAATTTCAAGACAGACAGGGGTTTCCAGATGTGCTGTCCAAGCACTTTTGAAGAAGCATAAAGAAAAAGGCAGTGTTAAGGACCGTAGATGCAGTGGTCAGCCAAGGAAACTTAGTGCAGCAAATGAAAGACACATCATGCTTACTTCCCTTTGCAATCGGAAGATGTCCAGCAGTGCCATCCACTCAGAACTGGCAGAAAACAGTGGGAACCTTGTACACCAATCTACTGTCTGGAGAAGTCTGATCAGAAGTGGTCTTCATGGAAGACTTACGGCCAAAAATGCCAACCCTCAGACGTGGAAACAAGGCCAAGCGACTCAACTATGCACGAAAACACAGGAACTGGAGTGCAGAAAAATGGCAGCAGGTGCTCTGGACTGATGAGTCAAAATTTTAAATATTTGGCTACAGCAGAAGGCAGTTTGTTTGCCGAAGGGCTGGAGAGAAGTACAAGAATGAGTGTCTGCAGGCAACAGTGAAGCAAGGTGGAGGTTCCTTGCAAGTTTGGGGCTGCATTTCTGCAAATGGTGCTGGGGATATGGTCAGAATTAATGGTCTCCTCAATGTTGAAAAGTACAGGCAAATACTTATCCATCACGCAATACCATCAGGGAGGCATACAATTGGCCCCAAATATATTCTGTAGCATGGCAGTGACCCCAAACGTATAGCCAAAGTCATTAAGAACTATCTTCAGCGTAAAAAAGAACAAGGAGTCCTGGAAGTGATGGTATTGTCACCACAGAGCCCTGATCTCAACATCATCAGGCCTGTCTGGGACTATTTGAAGAGAGGGAATAAACTAAGGCTACCTAAATCCACAGAAGAACTGTGGTTAGTTCTCCAAGATGTTTAGAACAACTTACCTGCTGAGTTCTTTAACTCCTTAAGGACTATGTGACGTACTATGACCGTCATGGTCCTTAAATACTTAAGGACCGATGACAGTCATAGTATGCAACATACTTTTTACTTACAGCGTTCCACCGGGAGCGCTGTAAATAAAAATTGGGCCTAAAATTGACCGCTCCAAGACTGGAGCGATCTCTTCTAGGCCCCAAAGCAGCGTGCCGATACACACAACAGGTCACATGTACTGGCGCGTCGGCAAGGATCAAATCGGTCCTTATGGGACGGAAAGGTCCCAGGACCGGTGGTCCTTAAGGGGTTAAAAAACTGTGTGCAAGTGTACCTAAAAGAATTGATGCTGTTTTTTAGGGAAAGGGTGGTCACACCAAATATTGATTTTATTTCGATTTCTCTTCTATTCACTCTGATCGCTGTTAATTGATAAGAATAAACTACTGACATGTCTATTTTTGAAAGTATTCTCAATTTACAGTATTTTTTCACACCTGCCTGAAACTTGGCATAATAATGTATATATGTATGTGTTTGTATATTTGTATATACTGTTCTCTATTTTTGTTAATATGATACTGTAAAAGCTGTCCAGGACATGCGTGAAAACAAAAGAAGTCTCAATGTATTCTTCCTGGTAAAATAGTTTCTAAAAAACAAATCCCATGTGAATGTCGCTGCAGCTGTTCTGCACAAGTGGCCCCCTTAGCCACTCCTATCAAAACCACTGCCCAGTGGTGATTCTGTGATTGAGGTTGCACTCAGCTCCCCTGCTGCCTCTTGAAGGGGAGGACAGAGAACCAGCAAGCCAGTAGCCCCCCTGTCCACTCCTGTCAAAATTGCTGCCCCTGGAAATCTCACTGCAGTGATTTTGACAGGAGTGGGCAGGGGGATTTGATTCACAGGGTGAGGGTGCACCACTCAGCCACCTGACTCTCTGGGAAGGTGAGGACAATGAACCAGAAACTGTTTCATACTTATTATCACGGTGCCCTTGCTATTGCTGGCGACATTCCATCGGTTCTACTTCCTGTTGCCTCTTATTGGTTGGTGTGGCTTTGCTCCACCCAGTATTTGTCCTTAAATACTGAGCCCTGTCACTTCTCCGGTGCCCTTTCGTGGTGTTTCCGTTGCTAGTGCTTGTTCCAGTATTTCGTGTGATCCCTGTGTATGACCCGGACTGCCCATCTACTCTGCTGTATCCGTTCCTTCTCTGTGTACCGACCCGGCCTGGCTGACGTTCCTGCTCTGTGTACCGACCCGGCCTGGCTGACGTTCCTGTTCTGTGTACCGACTCGGATTGGCTGACGTACCTGCTCTGTGTACCGACCCGGTTTTGGCGAACATTCCTGTTCCGTGTATCTCAGGTCCGGCCTGCTGCCCCATCCAGTATCAGGCGTCCTCTCTGTCTACGGACAGATCCTCTGTTGCCTTGTTGCTGCTCAGGCAGCCCCATTACTGTGACCCAGTCACCTATTGTGTCGTGTGGGCCGACACCCCGGTGTGGTAGATCCATCTGGTTGCACCACGGTAAGCTTGACCTCTTACTGCTGCAAGCTGAGGTTGATCTATTCCTGGGCGCCTCAGGCTGCTCTCACTATCTGGCAGTCGACTGAGCGTTCGTTAACCCCTTCGGGGTTGGTGCCATATTCCATTGGGTCACAGTTATTGCAGTCTCAGTCGGGTGTTCCTCTGTGCCTACTATTGCAGTCCTCCGTTACTGCTACGGCAGTCTACTGCTTGTCCTGGGCCTCCGTTTACTCCTGTGGCATTACCCACTATTGTGTCACTCTCTGCATAGTGAGTGTCTTGTGGGCCTCGCGCTATTAGGGCCTGTCAGTCTTCCTGGCCTAATAGTAACCATTTCACTGCTGTCTCGTTTGGGAAGCACACGAACTATCCCTGACCTGTGTCAGTATTATATTATTGCTGTTATATATATACTGGACCCGTGTTGGTATTGATTACTGTAACCTGACCTGTGTCAGTACTATATTGTGTACATATATTATTGGACCCACGAGGGTTATTCTTTTTCTGTTTTTTTTTCAATAAAACTGTTTTTTATCTAAACCTACTGTGTCTGAGTGTCAATAAATCCATTACACTTATACACACAAACATGAACACAAATAAACAAAACTGTATAAAAATAGATTTTATTCTATTAAATAAATCATACAAAACATACCTGCATAAAAAACATAAAATCCGCTCATTTTGGCCCCAGGAAAATGCCACAAACATGCAGGGCTGGATTTCCCCATAGGAAGAGTAGTCAGCTGTCTATAAAAATTTTCACGGGTGCCTCAGCTGTCCTGGTCACATCCACATTCTGAATTGTGAGTGTGGCAAGTGCAATCTCAATGTCCCTGCACCAGCATTATACCCCTTTACAGAGAAACCTGTCAACCTCCATTTTATTTACATACTAGTATGAAAGCCCGTATACACGTTCTAAAGTGCCACCCAGTGGCCTCGGCTGCTGCCCCAGAGCCATGAGCACAGACAGGCGGTGAGTCGTCTGGAGCTCCCCTCTTGGATCAGTACGTTCGGCCAGTCTCTACTGAACATGATTGCATCTTTCCTGCAGTCTTTACTGCGAATGTATGGTTATGCACACAGGGAGCTTCGCAGGCTAGCACCTTGTTATTTAAATTTGAAAACTTCATTCAAAGCAGCCTAGGTGTCATGTTAACCAAACATCCAGCAGATGTCTAGTTTAGGAAATATTCAGACTTTTATTTCTGGGAAAAGTGAAAGTATCCTGGTGCAGCACAAAGATTAATAAGCATATGAAACTTCATTCAAAAAACCTTAATTAGCATAAGAAACATCAATGAAAAAGCTTCCTTAGCATATGAAACATCAGCATCTGTACCACAATTAGCATACATTAGCATATAGTACCGAGTATGAGTATCTCCCTAACTGTACAGCTGCTGGGTTTTTTTTTGGCTAAAATTATATATAAGTAGTTTTTAATAAAGCTATAAATATGCACACTTGAATCAAGGTCACAGGTCCACTTTTAGCCCCTTGAATGCTAGCGAGATCTCCAATGCGGGATAAAAGCTTTTTTTTTGTTCTTGCAAGTTGTAGGCCAAGGGTATTTTCTGTGCCATGAAACAGTGGATTGGGTTGGAGCTGTACTGATACTTAACCCCTTATCGACCCATGACGTACATGTACGTCGCGGGGTGTAGGTCCCTAAAGGACCAAGAACGTACATGTACATCATGGAATTCAGGGCTCCCCACGCAGCTGCATGCCGTCTGGGGAGCCCTGAATCGGACCGCACAAAAAAAAAATAAAAAAATGGTCCATGGTCCTTAAGTGCCAGTTGCGTGCATGCACGGCTGGTCCTTAAGGGGTTAAGGGCCAATGACGTGTCAGGACAGTCATGGCTGTCCAGAAGTTAAGGACCAGTGACAGTCCTGGCATATCATGGATATGATCCATGAGGGAAAAAAAAGTTCAGGGGTCCTTTTAACCCCTTGAATGTTGGAAAGGTTCCCATAACATACCCTATAACTTTCGTGATTTTCATAAAGCTTTTAAAACACCTTTATGCTGTTATTTTAATTTAGAAAAAGTGTGTTATTTACATTTATGTACTACTCTAATTAAGGTATGCTCTGCAGACTCTTCTTAGCCTTACATTACCACCCGCACCCACTGACACTTTACCTTTGCATTTCTATTGGAGATGGGCCCACTTAAAGGGTTAAGTATCAATGTGTGGGAGTGGAAATGTAGGGCTAAGACAGGAAGTCTTGAATGTGTTTAAGCCATAAATTTAAATAACTCAAAAACTAGTTTTCTAAATAAAAAAATATGGCTAATATAACATAAGAGATTTTGAAAGAACTTTCAAAATAACCAAAGATGTTTTTAGGTGACAAAGTCCCTTTAAAAGTCCCATTTATCTCAGTGTGAATCCCCCCCCCCAATAGTGCAATTCTTTTGCTCCACAATTGCACCTCTTTAGCTTGATGATTTAATACCATAGTGTCTGCATAGGACCCACATGACTGTTTTCTTACAAATGTTCTATACTTTCTGCCTTATAAGACAGATTTGAGATCCCCATATCCTCCCCCCTTACCCATTTCCTGCCCCTGCCCTTGCCTCTCTTACACAACCAGTATCCCATTACCGTTAACCCCAATACTCCAGCCAGGACAGAAAGGCCAACTCCTACCCCTAAATACAGATGTGAAACCAGGGAACCAAAGGTATGGAAGGTCTTGCAGGGGCCTGGTATAGCCCAACCCCATTCTTCCGCCTCTTCCACGTCTGCTTGGCTCTCCCCTGCCTCGTTAAATGCCACCACACACACTCTGTAGGAGGTATCTGGGAGTAGATTCTCTATGGAGTAGAAGCGATATGTGCCATTAAGGATGGGTCCATTCTCCAATGGGCCATCAGGGGTTCCATACATCACCCTATAACCCTGTACAGTGGAGAGAGGAGAGCACCAGGTCACACTTGCCCCACTATCCCCAGCAATTATCTCTCCCAAGCGAGGTGAGTCTGGAGGAACTGCGGAGCCACTTATTCCAGGACAGAGGCAATTGCCCCCTGCCCTTCTCTGTGTCTCCTCACATGGGACCTCCAGATGTCTGCAGCGGTCAAAGGGACATGGGTCGAGATGGACATATGGGGGTGGAGTAATAATTGTCTCCTCTTCATCATCGTAATGATCCTCTAGTTCCTCTCCACTGATGTAGTGGAAGCCCTCTAAAACCTGAGGAGTACTTGTGCCTTCAAAAGGAATGGGGATAAGTGAATGACTGTTGTCCCAGATTTGGGTATCAGTGCTCCACAATTGGTTTTCATTGTCAACTTCATTGTGAAAGGCTGGGGTTCCAGTGGTGGTTATACCATGGGGTACAAAAAGAAGAAGAGAGAGGAGAAACATCTGAAATTTGAGAAGATGGTAGAGATTAGATAAATGGTGATGAAAATTGAATATGTTTTCTTAATTCTTGGCTGCCCTTGAATAGACTTAGCCTAATGACTGTCCCATAATTGTCATTCATTTCTTTGCTATACTAGTCTCTACCCAGGGCTTCATTTACATGTCTGGAGCCCTAGGCAAGGAACCACTTTTGCTCCTAGCCACACCCATGATGACAGCCATGCATTACCCATGACAGAATATACCCTAAGCCTATAGCATTCAAAAAACAAAACAAAAAAGCTCTTCGTCTTTTGGATGCTAGAGAGGTATCCAATGGCACATAAAGCAATTTGTAGAAAACATCTCTATCATCCAAGTGGTTAAATTAAAGAAAAACTAAAAATTCTTCCCATTTACTTTACTATAGCCTGCAAACCCATATGAAATTTTCCCATACTCCTTGGTTCAAGAGTTAAAGAGAGAGTAATGTTTCACAATAAAAGCAGCTCCAAATAATCTTCATAGTATTTGGGCAGTGGGGAATTTTATTTCAATACTGTCAGAGAGGTAGTTCAAGAGTACTTGAATGATAAATTATCCCCCTCTGGTCTCTTTAACTGATGTAACACTGCTCACCTCATCGCAGCAAGGGACAATCTTCAGTAATCATAAAGAAAAACCTGTCAAGGGGGGCATGGATTCCCTTATGCTCACAGTAAGAAGATTGTCCTTGCTGTGAGCTGTCTGGTCAAGTGACCAGATTCCACATCTGAGGGGAGGTGGCTTACACTAGGTAAAAGGGGCGGGAGGGGGATACTTTGTCATGCAATTACTCTTGAACTACAACTCTGACAGTATTGAAATGGCCCAAATACTATGAAGATTAATTGGAGCTGCTGTTTTTGCGAAACATTACTATACCTTTAACATCTTCAATCAGTCCTGAATGCCATGTCCAAGGTGGACATTACCATTGCTAGCAGGACCACAGGACCTTGGACTCTGCTCACTGTACATGTTCATTTAACCCTTTAAACTCTCTAGCATTAAAGGGGAAATTTGTCTTTGTAAACTATGATGCAATGATTTTCTCCAGCATTGTTCCTCTTTATCTCAGTGAACATGGCCATTAGTATGTTTAAAATACAAATGACTTGTACTTCTACATAATGAACAGGTCTTCTTTGAAACTGGTGTGTTCATGAACACTTCCTCTAACCTGCAGAATGTCCAGCTGGTATTCTGGTTCTCTGTAAAAGGCACATACTGGGCCATATCCTATATAATAATTCACCAACTGCACCCCAGGGGAAAATAAAATGTTCTATTGGCTTACATTGGGGTTCTAACCCACTGAATGCTAGAGAGGTATGAACAGTAATGTTTTAAGAAACCCTTCTGGGAATATTCATGACTTATGTAAAAGGGATGGAAGAGGGGGCACTTTATTATAGAATAAAACAAAAACTACAAAGTTATGGATGTTATAAAGCTACACATCATTATACAAATGTATATAGAAGGCTGTAGAAGACGTCCTGTAATATTTAAAATTTACTATCCCTTTAAAATCCTTAAATTACAGCATACTCCAAGCTGACATCTATAGGAGTTCTCCATTTGTTTCCTGAGACCTAAATTCTAGTGTTAGATATGCCATGTGAAGACATCCATTCACAGGTTTTCTAAGTCTCCATTAGCATAATAATTTTTATAGTTGTCTCATAAGTGATAGCTGAGTATTGCAAGTAAAGTAGTAATAATAGAAATGCTCTTATTTGCAAAAGGTACCAAGGAATTTTTTTTTTTACGGATGCTGACATAGAGCACACGATAGTTAAACGTTTATAACCATTATTTTAGGTGTTACAGTCTCTTTAACCCTTGAGAACCAGAGAGGTGTGTAATGCATTGTGAATAAGTGACAGAGGGTCTTACATAGGAAGCGGTCATTCATACAGCAGTCTGTTTTATATAGTTTATTTAGTTTCATATAGTTATACAGGTTCGTAATGTACCTGCAGTTGCCTGTATTTGCTGAGCTCCATTTCAGTTTGCCTTTAGTTCACACTTACCACTTCCTCACAACATTGGGTTTTAACAGTCTGAATGAGATATCATATAAAGAAAAGTCTCACATGGTCATACCCCCCAAGTGTCCCTCTTTCAGATCCAAATCCTTCTGTTCCTCTTTCCCACTCTGGTGTCCCACTTTTTAGGAGATCAGTCTGTGTGGTGTGTATATAATGTATGCATGTATGTATCTTTATTTACATAGCGCCATACATGTACACAGCACTTTACAGAAGTTGTAACAGTAAGATACAAAAAATATAGGACTGGGTTAAGAGCATCAGGCTAAAGAGCGATCATTGCATTATTTGCAGGGGAAAGTGAATCAAAGGGAATCATATATTGGGAAAGGGACCCTGCCCCAAGGAGATTATAATCTAATTAGAAATCATGACAACATACTGAGATAGTAGAAGGAGGACCATAAGTGCAAATACAAGGCTTAGTGAAAGAAGAGCAGAATGATTTTGATGTGCCTGTCAATGTGCACAAGGATGATATTGTTACTGAGATGCCTCCTTACGTTTATAAATTAGTCTGTGTAAATAAAATATGTTGGTTTTGCTTTAAATCATTTATTCTTTTACATAAACGGGTGTCAATAAGTCATGAAATAACCAGCCACACCCCCAGAACCACCACCTAAAACAAAAGTGTCCATTTATGGCCATCCAAAATGTTGGGAGATATGCATGGTTCATTAGAACATCATAAGAGGATCAGCTTGTGGGGGAAAAAAAAAAGAAAAAGTGAAGAACTTATACACGACAACAGGGTTTCTGTAGTTATATCTTACTGCTGTATGCAGCACCGACATCTAGGTAAATCCTCCTATTAAAAGAAACTCAAAGGCATCCTATATAATAATTTGCTAGAATGTTTGTCAGAAGCCGTCATGCTCAGTAAAGACTGCCCGAACGCACAGAATGCTGGGAGCACGGAATGCTGGGAGCACAGAATGCTAGGAGTTCTGTGCTGAGAGCACAGAATGCTTGGAGTTCTGTGCTGAGAGCACAGAATGTTGGGAGTTCTGTGCTAGGAGCACGGAATGCTGGGAGTTCTGTGCTGGGAGCATTCTGTGCTTTCAGGCAGTCTCTACAGTGCATGACTGCATCGGCAGCAGGACGCAGAGCAGGACCGGCCTCTTAACCCTTTGAGTGCCAGAGGGATACACAATGCATTGCTTTGCATCTCCCGGACATTGGCCCGTGTACACGGGCTTTTACACTAGTTTATTAATACTTCCCATTAATCATTCTGTATTTTAAGTTGTTTGCCTAATAAATAGGCTGGATAGACTCATAGGAAGACACGGGAAGAGGTGCTACAACTGAACCGCCGAACTTCACCAGCCAAAGAGAATCAGCCCATATTCAATAAAAAACAATTTTATTCTTCTGTGTTAAAAAACATAATTCCATGAAATATCAGGTTGTTAATGGACTACAAAAAGTGAATGTACTCAGGAACGAAGCGCCTAACGCGTTTCGTGAATGTATCACTTAATCTTAGGCAATTTTAACTTCGTATCCAGACATCTTATATACACAAACACCAAACTTCAATCGACATCATAGTCAAACAATTAACCAATCACCCAACCAAATTAGAATTTGAATCGTCCAATCAAAACAACCAAATCCAACGTGAATGGGTAAGTAAGCAACTGTTATCTCTTAAACTAACATTATGTTAATTTAACCCCTTACACACCTTGAAAACACATACTCGCATTATCTCCCTAAAACAAATGAGAGAAAAGTGAACCTCCTACAAATCACTAGGAGAATATTTTGAGCATAATACAATATATATTCTAAATCTCCAAAAGAAAAAAACTTTTAATAAAGTGTAAATCACACCCTAAAATGATCAAATGATCAAATAAGTGAGGACAAGTGAAAAAGGATAAATAAATAAATGAATATAACTGAGATCCTTTATATCTTCTCCTTTAAACCAAGGAGCAAATGATCTCTATAATACAAAAATGATCTCAATGTGCCTACACCGTGAAATGTGACTAACACGTCAAAAAATATGTACTATAATCTTAATAAACAAAATTAAAAATCTCATACACATTTAATTGAATCCTAAGAATGACCACAAGAGCAAAATTCACATAGAGAAACATGGTTATAACAAAACCTAAATGCATATATCAAAAGGTGTCTAGGTCCTGAAGAACAAAAAATTATATTCACTAACTGACCTTAATCTGCTATTAAATTACACTATATGTGCTATCAACACACTTTATTTTAGTTATTGTGAATATAGAGAGACACATCATGAGTAGAATTTAAACCAAAAGGGACTCTCGTATTCAGATTAATTATCCACTTAACTTCAGCTCTGTTTAACAAAGCTTCAATATCGCCCCCTCTTTCCTTCAAAAAAACTCTCTCTACTCCCTGAAAACTAAAAGCTGAAAGATCAGCTCCTACACAGTCCATAAAATGGCGGGCCACAGGTTTCGTTAGATCACATTTTTTTATACTTAAAAGGTGCTCCCTTATTCTCTCTTTAAGAGGTCTCTTAGTACGACCAACATACTGTTTATTACACCCTTTACAAGAGATGACATAAACAGTATGTGTAGTACGACAATTGATGTATTGACGGATATGAAAGATCTTATTTGTACTACCTGCTGTTATTATCTTCCCTCCCAAGACATAAGTACATACCATACATATCCTGGCTCCACAACCATACATGCCAACCGTAGTGAGCCAAGTGGGGTCTAGGGTAGCCCTACTTTTGTATAAACTTGGTGCCAAACGATCACCTAAAGTAGTAGCTCTCCTAGCAACAAAATTACAACCTCCATCTAATAAAAATTTTGAATTCAAAAGTAAAGACATATATATTACAAAACCGATTCACAAAGTGTTAACATGGAACACGAGACCAGTAATTTCTCAGTAGTATAGACATATAATGTCACTGTCGTCTTAGATTGGGACAGAATCGGTTTTGTAATATATATGTCTTTACTTTTGAATTCAATACAGTTCTCTATTTGAGCCTTTATATTCACCCTCGTTAGACGCATGGACCCTAGGTCAGAGAGGAGTACATATGTCTTAGCGGCTTTATTGAGAATGCATTCCTCTACCCGATGCTTGCTGGATATAGCGCATTGGATCCGTCTGGGGTTCGAGCGATCGCATCAACATGGGACCCTGTTGCTTAGCAACACCATATTCAACATATGCCGATCGTTCTCGCTCCCCTTGACTGTCTAATATTGTCAACTATACCAGAGTTTAATACTGTCCGTGCACTTTCTGACATTAGTACATGTTACAATTTGTGTCCTATGCTGCCTGACCGAGTAAGCGATTAGGTTACATGAAGGAGCACACAGCTCCCATGAGCCTCTCTAATCGACACACTGGATACATGTGACATGACTCGTCTGACTAAGCGCACTGATTAGGTAAAGCCTGAACGTATAGTTTCTCAGGTAGAGGTGCATGTAAATTTATCCCTGAGGATTAGTTGCTTAGTTTTAATGGGGTTTTTCTATTTGTCACGCAATCACTGATGGGTGGTGACGTCATCATAGACGGCTTCTAGCCGACTTTGGCACCAAACAGGGTGTAAAGGGGTTGTTTGCTCACTGTTTCACTGTCTTGAGGAAGGCCAAATTATGTGGCCGAAACGTTGACCAAATAATACATTTTCTCTCATAAATAAGAAGCCCTGTGAGTGCTGCTTTATTCCTATTTGCATATATATATATATATATATATATATATGTGTGTGTGTGTGTGTGTGTGTGTGTGTACACAAGTGTATAGTTAATTGTCTGTATTATGGCTTAAGAATATACAATTGGAAATCTGTTTCTTTAATTAAGAATCCAGGGCAATTTCAGCTCTCCCAAACAGCAGGGGGTCTATCACGGTGCCCGTGATTTGCTGCAGTTACTTGTCTATCACCAGTAGGGGGCTTCTATTGGCTGTCTGCAGATAGCCCGCCTCTTATTGACTATTTAAACCTGGATTGGGCACCCTTTGAGTGCCCTTTCGTGTTGTTTCTGACCTTCTTGCTATCACTATGCTAGTGATAGCTGGGCCTCTGTTCCAGTGTTCCTGAGTTCCTGATCTCATGTGTTCCTGAGTTCCTGATCTCTACTGTTCCAGTGTTTCCTGCATGCTGAAGTACTTCCAGTCCTGGTTCCGGCCTAGTCTCTGGTGTTGCAGTTCCTGCTGAACTTCTCTGCTGTTTTCTGACCTGACTGATCGTTGCTGGTTCCTGTCATCTTATCACCTGTCTTCAGTATCCTGGCGACCTTCTGCCTGGTCGCGTTGGTGACATTGCTACAATTCCGTGTTGGTCCCAGCGTGCGGACGCTGGTTTGCTCCTAAGCCTTGCGGCTATACAAACTCGCTTGTTACACCAGTGTGCGGTCACTGGTTTGCTCCAAAGCCTATCAGCTATACAAATCTGTGTTGGTCCCAGCGTACGGACGCTGGTTTGCTCCTAAGCCTTGCGGCTATACAAACTTGCTTGTTACACCAGTGTGCGGTCACTGGTTTGCTCCAAAGCCTCTCAGCTATACAATTCTGTGTTGGTCCCAGCGTGCGGACGCTGGTTTGCTCCTAAGCCTTGCAGCTATACAAACTCACTTGTTACACCAGTGTGCGGTCACTGGTTTGCTCCAAAGTATTTCAGCTATACAAATCTGTGTTGGTCCCAGCGTGCGAACGCTGGTTTGCTCCTAAGCCTTGCGGCTATACTAACTCGCTTGTTACACCAGTGTGCGGTCACTGGTTTGCTCCAAAGCCTATCAGCTATACAAATCTGTGTTGGTCCCAGCGTGCGGACGCTGGTTTGCTCCTAAGCCTTGCGGCTATACAAACTCACTTGTTACACCAGTGTGCGGTCACTGGTTTGCTCCAAAGCCTATCGGCTATACAATTTTGTGTTGGTCCCAGCGTGCGGACGCTGGTTTGCTCCTAAGCCTTGAGGCTATACTACTCGCTTGTTACTCCAGTGTGCGGTCACTGGTTTGCTCGCTAAGCCTAACGGCTATACTATTCAGTGTTGTTTCCAGCGTGCGGACGCTGGTTTGCTCCAAAGCCTTGCTGCTTAACGATTCTGCTAAATTGCCAGTTCCATCTGACTGCAGCTATTATCTCTGGGCTGCCCTGCCCGGTATTGGTAAGGCCGGTAGAACCTTTTGCCACATTCCATCTGAGGTTGCCTTACCCGGTATTGGCAGGGCCGGTAGAGCCTACATTGTGTATCTATTGAGGCTGCCTTGCCCGGTAATTTGGTAAGGTCGGTAAACCGTTATGCTATTCCATCTGCAGGTTGCCTTACCCGGTATTGGCAAGGCCGGTAGAGCCTAAAGACTGTCCTGTCCGGTATATTGACAGGACCGGTAGAGTCTGCCTTCTGTCTGTGCTATATTCTGTATATATATATATGTATGTTATTGCCATCCTAAGTTATCATTTATTATTTCAATAAAATTGATTTTTTTACCTAATACTTGTGTCTGAGAGTCATAATAAACCGTGACAGTACGAAAGGGCCATGACCTCAGACAGCAAGGGTGAAGGTAACGCACAGAATATCCATTGGAGGATGGATGTGCTCGAGCAACGTTTGGATCAGTTGGCAGTTGCAATTCAAACGATCCTTGAACGCACGGTACCTGCTGACCAATCTAGCTCTAGCCCGGTGGTCTCGCCAAGTCAGACACCGGAAAGTGATACCAGACCCCTAGGGGGTACTGTTAAAGGGTTAACGGCTTCTGCACCCTTGCCGCTAAGATATGATGGTGACCCTAGTCTCTGCAGAGGGTTCATCAATCAACTCGAAATCTTTATGGAATTGACGGCACACGCATTTCCCAATAATCGTAGTAAAGTGGGGTTCACGATATCACTGCTCACTGGCAGAGCATTGGCTTGGGCTAACCCCTTGTGGGAGAATGCTAAACCTTGTACTAAGAACTTTAGTGAATTTGTGCGTTCCTTTCGAAGAGTGTTTGAGCCTCCTGGTAGAACCACCTCTGCTACCAAACGCCTTATGGAGATACAACAGGGCAGGCGTACAGTGGGCGACTATGCCATCGAATTCCGCACATTGGCAGCAGAGGTAGGTTGGAATAACGAGGCATTATTGGCAGCCTTCTCTCAAGGCCTGAATGACCACATTAAAGACGAAATCGCTGCTAAAGATCTACCTATTGATCTAGATGATTACATTGAGTATGTTATGATAATTGACTCCAGAATACGTGAGAGATCAATTGCCAGAGATCGTAAGTTACGGTCAAAAAATAATGAGCCTAGTAGCATGTTTTGCCCACCCATCCCTCCCTTGGCATTGAAGTCTAGTGAACCTGTACGGGAAACAAGTGAACCTATGGAAATAGGCTTCACTAGACTATCCAAGGCAGAGAGAATATATCGCAAAAAACAAGGGTTATGTTTATACTGCGGTAAAAAAGGGCACTTGCTAAATTCCTGTCCGGTACGTCCGGGAAACGCACACACCTAGGGTATCTTGGGGGACAGGCCCTAGGTGGTGTACAATCGTCCCCAGTGTCGGGCATAATGAAACCCACCATACAGGTGGTATTGTCTTGGGCACAACGCTCTGTGGAGGTTTTGGCCTTGGTTGACTCCGGTGCAGCAGGGTATTTTATGGATAATACCTTTGCTGAATTGCACGGAGTTCCACGCATTGAAAGAGAAAACCCCTTGACTATTGAAGCGATTGATGGTAGACCCTTAGAACCGCCTCAGGTTATATTTGAAACTATGCCATTGTCTATGACTATTGGGGCACTTCACAGAGAAGAGCAGCAGTTTCAACTGATTAATTCCCCGCACCATGCGGTGATATTGGGATTTCCGTGGTTACAGTTACATAACCCACAATTCGATTGGAAAAAGTGTGAAATTGCTGCTTGGTCCCAGTTTTGTATGGACAAGTGCGTCATCCAGCCTATTAAGGTCATGTGCACCTCCTCTGCTATGCCGGATGTGTACCAACAGTTTGGCGATGTTTTTAGCAAAGGAGAGGCTAGTATGCTACCCCAGCATAGACCTTATGATTGTTGCATTGAATTGCAGCCTGGTGCAGTACCTCCGAAAGGACGCACTTATCCATTATCTTGTGATGAAAATAAGGCTATGGAGGATTACATTTCTGATGCCCTTGCTAGAGGGATCATACGTAAATCTACCTCTCCAGCTGGGGCTGGGTTCTTTTTTGTAAAAAAGAAAAATGGCGAATTAAGACCATGCATTGACTACCGGGGCTTGAATAAACTAATGGCAAAAAACGCATACCCAATACCACTCATCACCGAGCTTTTTGACAGGCTTAAGGGCGCTTCGATATTTACCAAGTTGGACCTACGGGCCGCTTACAATCTGGTTCGCATTCGAGCAGGTGATGAGTGGAAAACTGCCTTTAATACTCGAGCTGGGCACTACGAGTATCTAGTAATGCCTTTTGGGCTGTGTAATGCACCCGCAGTTTTCCAGGAACTGATAAATGATGTTCTGAGAGATATGTTACAGACATGTGTTGTGGTGTACCTCGACGATATACTGATTTACTCCCAAAACATGGCACAGCACATCAAAGATGTATCCTCAGTATTGCTACGACTCCGTGAGAACAAATTATTTTGTAAAATGGAAAAATGTGAGTTTCATAGAACCAGTGTGCCATTCTTGGGGTTCATAATTGGCAATGATGGCATTGCCATGGACAAAGAAAAATTGTCAGCTGTCCTACAATGGCCAAAACCCAAGGGTCTTAAAGCCATACAGCGTTTCCTGGGTTTCGCTAATTATTATAGGAGGTTTATTAAGAACTTTTCTTCCATTGTCAAACCTCTGTCCGATCTTACGCACAAGGGTGCTAATCCTTCTTGTTGGCCGGTATCTGCTGAGAAAGCCTTTGAGAATTTGAAGCTGGCATTTGCTGCGGCTCCTGTGTTATCCCACCCCAATCCTTTACTTCCATTTACGTTAGAGGTTGATGCCTCAGATATTGGGGTCGGGGCAGTACTTTCGCAGCGACACGAGAAAGGTGGAACTCTCAGACCTTGTGGGTTTTTCTCTAAAAAGTTGACTGTCACTCAAAGCCACTATGAGATAGGTGACAGAGAATTATTGGCCATTATCCTTGCTCTTAAGGAATGGCGTCATTTGCTTGAAGGTACTAAGAATCCTGTCTTAATCCTAACAGATCATAAGAATCTGACCTATCTCTCGGAGGCCAAGAGATTGTCCTCTCGTCAGGCCAGGTGGGCACTGTTCCTGTCTCGATTTAATTTCATTGTATCATATTTACCAGGGTCAAAAAATATCAGGGCTGATGCACTGTCAAGACAATTTGAGGCCGACAGTGACAGAGTGGAAGCACCAGCTCCTATCATCCAACCTGATAGAATACTGGCTACTATACGCACGAGTATCACTTCTCCTCTAGGGGAGGAGATCCTGGCCTCTCAGGGGTCCGCTCCCCATGAAACCCCAGTGGGCAAATGTTTTGTCGCTGAATCATTTCGTACTAGGCTGCTCGAAACCTACCATTCCTCTAAGGCTGCGGGACATATTGGTAGAGACCAATTGTTATGGTCCCTTTCTCAGTTATTTTGGTGGCCTTCCATGAGAAACGATTGTGCCGAATTTACGAATGCCTGTGCCATCTGCGCCCGCGCTAAGACCCCGAGACATCTCCCTGTGGGCTTGCTTCAACCGGTGCCTAATGGCGAACGCCCCTGGTCTCATGTTTCCATTGATTTTATGGGAGAGTTGCCTATGTCGAAGGGGTACTCCTTTATATTCATGGTGGTGGACAGGTTTTCTAAAATGGCTCATTTCGTGCCCCTCCGTGGTCTTCCTTCAGCGAAGGAATTGGCAATGGTGTTCGCCAGAGAAGTATTCCGGTTGCATGGAGTGCCTAGGGTACTGGTGTCTGACAGGGGGAGCCAGTTTGTGTCTAGATTTTGGAGGGCATTTTGCCAACAGATGGGCATACAGCTGTCCTTCTCCTCTGCCTACCATCCCCAGACCAATGGAGCCGCTGAACGAGCTAATCAGGGCTTGGAACAATTTCTCCGTTGTTTCGTTACTGACCATCATGATAATTGGTCCGACTTGTTGCCTTGGGCAGAGTTCGCCAGGAACTGTGCGGTCAATTCTTCATCTGGGAGCTCTCCGTTTCTGATTAATTATGGGTTCCAGCCCTGTTTGCTTCCAGATTCATTTCAGACGCAACAGATTCCAGCTCTGGATGAGCATATCGAGCAACTCCGTTCCACATGGGCACAAGTTCAGAGGGCACTTGGTCAGTCATTTCAGCGTCATCAGCGCCATGCTAATCGCAGAAGGCTTCCAGCGGTTTCCTTTCAGGTTGGGGATAGAGTATGGCTTTCCTCCAGAAATCTCAAGCTGCAGGTTCCGTCTAATAAGTTGGCTCCTCGGTTTATTGGTCCATACAGAGTTATTCGCAAAATTAACCCTGTCTCCTATGCACTAGACCTACCTGCATCCATGCGTATCCATAATGTGTTCCATGTGTCCCTTCTTAAGCCTCTGGTTTGCAATCGCTATACTACCACACCTGTGGTGCCAGGACCTGTTGAGGTCGAGGGCCAGGAGGAGTACGAGGTTCAGAGCATTATTGATTCCCGTAGGCTTAGAGGAAGGGTACAGTACCTGGTACATTGGAGAGGGTATGGTCCTGAGGATCGATCATGGGTGGATAGTACGGACCTTCATGCACCTAGGTTAACTAGGGCCTTTCATGCCAATTACCCGCAGAAACCTAAACCCTATTCTAGGAGAGGGGGTCTTTGAAAGGGGGGTACTATCACGGTGCCCGTGATTTGCTGCAGTTACTTGTCTATCACCAGTAGGGGGCTTCTATTGGCTGTCTGCAGATAGCCCGCCTCTTATTGACTATTTAAACCTGGATTGGGCACCCTTTGAGTGCCCTTTCGTGTTGTTTCTGACCTTCTTGCTATCACTATGCTAGTGATAGCTGGGCCTCTGTTCCAGTGTTCCTGAGTTCCTGATCTCATGTGTTCCTGAGTTCCTGATCTCTACTGTTCCAGTGTTTCCTGCATGCTGAAGTACTTCCAGTCCTGGTTCCGGCCTAGTCTCTGGTGTTGCAGTTCCTGCTGAACTTCTCTGCTGTTTTCTGACCTGACTGATCGTTGCTGGTTCCTGTCATCTTATCACCTGTCTTCAGTATCCTGGCGACCTTCTGCCTGGTCGCGTTGGTGACATTGCTACAATTCCGTGTTGGTCCCAGCGTGCGGACGCTGGTTTGCTCCTAAGCCTTGCGGCTATACAAACTCGCTTGTTACACCAGTGTGCGGTCACTGGTTTGCTCCAAAGCCTATCAGCTATACAAATCTGTGTTGGTCCCAGCGTACGGACGCTGGTTTGCTCCTAAGCCTTGCGGCTATACAAACTTGCTTGTTACACCAGTGTGCGGTCACTGGTTTGCTCCAAAGCCTCTCAGCTATACAATTCTGTGTTGGTCCCAGCGTGCGGACGCTGGTTTGCTCCTAAGCCTTGCAGCTATACAAACTCACTTGTTACACCAGTGTGCGGTCACTGGTTTGCTCCAAAGTATTTCAGCTATACAAATCTGTGTTGGTCCCAGCGTGCGAACGCTGGTTTGCTCCTAAGCCTTGCGGCTATACTAACTCGCTTGTTACACCAGTGTGCGGTCACTGGTTTGCTCCAAAGCCTATCAGCTATACAAATCTGTGTTGGTCCCAGCGTGCGGACGCTGGTTTGCTCCTAAGCCTTGCGGCTATACAAACTCACTTGTTACACCAGTGTGCGGTCACTGGTTTGCTCCAAAGCCTATCGGCTATACAATTTTGTGTTGGTCCCAGCGTGCGGACGCTGGTTTGCTCCTAAGCCTTGCGGCTATACTACTCGCTTGTTACTCCAGTGTGCGGTCACTGGTTTGCTCGCTAAGCCTAACGGCTATACTATTCAGTGTTGTTTCCAGCGTGCGGACGCTGGTTTGCTCCAAAGCCTTGCTGCTTAACGATTCTGCTAAATTGCCAGTTCCATCTGACTGCAGCTATTATCTCTGGGCTGCCCTGCCCGGTATTGGTAAGGCCGGTAGAACCTTTTGCCACATTCCATCTGAGGTTGCCTTACCCGGTATTGGCAGGGCCGGTAGAGCCTACATTGTGTATCTATTGAGGCTGCCTTGCCCGGTAATTTGGTAAGGTCGGTAAACCGTTATGCTATTCCATCTGCAGGTTGCCTTACCCGGTATTGGCAAGGCCGGTAGAGCCTAAAGACTGTCCTGTCCGGTATATTGACAGGACCGGTAGAGTCTGCCTTCTGTCTGTGCTATATTCTGTATATATATATATGTATGTTATTGCCATCCTAAGTTATCATTTATTATTTCAATAAAATTGATTTTTTTACCTAATACTTGTGTCTGAGAGTCATAATAAACCGTGACAGGGTCACACAATTACACAATAAAGGTTGTGTCAACTGGTTTGACAGGATGCATTCCTTATTTAGCCATTTGAGGACTCAAAGGAAGCTCTATCTTGGTCATATAAGAAAGGAAGGAGGACAGATGTAAGAACGTTCTATGTTTGTCAACTAAACAAAGATTTGAGATAGAGGAACAAATGCTTCTGATACACCTGTTTCTGGAGCCTTCCCCCATCAGTAATATTTCTGAGGCCACCACGAAATGGCAAGTGGGTGTGGTGAGAAAAGTCAGTTGAGCTAACCAGTTTACAACAGACCTAAGTGATATGAAAAATGGTATAAAGGAGCAGTATTTTTAGGGTGGAATCTGAACTTCAGGAGAACTTGAGGAGAGTATAAGATGAGAGCAAAGGAGAACAGAATGAGAGCAGCCTGAGGACAGCAGTCCTGATTCCTGTCCAGATGTGAGCCCAGCAGATAAGAGACCAGAAACCAAGATTTGTGCTGGAGGGTGTGAGGAGATTTTCATCATATAATTTACTGGTATCCAATTCAATTCCATCTTTTCCATACCTGTAATTCTATAATATTAGTTTGTTCATGTATATACCATCCAAACTGTAACAGTATTTTGATTCTGTACATAATACAATCATCTTTTATTATTGTCCCTTATGTGTGTGATTCTTAGTTACAACCAACCCCAAAGGACAATTGTACCCTTGGTAAGAGGGGCTAGATAGAATTTCTTACAGATTGGCGAGCCAGAGATAGGAGGGATTTGGTGTGTCACATAGATACATTTATAAGTGGATACTATATACTATTTTGTGCTGATTCAAAATACTGTTTAGTACCTTTTGTCTTTGTATTAATTTTGGTAAAATAACTATAGTCTTCTGCTGTATAATGGAAGATTTAATGAAGAAGATTGCCAAGGTTTCAAACCCTGAGCTTACTGTAAAATGCATGGAGGGTGTGGCAGATCCTTGGGTCCAAGCTCAGAATTATGTGGCCATGGCAATCAGTGAGAAGAAATTATCAAAGTCAATTGGTAAAACTGCACTGATTTTTGCTGCTAGCTGGATAGCAAAGCAGTACAAATCACTGCAGAATCAGAAAGAGAGTTTGGAGGCTAAACTGCATGACTTGAATAATGTCATAGAGTCACTCAAAATATCTGCAGACATTGCCAACCAGCAGACAGTGGCTGAAAACAAAGTACTCTGTACTGAGAATGAGCAGCTTTTGGAGAGGCTGAGGGATGCCCAGGGCGCCATTAGAGCTCTGGCATCCTCTAGCACTAAAGAGGCTGATCATTATCATTGTGGGTCAGAAATTAAAAGAGCAGTTAGGAAAGAAGAATGCTGCTGTTGATGCATTTAATGTTCCAAACTGTGGTGAAAGTATGGTGTGTGGAATGGATTTAGATAGGTTTGGAAATGAAAGAAAGAATGAATGTGGAATGTCTGCTGTGAAAATGGCGCCAGTGTCTATTGAGAAAAAGGCAGATTCACAGGGATTACTGGTATCTGGAACCAATGTTTCCAAATCTCTTTCCTGTAATGACCTTGCTGCTTTGAGTAAAGACTTAGGATGCATAGCATTTACTGATGATCCTATAGAAGTAACTATAAAAATTGATCAGTTTGAAAAAATTCATAGAAATTTAAGTGAGGCAGACAAATTTGATGTGATTATGTCTAGTCTAGATAAGTCTTTAAGATCAAGTCTGTCCTCAGGTGTTTGAACACCCTAGAACAAAGCAGCAACTTCTGAGTGAGATATGGAAATCACTGGGTTCAGAGGAATATGATCATCATTCTGCATTTGGCAATTGTGCACAGAGGATGGGTGAATCTGTACAAGGGTTTAGTGACAGATTATTTGATTCATATAAACTAACACTCCCAACTGGTGTGCAGGCAAATAAGAATGATGATACTTATAAGAAGGCATTGCTGAAGAATGTATCACCAGACATTCGTGAAATAGTGGGTTTGTCTGTGTCTGCTAAAAATAGTATTGCTTTGGTGTTTAGTTCTTTCAAAAGGGCTGAGACAATTGTAAGGAGATATAAATCTGGTCATGCAAGAGTGTCTAGAGTAGCAGTCCTTTCACAAGGAAGGGAGAGATGTGCAAATGTTCCTAGGCATTGTGAAAATGTTACTGTGTTTAAGTATTTTGCATGTAACAAGATTGGACACATAGCAAGAGACTGTAAAGGCTTTCCAGCAGATAAAAGAAGGCAGAAAAGAAATAATGGAGGTGCAAGCAACAAAATTCCCCCTTCTACCCCCAATATCCCATACAATTTTTTAAAGTCAGAGAAAGAGAGACTTGAAAAAGAAAATTTCCAACTTAAAAATGAAAGGAAATTATTCATGGAGGAATTAGTAATATTAAAGTTGGCGCTGTCCAAAGTGTTGTGTAATCATATTTGTGAAGGTGCACAGGCAAAGGGAGAAAATGAATCTCTCTCTATAAATCTCCCTTAACAAATTTTTATGTATCTAATGTTTCTCCTCAAATTTTGTTTTTCAGAAAAAATACAACTGACAATGAAAGAAATGTGACCAGAAATGGTTATTGCAATTATCAATCTTGTTTATTTCAGCCACAATAGAGGACCTTACATTTTTATGTGTCTTTATTTTTAATTTTTTAAGGAAAAGCCTCTAAAATTTATAAAGTACAGACAGGTGGGCTAAATTCTAAATTATTTTTATTGTATTTTTTTGTTTTAAATCACCTACACTGCCAGCAAATCATGGCTGGATAAATTAAGAAGGATTTTTGTTTTTTTTATGAGTTGTTGCCATACTGAGGTGAAGATACACATATCCTCAGTTATATTTTGTTTTTTTCTTTTTTTTTTTAAGGCAACACCTGGTTATATAATTTTTATATCGGTTGCATGCTGCTTGTATGTGCCTTTAAAATAGACTAAATTATAAAATGTAAAAGCAGCATTCAATCTATATATTTTTTTATTTTATTTATTTTTTCTAATTTTTTTCTTGATTTTTTGGAGCAATCTCACTTTATCAAGGTGGGGTGCTACCACTAAAAATAATTGGCACATGGCATCTTTCTATTCATATATCTTCAGAGAATGGTGGTATTTGTAGAGATTTCTGAAGCTGTATGAATTAGAAGTTGTAAATTGTCTGTACAATGTCTATTGTTATTTCACATAAGATTACCAGTTTGCATATGTAAATGTTGTGTCTTTCAGTAAGAGCTTAGTTATAATTAATAGACAGTGGTAATAGAAGAAGTGATGCTTTTGTTTTTCTTTATCAAATGCCCACACCAGTCTGAATAAATGTAACTAATATTAGAGAAGCAAAGTACCATTTCAACTGTATATTATCTTTAGTAACATCTGTTTGTCGTTTTGTTACAGATATCCAGACTTGGAATTGATAAGGAGACTGGGACAGGGGTGACATGTACCACCAGTGATTTGGCCAAGATCATACTACATGCTTTACATGTAGTGTATCTTATAATTTCCTAAAGTCACTAATAAATAAATATAAAGCCCACCTTTCAGTTCATTGCTGGTAAAGGAACTCAGTACACTTGTCCATGATATAAATGTGTTATAAGTACTAACAATAACCCACCACCCTATCACACTCAATAAACTGTTCTATGGTAAGTGGTTGTCTCATAAACACTACACAGTACTAAGAGAGACATATGGTAGGTGAGAGCGCCACATGTAACTTGCACCCCAAAATAAGACTTAAACATGGGTCAGGGGAGGACACAGTGGTGGAAGAAGTGATTGTGGCACCGGTGTACAAACATGCAGGAACAGATAAGCAAACAAGTGCAGCTGAGAATAAAGCTGCAGGAGTCATGAAAGTGGGTTCAGGATCTACAAAGTGACTAAAGGACTGTAAATTAATAGTTATATTGTAACTGTGAGTATTATAACAAATGCACATTCTAGGGATATTTTGGTGTGCAAGACAGCTTATGTTGCCTGCTGGCTCTTTTGGACAGACACCAATACTTTCTAAACCTTATCCTGATTGGGAAGATTTTTATATCATGGGCCCACATTACAAAGAAATCTGGAGTAATTCTGGGTCAAACCCAGGTGTACTTTAATGCCTGAGAGTATTCACTATGTGCCAGGGGCCTCAGAACCAGAGGGGGTCACTCTGAACAACATTCAGCAATGTCATAAATAATAACATGTCACTGTGGGGTACATAAGTCTTAAAAAGACATCACCCCATCTGAATTTACATATTCTGCAAGAGCATGGTTCATAAAAAGTCAAAAAGTCTTTACTTATTTTTTTTTTTTTTACAATTTCATTTCAGTATTCAGGATTAATCCCTCTATAAGGCTGTAAAAGGAGGAGCCCTAGAGACCGTATCTTATCAGACAATGTACCACTATCTATGCTAAGACATGGAATGGAGGAAGATAACTTAAGGGGTTTCTCCCTTCATTTCTAGTATTACTGCATGGCAGACACATTAAATCATTGAATCCTGTCCCCATAATAGATAAATAGGCTGGAGTTTTCCCCTTCTCATTCTAAAGAATGTGTGTGTGTGTGTGTGTATATATATATATATATATATATATATATATATATATATATATATAGAGGTTTCTAGTGACAGACAAATGGAAGCCTCATTCATAGAACAAAGTACTTCTTCCCTGTCACATACACATCCTGGGTTCCACTGATAAACTATTCCCCCCTAACCCAATTACATGAAAATCCATCAGCTTCCTTGCCTATATGGAAATTATGTTTTCCCAATATTTTGCACACCCATCTGGCTTTAAAAGGCACATCTGCCAACTAGCCCAGGTTCGGGCTCCCTGTCCCACATTCCTTCTGTCTCAGCTTTTGTCCCCACCTTTAAAAATACATTTTAACCCCACATTCTATGTGCATGTGAGTAGTCATTATAAGATCTGTCAGCTATGAGGTTCTCAACATGTATTAATATTGCTATTTATATGATTCTAAGCAATCTGATCTGCTGTAAAGTCTGTACATGGTTTTGTATTGGCTACACAGTACTACAGAGAAATAGTTTATCTCAATGATGCAAATGTATAAATATTAGAAGTAAAATTATCCTGCTTCTCTGCACATAAATATGGTTGTGACTGCAGAGCTGACAATGAAAAGTACCACTGCTTCAAATGAAATCACAATATCGACTGAGAAAAGAACTCCCCACCCTACCCTTTAGGCACAATGACACAGGGATAGATTAAAGGAGAACTAACACCTCCTAATAATAGCGCCCACTTACCTGTCAGAAAAGCCTAATGGCCACTATGAATTTTGCCCTGGTGCCTTTGTTCAATAGATAGCATCCAGGGGAGGGCTGGCAACATGTGGCTCGGGGGGACAAAAACAATCAAATGGCCCATTTCTACTATTGTTCGAAACTACTGTCCCAGCCCACTCCTTTTGTTAATTTTAAAACTGCCATTAATGTTATGAAGTAAGGCAAGTGATACATACAGTTGAAATGGGGCTACACTACTGATACAACACAGCTTACAATTTAAGTAAATACGCTAGTGATACCATAGACTTTACAAAGAAAATGGGTTATGCTACTAGTGTAGCTCCATTTGTATTGTAGCTCTGTGGTATCATTTGTGTAGCTCCATTTCAGTTATAAGCTATGTGGTATCACTAGTGTAGCTCCATTTACAACAGCAAGCATGAGATTCAGTGAGGCAGTGGCCCACAGCCCAGACATATGACTGGCCCAGGGGGCAATTGCCCCCCTGCCCACCAGGCCAGCCCTCCCCTGATAGCATCTTCATTCAGTCCCAGATATCATGTCTCTGTAGGCGGGCATGACAGACATTTGCAGTTTTTTCTAACTGAATCAAGCAGAGCCTGCTTAAACCCTTAAGCACCAGAGGTGTTCACACTCCTTTGGTCCTTAACTTCTTAATGTCTGAGATCCTAGGGAGTGGATCCCCTTCAAGTACCGCTTTGATCTCATTTGGCGAGACAATGTCATTACCACCTCCAAGCACAGGTTATCCAGGACTGACTGAAGAGGCTATCTAATGAACCAAGGCACAAGGGCAAAATTCATAGCAGCCATTAGGGTTTAATGGTCACAGTAAGGTATGGGGGGAATTAGTTATTATTATTTATTATGTTTCAGACAAAATATATAACTAAAATATAGAATTTTTGTTTATTTTTATTAATCGTGTTCAAGGATAGCGATCCTTGATCCTCAAGAGCTACAAACAGTGCATGTCAGGGTTGGCTACCCCTGATCTAGCATATCCCTTTCTTTAGTTTTTTACACATGTAACCAAATAGGACCATATGTACAACACAAAATCATATCACTTATATGGTAAATAAGCTTCACCATTGGGGAAAAATAAAAATTCACATTTTAGTGGATTTAAATGGGGCTTTAGCCCTTGAATGCTAGAGATGTTTCCAACCAAACAATACTCTGGGGTGCCACATTTTAATCAACTGAGTGTTTCCTATGATGCAATTGATTTGCCCCATAATTGCTCATTTTTGTCTTGTGTGTGTGGCCAGTAATGGTTCTTTGAAAAGGCTTAGTGAGCACATGAATAGTATTTCATTCTGGGTCAGAAATGTATGAAATTAACCCTTTAATTTGGGTTTAATTTTTCTATAAACTTTCTCTATGCAGCAGAATTGCTCCACTTTTGTATTTGTGAACATGGCCTCTAGTGTTTCTTGAAACATGCTCTCACCAACAGAGTAAGCACTTATGTTATTTAGTCCAGGGACAGAAATGTACCAAATTAACGCTGAAGCTTGCATTTAAAGTGGGTCTGTCACTTTGTAACAGCTAGGTACTGACGAGTTTTCAAAATCATCTATATTTCTGCTGGCCATGTTAATTTTTAAATAGTACTTTATCAGATAGTAATCATTATTTGACAGTTAATGCAAATTAGTACACGCCTAACAGATACTAACAAATGTCACACTGCTATCCATCCCAACTGTTACCACTCCATGCCGGCTAGATACTAGGTCACTTGTAAAAAATAAAGTTAGATATGGCAAAAAAAAAAAAAAAAAAAGGCTAACACAAATATAGGTCAATTTATCTAAAGTTTGTTAGTGCTTCTGACTGCATAAATACACACACTTACCTCAGCTTTAGTGAATGAGATGTTCTTAGTCCTACTGCTTTATTTTAACAATAGTTTGACCCTATAATATGATTCTCTATCCTGGACACTCCTGGCTTTTACGTTCTTGTGTAAGTCTCTTTTCTCCGTAGGCACTTCGATGTATCTCTTTCCTCTAGATCTCTTTTGTATTTTGCTTTGTCCGTGTCTGAATCTCCCTCTTGTGTGACTACCTCTGTCTCTGTGTTCAGTCTGTGTGTGTCTCTATATTGCATTTCAATTTATAGTAGGCAGGGATGGGAGGCCACTCTGTATTGATTCACTAGCTAAGCATGTGGGAGTGATGAGAGGCAGACTGGGGTTTGAAGTGATTTTAAATGCTATGCGGGGAAAGAGAGAAACCAGAAAATCAAATACAAACATTAATTCCAGATGTGTATGGGGGTGTGGGAATCTCTTAATACATGCTGGTCCCTATGATCTCCAGATGTGCACACAGAATGTGTATAAAAAACTGAGAGAAAACAAGAGCTGTCAAGGGGATTTCTTTCCACAAAAGACAAATATTTCCAGGGTAACAAATTAGAACAGGACATGCTGAGGCTTTTGTCCAAGATGAAAATGTATTTTTAACTTTTGTGCTTAAGCTGACTAGTTTATAGATATACTGAGCAGTGTGAATGTGTGCGTGTGGGTGTCAGAGTGTGCACACATCCGGTGTATCTGGTCATAAAATGAGCACAATGCGTATCCTGTGTACTTGTGCATATACTGAGCAGTAGGTGCTTGTGTGTACACGTGCACCTGTAACGAAGCAGTGTGTGTCTTTTTATATTCTGCACATCTGTTCATATACGGAGCATTGTCTGTGTCTGTGCCCTCATCTAGAGAACTTTGGCTTGTGCAGTATGTGTTTGTAAATCATGTGTACATGTGCATATACTGATATGCGTGTTTGTGTGTGTGCTCCCTGTCAGTGGTGTTGCTGGGGGTGGGGACATTTGCCCCCCGTCTTCATAACATCTGTCACCCTTGATGCTCCTCTGCAACGGGCAGTTGGCCAGTCATTTTCTTCAGTGTAAGGCCAGCATGTAGAATGCCTCCTACCTGTATTGCAAAAAAGTATGAAACCAATCACATGGACCACACATATTGAAATAGTAACGTAATGAGTAAATTGATGTGGAAACAATGATTCAGCTCTGTGTGATTAACAATACAGGCAATAGTAGGCCCGAGATCTTCTTATATGTTTCCTTGCTATAATTAAGTTGCTGTCTGTCTCCCTGCTCTCATTTAAACAGAGGAAAGTGGGGACAGAAGATCAACCAACCTTTGTCAGATCTAACATTGCATGATGGAACTTTTCAGACTGGGTCAGAAAGCAAAGTTAAACCTTTGAATTGCAAGGCGTGACTAATGCATGAGTGTTGCTCACCCCTGGCACTCAAACCTGCAACACTGGTGTGGGCAGAGGCTCTATGATCTACTTTTTCTTTATGCCTCTGTTTAACTGAGAGCAAGGAGTCAGAGAGCAAATTACAACGTTATTGTCAGGTCCGAAATTTACATGTTGCTTTACCTGCGGCCTGATCTAGTGTTACAGGCCTGCTCTTGTGATCACCAGATCTCCTTTATAGTGCCAGCTCTTCCATGCAGTAGTGCTTGCTCAAAACTTCCTGTTTTGCTTTGTGCAGTGTTTGCTGTTTTCTCTTGCTCTCCAGTGCTAGACCTGGACTGTTCCTGACCATGCTTTTGTTTGCTGCTTGTTCCTGTATTGATCCACTGTTGCTGAACCAGTCTGGCAACACCATTGTTTGCCACTTGTTCCTGTACTGATCCACTGTTGCTGAACCACTCCTGTTACTTGTGGCCTGATCTAGTCCAGCTTTTGTGATCACCTGGTCTCCTTTATAGAGCTCTTCCTTGAAGTGATGCTTGCTCAAAGTTTCCTGTCTTCCCTTGTCCAGTGTCCTGCTTTCTACTTTTAGACCTGGCCTATTCATGACCATACTTTTGTTTGCTGCTTGTTCTTGTATTGATCCACTGTTGTTCAACTAGTCCTGTTCCTGACTATGCTATTGTTTGCTGCTTGTTACTACATTGATCTGTTGTTTCTGAACCAGTTCTGTTCCTGACCACGCTATCCCTATATGCCTGTTCCTGCTCTGATCTGCAGTTACTGTTTGTGCTGCCTGCTGCTGTTGGAACAGACCGGTGACTGTCTGTCTCTGTTTGACACTGCTTGTTCAAGCAAGACATTATTGTTCCTGGTGTGCTGTACCCATAATCTTGTTGCCCTACCTCTCAGCTTCTGCTGTACACTTAGGTATTGTGGACCACTGTACCTTTAAGCTTTTGCGGAGCGGAGTCTTGTTCAGGTGGGTTCCAAGCTGTGTAACTCTGTCATAACTGAGTTACCAAAGTATAAAGTTAGAGGGTGACGACGACAGAGTACGATACCATTGCTGTGGCCTAGGTCGTAGGTAAAGTTATCAACCACAAGGTCGGATGTCCAACTAGAACTGAGCTTGGGCCAAGACCAGGATGGGTTGAATGGGAGATTGGGAGAAAGGGAGCTCAGTACAAGAGGAAAGGTGAAGGATCCCTGGATGCAGATCAGATGAAGTGTCTGCTGACAGGACACAGTTAATTCTGATGATAAGTTGAAATGAATGATGACACAAATGCATTACAAACTGCAGATGAGATGAATAGACTGCTGGCAGAAGATTAGACTTGCTAGTAGAGGCACAGGTCATACTAATCAGATGAAATGGCTACTGGAAACACAGGCAAGTCTGCTGATCAGATAAAACTGTGAACACAATAAGTTGTTAGTTCTGGTATAAGATTTGCTGTTGAATTTGTAAGTGCAGTGTTTATACCTTTAGTAAGTGTAATTCCCAGCATTGGTATCTGATGACACAGGTAAAGGGGGAGTAAGGTTAGGGCAGTGATAGTGAGTGTTTCAGTCTCAGTGATGCCCCTATGTTACAGCATTTTTTTAAATACTTAAAGTAACAAACCTTACCCCTTTGAATCCAGAGGGATGAACAACACATTACTCTGCAATGTGTTGCTCACCATTCTTGAACTTAAAGGGTCAAAATTATTGTGAGCGCTGTTAACGTCCAAACTAGGTAAAAATAAAGCCTGAACACTCAGATAACTGTGGAAAAGTGACACAACTCATTAAAAGGCTGCATAGCCCACTTCCACTTCATGTGAGGAATCACATGACAACAGACCTTTCACATCTGAGTTCCAGTGAGCCTCTCAATCTTCCAGTACAAGATACAATGCACCTAAACCTACGTGAAAAACTTTAGTTAACTGAAAATGTGCAATGTATATGCATTCAAGTACACATTCAGGATTTCTAGAAAGAGATTTCCAAAAATGTTAAAGGGATAGTAATGTTTCACAATAAAAGCAGCTCCAAGAAGTCTACGTAGAATTTGGGCCATGGAGAGTGTTATTTCAATACTGTCAGAGTTGTAGTTCAAGAGTAATTGAATAGTAAAGTATCCCCCTCCCGCCGCTTTTACTGATGTAATACTGCTCACTTCAGAGCAACAAGGCTGTCCAGAGGAATTTTTGAGAGGGACAATCTTCAGCGAGTTGTAACAAAAAAAGAGAAGAAGGTGCTTCCGGTGCAATAACGTCTTAAAGGGAAATATATTCACCAACCCCTCACCATGATAGGAAATATACTTACAGGGAGAGTGGTCAGAGCGACATTTATATGTCCACTGACTTGTGCGCTTAGAGGAAGATCTTTAAACACTGTCCCCAAAAAACAGTGTCAAACAAAGGGAATCGTTTGCTGGACTCAGGGCGGCTCCTCACTTCAACCCAAAGGTAGTCAATACGTGGAAAGGAGAACAGAACAGGAGGGTGCCCAATAGTGCCCGTTATCTCACCTTTATCATCAAATATAAATGTAAAAATGGTACTCACAAGTGGAGCTGATACTCAAGTGTTTATACCCATTAGTAACCCAATTCACATGCCCGCCTCTGCTCGGGTGCTCTCTTTGGAAGAAAAGATCCAAAAAACGATGCTGTAGTCGAGGTTGAAAAAGATCTTTAATATACTCAGTCTCAGTTAACAATAATAGTTGCAAAGAAAAAGCAACAACATAACAAACATGTAATTAAAAACCAACAGATTGGTTCTGCATAACGTTTTGTAGCTCCCTAGCTACTTTTTCAAATGCAGTGTACCTACTATCTCAAAATCTAAAACCCTTTTAGATTTTGAGATAGTAGGTACACTGCATTTGAAAAAGTAGCTAGGGAGCTACAAAACACTATGCAGAACCAATCTGTTGGTTTTTAATTATATGTTTGTTATTTTGTTGCTTTTTCTTTGCAACTTTTATTGTTAACTGAGACAGAGTATATTAAAGATCTTTTTCAGTGTCGACTACAGCACCATTTTTTGGATCCTTTCCTCCAAAGAGAGTGCTCGAGCAGAGGCAGGTATATATCTCTGCATGTGAATTGGGATACTTATGGGTATAAGCCCTTGAGTAACAGCTCCACTTGCGAGCATCATTTTTAAATTTATATTTGATGTTAAAGTTGGGATAACAGTCACTATTGGGCGCCCTCCTGTTCTGTTCTCTTTTCCAATCTTCAGTGAGTATAAAGGGGAACATTCGCATTACACAAACTTGTGTCAATTGGCTTTCATTAGTAAAACGAAGTTAGCAATGTTTGTTTGTTTTTTAATCTTACTTACCTAGTATTGAAGATATTAAGACTTATAATCGGGCACTTTCGTGTTGTGCAGCACACAGTATGTGCAGCACAACGCTGCAGGACTTCCCACCTCCCTCCCAGCTGCCCCAGGAAGTGTTTGAGAGCGCTCCCTGGGGCAGCTGGGAGGGAGGTGGGAAGTTCTGCGGAATTGTGCCACACAAAGCGGAAGTGCTCGATTATAAGTCTTAAAATCTTCAATACTAGGTAAGTAAGATTTAAAAAAAAAAAAAAAAAAACACCTCTAGCTTAATTTTACTAATTAAAGCCAATGGACACAAGTTTGTGTAATGTGAATATTCCCCTATAAGGAAAAACCTGAAAAACCTGTCAAGGAGGGCAGGGTTTTTCTTATGCTCACAGTAAGAAGATTGTCCCTTGCTGTGGTCTGGTCAAGAGACCATACTCTTGAACTACAACTCTGACAGTATTGAAATAATACACTCCATGGCCCAAGTACTATTAAGATTAAACAGAGCTGCTGTTTTTGTAAAATATTACTATCCCTTTAAGGAAATGTGTAATAGCATTAAAAAGATTGTGTTTGTGTAATCTTGCATCCATAAGCATATCTTAGGTTTCTGGTTCTATTAAGGAATGAGTGCAACCCCTAGGAGGAACAGTTAATGGAAATAAGGCAAGGGCAGGAGCTGTGTGGAGAAAGCACTTTGCATTAAGCTTTGCTGAAGACATCAACAAATTCTAGATATTGTACAGGAAATCTGGAATCTTATTCATTGGTAACAGGAGACAGAAATTGTGGCAAAAATTGCTCCAGGCTTTGACTTGTCAGAGGGTTAATGGTATTGTTATGGCATTGAAGCCAAGAAAATCCCAGGATATTTGGAGAAGAGGGTGTCTGGACAACCTCCTCCACCTGTCCAAAAAAGCACAGCTATGATTAATGACTATTCGCTCTGTCTGCAGCAATCCCATGGTCTATGCTTATTATTTCACTTCAGTACCTGTTATAACCATTTTTGCTTACCCCTCTGCCACTCAAAGGAGTATAGGCAAGTCATTTTGGAAAAAAATGTAAGAAAAATCAAAGGTGTAGTTTTGTACTTCTAACATCCTTACAGTATATCATCTCATACCAGTGGGGTGTCAATTGTCTCCTAAAAGCATGAATTGATATGAAAGTGTGCACTACCTGTTGAGTATTTGGAGTGACTACTGTTGGCAAAATGTGAATGTGCTAGGATGATTATATAATATTTACAAATAGAAGAAGAAGAAACTCCTATATCAGCGCTAAACCCCACTCCCTGAAGACTCAAGGTATAAATTGCTATAATAAGTGATATGTTAAAAGAACTCAATACTAGAATACAATCAGAAAAATTAAATGAACACCTTTTTTGAAAAATAATTAAAAAACAGACAAATTAAAAGAAATAAGCCTCTCTTGTCTCATATATTATCTATAGTTTAAGAATCCGAGAGTAACCATCTCATTCTTAATACTATTATTAGATATTCAGAAAGAGTATATTTCTAGAACCCTGGTATAAGGATTTTGTAGTTGAGTGAAGCAGGGTATTGGTTTCGGCATCGGAACAGTTTGCATAAGTACAACTTTAGTACGTTTGAAGGGGTGGAAATGTTAAAAAAAAAAAAAAGAAACATCTGTGCTCCCCAGGATTTGGCTAGAAAGTCAAATTATCACTCATTTGAAGCAGCAGGATACCTACTTTCTAGAATTATATAGTTTTATAAAGTTATTCAGCTGTTTTAGGGTAGTTTTACCATGTAACCACATGGAATGTGCATTTTAGTTCATAAAGTTGAAAACACCTTTTTGCACTTCTGGTAAATAGGGCTCTGCGCAGGTCATGCATGTAGGTAAAACTATAAATATGTGGTATTTTTGCACTTGGGGGATTCAGGAATTTTTCATATAAATGAAATTTTAACAATAAACATAAATGTTTTTGCTATATAGAGTGTGATTTTAGCAAAATAAGTAATATTTAACGTTTTTACAATTATGTCATCATACCTTGTTGCGCAATGCAAAATTTACTTAATGTCAGGAACCATTCAAAAGATGAATTAATTCTGAAAAAAATTATATACATAGTTTTTATATGTAATTATAAAGTTAACAATGACAATCTTATCTAAACAGATGGATAGCAAAAATGCTGAAAATGTGTTTAGATTGAAGGGTACAGAAAATTCCCCAAGTCCCTTGCTCACAAAGGGTTAAATAAAGCATGGCCAATATAAATATTCATGATTTTGAAAGCCCTTTAGAAATCACCCAGTTCATTATAAAGTGTTAGTTCCACTTTAACCATCCAATGATCAACTGAAACTTATGGTATTAGCGCAATAAAACGTGAGCTCCCATTACTACTTACAATTTTTTTCATATTTTGCTCTATATATAGTTACACACATTTCTGTAGTTCAACCACTACTGAAGCTGAAAGAATCCCCCTCCTGCCTGCCTCCCATTGAATGTGGAATCCGGTTGCGGAACAAACTTTAGTCATTAAAGGGATAGTAATACTTTCGATAAACATTCTTTAATATCATTCCTCTTAACCCCTTAATGACCGGGGAATCCAGATGTGGACGCGACTGAAAGTCCACGGATCAATTTTTTTTTATTGCTCCGTTGCGTTCCAGACTCCCCGAACGGCGTGCAGCCATTCTATGACCGTCAAGGGTCGTTAAGGGGTTAAATAAATAAAAGAATCCAAGTTTTTTTTTTTTTTTTTTAAGTTGTATACTTTGGGAGCAATAACCTTGCAAAGTTCCCCCCTCCCACCCCTTTTATTGATGTCAGCACTGAAGCTGAAAAACTTGTATTCTTGTCAGCAGACTGGGTGGCTCTTCTGCAGAGCTGAAACAACATTGTACAGAAAGAGAACCTTCATGCAAAACAGTTTACAAAGTTTGGCTATTTTAAGGCAGACACACTTTGTAGACTGTTGGCTTGAAGATTCTCTTTCTATACAATGTTGTTTCGGCTTTGCAGAAGAGCAGTCCAGTCTGTTGACCAGAATACAAGTTTGTCAGCTAGAGCGCTGACATAAATAAAAGGGGCGGGAGGGGGGAACCTTCATACCTCCCAAGTGTCCCTCTTTAAGACCAAAATCCCTCTGTCCCTCTTTCCCATCCAGGTGTCAAGACTGTGTGGTGTGTATATAAGTGTATCAAATTGCTCTACAGCAATAAAACTCACAGTAGTGTTTGTATAAATGTCAGTATAAGTGTTTATAAATTAGTCTGTGTAAATAAAATACTTTGGTCTTGTTCTAAATCATTTATTAGGTTACACAAGGAGGTGTCAATAGGTCATGAAATAGCCTAAAAATTCTCAGTAATGCCCCACCCACCAGCCACGCCCCCAGCAACACCCCCTAAAACACAAGTGTCCCTCTTTGGCAATTTGAAATATTGGGAGGTATGAACTCTGCAAAGATATTATAACAACTTATAAAAAAAAAAAACACTTGGATCCTATGATTCATTTATGAAGGATACTTAAGAATGTTTATGGAAAGTATTATTATCCCTTTAAAGTGTTAGTAATGTCTAAAAAAAAGTTTTTTTGCATTTAGAAGAGCTTAAAAAGCTGAGCTAAATGCAGAAAAACGTATCTCTCAAACCACTATGGTTTAAGAGATACAGGCATTTAAAGTTTGATTTCTCCTACTGACAGCTGTAAAGCTGTCAGCAGGAGATCTGTGTCGGTCGACACGGAGGCGCTTGAGAAGTGCCGAGATCTCGTTACTTACACGGAATCCCTTCGTTGGAATGGTCTAAAACATGTGCCTAGTGTTCGGGCACACATTTTAGACCATTCCAATGAAGGGATTCCCTGTAAGTAACAAGATCTCAGCACTTCCCAGCTTTTTACTCTCTTCTGAATGCAAAAAAGTTTTTTTAGACATTACTAACACTTTAAGTATAATGAAGACGGTGCTCCCCTTGACAGAGGGAAGGATTTTGCTCATGCTTAAAGGGGAACTACCACCCCGCAATAACTTAAGCTTCACTGATTGCTCATCTGGCGACTAGCTGCTTAGTAGCGCTAGTCGCCAGAAATATTACCCGGTTCAGCAGATATCTGCGTTTTACCGATGGTGACAGGAGCAGGAAGCACGGACGTCTCTTCACAGTGACGTCCGTGCGCCTGCGCTGTCAGTCCCTTTTGCACCGTGCGGTGCAAAAGGGACTGACAGCGCAGGTGCACGGACGTCACTGTGAAGAGACGTCCGTTCTTCCTGCTCCTGTCACCATCGGTAAAACGCAGATATCTGCTGAACCGGGTAATATTTCTGGCGACTAGCGCTACTAAGCAGCTAGTCGCCAGATGAGCAATCAGTGAAGCTTAAGTTATTGCGGGGTGGTAGTTCCCCTTTAACTTTCCCTTGACTGGCTCCATCCAGACCTGCATGAGAGGATCAGTGAGGTGGCCAGAAGGGGGCTTATTTTAGCTTCAATAGCAATTGAACTACAAAAATGTTAGTAACTATGTATACAGCAAAATGTTTACAAAATTGTAAGTAATAATCGGAGCTCAAGTTTTATTGCGCTATTACTATCCCTTTATGTCGTAGTCGTTAGTAAGAACAGCTGAAGGACTGCTGGTTGCCAATTCCTGAGCTATTTACAGGTAGCTACAAAGTATTTTAGATGCGGAATTACATTAACTCATATTCTACGTAATGTTATTGTATGTTTCATTATTTGTAAACCCCTAACTGGAAATAGTGGGTTTATTATAGTTCCTTTGCTCATAATTGTAAACCCCTAAAAACGTGGCTGTTCTTTTAGTGTCAATTCCAGTGCCCGTTTGTTACGAGCACAATTATGTGAATTTACTTTTACTGCTACCACAACGTTTTAGAGAACTCCCAATTTTAGAGCGTGTGTGTCAGTGACACTCCAGAATCTGCGCAGGCATTAACTGTCTTTTTGTATAGACTGGCACGATCACACCTAATAGCTTCGCCAAATAAAAATAATACACCTCTGGTTACCTGCATGCAAGCCACATAAAGTGCCAATCTGATACGCACTGTTATGATCCATCTAAAATACAAGCCCCCCACACTCTCTTCTTGATTGGCTTTCTGACTTGCAAGCCCCATTCCACTGCATTCTGGGAGTTGTAGTGATGCGGTCTTCGCAATGCTGTACAGTTTACAGACTGAAGAACCACAATTCCCAGGTGCTGTAAGAGAACGTTTGACACACAAACATCCTCACTTCCTCATCCTTCTGAAAGGTCGGAGTAAAGTATTGGTTTATTTGTTTTGCAACCCAAGTGTTGAAGCAAAAAGTTACCGCGGCTTGGTCTGCTTGTTGGATTGGTTGTTAGAGCTGAGCACTGGAACTCATGTAGTGCTGGAGGCAAGTGGTTGTTTGCCATTTAAACACTGGGGTGAGGATGTATGTGTGTGTGTTTAACCCCTTGAGGACCAAAGAGACGTGCAACACGTCCCTTCACATATGTGTTGCACACCCATTGGTCCTCAGAGGGTTAACACTTGTGGGTATGGAGGTAGGCAGGTACATGTTAATACATTCAGTGCTGAAAGTGGACATTTAACAAGAGATACCAGGTTCTCTTAGTTTGATAGAAAATGATGTATTTGATTCAATATGTATTTGTGTGTTTATATATATATTTTGTACTGGGAATAAGCTGTCTTCTTACCAAGGTTCATAAACAGGTTGTGGCTTTTCTTTATGGAAAATCTCATTTACTGTGGGTGCGATGGAAGTCAAGACAAGCAGATACAAAAATAAAATATATAAATACATATACTAGACTGCTGCATGGATGACTCTTCATTAGGTAATCAAACACCATTTATTCCTGTATAATTTCCTTGGTGTGCTAGAGATAGGCAAATGTGTTTTAACCAGTGCAGTGCTAGAGATAAGTAGGTGTGTGTGATTAGAAGGCATTAACACCTGATACTAAGCCGCCACTACTACAATGGCCATAAAATCATAAACTGACTTTATGAATTTTTTTGTCTTGCAGTTTAACTTAACATTTTGAGTGCCAGAGAGGTATCCATGGCAATGCATTCGATACCCGTCTGGCACTCAAAGGTCTAAGATAAAACATCCTGAGTCAGACCTAGATGTCATGTGGATGGAGGTAGAGATGACAGTTGCTGGCAGTTTTTTCAGACGTGAAGCAGGCAGACTACATAAGCCTGCTTAACTTTTCAAGGACCAGAGGGGTGTACAACACATTGCAAAGAAATTAGAATTTTCTCGCCACAGTTGTAACCAGTGTAGTTCTAGAAACATATTTTGATGACCGATAAGAATCAACTGTCCCATGTCCCATTTTCCTATCTAACTAAGATATGCAGTCTTACATAATTTTCAGTATAGACTTATGTCTATCCCAGGCATCTAGCCCCCTCTACTCATATGGCCCACATCAGCATTAATCATTATTATGGTAATGCAGCTGTTACATTTCCTCCTTTTATAGCACTCCTTAACAATTAAATTCCCAGTAGGCTGTCTTCCTCACCATCACTGAGTAACCTTGTTCCAAATTGTGATACTTATTAACTCTGTGTCAAAGGTGTGTGCAACACACCATCCTCTGGTACTCAAAGGGTTTAGCACCGCCATTAACCCCAAGTCCATCTGTAATAAAGATAGAGCTCTCGGTGTACAGGCTACCTTGCTTTAGTTTAATTTCTCATTAGACATGGAGTTCCAGCTGTCCCCACATACTCCACCAATGCGCACTGACATCATCACTACTGGAATCATTCAGTGCACAATGGAGGAACACTTGGGCAGCTGGAGATCCCTGTCTATCAAGAATAAAACTAAAGAAGCTGAGCCTATACACAAGGTATGCTGTTGTAATTACTGATGGATTTGCAGTTAACGGTGTTGCTTAAAGGGTTAGTAATACTTAAAATGTAAAAACAAATATGTTGTTGGGTTTATCCCCCTAAGTAAAACAAGGGTACTCCCACAGCTGAAAGGTGTTTTATTCAAAAGTCATTACAGCTCAAAGTTGAATTTTTTAGGTGCAATATCACAGTGGCCTGAAATTGTACAGTGACTCTGTTGCTACACCATCCTATGGAGATTTATGGTCCCGGGGCCAGAGCTGTCCATAGGATGGTGCAGCAACAGCGCCACTGTACAATTTCAGGCCACTGTGATATTGCACCTAAAATTTTCTAATTTGAGCTGCAATAACTTTTGAATAAAACACATTTCAGCAGTGGGAGTACTCCTGTTTTACTCACGGAGATAAACCCTACAACATATTTTTGTTTTACGTTTTAAGTATTACTATCCCTTTAACAGTTTGAGTGCCAGTGGGTGGGTGCAATGCACACCCAGTTGACACTCACAGGGTTAATAAGGATTACGATTTGTGTAGCTGAAGGAGACCACAGAACAGTGTTATTGCACAGATAATGGGGGGTTACCAGTATGCAATTACTGGTGTTTTTAACCCTTTGTATGCAAGAGGGTGGCACAATGCTCTGAAGCAGCTGTGGCATTAATGGAGATATGAGCTGCATATCTGAAAGTGAATTTGGGATTACAATCTGATACCCTAGTCCTAGTCCACTGTCCACTAATAGCCACTGAGCCTCCTATACACTGTCTGGTACCCCAGCCTTGTTCCACTGTCCACTTATAGTCACAGAAACATACATTCACTGTCTTCCACCCTAGTCTTGCTCTGCTGTCCACTAGTAGCCACTGAACCACCCATACACTGTCTGGTAGCCCTGCTTTGTTCCGCCACCTCCTTGTAGTCACAAAAAGGCGCACACACAGTCTGCCACACCTGTCTTGTTCCACTGGCCACTGGTATGTGAAGATGACAGGAAGGGAGAGCTCAACAGACCCGCAGATGAAAAAAGCAGTCATTCAATATCCATGGCTAAAATTAAAAAAATTATTGTAAACTAATTAAAACTGGTACCATATAGATAACGTTAGAAAATGAGGTTTCTAAATAAACACAATATACCTTACGTGTTTCGTGAGAGTCTCACGTAATCATAAGCAGTGACACTGTCACGAATCGCGTAAGGCAGATTTTGTTTATTTAGAAACCTTATTTTCTAATGTTATCTGTATGGTGTAAGTTTTAATTTGTTTACAATAAATTTTTGAATTTTATCCATGGATATTGAATGACTGATTGCTTTGTCCGTCTGCAGGTCTGTTGAGCTCCCCCTTCCTGTTCTTTTCACGTTTGCCAAGGTCATAAGGGGCTGCCCTGGATCTGCAAAAGCCATTTGGCCACCTGAGTTTTGCTTCATATTACCTACGTTTTTGTGAATCTTTGAGCGTCACAATAAATGTTTTTACGCTACTCACTGTCCAGTAGTAGCCACTTATCCATTCATACACTGTCTACTACCATAGTCTTGTTCCACTGTCCACTGGTAGCCACCGAACCACCCATACACTGTCTGACACACTAGCCCTTGTTCCACTCTCCACTGGTAGTCGCAGAACCACACATTCACTGTCTACCATCCCAGCCTTGTTCCACTGTCCACTGGTAGCCATTGAACTACCTATATGCTGTCTGCCACCCCAGCCTTGTCCTGCTGTCCACTGGTAGCCACTGAACCACCCATACACTGTCTGGTACCCAGCCTTGTTCCGCTGTCTACTTGTAGTCACAGAAATGTGCACGCACACACACACACACACAATTTGCCACACCAGTCTTGTTCCACTGTCCACTGGTAGCCACCGAACCACACATACACTATCTGGTACCCCAGCCTTGTTCCACTGATCATTGATAGTCACAGAACCACATATACACTGTCTGACACTTCAGCCTTGGTCCACTGTCTACTGCAGGCAGACATAGAGATGCATAAGATGCATGTACAGACAGATGCAAGCGTGCCACACAGAGAGAGACACAGGCACACGATGCACGCAGACAGATACACAAACACAGAAAAATGTACATGCATACACAATCCTATACACACACACTGAATTATCAGTATCTTCCTGCCAAGGTCCCAAACTTGAATTCTGACAGAAAGTAAATGTTGCAGCCGTATTTGAAGGAAATGTCCTTTGTCTATATTTGAGTTTGACGTGCCTGTCTTACAGTATGAATCCCTGTCTCCTCTTCTGAGAAGTTGTTCCATTAATCTACTACCACTTCAATAAAGTAATATTTATGCACACTATTTCTGAATTTTCCACCCTCTAATTTTAGATCATGACTCCTGGTTCTAGTATTCTTTTTTCTGAATAATGTTTCCTTCCTAAATTATATAAAATGCCTTAAAGTGGAACTAACAACTTATAATAACTTGGGTCAGACCAAATATTGATTTGACCAGGCATACCAGCAGCCTCAGCAGTCAAAGCTGCCACCATAAGCACTGCAACCCAATATCATAGTATATGCATTGCACCCCAGCATCATAGCATAAACACACACATCAACACCAAGCATAGCGCGCTCACACACTGCATCCCAACATCATAGCACAGACATAGTGCATAGCACAACACAAACACACGCTGCACCCAAACGCATAACAAAAATGCCTTCAAAATGTAAGAAAGTCTTACACAGCACCAGACCCTCACTTTTATTAATACTCTCACAAAATCAGCAAGCAAATTTAACAACAAAAGGGCAATCTAATAGTGCGACCTGATCTGTTCGTTAGAAATGTATCAACAGATCATTATGCCGTTAAAAACGTATTGTTTTAGAATCACACACACTTACACCCACAATCAGTTATTTAGTTACCCTTATTGAATGTGAGAGCGTGTATGTAAAGAACTGAAAGATGTAACTGAGATAACTGCTCTGAAGAATACTAGTAACTACTGATCTATAGCATATATTCAATAGTGCCAGCAGGATTTGCTAAACTGGGTCCGTCTACTCTGTAATACAATTCATCCTGACTATAACGATCCAGTATTCACAGAGTGAGGTGACCGCCATATCCGATTAAGCCTTGAATGTAACTCACACAACTCAGTCTAGATAGTTACACTGATTGCCCTGCCTATCTATCGTAAGGAGAGTAAGAAATGGCCGCAAAAGTTGATCATCCGAAATGCGAGTCACTTGCTTACTGTATGCCCCAACGGTTAAGTCCACAAAAATAACTGGGTAAAGGACACCGCTGGGTGAATGATCTATACAGGCCAAAAAACTAGAAATATAGCATAATGATATTTTAGAGCAATTCCAAATCACTAGGACTGCACATTAGCTGACACACATGTTATGTGGTCAGTAACCCTGATGATCGTTTCACCTCATGTCGACACTTTGAGAATTTTTAATATAAGCATCTCCCTATCCTGGTAAGACATTAATTTGGGGCTTCAGAAGGGGAGATAATATGAGAAATCACCCTGGAAAAGCATTGAAGACCCTACCAGATATTCCTCAAAACAAAAAAGGCAGTGTTGATATGACAGCCAATAACTTGGGTTCTACAAGCTTTAGAGGACAGAGAAAAAAAGACAACGGAGGGGAAGGAGTCTCCCCTATACTGTCTGAATTTAGTTTGACTCATTCTCTGTCCTATAAACTGAACTGGGAGGAGCTAATCCATCTGGTGAATGACAGTATGGGTGTACAGAGGTGGAAAAAAGTGTAAAGTAAAATGACTTATACTCTTTATTATCTATTCAAAGGATATGTAAATAGTACAATTTCAACTTATCCTCTGACTTTTGAATCTAAATACCATTTATACTTCTCCAGCCCTTGTCGCCATGTATTCGGAGACAATGCATAGTACAGAAAAAATCCAGAATCGGACTCCACAGATTATCTATCAGCTGACTGAGGAGGTGAGGAAGAAAATTATATTGGTGGTAAGGTAGCCTTTTGGAAGGAAGCATAATTTAAATGACAATGAAAAATGCGAAACACAGTGAACTCAGATGACCACAGAAGAAGTGTAAGGTTGTTGGTTCTGCACAGTTTAAATATTTACAGTCATTTGTTTGGGGTTCCATTTGCAAGAGTGTTAAAGACCTTAGTGCTGTCTTACCATTATGTGATCTTTTTTTAATCATGAAGACACAGGGAGGGAGAGCTCAACAGATCTTCCCAATGTCAAACAGTCAGTGCAATGTAGTTAAAACATATATCCTTTATTCAATGTTCCCATAAAACAAAGTCAATCATAAGATCCCTTCATGAAAAGAACGGTAGTCACAACATGAGGCACCTAACACGTTTCGTGAAATGGTCACTTAATATTAAATACTAGTATACGGGCCAAGGTCAGGGTGATGTTAACCCTTTGAGTGCCAGAGGGGTATGCAATGCATTGCTTTGCAATGCGTTGCGAACCCCTCTGGCACTCAAAGGGTTAAGAGGCCGGTTCTGCTGCCGATTCAGTCATGCACTGTAGAGATTGCCCGAAAGCAAAGAATGCTCCCAGCACAGAACTCTCAGCATTCTGTGCGTTCAGGCAGTCTCTACTGCGCATGACGGCTTCTGACAAACATTCTAGCGAATTATTATATAGGATGATTAAGTGAGCATTTCATGAAATGTATTATGTGCTTAGTGTTATGTTCTTTTCATGAATTGATCTTATGATTGACTTTGTTTTTATGGGAACATGGAATAAAGGATATATGTTTTAACTACATTGCACTGACTGTTTTGAGCTCTCCCTCACTGTGTCTTCATGTCTGCTGAAGTCTTTGCCGAGACTTGGGAGAAATCCAGGAACCGCCCCCCATCTGATTAGCGGGTGAGTGTGTTTTTCATTATATTAACATATTCAGTGCCAGGAGCAGCTCTTTGTATTTACCTGTTTATTATCCATTTCAAACTTTTTAATCAGTCACTGTTGACAGGAAAAGTGCTAGATGACTTGAGATTTATTAATGTACGAAAAGGGTGGTAGAGAACACTCTGGTAACTACAAGCCTATGGTCTATCCACTGATGTTGCAAAATTACTGAAAGCCCTTTTGCATATCTGAAATCTACAGGTGTGGAAGATCAGTGTCAGCAATGGATTCACTTTAGTAGAGTTTCTGTTTCTTAATTTGTAACTAAAATGTATCAACCAGGGTATGGCAGTAGATGTAGCTTGTGGATTTCCCTGTCCCACATAAAAAAGCTAATCCACAAGCTGCATTGCCTGGTTCTGTATTCAAAGGTAGTTGGCTGGCTAAGTATTAAAACTGGCATAAAAACAGATATCTGGCCACATTTATTAGAATATCATTATATTTCAAATCTGCACAATTAGGGGTCCTTGAAGATAGAATTTTAAGGCAAGACACAGAGGCTCCTAGCATGCATTCAAATTCTTCTTTAATACTTCAGCAGCAAATATTAACATTTTAACACAGAGAGAAAAAATGTACCAACACAGTAAGATAACCCCACCCCTTATACATTACTAGCCAATCACATTCCCATAAACTGTATAACTGTAATGTAAAGTCTTCCCATATCCTCTTTCTTTGCTGATCCCTTGGCAGATAAGTATATTATTGTGCAGTCTAATAAAATGTATGTGTGTTTCCTTTATATTTATTTTGTATACATTTTATTTTCTTGATATTTATTTTTGCTTTAATTATGTGTTTGGTTATATTTATTCAGTGTAAGTAAACAGTTTGTGTTTTTTCCATTTTTTAGTCTTTTTCTTTTATCTGTGAGGTGTTATACCTCTTCCTTTTAACTTCTGATACTTCGCTGATATTTTATTTGTATAATTTTGCCCCATTCGGTTCTTCTCAAGCAGCCTTCTTTCAGGCTGTTAGTTGTTTTCTGCTGCTGGCCGAATCTCGCACATGTGCAGATAAAGCCTGGCCTCTCTCACCCTTCCTTTTTTCTGCTTTGCCTCACGGCTCCGTTTTAGCGCCTGTTTATATATTTATTTTAATGCTGTTCACTTAAAGGGGAACTTTCACCCCTTAATAACTAAATCTCCCCTTACTGCTGACCTGGCGACTAGCTGCTTAGTAGCGCTAGTCGCCAGAAATCTTACCCCGTTCTCAAGATTTCGGCGTTTCAAAGGATCAGGAAGCACGGACGTCTCTTCACAGTGACGTCCGTGCGCCTGCGCTGTCAGTCCCTTGTCAGTCCCTTGTGCACCGTACGTAGCGCTACTAAGCAGCTAGTCGCCAGGTCAGCAGTAAGGGGAGATTTAGTTATTAAGGGGTGAAAGTTCCCCTTTAATAAAGCTCTATATCAAATTCCCTTTGTTTATTTTACTCTGTTTTCCTGTTTTTGTAGCGTTCTGGTTTTTCTGTCATAAACGGTGGCCGTTTTATTTAAGGGCAATGCCCTGAGTGTCTGTTCTTCATGTGCCCAAGTTACAGCTGTTTCTGAATATTTTTACTTCTCTTATCCACATTTAACTTCTATTTAATACAGTATTATTAATGTACCCATTTGGGATTATTGTCCCACAGTCTGTATTATTTATATATATTTTAACCCCTTAACAACCCATGGCTTACATGTATGTCATGGGGTGTAGGTCCCTAAAGGACCAAGGACGTACATGTACATCACGGAACTCAGGGCTACCCGCATGGCTGCACGCCATTCGGGGAGCCCTGAATTGGACCCCACAAAAATAAATAAATAAATGGTCCGTGGTCCTTAAGTGCCTGTCAGTCCTTAAGGGGTTAAAGAATATTTTATATATATTTATTTCATTTTCACTTTACTATCATTTTCTGATTCACAAGAAGCAATAGCATTAGCAGCTAAGTCTAATGATGATCACATTCAAAGCTTGGTGGATCAAACTGTTAATAAATGTGTTTCTAATGCTCTTGCTTCGTGCATGAACCAAATGACTGAGACATTGGCAAAATTTATTGCGGATGTTTTCAACCAAAATAAAATGAGTAAACCTTCTCAGATGACTTTAATACCCCAGTCTATTGGCAATAAAAATGTGTCTCTCTCTTCTCTTGAGAGACTAAATCAGGATGAAAATGGGGTAAAAGAGAAAGGAAAATGAAGCACTGTTCCTCAGAAAGAGAAACAGCACATTCCCACAAAGATAAAACTAGTAAGACTAGTGCGAAATCATGTAGATCAAATCCACATAAAAGAACCTCAGCTCGAGAGGGTGACAACATCAGACTGTTAGTAAAAGCATCTGCCTTATCTATTACATCACAACGTGCATTATGGATAAAATCATGGGAATCATCCAAAAACTGTCTATTCTCCCTACCCTTCACTGGTTCTAAATTATTTGGGGACCAGCTTGAGGAAATTATTAAAAGATCATCCAGAGGATAAAGCCCTTTTCTTCCTCAAGGGGAAAAGCCCAGGAGTCCGACTACTACTAGATCTGGTCAGTATCACAGGCTGTCCTTTCTGGAAGCCACAAGGTACCATCCAGGGAGAAGCTTTGACCAAAAGAGAAGAGGTACAGGCCAAGGTCAGAGGGCTGGAGATCGAAAAGATTTCCAGTGAAAGGGACAGTTTCAGCAATGAAGGCAGTGCTACCCCTTCCCCTTCTCCAGGAGGGGGCAGACTGGGGGAGTTCCATCAAGCCTGGGATCATCTACACCAAGATACCTGGGTGCTGGGTGTCATTAGGGGATATGCATTAGAATTTCAAAATGTCCCATTGAATTACTGCTTCATCAGATCAATCCTCAGGAAGAGAATCACAACTTCAGAGGTTCACGGGCTTCTATTCCACACTCTTTCCTGTTTTGAAACCTTCAGGAGAACTACGCCTCATTCTGGACCTAAAAAGTTTAAACACCATCTTGACAAACAGGCGTTTCAAGAAGGAAACTGTCTCATCAACTTTGAAGCTGATTCCTCCAAATGCATACTTTACCAGACTGGATCTACAGGATCCATACCATCACACCTTTGTCAGGCAAAGTCACCACAAATACCTCCGATTCTATTTCCTAGGAACTCATTACCACTACAGGGTACTCTCATTTGGCCTGGCAAAGGCTCCAAGGGCCTTCACCAAGGTGTTGGCATTGGCCATAGCGGAATTGCAACAGCTGCATCAAATCCGGGTAAACACCTACCTGGACAACATTGTAGGCATCGGCTCGTCAAGGGAACAATCAGCATTCAGCACCCTTAAATGAGGAATGTTTCTATCCAATCTGGGTTGGGTGATAAATTTGAAGAAAAGCTTCCTCATCCCTTCCCAGTCCCTGACATTTTTGAGGATAGACTTCAACACCTCCCAAAGCAGTGGCTACTCTGTCACAGGACAGACGATGTTGCATCATACAAGCTGTGTCAAACTTCCTACACAAAGAAGTCCAGTCTCTAAAGAACTTCCAGAGACTTCTGGGTCATCTGTCTTCCTCATTTCAAATTCTCCCCAGGGCAAAGGTCCATGCTAGACTAACCCATCAGAACTTCATGTACTACAAACAAAATCCTCACAATCCCAATTTAAGGATTCCAGTATTCAGGGCCACGAGACAGGAATTGGTCTGGTGGACAAAATCACAGCACGTAGCAAAAGGAAAACCCCTGGTGGAACCAGAACGGGCCATCATTTATACAGATGCCAGCATTTCGGGCTGAGGAGGCATCTGGGAACACATCTCAGTCCAGGACACCTGGTCCAGCCGGGATAAACATGAAAGAGCTTCTAGCAGTCTGGAAAACACTCACTCACTTCAGCATTCCACTGCAGCAGAAATCGGTGCTGATACGGTCAGACAATGTGTCTTCTGTCCAATATCTCCTGAATCAAGGGGGCACCAAAAGCAGACAGTTAAACATCCTGGCCCTGAAGGTTCTTCACTGGGCGGAAAAGAATCTATCAGCATCCTTTCTATCAAGGCACCTAAATCGCCAAGCGGACTTCCTGAGTCGCCATGCATTAGATCCAGGGGAAAGGAGTCTAAACGATGAGATCTTCCATCTTGTGGATCAGTTTCTGGAAAATCCATCAGTGGATCTCATGGTAACATTAGACAACAGGAAATGCCACAAGTGCATATCCTGTTGGAAGGAACCTCAAGCCTTGGCACAAGATGCGCTGAAACTGACATAGGACTTCACCCTGGCATATGTCTTTCCCCCCTCTACCCCTCATACCAAAGGTAATACGCAAAATAAAAAAAAACAAAACATTCTCATCACCCCCGATTGGCTAAGAAAAGTGTGGTACACAGACCTACTTCAGTTATAGGTAAGAACACCAATAATCCTTCCAAATGTAAAGGACCTGCTCACTCAGGGTCCCATAACACACCCAAATCCAGGCTTCTTCAAGCTCAAGGCCTAGAGGCTGAGCGGGAATCCTTGAGGGAACATCTGAGGAAGTCATAGATATGATATTGCAAGGTAAAAAGCCCTCTACCACAAAAATCTATTATCGTATATGGGCTATATTCTACAAATGGTGCATTACTAATAAACTAGACCCCACATCCATTTCTCCCTCAAGAATCCTGGATTTTTTTACAAGCAGGGTTCAGGAAGGGGTTAAAATCTGCATCCCAGCCACATATTAGTTCTCAGCTAGTGGGGAAGCCATTTGATCAAACAATATCTTGCCTCTATTTCCAAAATAAAACCAACTATTCGTGACATTATTCCACCCTGAGACTTAAACATTGTACTACAACAATTAGCATCCAATCCATATTTTGAACCCTTGGAGTCTGTCTCTGTGAAGCATCTCGCTCTCAAGGTTTTGTTTCTCATGGCCATTACATCTGTAAAAAGAGTTAGTGAGTTATAGGCTCTGGTGTCAGTTCCACCTTTTTTTGGTTTTCCATCACGACAAGGTCGTCTTCAGACCAAAATTATCATTCACAATTTCATATGAACCAGGAAATTGTTTTACCATCTTTCTGCCCAAATCCTTTTTATGAGCTTGAAAAGAGACTTCATAATCTTATTCACTGTCTGCAAATTTATCTTGACAGAACTCAACTATCCAGAAAAACAGATAACTTATTTGTTCACTTTTGTGGCAAATTTAAAGGCACTTCAGCTTCCAAACCATCCATTTCAAGATGGATTCGGGACTGTATACATCTGGCATATGAATCTGCTAATATTCCACCTCCAGATGGTATAAAAGCCCATTCTACCTAAGCCATGGCTACTTCATGGGCATATAAAGCTGCAGCCACCCCGGATGAAATTTGCTGTGCTGCTACTTGGACCTCAGTCTCTACTTTTATTAAACATTATAGACTGGATGTCCAGGCATCTGAGGATGCCAAGTTTGGATGGAAGGGGCTGGAAGCAGCCATCACATTATAAGCCTGAATCAGCCTTTCCCTATCCATTGGGTACTGCTTTGGTAAGTCCCACTGTCTATGCCGTGGATTGGACACAGAGGAAAAAGTGAAATTTACTCATCGATATTTGTTTTTCCTCTGTGTTCTTCCACGGTAACCCTCCCTATATGGTTATTGGTATCATATCGTTTCATGTCATATCAACATATTGCCTGTATTGTGCATCACTGTTATTGCCCATCTCTAACCTCTTATGTCTTGTAGCTTGGACAACTGTATAACTTAACGGGTGGGGGGGGGGGGGGGAGTCAGCAGTAATTAAAGATTTTGAATTGGTCCTACCAGCTGGAGGATGGAGCCAAAACCCACTGTCTATGCCGTGGAAAGACGCAGAGGAAAAACAAATATCGAAGAGTAAATTTCACCTTTTTCTTTAGGATAATAGATTTTGTGATCTGAAGAACCATTAAAGAGTCCCCAGACATTTTCTCAAGATTCGGTTTTAAATAATTTCAGTTTGTGTTGTTGTATCTGCATCAATGAAAGAGGATATGGGAAGACTTTACATTACAGTTATACAGTTTATGGGAATGTGATTGGCTAGTAATGTATAAGGGGAGGGGTTATCTTACTGTGTTGGTACATTTTTTTCTCTCTACGTTAAAATGTTAAAGGGATAGTAATAGTTAATTTTATGTTTATTTAATATTGTAGTCATTAAAAAAAGATGAACAACGATGTAAGTCTTATCTCTCAAAACTTTTATGGTTTGAGAGATATACCTTGCTAAAGTTACCTGGTGAGAGAAGTCAGCGCTCTAGCTGACAGCTGCAGAATCCGATCATTTGACCGGATGGAGGTTCTTCAGCTGGATTCTGCAGCTGTCAGCAAGAGTGCTGACTTCTCTCATGAGGTAATTTTAGCAAAGTATATCTCTCAAACCATAAAGGTTTGTGAGATAAGAGTTACATCACCATTCATATATTTTTAATGACTACAATATTAAATAAACCTTAAATTAACTCTCACTATCCCTTTAACATTTGCTGCTTGAGTAGTAAAGAAGGATTTTAATGCATAATTCTTGCCTCCGTGTCTTTAATAAAATCCTGACTTTTCTGCACGAAGTTAGGAAAATCCACAAATTATGGAACGCCTTTTGTTGTGTACATAGTATTATTATTATTATTCTTTATTTATATAGCGCCAACTAATTCCGCAGCACTGTGCAATTGGGAATATACATACAGAGAGGTATTAAATAGTACTATCAGATGTGGAGAACAGAAGGATCACAGGGCACACTAATCCTTTATACATATGGATTTTGTAGTTTATTACATTTATACTTGGAGACTGTATATCCTGAAAATGTTAATATCCATTAAATATCATATACTCCTTGCTCAAAATGCAGCAAAATGTGTGGCCAGCCTGCAGATTGTTTTATTTAATTACAGAAAAACTGTTACACTGTAAAAAATAAAGTATCTTCTAACTTCCTCAGTAGAAGTATAGTCAGACATATTTTCAAAAAGCACAACTCTGATACAATGTGTTATTCTACCAGTGCAGAGAGAAGTATAATTGATACATTCAATATGTATGATCAGAAGTACAAGGAAGAGTGAAACACAATCCTAATCAGACTAATTTACTTGCATTTTATGAAAGAGTAAGTAGTAATCTGGACAAGGGAATTGCTGTTGATGTAGTATACTTGGATTTTGCAAAAGCCTTTGATACAGTGCCTCACAACAGGTTACTGCATAAATTAAACGGCTTCTGTTTGGGCAGTGTTATCTGTACAATGAGAACTGGTTAAATGATAGATTGCAGAGATTTGTTGTAAATGAAACTTTTTCAAATTTGTCTAAAGTTATAAGTGGGGTGCCAGAGGTTCAGTCCTGGGCCCAATGCTTTTTAGTGTGTTTATTAATGACCTTGAAGTAGGAATTGAAAGTAGTGTGTCAATCTTTGCTGATGACACTAAGCTGTGTAAGGAAATACATACAGAGCTGGATGTTTTTTTTCTCCTTTAGATAAACTGAGTGAATGGGCAGAAGAGTGACAGATGACATTTAATGTAGATAAATGTAAGGTTATGCATTTGAGCTGTAAAAACAAACTTGCTACATATACTCTAAATGGGAAACAACTTGGGGAATCCTCATTAGAGAAAGATTTAGGAGTACTGATAGACAATAGACTTCACAGCAGTGTGCAGAGTCATTCAGCTGCTGCAAGAGCAAATAGGGTACTATCCTGCATAACAAAAGGGATGCTAATATTATCCTACCTCTGTATATATCCTTGGCTAGGCCTCATTTAGAATATGGAGTACAGTTTTGGGCGCCAGTTCTTAGAAAAGATATTGTTGAACTGGAAAAGGTGCAGAGACGTGCAACAAAACTGATAAAGGGATTGGAGGATCTGAGTTATAAAGAGAGACTAGCCAAACTGGGGTTGTTTACATTAGAAAATAGACGTCTAAGGGGTGAAATGATTACCATTTACAAATACTTCAAGGTCAATACAAAGAACTATCCAATGAATTATTTACTCAAAGAGCTGAGCTAAGAACAATAGGTCATCCATTAAGACTCGAGGAAAGGCGCTTTCGACTAAAACCAAGGCAGAGATTCTTTACAGTAAGGGCGGTAAAGTTATGGAATTCTTTGCCTTGTCATGTTATACTTGCAGATAATGTAACTGCTTTCAAAAAAGCAATACATGCCTATCTAGCACAGAACAATAGTGAAAATTATGACAAATGGCTTCAGTGCAGATAGGATGTTGATCAGGGAATTATCTGACTGTCATTTGGAGTCAGGAAGGAATTTTTTTTACCCATTTGGGGCTAAATTGGAAATGGCTTCAGAGGGCTTTCTTTGCCTTCCTTTGGATCAACAGGGGAATTTTTGGCATGGGCTGGACTTGATGGATGCAGCCTCATTAACTGTTACTATGTATCCTATGTCAATTTCACTCGCATCTCCATCAGTTAGAGGAATACTGGAAATATTAGTGGGCAAGGGTTATTATTAGGGTTGTGTGTATATGTATGTATGTTTTCTTAAATATACACACACTGTACTTTGTTCTGTTTGGAGATGATATACAGCCCTGTGAATACATTTTGAACACAGATATAGCCATAAGGCCAAAATAATTGTCCACCCCTGTCCTAACCAGTAGATGTAAAAGCAAGACCTCTACGCTGTTTCATAAAAATCTAAATCAAATCAATATTTGTTGTGACCCTTTGCCTTAAAAACAGCCTCAAATCGTCTAGGTACACTTGCACACAGTTTGTTAAGGAACTCGGTAGGTAGGTTGATCCAAACATCTTGGAGAACTAACCACAATTTTTCTGTGGATTTAGGCAGACTCAGTTGCTTCTCTCTCTTCACGTAATCCCAGACAGACTCAATGATGTTGACAACAGGGCTCTATGTAGGCCATACCATCACTTCCAGGACTCCTGTTCTTCTTTACACTGATGATAGTTCTGAATGACTTTGGCTGTATGTTTGGGGTCGTTGTCATGCTGCATAATACATTTCGGGACAATCAGATGCCTCCCTGATGGTATTGCATGTTGGATATGTATCTGCCTGTTTTTCTCAGTATTCTGACCAAATCCCCAACTCCATTTGCAGAAATGCAGCCCCAAAGTTGCAAGGAGCCTCCACCATGCTTCACTGTTATCTGCAGACACTCATTTTTGTCTGCCTCCTCCAGCCCTTCAGTGAACAAACTGCCTTCTGCTACAGCCATATATTTCAATTTTTGACTCATCAGTCCAGAGCACCTGCTGCCATTTTTTTGCACCCCAGTTCCTGTGTTTTCGTCATAATTGAGTCACTTGGCCTTGTTTCCACATTGGAGGTATGGCTTTTTGGCTGCAAGTCTTCCATGATGACCACTTCTGACAAGACTTCTGTGGACAGTAGATGGGTGTATCAGGGTCCCACTGTTTTCTGCCAATTATGAGCTGATGGCACTGCTGGACATCTTCCGATTGAGAAAGGAAGTAAAGAAAATGTGTCTTTTATCTCCTGCGCTAAGTTTCCTTGGCTGACCAGTGTGCCTACGGTCCTCAACGTTGCCTGTTTGTTTGTGCTTCTTCAAAAGAGCTTGGACAGCACATCTGGATACCCCGTCTGCCTTGAAATTTCTGCCTGGGAGAGACCTTTCTGATGCAGTAAAACTACCTTGTGTCTTGTTGCTGTGCTCCTGCCATGGTGTATGACTTTTGACATTAAACTGTCTTCAGCAATCTCACCTTGTTAGCTGAGTTTGGCTGTTCCTCACCCAGTTTTACTCCTACAAAGCTGTTTCTGTTTCAGTTAATGATTCTGGTTCAACCCACATATTACATTGATGATCATTAGCACCTGTTTGTCATACACCTGACTATATGCCTACAAAATCCCTGATTTTTTGCAGCTGTACCTAGAGGAATCGATGCTGTTTTGAAGGCAAAGAGTGGTCACATCGGATACTAATTTGTTTTAGATTTTAGATCTTCTGTTCACCCATTATCATTTTGTTAAAGGGATAGTAATACTTCGTTTTAACTTTATTTTATTTTGTAGGCATTAAAAAAACATGAAGAATGATATAAGTCTTATCTCTCAAACCTTTATGGTTTATGAGATATTCACAAGCAAAGTTTCCCCGTCCCGCCCCTTTTACCTACTGTAAAACAATCTCTTCTCAGATGTGGAATGCAGTCCATAGACTGGACAGATAACAGAAGGGGACACTCTTATTCCTATGAAAACAATGAAATCCCTGCCCCCCTTGACAAGCTTTTCAGGTTTTTCAGTTATCTTAATTGAAGATTGTCCCTCTCTGCAGTCTACCTGGGCAGCTCCCTTCTGCCCTGGCTGAGAAGTGTTACATCAGTAAAAGGGGCGGGAGGGGGATACTTTGCTTGTGAATATCTCATAAACCATAAAGGTTTGAGAGATAAGACTTATATCATTCTTCATGTTTTTTTAATGCCTACAAAATAAAATAAAGTTAAAACGAAGTATTACTATCCCTTTAATTAATAAAAATAAACTATTAACATGTCTATTTTTGAAAGCATTCTTACTTTACAGCATTTTCACATCTGCCTAAGACTTTTGCACAGTACTGTACATTGTATTTATTAGGAGCTTTTATAATTAAACATTGCATATTCACAATCACACTTGCCTACATAGTTAGATAAACAGAACATTCATTACATACTTTAGGGTTCCTGCACCTAAGAAGTAGTAAAGTATAAAAATGATGCTTAGGATTATATCACCTTTATGAATGTACACTTACTTTAGGTAATGCTGTCCAATTGAGAGAAGGAAAAATGTTTCAGAGATGATTTATTTAAAAAAAAATATGCTAACAATTTCCCCTATCATTTTTATTTTTTTAAAGGAGCAATCTGAATTTGATGAAGTTGCAATTTATTTCTCCAAGGAGGAATGGGGTGTTTTGAAAGAAGACCAGAAAGAGCTTTACAAGAATGTTATGATAGAAAACTACCTGATCCTCAAATCTCTAGGTGAAAAGAAAAATATACATGAGCAATATGTTTGTGTTTTGTTTTTCTTCAAATTGTGTGGTTCCTTTTTTTTTTTAATTTGTGTGTTTTTTATTTTATTTTATTTTATACAAATTACTGATTTTATATTGGCAGTGCTCAGAGCCATACTAGGGAACCTAAATAGGTGCTTTTCTGGAGCAAACCAACTGCATAGGGCAATAATTGACAGTTTACATTGGCTCTTAAATCAGAACTACCACCCTATATAAAGTCGCCCTCCAATAATTAGGCATATGGCAACTAGCTTCTTAATAGTGCTATTATCTCACACAAGTAGCCGGTTCTAAAGTGATCCTTATTCTTCAGAGACTGAAAGCCAGGCTTGCACTCAGACATCTTGGATTAGAGACATCTGCTTGTCTGTGCTGTCAGTCCTGTTCTCCTCTAGGAGGCATTGCATGGTGCCTTAAGGTATCGAAGGGACTGACTGTACAGTTGCACAGACAGCTCTAAAGCAAGAAGCTTGGCTTTCAGTCTCTGAAGAATAAGGATTACTTCAGAACCAGCTACTTGGGTGAGATAATAGCACTATTAAGAAGCTAGTCGTCATATGCCTAATAATTGGGGGGGGCGTCTTTATATAGGGTGGTAGTTCCACTTTAATCCCTTGAATGCTAGAGAAGTCTCCAAAACATTGTAAAGCAATAACACGAGGGGCCTTGTTAGCATTCAAGTGGTTTAAACCATAAAGTAACTGTTTGAATTTGGGGTGGGAGTGACTATGTTACCTCAAGGTAACGAGTATGACATGTGCAGTCCATCTCCCCTGGTCTTGACGTCACTGGGTAAGATTTTGCTTTACTGTTTATTCCTAACCTAGAAATTTATTTAAAAAAAGGACCACGCAACTTGTAATATATTAATGTATAGTGCACATTGAGACCATATCTTGTTGGGACTATAGTTCCGCTTTAATTATAGTCTAAGAGTATGTGCCAGGAAACAGGTGATTTGACTGTGGGTGCAGTCATGTGAACAGTGGGGATGTGGCCATGGGCAGAGCTAAGGGCATCTAGGGTACCTTGCCTAGGGCAGACTGGGATGTTAATCCAGCTCTGACCATAGGAAAAAAAAACAAAAAAAATCCATTGATTTTAAATTGTGCTTGTAACCCCTGGATTACTAACAGGATCTCCCATGTATTGCAAAGCAATGCATTGGAGACCTGGAGCATTCCAGAGGTTAAAAGCCCCATTTAATCAATGGGAATTTTGAAAATTTTCAATTTGTCCCCTGTGATGCAAATGGTTTACTGCATTACTTCTTAGTACATTATTATGCAGAAAACCAAAAACAAGCACTTTTGGTACAACCCAACAGCAACACATGGGACAAATTTCCCTACATTTTCTTTGTATAAATGAGGTATTTTAACCTCTTGAATGCTAGAGAGGTCTGCAAGGCATTGCTTCACAAATGGCATTCAAGTGGTTAAAAGCATGTTTTACATCCTTAGAATGTTTTATTTTCCCCTGTGGCAGAGTTGGTTTGCTTGGAACTTGGTATCTTTTGTTTTCTGCATAAGACTCTTAAAGCTCAACTACAACCCAATAAAAAGTTGCCCTCCCCCCAATAATTAGGTATATGGCAACATGCTACAAGCACCATGATCTGAAGTAATCCTGTTTCTTCAGAGACCGATGGCCAGGCTTGCACGCAGACATCTTGGCTTAGAGACGTCTGCTGCCTGCGCTGTCTAGACCAGTCTCCTCTAGGAGGCATTGCATGGAGCCGAAAGACACCGGAAGGGAATGAAGGCGCAGGCGTGCAGATGGCTGTACAGCAAGAAGCCTGGCCATCAGTCTCTGAAGAAACAGGATTACTTTAAATCACGGTACTTGTGGCAATTAATAACACTATTAAGAAGCTAGTTGCCATATGCCTAATAATTGGGCGGCGACTTTATATTGGATGGTAGTTCTGCTTCAATATTTGTAGAGAAAACATTAGGATCTCTGTCCAGTTCTGCAAAAATAAACTTAAAGGAACGCTAACAGCTCCTAATAACTCCCCACTTACCTTTTAATGGCTTGAAAATCCTAATGACCACTATGAGGTTTGTCCTTGCTCTTTTGTCCAAGAGATAACATCTTCAGTCAGTTCTGGACTGGGGGTGGTTATGACCATTATTAGTAGGACTACTGGACCTCAAACTCTGCCTGCTGCACATGGTAATTTTCTGTGCTGTATGCACTTTGCCTGCTTCATTTTGGAATGGGGGAGATTTTTATGTTTTCTCTAAGTGTATGATTTGTCAGTTTGTTCTTCATGTCTGTAGTTGTTACAACTGCATCGCTACAAGCAGGTCATGATTGAAAAAAAACTTGAATAAAACAGATTGTTATAGAGGTACCCTCCCATTGGTGTGTCATTTTTCTTGGGAGAGCAGAATCTAATTGAATGGGTAGAAAGCTTTGTGACCCTAATTTTATGTTGTGATTTGTCTCCTGTATAAAATGGCATGCCTTTTTTCTACGTCCTGTTTAAAAAATAAAAAACAGATTGTGGTAGGTGACATTTTATTCATTTTGCTCCTCCTGCTCTATGTCAACCCATAATAGAAGAGCAAAATCTAATAAATACAATAGAACATTCCATAGATTTCATTGAGTTCAGTACTTTTAAATGGGTGAAAGTGTAAGAAAATGCCTAGTTTTCCATTTCTTTTTCATGCACAGGACTTGTCAGTGTGAAACCTGAAATTGTATCAATGATTCAGCAAGGAAAAGAGCTATATGTGGGCTGTCAACATCATTCTAAACAGTGTTCTGATTGCTGTCTGTGCATAGGTGAGTAATGATAATCATCCTCCTCTGCTGGTTTTGACTGGAAACCAAGTCCTATGGTTACTGAAGTACAAATTTACAACACTTATTTTTTGTCTCTTTACATCATACCTAGTCAGGAAAATAGATTCTTATGTTTTTTTGTATTTACTAAAGTGTAATAATTAAAGGCAATTTTCACTTTATAGTTGCCCCATTGGCAGGTCTGCTTCCCTAGATTTAGACCTGCAAATAAAGCAGGGACTGTATTGGGAGCCTCATTGGATAAACAGTGGAGGCAAGTGGGAGTCTGAAAAGTGACCCATAATGCTCATCTGTTGATCCCACTATGTTTTCTGAACTTCAAGGTTACCAGTCTCACAGTTCAATCACATGGCACCAGACTTGATAGTACAGTAGTCTACAATAGAGGGGTTTTCAGAATTGACCATAGCAATCCATAAGCCTGTGTGTGCAACTTTGCATAGTTTATGGTTTTGAGGCAAAAACTTCAGGTGCATCCAGCTCACCTGAAAGCCAAAGGGGTATGTTTTCTGAAACCCCTCTCCCAAACTATTTAACAGGAATCATTTTGGACCTGCATAGCACATCCCCTTTTTTCTAAGTCTGCTCCAACAAGATCAGACTCTGTAAAATATCATAGATACACTTTAAAAATCTCACTTGACAAGACCCTGAAAAAACAGTGTGTGCTTCGCAGATGATCTTTGTTGGTAATTTGACAGTACTTGCTAAACGAGGTCTCCACCTGTTCTAGACTGAAAGGGAGTTTGAATGAATTCCTCTGAACTGTCTGAGGTGCCATCTTCATGAGGATTTACACAGAGCAACACCAAGCCTGGTACCACTGGCTTGTACATTAGTGTTGCGTTGATCTCAGTGCTACCCAACTCTTGCTGAATCCCTGGACTCAGTAATACACTCTTATGGAGCGGCTCGAGTCAGCGGCGTCGCAAGGGGGGTGCGACTGGTGCAGACCGCACCAGGTGACACCCATGCTCCCGTCCTCTTAACTTTTTTTTCACACTTTGACACAGCAGAACTCATTATTGGCCCCGTGCTGTGTCACACACCGGAAGCTGGCTCCACTCTCTGTAACCTCAGCCTATTATTTGGGAGCTGGGTTGGGGAGTATAGTGGCGTCGCTAGGGGGATTCCCCTGCCTGTCGCAGTGTCAATCTACATCATATAGCTGGGAAGTGGGAAGGAAGTCACAATATGTGGGCAGAGCAGGAAGGGTGACAGCAAGTTGCTGTGTCGCTCTTTTTCACGTTACTGATGAGTCTGAGGAGCTGGAGCAGCAAAGAAGGAGCAGAGAGCATGGGAGGCAGACTGAGCTGCTACTGAGCACAAGACAGGTACTTTACTCCAAGGGGCAACAATATATAGGTGCAGGCAGCATCACGTGCCACAGCACAGCAGCCTGACTCAGATGATTGACTGAGATAAAGAACCATAAAGACTTGGAGGTTGACAATACAATGTAAGTTAGGCTCTTGTTGTCAGATTATTATTTCTGTCTTCTGTGATAGCTTGAAGAAAAAGCAGTAGTGTCATGGGGGGGGGGGACAGTGTGGAGGTGGTGGACAGTGTCAGCATGTGGAGAAGGTGGACAGTGTGTGGAGGAGGTGTACAGCGTGTGGAGGTGGACAGTGTGGGGCTTTGGACAGTGTGTAGAGGTGGATAGGTGGACAGTGTGGGGAGTTGAGCAGTGTGGAAATGGACAGCGTCAGTGTGCGGAGGAGATGGACAGTGTCGGTGTGCGGAGGAGGTGGACAGTGTCGGTGTGCGGAGGAGGTGGACAGTGTTAGTGTGTGTTGGAGATGAACAGTATATGGAGGTGAATGAGGTGGACCGTGTGTGGAGGTGAATGAGGTGGACAGTGTGGGGAGTTGAACAGTGTGTGGAGGTGGATGAGGTGGACAGTGTGGGGAGGTGTACAGTGTGGAGGAGGTGGACAGTGTCAGAATGTGGAGGAGGTGGACAGTGTTATTATATTAGCGTACTTCTATACTTAGTAGCAATTAGTGCCAGTTCCAGAGGGCAACGTTTTGGAGACTATAGGTCAGATAAATATCTCAAACTGTTTCAAAGCCAGTAGAGATAACCCTTTGTGTGCCAGGGCCCCCAGTGCCAGAGGGGTATGAAATGCATTGCTTCATAATGTGTTGCATACCCCTCTGGCACTCAAGGTTAACCCTATGAGTGCCAGAGGGATACACAACACATTGCAAACCAATGCTACTCTTCAGACACTAAAAACAATTTAAAAACAATCAGCATGTATAAATTAGACTAAACACATATCCCGGAATGCCCTGGACAGTCCCTTAATTTATATCTCAGGGTATTGAGTGTCTGTGGATGCAGAGCACTGAGTGGTGTCAGAGTATTGTGTCTGTGGATGCAGAGTATGGCACGGGAGGAGATCCGGGGGGGTGACACCATGAGTTACCGCACCGGGTGACACCAACCCTAGTGATGCCTCTGGCTCTAGTTGACTCTCTCACTCGGGGATAGTCTGTCACCCATGGATCAGCACAAAACTAATGTACAAGCCGGTGCTGCCAGGCTTGGTGTCGCTCTGTGTAAATCCTGTTGTCACTTGGAGTTGCAACTAAGAGGTATTAGGAGCAAATGTCTTTGTGTGTTTTCAGTGCATTGTGGGTCCCATCTGTGCAAAACCAATTATACTTTTACACAGATCGCATACTGGATCCAGAGTTAAAATATACACTGTCTCCCTTTTAACATTATGAGTGCCAATCGTGACCGCAATACCGAGGATTTGTGTGTTGTGTTTTTGTGCATGTGCCAATCATGCCTGCAATATTGAGGATTCGTGTGTTGGTTTATTTTTGTCACATCTATTTGGCGACCATTCAGCATGCGATATAAGAATGTCGCTTTTTTGATTCGAACTACATTCTGATATCACCATGTTGATGGTCACCCAGTATAGGGTGACATATCAATAGGATACCCTTCATGAGAAAGGGATACAGAATTTCCTAATAGCACTTTATTGATTTTTTTCAAATAAATTATACCTGTTAAAATTAGTGGACCTAAGTAGGAATATTTTCTTCTATTGTAATTCAATCTTTAGCTGTTCATTTTCAGTTTACAATCTGATAATGACAGATGATTGCAGAATCTTGGATGGGACTTTTCTCTAAAATTCCCCTTTATTAAAGGTTAAACAGACAGTAGAAGGATGTGAGGAACAGATCTTTAAACTTTAGTCTGTGATCACAGAGCTATGCATTTTTTATCCACAGCTTAAAACTCACCTGGTGGCTCCTGGGGATACCTGTGGCCCTTTAGGTTTGGGTGACATCAGCTCTTTGAGTGCTTCTGGGAGATTGCAGTCATTTCTGCTGAAACCAAGTGTTAACTTTAGCTGAACTCATAGAAGGCTCTCAGCAGCACCCAGTGAAGCTTGACCTCAGAGAGATCTCCCAGAGTTAACGTTTCTGAATTTTGAGTTATGTGAAATTGAGAACTATAGCTCTCTGGTCACAGCTTTAAAGGGCAGTGCTTCCTTGATAAGAAAATATTCACAATTGTCTGGATTACTTTGGGGCTTCTAAATTCAAGTAGGTTTCCTCTTCCATTTAGTTCTATGTTTCCTAATTGCTTCCACTGATAATAAAAGGTAAACTATATTTAAAGAAGCAGTAAACTTTTTTTATGAAAAAACATATATTGTAGGGCATTTCCTGTTGAGTATCATAAGGGTGCTCCCACTGCTGACAGATGCATATTTCCAGAGTTAGTAGTTTAAACCTGTGTTTATTTATATTAGCAGTGCCCTCTAGTGATCAAATTCCAGTTAGTTTTTCTGTTACATTCTAATGGAGAGGAAAGTCAGTGAATTACAGTTCTCTATATAGTGTGATAGAAACTCCTGAGCCACTTCCTGTCAGTTAGAACTATCAGGAATTAAATGCACAGTAAATTCACTTCTCACGATTTGAACTTTTCTAACTTCTGAATAAAACAACTGACAGCAGTGGGAGTGACCTTGTTTTACTCAGCAGAAAAAGCTCTATAACATATATATTTTCATTAAAAAAGTTTACTGCTTCGTTAAGGAAATATGAACAAACGGCCTGAGCTGAGATCTTTTGAGCAGCTGACATTTCCAGAGTAGAATAAATTGAGCAAGGAATCTGTTGCTATAGCAAAATAATAAGCACGTTAAACCGTCATTTCGTTTTTAGGTGAAAAGGAAACGTGAGAACCAAATATTTTCTTAACCCTTTGAGTGCCATTGGGGGTATGCAACGCATTGTGGTACATTCCCCTCTGGCAATCAAAGGGTTAACATGCTAATGTATTTATATGAATGTCATAATAGGCACTGCATATGTAAAAGAGTAGTAAACTTTTTTTTTTTTGAGAAAAACAAAGAGACTCTTATTTCAGATACTTATTTTTTTTTTTATTTAAAGTTTATTAGGTTTTATAAGATGAAAGGGTACAGAAAAACAAAAAAATCAGGGAGGGTACAAATGAAAAGTGAAAAATCAAACAATAAATCGGGACTTTTTTTTTTTTAATTCAAAAGTGATTTCAGCTCAGAATTGTTTTGTTTAAATTAAACTGCCCTTTTCCATTGTGGACAACAGATTGAGGTGTGCTTTTCACTATCTGTGGAGAGATGTAGTCAATGACTCAGGCTCTCCACAGAGTGCATTATAGAAAAAAAAAACCTGCCTTTTGGGCACCTGTTGGCTCTGTTGCTTTAAAAAGCAGTAAACTTTTTTTTATGAAAACATATATGTTATAGAGATTTTCCTGCTGAGTAAAACAAGGTAACTCTCAATGCTGTCAGTTGTCTTACTCAAAGTGTATAACAGTTCAAATAATCAGAAAGTAAATTTAATGTGCATTTACTTCCTGAAAGTTCTAAGTAACAGGAAGTGACTAGGCAGTTTCTATCACATTCTGTGGAGAATTGTATGTCACTGAATTTCCTCTCCATTCAAATGTATCAGAATAACTAATTGGAATTTGATCATTACAGGGCACTGCTAATTAAAAAAAACACAGGTTTAAACTGTAATAACTCTGGAAATGTGCATCTCTCAGCAGTACTCTTATTTTACTCAACATGAAAAAGCCATACAATATATATTTTTTTCATAAAAAAGGTTTACTGCTCCTTTAATATATGTTTGAACTGTAATAATTTTTTAATTAAAAATCACTAAGCAGTGGGAGTACCCTTGAAACAAACAAACACACACACACACATATATATAATATGTATTATAAATAACTGTTTTTTTTCATTTATTTAAGATAGCTTTGTTCAATCCTCTTACTCCCCCTTTAACATAGCATTAGGATCCCTGTGTCTTGTTTACTTATTCCAGATTTGTTCTTGAATACAGCCTTTATTGATGACTAGGCATTATATATATACTGTACAGTTGTATTGACCAAAGCTTATAGCAATAAAGTACCTAAATTGTAAATTAAATGGTCATTTTAATTTTTATTAATTAAGGATTAAAAAGCATAGTGAGTGTGCAGTAGTTCTCCTCCTGGTTGGGGCTAAGCCATTGATTGGCAGTGATGTCTCCAGTGCATTACTTTACAGTGTATAATAGATGCCTCTTGCGTCCAGTGGGTTAAGGAAAGGAAGTAGATTTAATACATACATTTGCTGTTTGTATTTGGGTTTATTTAAAAGAGCAGTAAACTTTTTTTATGAAAAACTATATATTGTAGGGCATTTCTTGTTGAATAAAATAAGAGTACTCCCACTGCTGAGTGATGCATATTTGCATAGTTTTACATAAGCAGTGCCCTCTAGTGGTCAAATTCCAGTTAGTTATTCTGTTACTTTCTAATGCAGAGCTTTCCAAACTTTTCATGTTGGTGACACACTTTTTAGACATGCATCATTTCGTGACACAGTAATTCAGTTTTTGTAGCAAACCGGAGGTTAAACTAATAATCCCTTATAAGAGATACGGACACATACATAAATTGTAATAAGAAGTAGTATTGGGACACAACATATCTCATGAAAACCTTTCATTCATACTGCGGAAGGCATTAAGCATGTCTTGTGGTTTTTAAAAGGGTGACATGAGAATGTTGTGCTACATATAAGAGTAAGATTCTCATGTAACATTATTAAATAGATAGCGCATAACTGATTTTAGAAGTACTGTCTGTCTTTCCTGTGTCATTGGCACCAACAAGCAGAAGCAGCTGAAATGTGACAGGCAGCCTCGGCGCACAGGGATACTCCAGCCTGGCAGCCCAAAGAGAGGGCAGATGTATAGAGGAGGTGGCATCTCAAAAGTTTTAACAGCTGAGCCACCAAAAGATTTGTAACAGCTGGAGTGCCTCCGTGTGCTGCATACATATTATCTAGGCAGTCCATAGAGGCACTCCAGCTGTTACAAATCTTTGCGGCGCTCCAGCTGTATGCAGCACACGGAGGCAATCTCCCGCTATGTATATTCGACCATTAAGTAGTAGTGTTTTATCTCAGCTCCCAGTGTAGCTCATACTTGGGTTGAATGACAATCTCGCTCTTTGTAAACAGCACCTTTGCCTGTGACACACCTACGTACTGTAGCTGACACACTAATGTGCCGCGACACACAGTTTGGAAAGCACTGTTCTAATGATATACACTTCTCCATAGAATGTGATAGAAACTGCTGAGTCATTTCCTGTCAGTTTGAACTATCAGGAAGTAAATGCATAGTAAATTAATCTCCTCATTATTAGAACTGTTATTACATTTGAATAAAACAACTGACAGTAGTGGGAGTGCCCTTGTTTTACTCAGCAGAAAAAAGCTATATAACATGTAGGTTTTCATAAAAAAAGGTTACTGCTCCTTTAAGGTTAAAAATCCTTGCGATGATGGGCAGTTGTCACACTACTCAGGTTTGAAGAAAAGAAGTAGAATAACCCCCCTGGGTTAAAGGGGATGTGTCGGCTATATAAAACATAGCCTAACAAGTTAGGCTACATAATGAATAGTACTAAAACGTTATTCTCTTTTTTTTTTTTTACGTTTTAATTCCTGTAAATGTAACTTACAAAGTCTGTCCCCCAGCTACTTCCGCATTCACTGTGGTTACATGTAACCGCAGCCCGATGCTCTGCCTCTTCTCTTCTCCCTCCTCCGATAACAGAGACTTCTGTCTGGAAAGTTGGAGCGATCTCATTGGCTAGATATCGATCTCTGCCAATGAGAGCGCTCCAGCTTACAGACAGAATCCTTCGTCGTCGGAGGAGGGAGGAGAGCAGATGCAGGGCGTTGGGCTGCAGTCTATGTAGAAGTAGCTGCAGCCCGGACTTTCTAAGTTAAAATAATGTTTTAATACTATTCAATATATATCCTATCTATTTAGGCTATGTTACATATAGCTGACACATCCACTTTAAAATTTAAGTGAACCAACTGCACTATGAGGGCATAAATAAAACTTCCCATTGCTTTTAAATGCAGCTGCTAGACAGGCCTCCAATGAATTGCTTTCTAGCATCACATTTAAATCAACGGGAATTCTAATTTACTTTTGTGGGTCAGTTGGTTTTGCTCTTGCTCATCATCTGCAAAAGGGCCCATTGTGTATTTTAACAGTACCTTAACCCATCCATTGTTAATTTTTGAAATAATTGAAAAAGCAAGCAATCTATTGCTATTGCAAACTATTTAACCTCTGGTACATTTCTTCCAATAGATGGATTACGGAGACGACATACCACAGAAGCCTACAATATTTCTCTCAATTTGCCAAATTTGATAAAAGACGTGGGTTATACTTTGTTTGATCAGCAAGAGAAACACATAAACCAAAATACAAGCAAAAGACTAAGAGACTCTTTGAATATCATGATTAATCAATCTGTTTCTTATGACAAAGGAAATCTCCCAGAACCCTATGTTTTTAATCCTAAAGAGAATTCAGAGAGCAGTTATACATCTGTTCCCGTAAACAAATGCAATGGAGACACGGATATACGGAATACTTGCATAAAAGTCATCAAGTGTGAATTTGATGAAACTTTTAAGACTGAATCATTTTTCACATCTCAGCAAAGAATACACAACTCAGCAAGGCCGTATGACTCATATGAACATCAGAAGTGCTTCACCACTAACTCAAATATTATTAAACAAGAGACAGTCCACTCAGGAGAGAAGGTGTTTTCTTCAGGGTGTGACAAACCATTCACTTCAGAATCCCAAATTCTTAATCATGGTATCCAAACAAAAGAGAAACCCTTTGTATGTTCTGAATGTGGTAGATGTTTCACCCAGAAAGGAAATCTTCTTAAACATGAGAGGACTCACACAGAAGAGAAACTGTTTTCATGTTCTGAATGTGGGAAACGTTTCAAAGAAAAATTATATCTTGTTAGACATGAGAGAATTCACACAGGGGAGAAGCCATATGTTTGTTCTCAGTGTGGGAAGTGTTTTAGTCAGTGTTCAACTCTTGTTGAACATCGCAGAATACACTCTGGAGAGAAACCATTTGCATGTACTCGGTGTGAGAAATGTTTCACTCATTACTCTTCCTTTGTTAAACATCAGACTGTTCACACGGGAGAGAAACGTTTTTCCTGTTCTATATGTGGGAAATGTTTTACCCAGAATTCAAATCTTATTCAACATCAAAAGATTCATACTGGAGAGAAAAAATTTTCATGTTCAGAATGTGGCAAATCTTTTAAAAGGAAAGCTGCTCTAGCCATACATGAGAGAATTCACACAGAAGAGAAACAGTTTGTATGTTCTCAATGTGGAAAACGCTTCCGCCGAGAATCAACTTTTCATCTACACCAGAGAAGTCACACAGTAGAAAATCCATATTCATGTTCTCAATGTGGGATGAACTTTTCTGTTAAAACACAGTTTTTTAGTCATCTGAAAGAACATGCAGGAGAGACACAATTTACATGTTTTGTTTGTGGGATTAATTTACCATATAAATCTCAGCTTCGCAGTCATCTGAGGAGTCACACTGGAGAAAAACCATTTTCTTGTTCTGAATGTGGGAAAAGTTTTAGCCATAAATCAACTCTTGTTAAACACCAAACAACTCATACAGGAGAAAAACCATTTGCATGTTCTCAGTGTGACAAACATTTTGCTCACCAATCAGGTCTCGCTAAACATCAAAAGCTTCACACAGGAGTGAAACCATTTCCATGTTCTTTTTGTGGGAAATGTTTCAGCTGGAAAGTAAGAATGCTTGAACATCAGAGAATTCACACTGGAGAAAGACCTTATGCATGTCCACAGTGTGGGAGATGTTTTAAATGCAAGTCAAATCTTCTTAGACATAAGAGAACTCATGCAAACAAAGAAACAATTTCTGCAGAATGAGTCTTAACATCCTTTTTCTACTGTTGTCAGAAAATAAAAATCCTACACGAAGTGGCAGGGCGTTTTTGCTTTTTACGTTCTATACCTGGGGCCCACCATCTATTGTTGGATTACAACTGTCATCATACTGAAATAGCTGTCTAAAGATGATAGCAATTGTATTCTATGAACAGCTGGCAGATCCCAGTTTTACTGCCCTTTCTATATACAATGTATGATCAGTCTGATTTTTCTTTGTACTATAAATTAACCCCTTAAAGACCAAAGGGTGTTTAACACGTTGCCTCACAATGTGTTACTCGCTCCTTCTGTCCTCAAGGAGTTAAAAGTGAAGATAATTTGATTTTACCTTTAATAATGTTATTATTGAGACTTGCCAATGTGCCTCAGTAGGTTCAACAACTTCAACTAACAATACTGTCACTGCATGATGGAGTCGCTAGAAAACCTTGGCAGTTCTCCTTTGTCTGGTGTGTCCAGCCAGCCCACTGATGCCACAGAATAGAACCAAACTTTCTTCTTCCTTTTGACTCAGCTGTCTTGTTTCAGACCTTCAGTTATTAACATTTTAAATAATAAAAACTTTCTGAAGGAGAGTCTGCTAGTATACGCTGTTTTTGTTTGTCTGAGTAGATTATTATTATTGTAGCTGTTGAAATTGTTTCCTCCTTGTCTTATATCTCTCTCTAATGTCCCCTCTCATTTATTTATTCCTACCAAAGACTCAACCTTCTACCATCTCTCAGTGTATGAATATGTGGCTATCATGGTCTTTTTTTTTTTTTTTTTCTTCAAGTCTATCACTGAGGGACAATCACATTGCAGTGGCTTTGGGAAACAAATATGTACATGAGTGAAGGACTGTGAACTGGGTTTGGATTTGCCGTGTGTGATTATAGCGCAAAGGGAATAGTTTTGTAAGTTCAAGTTGAGATTGCAGCTAAATGTTGTGTGTGGAGGGAGTGGTATTCAGTTTTATCAGTAGATGCTAAAACCCTTATACCTGTATAGGTGCATATCTGCTTCCAATGTCATGCATATCTTTTCTGCATCTTGCAGAATGGTAGTTAGATCTTGGTAGTCATGAAGATTGCCTCTTGTTTAATCTGTATTGATCAGACATTAAGAACGTGCATGCTTTTTGATTACATTTTTAGTCTAGTCCTAGAGCCAGGAGAATATAATAGTTTATTTAAAGGGGATCTTTCACCCCTATACAAGTTAGCCTTAATAGTTAGATTATATAGCGAATATGTGTAAAAGTGTATTAATTAAATTTTTTAAAGCTCTGTTTGGCCAAAATTGAAGGAATAAAGCTATCCTGTACCTACTTCCGGATAGACTGCGGTTACCAGCTCTGTAACCGCAGTCTGTCACTCTGCCTCTGTTCCCCACCCTCTATCCAGCCTCTTCCAAGAACCTCTATCCAGCCTTTTCCAAGAACAGAGGCTTTCTGCCTGTAAGCTGGAGCAGTCTGATTGGCTATATATCGATCTCTGCCAATAGTGCAGATCCCCTGGAAGTTAGTCTGCCGATACAGTGGTGCTACACCACTGATGCAAATAGCAATAGCTGAACAATGGAAAAAACAGCATGGGAGTGGCCCCATGCTACTATGTTTTTTCTGCAGAAAACATTCAGTAGTGTTGTTTTTTTGTTTGTTGTTTTCTTTAAACAAAACTGCAAAATCATTTGTAGGAGTCACCAAGGTTTTATCTAAGGACAGATCATATAAAGTGAACTTGCTTGCATCCTAAGAAAAAGTTGATGGTAGCTTTGGCAAGTGTATCACTGTTGATTTAGTGCTGGATTTTGCTATAGCCTTTTGATATGCTGCATTCATAGGAGGTTACTGTATACATTGAAAGGGACTGGTGTGGGAGACATCTGTGTATGGATAAAAAATAATGGATACATTACAGAATGCACAGAGTTGTAAACTGAACCTCTTCAAATCCTAAATTTATAAATGGTGTGCCTTGGGCCCAGTGCTTTTTCTTTAGCCCTTTGAGTGCCAGAGGGGTATGCAACGCATTGCATACCCCTCATGCCCTCAAAGGGTTAATAATCTTGAAATGTGTATTGAAGGGATAGTAATGTTTAAAACCTAAAGCAGCTCATATCCTTTTTCATAGTGAATATTACAGATGTATGTGGCTCTCAAAAATAACTTGCTAGTTGCTCTGTTATCATGTGCTTCATTTTACCCCTCCCACCCCTTTTTCCATTCTGAAGCCACCTCCCCTCAGATATAAGCCCGGTCAGACCGGACAGATCACAACGAGGTACAATCTTCCCTCAGTCGGTATAAGGAAAATCCTGCTCTCCTGACGAAGGAGAGCAGGTTTTTCCTAATACTAACTGAAGATTTTCCCTCGTTGTGATCCGCTCTCAGATCTGAGAGCAAAATGCTGACATCGAGAAAAGAAGCGGGATGGGTAAAATTAATCATGTGATAACAGTGCAACTAGCATGTTATGACCTTTGTGTCACGGTTTATTATGACTCTCAGACACAAGTTTTAGGTAAAAATCTATTTTATTGAAATAATAAATTGATAACGTAGGATGGCAAACACATACATACAGATATATTCCGAATATAACAAGACAGAAGGCAGACTCTACCGGTCCTGTCAATATACCGGACAGGACAGTCTGGAGTAATAGAATGTTAGGCTCTACCGGCCTTGCCAATACCGGGTAAGGCAACCTGCAGATGGAATCGCATAACGGTTCTACCGGCCTTACCAAATTACCGGGCAAGACAGCCTCAATAGATTCATAATGTAGGCTCTATCGGCCCTGCCAATACCGGGTAAGGCAACCTCAGATGGAATGTGGCAAAAGGTTCTACCGGCCTTACCAATACCGGGCAGGGCAGCCCAGAGATAGTAGCAGCAGTCAGATGGTAATGGCAAATTGACAGGATCGTAAGCAACCCAGTGTACACACACTGAGACTAACAGGGGAATCGTAAAGCCGCAAGGCTTTGGAGCAAACCAGCGTCCGCACGCTGGGACCAACACTGAATTGTATAGCCGATAGGCTTAGGAGCAAACCAGTGACCGCACACTGGTGTAACAAGCGAATTAGTATAGCCGTAAGGCTTAGGAGCAAACCAGCATCCGCATGCTGGGACCAACACAGAATTGTATAGCTGATAGGCTTTGGAGCAAACCAGTGACCGCACACTGGTGTAACAAGCGAGTTTGTATAGCCGCAAGGCTTTGGAGCAAACCAGCGTCCGCACGATGGGACTAAGACAGATTTGTATAGCGGATAGGCTTTGGAGCAAACCAGTGACCGCACACTGGTGTAACAAGCGAGTTTGTGTAGCCGCAAGGCTTTGGAGCAAACCAGCGTCCGCATGCTGGGACCAACACAGGATAGTACAGCCGATAGGCTTTGGAGCAAACCAGTGACCGCACACTGGTGTAATAAGTGAGTTTGTCTAGCCGCAAGGCTTTGGAGCAAACCAACGTCCGCACGCTGGGACTAACACAGGATTGTATAGCCGATAGGCTTTGGAGCAAACCAGTGACCGCACACTGGTGTAACAAGCGAGTTTGTCTAGCCGCAAGGCTTTGGAGCAAACCAGCGTCCGCACGCTGGGACCAACACAGGATAATACAGCCGATAGGCTGTGGAGCAAACCAGTGACCGCACACTGGTGTAACAAGCGAGTTTGTATAGCCGCAAGGCTTTGGAGCAAACCAGCGTCCGCACGCTGGGACCAACACAGGATAGTACAGCCGATAGGCTGTGGAGCAAACCAGTGAACGCACACTGGAGTAACAAGCAATGTCGCCGACGCGACCAGGCAGGAGGTCGCCAGGATACAGGAGACAGGCGATGCGATGACAGGAACCAGCAACGATCAGTCAGGTCAGGAAACAGCAGAGAAGAAGTTCAGCAGGAACTGCAACACCAGAGACTAGACCGGAACCAGGACTGGAAGTACTTCAGCATGCAGGAAACACTGGAACAGTAGAGATCAGGAACTCAGGAACACATGAGATCAGGAACTCAGGAACACTGGAACAGAGGCCCAGCTATCACTGGCGTAGTGATAGCAAGAAGGTCAGAAACAACACGAAAGGGCACTCAAAGGGTGCCCAATCCAGGTTTAAATAGGCAATAAGAGGCGGGCTATCTGCAGGCAGCCAATAGAAGCCCCCTACTGGTGACAGACAAGGAACTGCAGCAATCACGGGCACCGTGATAGTACCCCCCCTTCAAAGACCCCCTCTCCTAGAATAGGGTCTAGGTTTCTGTGGGTAATTGGCATGAAAGGCCCTAGTTAGCCTAGGTGCATGAAGGTCCGTACTATCCACCCATGATCGATCCTCAGGACCATACCCTTTCCAATGTACCAGGTACTGTACCCTTCCTCTAAGCCTACGGGAATCAATAATGCTCTGAACCTCGTTCTCCTCCTGGCCCTCGACCTCAACAGGTCCTGGCACCACAGGTGTGGTAGTATAGCGATTGCAAACCAGAGGCTTAAGAAGGGACACATGGAACACATTATGGATACGCATGGATGCAGGTAGGTTAATTTTGCGAATAACTCTGTATGGACCAATAAACCGAGGAGCCAACTTATTAGACAGAACCTGCCCTGATGTATCTCCATAAGGCGTTTGGCAGCAGAGGTGGTTCTACCAGGAGGCTCAAACACTCTTCGAAAGGATTGCACAAATTCTCTAAAGTTTTTAGTACAAGGTTTAGCATTCTCCCACAAGGGGTTAGCCCAAGCCAAAGCTCTGCCAGTGAGCAAAGATATTGTAAACCCCACCTTACTACGATCATTGGGAAATGCGTGTGCCGTCAATTCCATAAAAATCTCGAGTTGGTTGATGAACCCTCTGCAGAGACTAGGGTCACCATCGTATCTTAGCGGCAAGGGTGCAGAAGCCGTTAACCCTTTAACAGTGCCCCCTAGGGGTCTGGTATCATTCTCCGGTGTCTGACTTGGCGAGACCACCGGGCTAGAGCTAGATTTGTCAGCAAGTACCGTGCGTTCAAGGATCGTTTGAATTGCAACTGCCAACTGATCCAAACGTTGCTCGTGCACATCCATCCTCCAATGGATATTCTGTGCATTACCTTCACCTTTGCTGTCTGAGGTCATGGCCCTTTCGTACTGTCACGGTTTATTATGACTCTCAGACACAAGTTTTAGGTAAAAATCAATTTTATTGAAATAATAAATTGATAACGTAGGATGGCAAACACATACATACAGATATATTCAGAATATAACAAGACAGAAGGCAGACTCTACCGGTCCTGTCAATATACCGGACAGGACAGTCTGGAGTAATAGAATGTTAGGCTCTACCGGCCTTGCCAATACCGGGTAAGGCAACCTGCAGATGGAATCGCATAACGGTTCTACCGGCCTTACCAAATTACCGGGCAAGGCAGCCTCAATAGATTCATAATGTAGGCTCTACCGGCCCTGCCAATACCGGGTAAGGCAACCTCAGATGGAATGTGGCAAAAGGTTCTACCGGCCTTACCAATACCGGGCAGGGCAGCCCAGAGATAGTAGCAGCAGTCAGATGGTAATGGCAAATTGACAGGATCGTAAGCAACCCAGTGTACACACACTGAGACTAACAGGGGAATCGTAAAGCTGCAAGGCTTTGGAGCAAACCAGCGTCCGCACACTGGACCAACACTGAATTGTATAGCCGATAGGCTTAGGAGCAAACCAGTGACCGCACACTGGTGTAACAAGCGAATTAGTATAGCCGTAAGGCTTAGGAGCAAACCAGCATCCGCATGCTGGGACCAACACAGAATTGTATAGCTGATAGGCTTTGGAGCAAACCAGTGACCGCACACTGGTGTAACAAGCGAGTTTGTATGGCCGCAAGGCTTTGGAGCAAACCAGCGTCCGCACGCTGGGACCAACACAGGATAGTACAGCCGATAGGCTGTGGAGCAAACCAGTGACCGCACACTGGTGTAACAAGCGAGTTTGTATAGCCGCAAGGCTTTGGAGCAAACCAGCATCCGCATGCTGGGACCAACACAGAATTGTATAGCTGATAGGCTGTGGAGCAAACCAGTGACCGCACACTGGTGTAACAAGCGAGTTTGTATGGCCGCAAGGCTTTGGAGCAAACCAGCGTCCGCGCGCTGGGACCAACACAGGATAGTACAGCCGATAGGCTGTGGAGCAAACCAGTGACCGCACACTGGTGTAACAAGCGAGTTTGTATAGCCGCAAGGCTTTGGAGCAAACCAGCGTCCGCACGCTGGGACCAACACAGGATAGTACAGCCGATAGGCTGTGGAGCAAACCAGTGACCGCACACTGGTGTAACAAGCGAGTTTGTATAGCCGCAAGGCTTTGGAGCAAACCAGCGTCCGCACGCTGGGACCAACACAGGATAGTACAGCCGATAGGCTGTGGAGCAAACCAGTGACCGCACACTGGAGTAACAAGCAATGTTGCCGACGCGACCAGGCAGGAGGTCGCCAGGAGACAGGCGATGCGATGACAGGAACCAGCAACGATCAGTCAGGTCAGGAAACAGCAGAGAAGAAGTTCAGCAGGAACTGCAACACCAGAGACTAGGCCGGAACCAGGACTGGAAGTACTTCAGCATGCAGGAAACACTGGAACAGTAGAGATCAGGAACTCAGGAACACATGAGATCAGGAACTCAGGAACACTGGAACAGAGGCCCAGCTATCACTGGCGTAGTGATAGCAAGAAGGTCAGAAACAACACGAAAGGGCACTCAAAGGGTGCCCAATCCAGGTTTAAATAGGCAATAAGAGGCGGGCTATCTGCAGGCAGCCAATAGAAGCCCCCTACTGGTGACAGACAAGGAACTGCAGCAATCACGGGCACCGTGATACTTTGAGAGCCGTAGACATTAGTAATATTCACTATGACAAAGGATCTGAGCTGCTTTTGTTTTTAAAACATTACTGTTCCTTTAGTCTTTTTTTCATGACACAAAACTATGCAAGGAAATACACACAAATAAGTAGAGTTTTTTTCTGCAGAAATATCTGAATAAACTTAGTAGATGAAAAAGTGTCAGATTAGGTTTAAATGGGCTGTAAATCCTTATGAACATATAGATATAGCAGGACTTTTTGTGCTGACTAAAACTTAACAGAAGCATCACTCAGCACCACAGGTTGCAAAATATCATGAACTCGAGCTATCAGAAAAATGCCTGGAACTCTGTAATACCTTGTGGATGAAGCATCTCCCAACATCCTTGTTTTACTTAATAAAAATAAACCCTACGACATAGACTGTATATATTTTCCTAATTAGGGTTTATTGTCCGTTTGATGTAAACAGGCATGGTACAGTTAAACTTAAGTCCTTGTTATAGAAGGATTTGGCAGTAATTGTAGAATGTAGACTTAGTATCCTACTGGCACTTGTAACAGCTAAGGGATAATACTACGTATTGAAAGGGAGAATAGATACAAGGGAAAAATAATATAATCCTTTCTGTATAAATCCTTGATGAGCCTTCGTCTACAATATGTAGTACAGTTTTGGGCACCATTATGTGTGTTTTTGTTTAACCACTTGGCAGCTGAGGCATGTCCCACCCCTGTGTCAAACATGTTTTAGCACTTTTTGATTTGCTGTTTCAGTCGTTTATCTAAGGAAGGTTTTGTTTTGTTATTTAATCTCAACAATTTAGAACATTATGACAGCTGGTTTCAGTGCATATAGGATATTGATCTTGGGATAAATCAGATTCCTTTTCAGAGTCTAAAATGATTATTTTCTCACTCACTCAGGGCATATAATAAGGAAGTGGCTTCTTTATTTATTTATGATTTGCTGTGGATCAAGAATGGCGATACAGCAAGGGTTGAACTTGATGGATGCAAGAGTTTAAGGCTAATACAGGGACCTCTGGTCTACCTTACAACTCCTTCCATTCACCTTACAGGGGGTCTTTCACTCATGTCAAGCCCCCGCTTACATCAGGTCTTCCCTGCCTAAACCGCCGGGTGTCCCTGATTTATCTGTTTCCTCTGATGAGGAACTGTTGATGGATTATGAGGATGAAAACTCTTCTGCAGTACTTCCTCTCAGTTTTTTCTTGGGGATCCCTTTGAAGCTGATCCTGTCCCCTCTGCTGAGGGCCTAATCAGGGCTGTATTGACCACCCTGAATATTCCCTTGGTACAGGAGACCTCTTCGGACCCCTTCAGATGTGTTTCAGGAGCCTCAGCGCCCTTATACATGTTTCCCACCTAATCCCACCCTTGACCGTCTGGTCTCTGATGAGTGAAAGTTTCCAGATAGAAATTCATCTGTCTCTAAGAAATTTGCTAAGCTTTGTTCATTTTTTGAACCAGCGTTAGCTGTATGAGTACCACCACTAAAGGTGGACGCCCCTCTGTCCAGGTTGTCCAAGTCTACTGCTTTGCCTATAGCAGATGCCTCTGCTATGAAGGACTGGACTGACAAAAAGCTTGAGTCTTCTCTCAAGGCTATTTTTGCTTCGGCTGGTTCTGCCTTACGCTCGGTGTTTGCCTCTGCGTGGGTGAATAGGGCCGTGGCCATCTGCACTGCACAGCTTACCTTGGCTATTCGCCAGGGGGCTTCTACTTCTGAACTGCTGAGACTTGTCACCAACATTGCTGAAGCGCAACATTATGTCCCTGATACTCTGTTTGAAACAGTCCGTATGATTGCCAGGGCTTCTTCTATGTCTGTGGTTGCCAGACAGCTCTTTGGCTCAAGATCTGTTCTGCTGATACCCCAGCAAAAAAGGCTCTATTTATAATCATTGCCTTTTCAAGGCTCTTCCCTATTTGGGCCTGAGCTTATAGATCTCATCAGCGGAGCCACTGGAGGTAAGGTACTCTGCTTCCAGTGGTCCACAAGTCCTCCTACAAGCCCAAGGCTTCCAAACCTTCTTCGGCAATTTGTGGTCAGATCTCACTTTCATCAGGAGTCCTTGCGACCAGTGATTGCGGCCATGTCTCCTGGGGAGTTCATAGCATCCCTGGATCTTCAAGATGCGTATTTGCACATCTCCATTCATCCAGAGAGCCGGCAGTGTCTCCAATTTGCCCGCGACAGGGGTCACTTTCAGTTATCTGCCCTGCCATTCGGCCTGACCACCGCTCCTCAAGTCTTCAATTGAGTTCTGGGAGCTTTCGTCTCTGCTCTCCATAGAGATGGCATCAGGGTCACTCCATACATGGACATACTTCTTCTGAAGGCTTCATCTCCAGACCTTCTTCACCAGCAGGTTCAGACCTACATTCAGATACTATCCGCTCACAGGTGGATCATCAACCTGGACAAGTCGGACCTTGTGTAACGGTTTGTACGACACTCAGACACAGTAGGTTAGAATAAAACACAGTTTTATTAAAAGACACAATGGGAATGCCCAGTACGGACTATAGTGAATCACAGGAAAATATCAGTCATGTACATATGCCCTCACAGGCCCAGTATACAATGGTAGAGAATTAGATACTGTCACAGGTCAGGCATAACCAGGCAACTTCAGCACAACATGGGTTAAAGTTCATAGATGGTAATCAGTCTCTGATGTGGTGTGTTAGACAACGCCCAGTATGATGGTAATGGTAGCAAGAGACTGTGGTGGGAGGTGTGGAAGCACCTAGTCTATAAAGCAGGACTGAGACTATACCCTGTGCTGAGCAGAAACGGAGGCCACAATACTCTGCTAGAGCTAGCACAAACTTGAGCCACGAGCACCCGACCGGTGCAGTAACAGAGACACTGTACACTGCAAGAGCTGATGGACTAGAGCCAATAGCACCCGACCGGTGCAGTAACGGAATCACTGTACACTGCAAGAGCTAGAGGATTGGAGCCAATAGCACCCGACCGGTGCAGTAATGGAGACACTGTATACTGCAAGAGCTGGAGGATTGGAGCCAATAGCACCCGACCGGTGCCGCAACGGAGACACTGTACACTGCAAGAGCTGATGGATTAGAGCCAGTAGCACCCGACCGGTGCAGTAATGGAGACACTGTATACTGCAAGAGCTGGAGGATTGGAGCCAATAGCACCCGACCGGTGCCGCAACGGAGACACTGTACACTGCAAGAGCTGATGGATTAGAGCCAGTAGCACCCGACCGGTGCAGTAACGGAAACACTGTACTCTGCAAGAGTAAACGGAATGATCAGAGTAACGGAGGCTACAGTGCTCTGCAAGTGTTAACGGAAGGCTCAGAGTTAACGGAGGCGACAGTGCTGTGCAAGAGTTAACGGAAGGCTCAATGGGATGGAGGCCACAACACTCAGTCTGCTAGACCAGCAATACGGAAGTAAGAATGTCGCCCAAGCGACACGGAGAACAGGATCAGAATAGATGGCCGGATCACAGCGCAGGAACGTCAGACAAGCTGGGTCAGGTCACGGAGCAGGAACGTCATCCAGGCCGAATCACGGAGCAGGAACGTCAGACAGGCCGGGTCAGGTCACAGCGCAGGAACCTCAGCCAGGCCGGGTCAAATCATGGAGCAGGAACCAGAAGGAGTAGTCAAACGGGCCAAGTCGGTACACAGGAACACAGTAGCACTGGTACAGGAACACCATGAAAGGGCACCTGACAGGTGCCAGAGGCACGGTATAAAAAGGCCATACTGGGCTGGCCAACTAAGCTCAGCCAATGGGAGCGCACCACACAGAGAGTGACAGAAAAGAGCACGGGCACCGTGATTCCTTGTTCCCTCCCAGAAGATGGTTTTCCTGGGCCTTCTCTTCGACACTCAGAGAGGGATGGTCTTTCTCACAGACGAGGTGGCTCATCTGCTGGCTCAGAAGGTCTCTACGGTTCTGAGCCTGGATCTGATTCTTGACAAAAAATTGTCCTCTCTAGTGTGGAAGTTCATCTCCACAATAGAAACAGTCCCATTCGCCATAGCTCATGTCAGGAAGCTTCAGAAGTTTCTGATCTTGGCATGCAAAGGTCAACTGGATCATCTGGAGGAGTCTCTGTCTCTCCCGCTTCATGTAGAGTTGAGTCTTTCATGGTGGCTTAACCTGGACAATCTCCTGAAGTGCAAGCCCTTCCTGATACTGTTCTGGACGATGGTGACTATGGACGCTAGCCCTTTAGTGTGAGGGGCTGTTCTGGGGCACCTGAATGCTCAGGGCTGGTGGTCTCAAGAAGAATTTCTCCTTCCCATCAACATCTTGGAACTTCGGGCATTATTTCATGCCCTGCGCCATTGGACACTCCAGTTGGAGGACTGTCCAGTCAGACAACACCACGGCGGTGGCTTACATTAACAAGTAAGGCGGCACAAGAAGTCTTGCAGCTTGGTTAGAAGTCAAGGCTATTTTGTCCTGGGCAGAGGACCATGTCCCTGCCATCTCCGCAGTTCATATTCCAGGTGTCGTCAACGTCTTGGCAGACTTCCTCAGTCGACATACAGTGGCCAGCGGAGAGTGGAAACTTCACCCAGAGGTGTTCAATCTGGTAGTTCAGAAGATGGGTATCCCATGCATCGATCTGATGGCAACAAGACACAACAGGAAGGTTCCAGTGGTCTGCTCTCGCTGGGCGGACCCACTAGCTCTAGCTGTGGATGCTTTATCGATACCTTGGATCTTTTCTCTGGCGTACATCTTCCCTCCTGTTCCAATGCTGCACAGGGTTATGAGGAAGCTACATCTGGAGCGCTGTCCAGTCATTCTGATTGCTCCGTTTTGGCTTCGCCAATCTTGATTCCCAGAGCTTCTGGATCTGTCAGTGTCAGACCCCTTCAGGCTTCCTCCTCGTCCGAATCTTCTCTTACAGGGATACCTGTGGAAGGAGGATGTTTTTTCTGGTTTTTGATGGCATGGAGGTTGAATCCTCAACTTTGAGGAAGAAAAGTTTTTTCATCTGGTGTAGTGGCTACTATGCTTAGTGCCCGTAAGCAGGGCCAGATTTCCCAATAGGCAGACTAGACACCTGCCTAGGGCTCCAAATTTTGAGGGGAGCCTCAGCTGTGCTGGCCACACCCACATTCTGAATTGTGGCCGGGGCCAGAGCAATCTTTGTATCCATGCAGTAGCTTATACACCCCTTTAAAGGCTATTATTTAACCCCTTGGATGCTGTTGAGCTCTCCAGCGCATTGCGGAGATAAAAGCAGAGATAAAATTAGCACCTGTAATAGAATCTAGCCCTTTGTCTTGCAAACCACCTTTTTTGGTGTTTCACAAGATAAAGCCGTGCTTCGCACTTCGCAAGCATTTCTTCCAAACGTTGTATCGGAGTTCCATATCAATCAGGGGATTGTGGTTCCTTCCCTCTGCCCTGACCCTTCTTCTGACAAGGAAAGGGATCTTCACTTGTTGGATGTTGTACACTGCCTCAGGTTCTGTGTGCACCTTACTGAGTCTTTGCGTCAATCTGACGCTCTTTTCATCATTCCAGAGGGCCCCAGGGCAGGGAAGCCTGCGTCTAAAGTGATCATGGCTTCTTAGATTAAGTCCACTATTCGTAAGGCTTACGAACTGAGGAAGAAGCCTGTGCCCTTCAGGGTCACAGCTCATTCCACTCGCTCCATTGGGGCATCTTGGGCCGACAAGAATCAGGCCTCTGCTGATCAACTGTGCAATTCATCGTCTGTGCACACCTTTTCCAAACACTACCGTGTTGATGTGCTGGCATCGGCCGATGCCAGTTTTGGGAGGAAGGTCCTGGAGGCAGCCTTACCTGTTTAGGATCTCCTTTATTCCTTCCATACTTTTTCACTTTTGAGCCCAGTTGGCTCTAGTTCAGTGTGCTGTGTATCAGTTCCTGGGGTCTGTTTTACCCCTGTTCAGTGTCCATTGACACTCAGTTATTTGTGCTGCACTGTTTATGACCTGTGGGTTCATTGGTGCTCTGGTGACTTTGGGGGGCTGCTCCTGGTCCTTTCCTTTCTTCCCGCCCTGGGGAACTTAATGGTTGGACATCCCAAAGTTACCAGTAACCTGTATTGGACGACAGAGGAAAGAGGATTTTAGTCTTACCTGTTAAATCCTTTTCTCTTAGTCCATACAGGTTACTGGTCTCCCACCCTGTCAAGGGACCATGCTTGGCGCTCCTGCAACAGAACGTGGGGGACCACTTTTGGGTTCATGCTCACAGGAGTCTTCTGATTCCTCGCTGACTACTTGTAGTAGTTGGTTCCAAAACTTAGTGAAGTTAAAACAGAAAGCTGCAGCTAAGGTTAGAGGGTAGGCTCCACCCCTGCACTCACTTCTCACAATTGTTCCTGCCTACTTAAAGGGGCAGAGCGCCTACCCAAAGTTACCAGTAACCTGTATGGACTAAGAGAAAAGGATTTAACAGGTAAGACTAAAATCCTATTTTTTTCCTTATCTCCTCAACTATGTTACTATCAACAGTGAGTGATATGCTATATTCAAGATATCCACAGCCCAAAAAATCTTTGCCAAGTCTCTTACACCAGACTGTAAGCTCTCATGAGCAGGGCCCTCTAATCCTTCTGTGCTCCACATTTGATTGTATTATTTAATACCTCTGTATGTCTATTCCATATTGTACGGCGCTGCAGAATTAGTTGCAGCTATATAAATAAAGAATAATAATAATAGTGTACATCTGAGAAAAAGGGGTGACCAACATTCCATATCGGGACTATGTCTTGATAGTGGCTGAAGCATGTTCCTCTAGCTCGTAAAGAGCTTCAGGAGCACAAATTAATCCTCAACAAGGAAGAAAAACAAAGTTCCCTTCCAGACTACTAGCTTCCGAGGTGTGTAATAAATACCCATACATTTCACTGTGGATGGAGATCAAAAATTGAGAACAAGTAATGTGATATCTTGAAAAACTGGTGATTACATAGTTACATAGTAAATTAGGTTGAAAAAAAGACACAAGTCCATCAAGTTCAACCTTTGCCTCATAACCCAGAGAAATGATAATTATATAAGCTTTCCTGCTGCCAAATAAGTTAGTCTGAACTTCCTGTTTTTCCTTCTAATACACAGTATAACCCTATATGTTCCCTCTTGAATCTTCTCTTAAATGTATCCATTGTATCTGCCATTATCACATCCTTGGGCAAGGAATTCCACAATTTAACGGACCTTACTGTGTAAAAAAAAAAAAAAAAAACACCCTTCCGCTGATAAACTATGTCTAGTGTATGTTTTCTACCTCCATAAAAAATGCAACTGTAAATCCTGTTGTTATTCACACTTTGTAGACCTTTCCAATTAAGTATTTATTTCTATAGCACTCTATTTTGGCTCTGCTGCAGCGCCACAGGACTGTCCCGGGACCAGAATCTGCTTCTCTCTCAGCTAGATGGCAGACTTCTTATGAAATGGAACTTTAGCTGCTCCAATCTCTCAAACTATACAAATTTGAGACGTGGAACATACCTCATTATATTCATATTTTTAATCTCTACAATATTCAAATTAGTTTAATTTAAGCAATACTATCCTTTCATGAACAATGTGAGTTGCCAGTCTATATAAATAAGTGATAAACAACTAGTGCAGGGTACAAAAGCAATATGCAATACCTGTAAATTAAATATAAAACTCAGTATTTAATAAATATATCACATCATGGTGACCATAGGCAAATGTACCCATAATTCTTCCACAATATAACAACCAACCACAGCATGCTCACAGGGAGGTAAGTTAATAGAGAAGGAAGAAGTGAAGAGAGTTATGTAAAAAAAAAAAAAAAAAAAAAAAAAAAAGGAAGAAGGGATAAGGAGATTGCAGAGAAGGTTTGAGTAAAGTGGAGAAAGAATGGAATAATAGGATTTTAGTCTTACCTGTTAAATCCTTTTTACTTAGTCCATACAGGTCACTGGTACTCTGGGAGGCGATCCGCCCCTTTAATAGGCAGGAACAATTATTCAAATGTGTGCAGGGGGCGGAGCCTCCCCTCCTACTTAAGCTGCCTTCAGGCCAGAGCCACTAGATTGATTTGAGACACTAAAACTGACCGTAGGTAAGCAAGAAGGAAGACTCCTGTGAGCATGCCCCGAAGGTCTCCCACTGAATGCCACAGGAGAGCCAAGCATGGTCCCTTGACAGGGTGGGAGACCAGTGACCTGTATGGACTAAGTGAAAAGGATTTAACAGGTAAGACTAAAATCCTATTTTCACTGTCATCCAATACAGGTCACTGGTACTCTGGGATGTACAAACATTGAGCTGACCCAGAGGCGGGAAGTAATGCAAGGACCAGGTGCAAGGCCCAAGTCACTAGAACTGCTATGAACCAGTTAATCACATAGCCCAAAATGTAAGTGTCAACGGACACCAACCAGGGGGAAACAACCCCTGAACTAACACAGCACACTGAACCAGAGCCAACCGGGCTCAACAGTAAAGAAGCACTAAGAACCACAGAGTAGAAGTCCTAAACAGGCAAAACTGCCTCCAGGACCTTCCTCCCAAAACTGGCATCAGCTGAGGCCAGTACATCAACTCGATAGTGCTTTGAAAATGTGTGCACAGAGGACCAAGTGGCCGCTCTGCACAGTTGATCAGCAGATGCCTGATTCTTGTAGGCCCCAATAGATCTGGTGGAATGGGCAGTAACCCGGAAGGGAACATGCTTATTCCGCAACTTATAGGCTTCACGAATGGTAGCCTTAATCCAAGAGGCAATAGTAACTTTGGAAGCCGGTCTCCCTGCCCTAGGCCCCTCAGGAATGACGAATAGAGCATCAGACTTCCTGATAGACTCGGTGCGATGAACATAAAACTTGAGGCAACGTACCACATCCAACAGATGGAGATCTCGTTCCATGTCAGATGAAGGATTAGGGCAGAAAGAGGGAACCACAATCTCCTGATTGATGTGAAACTCAGACACAACCTTGGGTAAGAATTCCTTGGTAGTGCGAAGCACAGCCTTATCCTTGTGGAACACCAGGTAAGGAGGTTTACAAGACAGAGCTTGTAACTCTGCTACCCGGCGAACTGAAACAATAGCCAAAAAGGCCATTTTCCAAGTCAAGAGACGTAAGGGAATGGAAGCCAAGGATTCGAACAGAGGACGCTGGAGAACTCCCAGCACCAATTGAGGTCCCACTGGGGAGTAGGACTCTTGAAGGCAGGCCGAACATGAGTCACGCCTTGGAAGAAAACTTTGACATCAGGAAGGATAGCAATCCTTTCCTGGAAAAACACAGACAAAGCAGAAGTCTGGACTTTGAGGGAACTCAGACTGAGCCCTTTCTCAACACCGTCCTGTAAAAAGGCCAGGACAGTGGGAAGATGAAAATCTAGGGGCATCTTCCGATCAGTACACCAAGCTACAAAGGTGGCCCAGAAACGATGATAGATCTTGGAGGACACAGGCTTACGAGCGCTAAGCATCGTCGACACCACTGAAGGAGAAAATCCTTTCTTCTCTAGAATTGAGGATTCAACCGCCATGCCATCAAATGGAGATTCTGAACATCCTCCTTCCACAGATAACCCTGAAGGAGTAGATCCGGACGAGCAGGAAGTGGAAACGGTTCCGCCACGGACATGGCCATCAACTCCGGATACCAGGACTGGCGAGGCCAGTTTGGAGCGATCAGGATGACAGGACAGCGCTCCAGCTTCAACTTCTGGATGACTCTGATCAACAGAGGAAGAGGAGGGAAGATGTAGGCCAGAGGAAAATCCCAAGGGATTGACAAGGCATCCACAGCTAGAGCAAGAGAGTCCCTCCACCGGGAGCAAAACGCCGGCACCTTCCTGTTGTGTCTGGTAGTCATCAGGTCCACCGCAGGTACCCCCCACCTCTGGGTGATTAGGTGAAACACCTCTGGATGAAGAGCCCATTCTCCGCTGTCGACTGTGTGACGACTGAGAAAGTCTGCCATGACGTTGTCTACGCCTGGAATGTGAACTGCTGAAATGACAGGCACGTGATCTTCTGCCCAAGATAAAATATCCTTGACCTCCAACCAGGCGGTGCAACTTCTTGTGCCGCCTTGCCTGTTGATGTAGGCCACTGCGGTGGCGTTGTCGGACTCCACTCTGACTGGGCAACCTTCCAGCTGAGATTCCCAGTGCCTCAGGGCAAGCCGGATGGCACGCAGTTCCAGAACATTGATGGAGAGAAGAGATTTCTCCAGTCCCCATTTCCCCTGAGCACTGAAACGACCCAACACAGCACCCCATCCCAGGAGGCTGGCATCCGTTGTGAGCGTGGTCCAATAGGGAATTCGAAAGGATCTCCCTTTCAGGAGATGAGAGAGATCCAACCACCAGTGCAGACTCGATTCAACATGAGGAGGTAGAGAGACTGACAGATGCTGATGATCTGGATGATTCTTGCACGTCTGGATCACAAACCTCTGAAGTTCCCTGGAGTGGGCCATGGCAAATGGTACCGCTTCGATCGTGGAAATGAACTTCCCCACCAGGGACGTCAACTTCGGTACTGGAACTCTGTCCAGCTCTAGGATCCCGGCTACTCGGATGGCTATCTGATGAGCCACTTCCTCTGGCAGAAACACCATGCATTGCCGAGTGTCGAACAGGAGACCCAGGAAAAGGAGCCTCTGAGATGGGACCAAGTCTGACTTGTCCAGATTCAGGATCCAGCCGTGACGGTTCAGAGTGTGTATACACAGCTGCAGTTGCTGGTGGAGAAGCTCCGCTGAGGAGGCTTTCAGGAGGAGATAGTCCATGTAGGGGGTCACTCTGACACCTTCTTGATGAAGTACAGCTATCAAAGCACCCAACACCCTCTGAAAGACCAGAGAGGCCGAAGTCAGTCCAAAGGGAAGAGCTGAAAACTGAAAGTGTCCCCTGTGGCAGGCAATCCTGAGATACCGCCTGCTCTCTGGATGAATAGGGATGTGAAGATATGCATCCTGAAGGTCCAGGGAGGCAAGAAACTCCCCTGGAGACATTGCGGCAATCACAGAGCGCAGGGATTCCTGGCGGAAGTGGGAACTTACAACATAGGAATTGAGATCTTTGAGATCCAAAATGGGACGAGCACCTCCGTCCTTTTTGGCCACCACGAACAGGTTGGAATAAAATCCTGAACCTGTGTCCTCTGGAGGAACCAATTCCAGGACCTCTTTGTCCAAAAGATCCTGAATAGCGTCATCGAACAGACGCCTTTTTGTAGGTTCCTGAGAAGGACGAGTAAAATGGAACCGAAAAGGAGGAAGGGAAGAGAAAGGGATCCTGTATCCCTCTGACACTACCTGAATAACCCATGGGTCCGTCACTGACTCCTCCCAAGTCCGGCGAAAGATGCGGAGACGTCCACCTACTGCCGGATGCGGACCCGGGTTCGGTGAGTCATGCCGAAGCAGTCTTGAAGGTCTTGGCCTTGGGGGCAACTTTGGGCTTCCAGGACTGCTTGGGCTTGGAGGAGGGATGCGTATAGGACGACCCCGTCTGGGACGTGGAGCGTGTCTCAGTCTGAAAGGAACGAAAGGACCGATTGCGTTTGGCTGGAAACTTTTTCTTGAAGACTGAGGGTAGAAGAGTACTTTTACCGCCAGTAGCCTCGCTGATCATTTCTTTGAGTTCAGAACCAAATAGCAAGTTCCCCTGAAAGGGCAAGGAAAGCAAGGCTTTCTTAGAGGCTGTATCAGCAGACCAAATGTTCAGCCAAAGGGCACGTCTAGCCACCACAGATGAAGTGGAGGCCCTCGCCATCATGCGCACAGCATCAAAGGCAGCATCAGCAACATAATTTTGTGCTTCAGTAATATTAGCAAGGAGCTGCAACTGCTCAGATACCGGGGAATCCTGGCGGACTGCCTCAGTCAGTCGTTCAGTCCAGGCCGCAATAGCTCTATTAACCGACGCCACTGCAAAGGTTGGACGCATGGCAGTGCCAATGGAGGCAAAAATAGATTTAAGAGAAAGTTCTAGCTTTTTGTCCGTCCAATCCTGCAGGGCAGAGGCATCAGAGACAGCTAAAGCAGTAGATTTGGATAGCCTGGAAACAGGAGCATCCACCTTGGGAGGATGAACCCATTTTGCCAGTTCAGTCTCAGGAAAAGGGTAAAGTTTAGCAAACTTTTTGGACACTGAGGAGGATTTGTCAGGATTCCTCCACGCCTCAGAGACTAGACGGGCAAGGGTAGGGTTAGTTGGAAAACATACAACCGCCTTAGATGGTTTTTGGAAAACGTCAGTTGGATCATGAGTAGATTCCTGAGTCAGAGGAAGGTTGAGTGTAGTTAACACAGCTCTAATCAAACCCTCAGCAGAAACCTCAGGGTCACATTCATAAGGGTCCCCAATGGACCTGTTAGACTTAATAACAGTGCCTTTCTCAACATCAGAATCCTGTAATAGTTCTTCTTCAGAAGAATCAGACACATCAGGAGCCCCCTGTGGCTTAGGCAGGGAAGTCCTGATTGTAGAGGGGGTCTGCCAAACCTGGAGAGCCCCCTGTACCTGAGAGGGAAAGAGTTGGAGAGTGGATCTGAGATCCCTAGTGGCAGCTTTAAACTCTTTCACCCAAGTTGGCTCAATAGCATGGCTGGGAAGCCCAGGGTTGCTATCATGACAATCAGAGCATTTAGGGCAGAAATTACCAGAGCAATCTCTAGGCAGCCCAGAGTGACAAGAGGAGCAGAGCGCAATGGGGGGAACAGACACCCCAGCCTCCTTAGTCTTAGGTCCAGCCCCTGGCTCCAGTGGAGTAGACATGCTCACAGCGTCAATATACACCACTTAACAAATATCACCCAGTAAAAGTGTGAAAGATTAAAGTTTCACCCCAGAAATGCCTAAAATCGGACTTATCTGGCCAGTGAAGGGTTAAACTGCTGAGAGGAGAGAAGGCTCGGTCCCTGCGTAGTATACTCGCTGAGAAATAACACCACAAAATGGCGGCCGTCAGGTCAGCCAATCAGAAACGAGCGCAAACCGGGCGCTCATGGGAAATGTAGTTTTCTCTCAGAAGTACCCCAAACAGTGCCCGAAGCCCCCCTGAACTCCCCACACCCTGAAAACAGACACCGGATGATAGAGCAGGAGCATAGAAATAAAATGAGCCATCTCTGAAGTTGCTGTGACAAGCGGTTCCAGAGATATGTCCCACACTGTGAAATCCCATAGAGAGTAAAGGAGCAATGGCGTCTAAGCGGGAAGAGGCGCGCTTAAAGGCGCGGAACACTAAATTTTAATAAAGTCCCACTGAAGTTTAAAAAGTGCCAGTTACCAAATACATAAGAAACATAAGTAAAACTATACCCAAAGCTCCAAAACCCAGAGAATACCACAGAAATTGCATAAACATGAGAAATGCAAATAAAAACACCCTATGAGTGCTGGAGTGCAATGCAAACTCCCAAATACAAGCCCATCAAAGGGACACTGTGGGGACAAGTGGACCTTCAGCACTGAAGGGGTGGCTCACCTTTCTGCAGGACTTCAGTCTTCAGGTGACCATGATGAAGTAGGAATAGACCAGAGGTAAATTCCCCAGCAGGGAAGCTGCTTGAATCAAGCTGTTCCCTCTTCAGGGCTTAAGGTCCACAGAAAATCCCTGGAAGCTGCACTAGCCACTTTAAAGAGGGCAATTCACAGCCATGGTCACCCTCCTAATGGTGGTATTCCATATTTGAATAAAAATAACAAAATACTAAGTTGAATGTATAGATGTTCTCCACCTGGTGTGCACGGCACACAGGAACAAATCAATCTAGTGGCTCTGGCCTGAAGGCAGCTTAAGTAGGAGGGGAGGCTCCGCCCCTGCACACATTTGAATAATTGTTCCTGCCTATTAAAGGGGCGGATCGCCTCCCAGAGTACCAGTGACCTGTATTGGACGACAGTGAAAAAGTGTCAGATAGCAGGAGTTATATCTACCACAAACAGAAGAGAGAGTCCAAACTCTGAAATTCCATATCGTCACTTGAGCATAAGTGATCTGAAAAAGTTACTGTCAGGAGAGTCCAACCACTTGCCCAGAAACTAAGAAACTTACATGTGCACCATCTATGAAGATATGTAAGTTTTTCAAATTTGATGTTTTTAGATACATAATCCATTGAGTCAATGTGGGGGCCCTGGGAGAGAGCCAGCGTTGAGCACTAAGCTTTCAGGCAAAGAACAGAATTTCATGAATGAGGGTTATACAAGTAATGCACTGTCAGAGACACTGCCATGGTGGGGAGGAAATGGTTAATTTTTCTCTTAAACCAAATTCTCTAAAAATCTGTGTTTTAAAATGTGTTTAAATTACCTCATGTAACAGAGACAATGGGCCTATTTGCTTCAATATGGGAGTGAAAATAATTGGTGACTTTTATGGTGATTGATATCCAGTTTGAGACAAAAGGTCTAAAACACAGATATTCTCACGTGTGAGAAGTCTGGTAGGTTGACATATTTATGTCTAATCCAATGACCTTGTGGCCATTCTTATCTGATGATGATAACCAGATCACCTTATTGTCTACTGATAGGAGTTATTATCAAGGCGAATTTTAATGTAGAGTAATGGTGCCATCTCTAGGATATAGCGTTATTGCCAGTTTTTTTAGAAATTCCCAAAAATTATGATAATAATATGCATGATATCACTGCATAATGAGATGGAGCAGATTTTGATAAGAGGGATTTCATTTTATAAATATGCAAGTTTAGAGAGAAAAGGGGTCTTTTCTTCTTGAGTCTTGGCTGGGTTTTTTTTTCTTTTTCTTCTTGGTTCCTGCCTCTTCAATTCCTGCTATGTTTTCCTGCTAAAGAAATCCTAAGAAATCCACACTTATTGGACTGGTAACTATATATCTTTCCTTATTTAAATTCTGCAAAATTCAGAATCAAATATATATTTCTTCTATATTTGAATAAACATAATTTTCTTATAATTGTCTTAATTGGACTGGCCAACCATTTGAGATCAATTATAATAAGCTATATTAGCTCTAGAAATACTGAATTAAGCAGTATTCATTCATTTATTGGTAAATTGTCCTATTTTGCCAGATAAGAATAAAATAGTTTATAGCAGTAGATATATAAATAGCTTGGTTTATATATTAGTTCATATAATTCTTGGTATTTCTACAATAATATTTTGTGTTTCTGGAAAGGTTATATAGCTAATATTGAATTCTTTGAATTCATTTATTAACCCTTTATCTATTGTCTATTTAGTTGCGGTGTTTCTTTGGATCTCTTTGTGTGTGTGTGTACTAGGCCTAGCTTTTATAAAGTGAAAGTTTCTTTAAACTTTCACTAGACAAAAGAAGTTGCCATCTTGGGTGGGGCACCCTATCTTAGTAAGTGGATTAACCCTTGTAGTACCCTATAGGTTTTACATAACATTTCTATAGTCATATTTGTGATATATGTTGCACAAATTTTAATATAAAACAGAAAAGAAAAGAGAAAGAGACAACGCACCAGAGATCTAAGTGTAGTATGTCAAATGGTAGGATGAAAAAAGGATATATATACAGAAAAATAAGCTGAATTTATTCAGGCATAAAAATACAAAACATTCATATATTAAAACACACAAAAAAACTGGTGTTACGGAGAGTATGAGAATGTGAGCAGAGTCCCAAAGTACTGGTATAGGGACAACATAGGGGAAGCAATCCGATATGGTGACTAGTGAATGAAACACAATCATGATAGGAGGGGAAGCACTTCAAGACTTCCCCCTCTAAAGGATGCTCACCAGATATGTTCTTTATATCAAAGCATAGAGTGTATTTAATACAGTCTGCTCACCGAAATTCCTCTTGGAGTGTAGCGCATCAACTGGGGAAGTCCTTTCCCGTAGCTTACGCTTCTGTGCTCCGTCTCTGGTCCGTTCTTATCTCCGGTTCAGATGATACTCAGATGCGATGCGCAGCTGGTGAATGACTCAACTTGATCTTATTGAGGTTTTATTCCTGAGGAAGGAGCTTTTAAGCTTCGAAACGCGTTGAATTTAAGCCCTATGAGATATTTTGCACTGGACTGTTACGGCTGGATAAGAGGAAGCGGACCGCATTCACCAGCTGCGCATCGCATCTGAGTATCATCTGAACCAGAGATAAGAACGGACCAGAGACGGAGCACAGAAGCGTAAGCTACGGGAAAGGACTTCCCCAGTTGATGCGCTACACTCCAAGAGGAATTTCGGTGAGCAGACTGTATTAAATACACTCTATGCTTTGATATAAAGAACATATCTGGTGAGCATCCTTTAGAGGGGGAAGTCTTGAAGTGCTTCCCCTCCTATCACGATTGTGTTTCATTCACTAGTCACCATATCGGATTGCTTCCCCTATGTTGTCCCTATACCAGTACTTTGGGACTCTGCTCACATTCTCATACTCTCCGTAACACCAGTTTTTTTGAGTGTTTTAATATATGAATGTTTTGTATTTTTATGCCTGAATAAATTCAGCTTATTTTTCTGTATATATATCTTTTTTTCATCCTACCATTTGACATACTACACTTAGATCTCTGGTGCGTTGTCTCTTTCTCTTTTCTTTTCTGTTTTATGTACCTGCTCGAGAGGACTCCGGGCAACAGACAACAGCACAGAGTTACGAAAGTTTACTCATCCACTAACTTCATTCCTATTCATCACATACTAACGCCTAACCTTCATCATCAGATCATCATTCCATCAGATCATCATTCATTTTTTCTCATAATTTGGAAAAGAGTATTTTACGGACCTTATCCTTTCCCCTTTTCTTATTTATCTATGGACTTTTATGACTCATTTGATATGTATGAACTCTAGTTATTCATCATTTTGTGTGACTATTCTTATTTTGGTACCCATTTGACACTTGCTACCATCCGTTCAGTCATTTATTTTTCATTGTTCATTTATTTATCACTGTTCCTTTTAATTAATATTCACTCTGGAGTAATATATAACATCATTTTTCCCTCTCCTGAATCTTAACAGTGAGCGCTCTAATATCTCTTTTCTTTAGCAAATTTTAATATACTGTCTAGACATATATTTTTGAATTGATTCTAAGTATTTTCTGGTATAATCTGTTATTGACTATGTTTAATGCAATTTATATGTTTTATTCAGAAGGTATGCAATATCTGTAATCGGTAGATAATTAAATTATAGTGATTTTAATCTGGGATTCTATTCCAGTTAGTCTCTAAATTTGACTATTGCATATGGTACAAGGAAAATTGTCAGAAGACCTAGCTTTATATTAAAGTTGACTCATCTGACAATATACCTTAAACCTCAATTAGCATAGTTTATACAGTTTCTGGGGCAGGGATATTCATATATACTGCTGCCAACTGTATTTTATTAATAAGGATCAATTATCCTTTTCTATGCTGCTGAGTGCAATTATTGTTATCTACTACCTCTGAATATATCTTTGTGTGGTTAACCCTTTAATTGCTGGTAATCCTCATGGTGATAATTGTGGTTTGAGTTACTATATATCTATTATAATTGCTGATCACTCCTTTATATCATTGTTCTTTACACTTTATATATAGTATATTTCACTTAAATAAATTATATATATTTTTGCACAAATATGCGGGATTGATTATTTTAATCAATTCTTCACCGTTAAGTAGCGCGTCAATACCTAATATAGTGTAAAGTTCTCAAAATTATTTAATATTGTCATTTATCTATTTATGTTATGATATCCAACCTGATTGGTTCTTTTGTTTTAACCCCTTGGATGCCTTCAACATAATTGTTTCAACATCATACATCTTCTCTATCAATCACACACAGAATACATACCTTAGAATCCAGGGGACCCCAATGGTGTCAAAAAGGAAACTGATAATCTTCCTCCAAAATCTGACAATTTGAGTACAAACCAACTATATATGTATAGGGGTGATAGATCCCCTTTAAAGGGTTAGTAATGTCCAAAAAAAAAGTTTTTTGCATTTAGAAGAGCTTACAAAGCTGAGCTAAATGCAAAAAAAAAAAAACATATTTCTGAAACCGCTATGGTTTGAGAGATACAGGCATTTAAAGTTTGATGTCCCCTACTGACAGCTGTAAAGCTGTCAGCAAGAGATCCATGTCGGCTGACATGGAGGCGCTTGAGCAGAGCCGCAATTGCGTTAGTTACAATTAATTCCTTCATTGGAATGGTCTAAAATGTGTGCTTGCAAACCAGCTGTCAGTACAGGCATCGAACTTTAAATGCCTGTATCTCTCAAACCATAGCGGTTTGAGAGATACATTTTTTTGCATTTAGCTCTTCTAAATGCAAAAAACTTTTTTTTTGGACATTACTAACCCTTTAAGGGGTTCACTACAATCATCTAGGAAAGCTCAATTCCTAACTCTGAGAGTGGGGAGTGAAATAGTATTATTAAAGAGGTTTTTCAGAGCTGTAATCAGAAAGAATGTACAGTACCACGGGTCTGAAAAAAATTATATTCAAAAATGTAAAATAAAGAAGATAGAACAAAATAGTTATAAAGAAACTACTATAGTAGTTTAATAATTTGGCTCCAGCTTGTACTTAAAGCCACATAGAGACTAGTTCCGTACTTTTACATAAGGAGTATCACTTCTGTTACATACAAGATTAATTTTCAAATTAGGTATTTTCCTGGTGCCCTCATCATCCAGGTTATCTAAATGTGGGGCCCTTACCAAGTTCAGGAAGATAGGGTTAATTTTACATTCCCATTGGGAATCTGAGCTGACTTTGTTTGTTTGTATAAACAAATAGAGGATGGACTCAAGGGGGACAATGGAGTGGCTTAGGCAACTTACTGCCCCCTCTGGAGACAGCAAACACTGTCTACAAATGACTGTCATGGTATACTTAGGATAAAGAATCACACAATAAAGGTACAGGTGAATTTAACCAGTGTATTAAGGTCAATATACAAGAGTAAAACACTTCCCCAACCTTCCCAGGAACAGGCGTGAGGACAGTGCACAGTCCACTACCCAGGAGCTGACACTGAGCTACAACTTGCGACCGCGGATCTCCAAGGCAGAAAAGGAGGTAGAATCTAGCCTATGATTCTACAGAGCCAGTGTGCAGAACCCTAGAGAGCGCTACCAGGGTCACAGACAGGTAATAGCCTCGGAGGTATAGCTAGTCAAGGATGCACGGATCGAGACTGCTAGAGCAATACCTGGGGTGAGACTAACCCTGAGCTACCAAGAGGAAGGGAGCCACAACAATACCAGGGAGGTAAAAATTGCATCGTAGGGTGATTGGAGCGAGAGCCAGCAAAAGCCGGTTGAGACAGTGGAGATTCAGACAGTACCAGGGACAAGCACGGAGCGGGTAGTCAGACAGAGCCACAGGTCAAAACCGGATCAGGTAGTCAGCCAGAGCCACAGAACTCACAGAGCGGGTTGTCAGCGAGAATCAGGGTCAGGCTGGAACGGGTAGTCAAACAAGCCCTAGGTCATACACAGAGCGGGTAGTCATACAAAGCCAAGGATCGAATCGGAGAATCAGCGGAAGCCAAGCAAGGGTCAAACGAGAGCACAACACACAGTAGTAACGCACAGGTACAGCACACCGCTTGATGCCCTGCTTCCGATGCTCCACCACCACGCTGGCATATGTGGCCAGTGCACCACACAGTGTGAAAATGGTGAAGACGAACTGTCACATCCTAACATCAACAGAGTGGCTATCATTTGGCGGGGGAGGTAAAATGAAAGAGGTGGATTGGCAGAAGATGTAATTACCCTATAGGAAAAAGGTGAGGGTGAGTTAGTTGTTTCACTCGTCATGGAACTTCCAGTCTCTTCCTGGATTTCTCTATTCTTCCTCCTCTTTGGTCTGCTCCTCACCTCTTGTTGCCTTTCTGGAGAGTCAGTGGGTACAGCAACAGTAGTGCTTGATTTCTGTGGTGGGGGGTTTGTTTTTAATATGTTTGACATAAATGTCATGGTGTCTGTTTCTCATATGTGTTATCAGGGCAGTTGTGTCAAGGCGCATTCCCTCCTTTCCCCCTTCACACTGACTTGTCACAAATTGTGCACAGTGCCGTTGGTGATGACTGCAACGTGCCTGCCCCGATAGAAAAATAGTCCCACACCCACGACTTCAGTGGGGAGGGATAGGCATCTGGCAGTTGATGATGATGATGTTGCTGTTACTGCCTCAGAATTAGCACTGCAGCTAGGACCAGGAGTATTGCTGCTGCTGGCAAGTGGAACCTGTCCCAGTCCTGCATCACTTGTTGACCCCATTCCTACTGTGTCCACGGTGGTCTGCGGCACACTAGCTTGCTCCTCAGCATCCTGCTGCCCTTGTGTCACAGAGTGACTATGGAATAACGACACTAACAAGTACAGATACAGTAAAATCAATATCTTTATTGAAACTATAAAAATAAATAAATAACGAAAGTACTTCCCCAACCCTCACAGGACCAGGTGTGTAGGCAGCGCACAAACACTTCTCCAACCCTCACAGGACCAGGTGTGGGGACCGCACATGATCTACTGATGGAACAGGAACTGATCCCAATCTGACTACAGAATGGGAAGGTAGCAAGGATACCAATAGCTACTAGCACAGGTAAAGCGGAATCATCTACACAAAAATGAGAAATGCTACCCTAGAAAGCTAGGGTACACCAAGGTAACAGACTCGAATATCCTAAAATGCTAGGGTAAACCTACAGGCAATGACAACTAGAAATCCCCAGAACGCTAGGATAGGTACGGCAATGGTGACTCAAATCCCTAGTACGCGTTAGTGCACCCAAAGGCACTAACCATCTGTATCAAGCAGTATAGGATAGCCAGAGACAAAGTCCTGCACAGCAGGGGGATACTGAGCACAGCTTGTACTAGAGAGATCAGCTAGAGTACTGTCTAGCAAGGAGCGGAGTCAAAATGGTCAGAAACATATCGTATAGTCAGCCGGAGGCTGAGTCAGCACAGAGCAGTTAGTAGCCAAGGCAAGTACAGTATCGGATAGTCAGCCATAGCTCGGGTCAGCACAGAGCGGTTAGTCAGCCAAGCCAAGGTTGGTACCGTATTGGATAGTCAGCCGGAGCCGGGTCGGCACAGATCGGGTAGTCAGACGGAGCCACAAGTCAGGGATCTAATGTAGCCGGAGTCAAACGTAGCCAGAGTCAAACGTAGCTAGAGGTCATACACGGATCAGAGCATAGGAAATAATCACAACAGCTAGCGCACAGGTACACCACGAAAGGGCCAAGGAGTACTGGCAGAATGAGGCCTATAAGGCCTAGCAAGTAGGCGAAGACTGACTGGCCATTACCACAGGCCTATAAGAATAGCGAACTCGCATAAGTGCGACACACAGGAAGTGATTGTATAATGTCGTCTGATGGCAACAGCGCTCCCGGAGGGCAATCATGGGTACCGTGATACCTTGCCACTCAGCAGCAGAAGGAATTACAGCAGTTGCAAATTCCAAAAGCTCACTGCTAGTGGTGATGCTCATCCTCATCCCTGTCTCCCATTCCTTCTCAGTTTCTGATAAAAAAGAACATCAATGTCTATTCCACCCCAGCTTCTCCATCATCACCACCACTAGCCACTATGTGCTGCTGCTCTAGTACAGACATCTCACTTCTGCATGGAGGAGGTGACGAGCAATGTGACTGAGGGTCCCCTAATGTCACACTTGGCATTTATTTTTGACCCAAAGAAGGCAGACTGGCAGCACTAGCAGCAGGCACAGGCAGCTGATCTGTGCTCCTGCTGGTGGTATTAATTCTGTACCTGCTCTCACACCAACACCAGTTCTGGCCTTCTCAGGATCATGTTCCTCTTGGACACTGTAGTGAAGGGAAGGGTAGGACTCCCAGAGCCAGAGAAATGGTGTGGGCTTCACCATTACTGCTACTTCTAAGGCAAACCACATCAAGTTCAGCCGCAGAGTCTTCCTCCTCACAGTCATTAGTAATATGATTATTACCCCCCTCCTTCACTTCTAACACTAACAAGCTGCTGGACCTTCATAGTACTAGCACTGGCAGGACTGCTTGGGGATGGCAAGTGTGACTTAGAGTCCCCTGCTGTCACACTTGGCATAATCTTCTCCCCCCCACACCTCCTAAGTATTATAAGACACACCTGCCGCAACTTCAGCACTGGTGGCAGCAGGTTCAGCACTGGCAGCAGGCACAGTATTGGCAACAGGGGCAGTACGTCTCACAGCAGGCACAGTATTGGTGGCAGCAGGTTCAGCACTGGTTGCAATGGGCAGCACTGGCAGCAGGCACAGCACTGGTTGCAACAGGGGCAGCATGTCTGACAGCAGGCATAGTATTGATGGCAGCAGGCACAGAACTGGCAACAGGGGCAGCACGTCTGACAGCAGGAACAGTATTGGTGGCAGCAAGTTTAGTACTGGCAGCAGTTACAGCACTGGTTGCAACAGGTGCAGCACTTCTGACAGCAGGCACAGCAGCAGGGGCAGCAATAGGGGCAGCGTGTATAGCAGCAGGCGCAGACAGCTGATCTATCCTACTCTGAGTCAATAGTACTACCCTTTTCTCCCTCCCTTCCCATTCCTTATTCTCCCTCCCATCGCATTAAATCCCTCAAGATCCCTAAGGGTGATTTAGGGGGACTGCACAGCATTGGTTCAGTAGTGCTCATTTCCTCCTTAGACTCAGTGGACACATAAGGGTCCTTCCAGTTCCTCCTTTTAATATTTTTAAACCTGCTCATAGTGATAGCAGTCACTATTTTTAAACCTGCTCATAGTGATAGCAGTCACTATTTGCCCCTCCTTTTGGAAAAAGATCACAGCAGAAAAGCACAGCACATCTACCTCGCTCTGTAGCTGCTTCTATTGTGTTTGACTTCCAGAAATATTTCACATTTTTATAGAAAAAAGGCAAAACCTACGTAAATCAATGGGTGGAAATTTTCTAGCCATTTGAAAAATGGCGAAAAATTAGAAAATTTTAATCGCTAGTTTTAAAGAGAATTTTCCCGTGAAAAAGCAGACAACAATGTGGTTTTCACTGGATATCTCGAAGGAACACGTGGACAACTTTTGCACCCCTATCCATGATCATTTTCATGCTTCCATGGGAATTTGTGACATAAAGGAGGCCTATCTTCAAATTCCAGTCCACACAAATCATTACCGTTTCCTGTGATTTGCCTTCCAAGATCATCAATTTCAGTTCACCTTCCTTCCCTCTGGGATGACCTTTGTGCCACCATTTTTTACAAAGGTCATGACAGCTGTGGCAGCTCGTATCCACTCACTAGGGAATCTCTTTTGATTACCTACTTGAATGACCTTTTGTTGATGGTTCCTTCAAAGGATACTCTGCATCTTCAGATTCAAACTTAAGTGTTCTTTGTGGAGCAACACGGTCAGGTTCTCAATTTCAAGAAATCTTTTCTGGTTCCATCACAGGTCCTTCACTTTCTCTGGATGAGATGTAACACTCTTCTGGAGAAGGTGTTTCTGACAGAAGACAAGATTCTGTCATTGTCTCACCAGGTGCCTCAGGCCGTACATGGACCATCTGACGGTGCAGGAGTAGATGAAAACGCTAGGCTAACTAGCATTGGTTCGGAAGGCAGTTTGCTCAGTTCCATATGCAGGAGTTGCCGCTGGAAATTCTCAGGAATTGTTCCAGGCAGCAGTGTTATCTCTCCCGGGTCATGCCCAAGTCTGACCGGACTAAGGAGGATCTTCGCTGGTGGCTTCAGAGGCCCCATCTGTCACTGGGATGGCCAGTGCTTATCCAGAATTGGGTAACAGTCCCTTCAGGGATCCCCAGTGTGGATCCATTCCGACTATGGGTTGGCCTAAATCAAATGCCAGGGAGGGACCAGAAGTGCAGCCACATGGTTTGATGTTCAGCTGACTATCAAGCGGAAGAGGAACACATGCTGGCTCTCTGCTGTTCAAATCCCAGAGGCAGACAGCATTATGGCAGACACTCAATCATCAGCACTTGGATCCCGGCAACTGTGAGCTCAACCAGGGCGTATTCTACTGGATGTGATGGTCATTCCATGACATTTTCCTTTGCTGTACATATTTCCTCAATTTCAACAATTTCCAGAGTGCTGAGGAAAATCAGGACAGACCAGGCTTGTGTCATTCTGATTGCCCCGTTCTAGTCCCATTGGGCCTGGTTTTCAGCTCTTCTCAATCAATCTGTGTAATGGTAATTCAGGAAAATAATCACATGACAATACAAGTGAATTTAACCAGTTTATTGAAGCAAATAATAATAGTAATAATAAGAAGAATAAGAAAAGGAGCGAACACTTCCTCAACCTTGGGGAGACAGGCGTAAGGACAGTGTCTAGTCCACTACCCAAGAGCTGACACTGAACTGCAATCGGTACAGTAGATATAAAGGGTACAGAACCAGACTCAGCTCTTACCGATGGATAGGAACTTGGAACGCCAGGGATGGTAATGGAGCGAAACCAGACAACCTCCAGAGAGGGATGTCAGATAACAGCTTGGGCAGCTAGAGTACCTGAGTGGTACAGACTGAAGGCCACACAGCAGAGGCACACTATCAGGCTACCAGAGATGGGATTGCAGTAGCACAGTGTGGGACTCCGGGAGAGTACAGACAGAGACAGCAAGGAATAGTATATGGTAGTGTACAAAGAGGCAACCGATTGAGCGATACAGGAAACACTACCAGCCCGGAGGAAATGGGATTGCACAGTGTGGAGGCAACTTGCAACATTACCAGCAAGGTAATAGTTGTACTGGATAGGTAGAGCTAGCCTACAGCTGTACCTGGAGACAGTGGTAGTCAGATAGGAGCTTGAGTAGAACGGAGCATAAGTCAAACAAGCCACAGTCAGGAACCGAATCAGGTAGTCAGCCACAGCCATGGTACCAACCAACAATTCTAAGCGCTATTACACCAAACAGATCAAAATTAACTTGTATATATGTATAGCATAACCTGTAATAAATCTTTGCGATCTTCTTTCAGTCCCAATAGCAGTGCAGCCCTCTCTTCTGGGCTTCTGGTTGCTCCCTTGTTTCTCACAGATAATCCCCCCAAAAAAGAAAAGAGAGAAAGGCGCACACAATCTAAATGCAGACTGTTTATAAAAATAACGTCCTTTATATATAATTCCCCTTCACCAAGGTGGGTTCTGTTCTTTTACACTTCAAATCGATCACCTCCTTCACCGTGGAGAAACACCATTCGATGGAATAAATTGCAGACTCACCTTCTACAGAGGCAAGCCAGCCTCTTGGTGTATAAGCTTGTACTGGATAACCCCCAGTAATGGTATCTTAACATCCTCTCTTTCTCCTCAACACTCCTGGTTCTTCAATAGTTCCTCCAATTCTCTCACCACAAAATGAATATAAATCTTTATTCCCTCTATCTAGGGATGGTGATATATTCTATTGGACACTATTGGATATAGGAGTCTTCAAATTATGGACGAAAAAAATATATTTACCGCAATTATTTATTGATCAAATATAAAAAATATATCAATAAAAAATAAATTTATCTAAACAGATATAATAATTAAGAACTTTCTTCACGAAGCAGCGTGAGCTGAGAAACGCGTTGTTTTTGGGCATTTTAGAAAGTTCTTAATTATTATATCTGTGCAGATAAATTTATTTTTTATTGATATATTTTTTATATTTGATCAATAAATAATTGTGGTAAATATATTTTTTTCATCCATAATTTGAAGACTCCTATATCCAGTAGTGTCCAATAGAATATATCATCATCCCTAGATAGAGGGAATAAAGATTTATATTCATTTTGTGGTGAGAGAATTGGAGGAACTATTGAAGAACCAGGAGTGTTGAGGAGAAGGAGAGGACGTTAAGATACCATTACTGGGGGTTATCCAGTACAAGCTTACACACCAAGAGGCTGGCTTGCCTCTGTAGAAGGTGAGTCTGCAATTTATTCCATCGAATGGTGTTTCTCCACGGTGAAGGAGGTGATCGATTTGAAGTGTAAAAGAACAGAACCCACCTTGGTGAAGGGGAATTATATATAAAGGACGTTATTTTTATAAACAGTCTGCATTTAGATTGTGTGCGCCTTTCTCTCTTTTCTTTTTTGGGGGGATTAGCCACAGCCATGGACAGCACAGAGCGGGTAGTCTGACAAGCCAGAGTCATACACGGATCAGATAGTCAGACAGAGCCAATGGTCACAACTGGATCGGATAGTCAGATAAGCCAAAGATCGAGAACCAGGATATATCGGATGCCAAGCAAGGGTCAAAACGAGCAACACTGGAATACGCACAGAAACACCATAAAAGGGCGATTAAGCACAGTTTGCAGGCAGATTATCAGGCCGCCGCCGTAAGGCAGAGCACAATCAGCCACACAGACAGGAAGCTACAAAATAGCGAGCATGACGTCATAGACGAGCGCCCACAGCTAGCGGCAGACCAGAGGATGCAGTCCCAGTACCACACCACCAGATAGAAATCCAGGAAAGCAAATCAAGGGCACCGTGATAATCTGTGGCCGAACTCTTTCAGCTCCCTCTGCATCCAGACTTCTTTATTCAGGGACTGCTATGTCATGCACAGATGGACAAGCTGGCTTTGACTGCATGGCTCTTGAGGCCAGCATCATGAGAAAGAAGGGGTTTTCTGACCCTGTCATTGCTACTATGCTGCATGGTCAAAAGCTTCCTCCAAGGCATACCACGGGGTATGGTCCCTGTTCTATAAGTGCTATGAGGACTGGAGGTTAATGCCTCAACATTTTTGGCTTCCTGTTGTTTTGTCCTTCTATCAAGATAGTCTTCAAAAAGTTTTTGGTCTTTACTCAATTAAATTCTATTGAAGTCCAGATTTCAGCTCTTAATGTCCAATTCCAGAGGAATAATGTCTGATGCACAGACTTTTGTACAAGGGGTAGCTCGTGCCTACCCAGTCTTTTGGGATCCACTCCTCCATGGGACTTGAACCTGGTTCTGGGAGTGCTTCAGATGGTTCCTTTTGAGCAGTTGTCTTCGGTTTCTGTGTGCTTCTTAACACTTAAGCCAGCATTTCTGTATGTTTAGCAGGTGGCCAGTCTTCAGGCTTTATCTTGTAAGCTTCAATTTCTGATAGGGTCGTTTGGCGTTTGTTTCTGTGTAGATGTCCTTATTGAATTTGTTTTTGGCCAGTAACCTGTTAGTTTCTGTTTTTTGGTTTGCAGTTATGGTGTCTGTTGACACCTGAGGTTCATGTTGTACCAATTTGTCTTGGTTGACACTGATCTGTGTCTTCAGGCACTTTTCTGTTTTGCTCCTTGAATTTTTGGTGGATGTTTTGGTATAGCCCTATGGTACTATGTTCCACATAAGACATAAGAGAAACGGGATTTTTGTGTACGTACCAGTGAAATCATTTTGTCTTAGTCCATGTGGAACACAGGAATTTGCTTATACATTTAAAACTAACCTTGACAAAGCAAGTTTAAAGTGAATCAGGGGCAGTCTTTGCCTCTGACAGTCTTTTTAGTCAAGTGTCCTGCCCTCCTGCTGGAGGACACTTTACCCCCATGTTTCCTGTGTTCTGTATGGACTCAGAATCTATTAGTAAGTACACAAAAATCCCCTTATATAGTTGTATAACATATATACTGTACACATATAATTGGAAAATTATGTGATTGTGTGTACTTACAACAGTGTTTGGAAATGTGTTACTCACGTGCAGTGACTAAGTATCCCAGAATGTCAAGGCACTCGGTGGATCTTGGGGGGGGGGGGGCACTGAATGATCTAAAGCTGGACCTAACAGGGTCCTGTGTTGGATTGTTTGTTCACATTTGGTGATGTTTCTGTGCATATGCAGTGACATCTCTAGACAGTGCCAACCACTCTCTCCACCAAGGATCTGTGATAAAGGAAGGGACTGCATCAGAGGTCATATGGCATCGTTGGAAAGGGGCGAATTTCTCATTGCCACCAATGCCAATAGTGTCAGTAGTTCAACCCAGATAATAGATTACATGGCATGAACATAAAGTTAATGGTAGATGGAGGAATGGTGGGCTGCATCAGTGACACTATCTAAGCTATAATTTCTCCTAACATCTCGCAAGTATCATTGCTGGAAAGGGGTTAGTCAAACCTTTCCAGCAGTGGTACTGTTATTGGGGTACATACCATGTGATCATAGATAGGACTCTGAAGGAGTCCACACCTCCATCCCCTCCACACATTTGGATACAAAAGAGCCCTTGTTTGAAAGAGGAAGATCTACTCTTTTAAACAAGGGTACTATGACAGGTTATCTATTATTTTTTGGAGGAGATGAGACTTTAAGAAAGCCCACCTTGGCCACCCCAGTCAGCATAAAATAGTACCATCAAATGGAGGTGATCACCCAGCATTAGTAGTTGGGATATATTTACTGGGTATGGTAACAAAGGGGCTCTGCCTCACCACAAACTTCCAAAAATCTTTATAAGGCCTAGTTCAGGAAGCATTTGTAGTCCCCAGCCTAGGGTTACAAAGGCAAGTGACCACTCCATAGATGTACAAAGGTAAATAGGTGAGCTCTATAAACAATGGCAGATAACACAGTACACTCCACGATAATATTCTGTTTTCTGGAGATAACTAATGTGTTCTTAGAATACTAGTAAACTGCCTATAATGTGTAATCTAGCAGCTACAAACCCCTACTTAGAACATAAGGAAAAATATATTTATAAACTTTGGGTGAGAGCTAAATACACTCTAATAATAAGTGAATGTATATATCACAATGTTTAAACTGTGAAAATAGTGAAAAACAATATCAGTGTTTGGTGAAACGAAATTTACAACATATCAATTATTCATACAATATATGTATATAGAAAACCAAAAAGTACTCACAAATGAAGATATTGTGTGTAGAATAGATGATCTCATATATTTGAGTACATGAAAAAAAGAAAATACAACACATAGCATGATCCGTGCAACAATTAAATAAATATATAATTGGCTCATACCAAATAAGGTCCCAATGAATTAAATTGTAATGAAGAGTCTTTGACTTCTTAGAAATATGAAGATGAAAACAATGTGTCGTGGGAAATTCAACAATCAAAACTGATATCTTAAAAAGTTATGGTCTCCAGGGCACACCTTTTTTTAGTATTCACTTGATTGGTCCATCAACAGAACCAGTCAAGCTTTGTAGTGTGTGGGTTACTTTTCTAGTCACCCTCACTCGGCTCCACATAGTAGAATGAAAGCAATGGAGCAACCCGTGTTTCTTTGTATAGTTGGACAGGTGCAAGATACAGGATAACGCTGAGTGCTTACTCTTGAAGGTTTGCCTGGGAAGTTCACATATGTTTCCCAGGACTATTATGGCTTGTGGGGTATTATTAAAAACCGCCCTCACTCAGCAACATCAGTCTTAGTTCAGATGATCCAATGTCCACTATTCTAATCTAAAGATGATAAATTTATGGATGGTCTCCAAAAGGTATGCACACCTTATAATACTAGGAAATGGAATTTATTACAAAATGAACATAAAATAATAAAAATCGTATAAAGATAGTCGACTTTTGATTATTCCACCTTGGATAATTGGATTTGGAAGCTGATTCGGATGGAGAAGCTTACTGCCTACCTGCGCAACTCTTCCTCTTCATACCTCCGCCTTTGGGCCTCCATGGATGGAGGCGGTGGCTCCTCCCTCCTTTCACCGCAATTTGCTCCTTGTTTGAGACACCTGTTTGCTTGGGGCGCCTGACACCGACCCAGAATTCACTCCTTCCCCCCTCTCTTCCACCCCCCCTTTTTCCCTTTTTTTTTTTTTTTTTTCACCATCTGCACCTTCTTCCCGTATCTTGTCCATATGAGGTGGTGGACTTTGGGTCCTCTGGATTTCATACTTCATGTGTAGGGTTTTTTTGTTTTCTTTTTTCTTTGTTTTGTTTCTGTTTCTTCTGTGTATTAATGTATCTGGCTTATGTACCCCCCTTTCTTTTCTTTTTTTTTTTTTATTACCTTGTGTTTTGTATCCCATGCATATCGTTTAAAACTTAATAAACATTGAATTAAAAAAAAAAAAGTCAACTTTTTAGAAAATCAATGAAAACAATACAAACAAAAAATATTAAAACTTGTTTGGTCTGTAGACCTATATATATATATATATATATATATATATATATATATATATATAGATCTCAACAAGTTTCATAACAGTGTTATTTCTTCAGGAGCATAATGTGGTAACAAAGACATTGGACCAAAACTCCGAGATTTAAAACCTCGGAAGTGACGCGATTATGCAAAGTGGATCTTTTATTTAACCATAATTTAATTCTGGTATACTATTTATTTGTTCTCAGTCCTATGTACTTCGCAGCCATAGATGTGTCTGTTTGTCCTCTTTCCAAAATTATATAATTTCTCACTCTCTCTCTTTTCTTCAAGGTTGTGGCTTTCACTATCATTTTAGTGCAGGCATGTCCTATTTCAAGTAATGCAAGCAAATAGAAAGATTGTTATAGGGGAAGTTTTTTCATCCTGGAACATCCTTTTTTATGTCAACACTATTTTACTAAGGGGCGTTATAGCTACCTATCCTGATATGAAATTCCATAATTTTAAAACATTTCTGTATCTTTCATGTAGTAAAATGTAGCACCATCTTCTGCAGATTTCATAGTAGTCATCTGTTGAAATAGATATATGACCCCTCTCCAAAACTGGAATTTTGTGCACTTTTCAAAAGTATATAGCAGTGCAAGGTTCCATATTTCTTTCCCTGCTTACTTTGTGCCTGAAATGTAGAATGGTGCAAAATGTGTAAAAAGTTTCTATTTTTCAGTTCCTATTTTTTTATAGGAAGAAGTGCATGTAAAACCATAATATTGGTGTTTTGGAAACATGAAGAATGTGCTAAAAATAGAGGTATATTATTTTGCTAGCAAACTATTCTGCTACCACACAGTTGTTTCACATTCATTTTCACTTTATTAGAATTTTTTAAAAATTCTATATACATTGTCACTGCATCTTCTAAAGGTGCAGGTTTAATCACTGACATTGACTGTAAATAGCTACATCAGCACTGCGAGGTTTCATAATAGAACAGCTAAGGGGTTAAAAAAAAAAACATTGGCATGAGATTATTCAAAAATAAAGCCCAGGAGAATAGCTCTTTTGGTTTTGTTTACAGTCAATTGACATATTCTCCTTTTAAGGACTAATGAAACTGCACCATCTAGTGGTCACAGAATTTATTTGGTAAGGGGGAAAACATTCAGCCAGACATTCAGCTAATTCAGTTATGTTTTACGTGAAAAAAATTTGAGAGAATTACCTTTCAGCACTGTTTTACTCAGAAGGAAAAGCACTACAACACATTTTTTATAACACATACCCACTCCTACTAACGTAAAAAGAAAGTTAAGGACACCCAATAAAGCTAAGGGAAAAATATATATTTGGGAACACATAACAGAAGAAATTACATAACAGCATATTGCCAACAGTTCATAGTATGACTATGTGCAAGTCAGGGATTTGGACAGAGAGATGAAAGGACTATCTCCTGATTAAGGTGGAAATCTCATACAGTTTTTGATCTGAAAGAAGGATTATTTTTAAATACCACCTCATCCTGGTGAATCACTAGGTATGGAGCTTCACACGAGGACCTGTAATTAATTTATTATTTTATCAGTAACCACTGTCAAAAAGGCTGCAGTGTCAGTTCCTTAAGCAGGATTTCCTCCATTGGCTCAGAATATAGCGGGCTATATAATTTATCCAAAAACAGGTTGAGATCCCATACACAGATTATTTCCCTAATCTCTGGTCTTACTCTGTAATGATCTCTTGATTAGACCATCCTCAGCAAGTTGCTTTGCTGACAGCTGATAAAGCTGAAAGCTGTACCTTGATAGATGCAGGTTTCAACCCAGCATCATAACCATTTTGCAGATAATCCAGGATCCTTGCAGTGTTAATGGAGGTTCTATGTTACAGATTACTTTGGTTCTAGCGCCGCCGCTTCATGCGACGCTCGAAATGATGCTTCGGCATCAGATGCCGTCCATGCCGCACGAACGTAGCCGGAATGATGTATGGTTGGACACATCAAAGCTAGATGTGTCATCTGCAGGCGCGAGGCTTCAAGCATGCAGCAGGCCTCTGTTTTATGTGTTTGATTCCTGTAGTCTCCTCCTACCCACTTCCTCCCTCTGAGCTTATCCTTCTACCTACTTCCTGTGGAGGGTTTTAAAGGGCAGACTGAGTCCTGACTCAGTTGCCCTTGTGTTGTTGTACAATACAGTTCTGTTTCCTTTGGGCTCTGTGTATGACCTGGCTTGTCTGACCATCCATTCTGGTGCTGACCTGTGGTTCTGTCTGACTACTCTTTTGCCTGCTCTTGTGTAGTGGACACCCAATCTGGTGTGGACCTGTAGCTCTGGCTGACTACCTGAACTGTGTATGACCCGGCCTGTCTGTCCATCCATTCTGGTGTTGACCTGTGGCTCTGTCTGATCATTCTGCTTGTGCGTTCTGATTTGGCTTGGACATCCTTTCTGGTGCAAACCTGTGGCTCTGGCTGACTACCCACTCCATGTATGACCTGGCTTGTCTGACTACCCACTCTGGTGTTGACGTGGGGCTCTCTCCACTGCGCTTCCAGCATACCAATGCTTCAGTGGATATCCTATCTGGTGCAAACCTGTGGCTGTGGCTGACTACCCGCTCCATGTATGACCTGGCTTGTCTGACTACCCACTCTGGTGTTGAAGTGGGGCTCTCTCCACTGCGCTTCCAGCATACCAATGCTTCAGTGGATATCCTATCTGGTGCAAACCTGTGGCTCTGGCTGACTACCCGCTCCGTGTATGACCCGGTTTGTCTGACTATCCTTTCTGGTGCTGACTAGGGGGCTTTGTCTGTTTCCTCCGTGTGTTGGTCCCCGCTCCACAGACACCCATCCTAGAGCGGACCTGGGGCTTTATCAGACTCCTAGACTGACTGCAGTCAGTGCTAGTCCTTTGGGCGTTCCGAAATTACTTTGAGGCTCCAGTGGGCTGAGGCCTAGTCTCGGACAGTGTGGTGGATCTATTGGTGGACTGCTATTTCTGATACAGTGCTTGCCTCTTTGATCACCCTTTGTGTGTTATCTGTTTCCATGCATTGCTGGAAAAAAAATTGTTTTACTTTACCGTACTGACTCCTGGTTTATTCCTGGGAACTGTGACTCTATTAATTTGGTTCTCTTTGCACCAGTGTCACGGTTTTTGATGAACACTCAGACCAGATTGGTAAGGTTAAAATGACTTTATTTGGATAAAGTACATACAAGGAATTGGGCCCACAATAACAGAACATATATATATATAGCAATAGTAAGCCAGTCCCTTGAGATATAGCAGGAAATGGAGGCAGCAGCTGGCTAGAGAGAGTTCTGGGCTTGAACCCTGATGACTGGAGGCACATAAGAGCAAGGCAACCCAACCCTAGCGGACTAGGGGTGAACAAGGCTATGCAGCCCAGGAGCTGACAGCAGGACTCTAGATGAATAGTAGTCCAGTAGTAGGTAACTGGCACGAGACCCAGATGCCTGGGAGGCACTGAACCCAACAGTAGCGAGGCAACACTGACCTTGGGACTAGGGTCACAGAAAGACCAAGGCAACCACTTATGGTAGGCAAACCCTAGAACGCTAGGGGTGGATCGAGACACACTACAGGAAGGCAACTCATGTCCCCTCACACTAACAAGTGTGATGTAACGCAACCGCTGGCTTTTGAGCCCAAAAGGCTACTGCAGAAGGGAATGGAGCACTGGCCCTGCCTAGAGGGTCTAGGCACTGAACGGGTCAATAGGTAACGCCCAGAGTGAATACTGCACCTCCCACAGGGAGTGAGCCCAGCTATGATATGGAGGAGGACACAGATAGAGATCAGAGTAACTCAGTCAGCACTATACAGCACTGTACCGGTACTTCGATTGTGCACACCGCCTGAGGCGGTTATAGTAAGTGGCTATAGCACAAATGCCCAGCCTACGGTCGGCAAGAGAATGATAGCACCACTCGGCACACGACAGACTAGCGCAACTGGAAGGCTGCAGCATGTAACGCTGGCCAGACAGAGGCAATGGAGTGGTTCAGCCAGGCACTGATGGCAACAGAGCGGGTGCTCAGCCAGATACGGTCAGCAGCGTAACGGGTATACAGCCAGATCAGTCAGCAACGGAGCAGGTTCTCAGTCAGCAACGGAGCGGGTTCTCAGCCAGATCAGTCAGCAATGGAGCAGCAACACAGGAAGCGCAGGAACGTAGTCAGGCAGGCCAGGTCATACACAATCAGAGTAACTCAGGAACAAACGTCAGAAACAGGTACACCACGAAAGGGCGCCTCAGTATAGACATGACAGAGTATATAAAGGCTAGCCCTGGGCAGAGTCAGGAATACCAGGCCAATAAGAGAGAGGCAGTGAAATGAGGAATAATAATGTTGCCGCACTGTGATAACCAGCTCCTAGAAATAGACCAAATACTGCAGTAGATATTTGGTGTAGAGACCTTTCTTAATAGTACATAATGGCTGCACTAATTACCACATAGTGAAACTGGAGAATATAATTAAAAGAAGCAACATTTATTCCAAACGATTAAAAACTGTATAGTATACGAGACCCCCATAAATGACTCACATACTGCTGATCCATTGATGTAATCCAGCTCTCCAAATACTTAGACCAATCAAAATAGTTTACATATTTTTAAATCTCATGTGTTAACAGCATTTTCATGATTAAGTGTGCATAACATGAAACACGTAGATTTGGAGTGCTGACGTACATCAATGGACCTGACGTATGTGAGTCATTTATGGGTGTTTCATATATTATGCTGTTTTTAATTGTTTGGAATAACTTTAGCATCTTTTTATTACATTCTCCCATTTCGCTATGTGGTAATTAGTACAGCCACTGTATACTTTATGAAATGTTGGAAGGATGGCGGTTTTGCCCATTTACGACTGTGTGGAGGGGAGTATTAGTACTCGGGAGAGTTTATTAAGTTATGCCAGCAAAGCATCCTAAGAGTCAATGAATTGTTTCTCCTAACTATTAGAGATCTTTCTTCCCATCATTACTGCCTTGCTGACAGCTTGACATAAGCCTCTCAGTCTGAGTGACTGGAGCTCAGCCTACAAGTCATCGGTTTCAAGAAGGCCGGGCTTTGATGAACAATGGGGCCCTAAGAAAGCAGAAAGTATCCTGACCAGCTCTGAGAAACATAATCCTAGTTCACCACAGGACCATGATAATCACTTCTTCATTGTCCCACCTGATTTTCTTTAACACCTCTATTAGTATCAGCATTGAAAAGAAGTTGTATACCAAGGGAAACTTTTATTTTACCTTCAGAGAATGCAGCCTCAGAGCTGCTGGACCTTTCCAGAGAGAGAAACTTTTGCATTTGTGGTTTTCCCTTGAGGTCATAAGATCTGCAAAAGGAGTTGCCCATCTGGAAGTTATCTGGCTGTAAATCATCTGGTTCTGGGACCATTCTCCTTGATCTCTGGTTTTCCCGTTCAGATTCACGTAAATATGAGAGGTTGATATTGATTACATTTCGTTCTGCCTAGAGATATACCCTTCTTGCTTTTTTGCCTAGGTTCTTGCTTCAGCTGCCCTCTTGGTTTATTAAGTACATGACTGTTGCCTCTGTTGCCTTATTTGTATGACCTGATGCGCACAGATCTTCCTCTGGAAGGACTGTCTTCAAGTATTTGAGAATTTCCTACTGCCCTCATCTCCAGAAAGTTGGTGTGGAGTGAGAGTTAGTTGGCTGTCCATCTCTCTTGTGCTTTCCTGTCCCTCTAGACCTCTTCAGCACATTAGGCTGGTATCTGTTGTCACTTTTCCCATGTAAGAATCTGTAGAGTGTCCCTTCCTCGAGTTCTGTTTCTTCAACCCCCAGGTCAGTTCTCTCCTTGCCAATGGTAGTAAAATGATCATTTGGAAAGTATTCCAGGAATCCCAATTCCAGAATCACAAGAAGTTGCTCATCAGGGGACTCATATGAAGCCTGGCCTATGGAACGATCTGGATTGTTAATACCATGAACCCTAACATCTCTGTAAAATCCTGAGCCTTTTGCACCATTTGACTCTTGCAAATCCTGCTTCCATTTGAGCAAATTTTCTTCTGATAAGGTCACCGTACCCATTGCTGTGTCTGGGATGACACCCAAGAAGGTCAGTCTCTGGGAGAGAAGTAATTGGCTCTTTTACTCATTTATTATCCAGCATTGTCTTTTCAGATAATTCACAGGCTCGTGTGTTGGTTTTCTTGTTCCTGCCATGATCAGGATGTAGTTGAGATATGGTATTATTGTTATTCTTTTTTGGCTCAAGTCTTCCAGGGAAACTTCCACAGACTTTAACACCCTTGGTGCCAAGGACAACCCAAAAGGAATCTCTCTAAACTGATAATGTTCCCCTAGAAGAATGAACCTGAAGAACTTCCTGTGATATGGTCTTACCATAATGTGATGGTAGGCATCTTGGTCTGGCAATGGAATGGCTCTGATCACTGATGATAAGGACTAAATTGTGAATTATCTGAGACTGATGAATTTGTTCAGGCCCCTAAGAACTAAAATGGTTCCAAGCTTCCCAGAGGCCTTGGATACCAGAAATAACATAGAATAGATCCAGAAACCCTCTGTAACTTACTCTGCCACTTTCTTATGTAATTACTCCAGAATTGATTCCTATCACAGTCTCCCTTAGAGGCTAAGTTTTCCTGTGTTTCCCACCTCTGTATGGCCGCCAGCAGGCATGGCCACCGGCCATTTCCTCATTGCTGACATCAGATAACAGGCACTAGCACGGACGCCTGTTTATGGGCCTATTCTGAGTGGCCTAATTGGGTCCCGCCTCCTTCTACTTCTTTATAAACCTCCTTGGGCCTGGGAGTCATTGGCCTTACGGGGTGTTCCTGCTCATTACTCTTGCTCTCCGTTGTGACCTGTGTTTGCCTGAGAGTCTCACTCTGTGTATGACACCGGCTTGTCTGACTACCCACATTGGTTCTGACCTGTGGCTTTGGCTGACTACTCGCTCTGTGTATGACTCTGGCTTGTCTGACTACCCACATTGGTTCTGACCTGTGGCTCTGGCTGACTACTCGCTCTGAGTATGACCCCAGCTTGCCTGACCAGTGGCCTTGGCTACTACCTGCTCAGTGTAGCCTCCGGTTGCCTTTCCTGTGGGCCTGGTTACTTTCGCTCCTTGTAGTCCTCAGTTTGCCTGACCAGTGGCCGTGGCTCCTACTCGCTCAGCATCAGGTCTGGTTACTCTCGCTCCGTGTAGTCCCGGGCTTGTCTGACCTGTAACTTTGGCTGCCTACTCGCTCCCTACATTACCTGTTTGCCTGACCTGTGGTCTTGTTGTCTCCTAGCTCTAGTCTGCTCTCGCTTTCTTTTGCCTCCGTACACAGACTAAGTGGTGACTTACTGTCACGGTTTATTATGACTCTCAGACACAAGTTTTAGGTAAAAAAAAATCAATTTTATTGAAATAATAAATGATAACTTAGGATGGCAATAACATACATATATATATATACAGAATATAGCACAGACAGAAGGCAGACTCTACCGGTCCTGTCAATATACCGGACAGGACAGTCTTTAGGCTCTACCGGCCTTGCCAATACCGGGTAAGGCAACCTGCAGATGGAATAGCATAACGGTTTTACCGGCCTTACCAAATTACCGGGCAAGGCAGCCTCAATAGATACACAATGTAGGCTCTACCGGCCCTGCCAATACCGGGTAAGGCAACCTCAGATGGAATGTGGCAAAAGGTTCTACCGGCCTTACCAATACCGGGCAGGGCAGCCCAGAGATAATAGCAGCAGTCAGATGGAACTGGCAAATTAGCAGAATCGTTAAGCAGCAAGGCTTTGGAGCAAACCAGCGTCCGCACGCTGGAAACAACACTGAATAGTATAGCCGTTAGGCTTAGCGAGCAAACCAGTGACCGCACACTGGAGTAACAAGCGAGTAGTATAGCCGCAAGGCTTAGGAGCAAACCAGCGTCCGCACGCTGGGACCAACACAGATTTGTATAGCTGAAAGGCTTTGGAGCAAACCAGTGACCGCACACTGGTGTAACAAGTGAGTTTGTATAGCCGCAAGGCTTAGGAGCAAACCAGCGTCCGCACGCTGGGACCAACACAGAATTGTATAGCTGATAGGCTTTGGAGCAAACCAGTGACCGCACACTGGTGTAACAAGCGAGTTTGTATAGCCGCAAGGCTTAGGAGCAAACCAGCGTCCGCACGCTGGGACCAACACAGATTTGTATAGCTGAAAGGCTTTGGAGCAAACCAGTGACCGCACACTGGTGCAACAAGCGAGTTTGTATAGCCGCAAGGCTTAGGAGCAAACCAGCGTCCGCACGCTGGGACCAACACAGATTTGTATAGCTGAAAGGCTTTGGAGCAAACCAGTGACCGCACACTGGTGTAACAAGCGAGTTTGTATAGCCGCAAGGCTTAGGAGCAAACCAGCGTCCGCACGCTGGGACCAACACAGAATTGTATAGCTGATAGGCTTTGGAGCAAACCAGTGACCGCACACTGGTGTAACAAGCGAGTTTGTATAGCCGCAAGGCTTGGGAGCAAACCAGCGTCCGCACGCTGGGACCAACACGGAATTGTAGCAATGTCACCAACGCGACCAGGCAGAAGGTCGCCAGGATACTGAAGACAGGTGATGAGATGACAGGAACCAGCAACGATCAGTCAGGTCAGAAAACAGCAGAGAAGTTCAGCAGGAACTGCAACACCAGAGACTAGGCCGGAACCAGGACTGGAAGTACTTCAGTATGCAGGAAACACTGGAACAGTAGAGATCAGGAACTCAGGAACACATGAGATCTGGAACTCAGGAACACTGGAACAGAGGCCCAGCTATCACTAGCATAGTGATAGCAAGAAGGTCAGAAACAACACGAAAGGGCACTCAAAGGGTGCCCAATCCAGGTTTAAATAGTCAATAAGAGGCGGGCTATCTGCAGACAGCCAATGGAAGCCCCCTACTGGTGACAGACAAGTAACTGCAGCAAATCACGGGCACCGTGATAGTACCCCCCTTTCAAAGACCCCCTCTCCTAGAATAGGGTTTAGGTTTCTGCGGGTAATTGGCATGAAAGGCCCTAGTTAACCTAGGTGCATGAAGGTCCGTACTATCCACCCATGATCGATCCTCAGGACCATACCCTTTCCAATGTACCAGGTACTGTACCCTTCCTCTAAGCCTACGGGAATCAATAATGCTCTGAACCTCGTACTCCTCCTGGCCCTCGACCTCAACAGGTCCTGGCACCACAGGTGTGGTAGTATAGCGATTGCAAACCAGAGGCTTAAGAAGGGACACATGGAACACATTATGGATACGCATGGATGCAGGTAGGTCTAGTGCATAGGAGACAGGGTTAATTTTGCGAATAACTCTGTATGGACCAATAAACCGAGGAGCCAACTTATTAGACGGAACCTGCAGCTTGAGATTTCTGGAGGAAAGCCATACTCTATCCCCAACCTGAAAGGAAACCGCTGGAAGCCTTCTGCGATTAGCATGGCGCTGATGACGCTGAAATGACTGACCAAGTGCCCTCTGAACTTGTGCCCATGTGGAACGGAGTTGCTCGATATGCTCATCCAGAGCTGGAATCTGTTGCGTCTGAAATGAGTCTGGAAGCAAACAGGGCTGGAACCCATAATTAATCAGAAACGGAGAGCTCCCAGATGAAGAATTGACCGCACAGTTCCTGGCGAACTCTGCCCAAGGCAACAAGTCGGACCAATTATCATGATGGTCAGTAACGAAACAACGGAGAAATTGTTCCAAGCCCTGATTAGCTCGTTCAGCGGCTCCATTGGTCTGGGGATGGTAGGCAGAGGAGAAGGACAGCTGTATGCCCATCTGTTGGCAAAATGCCCTCCAAAATCTAGACACAAACTGGCTCCCCCTGTCAGACACCAGTACCCTAGGCACTCCATGCAACCGGAATACTTCTCTGGCGAACACCATTGCCAATTCCTTCGCTGAAGGAAGACCACGGAGGGGCACGAAATGAGCCATTTTAGAAAACCTGTCCACCACCATGAATATAAAGGAGTACCCCTTCGACATAGGCAACTCTCCCATAAAATCAATGGAAACATGAGACCAGGGGCGTTCGCCATTAGGCACCGGTTGAAGCAAGCCCACAGGGAGATGTCTCGGGGTCTTAGCGCGGGCGCAGGTGGCACAGGCATTCGTAAATTCGGCACAATCGTTTCTCATGGAAGGCCACCAAAATAACTGAGAAAGGGACCATAACAATTGGTCTCTACCAATATGTCCCGCAGCCTTAGAGGAATGGTAGGTTTCGAGCAGCCTAGTACGAAATGATTCAGCGACAAAACATTTGCCCACTGGGGTTTCATGGGGAGCGGACCCCTGAGAGGCCAGGATCTCCTCCCCTAGAGGAGAAGTGATACTCGTGCGTATAGTAGCCAGTATTCTATCAGGTTGGATGATAGGAGCTGGTGCTTCCACTCTGTCACTGTCGGCCTCAAATTGTCTTGACAGTGCATCAGCCCTGATATTTTTTGACCCTGGTAAATATGATACAATGAAATTAAATCGAGACAGGAACAGTGCCCACCTGGCCTGACGAGAGGACAATCTCTTGGCCTCCGAGAGATAGGTCAGATTCTTATGATCTGTTAGGATTAAGACAGGATTCTTAGTACCTTCAAGCAAATGACGCCATTCCTTAAGAGCAAGGATAATGGCCAATAATTCTCTGTCACCTATCTCATAGTGGCTTTGAGTGACAGTCAACTTTTTAGAGAAAAACCCACAAGGTCTGAGAGTTCCACCTTTCTCGTGTCGCTGCGAAAGTACTGCCCCGACCCCAATATCTGAGGCATCAACCTCTAACGTAAATGGAAGTAAAGGATTGGGGTGGGATAACACAGGAGCCGCAGCAAATGCCCGCTTCAAATTCTCAAAGGCTTTCTCAGCAGATACCGGCCAACAAGAAGGATTAGCACCCTTGTGCGTAAGATCGGACAGAGGTTTGACAATGGAAGAAAAGTTCTTAATAAACCTCCTATAATAATTAGCGAAACCCAGGAAACGCTGTATGGCTTTAAGACCCTTGGGTTTTGGCCATTGTAGGACAGCTGACAACTTTTCTTTGTCCATGGCAATGCCATCATTGCCAATTATGAACCCCAAGAATGGCACACTGGTTCTATGAAACTCACATTTTTCCATTTTACAAAATAATTTGTTCTCACGGAGTCGTAGCAATACTGCGGATACATCTTTGATGTGCTGTGCCATGTTTTGGGAGTAAATCAGTATATCGTCGAGGTACACCACAACACATGTCTGTAACATATCTCTCAGAACATCATTTATCAGTTCCTGGAAAACTGCGGGTGCATTACACAGCCCAAAAGGCATTACTAGATACTCGTAGTGCCCAGCTGGAGTATTAAAGGCAGTTTTCCACTCATCACCTGCTCGAATGCGAACCAGATTGTAAGCGGCCCGTAGGTCCAACTTGGTAAATATCGAAGCGCCCTTAAGCCTGTCAAAAAGCTCGGTGATGAGTGGTATTGGGTATGCGTTTTTTGCCATTAGTTTATTCAAGCCCCGGTAGTGAATGCATGGTCTTAATTCGCCATTTTTCTTTTTTACAAAAAAGAACCCAGCCCCAGCTGGAGAGGTAGATTTACGTATGATCCCTCTAGCAAGGGCATCAGAAATGTAATCCTCCATAGCCTTATTTTCATCACAAGATAATGGATAAGTGCGTCCTTTCGGAGGTACTGCACCAGGCTGCAATTCAATGCAACAATCATAAGGTCTATGCTGGGGTAGCATACTAGCCTCGCCTTTGCTAAAAACATCGCCAAACTGTTGGTACACATCCGGCATAGCAGAGGAGGTGCACATGACCTTAATAGGCTGGATGACGCACTTGTCCATACAAAACTGGGACCAAGCAGCAATTTCACACTTTTTCCAATCGAATTGTGGGTTATGTAACTGTAACCACGGAAATCCCAATATCACCGCATGGTGCGGGGAATTAATCAGTTGAAACTGCTGCTCTTCTCTGTGAAGTGCCCCAATAGTCATAGACAATGGCATAGTTTCAAATATAACCTGAGGCGGTTCTAAGGGTCTACCATCAATCGCTTCAATAGTCAAGGGGTTTTCTCTTTCAATGCGTGGAACTCCGTGCAATTCAGCAAAGGTATTATCCATAAAATACCCTGCTGCACCGGAGTCAACCAAGGCCAAAACCTCCACAGAGCGTTGTGCCCAAGACAATACCACCTGTATGGTGGGTTTCATTATGCCCGACACTGGGGACGATTGTACACCACCTAGGGCCTGTCCCCCAAGATACCCTAGGTGTGTGCGTTTCCCGGACGTACCGGACAGGAATTTAGCAAGTGCCCTTTTTTACCGCAGTATAAACATAACCCTTGTTTTTTGCGATATAGTCTCTCTGCCTTGGATAGTCTAGTGAAGCCTATTTCCATAGGTTCACTTGTTTCCCTTACTGGTTCACTAGACTTCAATGCCAAGGGAGGGATGGGAGGGCAAAACATGCTACTAGGCTCATTATTTTTTGACCGTAACTTACGATCTCTGGCAATTGATCTCTCACGTATTCTGGAGTCAATTATCATAACATACTCAATGTAATCATCTAGATCAATAGGTAGATCTTTAGCAGCGATTTCGTCTTTAATGTGGTCATTCAGGCCTTGAGAGAAGGCTGCCAATAATGCCTCGTTATTCCAACCTACCTCTGCTGCCAATGTGCGGAATTCGATGGCATAGTCGCCCACTGTACGCCTGCCCTGTTGTATCTCCATAAGGCGTTTGGCAGCAGAGGTGGTTCTACCAGGAGGCTCAAACACTCTTCGAAAGGAACGCACAAATTCACTAAAGTTCTTAGTACAAGGTTTAGCATTCTCCCACAAGGGGTTAGCCCAGGCCAATGCTCTGCCAGTGAGCAGTGATATCGTGAACCCCACTTTACTACGATCATTGGGAAATGCGTGTGCCGTCAATTCCATAAAGATTTCGAGTTGATTGATGAACCCTCTGCAGAGACTAGGGTCACCATCATATCTTAGCGGCAAGGGTGCAGAAGCCGTTAACCCTTTAACAGTACCCCCTAGGGGTCTGGTATCACTTTCCGGTGTCTGACTTGGCGAGACCACCGGGCTAGAGCTAGATTGGTCAGCAGGTACCGTGCGTTCAAGGATCGTTTGAATTGCAACTGCCAACTGATCCAAACGTTGCTCGAGCACATCCATCCTCCAATGGATATTCTGTGCGTTACCTTCACCCTTGCTGTCTGAGGTCATGGCCCTTTCGTACTGTCACGGTTTATTATGACTCTCAGACACAAGTTTTAGGTAAAAAAAAATCAATTTTATTGAAATAATAAATGATAACTTAGGATGGCAATAACATACATATATATATATACAGAATATAGCACAGACAGAAGGCAGACTCTACCGGTCCTGTCAATATACCGGACAGGACAGTCTTTAGGCTCTACCGGCCTTGCCAATACCGGGTAAGGCAACCTGCAGATGGAATAGCATAACGGTTTTACCGGCCTTACCAAATTACCGGGCAAGGCAGCCTCAATAGATACACAATGTAGGCTCTACCGGCCCTGCCAATACCGGGTAAGGCAACCTCAGATGGAATGTGGCAAAAGGTTCTACCGGCCTTACCAATACCGGGCAGGGCAGCCCAGAGATAATAGCAGCAGTCAGATGGAACTGGCAAATTAGCAGAATCGTTAAGCAGCAAGGCTTTGGAGCAAACCAGCGTCCGCACGCTGGAAACAACACTGAATAGTATAGCCGTTAGGCTTAGCGAGCAAACCAGTGACCGCACACTGGAGTAACAAGCGAGTAGTATAGCCGCAAGGCTTAGGAGCAAACCAGCGTCCGCACGCTGGGACCAACACAGATTTGTATAGCTGAAAGGCTTTGGAGCAAACCAGTGACCGCACACTGGTGTAACAAGTGAGTTTGTATAGCCGCAAGGCTTAGGAGCAAACCAGCGTCCGCACGCTGGGACCAACACAGAATTGTATAGCTGATAGGCTTTGGAGCAAACCAGTGACCGCACACTGGTGTAACAAGCGAGTTTGTATAGCCGCAAGGCTTAGGAGCAAACCAGCGTCCGCACGCTGGGACCAACACAGATTTGTATAGCTGAAAGGCTTTGGAGCAAACCAGTGACCGCACACTGGTGCAACAAGCGAGTTTGTATAGCCGCAAGGCTTAGGAGCAAACCAGCGTCCGCACGCTGGGACCAACACAGATTTGTATAGCTGAAAGGCTTTGGAGCAAACCAGTGACCGCACACTGGTGTAACAAGCGAGTTTGTATAGCCGCAAGGCTTAGGAGCAAACCAGAGTCCGCACGCTGGGACCAACACAGAATTGTATAGCTGATAGGCTTTGGAGCAAACCAGTGACCGCACACTGGTGTAACAAGCGAGTTTGTATAGCCGCAAGGCTTGGGAGCAAACCAGCGTCCGCACGCTGGGACCAACACGGAATTGTAGCAATGTCACCAACGCGACCAGGCAGAAGGTCGCCAGGATACTGAAGACAGGTGATGAGATGACAGGAACCAGCAACGATCAGTCAGGTCAGAAAACAGCAGAGAAGTTCAGCAGGAACTGCAACACCAGAGACTAGGCCGGAACCAGGACTGGAAGTACTTCAGTATGCAGGAAACACTGGAACAGTAGAGATCAGGAACTCAGGAACACATGAGATCTGGAACTCAGGAACACTGGAACAGAGGCCCAGCTATCACTAGCATAGTGATAGCAAGAAGGTCAGAAACAACACGAAAGGGCACTCAAAGGGTGTCCAATCCAGGTTTAAATAGTCAATAAGAGGCGGGCTATCTGCAGACAGCCAATGGAAGCCCCCTACTGGTGACAGACAAGTAACTGCAGCAAATCACGGGCACCGTGATACTTACACATATTATACCATTCTTCTGTTGTCCCACTTGAGCCGCCTCCCTAGTCTTGAGATCTTGAGTAGTGTAGTGCACAGCACAGTGTGCAGCTCCGGAGGGACCTTGGGTCCTATTTGCATATGTCTGGAGTTCTTTGTGGGCTTTATCATTATTGTTGTTATAATAAATAAAGGTGATTATATTTTATCTTTGTGTCTGTCTTTCTTTGCATGAGTACCGTGCGTAAGGGCCATGTCTAATGAAGGTACAGGCAGTCCACCTAATCAGAGCATTCTGTCCAAGATGGATTCGCAAGACCAGAGAATTGACCAATTGATTTTTGCTACACAGACACTATTAAATCGCATGGCTCACCTAGACCGCTTTGCTCCGCAATCGGTGGCATCCCCAGCACCTGTACCGGTTGTGGCTACTACTTCTGAGGCTGGGATAAGTAGAGGGTTGTCTGGCTCCACTCCTCTACCCTAAAGTTACGATAGGTAACCTATGATGTGTAGGGGGTTCCTCAATCAGTTGGGAATTTTTTTGGAGATGGTACCACATGCATTCCTACTGAGCGAACTAAGGTGGGATTCCTGATCTCCCTCCTATCCGGCAAGGCATTCTCCTGAGCCAATCCACTATGGGGGATGAAAAAACCCATAGTCCACAATTTCACGGAATTTGTGGTCTCCTTTCAGAGAGTTTTTGATGTTCCTGGGTGCGCAACCTCCGCTGCCAAATGACATGACAATACGGCAGGGCGCACGTACAGTAGCAAACTACGTTATTGAGTTCCATACTCTTGCAGCAGAGGTAGGATGGAACAATGAAGCCTTAGTTGCTGCATTCTCCCAGGGCTTGTGTGATGCAATTAAAGATGAGACAGCAGCCTGAGACCTGCCTGGTGATCTGGAGGAACTGATCTCAGTCACCATCTTGATTGATATACGAATCCGTAAGACCTTGCCTCGGTTGGCACCTAGTTTCTTACGTCCACCCTGTCCTCCCTCACCTCCCACGCCTCCTAATTTCGACCCTGCCGGGGTGGAACCTATGCAGCTAGACTTCACTTGCCTTTCGGAGGAGGAGAGGGCTTGCCACAGGAGGGGGGCCTTTGCTTATACTGTGGAGAGCCGATCATATGTTGCGTGCTTGCCCTGTATGGCGGGGAACAAGCTCACACCTAGGGTCAAGTGGGGGATAGACCCTGTGTAGCATTTCACAGTCCCCAGAGAGAATTCTGAACAAACCTATTCTCAAAGTTGTACTATCTTGGGCCAAGTCTTCAGTGGTTGCTCCGGCACTACTGGACTCAGGGGCCGCTGGGTTTTTCATTGATGCGGACTTCATGGTCAAACACACTATTCCTTTGCTGCCTCGCTCTGCTCTGTTGGCTATTGAGGCTATTGACAGCAGACCCCTACAGTCGGCACACGTTACTCATGAGACTCCTCATCTAAGGGTAGGGGCACTCCATGAGGAGACACAGCAGTTCCAGAGACCTACTTCAGAGTTGCGTTCTAGTATATTTGGAAGATATACTCATCCATTCTCCCACCTTGGAGGCACATAGAACAGATGTAGCACGGGCTCTACAACTGCTAAGAGAGGACAAGTTGTTCTGCAAACTTGAGAAGTGTGAATTCCACATATCCCAGGTGACCTTCTTGGGATAGGTGATTTCATCCACTGACCTGGCCATGGATCCGCAAAAACTGTCTGCTGTCTTGCAGTGGCCGCTTCCCGTTGGGATACGATCCATACAGAGGTTCCTGGGCTTCACTAATTATTATACGAAGTTCATATGAAACTTTTCCTCAGTCATGAAATCACTCACAGATATGACTCAGAAGGGCGCGAATCGTTCAGTCTGGGCAACTGAAGCGATTCAGGCCTTCGAGGACTTGAAGTCCGCCTTTGCGAAGGCCCCTATATTGTCCCACCCATATCCCTCCCTACCAATTACCCTGGAGGTGGATGCCTCGGAATCTGGTATAGGTGCTTTGCTGTCCCAGCGCGCGGGCCCTGGGAGACCATTGCTGCTTTGCGTTTTTTTCTTAAAGAAACTGTCAAAGGCTGAGAGTGTATATGATGTGAGTGATCTTGAATTACTCGCTATCATCCTGGCCTTGAAAGAATGGCATTATCTGTTGGAGGGCACAACTGTTCTGATCCTGATACTGACCAATCATAAAAACCTCACATATTTGTCAGAGGCTAATAGGTTGTCTTCATGTCAGGACAGATGGGCCTTATTCCTTTCAAGGTTTAATTTTGTGGTTTCTTACCTGCCTGGCACCAAAAATATTAGATCAGAAGCTCTATCTCAACAGTTTGGCTGAGTCCCAGGAGTAGTCTCTTCCGGTGCCTATTATTCCTCCTAACCGCATCCTAGCTGTGGTACGTACCAGTATTACATCTCCACTGGGCAAGGAGATTTTGGCTGCTCAAGCTTCCACCCCGGCAGAGAGGCCTAATGGGAAATGTTTTGTGCCTGAATCCCTCCGTACCAGATTACTAGAGATGTACCATTCCTCTAAGGCTGCAGGACACGTTGGCAGAGACCAGCTGATATGGTCTACGATCAGACTGTTTTGGTGGCCCGCATTTGTTGCCGCATGTTCCACTTGTGCGTGGACCAAGATTCCTAGACACCCGCTGGTTGGCCTCCTGCAGCCCATCCCTAATGGGGAGTGTCCATGGTCTCACTTGTCAATAGACTTTATGGTAGATTTGCCTGTCTTGGAGGGTTACACCGTAAACCTGATAGTTGTGGACAGATTTTCCAAAATGGCCATTTTGTGTCACTGAAGGAACTCCCCTCCTCCAAGGAGTTGGCCAAGATCTTTACGAAGGAGGTGGTTCATCTCCATGGTATACTCAAAGTGGTGGAACAGTTTTTTTCAGACCATCATGACAACTGGGCGAACCTGGCTGGCCAGAAATAGTGCAGTTAGTTCCTCCTCTCGGAACTCACCCTTTCTTATTAACTACGGGTTCCAAACTTCGCTGCTGCCAGAGTGTTTTGAGGCTCCGAATATTCCTACTCTGGAGGAACACTTGGGGATTCAGAGATCCCTGCAGAGTTCCACTTTGCTCTATAAGAGACAAGCTGACCATAGACGGCTACCGGCTCCAGTGTTCCAGGTGGGTGTCACGGTTTTTGATGAACACTCAGAACAGGTTGGTAAGGTTAAAATGACTTTATTGAAATAAAGATCACACACGTAGTTAGGCCTATGGGCCCACACAAACAGAGCAGAAATACATGCAGATATATACAGTAATAGCAAGTCAGTAATAGCGATGTATGTGTGAAAGATGACAATCTCTGGCAACGGAGGTTCTGGCTTAAACTTAACAGGCAGCAGGCAACACAGCCTGAGAACTGACCACAGGACCTTGATGGCAGATGGTCCAGGAGGAAGTGACTGGCACAACCCAGAGGAGTGAGGCATCACCGCTGGCACAACCCAGATGCCTGGGAGGCCCAGAACCCAAAGGAGTGAGGCAACACTGACCATGGCACCGGATGCCAACAGACTGAGATAACTCTCCTAAGCAAACCCTAGAACGCTAGGGGTGGATCGCAACACAGTGAAATTACATAGATATGTAGGCAGCCAATGTCCCCTCTACTGAGGATGGTACAAAGCAACGCTGGCTCTTGAGCCCAAGGCTACTGCAGATAGGAATGTGCACAACCCTACCTGGACTATCCAGACACGCAAAGGGTCAATAGGTAACGCCCTGTGATATACTGCAACTCCCCAAGGGAGTGAGCCCAGCTCTGTAAAGGAGGTGGACACAGAGAGATCAGAGTAACACAGTCAGTGCTATGAACACTGTACCGGTACTTTGTGAGTGCACACCACGAACTGTGGTAAGAAGAGTAGCTACAGCACGAATGCTTAGCTAACGGTCGACAGAGTAATAGCGCCATGCGGCGCAACCGACTAGCGTAACGGCAAGCCACTGCAAGTATAGCAGGAGTGAAACGGAGGCCACCAGGTGGTAGGCTAGATACGCAAGGCAACAGTGTGTCAATATGCTTGACACGGAATGTACTCGCAGCCAGGTATGGTCAGAGACAGAGCGGGTTCATTGCCTGGAATGATCAGCAACGGAGCGGGTTCTCAGCCAGGCACAGTCAGCAACGGAGCGGGTCCTCAGCCGGATACAGTCGGCAAAGGAGCGGGTTATCAGCCAGATACAGTCGGTAAAGGAAGCGGGTCCTCAGCCAGATACGGTCAGCAACGGAGCGGGTTCTCAGCCAGATACAGTCAGTAACTGAGCAATCGAAGTACAGCAAACTCAGGAACGTCGTCAGGCAGGCCAGGTCACACACAATCAACAATAATGGAGCAAAAGTTAGGAACTAGTACACCACGAAAGGGCACCATAGTGTAGACATGACAGAGGTTATAAAGGCTATCACTGGGCAGTGACAAGGATACTGGCCAATCAGAAAGGAGATATGGAAAAAGGATAGTCAGAATGTCGCCGCCTGCAGCCAGGAGCAAGGGCACCGTGATAGTGGGAGAGAGAATATGGCTGTCCTCACGCAATCTCCATCTCCAGGTGCCTTGTAAAAAGCTGGCTCCCCGATTTGTGGGCCCCTTTCGGGTTCTCCTCAGGATTAACCCCGTAACCTATGCCCTTGAACTCCCTGCGAATATGTGTATCTCCAATGCTTTCCATGTGTCGCTACTGAAACTGTTGGTCTGTAACAGATATACTGCTGCTCCTGTCCATCCCAGACCTGTCCAAGTGGGGGACCATGAGGAGTATGAGTTACAAAGTATTTTGGATACTTGCAGGGTCAGAGGCCACGTACAATATCTGGTGCATTGGAAAGGATATGGACCTGAGGAGCGTTCCTGGGTCGCTAAGAGAGTTCTACATGCACAGACCAAGTGGTGATTTACATATACTCTACCATTCTTCTGTTGTCCCACTTGAGCCGCCTCCCTAGTCTCGAGATCTTGAGTAGTTCAGTGCACAGCACAGTGTGCAGCTCAGGAGGGACCTCGGGTCCTATTTGCGTATGTCTAGGGTTCTGTGTGGGCTCTGCCATTATTGCTGTTATAATAAATAAAGTTGGTTATATTTTATCTTTGTGTCTGTCCTTCTTTGCCTGATTACTGTGACAATTCCCACTTGGCAGTTGCCTTTTATACATGTAACAGATGCTGGATCCCTGTTTTAAGAAAATTACTTGGACTACAATTTTACATGGGCCTCCATGGGTTGAATTGTTGTATATTTGTGTGTTCTTACCTTATGATCTCAAGCTGTATGTGTCCCACTGTCTGGTGCAGGTTTGATTAGGTATTACTTCCCTAATCCCTTTACCACTGTTGTGTATTCAACATTGTTGTCTGTGTGATGAGATTAGTCTGGTGCTGTAGTTGTCTGTAAAATATACTTCCATTGTGCTATGTGTTAATTGTATTAATCTGTTCTTGCCCTGATTGCATGTCACATCCATCTTCCCCTGGCAATCTGGCTATATAAACCCTGGCCAGTTACAATAAACCTTAGAGTGTTCTTGGATTACATAAAATGGTGTGGTGTGCCTTCTTCTAGGATTGGTCTGAAGAGTCCCCTTTGACTTCCATTCCTCATATCCTTAAGACTTGGACTGGCAGAGTCAGCCACCCTCTTGTAGCCACATCACAGAGAGAGAGAAGCCTGGAATGACAGCCAGGGACTACACGGGTCCCCTGGTTCCCATTACAGTGGTGGCATCTGTGGGATATCTCTCTCTTTCTCTCTCTCTCTCTCTCTCTCTTTCTCTCCCTCTCTACCTAAGGGTTTAAACCACCACCTGAGACACCAACACAGCCAGACTTGATGCCTAGTATTACCACATAACAGAAGAAGGCTCAGTTTTTTCCAAGATGTCCAGAAACATCTAGCCCAACTCAGCTGTATCGGCCCGGAGTACAGCGCCACAGCTTTGTGGACAATATTATTGAGGAATGGAGAAAAGAAAGGGCTAGAGTATGGGAGGAGGCTCTGAATCTAGGATTTGTGCCTAAATATCAGAGGCACTCCAATATGCTGAGTCTTTGGAGGGGGTTGGTGCTCAGGATTAGCCCCAGTGAAGAGGGAGACGCCATGTGAGACTTCTGTATTCAGAAAGAGATCAATCTGGAGGATGAGTTCAAAGTTCTGCAGTCCCGGAGCGGACAGGGCTCTTTAAAAGACTACCTACCCCTAAGAGGCTTTGGCCCTGACAGTTCTGGATTATTGTGGTATCCACTCTCCCATGACAAGGATTTTGGGGAGGAAACCGTTGATCGTTTCGAGATGCTCAGATTTTCATACCTGTTTCTCCTGGGTCTGATCATTACCCTTGAGCTGTGTTCTGAAATGGATCTCCTTAGTAATGCAGAGTGGCACCTAGAAATCCACTACTGGAAGCTGCAGGGAGACAAGAAACACTACCAGGAGCTGAAGCAAGATGAGGAATGGGGAACCTGTCCTAGGTTGTAACTTGTTTGGCAAAGCCCAGAGCCATGGGGTGAGACAGTCAGGCCTGAGTCCCAGGAGTTTGCACTCTCGTTGCCAGTAAGGGGAACACCAGAGCCTCATACCCAGCATCAGTCAGAAGTGCTGGGATGGGGGCATCAGAGTCTCATCCCCAGCAGCAGATGGAAATGCCGGGATGCAGGGTGCCAGAGCCTCATGCCCAGCAGCAGTCAAAAGTGAAGGAATAGAGAGAGGAAAAGCCTCATGCCCAGTGGTAATCAGAGATGCCCGGATGCTAGGCGCCAGAGTTTCGCCCCCATTGGCAGATGGAAGTGCTGTCCTGCAGGATGCCAGAGTCTCATCCCCAGAGGCAGATGGAAATACCAGAAAGCAGGGTGCCAGAGTTTCACCCCCAGTGGTAGATGAAAGTGTTGTCCTGCAGAATGCCAGAGCCTCATCCCCAGCGGCAGAGGGAAATACCGGGATGCGGGGTGCCAAAACCTCATCCCCAGTGGCAGTCCACAGTACAGGGAAGTGGGTCCAAATATCCTCAGCGGCAGTCAAAAGTGCAGGGATGCAGGGCGAAAGAGCCTCATCTCCAGCAGCAGTAGGAGATGCCAGGATGCAGGGTGTCAGAGTTTCATCCCCAGTGGCAGGTGAAAGCGCAGAGACAGTATTTTTATAAGAGAGGACTTTGCCCAGCTGCAGTGCCCCAGAGACAAGAAGGAGATCCTGGGCTTAGTAATGAAAGCACTGCATGCCATTGGCCCCTTCATCAGCTTGGAGTCCAGGATCCTAAAAAATATGGATCCCAGCCAAATGATGATAAAAGTAAGGTTTTACAGCAGCTAAAGACTTTACCTAAGGACTGAGAACATTCAGCTGGACCAGGACACCTCTTCTCCAAGCCACTTCCAAAGACATTCTGCTGGTTTGGGATTCAGAAGGGGGTGATGTAACACTGTTGTGTATTTATCATTGTTTTCTGTGTGATAAGATTAGTCTGGTGTCATGGTTGTCTCTAAAACATGCTTCCATTGTGCTATGTGTTAATTGTATTAATCTGTTCCTGTCCTGATTGCATGCTACATCCCCCTTTCCCTTGTAATGTGGCAATATAAACCCAGGCCAGTTCCAGTAAAGAACAGAGTGTTCTTGGACTACAACAATTGGTGTGGTGTGTCTTCTTTTAGGAATAGTCTAAAGAGTCCCCTTTGACTTCCATTCCTCAGATCCTTATGACTGCCCGGCACGGCTACCCCCTTGTAGCCGCATCAAAGAGAGAGAAGCCCGGCATGATCGCCAGGGACTACATGGGTCCCCTGGTTCCCATAACATTACACAATGGGACAATTTTGACCTCCAGCAGACACCTCTTCTCCAGTCTCTGAAGAATCCATCTGTCTTGGGTGTTCAATCAGTGAAGTGAAAATTGTTCTAGACTGCCCCCTAATGAAACTGGAGATGGGGCACATGACCCTTAAAGTGGAACTTTCACCTCCTAGGAAGTTATGTGTAATCAAATATTCTTCTCCAATAAAGCTTCAATCTGTGTGTTTTTTAGTTTTTTTATCTGTATGGTAACAGATATTAGAAGTTAAAGATATACTTGATGACATCACCAAAGGGATAGCCGTGGTACATCTCAGTACCAAAAGGCTGACAATCACCTTCCCTCCTCCTCCCATGTTGTGCCTCATTTCCTCCTCTTTCAGAGACTGACAAATCAATGTGCGCCAGGTCACATGAAGATTTGTGAGTCTCTGAAGGAGGAGGGAACAAGACACCCAACACAATCAAGTACTCCTGCACCATTGCTAACAAGCACAGTAAAGGGAGAGACACCTGCAAGACAATGATAGAATATTGTCCTATGGCAGAAAGGACCCAACCCTTAAGAATTTCAAATGACATGCAGGGCAGAGAGAGAGATATTGTGTCTAGAAGCAGTAGGCACAACACCTTCACTGAAGGGTTTCCTAGACAGGATTAAAAAAAAAAATCTTAAAGCACGAAGGAAGACAACACAGACTGCCAAGACCAAGTGAAAAAACAGCAGAACAGATATCAGCCCAAGGGAAAGGGAGGTAAATGGAAAAAAAATCTTTAAAGAAATACCAAGCAAAGAATGCATATCAGTAGAGAGTGTTGAGACTTTTCCCAGCGAGCCTAACAGAATCCAAAGCTGCATCAGAAAGATATGCATTTACCTCAAGGCTCTTAGAAACAGTAAGAATAACATCCTTCTCAATCTTATCTGCAACAGCAAAGGTGCCCCAGCACCAGAAGCTATGAAGGATGCATTAAGTATTCATTCCAGACCTCTGTTCACCTGGGTGTTAAGCTGAGAAGGGCAAAAGCTCTGAGGGTCTACTGTCGTGGGAATATCCCACTGCTGTAAAACAATGTGGGGGAAAGGTTAAAGGAAGGAACAGTGTCTGGGAATACCAAGTTTCTTATCAGGAATTCCATTCCTTCAGAACCAGCTGGTCCAAGGAATGATGGGGAAGGAAAAACACAGCATCGTTCCCATACCTGGAAGAAAGGCTCAAGATTGGTGTCAGGGACCTCCAAAGTCTTAAGAATAGCCCTAAAAAGACCTTTCATGGAGGTCATAGAGTCTGCCTCTGAAGAATCACCGGCGCAAGGAACAAACCCACCACAAGCCTCCCTCCCCTTCAGAAGTAGCCCCAACAACCAAAGGAGAACTCCCCCCTCCTCAAAGTGACTAAGCACAGTATAAGGGAGGATAGGAAGACTGAAACTCCAGAATGAAAGAGACCTGTAAACAAAGGTGGTGAAACCTAAAGGGGAGCCATTAGAGCATCATTCCAACAGATGTCCCTAATAAAGGAAACAAGGACAGAAGGATGAACCCCTCCTGCCTACCATTTACATATCTCTAAGGCCTATCAGACTGCTACCAGTCTGCAGACTGCTACCAGTCTGCAGTGTAAGACCATACCGTCAGTGGTCCATTCAAGATGGCTGCCCAGTGACTAAAAGCTAAAAAGGCTCCCCTAACCACATTTTCACGCAGACCAAACATTTGTAAGATCATGATAAAGTCCCCCTCTGATAATGGGAATAGAGCTGACAGAAATGAATAACAAAGTGCAGAAATAAAAATATCATCACAGACCTCGGAAAGCAGCTGCTAGACAGACAAAGAAAGCGGGGGGGTCATACTCACAGGATCTGTGCACTCTGAAACTGGAGTCATCTTCAGGCTCCTATACACAATTTTATGAGATAAAAAAGGAAAAAATCTATGAGAGAAAGCCAGCCTCTAAGCAGACCCTGGTCCATATCCATCAAGGAAGCCAGGAATCAGGGCCCACGTAATATTGGTTTACACATCCCTATGTAAGTAAAAAAAAAAAAAAAAAAAAAAAAGAAGGTGAACTAAGAGAATTTTTGCCCTGAGGCACCTCCTTTGAGGTCACTTTTAAAACTGACCATATTGGGCCGGGGTATAGTAGAACAGGAAGACAGTGGCAGGAGGATTCTTTACCCCATGGCCATATTGGATGGAAGAGAAATTTCCATTAATCTGAATTGGGCTTTTAACCCCCAATGCTTCGCAGTACCTTGGAGACTGCTCTAGAACTCAGGGGGTTAAAAGCATCATGTAAATCAGTGGCAATTTAATTCCTCCTGTTGTGTTTTGTTTGCTCCAGAATTGCTCTTTAGCTTGATTAATAATTTTTTACAAACCTAGGTTTTGAAAGGCATACCATCCCTCATTTGAGGCGGGTGCATGTTTTCTTTCCAAAATGGTAACCTTGCATACCTTTCCTTCATATCTCTAATAGTTTTTTAGTACAGACATCCACTTTAAAATAAGAAAACAGGTAGATGTAGTTTTGTGCTTTTGGCACCCCTTACACTATGTAAACTCATAACCATGCCATTTTTCTTGTAAGAGAGGTAGCTAATGAATACCAGTGAGGTGTCATTTTTCTCATAAAAGCACTAGCTAATGAATACAGGTGGAAATTACATACTTTTCAAAGATTTCAGTACATTTTAAGGTGTGGAATAGAAAGGCAAGTGACCCCTCACTTGGTGAAGTGGGATATATACTTTACAGAAATATAGTTTTATATAGTTATTCAGCTGTTATAAGGTAATTTTACCATGTAACCACTGGAATGTGCATTTTAGTTCATAAAGTTGAAAATACATTTTTTTGCATCTGGTAATTAGGGGTCTATGCAGGCTATGCATGTTGGTATTTTTGTATTTGGGGGAATGCAGTACTTTTCCAAATAAGTGAAACTTTAACAATCAACATACATTTTTTGTGTGATTTTTACAAAAGAAGTAATATTTTACTCTTCTCTTTATGACACCATAGCTTGTTGCACAATGCAAAACTTATTTCATGTAAGGCACCATACAAAAGCTCAATTAGTTCTGAAAAAGAGATTTGTAGTTTTCCATATATAACTAGAAAGTTATCTACGGGAATCATACTGAAACAGGTACCACCATCAGAAGGACCTTTCGGACAAACCTGGCCTCAGCCAAGGCCAGGACACTGAAATGAAAATGTTTGGTGAAGGTATGCAAAGAGGTCCAGATTACTGCCTTACACAGCTGCTCAGCAGAGATGCCCACAGATCTGGAGGATTGTGCAGTGAGCACCTAAGCACTTACGTCTGTCAGATAGTTGCCTTGATCCAAGAATCAATGATTAGTTTGGAGGCAGCTGGGACCATCCTGGGACACTCAGGAATGACAAACAGAATCTGATTTCTTGAAAGGCTGTGTGTGATGAACATAGTACTTAAGACAATGCACGACATCAAGCAGTTATAGCTCTTACTCCTGCTTGTTACAAGAATCAGGGCAAATAGAAGGAAGAACAATTTCCTGATTAATTTGAAAATCCAAGATGACCTTGGGCAACAAATCCTCTGAGAGTACGAAGAATTGCCTTGTCTTGGTGAAAGACAAGGAAGTGTGTTAACAAGACAGGGCTTATAGTTCAGCCACTCTGAGAACAAAAACAATGACCAAAAGGGATGCCATCTTAATCATTAAGAGACACAAAGAAAAGGATGAAAGAGGCTCAAAAGGAGACCTCTGAAGAACTAATATTAGGTTCAATTACCATGTAGGGGTGGGACCCCTGAAGGTAGGGAAGGTGTGAGCCACCCCCTCAACAGTGGCCTTGACATCACAGAGAAGAAATCAGTTTCTGAAAAAAAAACAGAGAGGGCTGAGATCTGAATTAATAGAACTCAGACTGAGACCCTTGTTGACACCATCAGGTAGAAAGGCCAAAATAGTAGGAAGGCTAAATGACTGAGGGGACACATTCTGATCAGCACACCACTGGTAAAATAAGAGGCCGGATCCTGTGATAAGCCTTGGACAAAACAGGATTCCTAGCCTGAACCATAGTGGAAATGACAGCATAGGAGAAATCTTTATTCAGGATGTTAGAATCAAGAGCCATTTCATCAAAGCCAACCTTTCCAAATGATAGTAAAGTGGACTTTAAGTCAGGAGATCCTGCCTGTAAAAAAAGGTGAAATGTTTCTGTAATGAACAGATTTAGAAGATCCGTGAACCACACCCAACGTGGCCAAATCCATCACAAATACTAGTGGTTCCTTCTTCTTGGTGCAGAAGAGCAGAACCTTCGTGTTGTTGTGAGATTCCATGAGATCCACTGATGGAAAACCCCAGCACTGTACAATTTGGTTGAACACATTCTAATTGAGTTTCCAATTTACAGGATCCAGATGTTGGCAACTTAGAAAGTCTGTGACCACGTTTTCCACTCCTAGAATGTGGACTGCTGAGATGGCTGGGATATGAGCTTCTGCCCAGAAGTTCCCAGATTTCTATCCAGGTAGACTCACTTCTGGTTCTTCCTTGGTGATTAATATAGGCAACGGCTATTGCATTGTCCAATTGGACCCTTACTTGTGCACCTAACACCACATGTGCAAAAAGGCAAAAGAACCATTATGTTGATTGGAAGAAGACTCTCCTCCTTGGTCTAGCATCCCTGTGTCATTAGATGGTCCATGGTGGCTCCCCAGCCAGTCAGGCTGGTGTTCTTGGTGACTACCACCCATTCTGGCATGAAAAAGGGACTTCCTATGATTAGATGAAGATAGTGAAGCCACCATTGAAGGTCCTCCTCCACTCGTTGAGACAGGGACATGGCATGAGACAAGTAAGAGCATTGTCTTGACCAGATACTGAGAGTGTCCAGCTGTAACTCCCACATATGGAGTTGATCATAGGGGGCAGCTTCCAGAGTGGAGACCAGGTGAGCTAGGACTCTGATGTAATACCTTACCATTGTCAATGATCAGGATATTGCATGAATAACATGAAGAGTCAGGACCTGAATCTTGTCCTCCAACAGAAATACTCTCCCTAGAAGGCTATTGAATCTCATGCTCAGGAAGTACATAACCTAAGAAAGTACCAGTGAGTTTTTATGAAGTTGAACACTCAACTGTTTTTCTCCAGGATGAGGACACAGTCTTGAGTCGGTGAGCTGAGTGCAGGTCATCTAAGCAAGAGGTCAATGATATCCCTTGAAAATGAGGACACAATCTTGAGTCAGTGAACTGAGCGCAGGTAATCTAAGCAAGAGATCAATGATATCCCTTGAAAATGGATCTAGGCTGCCAAAGTAGCAATGACCTTTGTAAAAATCCTTGAAGCAGATACTAGTCCAGAGGGAAGAGTTGTGAGCTGGTAATGACTGTTCTCTGAGGCAATACATAAAAGAGTGATGATGGTCTGGATTAACTGGGACATGCAGATAGGCATCATGGATATCCAGGAAGGCAAGAACTCACCCAGACACATGGCAGCAATAATTGATCACATGGATTCCATCTTGAAGAGTGAAGCTAGCACATACCAAACTGTGCAAGGAAATATATACAGGGCTGGATTTTTTTCACTGCAGAAGGATTTAGATAACTGTGGAATGAGCAGAAAAGTGGCAGATGTCTTTTAATGTAGATAAATTAAAGGTTATGCACTGGGCTGTAGAGACAAACATGCTACATATACACTAAATAGGAAACAACTTGGGGAATCCTTATTAGAGAAGGATTTAGTACTGATAGATGATAGACCACAGCAGTGTGCAGAGTCACTCAGCTGCTACAAAAACAAATAGGGTACTAGCATAAAAAAAGGCGTAGATGTACTGGATGCTAATATTATTTGACCGCTATATAAATCCTTGGTTAGACCTCATTTAGAATATGTAGTACAGTTTGAGACACTATTTGTTTACATTAGAGAAGAGACGTCTAAGGGGTGATATGATTACTATTTTACAAATATATTCAAGGTCAATACAAAGAACTATCCAATTAATTATTTAAGCGAGGAGCTAAGGACGAGAGGTAATCTATTAAGACTAGAGGAAAGGCGCTTTTGACTAAAACAAAGCCAGGGATTTTTTATAGTAAAGCTATGGAATTCTTTGACTTGGGATGATGTGCTTGCAGATACTGTATCTGCTTTCAAATAACGTAGGTTATATGCTCATTATTTAATAAACGGGCAATTGTTGAGGGGTCATGATACCCCCTTGAGGTCTGATGTTTTGTTTAACCACATTAACCCCTTAACGACCCTTGACGGTCATAGTACGTCAAGGGTCGATCTGACTGAATGACCCATGACGTACTATGAACATCATGGAATTCCGGGCTCCCCCCGCAGCTGCACGCCGTTTGGGGAGTCCGGAAGCAGATGGAGCAAAAAAAAAAAAAAGCTCCGTGGTCCTTAACTGACTGCACCGTGCCGGTCAGCCGGTCTTTAAGGGGTTAAACAAATGCCTTCCTACCTCTCTGGTACTCAAAAGATTAAAGGGATAGTAATACTTCGTTTTAACTTTATTTTATTTTGTAGGCATTAAAAAAACATGAAGAATGATATAAGTCTTATCTCTCAAACCTTTATGGTTTAAGAGATAATCACAAACAAAGTATCCCCCCCCCCTGTTCAACCAGATCAGAAAGGAGGTGCCCAGGTAGACTGCAGAGAGGGACAATCTTCAATTAAGATAAGGGAAAAAGCTGAAAAACTTGTCAAGGGGGGAAGGGCTTTCATTGTTTTCATACAAAGAAAATTGTCCCCTTCTGTTATCTGTCCTGTCATACAACCAGATTCACATCTGAGAAGAGATGGCTTACACTAGGTAAAAGGGGCGGGAGGGGAAACTTTGCTTGTGAATATCTCATAAACCATAAAGGTTTGAGAGATAAGACTTATATCATTCTTCATGTTTTTTTAATGCCTACAAAATAAAATAAAGTTAAAACGAAGTATTACTATCCCTTTAAGTGTCAAATAAAGGACAGGTTCGTCGTCTAAATGGCAGTTCCTGAGGAGAAAGTCGAGTGGAGTTTGTATGTCGAATATATATGCAATATATGTCAACATATTAAAGGGGGGGATATGTCAAGGGGGGGGAGCATTGTGTAGTGCTTGGTGTACTAGTTTTGTTTATTTTAACCATTTCAGTGCCACAGGGGTGAGCAATGCACATCCCTAAGGCATTCAATGCTGTCCTTGGTGCTGAAAGCCTTCTCTATATTCCTCTACTGGCTAGGTAGGGAAGAACAGAGAATGCTGTTCCGAATTGTCATAGCTTTCCCTGATTTTACTCTATAGGAAAGTACAGGGGAGATCCCAGCTACGACAGCCTGCGTTAGATGAAGTGGAGACTGTGAACTCCGACAGCAGAGGCTGCTATCGGAGTTTACGGAATGAGTTGAAGTGTCACATTATCATATCAACACACCCCCTTGCCAGGGCCGGATTTACATCTCAGGAGCCTGTAGGCACAGAAATCTGAAGCGCCCCCCCCCCTCCATTGGCCATCTCCACTGGACACCTCCACAATGCTCCTAATCTCCATATTTGACCCCATCAGCTCCAACTTGCCCTCACATTACCCCTATCAGCTCCACATTGCCCCCATCAGCTCCAACTTGCACTCACATTACCCGCATCATCTCCAACTTGCACCATCAGCTCCACATTGCTCCGTTTCCCAGCTCCCTGGTGGTCCAGCGGCAGGAAAAGTCTGTGCCTGCTTCTGCACAGAACTGTAGCTCCCGTTGCATCCCGCACAGTCTTCTCTTTAGGAATGCAGAACGCTGGGAGATGATGTCATCTTCCAGCGCTCTGCATTACTAAAGAGCCACCGAGGGAGCAACAGCAGGATCTCACCGGGTGGCAGGCAGGTAGCGGGTAGGGTGAATGAAAATATTAAAAAAAAAAAATAATAATAAAATAAAAAATTTATTCCAATGACAGGCACCCCTCTGTGGGGTGCGCCTGTAGGCAGATGCCTACTCTGCCTAATTGTAAATCCGGCCCTGCCCCTTGCATACAAATGTGTCTCATTATTCAGCATTTCCATATGGAAATGAGTCATTATGCTTCATTACCATATTGAAATAGGCCATTGTCGATGTGATGAATGAAAATTCGTAAACCTGTCAGATTGATGTCGATGCGGGCATCTTTTTGTCGGAGTGATGATGATGTAATGTCGTACAAAAGTTTGGTGAATACTGTGGATGTGCCTATGACACTGCTCTGAGGCCCTGGAGTGGAGGTCAGTCAGGCTTTGGTAATCTGAGTTTGTCTGAGGTTTTTCGCTGAAGCCTAGACTGAGTCCATTTCAGATTGTTGGGTAAATCTCATGGTATCAAGAGGAAATTGGTAGTTACAGTGAATCCTCATAAGAGGAAGGCCCTTTAGAATTACATTATAAGACTCCTTGGCGAAGGTTCCATCATAGATATCAAGAAAAATTCAAAGGAATTTACCCCATCCTCTTTCATCCAAAAGACCTCAGGAGACCTGCGTCCATATTAGACCTGAACAAAGTACACACTTTTTTCAATATCAAGAAGGTCAAGATAGAGTTCTTGCATACCATTATCTCCATAGTTCGACGAAAAGACTGGATGGCAGTGATAAACTTGAAGGACTCCTATCAGTAGTGGTGGCACATTATAAGCAGATGCTTAGGGCCTCACTTGTCAGAGTGCTCCACTGCTCTCTTACAGTATCGCCACCACATGTAAACAAAATCAGATGGCAATGTCTTATTAGAAATAACTAATATATACAAATTGGCTGGCACAAGCTATAATGAAGGTAGATTTGGGTAATGATAACTGTTAAGCATGGTGCACTCTGAGACAAGAAAATAAAGTACAAAAAAAATTGGAGAAAAAAAGAAGCTTCCAACAAAAGCAAGCTCATAAATGAGGCACACATAAAAACATACATCTGAGGGGGGCATGTGAGGCCTATAGACATGTATAATTCAAAGTATTCAAGTATAATCTTAGCAATGATAGGATGAGGTTATAACATCACACTAAGGGTAACCATAGCATAGAAAAACAGATCCTCGAAAAAACAAAAAAATGCTGTGCATACATCACACCTAAGTGATGAACAGAGCTAGCATAGGAACATCTCAAAAAAAATACTCAATCACTATCAGAGGTAAAAGTGAAAAAACTAATAAGAGTGTAAAGAGCAAAAGCCTTATATGCCCTGATAAAGCGAATCCAGGAGACATGTGTTGGGATGGATTCTGTTCCTGAGGGGTGACACATTGCTCTCTTGTCCTTTCTTTATTGTGACTTGGCATTAGCCTGGTAGATAAGTATTCTCCCATCTAGCATTAGGTTATTTTCGTCTTTACACCCTTATTAGTTGCTTGTTTGTTTGTTTTTTTCACTTTACCTCTGATTGCAATTAGGCATTTATTAGGTGATATTCCTGTGCTAGCACTATCACACTATGTGTGATATATGCACCATTTTTTTTCTTGGGGATCTGTTTTTCCTACAGTATGGCTACCCTTAGTGTGATTTTATAACCTGATGCTATTATTATGGTTGTTACAACTATACTTGAATACTTTGAATTATACATGTCCATAGGCCTCACATGCCTCCCCTCAGATGTATGTTTTTATTGAGTAACTGTGCTCATTTTTATATATCTTTTTTGATACATACAAATAAAATGTATATATTTTTTGGTATACTCATTTGGGTTGTGTGCCTTGTTATTGTTGGATGGACTTCATGTGAAATTTTACACTTAGGGCGCTCAAAAACCTAGAGCTGCCCGACTCCTACCTACACATTCCGGTTCTACCAAAGAATCCTAAGGTGCGCTATCAGCAAGCATTTTTGTCAGTTCACCTCTCTCTCTCCTTTGGTCTTGAATCTGCTCCACGAGCCTTCTCCAAAGTCCTGCCAGTTTTTGCTGATCGGACAAGTCAATTTTTTTCTCAGCTGGAATGGCTGAAAATCTGGAAGAGCGTTACCTGATTCTATCAAGGTCTTTGATCTTTTTTTATTTTACTAGATTGACGCTTCTTTTGTATTGAAAATGGCTATTAAAAAAAAGGATCAGATGTTGATGGAATCAGGTGACTTTTCCAGATTATCAGCCATCCCAACAGACAACAATTGACTTGTCCGTTCTAAGTGTAACAGATTTTCTCTGCTTTGAGCCAGTATTAGAATATCTAGATAGTGATTAATGTTGGTAGCTCGAGGACCAGGGTTGGCTACCACAGACATAGTGCTTAATGAATATAGCTGCTGCCCTATAGGTCATTTATGGAAGCTTCCACTGCTGCCACCTGAGAGGCAAAACCTGCTCTAATAGAATCTGTGTTAATCCCATGTAGAACAAACATCTTTGTATGGTAGGCCCTTATCGTGGCAACTATTCAGTAACTTATGGTTGGACCATCCTGTCATGTATAATTATTAGGTAAGGTTCCATGAAAAGGGCTTGCAAACCCTCCTGGCTGAGAATTGCCACTAGGAAGGTAAGCTAGAGAGACTGCGTTCTTATCAGGACAGCTTTAATTGGCTAAATGGGAGGGCAGGCCAGGAGCTGACTTCATTAAGTGCTATCAGTGGTAGCCAACCATGGTCTTCAAGAGCTACCACCAGATCATGTTTTCAGAGTAACCCAAAATGAGCACAAACAGACCAATTAAAGTGACAGCCACCAAGTAGTCCACCTGTGCTTCAACGGATATCCTGAAAACATGCTCTGTTGGGTGGCTCGAGGACAAGGGTTGGCTACCCCTGCACTACATTGTAACCTAAAAGTCTGCTAGTTTTGCTCATCCTCACAATAAAGTTTTGTTTCAGTATTCTTTGTAGTGTTATTTGCCCTCCCCTTTTCCCTTGACACTGCTTGTGTACTGCCCTTTGGTGAATAGCTGAAATGGATGGCCAAAAATGTATTTTAACTTGCAGTTATTTTCATTTCCTGGCTACTTCCAGGGAAGCAGTCACCAGACAGCTCCCTCCTTCATTTAGCTGGGAAACTTACATATCTTGGATATGTGGAGGGGTGGGATTTATACCTTTTGCTTTGTGCCCTGCCCTATCACCTGGCAGGAGTGTTAACCCTTTGGTGAATGCTGCCATGACCAGGAAAGGAAAAAAGCAGCAAGTTAAGATAATTTTTCCATTTTGCTGGCGATTGCGCACTGAGCCCCCAAAACAAAGTTGTTTTGATTTCTGTAAAATAAATTGTTACTAGTATAACACCTAGGCAGATTTTAATTGTCAAACTTACATTGTCTTTGTACAACAGGTCCACTTTTAACAATTAACCCTTTGAGTGGCAGAGTGGTATGTAATGTGATGTGTACTCCTCTGGCACTTTAAGGACCAGAGATGTGTGCAACACTTATCAAGGCACTGCACACTCCTTAAGGTTGTAAAAGCAGAGCGGCCCTTAAAACCTGAAATAACTTGAGAGCCAGTATTGACTACCCCTGTGCCAATATGTGGTTTGTCTGTAATGTTTGCATGGACCATATTAAAATTGGGTAACTAAGAGGCTGTCATTTAAAGGGATAGTAATAGAAAAAAATAAAATGGAATTTAAGTAACACATTAGTATTTGTCCCTTTAGGATTTTCCTGCTTTAGCACAGGAGAGTTAGAGACTGGCATGTAGGGCACCCAAGGGTATGGAGAGAGCCACTGCCCTAGAGACTACATTACTGCTTGGATACTTGCTTATATTTTACACCTCACTCAAACGGTGCAGCTCTGGAGCAAACTGCATCTTGAGGGACAAGGGCCTTGAGAAATATCTGATTGAGACCTATAGCATTCAAGGGGTTAAACACTATTTTATTTGTCCCCTGTGGTGCAGCCGATTTGCTCCAGTTTGACTTGAGGCTCCAAGTTTAGAGATCTATTGATGGTCAGCTTACAGTCTTCTCTCCCTCCTGGCTTCCTGCACATATTATTTTACTCCAAATCGCTAGCGGTGCCTCACATTGGTACATGTTGCATTAAAATGCTATATTAGAAAGTGCTGAAAGCATGAGTGTGAGTAAAGAGACACATGGATTGTAGAGTTGTAAACGGGTTTTTATTGTAACAGACTTCTAAAGTTAGCATGTGCGTTCTGAGCCAGCGGAAGAAGATCCTGTGGTCATATCAAGATGAGGGAATGTGGCGAGGGAGTTTGAGAAGCGCAGGATCAGTCCCTCTTTTTATAAGACTCCATGTTGGCGAGGATCCAACCAGATGGAATCAGGAAGCAGACTACAAACGAAGTGAGCCCAACCATGGTTTCCTGAGAACAAGAAGACATATGTGCTTATCAACATGGCTTGTCACTCATAGTAGAACATTGACACCTAGGCCTGAAAATCCCAATTGCCACCATTTAATTTTATCCTTGCACCTGTGTTAAACATCTTCACTCACTCCTGGATGTCATACCTATGGAGGCCAGTGTGACAGACTGTAACAGAGCCACAAGACCTAACTCTACCCACTGCACATCCTAATTTTAACCAGTAGTATACAATGCAAATAAATGTGTTGCATACCCCACTGCTACACAAATAGTTAAATGAACAGAGTGATGTGTAGTATACGGCACAAGCATGTCCCTTAAAGGGTTAAACATTCAGTATGAAGAGGTCAAGACCATTTTAACCCATTCCTAGTGCCCTTAGAAGCCAATGACAGTTGATTTGCCAACCATTAGCAGTGCCCTCCCGTAAAAGCCCATTGTCAGTTGATTTAGTCACAGATGTCTCCCAGCTCTGCAGATCAGATAACAGGAGAGTTAAAAAGCTGTGGGAACACAGCTCCAACAACTTATCACCCACTCCTCTGATCTGCACAGCAGCAGGCAACTGTATAGCTGGGGGACATCCACACCTTATTCTGCACTCATGGGTGCTTTATCCTCTCTCCATAGGCAATGGGATTCTATGGGACAAGAGCGTGCTACCATGAGAGCTGGGTAAAGCGCTGATGTCACTAACTGTGCAGGTATTTGACCTGCAAAGTAAAGTGGAAGACAACAGGCAAGTTATAAATTTATGGGAATTATGTTCTCATAATAAATGGTCACGGCAGTGTATTAAAAAAAAGGCATGTAACAATCCTACATTTCCCCTTTAAATAGGTTCACGTACTGCCTATTAAACAAAAAAAAAACCCTATATGGATGTGACATTCAAGATGGATTGAAGATGTTCTTTCTGGCAGGGGGTGGGTTTCAGTAACATATTGGAAATAAGGGGTTCTCCTTTTTATGTATCACTACCTAAGACAAGTTTAAAATAAATGTCAAGATTTCTTCTTTACATGCAGTCTAAAGTCTGGTGTCAATACCACCAACAGTAATTTAAAAATTACTTCTGAGAACAACCCATACACCTCCTTTTTCAGCAGATTCAGCTCTTTCAAAAGGATACCATTGGTTTGTGGATCTCTAACATGACTAAAACAGAATAACCAGATTGCAAAGCATATTCCCCCCTTCAAAACTCATTATAGCTACATCTTCTGGCTGTTTCCTAGCAGTCCAGTTTTGAGGCAGAAATTACTCCAATCTGACATTGGAATTGTGAACTTATTGTGTGCCCAAAAAGAACAATGGCGCAAAATATTATAAAGTTATCAGTTTACAGTAAGACCTACATTGCTGTTTTGAAGACTTGAAACAGCACCAAATGTAGTCATATACAGTATATATGCAGTGCAAAGTCTAACTTCCACGGCAGTTATTTAATAACGTGAACTTAGAAGTAAATAGATGTTGGTCATTACAGGGCAGATTCTATACCATGGTGTGCGGTACTAAAACCATTGGCATCTTCTAGATCAGTGGTTCTCAATCTTTTTCAATAAAGGAACCCCTGAACTGTAATCTGGAATTTTCAGGGTGCCCCTAGCATTTTATAGGCAATTTTCCGAGGGCTTAATGATGGGAACAATACACAAATGTATAGTCATTCTTAGCTCTCACCGTGAAAATGACAAGGAATATATTGTGCATAATAACTTCCATAAGTATAAATTAGGAACGCCACTGCAATGCACTGGATACCTCTCTGGCACTCAAAGTGTTAACCAAAGGAAGGTTTTTACTTACAGTAAGGTCCTGGGATGCTTTGCCTTGAAACCAATTGAATATAATGTAGATGCTTTCAGATACATATTGGATACCTTTCTAGCTTACAATACATATGGAGAATGATAGCTGATCTCAAAATTGCATATGATATTGATCAAAGGAGTTATCCTACTGCATTTTAGGGCCAGGAACGACTTTACCCACTTAACTGGAAATAGCTTCAGTTTGGTTTTTTTTGCCTTATTTTTGGCTCAACACGGCAAAGGCTGAACTTACTGGATGCAAATCTTTCAGCCTCTATTTGCAATGTACTGAAGAGCTAACATTAAGTGGGTTAAAGGGACACTAATGTCCCAAAAAAATAATGCTTGTTTTGTAGATGTTTAAAAAATAAATTATTTGGCACCAATCCTATCCCTCAAACCTTTATGGTTTGAGAGATATTCGCTTCTAAAGTTCCCCCCACCCTCCCCTTCTCCTGACGTTAGCGTCTAGCTAACAGCAGGAGATCCTGGTCTGGGGACCAGCCTGTGGCTCTGTAGTAGAGCCGAAATTGCGTTATTTAAAAAGAATTACTTTGTTGGAAAGGTCTACAAAGTGTGCCTAGTTTGCAAGCACACTTTGTAGACCGTTCCCATGAAGTAGTTATTTTTCAATAAAGCGATTTCGGCTCTACTGAACCCTGAAGAGCCTCCTCAAGTCGCACAATTCGAATCCCTGCTGTCAGCTCTACAGCTGACAGCAGGAGAGGTGTAACTTTTGCGGCAAATCTCAACCCATAAAGGTTTGAAATAGGATTGGTGTCAAATGTTTTGTAGACATTTAAAAAATACAAGAATAATTTTTTATGGGACATTACTGTCCCTTTAAAAGCCCATATTAATGGGAATATTTGTACCCTATAATGCAGTTTTGCTGCATATTTTCTCATTTTTGTCTTTATACATAGGCCCCCTCATCTCCTATATACACACACAGTGTGAACACTTTCACCCTTTAAAGGGCTAGAGGGCTTCTGTATGCCATTGCTTGCAATGCGCATCCCTGCATTATTAAGTGTTAATAAATCTCCTCCGTACGCTCCCTATAACTAGGGCAATATTCTCCCTTCTGGAGTGGAATAAGCACAGTTCACTTTATACACTGGTTTATAGTGATATTACAGTGTATACCTCTGAAGCCTTAGTCACGGAGCTTTGTTTTAAAGGGATAGTATTGTCACATTTTAATATAATTGAATCTTGCAACTAGTAAAAAAAAAAAAAAAAAAAAAAAAACTAAACAATCCCAGTCCTATGGTTTGAGAGATAATCACAGCTAAAGTTCCCCCTCCCTCCCCTTTCTCTGTTGTCTGCACTCTAGCCGACTGCAGGGAAATCCGGTCTTGGGACTGTTGGAGGCTCTTCAGCAGAGCCGAGATTGAGAGACATAAAAAGCATTACTTCACTGAAATGGTCTACAAAGCGTGCTTGGAAACCAGGCACACTTTGTAGACCATTCCAGTGAAGTAACTCTTTATGTCTCTCGATCTCAGCTCTGCTGAAGAGCCTCTGACTGTCCCGGGACCGGATTCCCCTGCAGTCAGCTAGTGCGCTGACGTCAGGCAAAGGGGAGGGAGGGGGAAACTTTAGCTGTGATTATATCTCAAACCATAAAGGTTTGAAAGATAGGACTGGGATTGTTTAGTTTTTAATAGCTACAAGATTCAATTTTATTAAAATGTGACTATACTATCCCTTTAACACACGCCAAGCCACCAGTGTTTACTTGCCTCAAATGCCCTGCGTTCCCCAGTAGTCCTCTTGGATGTTGAATACGGTAGTAGTGTATCTGACATTGCCAAATAAATAACACATGGGTCAGCCAGTCATTTGAGGTTGCAAACCTTATTGCAACCTCCAATGTCACCCATGAGAATTATGTGTACAGCAGCCCACAGATTAGTCATGCCGAAACATGGATATGCCCAAATGCCATCCAAGTTTCAGCATACCTGTGTGCATGTGTGTGTGCGCGTGACACAAGGGAAAAAACACCTGTGCTAACAGAACCACGGGGTAATCTGTTTCACAAGGGTGAGTTTAGAGTAATGTGATCAGGGCCTGCTCTGAACAGATCTGTATTTTATAAATAGCCCCTAATGCCAATGTAATGGCTGACTGTAAAGGGGAACTAGTTAGCTTCATCTTCTACATAAGGAAATTGGGAGATCTACAGGGCATTTACCAAGCTTGAAACTCTTCATATCGTCTAGCCTGCCCAAAACAGAAATGAAAACCCTTTTACTGTGCTCCTTCATGCCAGATTGCCACTTAAAATCTGAGGGTGACTTTCAGTGGATGCAAGAACACAGAGACCGAAAAACAATGTAGGACTTTGAGATCACTCAGCTGCACATGGGGCCCCCCAGCACTAGGATCCAGCGCAGCCCACCCAGGTTGGTCTGCTCCGTCCTCCCTGGTTAGTAAGGTTGTCCATCTCAGTGGTGCCCCCTGGACAAATACTCACTCTGACCACTGGTTCAAGCATCTCTGTTCTGGGCACACTGAACATCACAAATTTCTTAGTGAATGTATCTGCCAACTGACTATTTGTAGGGACTATCCTTGGTTTTAACATTTAATTTTAATACCATAATAGAGACAAATTAGCCTACGAGCTTCCCACATGTCAATATTGCTCTCTTATAGAACTTACCATGGTATTTATTTTCTGCTGTAGAAGTGCCTACATCTGAAGGAAGCAGTTTCCAGAAGAATCTACATGGGTCACAGAATGGCTCTATGTCTATTCTCACAGCTACAGCACGGTATAAGACAGTCTGACAGAAGAGCTCTGTCCCTACCAGATATTTGGCAGGACATAAAATCTGGGTGGATGGGGTGGGCCAGCCCACCACACCCAGCCCACCCAATTTCTTATGGAGCCCCTACTATGACAGCAACTAGACAAGCAGGGAGCTCTTATTTCAATATATACTGAAAAATCTTAACACCCACTGATTTGAAAAGAGTACCAAAGCTTGTCTACCTTCTATGTAATTACTATCTATGGTATGTAAAAGACGCTCCCGGATATAGGTCACAACCCTAAAGCCATCGGAGTACCAACAAGTTCATTAATTATAGAGTAATGCATTGTACACCAATCGCTGAAACGTTTGTCGCATTTGAATATGCACACTAGTCACTAGCAGTACAGAAACACCCTAATCAGTTTAGAACATCAGTAATAAGCAAGGCGTTACAAAGTACAGCCATCTTATGCTTAACCCTTTGAGTGCCATAGATGTGTGCAATACGTTGGATACCACGCTGGCACTCAAGGGTTTAAGATGTTAATAAACCTAGTTATATGACGCGCATTCTGCGGACCCCGCTTCCTCACCTTGGCGCTCACTGGACTTTTGGCAGGCTTTGAGGCAATCGTCCTTCTAGCAGTGATCTGGGTCAGGCTCTGGAGCCGCAACAGACGAGTTAGAGCAGAAGACATTGTAAACCGGGTTTGACAGCGTGCTCAAAAGAACAGTCTATTCCTCACCAAGGTCAGAATGAGAGGAGGGGTGACTGCATCCGGGAGTTTGTAACTGCGTCGGACACGTGACCAAAGACTGACGCCTTACAACATGGAACCATTTGATGATATCATCCAGAGACCAACACGCATAGAGGCATGGAATAAATATGATTGTTATGTGGTATTTGTATCTTCATGTGATGATATGAGTTTGCCCCAAATTGGCCTATTTATCTGTACATGCATCTTGTATTAATTAACGATCTTTAACAGGGCTGGTGCAAGGATTTTTGTTTACAGAGGCAAAAGTGCATTTTGATGCCACCCCCCCTCCCCAGTGTTGCCACCTTTTCCTCAAAAAAATACTGGCCATAGTTGTGGGTCAGTGAGGGAGGAGCCACAAAAGGGGCAGAACCACTCAATGTTGCAAGTTGATGAAGCTGGGGCTGCACTGTGAGCCCCTGTGTGTCCTATGTCACCACCAGAGCAATACAGTTATATGTCACCAGCACAGCAACACAGAGTTATATGTCACCACCAGAGCAATAAAAAGAGCTATATTCCACCACCAGAGCAATACAGTTAGATGTCACCATAAGACAATACAGATTTATATGCTACCACCAGAGCAATAAAGAATTTATATATACACACATATATATATATATAGCAGCACTCTCACTTAATGGGGATGTATCACCTTTCCCTTAATCTGTTTGTTTTAGGTATTGTAACAATGCTGTGTTTTTTGTTTTTTTTTAAATGCTATAGAATTGCAGTTTGAGAGATTTCTTTTTCCCCCTTGGTGTCTTCTCTTCATTCTGAATGTCAAGACACTTGCCGACAAGAATACAGGAGAGATCCTCCTCCATGCTGGTCTGTCTATAAGCTGCAGCACGTTCATTGGCTAGATATCAATCTCTGCCAATGAAAGTGCTGCAGCTTGCAAACAGACCAGCATGGAGGAGGATCTCTCCTGTATTCTCGTTGGCAAGTGTCTTGACATTCAGAATGAGGAGAAGATGTCAAGGGGGAAAAAGAAATCTCTCAAACTGCATTTCTATAGCATTTAAAAAACAAACAAACACAGCATTGTTACAATATCTAAAACAAACAGATTAAGGGAAACTTTTGGTAAGGTCATACATCCCCTTTAAACAGAGACAATCTGGGTGCTGAAGTTGAGTGGAATCCTCATAAGTGTACCAAAAAGATGAAATCAACCAGCACTCACACGGTTAAGTTCAAATAAAACAGTGTTTAATGTGGTGTGTCAACGTTTCAGTGTAGCCATGTGCTGATGAAAGTGCACATGGCTGCACTGAAACGTTGACACACCACATTAAACACTGCTTTATTTTAACTTAACCCTGCAGGTGCTGGTTGATTTTGTTTTGGCATATATATATATATATATATATATATATATATAATCACCTCTTGATTCCCCCCTTTTTCCCCCTCTTGATTCCCACCTTTTGCTTCGTTCTCCCCCTCTTGACTCTTTAGCCCCCTCCCTTTGCTTTTTTTCTCTCCTTTTTAATCCCCCTTTCTCCCCCTCCTTGACTCTTGATCCCCCCTTTTGCCTCTCTCTCCCCTTCTTGACTCTTGATGCCACCCTTTTGCCTCTTTCTCCCCCTCATGATTCCCCTCCTTTTGCCTCATGATCCCCCCTCAATTTGTCTATTTTTTCCCCCTCTTGACCCCTTCTGCCTCTTTCACCGGCTCTTGATGCCCCCTCTTGCCAAGTTGCCTCTCTTTACCCCTCTTGATCTTCCTTTTGCCATTTTCCACCTCTTGATCCCCCATTTTGCCATTCTCCCCCTCTTGAACCCCCATTTTGCCTCTACCCCCTTGCTTCTCTCTCCCCTTCCTGATTCCCCCTTCTGCCTCTTTCTCCCCCTCCTTTTGCCTTTTTCTCCCCTCCCCCATTTCCCCCTCTCTTGATCCCCCCTTTGCCTCTTTCTCCCCCTCATTTACTCTTGATCCCCCCTTTGCCTCTCTCTCCCCTTCTTGACTCTTGATCCCACCTTTCCGTTTGCCTCTTGGTCCCCCCTCCTTTTGCCTCCTGATCCTTCCTCCTTTTGCCTCTTTTTTCTCCCATTTGCTTCTTTTTCTCTCTCTTGACCCCCCTCTACCTCTCACCCGCTCTTAATGGCCCCTCTTGATTCCCCTCCTTTTGCCTTTTTTCTCCCTCTGACCTCTTTACCTACCCCTCTTGATCCCCCTTTTGCCTTTCTCATCTTTACCTCTCTTGAATGATCCCCCTTTTTCCTTTCTCCCCATCTTGAGCGACCCTTTTGCTTGTTTTCCCTGTGACCTCACTGTGTCTGGCGTCTGCTGACTGACTCTGCTCCCGCTGGCCTCCAGCTCAGATCAGCTCTCTGGTCTCCGTGGCGGTGTTTAAGTTAGGTGCGGCCGCCAGCCAGCCTACCCGGTTCGCAGCAGACGCAGTGCATGTCACTGGGTACCCGGCCTGCCCCCACTCACTAGACGCGGCCCGGCGCCGGCAGTTCCTGTCACCTTGCAGCTTGCGGATAAATTTAACCCTTTGAGTGCCAGAGGGGTACGCAACTCATTGCAAAGCAATGCGTTGCGTACCCCTCTGGCGTTCAATGGGTTAATTGGACTGGAAAATAGAAAAGAAAAAAAAATTATCCCCATTTTAATCTAGCGCCGGCCCTGATCTTTAATTATAACTGTTCCATGGGAAGACTTCTGTCCTATTCACAGAGAATGTTAATCTTCTTTTTTTATAATTAAGATGCACTGTAAAATAAGAGGGTGACATAAATGCGACGGGAGAGAATGTAATCAGTCTTGTCATTGACTAAAACGAGGGGGAAAAGCTGTTTCTCTTTGAAATAAAATCAAGTTTTTTAAAGTAATAGTAAAGTTCTTTTTATCTAAAACAACATTAAAGCGATAGTTATGTTTTCAGTTAAGTAGATAGCAGTCTTCTTTATTTTAAATATAACACTTTGCACTATATTTAGCAACTTGGATGTAGTTCTCAAGATATTAAATGGAGAAGGATCACCCTCCCACACAGTCTGGCATGTCATGCTGCTGCTCTGTCTGGTCAAGACGGATGCAGTGAGGGACAAACTATCATGGTCCCCGTGATCTCTCGCTCTCACTCTCGCTTGTGCTGCTCCCCTATTGGTTGAGCTCGTTTGGCCCACCCCTGGTGACCTTTTTATACCTGTCCATTGGCACCTGTCAGGTGCCCTTTCGTGGTGTTCCAGAGCCAGTGTTGCTGTTGCTGCGTTCCTGATTTCCTGTGTACCGAATTGGCCTGTTCTGACTACGCTCCTGTGTTCCTGCTTCGTGATCTGACCCGGCCTGGCTGACGTTCCTGCTCATTGTTGATCTGGCTTGTCTGAGAATCTCCTCTGTGATCTGACCTGGCCTGGCTGACATTCCTGCTCATTGCTGATCTGGCTTGTCTGAGTATCTCCTCCGTGATCTGACCCGGACTGGCTGACATCCTGCTCCGTGACCTGCACCGGCTTGCTACTGTTCCTGATTACAGCTGCTGTTGTCGCCCCGGCGACATTCTCATCGCTGCCGCGTGGGTGTCTGTGCTGATCGAGACTGCTACCATTAACTCCTGCTGAGCCGTGTCTCCTGAGCTGAGTCTCCGGTTACACTTGCAGAGCTGTACTACCTTAAGCTGAGTCTCCTTGGCACTTGCAGAGCAATTCCTTTACTCACTGAGCCTCCGATTGTACTTGCAGAGCGACATCTTTTACCACTGCTGCTGTTGTTAACTCTTGCAGAGCCGTTGCAGTTATCCGCTGCTCCTGCTGAGCCAGCCGCTGCTCATACTGTCAACTAAGCAGAGTAGTCGGTCTCCGTTTACGCGCCCGTGGGAGGCGCTAGTGGCTCTAGCTCCTTCAGAGTTCTCTCCCATACGACCCGGTGGGGCAATTGGTTCAAGCACTTGCAGCAACAGGTGGTTTCCGTTAATACGCCCGTGGGGGCTATCGACTAAGCTCTTGCAGTACTCAGTGTCCGATGTTACGCCTGGAGGGCTCCTGGCTCACGCTCTAGCAGTGCAGGTTGTCTCCTTATACACCTGTGGGGGTTATTGGCTCAAGCTATCACTGTACAGTTGGTCTCCGTTATACGCCCGTGGGGGCTATTGGCTCACGCTCTTGCAGTACAGCATTCTCCGTTCTACGCCCGTGGGGGCTATTGGCTCAAGCTATCACGATACAGTTGGTCTCCGTTATATGCCCGTGGGGGCTATCTTCCAACTACCCTGCAGCATTCTGCCTCAGTCTCAGCACTACCTAAGCAGCTCTCTACATTTAAAGACTTAAGGTTTTGTGTAATCTAGCACCTATAGCTGCCTCTTATTCACCTTGGGCGTGCCAAACACCACAAATGAGACTGACGATTCCTTGTATTTAACTATTGCTTGCCATTCGCTATTCTTAGCCTGTCCTGTGACAGTACATGTATTATCCTTGCTTTTGTATACTGGTCCTGTGAAGGCATATGTAGCCTATATACTGCTATTTACTGTGTTGCCTATAGAGGGCAATCTTGTTCTTATTTTTTCTGTAATAAAACTGTGTTTTATTCTAATACCACTGTCTGAGTGTCTGAAAAACCGTTACAGTACCAAAGGACCATGACCTCAGACAGCAAGGGTGAGAGTAGTACACAGAACATCCACTGGAGAATGGATGTTCACGAGCAGCGCCTAGATCAGTTGGCACTGGCCTTACAAACTTTACTTGAGCGTACGGTACACCTAGACAAACCTAACCAGAATCTGGTGGTCCCCCCAGTCTCTACACCGGACAATCAGTCTGTAGTTCCTACTACACAAACCAGAGGCCTAACGGCGGTGGCGCCGTTACCATTAAGATATGATGGCGAACCTACTCAATGCAGAGGCTTTATCAATCAGTTGGCAATATTCCTGGAACTAACGCCTCAGGCATTTCCTAATGACCGGAGTAAGGTCAGATTTATGATATCGCTATTGACTGGCAGAGCACTGGCATGGGCTAATCCTCTGTGGGAGAATGCCAAACCTTGCACTCTGAACTTTAATGAGTTTGTAAGAAAGTTCCGCAGAGTGTTTGAGGTCCCTGGTAGAGCTGCCTCTGCTGCCAAAAGGTTAATGGAGATACAACAGGGCGATCGCACCTTGGGCGACTATGCCATTGAGTTTCGGACCTTGGCAGCAGAGGAGGGCTGGAACAATGAGGCGTTAGTGGCAGCCTTTGCTCAGGGCTTATCCGAATCCATTAAAGATGAAATTGCTGCCAGAGATGTGCCCAGTGATCTGGATGAGTATATTGACTATGTCATGCTTATTGACTCCCACATTCGTGAGAAGCGGTTGGCAAAGAGGGCGAAATCCAGAAATTACGGCCATGGCAGTCTTTTGAACACACCCTCGCCACCCATTCCTCCTGAACGTTCACCCGAGGCTGGAGAGCCAATGCAGCTCGGGTTCACCAAGCTTACTAAGGAGGAGAAGGCGCACCGCAAAAGACAGGGCCTATGCTTATATTGTGGTAAAGCTGGGCACTTATTACGCACATGTCTGGTACAGCCGGGAAATGGACGCACCTAGGGTACCTTGGGGGACAGGCCCTAGGTGGCGTACAGCAGTCCCTAGATTCGAGTACACAGAAACCCACCATCCAGGTGGTATTCTCTTGGGGAGATCTGTCTGTGGTAGTTATGGCACTGATAGACTCCGGTGTAGCCGGTTACTTCATGGACCAATCCTTTGCCGAATTGCACAAAATTCCGGTAGTGAAAAGGGAGTCTCCCCTGGCTAGATGGCAGGCCTTTGGAACCGGCATTTATCACCATGGAAACGACCCCTATTACTATGGCTGTTGGGGCTCTCCACAAGGAGGAGGTATGTTTGCAAATAATTCGTTCACCTCACCACGCCGTCATTCTGGGGTTTCCATGGTTATTATTACACAATCCCCAGTTTAACTGGCAGAGATGTGAAGTCAAATCATGGTCGGAGTACTGTGCTGGGAACTGTCTTTCACACCCTGTCAGGTTATTATGTACCTCCCCCTCCGTGCCAGCTGAATATCAGGAATTCAGTGACGTATTCAGCAAGGGGGAGGCTAGCTCTCTGCCCCAGCATAGACCTTATGATTGCACTATTGATCTGCCCTCGGGCGTGGTGCCCCCGAGGGGTCGCACGTATCCACTGTCATGTGATGAAAACAGGGCGATGGAGGAGTACATTGAGGATGCCCTCAAAAGAGGGATTATTTGCAAATCTACCTCTCCGGCTGGTGCCGGTTTCTTCTTTGTAAAGAAGAAGAATGGCGAGCTGAGGCAGTGTTTTGATTACCGGGGTTTGAATAAGCTGATGTTGAGAAATGCCTACCCCATTCCACTCATTACCGAGTTATTTGACAGGTTAAAGGGCTCTTCCGTCTTTACCAAACTTGATCTCTGGGCTGAGTATAACCTGATCAGAATTAAAGCTGGAGATGAGTGGAAGACGGCATTTAATACCAGATAAGGGCATTATGAATATCTGGTGATGCCATTTGGCCTATGCAATGCACCTGCGGTGTTCCAAGAATTTATTAATGACATCCTTCGTGACATGCTTCAGTCCTGTATGGTGGTATATCTAGATGATATATTGATTCACTCTACCACCCTTACCCAGCATATTAAGGATGTCTCTGAGGTTTTGCTTCGATTACGCAAAAATAAACTGTTCTGTAAACTTGAGAAATGCGAATTTCACAGGTCCCAAGTACCATTCCTGGGATTCGTAATTTCTAGAGATGGCATTGCTATGGACCAGGAGAAGTTGGCAGCAGTCCTACAGTGGACTCGCCCTAAAGGGTTAAAAGCTATTCAGCGCTTTTTGGGCTTTGCCAATTATTATAGGAAATTTATCCAGAACTTTTCCACTATTGTGAAACCTCTGTCTGACTTGACACATAAGGGCGCTACTCCTTCTCAATGGTCTGAGGCAGCTGAGAATGCGTTTGAGACTCTGAAGTCCGCCTTTGCTTCTGCTCCAGTACTGTCCCACCCTAATCCCGCCCTGCCATTCACCTTGGAAGTTGATGCCTCTGAGGTTGGGGTTGGGGCAGTACTCTCCCAACGCCCTGTGGGAGGTGGTACCTTGAGACCTTGTGGGTTCTTTTCTAAAAAACTTTCCAGCGCCCAAAGTCACTATGAGATTGGTGACAGGGAGCTCTTCGCTATTATTCTGGCACTTAAAGAGTGGCGTCACCTATTGGAAGGTACCAGGAGACCAGTATTAATCCTAACTGACCACAAGAATTTAACGTATCTCTCTGAAGCAAAGAGACTGTCCTCACAAAAAGCTAGGTGGGCACTCTTTTTGTCCCTGTTCAATTTTGTAGTGTCCTATTTGCCGGGTTCCAAGAATGTTAGGGCAGACGCTCTGTCCAGACAGTTTGCATCAGACATTGAGAGGGAGGAAGAACCAGTACCTATTATTCAGCCAGATTTTATTCTGGCCACTATACGCACTAGCATCACTTCGCCACTGGGGGAAGAAATTTTGGCCTCTCAAGCTAGGGCTCCTCCAGAAACCCTAGTTGGCAAGTGTTTTGTGGATGAGCCATTCCGTACCCGTCTATTGGAGACATACCATTCTTCTAAGGCTGCTGGGCACATTGGGAGGGATCAGCTAATTTGGTCTCTATCTCAGTTATTTGTGGCCCTCCCTTAGAGCCAATTGCTCCGCCTTTACTGCAGCCTGTGCCACCTGTGCTCGTGCCAAGACCCCCAGGCATCTCCCAGTGGGACTACTCCAAACAGTGCCTAATGGTGACCGTCCATGGTCCCATATATCAATTGACTTTCTGGGAGAATTGGCAGTGTCTAGGGGGTACACGTTTATCCTCATGGTGGTCGATAGGTTCTCTAAAATGGCTAATTTCGTGCCCCTCCCTGGCCTTCCGTCGGCTCAGGAATTGGCAATGGTGTTTGCCAAAGAAGTGTTTTGTTTGCACGGGGTCCCCAGAGTGGTGGTGTCTGATCGTGGGAGCCAGTTTATGTCCAGATTTTGGAGGGCATTTTGTGGGCAGATGGGCATTCAATTGTCCTTTTCCTCCGCCTACCATCCCCAGACCAATGGGGCCACTGAACGTGCCAATCAGGGACTGGAGCAGTTCTTGCGTTGCTTCGTAACCGATCATGACAATTGGGCCAACCTGTTGCCGTGGGCAGAGTTTGCCAGGAATTGTGCAGTTAATTCATCGTCCGGGAGCTCCTCGTTTCACATTAATTATGGGTTCCAGCCGTGCCTGCTCTCGGACTCATTTCAGGCACAACAAATTCCAGCTCTGGATGAGCATATTGAGCAGCTTCGCTCCATTTGGGCACAGGTTCAGAGGACCCTCAGTCAGTCATTTCAGCGACATCAGAGGCATGCCAATCGTAGATGGCTGCCAGCGGTCTCCTTTCAGGTTGGGGATAGGGTATGGCTCTCCTCCAGAAATCTCAATTTGCAGGTGCCTTCCAACAAACTGGCCCCCCGGTTCATTGGTCCGTTTAAAGTTATCCGCAAAGTGAATCCCGTCTTGTATGCATTGGAACTCCCAGCCTCTATGTGTATACATAATCTGTTCCATGTATCTCTGTTGAAGCCCTTGGTTTGCAACCGTAACACTACTACTCCCGTGATTCCTGGGCCGGTGGACGTTCAGGGCCAAGAGGAGTACAAAGTCCAGAGTATCATTGATTCTAGGAGATTTAGGGGGAAGTTGCAATATTTGGTCCATTGGAAGGGCTATGGACCTGAGGAAAGTTCCTGGGTGGATCAGAAGGACCTCAATGCGCCCAGATTGCTGTGCAACTTCCACTCTAAATACCCTCAGAAACCAAGACCTCCGGCAGGGAGAGGGGGTCTTTGAGAGGGGGGCACTATCACGGTCCCCGTGATCTCTCGCTGTCACTCTCGCTTGTGCTGCTCCCCTATTGATTGAGCTCGTTTGGCCTACCCCTGGTGACCTTTTTATACCTGTCCATTGGCACCTGTCAGGTGCCCTTTCGTGGTGTTCCAGAGGCAATGTTGCTGTTGCTGATTTTCTGTGTACCGAACTGGCCTGTTCTGACTACGCTCCTGTGTTCCTGCTCCGTGAGCTGACCCGGCCTGGCTGACGTTCCTGCTCGTTGCTGATCTGGCTTGTCTGAGAATCTCCTCCATGATCTGACCGGCCTGGCTGACGTTCCTGCTCATTGCTGATCTGGCTTGTCTGAGTATCTCCTCTGTGATCTGACCCGGACTGGCTGACTTTCTGCTCCGTGACCTGCACCGGCTTGCTACTGTTCCTGTTTACAGCTGCTGTTGTCGCCCCGGCGACATTCTGATCGCTGCTGCATGGGTGCCTGTGCTGATCGAGACTGCTACCATTAACTCCTGCTGAGCTGTGTCTCCTGAGCTAAGTCTCCTGTTACACTTGCAGAGCTGTACTACCTTAAGCTGAGTCTCCTTGGCACTTGCAGAGCAATTCCTTTACTCACTGAGCCTCCGATTGTACTTGCAGAGCGACATCTTTTACCACTGCTGCTGTTGTTAACTCTTGCAGAGCCGTTGCAGTTATCCACTGCTCCTGCTGAGCCGGCCGCGTTGTGGGTCTTGGTTAGACAGCGGCTCATACTGTCAACTAAGCAGAGTAGTCAGTCTCCGTTAACGTGCCCGTGGGAGGCGCTAGTGGCTCTAGCTCCTTCAGAGTTCTCTCCCATACGACCCGGTGGGGCAATTGGTTCAAGCACTTGCAGCAACAGGTGGTTTCCATTAATACGTCCGTGGGGGCTATCGACTAAGCTCTTGCAGTACCCAGTGTCCGATGTTACGCCTGGAGGGCTCCTGGCTCACGCTCTAGCAGTGCAGGTTGTCTCCTTATACACCCGTGGGGGTTATTGGCTCAAGCTATCACTGTACAGTTGGTCTCCGTTATACGCCTGTGGGTGCTACTGGCTCACGCTCTTGCAGTACAGCATTCTCCGTCCGTGGAGGCTCTTGGCTCAAGCTATCACGATACAGTTGGTCTCCGTTATACACCCGTGGGGGCTATCTTCCAACTACCCTGCAGCGTTCTGCCTCAGTCTCAGCACTACCTAAGCAGCTCTTTACATTTAGGGACTTAAGGTGTTGTGTAATCTAGCACCTATAGCTGCCTCTTATTCACCTTGGGCATGCCAAACACCACAAATGAGACTGACGATTCCTTGTATTTAACTATTGCTTGCCATTCGCTATTCTTAGCCTGTCCTGTGACAGTATATGTATTATACTTGCTTTTGTATACTGGTCCTGTGAAGGCATATGTAGCCTATATACTGCTATTTACTGTGTTGCCTATAGAGGGCGATCTTGTTCTTATTTTTTCTCTAATAAAACTGTGTTTTATTGTAATCCACTGTCTGAGTGTCTGAAAAACCGTTACACAAACTTAAGTAAGCAAAGGAAAATCCTGCCCTTCTTCATCAAGGGGGCTGGGCTTTCTTTATACTTACAGAAGTTTGTCCCTCACTGCATCCATCCATCCAGTCCAGGATTGCAGATTCAGTGGGAGGCTGCCAGAAGGGGCAGGAGGAGGAGTCTTCTCCATTTAATATCTTGAGAACTACAAGAGCTCGGGTTCGACATGAGGCTGATCGGGTTGATAGATTGTTGGGAGGGGCTGGGCATGACCCGGCTGTCATGGTACATGTTGGTACTAATGACAAAGTCAGTGGAAAATGGAGGTCCGTTAAGAAGGATTTCAGGGACCTAGGATATAAGCTTAAGCAGAGGACCTCTAAGTTAGTATTTTCTGAAATTCTACCTTTGCCACGTGCTACATTAGAAAGGCAACGGGAGATTAGGGAGTTAAATGCGTGGATAAAGACTTGGTGTAAGCAGGAGGGGTTTGGGCAGTCTTTACCCTTGGGGGCAATCTTTATAGTAGTGATGGATTGCACCTTAGTAGAAGGGGGGCCACGGTGCTGGGCGATAGGATGGTTAGAGGGCTGGAGGAGACTTTAAACTAGAAAGGGGGGGAGCTGCAACACAGGCTGGGGAAGGTAGTATAATTGAGGAAATGGGATTAGAGAAGGGGCATGGGGGTGGAGAGGGGGAATGGGCTAGTTCATCTAATAGGGAGTTGTCGTTGTTACAGCCTGATAAAAGACAAATACATTTGAAAAAGAACTAAATCTTTAGGAATGGCAAAAAGATAAAATGTGTGCGTGCAAATGCTCGCAGTCCGGCTGGTAAGATGGGGGAACTAGAAATGATTGCAGTACATGAGCAGTATGATCTGGAGTGTCTGAAACCTGGTTAGATGATACTTATGACTTGGCAGTCAATCTAGAGGGTTATTCACTTTTTAGGAGGGACAGGGTTAATAAAAGGGGAGGAGGGGTATGCCTATATGTAAAGTGGGCCTTAAAACCTAGTTTAAGGGAAGATATAAATGAAGGGTCCAATGAAAAGGTAGAGGCCTTGTGGGTTGAAATACACACTTGGGGCACACATAATAAAAAAATATTGGTGGGGATTTGCTACAAGACACCTAATGTTGGGGAGTTGGAGAAAGCCTAACTTTTACTTCAAATGGAAAAGGCTGCTAGGTCAGCAAAGGTAATTAGAATGGGAGATTTCAACTACCCTGAAATTGACTGGAGCAATATGACTTCAGGCACAACAAAGGGAAATATTTTTCTAAATATGATAAATGATAATTTTATGTCCCAACTAGTAGAGGAGCCAACTAGAAAAGAGGCCTTGCTTTACCTAGTGCTCTCAAACTATTCTGACATGGTAAACAATGTGCAGGTAAGGGAACATTTGGGCAGCAGTGACCACAATATTGTGTCCTTTGAAGTTTGTTATGAGAAACCCAATAGCAAGAGTTAACCAAAACATTCAATTTCATAAAGGCTAATTTTACAAAGTTAAAAGAAGCTTTAAAGGATATCCAGTGGGATGTAATTTTCAAAGATAAAAATGCACAAGAATCATGGAATGTATTTAAAATGCTCTTGGGCAAATATACATGTCAATATATACCATTGGAGAATAAGCACAAGAGAAGTAAAGTGAAACCAGTGTGGATTAATAATGTGGTTAGCAGGGAAATGAGAAATAAAAAGCAGGCTTTTAAGGTGTTTAAGTCAAACGGGTCAGATGCATCATTTAAAAAATATAAAGAATATAATAAAATCTGCAAACAAGCAATTAAGCTAGCTAAAATAGAAAATGAGAGAAACATTGCAAATGAGAGCAAGAAAAACCCTAAACAATTGTACAAGTATATTAATAACAAAAAAGTTAAGGTTGATATTGGTCCTCTTAGGACTGAGACAGGTGAATTGATTAGTGAGGATAAAGCTATGGCTGCCACCCTAAATACGTTCTTTGCTTCAGTATATACAAAGGAAGCAGCAATGACAAGCTGTGGGCAAACAGACAAAACCATGGAATTTCCTCCAACATCTACATGGCTTACTGAGGACAAGGTCCAAAAGAGACTGGAAAGGGTTATAGAGAATAAAGTGCCTGGACCGGACGGTATACACCCAAGGGTACTTAAGAAATTTAGTTCAGTAATACCAAAACCATTATACTTAATATTTATTGATTCACTTTCATCAGGCATAGTGCCCTGTGATTGGAGTAAAGCTGATGTAGTTCCATTGTTTTAAAAGGGAGCAAGATCCAAACCAGGAAATTACAGACCTGTGAGCTTGACTTCCATAGTGGGTAAGATACTAGAAGGGTTACTAACTGACAGTATTCAGAACTATGGGAAGACAAACAATATTATTAGTAGGAATCAGCATGGTTTCATGAAGAATATATCATGTCAAACTACTGAAAGAGTAAGTAGTAATTTGGACAGGGGAATTGTTGTTGATGTAGTATACTTGGATTTTGCAAAAGCCTTTGATACAGTGCCTCACGACAGGTTACTGCATAAATTAAAAGGCTTTGGTTTGGGCAGTGTTATCTGTACATGGATTGAGAACTGGTTAAATGATAGATGGCACAGAGTTGTTGTAAATAGAACTTTTTCAAATTGGTCTAGGGTTATAAGTGGGGTGCCGCAGGGTTCAGTCCTGGGCCCAATGCCTTTTAATTTGTTTATTAATGATCTAGAAGTGGGAATTGAAAGTAACATCTCAATCTTTGCTGATGACACTAAGCTATGTAAGGAAATACATACAGAGCTGGATGTTTTTTCCCTACAGAAGGATTTAGATAAACTAAGTGTAATATTATCCTACCTCTGTATAAATCCTTGGTTAGGCCTCATCTAGAAATGGAGTACAATTTTGGGCGCCTGTTCTAAAAAAAAGACATTACTGAACTGGAAAAGGTGCAGAGATGTGCAACAAAACTGATAAAGGGATTGGAGGATCTGAGTTACAAAGAGAGACTAGCCAAACTGGGTTTGTTTACATCACAGAAGAGACGTCTAAGGGGTGATATGATTACCATTTACAAATACATTCAAGGTCAATACAAAGAACTATCCAGTTTAATTATTTATGCAAAGAGCTGAGCTAAGAACAAGAGGTCATCCATTAAGACTTGAGGAAAGGCGCTTTCGACTAAAACATAGGCAGGGATTCTTTACAGTAAGGGTGGTAAGGCTATGGAATTCTTTGCCTCTGGATGTTCTGCTTGCAGATAATGCAACTGCATTCAAAAAAGCAATGGGTGCCTATCTAGCACAAAACAATATTGACAATTATGACAGATGGCTTCAAAGCAATAGGATATTGATCCGGAGAACTATTTGACTACCAGTTGGAGTCAGGAAGGAATAACCCCCCCCACACACACACACACACACACACACACTTGGGACTACACTGGAAATTGCTCCAGAGGGCTTTTTTTTTTTGCCTTCCTCTGGCTCAACAGGAGTGTTATTGGCATGGGCTGGACTTGATGGACGCATGTCTTTTTTCAGCCTTATCTTCTATATTACTATGTTACTGTAAAAGTAAGTTTCTAAATATAGTTTTAGATTTAAACTAAAGAACACTTGGCAATCAACTTAATTGAAAACATTACTGCCCATTTAAGAGAAAATATCACTTGTTATTTGATTATAAATGGTTACTTTATTTTTTTTTAGCAAAATTAGATTTATGAAAGTTATCACTAAGTAAAAGTGTTGCTGTATATTTTCTATGGATAACTACATGACAGAAGTTCTCCAAAGCATTTTACTTGTGGAAGTGCCCCTTACTGTTCATTTACCACACAGTTCTGTACTTTCAAGCGAGAAGTGACTCATTTTGGGGTCACATAGCCAACTTAAATCTCTTGAGTGTTTGCCCACTGGACATTGCAGCATTCAGAGTAATTGCACTACAAGTTATTAAAGCATCCACAAAGGTAGGAGCGCATGTAAAGTTGGAGGCAAATATAGTCAAGTTGATACCTTTATTGGTTAACTAAGCAGATTTAAGATGCAAGCTTTCAAGACCTCTTAGGTCTCTTCCTCAGGCATGTTATACAGATAAATATGAAAATATCTCTCTTAAATACAAGTACACATTGCATCGTTTAGAATAGAAATCAGATAAGGTAGCTCAGTACATACCCAGATTCTTTGATCAGTCAGTGGTAGAGGAGTTTGATGTAAATTGCAGTCATCCTCTGGAAGTATGAAAGGTATTTACACTCCCAGGGGGACTGTTGTAAAGGCTAATCCACAATGTGATAATGGGACAGAAATTCCCTGTCCCTGTTCAGGCCATTATTTAAAGTATTTAACTGGAGCATTAATTGTTCCTCTGAGCGCAAAACAGTCCCATCAGTACAGTCAGTGAAATGTCCCTGATACTGTGTCCATTTTGGCAAAAATGTTCTTCTATTGTTGTCTCTGTTTTTTTGTTGATAACACTGGGTCTGTGGGAATTAAACCTTTTATGTAATGGCTGGCCTGTTTTACCCACATATAGAGCTGTTTGACATTTTGCACACATGATGAGATATTACACTGGATGATTTGCAGGTGAAGGTACCATTGATCTTATGGTGTAACTGGGAGTTTGGTATGGGTACCTTGTCTGTGGTGTAATTGTGTGTGCAGGTTTCATACCTCCTTTGTAGGCAGGGAGATGGGGAGGAATCCATGGATACTGGAGGAGAATAAACTTTGGGCATAATGTACATTGCAACATAGTTATTAGTAAATAAACTAACATTTTATTGTTATGCTTAGATGTTGGCATACAATTCATACACCTCCACATCTGGCCATGTACATGGACATAACTACAGGGGGTGCAGAGGCTGCATTTGTGATGGGGTCCAAGGTCCGATCGGTTCTAGTTAGGCATCTTGGAGAATATTTTTGTGTTGGGGGCAAAATAAGCACCTGCTTTGGGACCCTCAAATGACTAGATATGCCATGGGTTATGTATGATCAAGTATGTTTGCTTTAGTGCATACCAGCTCAGATCCACCAACATTAAGATTTTAATCTGCAGAATCCCTGAAGACTGTCCCATAGCAATCTATGGAATATGAACTAATTCTGCACCAATTTCCTCTGCTCCTATGTTAATATATAACAAGAGTAATGCACAGAGGAATGTTATACCTTAAAATGCTCATACATTCTCCCTTTGCCCTCTTGGTGCAAACAACTCAAAAGAGAGAATTTTTCAGCATAAATGAGTAAACAGGCCTAAAGCAGGATATCACGGTGCCCGTGATTGCTGCCTTTGTGTGTCAGTTACCTGTAGGGGGTTCTCCATTGGCTGTCTGTGTTCAGCCCGCCCTGCATTGCCTATTTAGACTGAGCCTGGGAACCCTTTGGTTGCCCTTTCGCGTTGTCTCTATGCTGCTCGAATCTCCATTGTGTTCCTGAGCTTCCTGGGCCCCTGGTTATGTTCCTGCTACCTGAGATCATCAGTTCCTGAGTTACCTGTCCATTGGTTCCTGTTTCCGTTCCTGATCCGGTTGAGGTTGCTGTTGTGTCGCTGCTTCCTGCTGCCAGTCCCTGCTGCCGTTCCTGATCCGGTTGACCGTCTGAGCGCTGGTTCCTGTTTCCTTCTGCTGAGCTCCTGATCCAGTATCGCCTGTGGTCGTTCCATCTGCTCAGCTCCTGATCCAGTATCGCCTGTGTCAGCTGTCCTCCCTAGACGCCTTGGCGACATTTCTACTCCTTGCTGGTAGTTCCAGTACGCGGGTACTGGTTTGCTCCACAGCCACCCGGCTGATATTGCACCTGTAGAGATTTGTGCTCCCGGTACGCGGGTACTGGTCTGCTTCATTCACCGGCTGCTGTGCACCGGAAGAGAGACGGTTTCCCCAGTACGCGTGTACTGGTTTGCTCCACCTCATACCAGATGCCGTTGCACCGGTACAGTTTATATTACAGTACATGGGTACTGGATTGCTCCACAGCCACCCGGCTGCTATTGCACTTTGTGTATTGCGTCCCCAGTACGCGGGTACTGGTTTGCTCCACAGCCACCTGGCTGTCATTGCACCGATAGAGATTTGTATTCCAGTACGTGGGTACTGGTTTGCTCCACAGCCACCCGGCTGCTGTTGCACTTTGTGTATTGCGTCCCTAGTACGCGGGTACTGGTTTGCTCCACAGCCACCCGGCTGTCATTGCACCGATAGAGATTTGTATTCCAGTACGTGGGTACTGGTTTGCTCCACAGCCACCTGGCTGCTTTGCACATTGTATATTGTATCCCCAGTAAGCGGGTACTGGTTTGCTCCATAGCCATCCGGCTGCTGTTGCACCTATCAAGTTTTGTGCTCCCGGTACACGGGTACTGGTCTGCTTACATTCTACCGGTTGCCGTGCACCGGAAGAGAGACGGTTTCCCCAGTACGCGTGTACTGGTTTGCTCCAGCACCTACCGGCTGCAGTTGCACTGGTACAGTTCATGATTCCAGTACGTGGCTACTAGCTCGCTCCCATTCACCAGCTGCTGGTGCACCGGAAGACAGATTGGTCTCCCAGTACGCGGGTACTGGTTCGCTCCACCACATCCAAGTACTATTGTACCGTTTTAGCGATATTGTGTCCCCAGTACGTGGGTACTGGTTCTCTCTATGCTATCTCTGCTGTCAAGTCCTAGGCAGCTCTGTTGGTTACCCAGTACACGGGTACTGGTGGTCTCCTGTAAGTTCCTTGGCTTGCCACTTTAACTCCTTTGCCTCTGCATGTCATCCTTGTGACTGTTGTTACCACCTAGCCAGTCACTGAGGCTTTAGTGGTTGCCATCCACTCCGTATTAGGCTGCCTTGCCCGGTATATTGGTAAGGCCGGTAGAACCCATTCCTCGCTGTACCATCTTGGGTTGCCTTACCCGGTATTGGCAAGGCCGGTAGAGCCTTTATACTTGCTCTCTGCCTATAGGGTGCCTTGCCTGGTATATTGGCAGGGCCGGTAGAGCCTACTGATTCCCCGTGTACCAGTCTCCAGGCTGCCTTGCCCGGTATATTGGCAAGGTCGGTAGAGCCTACTAATTCCCTGTATACTAGTCTCCAGGCTGTCTTGCCCGGTATATTGGCAGGGCCGGTAGAGCCTATGTATTCCTTGTACCAGCTTCCAGGCTGCCTTGCCCGGTATATTGGCAGGGCCGGTAGAGCCTTATCGCTATTACCATTGCTTGTTTCCTGTCATTGCAATACATATGTATGAACGTGTATGTTACCCTATGTGGTTGTCTTAAACTTTTCAATAAAGTTGTGTTTTTACCTAACTTGACATCTGAGAGTCTTAACAAACCGTGACACAGAAGCAATACACACAAAATTGATTAACAATTTAGCGTGGAATTATATTATTACATCCACTCTGGTGTGTGTGTATAGAAGTGCTAATTTATCATTAAACTCTCTAACCTGGCACACAGTGTCATCGTGCCACAGGGGGCTAGCCAACTTATACTCTGCAACTTGATCACAGCAATACAGTTGCCCATATAACCTTACCTTTAGTCTGTTTTGTGAGAAGCTTGCTTGTAAATTGTTTTATAGTCGGAGAGATAGTAAATATCACCTTCTGTTTTAAGTTTTGTTTGTCTAGGGGAATGATATACACTGGAATATTGTTATTAATAAACAAACTATCAAAACAAAAATAAAACAAATGGCCAATTGATGCTTTCTTTCCATGGTGTGATACTCTGAGAAGCATTCTCTATACACCACACCTGGAAACAATTGGGTTGATGGGAGTTCTGGGTGGTTATGCACTAAGGGGGTGATGAAGAGGTGATAACGCAGAGATAACATCTCCAGTGATATCACTTCTCCAGTTTCTATGTTATTCTACAGAACCTAGGCATAAGATCGCCAAAGTTGGAGAAATCTTAGTGCATTGGCTTCATAGAATAACACAGGAATTGAAGAAGTGATATAAATTGAGAAGTCATCTCCACTTTATCACACCTTAGTGCATCCCCCCTCTCTCTTTGACTAAGGTTTATCATTTAAGTGTTTATCCTCAGAGAAAACCATCTTATAAAAATATTGCAGGCGTGGAAAAAATGAGATACTCCTGTATCTTAGGATAAGTGTATAAGTCCCACTGAAAGGAATCAAGTAGCTTGTCACAGCTTACCTTGGTTCCAGCACTGCCGCTTCAGCGACGCTTGGTGTCATTCCATGCATCATCTGCAGGACCGAGGCTTCAGAGTGAAGCAGGCCTCTGTTTTATGCAATGCTTCCTGTAGTCTCCTCCTACTTCCTTCCTTCCTTTGAGCCTGCTCCTACTTCCTGAGGAAGGGTTTAAAGGGCAGTCTGAAAACTGACTCAGTTGCCCTTGTGTTGTTGTACAAACAGTTCTGTTTAGTTTGGGCTCTGTGTATGACCTGGCTTGTCTGACCATCCAATCTGGTGCTGACCTGTGGCTCTGGTTGACTACCCGATTTGTGTATTACCCAGCTTGTCTGACTATCTGATCTGGTGCTGACCTGTGGCTCTGACTATTCTCCAGCTTGCTCCCATTGTGTAGTAGACACCCAATCTGGTGAAGACCAGCGGCCCTGGTTAAGACCTTACTCCCTGACTGCAGGCGTGAGTCAGGATTGCTCTGGTGCCTCTGAGAAAGGAGACGGCCATCGACCTCTACTCATTGTTATGTGATTTACTGTATTTATATTTATGCAATAAATATTGTTTTATTATACTGTACTGACTCCTGGTTTGTTACTGGGACACCGTGACCGTGGAACTATAGGACTTCACAGACACACGTGATCACCTCCTACGATTTATCCTCAATGTTTCAAAAAGCCATTGGGACTTGCATAGGACTTCTTGATGGAAGCAGCCATAGTCAAGCAGAACAGAGGTTGTATAACCAGGGAGTCTTAACCAGAAGTAAAAACATAGGTGTAGTCAAATGGAAACCAAAAAAGTGCAAAGCTACATCTAAATGCAAATAACTAAGTTTCCTATTAATAAGGTCAAAATGGAACATATGCATACCTGGGAACTCTGTGGGTCTGCCCCGAAGACTCGTTTTTTAAGATAATTACTGGGTCTCCGAGGACAGAGATTGATTCTCCGGCGATTGTGAGTTTCATCTAAAAACTATGCCCACTTCTCCACCTTCTCATCCTATTTGTCCCACTTCTCTTCATTCCTACTCTGTTCCTCTCACTTTGACACATATGAGTCAACCCCCACCCACCCAGTTAAGCCACAACCACTTATGACTCAGATTGCTTCATTCACATGCCCCTGATCGGCAGCACATGAGCCCTCTCCAGGGGTTCAAGAAGAGGAAGTTCCCAGGTATGAACAAATGATTGTCACTCTCACTTTTTAGTGGCTACATTCACAATGCTTTGGAATACCATCTCAAAAGTAACCCTTGTTCTAAATGTTTTCATATATGAAGTCCTTTAACTTTTTGCAGTGGTTTCAAAATACTCTGTATCTGCCCTCTTAGAATAATGCATCTTCTTTCAGTAAACCTTTTTCAGCAAGATGGTATTTGCCTAAAATAATGATATATCTGCAAAAGTTCCTGCAACCTTCCAGTGGTTAACCTCTCAGTAGAAAAGGGGGAAGGAAAGCTAGAGGGACAGAAAACCAACTGTAGTACATGCTAGAATTGGCAGTATCCTCAATATTTTGTGATGATACTTGTCTAGAGGACATATGTGACTTTGCAGATGTATTTAAACTTTTTGAAACAGGCTAATGCCAGACCAGAGTCACTCTCCTTCCAACATAATAATATACAAAACAACTAAATGGGATCATAAAAGAACTGCCCTCCAACATCAGAGAACAGATAATGCCCCTGATAACAGCAGATGCAAAAGTTGGCTCCTTCTACATGCTACCAAAAATACACAAAAGAAGGAAACCCGGCAAGACCCATCATTTCAGGAATTGGCACACTCACAGAGAATACTGAGCCCCCTGGTAAAAGGAACACCCAGCTTCCTTCAACACACCATGGACCTCTTAAACAAACTAGCTGACTTGGACCCTATTCCAGAGAGCACCATCCTGTCCAATATGGATGTAGAATCCCTTTTTACTAACATTCCACACAGATGTCATAGCAGCATGCCAAGAATATCTGGAATTAAACATCACAGCCACAGAACCGGTAACACAATGTCACAGTGCCTTAGTTTAGGCCGTCTTCGGAGGATCCGGGTGCATCTGCTCTGTCCCTTTAGTTCCAGTGAGTCCTGGGCTCTCACGAAAGTATCTGTGTATCTTCCTGGTTCTCCCAGTGACGTGAGCATGCTCTTATTGGCTCTCCTGTGGCTTGTCATTCTCTCCGCCCATTGGATGGGCTTTATATGCCGCTCTTGAGTTCCCTACTCGTTGCCCTTACGTGATGCTCAGTCGGTAGTCCGTTTGAGCTCCTGTGCAGTACCTATGTTTTCTCTCCAGTCCTCTGGCTTCTGATCCTGGAATTGGTTGGTGCTCCTCCCTGGTTTTGGACCATTGTTCTGGCTGACTGCCTCCACTGGTATCTGACCCTAGGCCTGGCTGACTACCCGCTCTGGTAACTGACCATTGTTCTGGCTGACTACCTCCACTGGTGTCTGAGTCTTGGCCTGGCTGACTACCTGCTCTGGTGACTAACCATAGTTCTAGTTGACTACCTCCACTGGTGTCTGACCCTAGGCCTGGCTGATTAACAGCACTGGTGTCCGACCTTAGGCCTGGCTACTCGCTCTCTCCTTTGCTTCTTTCGTTCAGAAAGGCCTGTGGCACCATTTCAAGAAGTATGTTGACCTGGTTCAGAAAACCTCGGCACAGAGCTGGGCTACCCCCGTAACATTAGGGAAGAGGTGTGGAACCGGACAACTGGTGCCTGCTCAACTCACAGGCTCAGGAGCAGCAGGTACAACCAATGCCTGCACAGGAGCCTCCGAGGCCACTGGTTGCTGAAGCAGCCGGTCCAAATGGGCAGTCCGGTTGAGAAGTGTCTGCATGGCTAGTGCTAATTAAATCCATCCTAGTCAGAATGATCTGTACAGGGGATTACCTTTGTCTTCTGGATTCATTTTATGTAATGTTACAGAGCATTCAAGGATGACACACAGACAGGTATCAATAGTTAAACACCACCTTTATTAAACAATAAGAAAATAAATTAAACACAATGTTGAAACAGGTAGGAACCCAGGGCTAGGAACCTGGAAAGGGCTCAACGGAACCAGAATCAAGAACCTGGGAGTAATAAACCAGACCAAAGTTCAAACACCAGTGCGGTTAGCCAGGCCTAGGGTCAGACACCAGTGGAGGTAGTCAGCTAGAACAATGGTCAGTTACCGGAGCGGGTAGTCAGCCAGGGTCAGATACCAGTGGAGGTAGTCAGCCAGAACAAATGTCCAAAACCAGGGAGGAGTGTCATCCAATGCCAGGATCAGAAGCCAGAGGACCAGAGAAAACACAGAGGTACTGCACAGGAGCTCAAACTGACTACCAACTGAGCACCACGTAAAGGCAACGAGTAGGGAGCTCAGAGCGGCATATAAAGCCCATCCAATGGACGGAGAGAATGACAAGCCACAGGAGAGCCAATAAGAGCATGTTCGCATCACTGGGAGAACCAGAAGTCAATAAGAATCACTGGAAGGGAGAACCGGGAAGATGTGCGCATACTCTCGTGAAAGCCCAGGACTCACACGAACAAACGGGACAGAGTGGATGCGCCCGCCTCCTCCGAATACAGCCACAACTAAGGCACCATGACACACAACTCGTACAATTTAAATTCACCCATAATTACTTCAGGCTTGGACAGGACCTCTCCTTCAGGAAATGGGGACTGCAATTGGTACCACAATATGCGAACCTGTTTATGGCAATATTAGAATTGGACTACCTGTCCATCTGCCAGACAAGACCCCTGGTCTATCTCCGCTACATTGATGGTATTCTTATCATCTGGACTGCCAATGAAGAGGAACGTCTCAAATTCCATGAAAACTACAATGCATTCCACCCCAGTATCAACCTAACACCGAGTCACTCACTAACAAACATTAACTGCCTAGGCACTACTATCAGTATTAAGAACAACTTCATCCACATATCCCTGTACCGCAAACCAATGGGCAGACAAACCTACCCAAAAAACAATAGCTTCCACCCAAAACACACAAAAAACTCCATCATATACAGCCAGGCCATCAGGTACAACCACATCTGTTCTTACATGGCAGACCATGATAAGCACCTCCAGAAACTCAGAGGAGACTTTATAAAACAGGGTTGCAGTGCCAGGATTATGGACACTCGGATACCCACATACCAAGAAACAATTCTGTTGAGGTACAAAGAACTACATTAGGGAAACCAGGTGCCATTGCTGGTCACTTACCACACCTAAGTTGAAGTTCTATGCAAAATATCAAGAGAACTTACGGATGGAAGATTTAAAAATATATTCCCACAGCTTACCTTGCTTTCCTTAAGACAGCCTCCCAATTTAAAACAACTGACGGTAAGGAGTGCCCTGAATAAAAATACAAGAAATGGCACATCTCCCTATCTACAAAGGAAGTGTGAAACCTGTGCACACATTTACACCACAGACAAGGTACCCATACCAAACTCCCAGTTACACCATAAGATGATGGTACCTTCAACTGCAAATCATCCAATATAATATACTTCATCATGTGTGCAAAACTCCCAACAGCTCTTTATGTGGGTGAAACTGGCCAACTACTACATAAAAGGTTTAACTCCAACAGATCCAGTGTTAATAAAAAAAAACAGAGACACCAGTGGGAGAACATTTTTGCCAAAATGGACACCGTGTCAGGGACATTAAACTGACTGTATTGATGGGACTTTTTCCCACCCAGAGGGAGAGAAAAATATGGGAGGTTAAATTAATGCTTCAGTTTAATACTTTAAATAATAGCCTGAACAGGGATAGGGAATTTCTGTCACATTATCATATTGTGCATTAACCTTTACAACAGAGTATCGCTGGGAGTGTAAATAACTTTGACACTTCAAGATGATGACTGCAATTTGCATCACACTCCTTTACCATTGATTGATCAAAGAATCTGGGTCTGGACTGAGCTGATTTTATCAGCTTTCTATTCTAAACAATGCAATGTGTACTTGTATTTAAAAGAGATGTTTTCATAGTTATCTGTATAACATTCCTGAGGAAGAGACCTGAGAAGTCTTGAAAGCTTGCATCCTAAATCTACTTAGTTAGCCAAAAAAGGTATCGACCTGACTATATTCTCCTCCTGTATTTCTACAGCTTACACAGTACCAACTCTCATCTCCTATTAAACTGAATGAAAGCACATCATTTCCTAATTGTGACGGGAATCTCCGCTGTGCCTACTGTGTCTGCTTTTGAAACATTCATACCTGGTTTATGATAGACTGTTTAGTTACCATCTTATGCGTTGCTATAATGTCCAGTTTTATACTAATTTGGTCAGATTATATACCCTTGCACATTCCAGTTTCTTTATCAGTCTGCATGCCCTTGAACTTGCTGGTTTATGTAACAACTTGCATTAGTGACCTTTCTGGCATCCAAGCGGTTACAAATTTGATTTTGTATTATCAGCTACAGCATGGAACGGGAAGCAGAGGTACTTTGGCTGTGGAAGACTACAGTTCCCGTCATCCTCAGCCAGGCAATGGCTAGCTGGGGATGATGGTAGTTGTAGTCCTACCTAGCTGGAGGGCCTCAGATTGCCCATCCCTGAGTTATAGGAATCTTCTAGGCCAGACAACAGTGGATAGGGTACGTGTCAGCTGAAGAATGGGAGTGTGATTATGGACTGGGCTAGGGACACTTAAGGTACCTTTCCTAGGGGTGACTGAGATATAAATCCGGCCTTGTCTGTCTGGAGGCACTCAATAGCATCTTCTACTTGCTGGTTTAGCTGAAGGTCTCTTCAGTTACAGCTATATAAGTCAGTGCAGTCAGTTTCAGTATTTGACTTATCTGCTGACCAGGCTGTACTCACCGTCAGCAAAGGCAGAGGCGTGCCCTCCTTTCTTTGATTTATTTTTCAGATGTCTTTGCTTCTTCAAATAAGGACATTGCTACTGGTTGTTCGTCAAAAATGGTGGAAGAAAATATTAATATTTGTTAACCCCTTGCGAGCTATTATAGGTTCCAGCAAACAGTTAGTGAATGCACTGGAGATCACCCTAGCATATTAACCCTTAAAAGACCAGAAAAGTGTGCAGTGCATTGCTTTGCAATGAGTTGCACACCCCTCTGGTACTTAAAATGTTAAGACGTTTAAGGAAATTGTCTGAAGTTGACCTATCATCCAAATAAGTATTCTACTGTAATTGTTCTCATATATATTTCTATATATAACCTTTAAAATATATTCTTTGTATGACCCCTGCTTCATTCACAGACTCTTTGTTAACCCTTTGATTGCCAGTTAGGTGCTTTGCATTGCATTGTACAAGCCTCTAATACACTAACACAGTTGATTCTCAGCTACAGTCTCCGGCACATTAATATATCAGGTCTTCTGGACATCCCTAATTAAGAAGAAGCATCTCAATCAAAATGACTAAGTCACAGATTACTCACCTGTGATGGTGTGTCATGAGGACTGAAGAAACACTAATCACTAAACAAAAGGTTAAAAAGAGGGAGAGGGGATAGAGAGCTACTCTCCTACAGGCTAAAACATGCTTGGTTGCCATTGAGTGACAGAAAGTTGTGAAATACATTGCAAACCACAATGTTAATAACAAGAGGGTACATACATAAACTGATGCATAGGTGCAGAATGGGAGGAAAGAGGACCACAGGGGTGGTTTAGGGTATTTAAAGGAGGTTATTTGGGCAGGATGTATCAGCAGTAGGTATATGAGACAGCACAAAGAAGGTAAATATCAATATTTTAATAAATTCATAAATTAAACAAGACAATACATATAAGTGACTTTGAAACACCAAAATTGCATAAGTTGCTTTAAGGTGACTGCTCAAATTTTATTTTACTTAAATAGGAAATACTTGAATACAACTTTCTACCACAAGAGGGAGACAGAACAAAGCATGTGCTTTAAAGGATAGTAATGTTTCATAATAAAAGCAGCTGTAATTAATCATCACAGTATTTGGGCCTTGGAGAGTGTTATTTCAATTATGTCAGAGTTGTAGTTCAAGAGTAATTGAATGATAAAGTATCCCCCTCCTGCCCCTTTTACTGATATAACACTGCTCAGAGCAGCAGGGAGGTGCCCAATCAGATTGCAGAGAGGGACAATCTTCAATTAAGATAAGGGAAAACACTGAAAAACCTGTCAAGGGGGGCAGGGTTTTCATTGTTCTCACAGTAAGAAGATTGTCCCTTGCTGTTATCTGTCTGGTCAAGCAACCAGATTCCACATCTGAGGTGAGCAGTGTTACACTAGGTAAAAGGGGTGGAAGGGGGATACTTTATCAATCAATTACTCTTGAACTACAACTCTGACAGTATTGAAATACTCTCTATGGCTCAAATACTATGAAGATTAATTGGAGCTGCTGTTTTTGTGAAACATTACTATCCCTTTAAAGCGCAAAGGGCATTTTGTAGCAAATAGGTGATTCTGAAATCTTCATTATTATTTATTTATTTATTTATGTTATACCTTTCAGTGCCAAGGGATTGGACCATTTTCTGTATCCTGTAGACCAGATACATTTTCAGCATTTTTGCTATCTGTTTAGGCTTGATTTCCACTGGTAACTTTCTAATTACATTTTCAGAACACATTTTGCTTTTGCATGGTGCCTTGCATAAAGGGAATTTTGCATAATTCAAAAAAGCTATGATGTCATGATTACAAAAAAGTTACCGTCACCCACATCAAATGAGGGGTCACAAGCCTTTCTGCCTCTGGCTTAAGTGCACAAATATTCCAAAAGGTGGCGTTATAGGAACAAATACATTTTTTTTACATTTCCACCACTTCAAAGATACTAAAATCTTTGAAAACCATAATAACATACCTATATCACTGAATTCTGGGGTGAATAATTGTGTCATACTTAGAGAATGATTTATATAGTATGGAATTAAGTGATATAGGTATGCTCTTATCTAATACATATCATTTCCTAATTATTTAGTGACTATGTACTGATCTGAGATACTGAGCACAGCTATGTTCAGTACATGCTGGCACTGGATACTGAGCACAGCTACGTATCTTTTTTTTTTTTTTTTTAACTTTCAAAAGTTCCCATTTACTGCCCCCTCCAACCTACCTACCTTTGATGGAACAGGAGGGGGCCGCGTCCCTGGTGGTCCAGCAGGATGTGCTGTGTTAGAAGAGGTCTGTGTCTTTTTCTGCTCCTTCATAGCCCTCTCTCTGTAAAATAATGCAGAGTGCCGTGAGATTATGTCATATCTCGGCGCTCTGCATTATCACAGACTGAGGACAGCAAGGGAAATGTATGGAGAGGTCTGTGTTGAAGGAGGCACAGACCTCAGCTTGCTGGTGGGAAGATCTGTCTGATCTTCCCACCATCCAGCTGCATTGCTACAGGGCTGGATAATTGTGTCCCCCAACATGGATGGGCCCTAGGCAGATGCCTAGGGTGCCTTGCCCATGATCTGGCTCTGCTAACATGTGAGAATTGCAGGGATGCTTGTTCACCCACCACATCAATGGACTCCACACTTCTTACTGATGTTTCTCCCCCTGGTTGAGTCTAAGGTGGGGGTGTGAATTCCTCCAGGGGTTAAGGGCACTGCGCCTCTCCAATAAGTCCCAGGTGTTCGTAGTCCAGTGGCCACTGGTCATATCGTGGCCACTGGTAGCTGGTTCCCTCCCATGTGGGTGTGGGGTCATATCTGGGCTCATGCTGTGGCTGCATACATGTAGGTAGCTGTGGTGTTGGCCCATTTGCCCCAAATTGTGGGGAGCTAACTGTACTGGGCATCCAGTACCATCCAGGTGGTAGTGGTGCTGGTGGTACCATCCAATGCTGGCACTGGATGTTGGTGGGCATCAAAGTCCCAGGAGGCATCCACTCTGTGGTGATTGTGGGTGGCAGGCTGAACTCAGGGGATGGCGGTGGTGGTGATGGAGACCTACCTGTGCCCTCTCCTGGCTCCTCATGGGGTATATCACTGGGGGGGGTCAAATGCTGCCTCCTTACTGTCCTTCTGCTGTGCTGCAGGCATAGATGCTGTGTGAGTAAATGAGATGGTGTGATTATTCACTTCAGCTATGAAAAGAGGGTTGAAAGATGATGCCATTGACATGTTAACCCTTGAGTGCCAGGATGGTATCGTATGTATTGTGTTGCATTGTATGGAATACCATATTGGCACTCACTGATTGCTGATCTTGACAAGATCCCGTATATTGATGTAAGCAACCTACAGTGTTTGAACTTTGGTTATCATATGTATCCTGAAGAGTGGGGATGATCGATGCAGTCAGCGATCATGAGTAAGTGTATAAAACGCGAAATGCGTGGATCAAACTGAACTGTCATCTTCCACATCTTACTGCTTGTACCCACCTACGAAGTCTCTTCACCAGTGTATGTATTGGCCACTCAGTAATTTTTTTGTCCATTTTATTTACCTAAATAAAGTTCATGACGGACTGTTAAATTTGATAGAGGGTAGAGCATGAGTACCTAATGAAGATAGTTTATGTATAGAAGCTTATAGAGAGGCTTCTTTTCACGACACCCCTCTAGATCAAAGTCCCATATTTACTTGGATATCCTTTTGAGGTTGAAATGCATGGTTCATATTCCTGTCAAGCTGTTGTATGATCTTTTCAGATCCATATATATTGAAGTAAGAGCTGCTGAATTCAAGTTTTTGAGGGTGATGTCCTCACCAGTGTAACATCCTCCAGGGACCCCCTCAACAGCAGTTGCTGACAGATTCTGTCTCCGCATCTCCTCCCAGGGGTTGAAGCTGATATTGACTTGGGGCCCACCTCCAGTGTCTCAGGCATCCATGGCAAGTTCTCCCATTGTATTCTTCACTCGCCTCTTGCAGTCACCCCACCACTTCTTTATAGACTCCAAGGTCCTCTTTTACCTGGACACTGCATTGACCCTGCTGAGAACTTGATGCCAGGCATCCTTTTTCTTAACTCCCAGACCACAGACCCTCTCCCTAGGATACAAGATACTCTCCCTTTCCAGTAAATCTGTGTACTACGGTCATATTCTCCTCGTAGGAGTACAGCTGGCTTTCCTCCTGTAAGAGACCACTTCAGTATAGCTGGAGAAACATGGACTTATAAAACTTCACTTTTATTATAAGTGTAGTTAAAATTAAAGACCTAGACAACAGACTCCAGTCAAGAGTTCTGTGCGCCTGATAAAAACACAGTGCAACTATTAAATTGCTGTCTCTTTATTATGCGAGAATCTTCAGTGGACATATGTAATCCACGCATGTATAGTGCTTATACAATATATATTTATCATTTCAGATGGATGCATTAGTTATGTACTATATGATACTTCCTCAATGAGTCCCACGTATGCTACGTGGTAAACGATTGTTGGGCTTTTTTGCCTTAAAGGTGGTTTTACTGTGCATAATTGAATCGAAGCCTATATGTCTTAAATATTTATTTTTTATAAATATTGCCAGGCTCTGTGTGCTACTTAGTTTGGAAATATATATAGTTTTACTAGCACGATCCTCGATTGAGGTGCTATAGTTCAAATAAGTTTATGCCGGCAAGCACTGCAATGCTGTGGAGCCCTGCATCTCTTTCAGTATGTAGCTTCTCCATTGGCATTATGCCACCTTGGCGATGAACAGTGCCGAAGTTACTATGTTATTCCACTTATCAGATATTTTCAATTATCTTGACTTGATTTAATTGCCTCTCATCTTAAGTATTTCCTATTTTGCTTGACTCAATACTGTACATTTTATAGGGAACCTTTGCACTGAATGTGGCAGTGCTGGTTCTCTCATTAATACCCCTAGCTGTGAGAGACATTTTATCGCATTGATCTCCATTAAGGATAAACATTGATCCCCTCGACATTCCATTATTGAACTACTGTGTGTTTACCCGGTAGAGCTTTAATTCAGGACAGGTTTAGTTCCCACTCTCCTGGATTCAGAGTATGTCTGCCGAGATAATCCTCTTCCCACTTTTCCATCCCTACAATGTATTTTGCAGATAAGGCAGAGTAGAATTTTTGTCACTTCTGCCCGGGTTGCTGTGCTTCTGGTGCCTCCTTCATGGCTGAATTAGGCTACTGTGGTGGCATTGTTAGACTTGATCCAAGCTAGATGTGCCTTCAAGAGGATCAGTGCTGCGACTGCACTGAATATGGCTTGAGTTCCAAAATATTAATGGAAAGATCTAATTTGGCTTGGGTCCACAGACCTTCAAGGGTTAGTAATGTCTTTTTAAAACATAATGAAATATTGTAGCTATTAAAAAAATAAACTAAATGATCCCAGTCCCATCTCTCAAACCTTTAGGGTTTGAGAAAGAGAATGTTTTAAAGCTACCCCCCTCCCTCCCCTTTCCCTGACATCAGCTGTAAGCTGACAGCAGGAGATCCTGGTCCATGGACCGGCAGGCGGCTCTTAAGCAGTGCCGAAATACATCAATCTAAAAAAAATACTTCATTGGAACAATCTACAAAGTGTGCTTGCAAACCAGGCACACTTTGTATACCGTTCCAATTAAATATTTCTTGTTAGATTTTGGTATTTCAGCTCTGCAGAAGAGCCGCCTCAAGTCGGCAGACACGCATCTCTTGCTGTCAGCTTTACTGCTGATATCAGTGACGGGGGAACTTTAAAACATTCTATCTCTCAAACCATAAAGGTTTGAGAGATGGGACTGTGATCATTTAGTTTATTTTTTAATAGTTACAATATTTTGTAATGTTTTAAAAAGACATTACTATCCCTTTATGCATAGTGGTGACTGACCATTGCTTCACAGCCTAAATGACTGACATCTGTCATTACCAGCTTTCAATCCAGATTTAAGACAGAATGTCAGCCACCAGTGGAGTAATAGGTGACTAGAGACAGGAACACTTTGAGGTGAAAAAGATGTATATTATTATTCCATACTGGAACATATTTAGCTGGATTGATCTCACACGAAACTGAGCAAAGGACACCAATACCTCCTATCAGTTGCATGCAAGTTTTGATAGATGGGTTAGGATCGCTCAATATGTTTTGGGCATTGGTTTGCAATGTCATTATTTTACATATGTCGGTACCTCGCCGGGTCCCGTCGGCCGACGGGGAGGACGTGACATCCATTGCTGGCTTCTTCGGCGCTTCTGCACAGGCGTCCCGACGCACGCCCAGCGTCTCGGCGTGCACAACGTCCTCCCAGCCTCGCTTCCAATGCCGGCTCTGCTATTTAAGGAGCGCGCTTCCGGGGTTCAGCGCTCAGTTATTGAGTTCATTCCTGTCTGTTGGGTCTTGTGCTCCCTCCGGTTGCTCTCTGAAACTCCCGATTCGGACCTCGGCTACCTCCTGACCACTGTGCCACTCCAGTTGTCCTGACCTCGGCTACCTCCTGACCACTGTGCCACTCCAGTTGTCCTGACCTCGGCTACCTCCTGACCTCTGTGCCACTCCAGTTGCCCTGACCTCGGCTACCTCCTGACCACTGTGCCACTACAGTTGTCCTGACCTCGGCTACCTCCTGACCACTGTGCCACTCCAGTTGTCCTGACCTCGGCTACCTCCTGACCACTGTGCTACTCCAGTTGTCCTGACCTCAGCTACCTCCTGACCTCTGTGCCTCTTCAGCCTGTCCTGACCTCGACTACCTGCTGTCTAGACCTTGGGCCTGCTATGCTCCCTAGCTCCTGGTGGCTGTCTGATCTTCTAGCAAGCTGTGGAGTTTCCCAGTCCTGTGCACCCAGCTTCCAGACATCTGGTATCGTTTCCCTCTCCCCTATATTTTTTACATGTACATGTATAAGATTTTTTCTCTTGTGTCTCACCTATATATATATATAGTGTTTCTTCTTTATATATATGTGTCTGTGCACTTCTGCTAGGCCTGTTTTCTCTTATCTAGAGTTAATTCTTGAGAGCTAGTGCTAGGGTTCCCCTTCTCAGCTTAGTTAGCGCTAGGGTTAGGGTCTCCTTGTCCTGCCCCTTAGGTTCCTCTCTAACTACTCTCTAGCTGTGTACGACAGGACTGACAGTATAACTGAGCCAGTGATGGAGCCTGCAGGGCTTATGGACGCCCTATCCGCCCTGAGCAGTCAAATCTCATTCTTGGCTAAATCCGTACAGGAACTACAGAAAAATCAAGTGGTTCTGCAGCATCAGATACAGGAGATGCAACCCCCTCCAGACCAAGCAGCTCTACCAGCGGTCCCTGACTCTAGGGGTGCCACAGCCCCTGAACCTAGAGTACCACTTCCAGACAAATTCAGTGGCGACAGAAGATCATATAAAACGTTCATGACAGCCTGTGAATTACTCTTCACAGTCAATCCTAGAACATATGCATCAGACTTCGTGAAGGTACGAACGGCCATCACGCTTTTGTCCGGTGAGCCCCAGGCTTGGGCCCACCACCTTCTACAGGAAAATAACCCTGTTCTGATGTCTTGGCCTGCTTTTCGTCATGCCATGGACACCTTATATGAAGACCCTTTGAGTTCGGCGTCCGCCCAATCGGCTATCAGAGCCTTGTCCCAAGGGTGACGTCCCGTTGAAGAATATGTATCGGAGTTTTGTCGCCTGACCATCGAAACACAGTGGAACGAACCGGCTCTCCTGGATCAATTCCGATTGGGTTTGTCGGAAACACTGAAAGATGAACTGGCCAGAACTGGTGTTCCATCCTCATTGGAGGATCTTATCCTCTTGGTCATTCAGATTGACCTTAGATTACGGGAAAGACGCAGAGAGCGTGCCACCACCCACGCCTTACCATCCTCACACACCACCATCCCTTTGGAGTCTGTGACCCCTAGGCTATCATCTTCGGAAGAACCCATGCAGTTAGGGGCGGTACGCGGACCCTTGTCTGCAACTGAAAAGGACCAGAGAAGACGCCTGAATCTTTGCCTGTACTGTGGGGACAGCGGCCACCTCCTTCGGGCCTGTCCTAGAAGACCTCAGAAAACCAGAGGTGAGGATAAATCAGCGGTAGGCATATTGGGTTCCTCCTCGTTTATCTCTACTCACCTGTCTCTTTTGCTTCGTTTACAGTGGGCTGATGTCACTCACTCTGTTCCTGCCATCATCGACTCCGGGGCTAGTGGCTGTTTTATAGATCTAGCAACAGCTACTAAGTTAGGAGTACCCATCCAACCCAAGACCACTCCTTTACAACTACAAATGGCCGATGGTAGGAATCATCAGTGTGGTCCTGTTTCCTCAGAAACCTTGCCCCTTCGTATGGTGATCGAACCGGCCCATCATGAAACGATCAAGTTTGACGTCATCTCCTCTCCTTTGTACCCGCTAATACTGGGTCTTCCTTGGCTCAGGAGGAACAATCCTTGTATAGACTGGGCACATAACGTAGTGTCCTTCCCCGAATCCACACCTCCGGATCATCAAATATTGTTGTCATCCCCGTCCATGCCTGCTGTCGTGCTCCCTGAGGCTTACCAGGAGTATCTGGACGTCTTTGACAAGAAAGGTGTGGACCACTTACCTCCTCATCGCCTCTCTGACTGCTCCATAGAACTGCACGCAGGCGCTCCCATTCCATACGGCCGCCTCTTCCCTCTCTCTGGACCCGAGTTGCAACACTTGAAGGCCTATCTGGAGGAATACCAAAGAAAGGGCTTCATTCGTCCGTCCACGTCTCCAGCTGGGGCTGGCATATTCTTTATTGAGAAGAAAGATGGAGGTTTAAGACCATGTGTTGACTACAGGGAATTAAATAATATAACCATAAAGGACCGCTATCCCCTTCCTCTCATACCAGAGCTCTTAGAACGTCTTGCTACAGCCTCCGTATTTACCAAACTTGATTTAAGGGAGGCTTACCACTTGATACTTATCAAGCCAGGAGATGAGTGGAAGACCGCTTTCCGGACTCGTTACGGTCACTACGAGTACCTTGTCATGCCATTTGGGCTATGCAATGCCCCCGCTGTTTTTCAACGTTTTGTTAATAATGTATTTTCTGACTTGCTTGACCAGTATGTGGTGGTATACCTGGATGACATACTCATTTATTCACCCTCTTTGGCTGAACATCGTAACCATGTCCGAAAGGTCCTAAGCCGCATACACCAACACAGCCTATATGCCAAACTCGAAAAGTGCCTGTTCAAGGTCAAGGAAGTGGAGTTTTTAGGGTTCCTCATCTCACCTAACTGCATCCGGATGGATCCTCGAAAAGTCACCTCTGTTTTAAACTGGCCTACTCCTACCTCAAGGAAGGATATCCAGAGGTTCATAGGGTTTGCAAATTTTTACAGAAGATTCATCTGGGACTTTTCCAAGGTCATTGCACCTCTGACGCATTTGACCAAACTCAACGTGCCTTTCTTTTGGTCACCAGCCGCTCAACAGGCTTTTACATGTCTGAAAACCCTATTCACTCAGGCACCCATTTTGATTCAACCAGACATCCGTAGGCCCTTCATCCTTGAAACCGACACTTCCGATACGGCCACCGGGGCTGTTCTTTCTCAGCGCTCTGGGCCACGAGGTCTACTCCACCCTGTGGCATTCTTCTCTAAATCCTTGTCCCCGTCAGAACGGAACTGTACAGTGGGGGATAAGGAACTCCTAGCCATAAAGAAGGCCTTGGAAGACTGGCGTCACTTCTTGGAAGGAGCAGAACATCCAGTTATGGTGTTTACAGATCATCAGAACCTGGAATACCTCAGGGGGGCTCGACGATTGTGCTCCTGTCAGGCTAGGTGGGCTTTGTACTTTTCTCGGTTTCATCTGCACATCACCTATAGGGCCGGGTCACAGAACACAAAGGCAGATGCTTTGTCTCGTATACATCCACCTGCACAGCAACCCCAAGATCCAGTTGACACCATCCTTCAACCAAGTCAGTTCTTGCTCCTTACTAGGCCCCTATTGGACAGGATCCAGCACTATCCAGCCCCTAACCCGGCCTTCACACACAGTCATTCTCTTCAGATCAAAGACAGCCTTCTGTATCATCAGAGTGGTATATATGTGCCTCTACCCTTCCGTCAAGAAGTATTGCACCTTTCTCATGACATTCCAGCAGCTGGTCACGGAGGAGTACCTCAAACCATAGAACTGGTCAAACGACACTTCTGGTGGCCCAAGATGGTTCAGGATGTTCAGGCCTACGTAGCCACCTGTAACACTTGCATCCAAGCTAAAGCCAGGCATGCCAAACCAACAGGCCTTTTACGCCCACTGGCCATACCTTCCATACCCTGGAGAGAGTTAACAATGGACTTCATCACTGACTTACCGTCATCCAACTCCAACACCACAATCCTTGTTGTAGTGGATCGATTCTCTAAGATGTCTCATTTTATCGCCACCTCCGGACTTCCTTCAGCAGCCCAAACTGCCGACCTGTTCATCCAAGGCGTCTTCCGACTTCATGGTCTCCCATCCTCCATAACCACAGACCGAGGTTCACAGTTCACCTAAAGATTCTGGAAATCTCTATGCCACGCTTTGCACATTCAACGCAATCTGTCATCTGGTTATCATCCACACACAAATGGGCAGACTGAAAGAGTCAACCAGACCTTGGAGCAGTATCTGCGCTGCTACTCCACTTATCTACAAGATAATTGGTCTGCTCTTCTCCCGATAGCAGAGTTCACGTACAATAATCACCTCCATCGTTCCTCTCACTCTACTCCATTCTTCCTCACTTATGGATACCATCCTCTGATGCTCCCAGGTATGCCAAGTCAGGAGGCCGTACCACAAGTCTCTCAGCGTATCAAACAGCTACACCAGTGCCACAGTCTCCTCCGCCTTACATTGGCCAGAACCCAGCACGGCTACAAGACACAAGCCGATAAGCATCGTTCACCAGAACCCGATTATGCAGTAGGTGACAAGGTCTGGCTGTCTACTGCCCACATTAAACTGGCTTGTCCTACCAGGAAATTGGGTCCACGCTTTCTGGGTCCTTTTAAGATAACAAAACAGATCAATGCAGTGGCCTACCGGCTGATGTTACCACGTTCATATAAGATCCATCCTACGTTCCATGTCTCTCAGCTCAGACCATGGACTGCTTCACCCTTCCCACATTGTGACCCTGTTCGTCCTCCTCCGTTACTTCTTGATGACTCCGAGGAGTATGAGGTTGAAGATGTGCTGGATTCTAGGCTGAGACAGGGGAGGTTGGAGTACTTAATCCACTGGAAGGGTTATGCCCCGGAAGAGCGATCATGGGAGCCTGCACATCATGTCCATGCCCCTGCATGTCTTCGTTCCTATCATCATCAGCACCCGACTCGTCCAGGGCCTGCTTCCGTCCGGAGGACGTCCATGAGGGGGGGGCTCTGTCGGTACCTCGCCGGGTCCCGTCGGCTGACGGGGAGGACGCGACATCCATTGCTGGCTTCTTCGGCGCTTCTGCGCAGGCGTCCTGACGCACGCCCAGCATCTCGGCGTGCACAACGTCCTCCCAGCCTCGCTTCCAATGCCGGCTCTGCTATTTAAGGAGCGCGCTTCCGGGGTTCATCGCTCAGTTATTGAGTTCACTCCTGTCTGTTGGGTCTTGTGCTCCCTCCGGTTGCTCTCTGAAACTCCCGATTCGGACCTCGGCTACCTCCTGACCACTGTGCCACTCCAGTTGTCCTGACCTCGGCTACCTCCTGACCTCTGTGCCACTCCAGTTGCCCTGACCTCGGCTACCTCCTGACCACTGTGCCACTCCAGTTGTCCTGACCTCGGCTACCTCCTAACCACTGTGCTACTCCAGTTGTCCTGACCTCAGCTACCTCCTGACCTCTGTGCCTCTTCAGCCTGTCCTGACCTCGACTACCTGCTGTCTGGACCTTGGGCCTGCTACGCTCCCTAGCTCCTGGTGGCTGTCTGATCTTCTAGCAAGCTGTGGAGTTTCCCAGTCCTGTGCACCCAGCTTCCAGACGTCTGGTATCGTTTCCCTCTCCCCTATATTTTTTACATGTACATGTATAAGATTTTTTCTCTTGTGTCTCACCTATATATATATATAGTGTTTCTTCTTTATATATATGTATCTGTGCACTTCTGCTAGGCCTGTTTTCTCTCATCTAGAGTTAGTTCTTGAGAGCTAGTGCTAGGGTTCCCCTTCTCAGCTTAGTTAGCGCTAGGGTTAGGGTCTCCTTGTCCTGCCCCTTAGGTTCCTCTCTAACTACTCTCTAGCTGTGTACGACAGGACTGACAACATAATGGCAAAATTCTCTGAAGGGAAGTATTGAAGATCATGCCCAATAATTCCCAATCATTGAATGGGTAACAAATGAGATTGTTAGGGACCAGACAGACACAAAAATGTAAAATGCAAAACACCTTTATTAAAGTAACTAAAACAAACAAAGTAGAATGGTGATCCAGGAGCTTAAACCAAAAGACAAACCGGGGTCAGGAATCAAGACGGGTACTTAGACAATCCGGAGTCAGAAATACGGAGGTCATCGATGTCAGGAACAAGCCAGTAGTCAGGAGCCAGAAGGGATGTCAGTAGAATCATGGTCATACACGGATAATCAGGAGCACAGGAGAACGCACTTGCAGCCACAAACAAACACAAGGGCAAGGAGGAAGCAAGCCTAGCTGCTTTAAATAGCCTGGAAGGGGTTGCCTGATAACAGTCAGGTGAGTAACCATGGAAACAGAGAGGTCAAGGTGGTTCGTTAATCATCAGCTGAGTCAGACTGACACAGGGAAGGAAAGGCAGCAGTAATAAACAACAGAGTGTTAAAGCAGATCAGCCAAACTGTGACAGTACCCCCCCCCCAACGAACCCCCCCTGCAGGGCAGGAATAGGTTTGAGGGAAAGCGTGCATGGAAGGCACAGAGGAGGGCAGGGGCATGCATGTCTGAGGCAGGAACCACGAGCACTCCTCAGGACTATATCCCTTCCAATGGACCAAATTCTGAAGCCTCCCATGGAACCTACGTGAGTCGACTATGAAGCAGACCTCGAACGCCTCATGGCCGTCAATAGGCACTGAATGTGGTCAAGGAGCAATAGTAGTAAAACCAGGGGTTTCAGCAGCGAGACATGGAACACATTGTGTATCTGCATATTGGGGGGGAGGTCTAGGGCACAGGCCAGGGTTCACACATGGGAGGATAAGGAAAGACCCCACAAAACGGGGAGCCAGTTTCTGAGAGGGCATTCGGTGGTGATTTCTGGAGGTCAACCAGACCCTCTCCCAGACCTGGTAGGAGGGTGCGGGTAGGTGTTTACGATTGACCTGGAACTCCTGGGATTGTTGCGAGTGTCACAGTGCCTCTTGGACCTGCACCCATGTGGAATGGACCTGCTGGAGATGATCCCCTATGGAGCAAAATAATCTGGAATCATGGAGGGTTGATACCTGTAATTCACCATGAAGGGAGAGAGCCAGGTAGAAGCAGAGACTGCACTGTTATAAGCAAACTTCTTCCAAGGTAGCAGGTCCGACCAGTTAGTCTGATGGTCCGAGATGTAGCACCACAAGAATTGCTCCAAGGCCTGATTAGCCCTTTCCGCAGCCCTATTTGATTGCGTGTGGTAGACCGAGGAGAAGGAGAGTTGGATACCTAGTTGCGCACAGAAGGCCCTCCAGAATCTTGAGACAAACTGGCTACCCCGGTCGGAAATTATCACTTTGGGAACCCAGTGTAGCTGATAGACCTCTTTGATAAAGACCATAGCTAACTCTTTAGCAGATGGGAGTTTTTTTAGTCTTATGCAGTGGATCATCTTAGAAAATCAGTCGACAACCATAAGGATGATTGTGTTACCGTTGAACAGAGGGAGGTCGACTATGAAGTCCATGGCAAGGTGTGACCATGGCTTCTCACCATTGGGAGTGGGTTGGAGAAGGCCCACTGGAAGGTGACAGGGTGATTTGGTCTGTGCACAGACTTGAAAGGCAGAGACAAAGGCAGCAATATCTCTATTTCTGGCCACCACAAGAGATGGGAAATTGACCAGAGAAGCTGTTTTTTTCCGGGATGCCCTGCTGACTTAAAATTATGGTAGGTTCAAAGTACCTTGGAACGGAGGTTAACAGGTACAAAACAGTGCCCAGAGGGAGTCTCAGCAGGTGCATCTACTTGGGTTGCCCGTATTCTCTCCCCGAGGGGAAACTTTATGCTGGTACATATGATGGCCAGTGTAATATAAATAATATTAAGGCACTGATCATGTTATATCATCTCAGTTGCTTATTTTCCAGGTAATGTATCTTTCGCAACTGTGCTCCTCAATCCACTGTTGTAACATATGTACACTGTGGGCACAATTATTAGGCAAGTTGTTCAATATAAAAATTAATCCTCAAAAATACAACTACAGTGCTCTCCATCAATCCAAAATGTTAAGAAACCTTAAACCTGAATATTTAAGAAAGTTAGGTTTTGGTTTTCTTAGGAGAATATCTGTGTGTGCACAATTATTGGGCAACTATTAGTGTGCACAATTATTATGCAACTAAATGAAAAACGATAAATTTTCCCATCTTGCATGTTTATTTTCATCTATTAAAATTGAGAATACTAAACAAAACAACTCAAAATCTACAAACATTTGTGACATTTCCAAAAAAAAACAAAAACCCAACAGTGACCAATATAGCCACCCTTCTTTTCAATAACAGTCATAAGCCTTCCATTCCTGGAGTCTGTCAGTTTCTTGATCTGTTGATGATCAACTTTTTGTGCAGCAGCAACCACAGCCTCCCAGACACTGTTCAGAGAGGTGTACTGTTTTCCTTCAGCGTAAATCTACCGTTTAAGAAGGGCCCACAAGTTCTCAATAGGGTTTAGGTAGGTGAGGAAGGGGGCCATGTCATTATTTTATCATCTTTAAGGCCTTTACTGGCTAGCCACGCAGTGGAGTACTTCAGTGCATGCCATGGAGCACTGTCCTGCATAAAAATCATGGTCTTCTTGAAAGATGCAGAATTGTTCCTGTACCAATGCTTGAAGAAAGTGTCTTCTAAAAACTGGCAGTAGGTTTGGGAGTTGAGTTTGAGACCATCTTCAACCCGAAAAGGTCCAACTAGCTCATCTTTGATAATACCAGCCCACACCAGTACCCCTTCTCCACCTTGCTGGCGTCCGAGTCGAAGTTGAGCTCTGTGCCCATTACTGATCCAGCCACGGGCCCATCCATCTGGACTGTCAAGGGTCACTCTCATCAGTCCATAAAACCTTTGAAAAATCTGTCTTCAGATATTTCTTGTCCCAGTCTTGACGTTTCAACTTTTGTGTCTTGTTCAGTGCTGGTCGGGTTTCAGCCATCCTTACCATAGCCATGTCTCTAAGCACTGAACACCTAGTACTTCTAGACACTCCAGGTAGGTTGCAGTTCTGAAATATGACAGCACTGGAGGATAATGGGTTCCTGGTAGCTTCATGTTTGATTCTTCTCAAATCTCTGGCAGTTAATTCGCGTCTTTTTTTTCTCAACACGTTTCTTGCGACCCTGTTGACTATTTGCAACAAAACGTTTGATGGTTCTGTGATCATGCCCCAATATCTTAGCAACTTCAAGTGTTCTGCATCCCTCTGAAAGACTTTTTAAAATTTTTGACTTTTCAGGGTCAGTTATATCTCTTTTTCTGCCCATTTTGCCTGAAGAAATGAAGCTGCCTAATAATTATGCATACCATGACATTATCACGGTGCCCATGATTGCTGCCTTTTCTTGTCAGTTATCTGTGAGGTTTTCCCATTGGCTGCCTGTCTTTAGTCCGCCCAGTATTGCCTATATAGTCTGGGTTCTGGCACCCTTTGGTTGCCCTTTCGTGGTGTCTCTATGTCAGTAGCCACCTGCACTTGTTTCCTGTGTTCTATGGGCCCTGGTTGAATCCTCTACTCTCCAGTGTCTGCCTGCCTACCTGACGGACAGCGTTCTCTGCTGAAGTGGTTTCTGCCTCCGTTCCTGATCCGGTTTGGGCTGATGTTCCTGCTTCAGTTGACTGCCGTTCCAGCTTCCTGTCCCGGCCTGGCTGTCCCTCCTGCTCCTGGATCGTGTTGGATATTCTCCGTTATCATGGTCACTTTGGCGACATTCTGATCTCTGGGCGTATTCCGTGTAGTCCAGTACGTGGGTACTTGTTTGCTCCTTTACAGCACTGGTTGTATATTCCTGTAGTCCAGTACGCGGGTACTGGTTCGATCGTATGTTTTCCGGTTGCTTACTGCCACCTCTCAGCACCGGTAGCGTCTCCGTGTAGTCCAATACGCGGGTATTGGTTTGCTCATTTACAGCACCGGTTGTGTAGTCCAGTACACAGGTACTGGTTCGCTCCAATGTATTCCGGTTGCTTACTGCCACCTCTCTGCACCGGTAGCTTCTCCGTGTAGTCCAATACGCGGGTATTGGTTTGCTCAATTACAGCACCGGTTGTGTTAGTCCAGTAAGCGGGTACTGGTTCGCTCCAATGTATTCCGGTTGCTTACTGCCACCTCTCTGAACCGGTAGCATCTCCGTGTAGTCCAATACGCGGGTATTGGTTTGCTTATTTACAGCACCGGTTGTGTTAGTCCAGTACGCAGGTACTGGTTTGCTCCTATGTTTTCCGGTTGCTTACTGCCACCTCTCAGCACCGGTAGTGTCTCCGTGTAGTCCAATACGCGGATATTGGTTTGCTCATTTACAGCACCGGTTGTACAGTCCAGTACGCGGGTACTGGTTCACTCCAATGTATTCCGGTTGCTTACTGCCACCTCTTAGCACTGGTAGCGTCTCAGTGTAGTCCAATACGCGGGTATTGGTTTGCTCATTTACAGCACCGGTTGTGTTAGTCCAGTACGCGGGTACTGGTTCGCTCCTATGTTTTCCGGTTGCTTATTGCCACCTATACAGCACCAGTTTCATCTCAGTGTAGTCCAGTACGCGGGTACTGGTTTGCTCCTTTACAGCACCGGTTGTGTTTCACTGTAGTCCAGTACGCGGGTACTGGTTTGCTCCTATTACCCGGCTGCTTGCTGACTCCTATACAGCAGCGGTAGGTCTCCTTGTTGTCCAGCACTTGCGACTGGTTTGCTCCACCTCTTCACCAGTCACTGAGACCACCTTCATTATGTACCAGTATTTGCCTACACTGAGTCCTTGTTAGGCTGCCTTGCCCGGTATATTGGCAAGGCCGGTAGAGCCTACTCACTCGTTTTGCCAGTCCTAAGCCTGCCTTGCCCGGTATATTGGCAAGGTCGGTAGAGCCTTTTTCTATCTCCTGTTACCAGTCTCCAGGCTGCCTTGCCCGGTATATTGGCAAGGCCGGTAGAGCCTACTCATTCGTTGTGCCAGTCCTAAGGCTGCCTTGCCCGGTATATTGGCAGGGCTGGTAGAGCCTTCTCCCTCTCATGTTGCCAGTCTGCAGGCTGCCTTGCCCGGTATACTGGTAAGGCCGGTAGAGCCTATTCCATCGTTGTGCCAGTCCTTTGGCTGCCTTACCCGGTTATTGGCAAGGCCGGTAGAGCCTATCCATATTCGCTGTACCATTGTTCTCTACTACTTTGTACAAGTTGTGTGTTTATATATGAGTATGTCAGGACCCGCGAGGGTTCTCTTTAAACTTTCAATAAAGTTGTGTTTTTATCTTAACTCTGTGTCTGAGAGTTAAAACAAACTGTGACAGACAGAGTGTTCATCTCCTTAGGCCACACCCTCTCTCACACAAATACACATCACCTGATATGCTTAAATTCAATAAGCATTCAAGTTTATACAGCTTGGAGTTGGAAAATATGCATAAAAATGAATATATGGTCAAAATACTCACTTGCCTAATAATTGTGCACACAGTGTATATCAAAATAGGGGGAAAAAACTCCAAAAAAAGTGGATCTAACAAGGGCACATAATGATTTACTGTAACACCAAAATTGATCTATATTAGTGAATATTGCCAGGGAATAGTATAACATATAACTTTTATTACTACCACAAAAAATAAAAACATCAACTTAAAAGATAAACAATTCCCATTTCCCTTTGTGTGTTATTCCTTTGAAGAGTATATACACTAGGATTCATATGGTTCTGTCTTACTCAGAAAGATATGTCCCATTAATATCCTTCTTTTATAATGAAATAGGGAATATTACAAGAAACACTTCCAGTGTGCTTCTACTGAATAAATATCCAAAGATATTTCATACACCCTATATTGAATATGATTGTAATCTCAGGTTTGGATCAATAAACAAAGACCATGTGTGATCAAACACATATAATTCCTTCAGTGGCATCTCAAAGTCTGTAATTATTATAAGATATATTTCATAAACCCTATGACTAATATGATCTTGTAATCTCTAGTTTAAATCAATAAACAAAAACCACGCGTGATGAAACACATACAATTCCTTCAGTGGTATTTCAAAGTTTGTAATTATTATGTGAACTAAGATCACTTAGTCAGCTCCAGCAATATGTAATTTTCTTATTTTTATGTAAGGTGGATGGACCTGTACCACAGAATGCTAAGCAGGGAGCTCCTATTCTCAGGAGCGTAAAACAAAAGACAAACCGGGGTCAGGAACCAAGAGAGGTACTCAGACAAGCCAGAGTCAGGAATAGGGAGGTCAGCGATGTCAGGAACAAGCCAGGAGTCAGGAGCCAAAAGGCATGTCAGAGGAAGCTGGTCATACATGGATAATCCGGGGCACAGGAAAACGCACTTGCAGCCACAAACAAACACGAGGGCAAGGAGGAAGTGAGACTAGCTGCTTTAAATAGCCTGGAAGGGGATGGCTAATAACAGTCAGGTGAGTAACTGTGGAAACAGAGACATCAAAGCAGTTCGTTAATCATCAGCTGAGTCAGCCTGACACAGGGAAGGAAAGGCTGCAGTAATCAACAGCAGAGTGTCAGTGCAGATCAGCCAAACTGTGACAGAGACTTGTGAGTATTTATTATCCACCAATGTTGCAGAACCCGTATTGTCAGTTAAAGGTAAACCTGTATCCTCTGAACTGATGGCGCCTTGATCAACAGGTCATCCAGATGTCTGTAATGTTGGAGTCATCTCTCAACCAGCATTTAGAGGAAGATCCATGTGCCCACCTTCAGGCTGAAGAGGGCTTAGAAGCCCCTGTGTTTTGGAGGGGTTCTTTGTGTACCAATTGCCTTTGGATTTGCCAGAGTAAAGAAAGGTCAAGGAAAATAAAGATATTTTATCTTGAAGGAACGCCTCTGTAATCTCTAGCAACAACACCGATGTTGTATCTTTGTCACGGTTTTTTTTAGGACTCTCAGACCAATAAGTGAAAATAAAACACACTTTATTAAAGTGAATAATGCACAAGTACGCCCTCTAGAGGCGGTAGGTAATACACAGATAAAGTAAACTGAGATATTACAAGGGTAATAGCACAATAGACATAAATGCAAAACAGTATGCACTAGGATGATATTGACCCCCAAGGGGTTAATGTCCAAATAACAGTCTGTCTCAGATGTGGAGGTTTGACACGCCCTGGATGTTAAAAAGGCTGTGCTGTATAGACAATGTTCATCAAGTGCTGAGGATCGAGCTGCCTTGCCAAGGTGTTGGATAGTAAGCAGAATGGGAAACAACTTAGCCCCCACGGGCGTAGTTACAGGAACTGCTTTCGTTTGTGCAAGTGCAAATAGCCCCCCCGGGCGTAACGGAAACCGGCCGGCAATGCAAGAGCTAACAGCCTCCTCAGGTGTAATCGAATGCAGTAATAAGAAAGCAAGAGCCACTAGCCCCCTCGGGCGTAGTACCGGATAAGCCAACACTGAAGCCTTTCTGCCAACACTCTGTGTCAATGATATCGTCGGTAACCAATACCGGAGAGCCTTAAGCGCCCAAACGGCCCAAACTATGTGAACACTCTGCAATGGTAGACTAGAGTTGCCGACGGAGAGCGGCCAACTCAGCAGCAGTATCACAGGTAACGAGGCTCGTACAGGAGATAGAGAGAGTGAATTCGAGGCAGCACTGCAAGAGTTAAAATGCACGTTTACTCGAGGCTTCAGCGTTACTGCAAGGCTCTGCACGGAGAGGAAGGCCCACAGAATACACACAGCTCTGCACAAGTAACGAGGCACAGCACTTAATCGAGGGAAGCACCAGGCAAGGCAGTCACACTGACGCGGGCAGCAGAGACTGGAAATGTCGTGGCGGCAACAACTGGAACGCAGGTCACTGGAACAAGCTGGAAGTCGATCTTCGGAGCAGGAAGTCAGCCGGACCGGGTCGGAGCACGTAGGAGGCAGTCATACAAGCCGGGTCATACACAAGCAGGAACGTCAGTCTAGCCGGGTCAGGATCCAAGGGTGGTACGCAGACGAGCCGGGTCATACACAAGCAGGTACACTGGAGAATGGTCAGGACAAGCCGAATCGGTACACAGGAACTCAGAATACAGGAACACAGCAACAGCACTAAAGGCTCAGGAACACCACGAAAGGGCATCTGACAGATGTGAAGGCCAGGTATAAAAAGGTCATCAGAAGGCGGGTCAAACTCAGTCAGCAAATCAGTGACAGCCACAACTGAGAGTGACAGGAATCACAGGCACTGTGATAGTACCCCCCTCTCAAAGACCCCCTCTCCCAGCCTGAGGTCTGGGTTTCAAAGGATATTTAGAGTGAAAGCTGCGTACTAATCTCGGTGCATGGAGATCCCCCTGATCAACCCAAGAACGTTCTTCAGGGCCATAGCCCTTCCAATTAACCAAATATTGCAGCTTTCCTCTAAATCTCCTGGAATCAATAATACTCTGGACTTCATATTCTTCTTGGCCCTGGACGTCCACCGGCCCAGGAATCACTGGCGTAGTAGTATAACGATTGCACACCAAGGGTTTCAGGAGTGACACATGGAACACATTATGAATGTGCATAGAGGGTGGAAGCTCCAGAGCATAAGAAACCGGATTAATCTTGCGGATAATCTTAAATGGACCAATGAACCGGGGAGCCAGTTTATTGGACGGCACTTGTAAATTGAGGTTTCTGGATGACAGCCATACCCTGTCCCCAACTTGAAATGAGACCGCTGGAAGGCATCTGCGATTAGCGTGCCGTTGCTGCCGCCTGAAAGACTGACTGAGGGACCTCTGAACCTGTGCCCAAGTGGAACGAAGTCGTGCCAAATGCTCGTCTAAAGCAGGAATCTGCTGCGCCTGAAAGGAGTCCGGGAGCAGACAAGGCTGGAAACCATAATTCACGAGAAACGGAGCTCCCGGACGATGAGTTAACAGCACAGTTTCTGGCAAACTCCACCCATGGCAACAGGTCAGCCCAATTATCATGATGATTGGTGACAAAGCAGAGCAGGAACTGTTCCAGTCCCTGATTGGCACGCTCAGCGGCCCCATTCGTCTGGGGATGGTAGGCGGAGGAAAACGACAATTGGATGCCCATCTGACCACAAAATGCCCTCCAGAACCTAGAAACGAACTGGCTCCCACGGTCGGAGACAATTACTCTGGGCACTCCGTGCAGACGGAACACCTCTCTGGCAAAAACTATAGCCAATTCCTGAGCCGATGGAAGGCCAGTCAGAGGCACAAAATGTGCCATCTTAGAGAATCTATCGACCACCATAAGAATGAACGTGTAACCTCTAGATGCCGGTAGTTCTCCCAAGAAGTCAATGGATATATGAGACCACGGACGGTCTCCGTTAGGCACCGGTTGCAATAAGCCCACGGGGAGATGCCTAGGGGTCTTGGCACGGGCACAGGTGGTACAAGCTGCCGTAAAAGCGGCGCAGTCAGCTCTCAACGTAGGCCACCAAAATAGTTGCGAGAGGGACCATACTAGTTGATCCCTACCAATATGCCCAGCCGCTTTAGAGGCGTGATAAGTCTCCAACAGACGGACACGGAATGACTCATCTACGAAACACTTCCCCACTGGGGTTTCAGGAGGTGCCCGTGATTGTGATGCCAGTATCTCCTCCCCCAGTGGCGAGGTTATGGTGGTACGAATAATAGCCAGGATCTGATCTGGCTGAATGATGGGTACCGGGACTTCCTCCCTCTCAGTGTCAGAAGCGAACTGACGTGACAACGCATCAGCCTTGATATTCTTTGAGCCAGGAAGATAGGATACTAGGAAATTGAACCGGCACAAAAACAGCGCCCACCTGGCCTGTCGAGAAGACAGTCTTTTGACTTCAGAGAGATAGGTTAGATTCTTATGGTCAGTAAGAATTAGTACTGGAGTCTGAGTGCCCTCCAAGAGGTGTCGCCACTCCTTAAGTGCCAGTATGATGGCCAACAGTTCCCTGTCGCCAATCTCGTAATGACTCTGGGCGCTGGACAATTTCTTCGAGAAGTACCCACAAGGCATTAAAGTGCCACCTCCCACAGGACGTTGGGAGAGCACCGCCCCAACCCCAACCTCAGAAGCGTCAACCTCCAAAGTAAACGGCAGGGAGGGATTAGGGTGGGACAGTATAGGAGCAGATGCAAAGGCAGATTTCAGGGTAACAAATGCGTCTTCAACTGCCTCAGACCACTGAGAGGGAGAAGCGCCCTTATGAGTCAAATCTGACAGTGGTTTTACAATCGTGGAAAAGTTCTTGATGAACTTCCTATAATAGTTCGCAAAACCTAGGAATCGTTGAATGGCCTTTAACCCCTTAGGCCGAGGCCATTGCAGAACCGCTGCCAACTTTTCCTGATCCATGGCAATGCCACTTTTGGATATTATGAACCCCAGGAATGGTACTTGAGATGTATGGAATTCGCACTTTTCTAGTTTACAGAATAACTTGTGCTTACGAAGTCGGAGCAAGACTTCTGAGACATCTTTAATGTGTTGGGCCAGGTTAGCAGAGTGAATCAATATATCATCTAGATATACTACCACACAGGACTGGAGCAGGTCACGTAAAATATCGTTAATCAATTCCTGAAATACTGCAGGCGCATTGCATAAGCCGAATGGCATCACCAGATATTCATAATGCCCTGTTCTGGTATTAAACGCCGTTTTCCACTCGTCACCCTCTTTAATTCTGACTAGATTATAGGCGGCTCGCAAATCAAGTTTAGTAAAGATCGAAGAGCCCTTTAATCTGTCAAATAATTCTGTAATAAGTGGAATGGGATAGGCGTTCTTGGGCATCAGCTTATTCAGCCCATGGTAGTCAATGCAAGGCCTGAGTTCCCCATTTTTCTTTTTGACAAAAAAAAATCCGGCACCAGCCGGAGACGTAGATTTACGAATGATTCCCCTCTCCAGGGCATCTGTGATATACTCCTCCATCGCCTTATTTTCCTCACAAGACAGTGGGTAAGTACGTCCCCTGGGGGGCACGGCACCTGGAGGCAAATCAATGGCGCAATCGTATGGCCTATGGTCAGGTAATGCGCTGGCCTCTCCTTTGCTAAACACGTCACTGAATTGCCCATATTCTGTTGGCACAGCTGGAGAGGTACACATAATCTTAACAGGAAGGGAGAGACAATTCATGTTACAGTACTCAGACCAAGAGTTAACTTCACACCTTTGCCAGTCAAATTGGGGATTGTGCGTTTGTAACCATGGGAACCCCAAAATAACTGAATGATGCGGGGAACGAATGATCTGAAATTGTATCTGCTCCCTGTGACAAGCCCCCACAGTCATTGTCACTGGGATTGTCTCGAACGTAATGAAAGCAGGTTCCAGGGGTCTGCCATCAATGGCCTCTATTGCCACCGGAGAGTCCTTTTTACATAACGGAATGCCCTGCAACTCAGCAAAGGACTGATCCATGAAGTATCCGGCTGCCCCGGAGTCCACCAATGCTAGGACTTCTATGACCTTATCAGTCCAAGCAAATGCCACCTGGATGGAGGGTTTAGTGGTGCAAGTATCTAGGGACTGTTCAACACCACCTAGGGCCTGTCCCCCAAGGTACCCTAGGTGCGTTCGTTTCCCGGCCTTACAGGACAATTGCGTAATAAATGACCCGGTTTGCCACAATATAGGCATAAGCCTTGCCTTCTACGATACAGCTTCTCCTCCTTAGTGAGCCTAGTAAAACCTACTTGCATAGGTTCAGTGCTGTCAGCTGTTCGCTCAGGTAGAACGGGTGGTGTGGGTGGGTTAAGGAACTGGTTCTGGCCATAACTCTTTGCTTTGGTCCTCTTAGCCAAACGTCTCTCCCGGATGCGGGAGTCTATTAACATGACATAGTCAATGTACTCATCCAGCTCGCTGGGTACATCTCGAGCTGCTATCTCGTCCTTAATCTGTTCAGCGAGACCCTGAGTAAAGGCAGCAAGTAAGGCCTCATCGTTCCAGCCTACCTCTGCTGCCAAGGTCCGGAATTCGATAGCATACTCGCCCAGAGTGCGTTCGCCCTGCTGAATCTCCATCAGCCTTTTGGCAGCAGAGGCAGACCTACCAGGAACCTCAAACACACGTCTGAACTTCATCACGAAATCTCTAAAGTTCAGTGTGCAGGGTCTGGCATTCTCCCATAACGGATTTGCCCATGCCAAAGCTTTGCCCGTCAACAGAGATATCATAAAGCCGACCTTGCTACGGTCGTTAGGAAATGCCTGGGGTGCCAATTCCAAAAATATCTCCAACTGGTTAATAAAACCTCTGCATAGGGAGGGTTCGCCATCATATCTTAGGGGTAACGGTACCGCTGCCGTTAACCCTCTTGTGTTAGCACTGGGAGATACAGAGGGATTCCCCGGTGTCACGACTGGGGGGACCACCGGATTAGGACCAGACTTGTCCAAATGTACTGTACGTTCAAGTAACGTTTGTAGAGCCAGTGCCAATTGGTCCAGGCGCTGCTCATGGACATCCATTCTCCAGTGGATGTTCTGAGTATTACTTTCACCCTTACCGTCTGAGGTCATGGCCCTTTCGTACTGTCACGTTTTTTTAGGACTCTCAGACCAATAAGTGAAAATAAAACACACTTTATTAAAGTGAATAATGCACAAGTACGCCCTCTAGAGGCGGTAGGTAATACACAGATAAAGTAAACTGAGATATTATAAGGGTAATAGCACAATAGACATAAATGCAAAACAGTATGCACTAGGATGATATTGACCCCCAAGGGGTTAATGTCCAAATAACAGTCTGTCTCAGATGTGGAGGTTTGACACGCCCTGGATGTTAAAAAGGCTGTGCTGTATAGACAATGTTCATCAAGTGCTGAGGATCGAGCTGCCTTGCCAAGGTGTTGGATAGTAAGCAGAATGGGAAACAACTTAGCCCCCATGGGCATAGTTACAGGAACTGCTTTCGTTTGTGCAAGTGCAAATAGCCCCCCCGGGCGTAATGGAAACCGGCCGGCAATGCAAGAGCTAACAGCCTCCTCAGGTGTAATCGAATGCAGTAATAAGAAAGCAAGAGCCACTAGCCCCCTCGGGCGTAGTACCGGATAAGCCAACACTGAAGCCTTTCTGCCAACACTCTGTGTCAATGAGATCGTCGGTAACCAATACCGGAGAGCCTTAAGAGCCCAAACGGCCCAAACTATGTGAACACTCTGCAATGGTAGACTAGAGTTGCCGACGGAGAGCGGACAACTCAGCAGCAGTATCACGGGTAACGAGGCTCGTACAGGAGATAGAGAGAGTGAATTCGAGGCAGCACTGCAAGAGTTAAAATGCACGTTTACTCGAGGCTTCAGCGTTACTGCAAGGCTCTGCACGGAGAGGAAGGCCCACAGAATACACACAGCTCTGCACAAGTAACAAGGCACAGCACTTAATCGAGGGAAGCACCAAGCAAGGCAGTCACACTGACGCGGGCAGCAGAGACTGGAAATGTCGCGGCAGCGACAACTGGAACGCAGGTCACTGGAACAAGCTGGAAGTCGATCTTCGGAGCAGGAAGTCAGCCGGACCGGGTCGGAGCACGTAGGAGGCAGTCATACAAGCCGGGTCATACACAAGCAGGAACGTCAGTCTAGCCGGGTCAGGATCCAAGGGTGGTACGCAGACGAGCCGGGTCATACACAAGCAGGTACACTGGAGAATGGTCAGGACAAGCCGAATCGGTACACAGGAACTCAGAATACAGGAACACAGCAACAGCACTACTGGCTCAGGAACACCACGAAAGGGCATCTGACAGATGTGAAGGCCAGGTATAAAAAGGTCATCAGAAGGCGGGTCAAACTCAGTCAGCAAATCAGTGACAGCCACAACTGAGAGTGACAGGAATCACAGGCACTGTGATAATCTTCTAGCGAAAGATGTCTTTGTTTGTTTTGAGGAAGTAGTGTAATGTTCCCACAAGTTACCTGATTGGCAATCTTGTGTCCTGCTGGACCATAAAGAAGTTAGACTGAAAATGATGCCAAAACTAATGATGCCAATGATTTTTAAGAAGTATTCTGCCATATGGTATGTTGTGCTGCTATGGAGGCTGCTGAGCATTTGGCAGCCATCCAGGCAAATTCTATTGCCACTTCTCTGTTATAAATTGTGGCATCCTGTAAATGATCTAATAAAGAGAGAACATCTTTCTTCTGGGGGTATCTTCCTGGATGGTTCTGAAGAGCTGGTCATGCCATTCCATCATGGCCTATGCTGAGGAAAATGCCATTTGAAAAATGGATCCTATACCTGAAAAGAGATGTTTCAAGACAGAATCTGTTTGTCTGCAGAGTCTTTCAAAGTGGCTGCATTTTGTACTGGAAAATCAATATGTCTGGATAAGCAGGAGACTGATGGGTCTACTGCCAAAGGAACTGACGAAATGTTCACCTGCTCCTGGAAAAAGGAAAAAAAAGACGTGCACATTTCTTATGAATGGATAATGCTTAATCTGGGATCTGCCATTCATACAGAATAATCTTATCCAATTTCTCATAAGCAGGAAGAGAACCGCACTTTTTAGCTCCTTTAAACAGATTTTTTTAGCTGAGTCAGATACCTGAAAATCTAAAAAAATGGTGCAAATGAAGGTCTTTATAAACCCTTCATTCTCTATTCTGGAGGAATCATCAGATATAGAGGGGGCATTAGTATCACTATGGTATTCTTCTTCATCCTCTGAATGTTCATGGTCAGAGGGAACAGAAGATTGGCTGCCCAAAAGTAAATCCATTTGCCTAGAAGCCATCCTTGTTCTAGAGACCTGAGGAGGAGCTGCAAGCTATTTGCTCAGAATCTTATCCACCAGTTGGCAATTGAACTTGGAAGGGTTGTAACCTATTCTGGTTCTGGTACATTAAGGAGGATTTATCCAGGGTAAAATGCTGACACACTAGCTGATGATGTAGCACAAGTATTGCAAAACCCAGAATGTGTCTCAGAAAAAATACCCCCTACCCCATTAAGTGCAAATAAACAGACAAAGCTTTGCTTCCTTTATTATACTCCTCTGTGGGTTCAGACATGATAGTGGGAGATGGAGAGAAAATAGATTACCATTACACTACAAGCTAAATAACTAAATGAGGACAGCAGCAAAAAAATCTGCAAAATATAGTAAGTGTGATGACACTATGCATTCTGTTGGCAATGAGATAATCCCGCAGAAGAAGCAACATGGCAGTGCAAAAGCAAAGAGCCTGTAGTATCAGGTAGAAAAGAGAAGGGAGAAGGTATTAACAGTGCATTCCTGCTCACCCCACCCTAATGAAAATCCTCTTCTTGGTCAAGAAACGTGGAAACCAAACATTCTAGTGGAGCTATCGTTGGATGTTTTATATTGCTGACATGGAGCTCCCTGAGCGGAAACAGGGTTAATTTCTCCGAATGCGTATTTGTCAGCTGGAATCCTGCTGATCACGATATATGTGCGTACTCGTTGCATGATTTTATTATCATTGCTTGCATACTGGACTTCACTATCGGGTGCGCTTTTCTCTTTATTTCTGTATATGGTGCAGGGAAGTGCACAAACATTTTGGTGGGCAGGGGCTCAAATGAAAAAAAGGGCACTTCGATAAAATCGGACTGATTAAAATTTTTTTTTGTTAAAAGGGCACAAGGGCACTTTGGACAAAAATGGCAGGTGCTCAAGCCCCCCTTGGTGTCTATGTGTGTACGTGCCTGACATGGTGTGCCATTTTGGAAGAATGTAATTTAAACTACTGCCCGTCTTGAAGCCATATCGAAGTAAGGCCTGTTTTGGGGTGGCCACAACACAAAGGGCTCCTCTTGTTTGTTTTTGTCTCCCAGCTTATTTCCCATAAAGAGCCTTTAGTAACAATATCCTGTGAGACCTCAGAAGTCTCACAAGAAGACATCTTGGAGTGAAATGGCATGCTCCCCATGTTACGTTATCCTCCTAAGGAGACAAGTGAATCTATGGATGTACAATAGACCCGCAGATCTGAGGTCTGAGTAAATAACTTCAAAAAAGAGATTCAATACATACATTTATGGAAATATCATGAACATCAAAATAAAAGGTATGATCCTCAGAAAAAAAGAGCATGAATACCTGGTGAACCTTTAGGTTAATCTTTACTCATGGCGACATCAAAAGGGAAAGCTATTTTCTTATATCCTCCCTCCAATGAGATGTCACTGATGTGTCTTGCCCTGCAGAGTAGTCACTTATGTCCTTAGGAGACCATCATGGCTCCATCATTGATTATTCCATGTAGAAAGGACAAACAAATAAATAAAGATAACAAATTAACAACAAATAATCTTCCTTCAGGAAAAAAAATGCCCTGATACTCCAGAGGATAATCAAAAACTAGCTGGGCATAATGTGGGAGTGGTTTCATCACATCGCTAGAGAAAAGAGATATAGTAAGTTCGATGTCAGAGACATACATTTTTTTTAAATTAAGGCAAATCAAAAATAAAAATAGAGGTAATTTTGCTTTACATGTTAGGTATCTGCAGAATGTGTACAGTCAAAAAAGAAGGTGACTGTCACTTTAGGGTCACTTTTTCTCTCTCTAAGGGTAGGATAAAGGAAGTAGCCACTGACCCCTTCCTTGAGAAATGATTTTATTGGTATGCAGTGTCTCATATTAATTTAAATGAATTTCCTCTTCCTGTGGGAGAGTAAAAGGGGAAATCTGGTGATCGCTCTCATTTTATTTAATAAAGAGTCTCTTGACCTCGCAGTAATATTTTAATTATGTTTTTTGCAAATTATGTGGTCTTTGAACCCCAAATTGTTTTCCTTTGTAAAACTGGAATGATTGATTAATATGGAATATATGTACCCCATATTAGTTTATTTCTTTAAAAAAATATATTAAAATAAAACATGGGGACAATGGACTTCATCTTCTTTTTCTTTTTAATTTAATTCAAGTCTTAGGTTCCCATATATTATTTTTTTAACCATCTGAGTGCCAGAGGGGTGCCTGACGCATGGACACTTCTCTGGCACTCAGAGTTAAGCCTCTCCATCCTGGTCTAATGAAGGTAGAGAAAATGGAGGGTAATGTTATCTCCCATGTTTTATTTAAAGCCATTTGGCCTTAAACAGATAGTAATGTTTCACAAAAACAGCATCTCCAATTAATCTTCATAGTATTTGGGCCATAGAGAGTGTTATTTCAATACTGTAGAGTTGTAGTTCAAGAGTAATTGAATGATAAAGTATTCCCCTCCCGCCCCTTTTACTGATGTAACACTGCTCACCTCAGAACAGAAAGGCGGTGTCCAGATGGCTTGCAGAGAGGGATAATCTTCAATTAGCATAAGGGAAAAACCTGTCAAGGGGGGCAGGGTTTTCATTGTTCACACAGTAAGACTGTCCATTATTGTGAGCTGTCAGGTCTTAAGACCAGATTCCACATCTGAGGGGAGGTGGCTTACACTAGATAAAAGGGGCAGGAGGGGGATACTTTATCATTCAATTACTACTGAACTACAACTTCATAGCAGGCTACCTAGCTGCTCTCCTCCAGTTAGATTTGAGACACTAACCCTACTGAGCTAGATAAATAGTGGTAGACCTGTGAGCTATATGGACTAAGAGAGAAAGATTTAACAGGTAAGACTAAAATCCTATTTTCTTTGTTGTCCAATATAGCTTACAGGTACCATGGGAATGTACCAACATTAAGTTCCCAGGGTGAGAAGAGAAGGAAAGGACCAAGTCCCCATGATACCTGAGTTTCCAAAGGACTATCCAGGACATGGAATAACCCAAACTAACAAAGTGTCAATAGACACTGATAACAATACACAGCACACAATAACAAGGGCCAAGAGGGCTCAAAAGTTAAAGAACAATAAGGCACAAGAAGGATAAAGTCCTAGACAGGCAAAACTGCATCCAGGCCTTTCCTGCCAAAACTAGCTTCAGCTGAAGACAACACATCCACAAGATAGTGTTTGTCAAAGGTGTGCACAGAAGACCAGGTGGCTGCCTTGCACAACTGATCAGCAGAGGCCTGATTCTTATAGGCCCAAGAAGCACCTACAGACCTAGGTGTGCAGTGATGCGAAAGGGAACAGATTTACCTCTGAGCTCATAAGCCTTGCGAATGATAAACTTAATCCAAGATGCAACAGTCACCTTAGATGCTGCTTTACCAGCCCTGGGACCCACAGGGATGACAAACAATGCATCAGTCTGATGAACAGACTCGGTGCGGTGCACATAAAACTTAAGGCAACGCACCACATCCAACAAGTGGAGATCACTCTGCTTGTCAGATTTAGGGTCAGGGCAACAATATCCTGATTGATGTGGAACTCAGAGACCACCGTAGGAAGAAAATCCTGAGCGGTACAGAGAACAGCCTTATCCTTGTGAAACACCAGGAAAGACATCAAAAGACAAAGGAATGGTAGCCAAAGACTCAAAGGGAGGCTGCTGCAAAACCCCCAAAACCAAATTAAGGTCCCACTGAGGAGTGGGAGCCTTATAGGCAGGGAAAGCACAGACAGCCCCCTGAAAGAAGACCTTGACATCTGACAAGGTGGCAATGAGTCTCTGAAAGAAGACAGAAAGAGCTGAAGTCTGAACTTTCAAGGAACTAAGGCTAAGGCCTTTGTTCACTCCATCCTGCAAAAAAGACAAGCTAGCTGGAAGATCAAATTCCTGTCAGGACAGATCCCTGTCCACACACCAAGCATGGAAAATAGACCAAACCTTATGATAGGCTTTAGAAGAGAATGGCTTCCTAGCTTGAGTCATGGTGGAAACCACTGCAGAAGAATCGCCTTTCCTCATCAAGATGGAGGCCTCAACAGCCATGCCGTCAAAGCTAGTTGATCCACATCCTCCTTCCATAGGTAACCCTGGAGAAGGAGATCTGGTCTGTGTGGCAGAAGAAATGGTTCCTGAGTGGACAGGGCCAACAGTTCTGGAAACCAAGGCTATTTGGTCCAATAAGTTGATATAAGGAGAGCAGAAGTGCTGTGCATCCGGATCTTCCGCAGGACCCTGGGAAGTAGAGGAAGTGGAGGAAAAATGTAGGCCAGCCCAATCCCAAAATCATGGGATTGACAGAGCATCCACCTCAAACACTAGGGGATCCTGCCACTGGGAGCAGCACATCTGAACCTTACAACTGTCCCTCTTAGCTATCAGGTCTATTGTCTTCTGCCCAGGCCAAAATAGATTCACCTCAAACCAAGCCTTCAGGTGAGAGGACCAATAACTCAGAGCATGAGAGATCGCCCTGAGCTCCAAGATGCTGATGGGAAGAAGAGTCTCCTCAGGAGACCAATGACCCTGAACACTCAAGTGCCCCAAGACTGCACACCAACCTAGTAAGCTGGAGTCCGTCATCACAATGGTCCAGTACGCTATTACAAATGGTCTCCCCTTCCCCAGGTTGGTGAGATCCATCCACCAATGAAGGGTCTGTTTCACCTCCGCTGGAAGGGAGATAGGATGGTCCAGAAGGTCCGGGTTTCTCTTGAAAACGTGGATCACAAACCTCTGAAGCTCCCTGGCATGAGCCATGGCAAAGAGTACTGCTTCTATGGTCGATATCATCTTCCCAACCAGAGAGTAGAACTTCCTTGCCGGGGCTGACATCCACAACAGGCCAGACGACACCTTGGAGGTGAGCTGCTGAACTGAATCTTCAGTTAGACTGACCATGTTCCACAGAGTGTCGAAGCTGAGCCCCAGGAACACCAGATTCTGGAAGGGAACCGGGGCAGACTTGTCCATATTCAGAATCCAACAGTGTTGGAGAAGGATCTGCGCACACTCCTGAACTTTATGCTTCAGAAGGTCCCTGAAAGGCACCTTAAGGAGAAGATTGTCCATGTAAGGTGTCACCTGAATCCCTTTGGTATGCAGGACGGCAATCAATGCCCCCAGAACCCGACTGAACACCTGAGGGGTAGTAGTCAGCCCAAAGGGGAGAGCCGTGACCTGAAGTGTCCCATGTTGCAGGTAAACCTTAGGTACTGCTAACTTGCCTGATGGACCGGAATGTGCAGGTACGCATCCTGGAGATCCAACGATCCATGAATGTGCTCTGTGTATGATTCTGGCTTGTCTGACTATCCACATTGGTTCTGACCTGTGGCTCTGGCTGACTCACTCGTTCCGTGTAGACCCCAGCTTGTCCGACTACCCACATCGGTTCTGACCTGTGGTTCTGGCTGACTCACTCACTCACTCCATGTAGACCCCGGGTTGACTGACTAACCACATCGGTTCTGACCAGTGGCTCTGGCTGACTACTCGCTCCTTGTAGAGCCGGCCTATCTGACCTGTGGCTCTGGCTGACTACTCATTCCATGCACTCCACAGCTTGCCTGAGCATTAGTCTCAGTGTTCCGTGGCTCTGGCTTGCTCTCGCTACCTGTTGCCTCCGCTTGGCGATACCCTGGGTGGAGACTTGTGCTATTATCTACAGGTGCTCACCCAAACCTATTTCCAATTTCCTCCGGTATCTTGCAGTAGTGCAGTGCACAGCACAGTGTGCAGCTCCAGGTAAAGGTCTGAATTCTACCTTCCTGTGGTCTAGGGTTTTGTGGGCTACATTACTATTACTGTTTATAATAAATAAAGGTAGTTATAGTTTAATACTTTTGTCTGTCCTTCTTTGCCTGAAAACCGTGACAGTAAGTAAGGGCCATGTCTACTGAAGGTACAGGCAGTCCACCTAATCAGAGCATCCTGTCCGGGATGGTTTCTCAGGAACAGAGAATAGATCAGTTGTCATTTGCCATGCAGACACTGTTAAATCGCACGGCACACCTTGACCGGATCTCCCTCCTGTCTGGCAAGGCATTGGCCTGGGCCTACCCTCTATGGAAGACTGAAAAAAACATAATTTATGACTTCTCGGAATTCATGGCCTCTTTTCTGAGAGTTTTTGACATTCCTGGGTGAGCAACCTCCGTTGCCAAACGACTTCTGACGATATGGCAGGGCACACATACAGTAGCTGAGTACGCAATCGAATTCCGCACTCTGGCAGCTGAGTATAGGATGGAACAATGAAGCCCTGGTAGCCGCATTCTCCCAAGGCTTGTGTGATGCGATCAAAGACGAGACGGCAGCCCAAGAACTGCCTGGTGATCTGGAGGAGCTAATCTCGGTCACCATCTTGATAGATACAAGGATTTGCGGGAGGCCTTCGTTCAAGGCACAAGTACGTAAGACTTTTTTTTCGGTTTGCACCTAGCTTCTTACCCCCACCCAGTCCTCCTCACCTCCCATACCTTCTAGTTCTGACCCCGCCGGGGGGGGGGGAGGAGCCTATGAAGTTAGGCTTTACACGCCTTTCAGTGGAGGAGTGGGCTTGGCACGGGAGGAGGGGCCTTTTGCTTATACTGTGGGGAGCCGGGCCATATATTGTTTTCCTGTCCTGTTTGACTGGGAAATGCTCGCACTTAGTGTCAGGTAGAGGACAGACCCTTGGAGGAATTTCACAGTCCCCAGAGACACTTCAGGACAAACCTATTTTTGAGGTAGTACTATCTAGGGCCGAGTCATCAGTGGTGGCTACTGCACTACTGGACTCCGGAGCCGCAGGGTTCTTTATTGATGCAGACTTTTGCAGCCATGCACTCTGTTCTTTTGCTGCCTCACTCCGCTCCATTGGCTATCGAGGCCATTGACGGCAGACCCTTACAGCCATCATATGTTACTCATGAGACTCACCCCTTGTCTCTAAGGGTGGGGGCACTCCATGTGGACACACAACAGTTCCAGGTCAAACATTCTCCCCATCATGCTATTATTCTGGGTTTTCCCTGGGTGCAGACTCACAACCCAAGAATTGTTTGGTAGACTTGTGATATTCTGTCATGGTCCTCCCAATGTACGAAATTGTGCCTCCAGCAGCCTACTAAAATATTATGTACCTCTACCTCTTTAGCTGCTGAGTACCAGTCATACAAAGAGGTATTTAATAAGATAGAGGTCAGTACATTGCTGCTTCATAGGCCTTACGATTGCACTGTTGATCTGGTACCAGGGGCCAGACATCCTAGGGGTCGAGTATACTCCTTGTCGGTGGAGGAGAACAAGGCCATGGAGGATTATGTGGCTGAAGCATTATCCAGGGGCATTATCTGGATGTCCTCCTCACCTGCAGGTACAGGCTTCTTTTTTGTTAAGAAAAAAGATGGGGAGTTAAGACCATGCATTGATTTCAGGGGACTGAATAAATTGATGGTAAAGAACACTTATCCGATTCCGTTGATCACGGAGCTATTTGATCGTGTCAAAGGCTCTAATGAATTCACGAAACTTGACTCGAGGGCCGCGTACAATCTGCAACGAATAAAAGAAGGCCATGAATGGAAGACAGCGTTTAACACCCGGTGCGGGCACTATGAATACTTGGTGATGCCCTTCGGACTGTGCAACGCTCCCGCTGTCTTCCAGAAATTTATTAATGATGTATTGAGAGACCTACTGTAGAGTTGTGTGGTGGTCTATTTGGATGATATACTCATCCATTCTCCTACTTTGGAGACCCACAGAGCAGATGTAGCCCAGGTCCTACAACTGCTAAGAGAGAACAAGTTGTTCTGCAAGCTGGAGAAGTGTGAGTTCCATAAATCCCAGGTGACTTTCCTAGGGTACGTTATCTCATTCTCGGGCCTGGCCAAGGATCCACAAAAACTGTCTGCTGTCCTACAGTGGCCGCTTTCAGTGGAGTTAAGATCCATACAGAGGTTCCTGTGCTTCACTAATTATTACAGGAAGTTCATTCGAAACTTTTCCACAGTAGTCAAACCTCTCACGGACATGACTCAGAAGAGAGCTAACCCTTCAGACTGGGCACCAGAAGCCCTGCAGGCATTTGAAGACTTGAAATCTGCTTTTTAGAAAGCCCCGATATTGTCCCGCCCGAATCCCACCCTGCCATTCACTCTGGAGGTGGATGCCTCTGAGTCGGGAGTAGGTGCTTTGCTGTCCCAGTGTGCAGGCCCTGGGAAACCATTACTCTCGTGCGGTTTGTTCTCTAAGAAACCAAGACGGAGAGCTTATATGATGTGGGCGATCGTGAATTACTCACCATCATCCTTGTGCTGAAAGAATGACGATACCTGTTGGAGGGGACAATCGTTCCGATCCTGATACTATCGGATCATAAGAACCTCACATACCAACCAAGAGGTTGTCTCCATGTCAGGCCAGATGGGCCTTATTCCTCTCAAGGTTTAATTTTCTGGTCTCCTACCTTCCTGGTACCAAGAATATTACTGCAGACTCTCTCTCTCAACAATTTGGGGCAGAGTATCAGGAGGAGTGTCCTCCGGTACCTATCATTCCTCACAACCGCATTTTGGCTACGATAAGTACTAGTATTACCTCTCTGCTAGGTGAGGAGATCTTGGCTGCTTAGGCTCCCACTCCGGTGGATAAGCCAAATGGGAAATGTTTTGTGCCAGAAACCCTATGTACCAGACTGCTGGAAACATACCACTCCTCGAAGGAAGCTGGGCGCGTGGGGCGAGATCAACTAATATGGTCTATGACTAGACTCTTTTGGTGGCCCAGCCTAAGAGCAGATTGTTCCGCATTGGTTGCAGCATGTTTCACTAGTGCACGGACTAAGACTCCCAGACACCTTGGGTATGGGTTCAGAGAACTCTACAAAGTTCCACGTTACGCTATAAGAGACAAGCAGACCGTAGACACCTACAGCTCCCATGTTCCAGGTGGAAGAGAGAGTATGGCTGTCCTCACGTAACCTCCATCTCCAGGTACCTTGTAAAAAGCTGGCTCCTCGTTTTGTGTGTCCCTTTCGGGTTCTCCGTAGGAGTATCCCTGTAACCTATGCCCTTGAACTCCCTGCAAATACGCGCATATCCAATGTGTTCCATGTGTCACTACTGAAACCTTTGGTCTGCAACCGCTGTACTGCCACTCCTGTCTGTCCCAGACCTGTCCAAGTGGGGGGTCACGAGGAGTATGATGTGCAGAGCATTCTGGACTCTCGCAGGGTCAGAGACCAGGTGAAGTATCTAGTCCATTGGAAAGGGTATGGCCCTGAGGAGTGTTCCTGGGTCACCAAGAGAGATCTGCATGCACCTACCCTCCTCCGTGAATTCCAGTCCTGCACTTCCTCTGGTGCTGGTCCTCTTCTGCTGGGGAGCGGTCGTTAACGGGGGGGTACTATCACAGTATCCCTAGGAGACCTAGAGATCCTGTGCTTCCCTTTACTGTATTTCTGCTAGCCGGCATGGAGGCAGGCTACTTCTGCATTCCTGACGTATACTGGAGCGTGAGCTGTTTGTGCACTTCTCTCTGGGGCTCCTACTTATTTGCCTAATTGGTTCCCGCCTTTGGCTGCTCCTTTATAACTTCCCTGGGTCTAAGAGTCATTGCCCTTACATGGTGTTTCTGATAGTGCTCTTGAGTTCCCGTGTGACCCGTGCTGGACCTCCGAATCCGCTCTGTGTATGATTCTGGCTTATTTGACTATCAGCATTGGTTCTGACCTGTGGCTCTGGCTGACTCACTCACTCCGTGTAGACCTCGGTCTGTCTGACTACCCACATCGGTTCTGACCAGTGGCTCTGGTTGACTCCTCGCTCCTTGTAGATATGGCCTGTCTGAGGATGACAGGACAACGCTCCATCTTCAGCTTCTGGATGACTCTGATCAACAGAGGGAGAGGAGGGAAGATGTACGCCAGAGGGAACTCCCAAGGGATTGACAAAGCATCCACTGCTAGAGCAAGAGGGTCCCTCCACCAAGAGCAAAACACTGGCACCTTCCTGTTGTGTCTGGTAGCCATCAGATCCACTACAGGTACCCCCCACATCTGGGTTAGAAGGTGAAACACCTCTGGATGAAGCGCCCACTCTCCACTGTCGACTGTGTGACGACTGAGAAAGTCTGCCATGACGTTGTCTACGCCTGGAATGTGTACTGCTGAGATGACGGGCACATGAGCTTCTGCCCAAGATAAAATGGCCTTGACCTCTAACCAAGCGGTGAGACTTTTTGTGCCACCTTGTCTGTTGATGTAGGCCACTGCGGTGGCGTTGTTGGACTCCATTCTGACTGGACAACCTTCCAGCTGAGATTCCCAGTGCCTCAGGGCAAGAAAGATGGCACGAAGTTCCAGAACATTGATGGAGAGAAGAGATTCTTCCAGTCCCCGTTTCCCCTGAGCACTGAAACGACCCAACACTGCCCCCCATCCCCGGAGGCTGGCATCCATCGTGACTGTGGTCCAATAGGGAACCCGAAAAGATCTCCCTTTCAGGAGATGAGACAGGTCCAACCACCATTCCAAGCTCAACTCGACATGAGGAGGCAGAGAGACTGACAGATGCTGATGATCTGGATGATTCTTGCACGTCTGGATCACAAACCTCTGAAGTTCCCTGGTGTGTGCCATAGGAAATGGCACTGCCTCTATCGTGGAAATGAACTTCCCCACCAGAGAAGTCAACTTCGGCACTGGAACCCTGTCGAGCTCCAGGATCTTGGATACACGGAGAGCAATCTGATGAGCCACTTCCTCCGGTAAAAACACCATGCACTGCTGAGTGTCGAACAGGAGACCCAAGAAGAGGATCTGTTGAGATGGGACCAAGTCTGACTTGTCCAGATTCACAATCCAGCCGTGGCGATTGAGTGTCTGTATGCACAACTGCATCTGCTGGTGGAGAATCTCCGCAGATGAAGCTTTCAGGAACAGATCGTCCATGTAGGGAGTCACCCTGACTCCATCTCGATGAAACACAGCTATCAAAGCTCCCAATACCCTCTGAAAGACCTGAGGAGCTGAAGTCAGTCCAAAGGGAAGAGATGAAAACTGAAAGTGGCCTTTGTTACAGGCAAATCTGAGATACCGTCTGCTCTCTGGATGAATAGGGATGTGAAGATATGCATCCTGGAGGTCCAGGGAGGCAAGGAACTCCCCTGGAGACATTGCGGCTATCACAGAACGCAGGGATTCCTGACGATAGTGGGAACTCACAATAAGGGAATTGAGATCCTTCAGATCCAAAATAGGACGAGCACCTCTGTCCTTTTTGGCCACAACGAACAGGTTGGAATAGAATCCTGAACCTGTGTCCTCTGATGAAACCAGTTCCAGGACCTCTTTGTCCAAAAGATCCTGAATAGCGTCGTCGAACAGACGTCTTTTTGTAGGCTCCTGAGAAGGACGAGTAAAATGGAACCGAAAAGGAGGAAGGGAAGAGAAAGGGATCCTGTATCCTTCTGATACCACCTGAACAACCCAAGGGTCCGCCACTGACTCCTCCCAAACCCGGCGAAAGATGTGGAGACGTCCACCTACAGCCGGATGCGGACCCGGGTTCGGCGTGTCATGCCGAAGCAGTCTTGGAGGTCTTGGCCTTGGGGGCAACTTTGGGCTTCCAGGACTGTTTGGGCTTGGAGGAGGAGCGCGCAGAGGACGGACCCGCCTGGGACGCAGAGCGTGTCTCAGTTTGGAAGGAACGAAAGGATCGATTGCGTTTGGCTGGAAACTTCTTTTTGAAGACTGATGGTAGAAGAGTACTTTTACTACCAGTAGCCTCACTAATCATCTCCTTAAGTTCAGATCCAAACAGTGAGGTCCCTTGGAAGGGTAATGAAAGCAAGGTTTGCTTAGAAGCGGTGTCAGCAGACCAAATTTTCAGCCAAAGAGCACGTCTAGCCACCACATAGGAAGTGGAGGCCCTCGCCATCATGAGCACAGCATCAAAAGCAGCGTCAGAAACATAATTTTGAGCTTCAGAGATATTAGCAAGAAGCTGTAGCTGCTCAGACACTGGCGCATCCTGGCGAACCGCCTCAGTAAGCTGTTCAGTCCAGGCCGCAATAGCCCGGTTAACCCACGCCACTGCAAAGGTGGGCCGCATGGCAGTGCCAATAGAGGCAAAAATAGATTTAAGACAAGTTTCTAACTTTTTGTCCATCCAATCTTGCAGGGCAGAGGCATCAGATACAGCTAAGGCAGTAGATTTGGATAACCTAGAAATAGGAGCATCCACTTTAGGAGGATGAACCCATTTTGCCAGTTCAGTCTCAGGAAAGGGGTAAAGTTTAGCAAACTTTTTGGACACAGAAGAGGATTTCTCAGGATTCCTCCACGCATCAGAGACTAAACGAGCAAGAGTAGGGTTAGTAGGAAAACATACAACAGCTTTAGATGGTTTTTGAAAAATGTCAGTTGGATCATGAGTAGATTCCTGAGTCAGAGGAAGGTTGAGCGTGGTTAGCAGAGATTTCAGGGTCACATTCATAAGGGTCACCAATAGACCTGGTAGATTCAATAACAGTGCCTTCCTCAGCATCAGAATCTTGTAAGAATTCTTCCTCAGAAGAATCAGACATGCCAGGAGCCCCCTGTGGCTTAGGCAGGGAGGTCCTGACTGTGGAGGGGGTCTGCCAAACCTGAAGAGCCCCCTGAACCTGAGAGGGAAAGAGTTGAAGAGTGGATCTGAGATCCCTAGTGGCAGCCTTGAACTCTTTCACCCAAGTTGGCTCAATGGCGTGAATGGAAAACCCAGGGTTGCTGTCATGACTTTCTGCACATTTTGGGCATAAATGACCAGAAAATTCTCTAGGCAGCCCAGAGTGACAAGAGGAGCAAAACACAATGGGGGAAATTGACACCCCAGCCTCCTTAGTCTTGGGTCTAGCCCCTGACTCCAGTGGAGTAGACATGCTCACAGTGTCAGATATACTCCACTAAGAAGAATCACCCAATTGAAGTGTGAAAGATTAAAATTTCACCCCAGAAATGTCTAAAATTGAACTTATCGGGCAAGCGAAGGGATAATCTGCTGAGGAGAGAAGGAAGGCTCGGTCCCTGCGTAGTATACTCGCTGAGAATAACACACAAAATGGCTGCCGCGACGGTAGCCAATCAGAATACGAGAGCGAAACGGGCGCTCATGGGAATTGTAGTTTTTCTCAGAAGTACCCCAAAACAGTGCCCGAAGCCCCTCCAGACTCCCAACACACCGAATCATGCAACCAGATGATAGAGCAAGGGAAGACCAACAAAATAAGCCCTCTCTGAAGTCGCTGTGACAAGCGGTTCCAGAGATACGTCCCACACTGTGTAAAAGCATAGAGAGTAAAGGAGCAATGGCGTCTATGCGGTAAAAGCGCGCTTAAAGGAGCGGAGCATTAACTATTAATAAATTTACCCTGAGAGAAAAAAGTTACCAAACATACACCAAACACATGTAAAACATGATAAAACAATAGCCCAAAGCTCCAAAACCCAGGGAATACCACAGACATTGCATAAATACAGGCAATATAAGAAAAACACCCTATGAGTGCTGGAGTGCATAATGAGAACTCCCAAATACATGCCCAAAGAAGGGACACTGTGGGACAAGTGGACCTTCAGCACTCAAAGGGTGGCTCACCTTTCTGCAGGACTTCTGTCTTCAGGTAACCATGTTAAAAGGGAATTAACCAGAGGAAAATTCCCCAGCAGGCATGGTCACCCGCCTAATGGTGGTATTCCATATTTGAAGAAAAACTATAAAAACTAAAGTTGAATGAGAGATGTTCTCCACCTGGTGTGCACAGCACACAGGAACAAATCAATCTCACTTGTTCTGGCTGAGGGCAGCTTAAGAGGGAGGGGAGGCTCCACCCCCTGCATACATTTGAATTAATGTTCCTGCCTACTTAAAGGGGCGGATCGCCTCCCATTGTACCAGTGACCTGTATTGGACGACAGTGAAATGTAGTTTCTCTATATGGAGTATCAAAAAGACAGAACCAAATCTCTCCAAAGCTCCCAAGACACTAAAACTGTCCACCAGATAGTTAGGCAAGTAAAGACAAGCAAAATGAGCCACCTCACAACTCTGTACACACAGCAGTTGCAGAGATAACTCCCCTGTATAACTGTCCCATAGAAATCAGCGGAGCATTGTGGCTATGCGGTAAAGCGCATCTTAAAGGTGTGAACTTCAAAAATAACATCTGAAGTAAAACATTTCTAAAAAGTGCAAAACACACATATAAATACCAATACATATAAACATATATAAAAATAATAAATAATGAGAAGGAATTCTTCAACAGCACAATTACTGACAGGGAGGGGGTTAATGACCACAAATCTGCCCAAAATGCTCCAAAGACCCTCAGACAGAATAAGAAAATGCCCAGCAGGAGTACAAAGAACTCCAAGAAAACCCTTGTGTGGAAGGGAGACGTAGGACAAGTGGACCATGGCACTCAAGGGGTTGCTCACCTTTTCTGCAGATCTCCTTTCTTCAGATTACCATTGTAAGGAAGAAGCCTCAGAGAGACTCCCTCTGGAGAGAGAGAGACATGGTTTACATGGTTCTCTCAAAGGGCTGAGAAGGTCCATAAGCAGCTCCTGTAAACTGGGCAATCCACCAAGGGGAAGCCAGTAATGGTAATCCACCTAAAGGGGGAATTTTGACACCCCATATCTAAGAGAAATAATAAAATAACTAAAAACTAAGTAGAAATGTTCACAGCCTTCCTACCAGGATGATGGAACAAATCTAACTGGATGGAAGTAGCTAGGTAGCCTGCATTGGAGGAGAGGGAGACTCCACCCCCTGCAATTCATTGGAGAATTGTTCCAGCCTACTGAGAGGAGCTGTTGCCTCCCCATGGTACCTGTAAGCTATATTGGACAGAGAAAAGAGAAACACTCTTTGCAATTGTGGTGTGCAGAAGGGTCTCTCTGAACTGACAATATGTTGAACATCGCAGCTCCTGCCAGCTAATAACAGGAAGATATGGTACAGTGGGTATGTGATCAGCAAAACTGACCACTGAAGATTGGAAAAACATTACCTGGTTCTGATGAATCTCAATTTCTGCTGTGACATGCTGATGGTAGGGTAAGAGTTTTCCATATACCTCTTAAATCCATGGTTCCATCCTGCCTTGTGTAGTACAGATTGCTGGTGGTGTAAGGTGTAGGGAATGTTTTCTGGACAAGTATTATTACCTGCGATACTTCCTGCATAATAATGTGCCATGTCAAAAAGCAAGCATCATCTCAATCTGGTTCTGTAAATATGACAGTAACTTTAGTCTACTCCAATGGCCTGCTCAGTCCCCAGATCTCAGTTCAATAGAGTACTTCAGGGATGAGGTGGAACAGGATGTCCAAAGCATGAATATGTGGCCATGAAAATCTTCAGGAACTGTGTGATGGTGTTGAGTCAGCACGGTCCCAGATTCATAAGGAGTGCTTCCAGCACCTTGTTGAATCCATGCCACAAATAATCCAGGCTGTTCTAGAGACAAAAGAGGTCCTACCCGATACTAGATAGATGTATCTAATAAAGTGGGCAGCGAGCGTATGACTGTCCGTCTGTCTGAGGAGTGTTTTTGTATGATCCTCAAGGGCTGCAAATAAGCAAGGATTTAAGGATAGCCCTGATTAAGCACAGAGGAGTTAATTATCTCATTCATTTTGACTGACCCATCTGTGTTCAAGCAGGAAAATCCTTAAATCCTGGTCTGTTAGCGGCCCTTGGGGACCAAACTTCGACACACCACACACACACAAATGATACTATATGAAGATGGGAACTCACGTGACATTGATGGTGCTTAAAGGAGTTACACACATTAACTGGGTATCTGCCACTGTCTCTGCCCTAACTTGAGCTATTTATTTATTTATCATTTAGGGATGATAGCTCAAGTCTAACAGTTTTAGGTCCAAAGAGTAATTAAATCTTGACTAGGTTACAGTGCTTTTTATAAGACACCTGTTCATGGATAAGGGAACCCGCACGGACAACTCCTAGTCCTAAGAACTACTTGCATCCTGGTCCATAGCTGCTTTGCTAATTCCCCCTCGCATTTTATAGTTCCACTTATCCATTAGATATTTGTTTTGTCTTTGTTCCCTGCTCTCCTTAAGCCAACAACAGGAGCAAGAGGCATGTTTGTGAGTCTCCACAATGACATGCAGTGCATTCTGTTTATTTATTTTTGTATTGCTACAGCAGTCAGGGGCCAGTTTCAAACTTACTCTGATGAGAGACACAGAACACGTCTCAAACGAGCAGACCCAGCATGTACAACAATTAACGGCCAGGTCTCACATGCCAGTCTCCTGCTCCTGTCAGTAGCTGAATGCAAGTATCAGACAGAGACAAAACAAATATATGTAACATAAAAACCAGATTAGAAAACATGGTTTTGCTAATTAATGGAACTTGTCTTATTTATATAAGTGGATTTCTTATTAGCTGGACTAATTGATAGCTGGGCAGCACTGTCCAAATGCAGCATTTCTAAGTGCAGCTGGAGATATTCAACCAACTTCATATTTTTGACGGAATAATTAAAATAATAGACTGGGACAGCAGTAGATATAGTTTATCTAACGTTCAGTAATGCATTTAACACTGTCCCTCATAGAAAACTCATTAATAAATTGCAATGTTTGGATCTGGATGTAAAAATAGTTGGATGGATAACGCAATGGCCAAGTGACAAGAAACAGTGGGTTGTAGTTAATAGAGAATATTCAGAATAAGATTTTTAGTGGAGTATTTCAGGGTCCTGTACCAGGGCCCATTCTTTTAAATATTTTTATCAGTGATATTGCAAGATATCTTCAAGGGAAGACGTGCATTTTTACAGATAATACAAAGATCTACAACAGGCTAGACATTCCTGAGGGGAGTAAGCCAATTGAGAAATGGTTTCTAATTTAATTTTTACAAAAATTATTGTTGTGTTCCTGGATGTTTAGACTTTTCGCAAGGGATGTCATATACCTACATCATCTTTACGGATCCTCCTTGCTTGACCCTGAACTTTCCTTCTACTGATTGTGTCTATCCAGTATGTGGTAGAACTGTACTCGCTTTGGGTTTATTTTCATATTAATTAGAAGATGTTCTTTCTTCTCTTTGTCCTGCTCAGTCTAAAAGATGAAAACAAGGTGTCTTAAATACTACGTCATCATACTGAACCTTTTCACAAATCAGGTTTGATTTTCATAATTCCTGAGGGTCCACGTGTGGTCCAAGACGCATCAAATGTAACAGTGGCCTCTTGGATAAAGGTATTATAGAGTAATAGCTCATTGCACAAGAGTGGTGAGAGCTTCCACGACGTACTAGAACCAGGCCTCTGCAGGGAAGCTGTGCAAGACAGTAACATAGTTGTCACTTCACATGTTTGCTAAGCATTGCAGTTTTAACATGCTTTCCTCGTCTGTGGCCATTTTTGAGAAAAAGGTCCTTCAGGCAGTAGAGCCTGTGTAGGTCACTTTTTCTCTTTTTTTCCAGTAACTTTTATGGTGTTACTTGGTTTTTTGGTGTGGTGGTGGCCACTGATGTCCGAGGTTCATGGTTTGTCTCTGTTGCGACTGGTCTGATTTTTGGGAGTTTTTCTCCCCTTCCCTGGAATTCTGCTAGGGACAGCTTTGGTATATTCCCATGGTTCCTATGTTCCTCAATGGATGAAAGAGAAAATGTGAAATTTACTCACCGATATTTTCTTTTCCTCTGTGTCCTTCCACTGTAATGGACTGTGGGTATTGGCTGCGCCCACCAGCTGGTAGGACCAAAGAAAAAATATAAAATTAGCTGTTCCTCCTCAAATGCTGTGTTATTTCCAGTTTAACCAAGCTGTAAAACATAAAAAAGCGTTAGGCATACAACCATAAATACCTTTGCTTAAGTAACAGGATAGACATAGGTCATTAAAAGACACATTTACATACCTGGGAACTCTCAGGGTTTGACCCTGAGTCTGAGTTTTGACCCAAATCTCAGGGTCTCAGGGTGAAGGGCCGAATTCTCAGGGTGAGAGAGTTCAGTGTTTCCTACTAAATGATTTACAGCAATTAAATATTACTTTAGTCTCTATATTGGTGCCAATTGTTCCAGAACTACGGGGGAGAGGTCCTAGTTGTCTTGTTTGTGTTTAGGCAGTGATCTCTCTAAGTTATAACATGATAAAGGTTCCTTGAGGACCGACTGTAGCACCTCTGGGTTAGTGCAAGCAGGTATTTATTACATAAAATCTACAATATGGGATGCTTTAAGGGTTAATATTTCAAAGATCTCAGGGTGAGCTCATTTTAAAAGTTCCCAGGTATGCACATTTATCATTACATTATAAGAATAATTGAGGAAAGATACTAATACCGATCAACACTGTATAGGTCGGGTTGCCGTGGAAGGACACAGAGGAAAACAAAATATTAGTGAGTAAATTTCACCTTTTCCTCTGTGTCCAATCCACGGCAATGGACTGTGGGACTTACCAAAACAGTACCCCAGAGACCAGGGTGGGGTTGTCAGTCTGAAACAGGAATGACTGCCTCCAGCACCTTCCTGCCAAATTTTGCATCTATGGAAGATTGAATGTCCAGCTTATAATGCTTTATAAAGGTGGACACTGAGGACCAAGTGGCTGCTCTACAAATCTCTTCTGGAGCAGCAATGGCTTTTTGTGCCCAGGATGTAGATACAGCCCTAGTTGAGTGTGCTTTAATGCCACCAGGAGGGAACTGATGAGCAGATTCATAGGCTAGGCAGATACCCTGCTTGATCCATATAGCAACGGAGGCTTTGGAAGCCGCTGTACCTTTCAATCTTCCTGTATGATGAATAAATAAGGATTGAGTTTTCCTGAATGGCTGAGTTCTGTGAAGATAGATCTTCAAGCATCTAACCAAATTCAGCTTGTGCAATTCCTGCTCCTTAGCATTTGAGGGATTAGCACAGAAAGAGGGGAGAATGATCTCCTGACTCAAATGAAAAGTAGATACCACCTTAGAACGGAAAGAAGGCCTTGGGCGCAACACTACTTTATCCTGGTGGAATACAAGGTGGGGCGATGTGCAAAGTAAAGCCTGGAGCTCCCCCACTCTGCGGGCTGAGGTTACTGCTGTGAGCAGGATGGTTTTTAGGGTAGGATGTTTCAGGGAAACAGAATCCAAGGGCACGAAGAATTCATGGCAGCATAACTGCTGGAGCACTAAATTTAAATCCCATGGAGGAGTGATGTCTCGTATAGTTGGCTTACTCTTAACAGCAGACATGAATCGTCGGACCACAATGTTCCGTAAATGGAACAGCCAGAACCGCTGACAATGCTGATAGCTGCACCTTCAATGACGCTGGTCGGAGACTCTTGTTGAATCCTTCCTGTAAAAATTCTAGGATCACAGCTGAAAAAATGTTGTTTCTACCCAGGGACCTGGATGCACACCATTTGTAAAAAATGGACCATATGCAATAATATATCCTGGTGGAAGAAGGCCGGCGGCCGGCTAGAATAGTCTTTATTACTGAGTCTGAAAGGCCCCTAAGCTTTAAGGAGCTCCGCTCAGCCGCCATGCCTTCAATTTCAAGAATGCTATGTCAGGATGGCTGATTGGTCCCTGTGTCAGAAGTTGAGGAATCTGAGGAAGGGAAACTGGTGGACACACAGACATGCCCAGAAGATTGGCATACCAGATTTTCCTTGGCCAGTCTGTGGCTATTAGTATTACCTCCGCTCTGTCCCTCCTGATCTTCTGTATGACCTCCATCAGAAGAGGGAACGGAGGGAATATGTAGACTAGGCGAAACCCCCAGTGGAACTGAAGAGCATCCTGACCTGCTGACTTCTGAGATTTCTATCTGGAGAAAAATATCTGGCACTTTGCATTTTCCTCTGTTGCCATCAGGTCTGTTGTGGGGATCCCGAGCTGGGCAGTGAGGTTCAGATATACTTTGTCGTTTAGAGCCCATTCTCCTGGGTCCAGATTCCTTCTGCTTAGATAATCTGCCTTTATATTCAGATTCCCTGAGACATAAGTCACTGTCAGCGCAGCCAGGTGCTTTTCCGCCCAATTGAGAATCTTGATAGCAAGACAATTGAGACTTCTGCTTTTTGTTCCCCCTTGGTTTTGGAGGTATCTTACTGCGGCAGTGTTGTCTGATCGCACCAGGATATGAGAACTCCTGAGCTCCATCTTTAGGTGCTGTAGTGTGTTTCAGATTGCCAGTAGCTCTAGCATGTTGATGTGCAGAGTCTGTTCTTTCGATATCCAATTTCCCTGAACTGCTTGATGATGCCAGAGACCCCCTCAACTGGTCTTGCTGCCGTCTGTGGTAAAAATCTCCCATTGAATGGGCTTTAAAGGTCTTCCTCTTGACGGATGTATTGACTGGCCACTTGAGTTCCACCCTGGTGGAGGGTAGGACCGGAATCTGTAGTAGAGTGTTGGCTGGATCCCTCTTGAAGAATTGGAGATAATTCAACTGAATTGCTCTGCTGTGGGACCGAGCCCAGGGAAGTATCCGAAAGGTTGATGACAGGTTTCCTAATAGTCGTGAGAATTCTTTTGCTGTCTGAGATCTTCCTCTTAAAAATAGAGAAACCCTGTGTAACAGGCGATTGTCTTGCCTCTGATAAGTATGCCATCTCCTGAACTGTGTTGAATGTGACCCCAAAGAACACCAATCTCTGTGAGGGTTGAAGCTGACTCTTGTCTAGATTCACTATCCGTCCGAGACTTGACAGTAAGTTCAGGCATTTTGATGTGCTTTCTTCTGATTCCAGCCTTGAGTCTGCAATTATCAGTATGTCGTCCAGGTAAGGGACGACCCTTATCTTTTGTTGACGCAAGGCTGCCATGGCCACAGCCAGCACCTTCGTAAGAACCCGTGGTGCCAAGGCTAGACCGAATGGCAATACCCTGTACTGGTAATGTTTGTTCTGGAAATGGAACCGAAGAAATCTTCTGTGTGACTGACGAATCAGGATGTGGTAGTACGCATCCCTTAAGTCTATCCTGGTTAGGAAAGATTGTGGGCGAACCATCTTCATTGCTGTTGAGACCGTCTCCATTTTGAATTTTCTTATCTTGAGAAAGGAATTGATCTTCTTTAAATCTAATATGACTCTTAAATCTGTTGAAGGCTTGGGAACTGAAAAGACCGTTGAGTAAATTCCATGGAACTTTTGGGTCTTGGGCACCTCTTCTGTTACCAGGTTGAGAAGAAGAGTCTGTATTGCCTGGTTCATACCTGCCGCCCTCTTTCTGTTCCGAATCCTGGATGTTTTGAAGATCTGTATATTTGGGACAGAGCAAAATTCTAAGCTGTACCCCATCTCCAAAATCTAACGCACCCACAGGTCTGGGTGAATAGTCTCCCATGTGTCCTTGAAGAACTCCAACCTGCCCCCTATTGGAGTAGGAGATGGGGTTATGCTTATTTCATTGAGAATTCTGCTGGAAGCGCGGCTTTCCCTGGAATACCTTACGGCCTCCAGATCTAGCCCCCTGGTTTGTTGCACGCTGTCGCTGGTCATATGTTCTCCCAGGTCGGTACCTTTTCACATCCCGAAAGGACTGCCTCCTGGAAGATGAAGATCTAGAAGGTGATACTCTAACTCTCTTTGGTTGTGGAAGGAATTGACTTTTACCACCAGCAGACTGCTTGATGATCTCCTCTAACTGACTGCCAAACAACTTTGCCCCTGTAAAAGGAAGTGAGACAAGTTTATTTTTGGATGTGGCTCCGCCTCCCAGGCTTTTATCCACTGGGCACGTTGTGAAGTGGTGGAAAGAGCTGAAGATTTCGCCAGGCCTCTAATGTTAGCAGGAGAGGCATCACATGAAAAATTGATCGCATCCTTTATGGGGATCAATTTCTTCAATAAGCGAGATCTGAAGACCGATGAATCTAGTTTTTCTTCAAAATCATTTAGCCAAATTCTCAAAGTACGGAACATACATGCTATGGCTGTAGCGGTCTTAAGATTTTGTCCAATGGCCGCAAACTGCTTTTTGAGTGCAGAGTCTGCCCTTTTGTCCGTTGGGTCATGGAGGGTAGTTCCATCTTCCAACAACAAGGTAGTTCTCCTAGATATCTGTGCAACTGCTGCATCAACCTTGGGCGTAGTTACCCATGAGCCTGTGTCCTCTTCGAGAATGGGTACATTTTCTACATTCGTCTTGTAATCTGAGGACGCTTGTCTCCTGTCTTCCATTCCTTGGAGATGATCTCTCGTATTGAGCTATGGATCGGGAAAGTTGGGGATTCCTTCTTGTAGCCAATGAAGGCTGAGTCCATCACAGTTAACTCCTTTTGTGTATCGGTTAGGCCCAGTGTCTTTCGCATGGTCTTAACCAGATTCTCTATTTTATCCACATTAAAAGAGGTAGCCTCCTCTGTAAGCTCCCCTTCTTCTACAGAAGATGCACCTGATTCCAGGTCTACTAAACTGGGTATATCATCATCCTCCATATAAGATGTGCCTTCCTGTGGGTCTGCAGGTCTTTGTCTTTTCCTTGATGCCTCCTGCATAGACGATCTCATCCAGCCCAAGAAGTCAGTAAATTGGGATGGAACCTCACGACCTGCTATTTTCTTAAGGCATTCTGTGCAGAGTTTTGCTATATAAGTAGCAGGCAGCTTGTTCTCACAGCCAGCACAACTTTTTATTTTAGTTGCAGACTTATCTTCTTTTGGAGTTTCAGTGGGAATTTTCGTTTTCTCACTTTTCTCCTTAGACATACTGAGTACCTGCCACAGTGTTAAGCCTAATACTAAATAACTGGTACATGTAATGCAAATAAACAATAAAAAGCTTTATCTCAATGGTTATACATGAGTATAAATGCTCCCATAGGACTTACCCCACCATTCTCCGCATGCTTTATGCTCCCTGGACCTGCCGGCTCCATCTCTGTGGAACGCACGCGACCCGACGCGACTTCCGGTTTGGCACAGGAGAAAGTGCACGTCATCACAGATCCATCTAGTTTGACTGAGGAATCCCGCGAAACAGCGGGGAGGCTAGGAAACCCTCTCCTTTGAGCCAGACACACTTGGAAAGGTAGAAGGATGCCACAGGACGATCTGCAATCCTTATTCAATAAGTGTCAGATCGTTTTTGTCTGAAGCCAGTGAATACATAGCGTGCATTGACAGGCAGACTACATGAGCAAAAATAAAATAAAATAGAAGTAGGTTGTCCATATCCACAATTGGAGCTGCGAGCATGAGCCCCGTCCTCCAGCTTGGCAGGACCAAAATAACTGAGCATGGGAGGAGGAACAGCTAATTTATATTTTTTCTTTGGTCCTACAAGCTGGAGGGCGGAGCCAATACCCACAGTCCATTGCCATGGATTGGACACAGAGGAAAAGGGGATTTTTGTGTATTTACAGATAAATCCTTTTCTCTTGTAGAACAGGACATCCCTCCTGGTGGAAAAACATGTTGAGTTCTGGGCAGAGGTGGACAAATGAATGGGCAGGAGATTATGAATTAGAGGGTACATGACAGGGAGGGGAATGTACTAAGTGTAAATGGACTAAATGTGAAGCAAACCAACTGCATCATGAGGGGGATTTCCTCAAATTAAAATTAATTGCAATGGTCTTTTAACCCCTTGAATGCTACAAAGGTCCCCAATGTATTAACAAAGCAATGTTCTGGGGATCTCTTTTACATTCTGTGGGTTAAATCCCCATTTACTTAATATCCCCTATTGTGCAGCTGGCTTGCTCCATAATTACTCTAGCTCCTCTTAGTACATCAGCCTCAGATTGTGCAAAGAATTGGAGGGTGGCTTTGGAAACACAGACAGGGGTGGTCATTATTAACCTTCCAGTTCCCCTGATTGTAATCATCTTCACCAAACAACAAATGTGCGAGATTCACAGCTGCCTTGCTGTGTAAGATGAGCTAATCACAAGCAGGGAAGAAGTTGGACAAGCAGATAGTTAAGCAAAACATTACTATAAGAGGACAGAAAAGTGGAAAACATATGGAGGTGCCATTGAAACCATGTAAATTAAGTACCTTCAGATCACCAGGGTGTCCAACATGGAAGCAAACATTTGTGAATCAGTAATTTGCTGTCTGGTCTCTAGACTGGAAATTCCATGTAGGAAGACTTCCTGTTTTCTGATGAAAATTGGATGCAGTACAATGTGAGCTGGGTAGTCACAGCCTAATGAAAAGGTCCGTGCCCACTGGTCAAACGTGGCAACCCTTTAAAAGCCAGAGGAGAGTGGAAAGCATTGCACTTAAATGTATTGTGCACACCTCTAGAACACATTTTGTATGCTTATTTTGAATACTCTTAGGGAGTCTCCCTAAGAGTGAACGGTAATCCAAATGTGGACCCCTTGCTTTCAGTGCCTAGGGAATCCAGCTGTACCCCCCTAACGAGGCCCAACAAGGCCAAAGCATATGTCGGGGGTTAGCTGGTGTTCCTGTGCAGGGGGCACTTGCCCGTAATTTTTGAACTGGACCGCTCTTTTGGGCGGGATTAGTCCAATATGTACATGGAACTTTCTCCTCTGTAATGGCACTACAGAGCTAAAAAGTGATGATTTTGAGCTCTGACTAGCCGTAGAACAGGCCATTGTCCTGTTGTTCATCCTCAGAAGCTTCTCACATTTTGTATGCTTATCCTATATAATAATTCTCTAAATTGTGTGTAACGCTGCAACATGCGCAGTAGACACTGCTGCACGTGCTGCAGTCATGCGCAGTAGAGACTGCTTGTGCCTCGGCTGATACAGAGCTGGGCACTCTGAAGGAGCGTCCAGCTCTGTATCAGCCGTGGCGCGGGCAGTCTCCACTGCGCGTGACTGCACCGCGACCGAGTGGCAGTGGCACTGTGGCCCGTGTAACGGGCTGTTCAACTAGTTAAGAATAAAGTAGAGCATAGTACACAACAAATGCCCCTCGATGGATAAGTTCCACATTTGCTGGTTGACTGATTGGCAGGTATATTTATTCTTACAATGACAGTCAGTAGCTTTGTAATTATTGAGAATATTAACTCACTGAATGCTGATGAAATCTCCAAAGTAGGGCTTTGGAGTTATTTAGCATCCAATGGGTTAAAAGTTCACATTCTTTGATTTAGACTTTGTGCAGTGGTAAGTCTGAGTTACACCTATGAAACATTTCAGCATTGGCAGAGCTGTGGGCAACTAACGAGCAGGCTCCAGTGAAGAATTGAAATGCAAGCTTACCTGTTATTTCTTCCTTTACTGTAAGCAAATGTAAAATGCGTGTCTAGTGAAAATAAATGTAGATAACACACACATATCGTGTTGCCTACTGGCTCAAAAATGCAACTGCTCTCAGCAGCCCAGCCCTCACTCCGAGTCCAGATCTGACTGCTGCCCACAGCGAGCATATTCCATCAAACAGCAGGCAGCTGACAACTCCCACTTCACATATATTACATGTTCATTTGGTAAGTAAGAACCAACTGGTCACAAGCCTACACACAATTCGAATAGAAATAACTTACTATGCAGCTTGAACGTAAATGTCCAGGATACAGTGGATTATCCAAAAATTGAGACTGTACCACTGTCTTAAGGTATAAGATACAAGCACAAAATATTCTTAAACCCATGAATGATAGAGAGGGCTCCAATGCATTGCAAATAAATGCTTTGGCGGCCTCTCTAGCACAAACTATAGCCAATAAAAGCATACATAAACTAGTAAATAATCTGTTAAATAAACCAGGCCAGCCACCATAAACGCAGTGCGATTAACTACTATAGGACGATTTGGATTGAGCTGGAAAACATCCAGCCCTGAATATGCTCATCCAGTCTGCAGCAAAAATGGTGATTGTTATTTTATAGAAGAATTACAAGGTCTTTTTGACAGCCCAGGTACTACATGAACATCCAGTGCATGAAGAGCTACTCTAAAATATATATCAAAGTGGAGGATAAGTATTACAGGAGAGTACTTATAAAAGATTGATACTTCATTCCTTTAATAATTGTCTCTTTTACTGCAGGATTGTAAGGGCAACCTTTGGCTCCAAGGCTATTACTGAACTGCAAATCTCATCTTTCTTAGGTATCCCCCAGCTGTTAAACTACAATTATTAAATCATCTTCAGTCTACCATTAACAAGATGAGGATAATAAGAGATGCAGTATAACAACAGCATTTAAGTGTAATGTTGCCGACCCATGAGCAAGGTTTGTAATGATTTCTATACAGTCTTGCCTTCCTTAGGTGGACCATATTAAAAGGATGAGATGATAGCCCTAATGGTAATCCGTATGTTACTGTACCTCTGAACGAAAGGGCAGTAGGAAGCTATATTTGCAGTTTAATTATAAAACAACAGGAGTCAACTGGGTCATCTTATTGTTCACTCATCCTCATTGCAGGTCCAACAATTCCCTTCTATAGAACTTTGTTATCTCTGGTACACCATGTGCGATTTCAAAGTGGAGCAGCAACAAGTGGAATAGAAGTTATTTTCATACTATGGTACATTGGGCAGCATATACGAAATGGGTGTAACCACAAAATCTATTGAGAAACAAGAACATTTGCACCTAATAAATATAGATTATGAATTATTATTTTCAATTTGCTAATCATTTCCCCCAGTTATCAAACCTGTGCACTTATTTCAAAAAAGCTCTGAAAAGATGGCATGCTTTTAGGAAGCACCAAATAGCTACATGCAGGGGTAAAGAACCCTGGTCCTCAAGCGTTACCACCAGCGCATGTTTTCAGGATATCCAAGCTGGAGCACAGGTGGACATTTTAACTGGTCCACCTGTGATGATTCAGGGAAATCCCCCCCCAAAAGAAAATACACTGTTGGTAGCACTTGAGGACCAGAGTTGGCTACCCATGAAAATAGCTAGTTTCCTGCATCTAATCCTATCACACATTCATTACTTCTTCATCTTTCCTCCCACTATTTATACATAGTAACATTGTTGATGAGGCTGAAAAAAGGCATGCGTCCAGCAAGAGCAGCCCATGCCGTAACACCCCTGCTGATCCAAAGAAAGACAAAAAAACAAAAAACAAACATTTAATCCAGTTAAGCACCAATTGGGTAAAAAATGCATTCCTGACTCCAAATGACAGTCATATATTTCCCTGGATCAACATCCTGTCTGCTTTGATGCCAGCTATCATAATTCTCAATAGTCTTCTGTGCTAGATAGTTAATTGCTTTCAAAAACTAAATTGATACCTATCTGAAAGCACAGCATCCCAATGCAAATATTTTCATAACTTTACTGCCCTTACTGTAAAAACCTCTGCCTTTGTTTTAGTCGAAAGTGACATTCCTGTAATCTTAATGGATGACCCCTTGTTTTACACTCAGCTCTTTGAGTAAATAGTTTCTTGGAGAGTGCTTTGTATTGACCTTGAATATATTTGTACGTGTAATCATATCACCCTCCAAAGTAAACAAAAGCAGTTTGGCTAGTATCTTTATAACTCAGATCCTCCAGTCCCATTATCAGTTTTGTTACACATATCTGCACGTTTTCCAGTTCAATAATGTATATATTAAGAACTGGTGCCCAAAACTGTACTCCATATACTAGATGAGGCCTTACCAAGAATTTATATAGCAGTAGAAGTATATTACATCATGTGCATCTATCCCCCTTTCTATGCAGGACAGTACCCTCTTTGCTTTTGCAGAAGCTGAGTGAATCTGCACACTGCTGTGAAGTCTATTATCCGTCAGCACTCCTTAATCTTTTTTCAACATGGATTCCCCAAGTAGTTTCCCATTAATGTATATGTAGCATGTTTGCCTTATGAGCAAAATAAAATTGGAGGAGTTACGGGAAAATCCATTTGCACTATGAAGAGAACTAAAAATTCCCATTGATTTAAATGGGGATTTTAACCCTCTTTATTCCCCTCACAATGTGTGGGAGACCTCTAGCATTCAAGGGGTTAAAATCTCTATTTACATCAAAAGAAATTATAAGTTCTCACCTATAGTGAAATTGGTTTACTGCAGAACTCCTCCACTTTTCTCTTCAACATACAGCCCATCCTATATAATAATTCTCTAGAAAGTTTGTCACAACGCAGTCATGTGCAGTAGAGACTGATGCGTGTGCTGCAGTCATGCACAGTAGAGACTGCCTGTGACAAGGCTGATACAGAGCGGGGTGGGCAGTCTCTACTGAGTATGACTGCACCGCGACCGGCTGGCAGTGGCATTGTGGCCCATGTAACTGGCTCTTCAACTAGTTTAATATAATTGTTTTAATGTATGTAAAATGGGATAATTGCCAATGCTCCTTTTACTTAACTACTAGTTTTAAAGTGGATGTGTCACCTATGGACAACATCCCATAAATAGTTAGGAGTCATATCCAATACCAGGAAAACGATATTTTTTATTTTAAGTTATGATTTTGTTTAAATTTAACTTACAAAAGTCTGTGCTGCAGCCACTTCCGTGTAGCCTGCGGTAAATGCTGTTACAGAGCTCTGCCTCTGCTCTCCTCCCTCCTCCAATGACGGAGGCTTCTGTCTGTAAGCAGGAGCGGTCTCATTGGCTAGATATCGATCTCTTCCAATAAGACCACTCCAGCTTACTGAGAGAAGCCTCCGTCATTGGAGGAGAGCAGAGGGATTTTTATTTGTCCCTTATGGGGCAATGAATACTGTACTGATTCCACTGCTGACAATGGAGAAATTGGCCCAAGAGGTACAGTAATACTGCCTTAGTTAACTTCAAGTCCCAGATTTTTTCAGGTCCTAGCAGCTCACCTTTAATCTTGATATGTTCACTTTATAGCTTGCTCCCATAAAAATGTTTTAGAGTTTTGTGGAGCTTAAAAAAATAAGCTAAATGCCACAAATTTTATCTCTCAAACCGCTATGGTTTGAGAGATATCAGCTAAAGTTCCTCCGCTATTGCAGCTCTGCTGAAGAGCCGACACGAGTAGGCTCTTCAGCAAAGCCGCAATAGCGCAATTTAAAAAAGAATTACTTCTTTGGAAAGGTCTAAAAAGTGTGCTTGCAAATCAGTCACCGTTCCAAAGAAGTAATTCTTTTTAAATTGCGCTATTGCGGCTTTGCTGAAGAGCCGCTTGTCGGTCTCCAGACCAGGAACTCCTGCTGTTTACAGCTGACGTCAGGAGAAGAGGAGGGAGAGGGGAACTTTAGCAGATAATATCTCTCAAACCAATGTGGTTTGAGAGATAAGTGTATTTTTTTAAGCTCTACAAAACTCTAAAACATTTTATGGGACATTGATGTCCCTTTAATTGTTAAATTTGCACCAAAACATGTCTATATATTTTGATCAATATATATAGTTTTCTGTATATAGTGATCTCTGTTGAAGTCTGTCTCTAAGTCACACCTTCTCACAATAAACAATGGGCTTCAACAATCATAAATGGCTCCTCAGGGCAAATTATCTTTAACAGATTGTAAACTAAAACAAACAGCAGTAGAGATCAGTTATACAGATATAACCAACTCCTGTATGAATGACATCTACCTAGGTAAGTCCTTATGTTAAACAAAAGGATTGTCATGTATTCCCAGGGTACATTTCCCCTTTAACCTTTTTGGAGGCTAGTGACATCTCCAGTGCATTGATGACAACCTCTAGTGCCCAAGGAGTTAGTTGTCACAGATAGCTTACATTTAGGTTATGCTCCTTTGGGTGACTTTAGGACAGCAAAGAGATCATCAAGCTGGTTTTAATGTTATAATATAATAAGCTATACTATAAAGGAGAATGTGGTCGTGTGATCAGCAATTCTCCAGATGTGCCACACACACACCCCAGGTCAGTCAGCAGGAGGAGATATGCACGTCTCCACCATTCACATCTCTCCAACATTGAGCAGGGCGTGATTTTCACAGGTGTGCGCATGGGAACGAACATGTTTCCACTAAGCTCTTGCCCGGACTTTCTCCACTCTCATTCTTTCTCCTCTCCACTATACTAATCGTGTCACCACTAAGCTCTTCCCTGGACTTTCTCCCCTCCCACTCTTTGTCCTCTCCCCTAAACTCATTGCCTCACCACTAACCTCTTCCACGAACTTTCTCTGCTGCATGCAAAAAGTCAGTATGGAACACTTTGGTGTCCACACCATATCCGTCTCTTATTCCTCCCATCTACTGACCCTGGTATTTGCCCCCATCCTCATATGTCTCTCCTCACTGGGTTAATAGTAGCCAGGCACCCGCCGTGCTCCAGCCAGTCCCTGCATCTGCTGGCTCAGTAACGGCACCTAATGACGTACCACAAGAGGGAGCGTGTCTCTGCTTCCAGTCCACCTGAGGGGGTGTGTGCATGCCCTAGAGCCGGGGGTGCATTAGCGCGCAGTGCTTAGCACAGGAGGGCAGACAGGCAACTGCAGTTGAGCTGCCTCCTCCTCTCATGGCATCCTCCTCCCTCAGCTACATAGAGTGCAGGACCGGGGCTCAGGGCTCCCTTGCACAGGAGAGCAGTAGTGGCGCAAGCTCCCTTCAAAGGCAAGCAAGCTGGCCGTTCAATGGATCTCCACCCTGCCTATGCTATGCATTGCTATGGTTTGCTACCCCTCTGTCATTCAAATGCTTAATTCTATTTCTGTTACATACTATAGGCTCATTACTTTCAACAACATGCCAAACTTACACCACCTTAGCTCTTACTCTCCTCACCATCTTCTCATTTCCTACTCCTCTGCCGCTCAAACTGCTTGTGGCCGCTGATCTCTCCATACATAACCTATACCGTTGTACCATACACATATTCTGCTGTTGCTCTACAGATCTGCCACCAGGGAGAAGAAGGACCAGCACAAAACACCTCCTTTGTCGGCTCACTTACAGCTAAACAAGATTTTAAAGGGAAGTGGAGCTGAGTGAAAAATATTTCATTACTCACTTATGTACTGTGCTATTGATGAAGCAGTATAAACAACATGAACAGTATGAAGGTTGTCCAACTACCAAACTTCATTTTGTACAGCTGCATCAATAACAAAGTGCATAAGTGAGTAATTAAATATTTTTCACTCAGCTCCACTTCCCTGTACGTTCTGTTTTAACTGGAAGCGACCTGACAATAAAGCAGTTTTGTTGGTATCAGAGCGGTTTTCCTCTGCTACTTCGTCTCCCTGGTGCCACATATGTACAGCAGGAGCAGAACACCTCTACTCGGCTACATCAGTCATCTATCACTCCCATGTTCTATGTTACTGCATGTTCCATATTTCTTTGGATCAGCACAGCCAAGCTTCACAGAGGTCTGCCACACAACAGTACAATTTTCTGCAAATGGTGCACGGACCTTGACCATGGGATGTTTTCTATGTATGAGCTGTGCTTCAAATCTACAGGCCGTGCAGCACACAGCTAGGTAGTGATATTTAAGGGGTCAGGAACCACAGTTATTCTGTTGTTATGATGAACTAACCCACAATCCTTGGTTTGCTTACTAAAACTGTAGCCCAGCAACACATGCATAAGCTCAGGTTAGCCAATGCCTTTCATAATCATTCCATATATATGAATTATATAAATTGTATATAGGGGTTTGTGACTACACAGAGCTGTTACATGCATTTACTAAAACCTATATTTCCTTCCTTTCAATCTGTACATGCTTAAAGTGGATGTGTCACCTCTGTATAACTTAGTACATAAATAGTTAGGCTATATATTGAATATTACTAAAAATGGTCTTAATTTTTTGCGCTTTATTTTGTGTAAATTTAAGTTTTAAAGTCTGTCCTGCAGCTACTTCCGCATAGACAGCAGTCTGTCGCTCTGACTCTGCTCTCCTCCCAACTCCGATGACGAAGGCTTCTGTCTGTAAACTGGAGCAGTCTCATTGGCTAGATATCGATCTGCCAATGAGATTGCTCCAGCTTACAGACAGAAGCCTCCGTCATCGAAGGAGGCTGGATAGAGGGAGAGGAGCAGAGGCAGAGGGACAGACTGTGGTTACAGAGCAGGTAACCACAGTCTATGCAGAAGTAGAGCCAGGGCAGACTTTAAAACTTAAATTTACACTAAATAAAGATTTTTTTAAAAAAAAATTAAGAACGTTTTAGTAATATATGATATATAGCCTAGCTATTTATGCTAAGTTATACAGAGGTGACACATCCACTTTAAGCTGCTTCTGACCTCATGTACTATGACAAAATAGAAATTAGGTTCCAACAACATAAACATTGTACTAAATTACAATAAAACCTGTAATGTGGATATAGTTACGATGGTACATCTAAATACAGATTACAGAACTGTTAAGTGTTTCTGTACGTCTGAACAGATTATACGTGACTTACTATTTGCATGGCCTCCCTGCCCAATGCAGTATTGCGACCCAGCCAATGAGAATTCAAGATGCTTCAAATGCTATCCAATGAGAGCACATTGTATGATATTTAAAATGGTTATATAGATTTAATTCATCTAATGTATTTGCATGGCCTCCCTGCCCAATGCAGTATTGAGACCCAGTCAATAAGAATTCAAGATGCTTCAAAAGCTATCCAATGAAAGCATGTTGTGTGATATTTAAAATCCTTACATAGATTTAATTAATCTAATGTGCGCCAGTTCACACCATCTTATTAATCTCTCCATGTATTTTACAATTAGTCATACCACCGTCACAACCAGCATGGACAGGATCAGACTGAATGTATTCATGCCAGCCCACACCAGAGTTCACATCTCAGGAGTGGCAGTACACAGTGGGCCACATACATGTTATGACTGGCCTGGTTAACCCTTTCAGTGGCAGAGAGGTACACAATGCATTGTGTACCCCACTGGAACTGAAAGGGTTAAAGCAAGCCGTACAATATATTGGTCACTAGAAAAGGGGCACGGCATTGCCCGTGGGGATTAGGTCCTTTGACTATTTCAGGGGTATTCAAGGCATTGATTGGTGGTTTGGGTACGTTTGTTGCAGTGAAAGGGTTAGGTGTTTGAGAGCCAAAGAGGTATCAAACAATCTAATGTGTTGCATACCTCTTTGCCACTTAAGGAACCCAACAAATTGCACATTTTCTTTAGTTTCTTTAACCCCTTAAAGACGCATGACGTAAATGTACGTCATGAGGTTGCGGTCCCTGTGTGTGTGTGTAGGTACAATAATATATTTGTGTATGTATGCTTCTGTAGTGTGTGTGTATGCATGCAAGCGATTTTTTGTGTGTGTGTGTGTGTGTGTGTGTGTGTATGTATGCATGTGCTTTCCGTACCCCTCTGGCACTCATAGGGTTAAATACAAAGGGGGGAAAAAAAAAAAAAAAAAAAAAAAAAGATGGGCAATTATGTCCCACACTGCTAGTAATATAGAATAGTGCTATTAAATGTTGCTGTTCACGAGCAGCTATCGCTGCGCATGAAGCAATCCAATGCAGGATGCTACAGCCTCCCTTTGTTCACCATAGACCTCTGCCTAAATGGTCATCAGGTAAATGTTCATTGTTTGATAGAATTGTGATGCTCAAATATTGGCAGGCCCATTGGGTTCTCCATAGTGCTTGTTACAATATCTTTTTGCTTTATAGCTTGATTTGCTATGCAAACATGGTGAGGTTCTGGAGAAGAAAAGTCCATTGTTTTAAATTGGGATTTTTAACCCTTTGAGTGTCAGAGTATCCAATGCATTGTTAAGCAAAGTGTTGGATACCTCTTTAAAACCCCCACTGGCACTCAATGGGTTAATCACCTGAATGCTAGAAAGCTTTCCCAATGCATAATGCTTGAGGCAAGCTCTAGCATTTGAAGGGTTACAGGACCAATTTAAACCAATGTAAATGTATGCACTTTTTTTTTTTTCCCCATGGAGCAGTTAGTTTGTTCCAGAATTGCACCAGTTTTTTAATACACCAGCCTCCTTGTGTGTTATTTTTGCATTGTTACAAATCTTAGTTCTACTTAATAGCTCTGCAGTATATGTTGGAGTTTATAAATATATTAACATTAATAACTCTGATAGAGACAAAGAAGAATACAGATTTATAATTATAGATGTATAATATATATACATAAATAATTTGTACATGTCTATTCTCTGTTAATAGTTATTATGTACCAATTTATCATATATATATATATATATATATATATATATATATATATATATATATATATATATATATATATACATACATACATACACACATTTTTGAGCCCCAGAGGGGTCTGTTGTACAACCCGTCTGCTTATATATGTAGAAAAAGGGCTGAATTCTATTATCCAGAAGAAAGAATTCACTGCCTTTTAACTACATTTTCTGTTGTAGTTTTATTTTAATTTGAAGATAAAACTAAAGATAATCTTATCAACAGACAACAGAATAATACCCTAGATGTCTATACTTGTACAACTATATTTCTATATTTCTCAGTATGTTTTTCTATCTTTCAGCTCCTATCAATACACACACAGCACTTTCTAAGTAAAGCCTCGCCCGCACTATATCCAGGAATAGCAAAGTGTATGTGAGATCTCTATACAGGAGGAGGGGGAGGGAGACCCCACTATATTTGGTCAGTCCTCAGACCCCCAGCTTGGACCCTCACAAGGCCGGCCAGTCCTGGCTTCTCTCCAAATATGGAGTTCAGTGAGTGAGGGTTTCCCTGCACACCACTTCAGGGGCCATCCAATATATAAATACATAGCTGTATACAGCACATCTCAGCTCACAGCTTCACCTCCTCACTCCCTGCTGCAGGACGGTAAGAGCTGCAGAACACCACTTAACCCTTACCCTGCCAGAGTACTGCACTGCTACTTAATTCTTGTTTATCTAATGCTTACAGAGACTTTAGCACAGCATCACTTAACCCATCTTCTGCCAAAGCCTTGTAGAGATTCACTTAACCCTTCTACTACTAGAATTTTGCATTGTTCCTTAACACCTTCCCAGATTATACAGACCTTTCTGCACACCACTTAATCCATCCCTTGCAAAAGCATGCTCTAACCCTTCTTGTTCCAAAACCCTATAGAATATAATTTAACCCTACTCCTACAAGAGCCCATTAGAAATGCATTCATCACATTGTTTTTTAAGGCACTTAGTTGCATATTGTTACTTATTTCCTCTGCTTAGAACAACGTCACTTAAACAAAAAACACATTAACCCTTTGAGTGCCAGATGGATACGCAACACATTGCATAGCACTGTGCTGCATACCCCCTCTGGCACTCAGAGGGTTAACAACTTTCCTACCAAATCACTGCAGTTTCTTTTCACCCCTTCCCTGTCAGTAACTTGCAAAGTGTCCCCCCCAAAAAAAGACTAAAACATAATCCCTCTCCTAATAGAACCCTGACTGTAGTGTAGAGTATCACTTAACCCCTTTCTTGCCAGAATCTAAATAATAGTTTCATTCTTCACACACCAAGGATTTGCGGAGCACCACTTAACTTTCTTATTGGCAGATCATCTCTTAACCTCTTTCTTTTTAACACTTTGAATGCCAGAGGGGTATGCAATGCATACCCTCTGGCACTCAAGGGGTTAGCTCTAGTTAATAATATAACTCCTCTCTTGCCAAAGCAGCACAAATATTTATTTCACCTCTGCCTTGCCAGACACCTGTAATACACCATATGTATCTCTTGCCAGAGCATTGCTTGGCATTCTCTACCATTCCTACAAAGTATCACTTAAGTACTCTCTTGCCAGTGCTTGGCAGAACCCATTCTTTCTTTCCCTTAACAAATCCAAACGGGGGCAGCAGATATGGGATACAGAGAGGGACAGCTGAGATAAGAGAGACAGCTGGGATGGGAAAGTGCTAGGACAGGAATCACAGATGAGAAGAGTAAAAGCAGACACATGCTGATGTACTTAGACATATGCATGCAATCTCTGGCACGTTAGCTGTTGGAGACCAACTCCAGTGCAATCATCCCCAAACAGCCAACAACTGGCAGCGCATTATGGGATTTCTAGTCCTAAAAATCTGTGGGTCCAAACCTGTTTTTTTATGTACAAAGAAATGCTGGCGCAAACCAACTGCACTAATGGCTACAAATAAAAATGTAAACTAATTTACTTTAAATCGGTATTTTAACCCCATGAATGCTAGAGAAGTCACCACCTACCTAGCATTCTAGGAGTTAAAACCCCTATTTAATAAATGGGAACATGTATTTGTTCCCCGAAGTGCAGTTACCTTGCTCCATTTTACTTAATACAATGGTTTCCGTGAGAGGATTATTTAATGTTATTTCCCCGGGCTTAAAAAATTGCTCATTGATACATCTCAACTCAGTTATCTAAAACTCTTCCCTCTCGCATTTTAACGCAGCCCCACTCCACGATCAACCATGTGTGACGACGATGAGACCACCGCATTGGTGTGCGACAACGGATCAGGTCTGGTGAAAGCCGGGTTTGCTGGAGATGACGCTCCCCGAGCTGTCTTCCCTTCCATTGTGGGACGCCCTCGTCACCAGGTGAGACCACGCCCCTATGCCTTATTAGCCTGTTTAGTCAGCACTGTTGTACTGTGCTTTGAAGGGATAGTAATGATTAATAGGTAAAATATATAAATTGTAGTGTTTATCCCCCTGAGTTAAAAAAAAAGAAAAAAGGGAACTCTTACTGCTGAAAGGCAATATAATCAAAAGTTGTTACAGCTCAAAGTTGAACTTTTTAGGTGCAATATCACAGTGGCCTGTAATATCACTGTGATATTGCATCTAAAAAAATCAACTTTGAGCTGTTATAACTTTTGAATAGAACACCTTTCAGCAGTGGGAGTACTCTTGTTTTACTCAGGGGGATAAACCCTACAACATATTTTTTACATTTTAGGTATTACTATCCCTTTAAATGTTGTAATTTTTTCCATGTCTGTGCTTAGTATGGGAGGGTCTACCTCCTCTTTTCTGAGCTAATCTTCTGAGTAACCAATCCATGAATCCAACACTGTTAATCAAACCCTTTGAGTGCCACACAGGTGTCCTGGGCTTTGTCTTGCAATGCAATGGACACCCTTCTGACAGTCATATGGGATAAATGGCATGTAAGGTGACTAACTATTCCTTTAAATCCTGGAAGTTTGTTAAACATTTGAGTTCCATTGCGTTGCATACCCCTCTGGCACTCATAGGCCTAACGTAACCCTTTGAATGCCAGAGGGGTACAGAATGCATTGCTTTGCAATGCATTCCGTAACCCTCTGGCACTCAGAGGGTTCATTCTACAAGACTCCACAGGAAAAAAGGCGTAGTAAATATTTAATGAAATTAAAAATAGACATGCTGTAGGACTCTTCTAGGTGATTAAACCAAGAGTATTCACACTGCATGAAGATGCTTTATTCATATTATATTACAGCTCAAACTTGGCATTAGCAAGTAAAACTCTCAATCAGCAGCAATGGTAACAGTGTTCATCATCAAATGGAATGGACACAAACATTAACCCTTCAAAGACAACACATGGAACATACCTAAGGTCCCCATTTAAGTGCCAGAATGGTACCCAGCACATTGAAAGCTCTCACTCTTTATGGTTAGGGGCCCAGGTGCACAATCCCAAAAAGATAACATAGAAGAAATAATGAGGACAGCACCCATGGGACTTTTTAAATGGTAAATAGGTACATTTTACGACCTAATCAAACCTATTTACAAAAGTCCCAAGGGTGTTGCCCTCATTATTTCTATTATATACAAAATATAGCCACTAGAGATGAATTTTGTGAAAGATCAATTTGGTTATCCCTCTTCTCTTGCTGCTGCATTACTTTACTGCTCATTTACTTTCTTGCTTGCTTCTATCCTTTTCAGTATCTCCTACATGTCATTTTTCTCACTTTTTAGATTCTAGGGGGGCTATATTCTGTGGTAACAAAGTAGACATCCGTGAGTGAAACGCTTAAATTCTTGTTATTCTATGGGTAAAGAGTGGTACTGTTACACACAGATAAAGGAGGAAAAAGTACATTAAAAAGTGATGCATTTTATTGGGTAACTGAATAGTTTTAGAGTGTAAGTTTTCTGGATCACTCAGGTCTCTATCAGGCATGCCTGACAAAGAGATCTAAGTGGTCTTTAAAGCTTGCATTCTAAAGAGACACATGTATTACTTTTACTTTACTCATCTTCTATATTTTTTTTAAGAAGGCTAGTTTTCAAGTAGGATAGCGTTAGTACATTGGCTCCATAGAATAACATAGTAATTAAGAGTTTATCTCACTATAGTTTATCTTGCCCCTACACTTTTATTTCCACTTTAATGTCTTCTTTTCAAATATTTCACATTTATTCTGGCCCACTGAAATTTTCATTCAGTACCGTAGCACCATATTCCCTCTCTATCTACCTTACAATTTTTGTCTGTCAATTTTTGTCTGTCTATGTTTATATTTACTCTTCTTCCTGCTATTGCTGCACCCTATATACTACATTTTCTAAACCTCTCTCCTACCTCCTTTTCTCTCCAGGGTGTCATGGTTGGTATGGGACAAAAAGATTCCTATGTTGGGGATGAGGCACAGAGCAAGAGGGGAATCCTGACTCTCAAGTACCCCATTGAGCATGGTATCATCACCAACTGGGACGATATGGAGAAGATCTGGCACCACACCTTCTACAATGAGCTGCGTGTAGCCCCAGAAGAACACCCCACCCTGCTTACTGAGGCTCCACTCAACCCCAAAGCCAACCGTGAAAAGATGACACAGATCATGTTTGAGACCTTTAACGTACCGGCAATGTATGTGGCCATCCAGGCTGTTCTGTCCCTGTATGCATCCGGTCGTACCACTGGTGAGATACTCAGAAGATTTTTTTTTTTTTTTAGTCCCTCATTTTTATAGTGCTTAAAGAAGTAATTAACACTTATGAAAGATAAATACAAACACATAACAAATATATATATATATATATATATATATATTTGTTAAGTAAAGTTATGTTTCTCCCACTGTTTTGGGATTCAATTGACATTACAGCACAGAAACAGGAATAGAATAGGTGCAATATTTTCACGCCCTTGCGTTTTTTTTGTTATGTTGTTGTTAATAGTGGCAGTGATGAGTTTTTGTATCTGATACAAACTCTCTATAGGCAGTAATAGCAACATAGTCAGCATAACATGGAAGGGAGAGATATTTCACACACCTTCAATCAAAACATGCAATTCTGCACTGTAATGACTTTCAAATATGGCATTCAAACAGTGAGAATGACTGTTTTAATAACCAGGACAATCCATACAGTATTCATTTTCTTCATAAAAAGTGTTTACTCCAGTTTTAACCCATAGGTGGTTGACATGTCTCCAACATATTTCTACACAATGCATTGGAGATGGCTATGTCATTTAAGGATTAGATATGCATAGAGAGTATAAAATGACACTTAACATTACATATTGTAATTCAAGTTAATTATACAGACTATCATTATAGAGCAGGATGTTCATTATCAGGACCTAGATTTGAGATTCTCAGCTCCAGTCCCCTGGGCACACAAGTGGATCATGTTTTCAGGATATCCATCATTAAGCACAGGCAGCTCAATCGCAATGACAGAGCCACAGATTGCTTTTCTATGATAAAGAAGGCATATGTTGAAAAGCTGACTTATTGGTGTTCCCTCAGGACTACTGTGAAAACACTAATCTAGATACTCAGCATCACTATATGGAGCAGCTTTTTCATTACCAGTGTATACAAATATATATATACCATACAGCTTTTGTACGGAGTAGTTTGTGTGTTAATAACTATTGTTCAGCGCAACATACTTCTTGACAACTTACAGATATTGAACATGTTCTTTAGCAATGTTTAAATTCTCAATGTAATTGTACCTTGCTGCATGTTCCTTAATAGTAAAAATTATTCACCAGACTTACTTTGCATGGTTTTATTAACATTTAGCTAAACTGTATAATTATACATTTGTGTCCCCCCAGGTATTGTTCTGGACTCTGGAGATGGTGTGACCCACAATGTGCCCATTTATGAAGGCTATGCCCTGCCCCATGCCATCCAGCGTCTGGACCTTGCCGGCCGTGACCTGACTGACTACCTCATGAAGATCCTGACTGAGAGAGGCTACTCTTTTGTCACAACTGGTAAGAACTGACGAAGAGAACAGAGCAGAGACAACACTATATATACAGCATGTATTGGTGATACAGAACATAGCACTGAATGACCCTTCACACTCTCTCTCCAATCCAGCTGAACGTGAGATTGTGAGAGACATTAAGGAGAAGCTGGCATACGTGGCTCTGGACTTTGAGAATGAGATGGCAACTGCTGCTTCTTCCTCCTCTCTGGAAAAAAGCTATGAGCTCCCAGATGGACAAGTCATCACCATTGGAAACGAAAGGTTCCGTTGCCCTGAGACTCTCTTCCAGCCGTCTTTCATTGGTAAGAGCAGTTTCCACTTGAGGTTACTCTATATATTTGAGTTGTTGACCAATCATGTTCTCTTGGCGATTCTCACCACCCATCTCCTTTTCTCAGGTATGGAGTCTGCAGGTATTCATGAGACCACTTACAACTCTATCATGAAGTGTGATATTGACATCCGCAAAGACCTCTATGCCAATAACGTATTGTCTGGTGGTACCACCATGTACCCTGGTATTGCTGACCGCATGCAGAAGGAGATCACTGCCCTGGCTCCCAGCACCATGAAGATCAAGGTAATACTCAGGAAATTAAATCAAGCTTTCATGCTTAAGCTGGCCTGGTACTCAAAGTGTTAATGTTAGCCTAGATTACATTGTAGTTGATAAGTAGTTATCACTGGTTTTATCTAAATGATTACCATAGAAGCCTATAGAGAAATTTGCAAATAAGATACGTGAAGTCACCAACTCCCATGCAATACAGGGTGTTGTGTTTAAGAGGACTGTTTGGTTTTTAAAGGGGAAGTTAGGAAACAAAAAGGGGGGGGGGGGGGGGGTTCGGGGGGGAGGATATAGGGGAATTATTCAAGAGAAAGACGTTGCCCTTAATTTATAAGGACTTACCTAGGTAGGCATCCTTTATACAGCAATCTGGTTTATTTATAAATATTTGCATTGCATACGCAGTTGAAGGTATTTCCCCAAGCTCCATTAGAGCCAGTCTTTAGCTTAACCATCAAAATGAGATAACCCATAGGAAATAAAGTTCCATTCATAGTTCTACAGCAGCTTCAGATACCACTGTCCAAGTACAAAAAATAAGTTATACCTGGTTGCTGTATGAGGACACAGCCCTAGGCATGTCCTTCTCTTAACCCCTTAGTGACGGCCGCGTGCAGACACGGCCGTCACTTAACGCCCATCTAACATTTTTTTTTTTTTTTTTTTTTAAACAATCCGGAGTCCCCGAACGGCGCGCAGCCGCGCGGGGAGCCGGATTTCCGGGACGTACATGTACGTCCTCTGTCACTAAGTGACAGCCACACAGGACGTACATGTACGTCCTGTGTCACGAAGGGGTTAACCTTTGAGGGCCAGATGTGTATGCAAGCATTGCAAACCAATGCTTTGCATACCTCTCTGGCACTCAAAGGTTTAATTAAATTAAAAGCCACCAATGTTATTGAAATAGTTCACATTTTTAAATTTCAACAGCATTACCCCCAGCTCTTATTTATGTTCCTGTCAGACACACACAGTGGGCAGGAGCAAACTCATAGATCCCTTCACGAACATGGGTCTTAAAAACATCATAACCTTTTCACTTAAAATTCTGCATCATCTGCACTTATTCAGTTAAACTTTTAAGTTCTTGGTAAGTGCTCCCTGGCTCTTTTTCCCACAGCACTTTCAGGGACAGCAAAATTTAAAAATGATTGATACAATCCAGAAAAGTCTGACTTTAAATACAGCACATTAAGCACTCATTGCTTTAGGGATAGTGTTACAGTTTATCGCTTTCCCTGCTTTCACAGACTAGAAAGCTCTCTGGCAACAGATAACCAGGAAAGTGTAAAGGAAAGGATGATGATGATGATGATGATGACAGTATTTCATTATTCAATTGGACTTCTAACTCCCTCAGGTTGACGCAGTAATTTAGAAAATCTTTTAAAGGGACAGGATAGGTTTGTTAGTGTGGTAGAAAGGACAGAAGAAGTTTAACCTTGTTGCAACTCCCTTTACAGATTATCGCACCTCCTGAACGTAAATACTCAGTCTGGATTGGAGGCTCCATCTTGGCCTCTCTCTCTACCTTCCAACAGATGTGGATCAGCAAGCAGGAGTATGATGAGGCCGGTCCCTCAATCGTACACAGGAAGTGCTTCTAATCTTCCAAACTCAAACATTGTCTCCCTAATCCCTTTGTGTACACTACTGACAAGTATAGAAACAATAAATTATTACTACAAACATTAAAACTACACTAATTTTTTTAAATAATAATTTTAAATGTATTTTGTTGCAGATTACAGGTTGCATACTGGAATAAAATATAATATTGTATTTGCTTGTAGAAAAAGTCATCAGAACTTGCTAAACCTGATAAAATACAATAATAAAGTAGCAAAGACTAGATTTATATGGAATATACTGCACCGACTAACAGGTCAATTAACTTTTGAAAACAAGCACTTACGTCATGGAATCCACTCAGAGTATTCCTAAAGGGTAAAGTGAGACTGGGATCCTCTGTTTGTGGGCCCAACCCAATATTGCAAGAGCAGAGCAAGGACAAGCTTCTTTCAGTCTCAAATTCTGTACTCCGAATGAGCATGCTCCAAGACATGACATTTCCCTGACCAAACCCTGCAAAACTGGGTCTAGTATAAGGGAACTAATATATCAACATCCCCCAAACTACTCAGTCATACAGTGGGTCTGGGTACTGTAGAGGGTAAATAATAAAATAACCAGTCGCTGAGTCAGGGCAAACCAACCTTCATATTTCAGCTTGCAAAATGAATATCATAAGTTCACAGAGACAGCAGCTTTGAGAGATGGTGCAGACAAAACTCACTACAACACCTATATAAAAGCAGATATAAAACATGCACTTTAGGATTGTAGTTTGAAAGACCTGGCGTAAACAGGTTAGAGGAGGAGAGACACAGCCCCTCCATGCAGGTATTATTTTAGACCACACAACACTTCAGGGTCATTATCTTGGTTTTTATGGAAAAATCTAGATTTAAAAGGGAACTATCCAATATAATGATTTGCTAAAGTATGTTTGTCAGAAGCAGTCATGCGCAGTACAAACTGCCCGCACCGTGGCTGATAACGGAGCTCGGACTTCAGACCATAATCCTCTCTGCGCACCAATGTGCGCAGAGAGGACTACAGTCTGACTTCAGAAAGTCCCGCTGAGTTATCAGCCCAGGCACGGGCAGTCTGTACTGCACATGACTGCACCCCAGCTGCTGCTGCCTGGCACTGTGGCCCATGTACATGGGTTGTTCAACTAGTACTTATATAAAAAAAGTGGCTGTTTGCACAACAGTTTTTCTTATATGCAGATATTCCATAGTAATGGTAGTTACTCATTTGCTGAGCAACATTTAGTAGATCTAACAGAAAGCACTTTGTCTTTATTACCAGAATAAAAATTATACCTTTCTTGGTTAACCAAGTACCTCGAGGATGCAAGCTTTCAAGACAAATAATTCTTATTATGCGTGCAGAAGAGACCCAAGTTTCAATGCAGAGCATGACTAAAATTCATCCAGATCATTTTAATATTTAATCCCTTGAATGCCAGAGTCATCCAACACTCTAAGAATATACTGGATACCTCTGTTGCACCAATGGGTCAAATTCTACTAGCAAACTATATGTGGGCAAGAAAGGACAGACCCTGAGAAAAAGGATGTTTTTTTTTCTCCATATGCCCAGTGTGAGCAAATGAAGGAGACATCCCAGTGGATCAACATTTTTCCTGAACAGATTGCAGCATTAAAGATCTCAATGTGATTATTCTGATGGGAAATGTTCAGACAAGAGACAGAAAGATCTGGGAGTACAAAATGATAACCAAGTTTAACACACTGAACTGCATCTTGCACCATGACAATGAATTTATGTTGCATTATCCCACAAAATAAGATTATTATTTGTTCCCTTTAGATGCCAGGAGGCTGCACATCTCATTGCAAGCAATGGGTTGTGCCCCCTCTGGCATTTGAGTTAACCCTCCATACATTCTCTTGACTTAGCCATCTCTGGTTGAAGTCACTGGAGAGTGAAAATGGTAATCTTGTTTGCATTTCTAGTCCACTTCAAAAGAGACTTTAAAACTCCTACACATAATTTTTAGTCATGTATTGTGCAGACTTCATTCTTATTACACCTGAAGAGGCCTAGTTGTCTTGAAAGCCTGCATCCTGAAGTCACTCAGCCAACAAAAGGTATAATTTTTACTCTAGTAGTCTACGGCATGTTCTATGGCTAACACGGTACCAAGCTTTACCCATACTCTAAAGCTTCTCCACAAAGAGAAAGCACCTCCATAACAAAAGGGCAATGTTAAGGTTCTGTCCAGTTCAGGAATAAAACGGAGGTCAAATGCAAAAACAATAAAACAGATATACTTGATTGCTGGATGAAGGACACCTGTCAAGACATACTGAGGCTAAACAAATTATTAACACTAATTAAAAGGCTATAATTACTCTTCAAAGCAAAATTAGTGTGGTGATCCTTTTTAGGTCACCTCAAGTAAAACAGAACAGTAACCAACCAGGTGCAGGAAGTCTTCATTTTCAGGCCTGAGGAAATAAATATATTTGAAGTGAAGAAAACATGTAGTTCTTTATTTTGTTCAGAGATAGGAAGCCAAGATTGATCAAGTCAGTATTGCTAAATCAGGGCTTAAAATTTTAAGTCCTTTGCTACTAGCCAGACCTGAAAAGTTACTCGCCACAGCATACCCACCAGGGCTGAATTTTTACTTGCCAGGGCTAAATTTTCACTCGCCCTTGGCTAGTACAGAGTGGAAATTTTGAGTCCTGGCTAAATTATGGACTTACATACTCCATTCCAGTTCTTCCATTGGATAGATCAGTGGCTCACAAAAGGTGGATTACAACACATTTAATATCTCACCGTACCAAGTTTAGAGCTAAGTGTGCATTACTAAGACTGAACAGTTAGCAATTTAAAGCCAATTATTTTAGAAGACAGTTCCTGTGTAAGTAGACTTCTTAAAAGCAGAACCATCATTGCACCAAATATATTCCTAACCTACCACCATGCAAAGCCTTCTTGTTCTTAAGCTCAATAAGTCCATGTTATTGCTGAAAAACCACTTTATTTGCAGGCAATGGGCTGCACAGAGCTTATAAGAGAAGCTCTGTGCGCCTGCACGGTCAGGAGCTTCCGTTACCTTAAGGTAACCAACTGATGTCACCACCAATGCTGGCAGTGAACGGGACAGACAGCGCAGACCTCAGAGGTACATTTCCTCTAAGAGGTCTGTCCTCTGGTTCCTGCCAAAGAACTGTCTTTTTCAGCAATAACACTGCCTTATTGAGCTTAATCCTTTGAGTGCCAAAGGGGAACAGAATACATTACAAGAAGGTTTTGCATACCGCTAGGTTAGAAATATATTGGGAGGCAATGTCATTAGCATTATAGCGCCACTTGAAAAAGCCCAGTGCTACACTGAGCAACCCAAAGACAACTCATTTCAGCCACAGAAAGCAAACTGGAAGTGGATTTCAGCTACAAAATTCATGAGTTGTTTGTGCAGTTCCCATAATCCTTCTCTCAGGCTTTCAAGCCCAGTACAGATCAATGAGGACCTGCATTACACAGAAATGTAAACTGAACCTCAAGACACCGCTGTCTTCCCACAAGGCCAACAGGGGGTCTTCACATACTACTGTGCACACCACTGGTCTGCAAAGATCTGTAATGCAGCCCCAGCTTCACACCAGCAGGTCTGCTACCACAGGCGAGTTGATGACTGAAGGATTTCCATTTACATACACATTTTGATGGCAGAAATCCATCTGGCTCATGTAGTCTTCCTATTTCCCTATCTAATAAAATACTCAGTCTCTCATACTTCTCAGAATAGGCATATCTATTACAGGCACTTTTGGAGTTCCCTGACAATATTTCTCACATCTGGTAACAGACTGTTCTATCAGCCTATCACCCCTTCTGTAAAGTAGTACATACATATTATTTAAGGCTTCTCTTCTTAACTATATTAAATCCCTTAAAGGGATAGCAATACTTAAAATGAAGGAAAAAAATATATTGCGTTGTAGGGTTTATCCACCCAAGTAAAACAAAGATATTCCTACTGCTGAAAGGTGTTTTAGTCAAACATTAATACAGGTCATTGAATTTTTTTTTTTTCAGGTGCAGTGTCACAATAGCTTGAAATTGTACAGTGTTACACCATCCTATGGAGCTTTTTGGTCAACTAAGAAGAGCAGACAATAGGATGGTGTAGCAACAGTACCACTGAGATACTGCACATAAAATTACAATGGATCTGTAATACCTTTTGAGTAAAACACCTTTCAGCAGCATGACTACAATTGTTTTACTCATGGGGATAAAACATACAAATGTTTTACTACCGTTTTAATATATTTAACAGTTTCTATCATATCATCCCTCTCCATCCTTTCAACTAAAGCTATAAAAAAACTAAGTTATTTGAGTCTGTTCGGGTACCTTGCATCACTCCAAGTGCGGGCTTCCCAGTTATCTATAGAGTGCCATTAGTATCTCTCTCTGCCTGCTGCTAGTGCCTCTTCCTATACAACCAAGAACCTGGTTTGCTTTTCCCACCGTTTTGCTACATTGCTTACTTACCTTCAAGTTATCCGAATTAATACCCAAGTCTCTTTCCTCTGATTTTCTTGTCAGGAAGCTTTCTATGTTCTAAATGCATGAGCTTGCACTTTTCTGCATTAAATGGTAGATCCCATACCTTTGCCCATTCCGCCAGTTTTCCTAAATACTCATTTATTTGGTTTATCCCTCCCTGCAGAATCAACACTGTTGCAGATTGTTGTATCATCTGCAAAACGCCACACCTTACTTTGAGTATCACCAGTAATGTGACAAATGAAAATAATGAAGAAAACAAGCCCTAGCACTAACTCATGTGGCACTCCACTAATAATGGCTGCTTTTTTGCTACTTTGTATTATCAATTTAAGTGTGAATGGGTACAATTTCTCTTTAAAATTATAACAATAAAAGTTTAATTAGAACACATTCTGACACTCTTAAATTATAATTTTTACTTTTGTCTTCATAGAAAGGATGCATCCATCTATAGAAGAAAAATGTTAACAAGCTTTTTGTATTGTTGTAGATTAGCAGATTTTGCACTAAAATTTCCATAAATCTGGTGAGGTCAACTGCTCAAATCCCACCCAGTCCTCTCAGCTCCTGCATGTCCATAAAATTTCCATCAGTAAGAACTTGAGTAATTCTGCAGCAGCCCAGCTACACCATAGGGGGCAACGTTCCCCAACCACATTCAGTTAAATAGTACTTCAAACCGCCTGAATGCTAGATGTCACCAATACTTTGCAATGTGTTGGAGACCGCTCGCATTAAGAGAGGTTAAAAGCCCCCTTTAAAAATCAATATGAATATTTTGAATGTCATCTTGTCCCCTGTGGTAGAGCTGGTTCACTCTAGAACTATTCCAGGTGGTTCTGGACAAAGTAGTGATAAAGAGATCACTTCACCAGAATTAGAAGCTAACAAAGCTCTATGTTACTCTATGGTGCCTATGAACCAAGAGCTGTCAAGCTGGAGAATCAGTGCACTGGCTCTACAGATTAACAGAGAAATTGGAAAGCTTCTGACACTGGAAAATGCATCTCCAAATTTTCACCTATTTAAACATCTTAGTGCATCTCTCAAGTTCTTTTCAGTACATCAGCCTCAGACCATGCTTGGGGGGGGGGGGGTTGAGGCCATGGGGAAATTCTGATAATGGGAAATATACATCATACTCTTTGACGACTTTTCTGTATAAAAAAAAGTCTGGATTTAAATCAGAATTTATTTACCATTAAAACCACTGGGCGTGTTATGAGAATCACACCTGTACACAATAAAGCAGTATTCAAACAAGTTTAAAAAAAAAAAAAAAAAAATGTCCCCACCCTCCCACCATGTCCATCCCCACTTTGTTCAGTGACAGCAGCCTGCACATTGTCCTGTGTGTGAGTGTGGGGTGTCTCCAAACTTAGTTCTACGGCTCAGAATTTCATACGTACAATCATCACTGCAACATCCTGATACACTGGGGGATGTCTCATCTATTTCAAACCTGGGAAAGAAAGAGGAAATAAGAGAAATGGAGGGAAGTGGCAGAAATAGGGAAGAGGAAAAAAAAAAAAATAACCACACACTTACTGTAAAGCATCTCTGAAGAACTGGTAGGCACCGTGATTGTGTTTAAACACTGTAAGAACAACTTTCTTCATCTGTGTGCTGGAGAGAGAAAGGTGAGGGACTAAAATGAAACCACTGACAAATCTGCTCATTATTCTTATTAGTCAAGAGCAGAGAATTCCTTATTACATAGAACAAGAGCGCTGACCTAAAGCTTTCCATAAGACACGAATAATACCAGGTAGAACAGGATATAAAGAAACACAAAGCTTCACATCCTGTTGATCCTGCTCATATCTGTAAGTAGCCCTGGCTGCTCAAGAGACAGTTAAAGTTTCTCAGCGAGTACACTCACCGTTACCATCCATAGTTTGCCAAGTAATGTGCAGTGGTGTTTTATTATGGCATAGCAGGTAAGATACCCTCTGGAAGGGAGAAATGAGTTACTCCTTCCCACCACAGAGAGGCATTAACAAAGACAAGCTTGGACTCAATCCTTGGGCACAAAACAAAAAGTGAAGCAGTCACAAATGCACCACAGGGACAGCAGGAAAACATCCTTTGCTGTAAAAATTGGGCTTTTGACCCGATGAATGCTACAGAAAGCACCAACCCATGATAGGAGGCTGCACTCTCATTTTCTCCTAATATTAATGCTATTGCCAAATCCTGAGGCTCTCTTTTGTGCAACACAGCAAAAATCAACCCCTTCCTGTTCCTCCACAGCCCAAATGCTTGAACAAGCACTCATCCTATCCCACATGGATTACTGTAACCGTATTCTCGTCTTCCTGCCTCCCAACTCCACACACTTCAATCCATACAGAATGATGTAGCACGAGTTACCTTACTGTCACTTAGATCTGTCCCTGGCCCCCTACTCGTTCAATCTCTCCAATAGCTGCCCAGTAAACTCTGTATCTCTTATGAAATACTGATTCTCTCAATTCAAGACCCTTCTCTCCTCTATCCCTTTCTACAATACCACTCTGGTCTCCCGCTATACCTCATCCCACCACCTAAGATCAGCCAATGACATCCTTCTCTCACCTCCTTTTGTGTCTACAGCTCTCTCTCTCTCTTATGCAAACCTTTTCCCTCATTGCTGCTTATCAAAGGAGTGACAGTAAAGAGAAGGAAAACAAATTGGCACTCACTCACTTTGTCAGGGCATCCATTAAGTGCCGGTAAGGCACAAAACAGCTGTTGGCATTTCTCTATACTGTGGGAATGCCATGCTGAGTTTACAAACAAGACTAATTAAAGGTGAAATTTATACCGGGTGAGTACAAACTCATTTTCTCTAACTTTACGGTTATTTATATTGTCGAGGTCTATTTGCGAGATAGAGAATGGAGTGACTGCATGGTTGAAAAAGGAGGACTTGTGCCTTAACGCTTGAAACTAGCATTAATAACTGCAGTCTGTCTCATATACTGGTTTCATATTGTACGCGCACCTACAGATTTACTTATGTCCCACTATCCCCTTAGAAACTGAACACTGTTTTCTGCACTTAATCCTTATTTTCTCTGTATGTTTCCTTTAACCACTTTAGATTGCAAGCTTTCAAGCAGAAACCCAATTTCCAGTGTTTCATTTTCCTAAGCACTTATAACCCTGTATCAGCCAAATCATTAATGTGTCAACTTGTGGCAATATGTATAAATACTCATTCACTTTGCCAAATGGGAATGTGGGAGATTTTGTACCCTATGGAGCAGATTGCTTGCTCTAGGAATGCTGTATAGTCTTAAGGTGAAAGATAGGTCCTTTCCGCCCATCCCTTCTTAAACCTTTAAGGACCAGAGGGGTGCGTCCTTAAGGGTTCAATGATATTTTTCTTACCTATTTGCCATTAGCTGTAAGATCTGTACCAGGAACTTTCCGACTCCTTTCCTGCGGACACGGACCTCTAACTGCACTTCATAACTGAGGAGAGGAACAAAACAAAAAAAAAAAAAAAAAAAGACAGACAGACAACAGTGAGCCTGCCATGTCCACACTGCTACACCATATTTCATTCTGACAGTCACAGTACAGACAGTAGCCACATAATCACACAAACATTTAAGGAAAGAAAAAAAAAAAAAACCCACACACTGCAGTATTGTCAGCTTTCTCAACATATTTACAAAACAAACAAGGGGAACACTATAGGGTAAGAACATGAAAAAAATAAATAAATAATAATAATATAATATCATATAATATATATATATATATATATATATAAATATATGAACAAAAGAAATTGCATGTGCTAACAAGAGTTTCAGGCCACATCTTTAGAAGCTGGTTAGCACGCAACTGAGATATTAAAGAATAGGAATACTTTAGACAAGCTTTAATATTGTTCTTATTAAATAAAGCAAATGATCCAAGTCTTTTTGCCATAACTTTTAACAGTGATATTATAACAAAACTATAAAAGTTATGACAACAAGACTTAGATCATTTGCTTTATTTATTTAATAAGAACAAAATTAAATCTTGTCTGAATAAAGTATTACTATCCCTTTAGGACTGCCTCCACACATGCACACAAACAGAAAACCCAATATAAACATAATTTCAAGCAAGAACAAACAAAAAAAAAATTGTGAGCACACATTTTAAATGGTATCAAGCTTCAACACAAAACTGTATGCATGCTTAGTGTTGGCTGGTGAGTACTAAAGAACAGTATTCAGAAACAACATACATGGGTAATGGACCCATTCCTGCTCTGGAATGAGAGTAAAAGATGGTCCAAATATTATAGATTTTATATAGAACAGGGGTAAATAACCAGCTGGGGAGGCAAAGGTTGCCTACCCCTGTCTATACCATAAAGAACTTTTCATTAGAATTGCATCTAACAATAAATATATAAATCCCTTGATTTACAAGTCCACTGTCCTGGTTAGAAGACCTTATGATTTATACCTGAGTCAGCAAGAAGGGTAACTTGTATAATGTGTGTGTGAGATTACAGATTAAAAAAATAAATACATTAAAAAAATTTTATTTGGACCATCTTCTTTCACTGGAGTTCCCATAAACCATGATATTACTGCCCGTCAGTGTATTTTACTACTCCCCAGTCAACACTATTATTATTATTAATTTTTTTTTTTTTTTTTTAAGATTTGAACGTTGATATCTTTATTTAAGGCAAGGGAAGTCCTGACTGTCCTTCTCCCCCCCACCATGTCTAGAAATAATATGTATATGCTACAGCAAACTGCCGATAATGGCATTAGATAGGAACACCCATTCACACTGCAACACATGAATCTCCCCCTTACCAGTAAAGAACTTCATCACCGCATTCCACGTCAAATCTGAAGTGTACAAAGGCTACTGGAGCAGCAAGCTCATCCCTGGCAATAAGGTACCATGCTCGTTCATCAGTAAGTTCCTCTCTCTTCTCCCTCTCTTTCCATCCCCACTCACTCTGCTCATACCTATAGAGAGACAATGGAGTCAATCTTGACTTCTCCTAAGCAGTCTGACACATAGCACATAAAGGGAACTTCGCATTTCAGTTTGTTAAAAGGTAAATGGGGAGTGGTAGGACTACACTTACAGCTGCTGCATGTTGGTCTTTGTGAGTTCAAAGGCCCAATCTACAGTCTTCTGATCCAAATCAGATACTCTGCAGCATTCTATAGAAAGGTTCAATCTGTTGGTACAGGGATAACAAAAATGTTCTGAGAAAGGCTGTAGAGGTGATCTCATGTGTTTCATCTTTCTCCCTGTCCACCTTTCATCCCCCCCCCCTTTCCTCCAACCCCACTTACCCATTCCTATCAAATTTCTTGAATACAGGAAAAGCACCAAGTGGGTCACCTAGCTACAATGGGAGAAAGAACAGAGGTGAGTGGGTAGGGGGACAATCAACCCAAAGTAGAAGGTAGGAGCACAGCACATCACTCAGTCTCCAATCTCTAGAGAAGAGCACTTGCCTGATTGGCTGCCTGGACCTTTGCGCACACAGCAGCCATGGCTGCTCGTTCCTCTTGCCGCTTCTGCTTCTTCTCCTTCGCTCGCACAGACTTCCTCTGACAGTGGAAAAAAAAAAAAAATGGGAAAGAGCAATGTCTTACATCAATTCCCCCTTCAACCAACAAACTATACCATCATCTTTAGGTGTTTTACTATACCTACTGTCTCAAAGTTGCATTATTATTATCTCAAAACTGTACCCCAATTAAAAGTCTTTTTCCAGTTTCAAAATGGCTCCAGCACCAGACCCATATCCTAAAGGGCAACAATACTTTTTTTTTTTTTAACTCAACATACCCCACACGCGCTCTAGTGTTTCCATAGAACCGCTAGCATTTTATAACCATTTGTCAAGGATGTAGTGAAGGGAATAAATTATTATTGGGTCTCTCTATTGGAATGACAAAACCAAGCATATTGTGCATATCAGCTTCCTTAACTACACCTTTGAAACTTAACCATTTCAGTGTCGAGTGTTACACAACACATTGCAAAGTAATGCAGTGCATATCCCTCTGGCATTGAAAGAGTTAATACTTTTTCTTCTCTCCCCAGAGAAGCCATGGCACCCCAAGCTGGTAACCAAAATGCTCTGGCAAGCTTGTTGATAACCACAATGCTAGGGGCACAAGCAGCAGACTATCTTCTGACAGAGAACCTGCCTAAATCTCACATGCTTCTTTACAGCATCTTAACCCTTTGAGTGCCAGAGAGGTACTTGCAATGCATTGCATACCCCTCTGGCACTCAAAGGGTTAAAAATATTACAGTCCCCAAAGATGCCCTAGGACAGTATTCCCCAATTTTATTCCTCATGGATCACCAATAGCGCATGTTTTCAGACTATCACTGCTTAATCACAGGTGAGTAATCAGGAGCTCCAATACTGTGATTGATATGACTGTGCTTAATGTGGGATCTCCTTAAAATACAACATGCTGGTGTTCCCTGGGGACCATATTTGGGAAGCAGCTCCAGTATATAGGACCTATTAATTCAACCTGCAAACTACACCAGAGCGCCATCTACCAATCTCACTTTCTGCCAAAACTGATTTGCTATCCAAGCATCCAGTGCCAAACATTTTGCCTCAAGACTGCCCCAGCGTGCTCTTTTACCCAATGACTACACAACTGCACCCAGAACACTATTATACAAGCATCACATCGCAAAGCTTGTTAATTCATTCTTTCCATCAGAACCACCTAAATTCCCATACATGTAACCTATGATTATATCTAACCCCCAAACTATTCTACTGCCCTTTCTCTCCCCTCCTCACCCCCATGACGTAAACGATGACGTAAAAATATCACTCCCGGTCCGGTTCGGTACTGGAGGAGGGAGAAGAGAAAAGTAAGGGGGAGAGGTCTGGTGATATCATTACGCGCGGGGCGTGCCACGCCTACTCTGTTTTCGCCCCTAGACTTAAAGACAAGAAGGGGAAACTACTTGCGTCTGCGGCTCATGCCTCGATTTTGCCTTGGCGGGGAAAGGGCAAGCACCTCCCTCTCTACCTAGTCTCTTTGTCTGTGGAAGCGCGGCCGAGTGACGTTTTATAATGGGGGCGTGGCAGCAATACGTACTAGTTATGACTGTTTCCATGACAATGGTTGGGTCTTTTGTCCCTTTGTTGTCTGGGTATCTATTATTAGGTTTTTTTTTTCCACCTTCATGGTGTTGATATTACAATTGGTGATTTGTTTAATTAGAATGTGATTGTTCTCTGGTGAAATAAACCGCCTAAATGTCATATCCTTCATGAGAACTGCCCCTGGTTTTGCCTTTCTGCACTTTGTGCTTCTTGGTCCTAATCTTAAAATTAATTTTTAATCTAAAGTACTGAATTCTAATTATTAAAAGTATACCTGCCAAATGTACCAGATTTCTAGGGACTACTCTACTTATAGCTCCTTATCCTTGGGTTTAAAATATAACATCAACCAAATGTTCTTATTAAAAAGGTGAAAGGTTGTGAGCTTCATCACATAATATTATTGCTTATGCCTGGTAATGTATGTAGGGTTGCCACCCGGCCGGTATTTTACCGGCATAGCCGGTAATTAGCTCACTGGAGCCGGTGCCGGTAGAACTACTATACCGGCAATTTAAAAGCCGGTATTTTTGTGTGTCTGGCGAGGGGAAAGGGGTGACTGAGCGGGGAGAGGCAGAGTAGATGATGCAGTAGTGTGCTCTATCTCCTCCCGACCTGTAGGGGGCAGGGCGCTGCAGTAAGAAGTGGTTAGGAGATATGGAAACGCAGGGGCAGTAAGAAGAGACCTCTTTCCCTTTCTAGCCAGCTCTCAAACTCCTGTTGCTCCTCCGCAAGTGGATTGTGTGGAGTGGTCAATGGGAGGACTTAACAAGTCACCAGCAGGATATTTGGGATCATTTCACAGTGAGTATTCTTTGCTTGGAGGCTGATGACTGAAATGGCAGTGCAAGGGTTAACTCTGAGTGCTAGAAGAATGTGCAATTCAATGCTTTGGGCACTATTCTGGCACTCAGAGGGTTATTAATATCATTGCTGTATCAGGGTGCTGTGAGCTCTGTAGCACCCTCTGGTTCCACCTCTCCTGGTTTTACTGGGGACCACAGAATTAGGGGGGACTCTGATTCCACTGGTGATTGGCTGGGCTGGTTTTGGTTGGCACCCAGGAATCTGTTGATATTCTGCCACTGGCTGGGACTCTGAAGTCTGGGTTGAATTTGGAGCAAGCTGGCACTGTTGACAACCTGGCACAGGAGTATCCAAAGAATCATTATGTAGGAATATGATTCATGTTTATGTGCTGAAAATGTTTCACAGAGGGCAAAAAACTCAGTTCTGCCCCTAACACACAGCTGCCTTCTCTAATGGGGGACCTCAGCCTGCCACATTTGGCAGTTAAAGGGTTAATATTGGGGTCAGGATCCTCTCTGCTCTCTTGTACCCATGGGATTAAATGTCTTACAGTCCTTCCCTTACTCCCCCATATGTGTCTGCCCACATAATGCCAACCCTTATTATCACCAGTCTATGTGTACCCCCTCCTCTCCATGGGTGTCTCCCCCCCAGTGTGTGTGTACCCCTCTCCTCATCATGGGTGTCTCTCCCCCAGTCTATGTGTACCCCTTACTCCCATTGGGTCTCTGCCCCCAGTCTGAGTACCCCCTCCTCCCCATGGGTTTGTCTCCCCCCAGTCTATGCGTACCCCTCTCCTTACCATGGGTGACTCTCCCCCAGTCTATGTGTTCCCCCTCCTTCACTTGGGTGTTGCACCCCCAGCCCATGTCTGCCCCCCTCTCCTGGATGACGCCCTACCCACATTTCTCCCCTCTGGTCATGTGTGGCTTTTTGTTTGCAGTGGAAACAATTTATTGCTCTTTAGCTCCCCCACCATCTCCCCCCCCCCCAACTCTCTCTCCTCCCTGAGCCCGCTCCTCACTACCCCTCCAGCCCCAGCTCTTCTACAGGCTGGCACAAGCCCACGTGTCCAGTGCCCGTGGGTGGGATCAGACAGGGAAAGAAACTTCATGACGGTGGCAAAGTGCTGAGTTTTCCGTGCCAGGTGAGTGAGATCTGGGGCACTAGTGGGGTAGAACCATGTGGCCTGGATAATAAACACTTTAGTGGTTTGGACTGTGCCATGTACATCGTGGGCAGACTGGCAGCTTCTGGTCTGGGTTGCAAAATAACCCATCAGCGCCAGTGATTCCAAAACAATGCATTGGTCACCCATTTGACACTGAAGGGGTTCATTCTTCCAAACTGGCACTGGACACTGATATCAATCCGCATGCCCAGGGCCCCTTATAGCACTGAGCAACGTCAGCTGCTGCAGAAATTCCTAAAAAACCAGACTGGCGATCACTGGGCTGCTTCTGGTACTGCAGCTAACCCTCTCCTGTACTTGCTAGGTCTGGGCTAGTCAAAGAGTGTATATAAATATATAATTTGTGTGTATAACTACAGCCATGGTACTTATAGTTTATGTTTTACCCTAACCCGACCTGAACCCCTACATAGAATTCTTAACCCTCAGTATATCTGCCTTATTTGCTTTAGATTGTAAGCTATAGGGCAGCGGCCCTTGTCACATTGTTTCTCTCTGTAAAAGCACTTGTGTACGCCTTGATTGAACCTTTACCTCTTTGAAAGCCAGAAATGTATGGATACATCTCTGGCAGTCAAAGTGTTAACCCTTTAAGGATCTATCTATATGTATAGAAATGCCATGCTATAACCATGACAGTCAGGTTGGCAGAACTCTACCCCATATCCTACCAGGGGTTGGGGGGTTGTAGAAAGGAAGACCCAGTAGGTTTGAGGTATCCTATCAACAAGGGGATTGACTTCAGGCCCAGACAATCACAGTAAGAGAGGAAGAATGTCCTAGTACAGTAAATAAGTGGTTGCAATATGGCAGATCAGAGCCACTGTGCTGTCCTCAGGCTGGACAGATCCGGGTTACCATGAAAACTCCCATGGATAAGGAGAAGATTGTGATAGGAGAGTCGGCATGTGTGATGGAGGTGAGGGGGGCAGATACCAAACTGGTCCTGGCCTGTGAGAGCTTAGTCTGAGAGAGAGAGAGTGCTTAGTCAGAGAGAGAGAGAGAGTGCTTAGTCAGAGAGAGAGAGAGAGTGCTTAGTCAGAGAGGGAGAGAGTGCTTAGTCAGAGAGAGTGCTTAGTCAGAGAGAGTGTGTGCTTAGTCTGAGAGCGAGAGAGTGTTTAAAGAGAAAGTCCTTAGAGAGAGAGAGAGTGTGCTTAGTCTGAGAGAGAGTTAGTGTGCTTAGTCTGAGAGAGTGTGCTTAGTCTGAGAGAGAGTGAGTGTACTTAGTCTGAGAGTGGTTCTGCCCCTTTTGTGGCTCCTCCCTTTTGTGGCTCCTCCCTCACCGACCGACAACTATGGCCGGTATTTTTTTGAGGAAAAGGTGGCAACCCTAAATGTATGGTATGATGTAGAAGCACAGTTTTAAAGGAGAGCTATCACTGAATTAAAGTTGGCTTTATTTAAATTCTCATTTGCAATGCATCTGTAATCTTTGTATTTTTTAAATAGAATTCGGTATTCGCTGAGATGCTTGCTTTTAAACTTCAGCACATTACAGCACTTCAGGACAGGCTGCGGGTACAGCTCTGTCCTGCAGCCTGTCAATATTCCTCTGCTCTTCTCCCCACACATACCTCCCAAGTGTACCTCTTTAGGAGGGAAGGTCCCTTTTTCATATCCAAATCCCTCTGTCCCTATTTTCTACCCTTTTGTCTCTCTTTTCTGGAGATCAGAATGTAAAAGACCAATCTTTTACCAATATACCGGGCAAGGCAGCCTGGAGGCTTGCATGACAAAAGAGGAGGCTCTACCGGACCTGCCAATATACTGGGCAAGGCAGCCTTGAGACTGGTACAACGAGAGAGGAGGCTCTACCTGCCCTGCCAATATACTGGGCAAGGCAGCCTTGAGACTGGCACACTGAGAGAGAAGGCTCTACCCGCCCTGCCAATATACCGGGCAAGGCAGCCTTGAGACTGACACAACGAGAAAGGAGGCTGTACCAGCCCTGCCAATATACCGGGCAAGGCAGCCTTTAGACTGGCACAACGAGAGAGGAGACTCTACCGACCTTGCCAATATACCGGGCAAGGCAGCCTCGCTAGACCCAGAGAACTGCAAGTACTAGTGCATAAGCGGAGAAGGCCTCAGCGACTAGAATATTGGTGGAGTAAACCAGTCGCCTATACTGAGCACACAGAGGCCTTGCAGGGGCTGTATAGGTGTCAATGAGCACCCGATAATGATGGAGCAAATCAGTACCCACGTACTGGACTAACTTTGACACTGCTGGTGCTAAAAGGATGCTGAGAGCAACCGGTATACATGGAGCGAACCAGTACCCGCGTACTGGATTACACAACTCTCTACCGGTGCTGTATGGAACGCAGGAAGCAACCGGTTATAAATGGAGCGAACCAGTACCCGCGTACTGGATTACACAAAACTCTACCGGTGCTGTATGGAACGCAGCAAGCAACCGGTTATACATGGAGCGAACCAGTACCCGCGTACTGGATACACAAGACTCTACCGGTGCTGTATGGAACGCAGCAAGCAACCGGTTATACATGGAGCAAACCAGTACCCGCGTACTGGATTACACAAGACTCTACCTGTGCTGTATGGAACGCAGCAAGCAACCGGTTATACATGGAGCGAACCAGTACCCGCGTACTGGATTACGCAACTCTCTACCGGTGCTGTATGGAACGCAGCAAGCAACTGGTTATACATGGAGTGAACCAGTACCCGTGTACTGTATTACACAAAACTCTACCGGTGCTGTATGGAACGCAGCAAGCAACCGGTTATACATGGAGCGAACCAGTACCCGCGCACTGGATACACAAGACTCTACCGGTGCTGTATGGAATGCAGCAAGCAACCGGTTATACATGGAGTGAACCAGTACCCGCGTACTGGATACACAAGACTCTACCGGTGCTGTAAAGAACGCAACAAGCAACCAGTTATACATGGAGCGAACCAGTACCCGCGTACTGGATACACAAGACTCTACCGGTGCTGTATGGAACGCAGCAAGCAACCGGTTGTATATGGAGCGAACCAGTACCCGCGTACTGGACTAGACAAGTCACCGAAAGATAAGAATGTCTCCCAAGGCGACATGAAGGAGGAGACACTCTGCACGCGATCCAGGAGCAGGAACACAGCCAGGTCAGGACAGGAAGCAGGAACAGTAACGGCAGCCAACCGGATCAGGGACGGCAGCAGGAACAACAGCCCAAACCGGATCAGGAACTGAGGCAAGAACCAAATACACTGAGGACAGTGTCAGGCAGGTACACTGGCGATCTCTGATGTGTAGTAGAATCAGTCAAGGCCCAGGAAGCTCAGGAAAATCAGTGCAGGTGCTAGCGACCTAGAGACACCACGAAAGGGCAACCAAAGGGTGCCCAAGCCCAGTCTAAATAGGCAATACAGGGCGGGCTGAAGACAGGCAGCCAATGGAGAGCCCAATCAGATAACTGACAGGAAAATGCAGCAATCACGGGCACCGTGATAGCTTGGTTACGTGATTGCCTCAGCTCCATTCCATCCTCTTCCCATCAGACGGCTGCCTCTCTGTCAATAGATGCCTCCCAAATGGCCGCATCAGAGATGTCTTCCATTCTTCCTCCCAGCAGTGATGTTGTGGTTGAGGGCAGGCTTGCCCAAAGTGACAAGAAGAAAAGGAGCTACAGTGCTGAAACGCAAGGTGGCTCTTGCGTTTCAGCTGAAGACTCTGTGAGACGTAAGCGGACTCCTAAGCGTCCATACAACCCAGACAGAACTCCCACTAGATCAGCTTCTCATTCTGGGAGACGTAGGTCATTTAGAGAGCCTAATTTTGCTGTAGAAAAGAGATTATGGTGCACCGCCTATTAATTTTTAGGAAGTGATATTATACCAAAGGGAATGTGCTGGGCTGATAATTACAATATAATTAAGAGAAATAGAAAAAGAAGCCCAAAAACAGCACCAAACCCACCTTCTAAAGTGAGATAACTCGCTGATATATGAGGTGATGTGTCAAACAAATCGGGACACAATACTGTAAAAATAAAATTAAAATGTAACTTTTATTACTACCATATAAAAACACAAAGGCGAATTTTAAAATCAGTCCTGTGATTCCTGTGTTCATATATTTGCTAGTATGTCACAACAACATGACATTCTATGTAATCCACAGATATATTGGCAAGATAAGCAGAAATGCTCATATATATATATCCACATACAACCAGCCGTTATATAAACGTCTCTACTGAGCACAAATGCGCATCATGCATTATCTATGTTACTTTTCATTATAGCAAATTACTACTCCATATTCACGTCAGTAATATTTGTTAGGTAGCTGTCATTCAAAACGATATTCAAGGAGTTAAATTAAAATCCCTTCCTTTATACTGTGTGACTGTTATTATTCGTAATTGCAGTAACAAGTTGATGTTGGTAATAATGTCAAGGAGATACTATAACTATCCCTACCTCCTAAATGCCAATCTCAACAGGTGATCGCACAAAAAGGTTAGAGCAAACAAGGTATCGCCTGCAAAAATCATTTGGTAATAGGCACCTTGATGCGTGCAATCGTAATGACCAGCAGCAAACTAACCTAACAATTATATCCCCTTGACATCAGAAATCACTTAGAAAAAAACAGAGTGAATGAGTCTGCCTCCGTGAACCCGACGTACGTTTCGCCACATTTGGCTTTCTCAAAGGGTTGAAAGCCGACATCTCGTGCCGGCTTTTAAAACATAATCGTGACCCAACGCGGGAAAAAAAATCCCGTTCATTGGACAAGTCCTCCATCATTAAAATACAAACTATCCAATAAGTAACTTGTTTTGACACAAAGTTACCAAGCTCAATGAATGTTTCAGATCACATTATCTGCAATAGTATTGCTATGCAGGAACTGAACTACAAGTTCGAATAGAGAGAGATAGTATCATTCCACATGTGAAGAATCACCACATAAGGGAATGCAAGTTAACTAGTCCCTGGTAATGTCGTCAACTCAAGTCATCACGGAGATCCAAACATTTAAAATGTTACAATAAATTTTATTGCAATATCGCATACGCTATGTTCTTTACCCCCACTAGTAAAAAGGAGAATCGATCTTTATATAACCATGTAATTTGAATAGTACTGAGAATATTGATAACATATTTATAATAATGGGGGAGAAAATAAATATCCCAGAGCATATTTAATATTTCCATAAATCTAAACATAGATTGAAGGAACAATTTAATTCTTCACAAATAGTAATCCGATATATACCACAATTATTCCCATCTCTCATTACATATCAAAATGAAGATAAAAATTATATTGAAACTAGAATTACTGGACACAATTATTAGCTTTCCAATTAAAGTATCCTGGATTATTTGTTCCTTTGTTCTACATTATAATCATATACATTATTCCAAATGCGCTATGAGTCTCATTCCTTCATTTAAACCGCTGGGTGACAATGTATTAAGGGAGAAAATCCACTGGTTCTCTGCCCTCAATAATTTATTATCCAAATCACCTCCCCTCATGCCAATCTTAATTTGCTGCAAACCAAATATCTCAGTACCATTCATAGATGATCCATGTTTACTTAAGTAATGTCTACTGAGACTCGTCAATTTTTTACCCTGTTTAGCATCTTTTACAGAATTTCTGATGTTATTAAGATGCTCCTTTAACCTAGTCTTCAATTTCCTCCTTGTTTTACCGATATAAAGTAATCCACAGGGACAACGAATTCCATAGATCACACCGGATGTGTTACAGTTAATAAAATGTGCAAATTTCCTCCATTTCCCAAATCTATCACATATGCCACTCTGATTTTTAATAAATGGACATATGGAACAGTGTCCACACATATATGTTCCTATAACCACAGGTTTGTTTTTTTTGACATTTTCAAAAAAACTGTGGACCAATTTATCTTTTAAATTAGGCGAACGTCTACTACTTAGTTGAGGTCTATCTCCAATAACATTTCTCAAGTCAATGTCAGTTTGCAAAATTGACCATTTTTTACTCAATATCTGTTGAACCTCAACCCATTGATTGTGATATGTACAGACAAATCTAATAGTTTTATCTGTCTTTTTCAATTTTTTCTGTAGGAGTGTCTCTCTTTCTGTGTGTAATGCACGATATTTAGCTTTCTTAATTAAGTTATTACTGTAGCCTCTCTCCCTTAATCTTATACTTAGTTCTTCAGCTCTTTCTTTATAAGTTGATTCATTTGAACAGTTTCTCCTAATTCTTAAGAATTCACCTGTGGGAACTGATTTAATGACTGATTTAGGATGAAAACTGCTAGCATGTAATATGCTATTTGTAGCTGTAATTTTTCTATACAAATCGGTTTGTAAAACCCCATTTGTGTCTTTAGAGATGGTAATATCCAAAAAATTAATTTTTTCTTGGCTATGCTCCAAGGTCAATTTTAAATTCCATTCATTGTTGTTAAGACATTCCAGAAATTGTATCAATGTTTCACTGTCACCATCCCACAAAATAAACACATCATCGATGTATCTATACCAAGAAAGTAATGAATTATTCCATCTTGATAGACTGTCATCAAACACTACTGTTTCCTCCCACCACCCGAGGTACAGATTGGCATAAGTAGGGGCACATGCTGCCCCCATTGCTGTACCCCGGTTTGAAGATAAAAGTGTTTATGAAAGAGGAAGTAATTATGTGTAAGTACAAATTTAAGGAGCTTAAGAATAAACTCCCCAAATGTGTCTGTGATAGTCGTGTCTTTGTCCAAGTAGTATCTAACCGCTTCCAAACCTCTATCATGATGTATAGAAGTATATAGACTTTCTACGTCACAGCTTGCCAGTAACATAGATTCTGCAACTGGCAAGTCATTAATTTTGGTTAACAAGTCAGTAGTGTCCCTAATATATGAGGGCAAGGTTAATACATACTGTCTTAATTTTAAGTCAAGATACTGAGAAGCCTTTTCACTTAGGCTTCCATTACTCGAGACAATAGGTCTGCCCGGTGGATTTTTGGTGTTCTTATGTACCTTTGGCAATAAATACAAAGTGGGAGTGACAGGTTGTTTAATTTCCAAAAATTTATACTCTTTCTGTGTAATAACATTATTGGACCTTGCATCTTCTAAAATCTTTTTGTATATAGATAAATAATCTTTTGTTGGATCTGAAAACAATCTTTTATAGCAGTTTTTATCATTTAGTTGCTTAAAAGCTTCAGCTAAATATAGATTATTAGGCCAGATCACAACATTGCCTCCTTTATCAGATGGCTTGATAACCACATCATCCCATTCCGAAATCTCTTTAATAATGTGTTTCTGTTTTTTATCTAAATTGAATGGACCTCTCTTATCTGGGAGTTTAATGATGTCTTTCATTACCATTTCTCCAAAAATTTTTACTTGAGGACATAATTTTGCTGTGTCTGCCCCTAATAGACCCCAATCTTTAAAGGGATAGTAATACTTCGTTTTATCTTTATTTTATTTTGTAGGCATTAAAAAAAACATAAAGAATGATATAAGTCTTATCTCTCAAACCTTTATGGTTTAAGAGATATTCACAAGCAAAGTTTTCCCCTCCCTCCCCTTTTGCCTGATGTAAGCCATCTCTTCTCAGATGTGGAATGCAGTCTATAGACCAGACAGATAACAGAAGGGGACACTCTTATTCCTATGAAAACAATGAAATCCCTGCCCCCCTTGACAAGCTTTTCAGGTTTTTCCCTTATCTTAATTGAAGATTGTCCCTCTCTGCAGTCTACCTGGGCACCTCCCTTCTGTCCTGGCTGAGAAGTGTTACATCAGTAAAAGGGGCGGGAGGGGGACACTTTGCTTGTGAATGTCTCTTAAACCATAAAGGTTTGAGAGATAAGACTTATATCATTCTTCATGTTTTTTTAATGCCTACAAAATAAAGTTAAAACAAAGTATTACTATCCCTTTAAGCTCTTCACAAGTTCAGTCAGAACCCCTAGCTGATACTCAGATGTTGTCTCAACCCAGAGGCGTAACTAGAAGCCTCCGGGCCCTGGTACAAGAAGTGCCACGGGCCCCCCTCGACCACATTGACCTCCTCCACAATGCCCCCATCTCCTACCTGGAGCTCCCGCACAGTCCTCTCAGTAATGCAAAGCGCTGGGAGATGATGTCATCTCCCAGCGCTCTGCATTACTAGAGCTCCAGCAGGAGATTGCAGGCGCCAGGCGGAGGGGTCGCAGGGGAGGCTGGGCCCCTGGAGTGCACTGGCCCGGTCGCAGGTGCGACCCCTGTAGTTACGCCACTGTCTCAACCATTTCATGTTAATCCCTCTCAGCTGACCGCAGCAAGTCAGCAAATTACTTCATATCAGCCCACTATAGTAAATCCTTCCCTTTCATCAAATTCTTCCTCTGCTCATGTTGTATCCAGCTCTCATCTTCCATTAGCATCTTCACAACCTTCAATTCAAAATATTGCTCCAATCAGCTATCAACACCAGCAACCACATCTTCAGGAGAGATCTTCACAGCCTTCATCACTTGTAGAAGATTCAAATTCATTGTTTAGACCTCCACAAGCAGGTTCACTGCAGATGGGTGAGTATGATTATGCTAACAGCGTGCATTGTTTGGGGGAAGTGGTAAGCTCTGTACAAAAAATAGTAGGTCAATTAAGCGGTGTAGATAAAAAATATTGCTAGTGTGTGGGATACTAGAAGTACCAATAGAGTGTTAGAAGAAGATAGGTCTCAAAGTAAAGTTAGTGTATCTCCACAGGATAATACTAGAAGAGATAATGTATCTAGTGTAGGAGAAGCTTGTTTAAAGGAATCTCTTACAAGCAATACTTCTCCTCTTGGTTTACACTTGTCCATGCAAATAAAAGAAAACATTTGGAAAAGTGAATTTTTGGATATTTTATCATTACTTTCAGCATCTAAAGATTTTATATCTAAAAGGAGTGATGATAAAAACGAAATGGACAGACGTAGGCCAGTATCGAAAAATTTTCATAATTGATTTCAGGCTTTATGCTTTTATGCATCAGTGATGGGCGAAAAGCATCCGGAACATTGTTCGGGCATGTTCCAACATGTAGAAATTGTTATGGAGGCTTTTCGTACTTTTGGTGGATTTGGATGGTACTCATATGACAAGCATTTTCGCCAAAAGTTGGCAGTTCATAAATCTGTCACAAGGGGTCAAAAAGATGTAGTGTTGTGGGTCGCGTTGATGTCAGAGCAGGCGTCTGGTGCTCTGCACAAGACGCAATTTTCATCAATTTTCAAGGGCTTAAGAAAGGTGTTTGATAGGCCTTTAACGAATCTTAATGCAAATTTCCAAACAATTGTAAATTTCGCCACGAGTGTTCAGTCTGCAATGGGGGGGTCACCCTACCTTTCGCTGTTTCAAGAAACAGTTACCCACACAACAGCAAGGATCTAAATTTAATTTTCTCAAAAGCGGCAACTCCAGTGAATCTGATAAAAATGTCACCGTGGTTAGCTCATTACCCAAACAAGGGGAGGTCTTCCCTAATTAGAGAGGGTTTTGAACATGGTTTTGTTTTACCCAGTTGCCCAGAAGGAAAGTTGGTTTGGGTAGATAATTTGAAATCTATAGAAGAATTTCCGGTTATAGCCTTTGAAAAAATACAAAAAGAAATTGAGGCAGGTAGAAGGCCCTTTTGTTCAAGCCCTTTTGCAAATTTTAGATTATCACCATTGGGTTTGGTCCCAAAGAAAGAATCAAATTCGTTTAGGTTGATACATCATCTCTCCTTTCCACCGGGGGCTTCCTTGAATGATCAAATTAGTGGAGAGGATAGTTCAGTTACTTATGCATCATTCGAGGAAGCTCTGCGTTTGGCTAGATGTGGTGCGGGTGCATTATTAGCAAAGGCAGATGTCAAGTCGGCATTCAGGCTGTTTCCCATTCACCCTGCCAGTTTTTCATCCTTAGGTTTTCAATTCCAGGGCTTGTTGCATTTTGATAAGTACTCACCGATGGGATGCTCATTGTCATGTTTTTATTTTAAGGAGTTTGCAACATTTTTGGAATGGGTTGTAAAATTTAGAAGTGGCTCTAACGCACTTCTTCATTATTTAGATGATTTTCTTTTTGTCGGTCCTGAAGCATCTTTTGAGTGTAAGAAATTATTAGATTGTTTCTGTAAGGCAGCAGAAGAATTTGGTGTACCACTGGCACATGAGAAAACAGTGCAACCCACAACTGAAATGGTTTTCTTAGCTATAACCAAAGATACTTTGAATATGGAATTTAGGCTTCCTTTTGATAAAATTCTTAAATTGCGATTTTATATTCATTTGCTGTTAGTCAATAAGAAAGCAACATTGAAAGTATTACAGTCTGTTTTGAGATTACTGGCATTCGCTATCAAATGTATGCCCATGGGGAGAATTTTTTCCCGCAGGCTGTCTGCAACAACAGCATAGCTGAAAGCACCGCATTGCCGTGTTTGGCTTACCAAAGAAATCAAGGCAGATTTGGCAGTGTGGGACACATTCCTGGAACACTATAATGGTAGAACAGTTTTTCAAAATTTGTGTTACTAATAGCGAAATTCACCTTTACACAGATGCTGCAGGTGCTTTTGGTTATGGTGCATACTGGGATGGTCATTGGATTGCTGAGGAATGGCCAGCTAGATGGGTTCAATAGGGCTATTGTAAGAACTCAACGCTTTTGGAATTATTTCCAGTTGTTGTAGCCATAGAATTGTGGGGTGAGAATTTTGTAAATAAAAGAATACATTTTTTCTGTGACAACATGAGCGTGGTACAGACAGTAAATAGATTGTCAGTGAAGTCAGCTTCCTTGGTTATGCTGTTGCGTCATCTAGTGTTGAAATGCCTGTCATTAAATATCTAGTTAAAAATGATACACATCCCTGATTATAATAATGATATAGCTGATGCCTTATCTTGATTTCAGATACACAAGTTCTGCGACTTGGCTCCACAGGCACAGCTTCAAGGTCTTCAGTGCCCTTTTTACCTTTGGGACTTAATTTAGGGAATTTAAGACAATATATTACTAATTCCTTGGCGCCTGCTACCTGGTCAGCTTATGTTTCCGCTTGGAACAAATAGTTTAGTGTAAGACAGGTGGACAGCGGATCCTTTTGCTGTTGATGAGGAATCTCTTTTGGCATATATTCAATTTTTAATTGAAAATACTGTGACCAGCTCAGCTATTAAAAAACGTTTAGCAGGAATAAAATTTTTCTGTCAACTGTTAGGTATTCGTAGTGCTTGCAATAGTTTTTCAGTTAGGAGAGTTTTGAGAGGTTATAGTATAGGCAAATAAAAATTAGATGATAGGATGCCAATATTGGCAGTATTGTTGAATAGTTTATTAGAAGTATTAAGCTCAGTAGGCAGGAATATTTTTGAAGTTGTGATGATTAAAGCTTTATTTTTGTTGATGTTCTTTGGCGCATTTAGAGTAAGTGAGGTAGCTGCAAAAATAAAAAGGAGGATAGTGCTTTACAATACCAACAAATCGATATACATGAATGAATTATGTCAGTATTTTTGCAAAGGTCAAAGACTGATCAAGACTGGAAAGGAATGTGGGATAATTTGAAAGAGTTAGTATGTTTCTCTAAATGTCCAGTTTTGAGTATGAAAACATTTTTTACAAAAAGTAGGGAGTCTTTTTATTCATGCCGATGGTTAGTCAGTATCTAGATTTCAGTACAATAGGGTTTTTTCCTTATGTTTAGATAAGCTTGGTTTGTCCGGTCAGAGGTTTACATTACACTCTTTTAGGATAGGGGCAGCAACTGAAGCTTTTAATTTGGGTGTACAGGAGGAGATGATAAAGAAAATTGGGAGATGGAAGTCAAATAGGTTTAGAATTTATATTCGCCCTCATTTAGTACAAGACAATATGTCCCAATGATAGCATGAGTCATGAATGAGTTAGATTATTGTGTTGAGACTTTTCCAGATCCAGACGTCATCATTTTCCATGTAGGAGGTAACGATCTGGGCATTATAAAATCGATTAGTCTTCTTTTTCTAGTTAAAAGAACATTACTTAAGGTGTTGAGTGTCTTCCCAAAAGTAATATTGGGTTTTTATGAAATTGTGCCCAGGTTGAGGTGGTTACAAGAAAGAGAACTTAAACCTTTGGAGAGCACAAGAAAGAAGATCAATAGATTTTTATCAAAAGTGTTCATTCAAATGGGTGGTGTAACTCATAGGCACATAGATCTTAAAAATGGTGGTAATGGCCTGTACAGATTTGAAGAAGTGCACCTTTCGGACATTGGATTGGAATTTTTTTAATTTAGGTATTCAATCATTATTTGAAAAGGCGTTCAGTGCGCTGAAAGGGCTCAACCTTTGTGGAGGGCCACAAAGGTTGGCTGTGGAGGTTTTGTAAGAAGGTAGATATTAAAGTTTTAATTTTGGACTCCTGGCTGGTAGGGCGGAGCAAGTTTAAGTGGGTTAATGCTTAAGTTGGGTCTTATCAGGCTGTTATGGCTGATAGAAAGTGTTTTTAGTATCTGGTGTTTTTATTTGAAATAAAGTTGTTTATTTAATAAACTGCAGCCTTACCACCATTTCAATGTGTCTTGTGTGTTATTTTATAAATGTTGGGGTTGGTTGGGAGGGTGAACATCCAACACCCATGTAAAGGACTGATCTTTTAAGGAGGGACCACATGGGGTTGGGGTTCCCCCCATTTATTTTATTATTATAGGTTTTAAATACATTTAAGTTAATGTTAATTTGGTGTAATGTTTCTTCAAAATTTACAGGTATTGCATAGAATTTGGTGGAATCCTGATCATTTTCCCTCTAAACAATACTATTGGCCAGGTTTGTTTTACCTCGTGCCAGGTGAGCTGTTGGGCGGGAAAAGGGGCTATTTATAGCTCCTTCCCACTTTTCCTCTCATCTTTTCAAAATTATCGAGTGTTGTCGACACATACAGCGAGTGAGTTAATCGGTGTGAATGAGCCTCTGATCACCACACCTGTACTCTAGCAGGGAAATCCCTAAGTCCTGGCCTCTTAGTGGGTCCTGAGGGCAGGAGTTGAGAACCACTGTACTACATAATATGCACCATTTAACTGCTTGTTTTATACCAGAAAAGCCCTGATTGTCTTGTGTGTGTTCAGGCAGTGATAATCTGTTTTATCATCTTAAAGGGTAATTGATGAATGACTAAAGCACCTCTGGGATAGAGCATGCAGGGACATATCGACTATAATCTGTTGTGGAGAGGGCTAAGGATTAGTACTGTAAAGATTTCGGGGTCAGCTCATTTTCAACATTCCCAGGTCTGACTATGAACCATTAGTGACATTCTGTCATGAGATTGCCCAAGGGATTTTTTTGTTTTTTAATACTGGCAGGTATACCTGTGAACAATGGTTTTAACCCTGAGATTCAGAGTTTTGTCCAAAATCTCTGGGTGAGAGAGTCCAGCTACCTATTTTATATTCTGACCCACTTAATTGTTTCTTTAGTCTCTAAATTGGTGCCACTTGTACCAGGGATGCAAAGTGAGATGTCCTGCTTGTCTTGTGTGTTCATGCAGTGATATCTTTAGCCCGTTGTATATTAATGATCGCTTGATGACTGACTGGAGCACCACTGAAATACAGTCAGGGACAATTCACAAAACATTATTCCAATTAGTTCAATTCTAGGTAAAATGTATCAGTGGCTGTTTTATTAGAAATGTCACCTAGTTTGTGCCCTCTCAGATTCTTTCATAACATACTGTCAGATAAAATGGGGCCACCACAGCACATAGTGCCATCATAATTAGGGAACCTTCTAGTCCCCATCCCTCGAAGTATGAAGATAGGCTTGGGATGCATGTGCCCAATTCATGTGCTTTGTATCTTAATATGGGGGAGGCTTAATTAGAGTAGTCTGCATTGGAAAGAGAGAAGGCAGAGTTTGACCTAAAGTTGGTGGAGTGGATGGGTTACCCAGAAAACAAAAACAAACACAGAGTCTCTGGGCAGATCTGGCAGATGTATGCTCCCAATATTGAATTACGTTATTTTATTAAAACAAATGGCCAGTAGAACATATTGGCAATTTTTATTTCTCTTTAAAATTAACTTGTTTTAGGGTAATTGATCCACACTAAATCTGTTGTATTGTTTTGTGCAGGAATTCATCTTCATAGTGCTCTGGACCAACAGTCACTGCCTAAGGGAAAAGTGACCTGTTAATGTTTTTGAAATTTTGTTACATATGTATTGTGACCAGATCACCATTTTAATCTGGGACACTTATTAATTCCTTGAGGTCCAGGAGGGTATTCAAACAAATACACATATATAGCAACAAATATATATGTCTGCAGCCCGAATATACCACACAGGGAAATGTAGTTTAAGAAGATATATTTATTTCTCTGCTACTGCCCGCTTCCTCAGGTAAGTATTCAGTCCATTGCACAACATACTCCAGATAACCCCTCCTAAGACTAGAGTCCAGAATCACCTCAACCTCATATTCCTCCTGTCCGTGAAAAGATACAGGAGGAGGTTGAGCAGGTTCAGGATTGAGGTAGGAACTGGGCTTTCATGGTTTCATGTGTCATAGCTGAAACCTCGGGCTGATCTGTATGGTGGACGTTAGGGCAAGTCGAAAGGCCACAGAGTTGATGACTCATATAATTTTCAACGGACCAAGGAAGCAGGGACCCACTTTTTTAGTAGAACAAGAAAGATGCAAGTGTGCTGTGGACAACCATACTTTGTCTGCAAAAGTGTAGGAAGGGTTCTGAGAATGGTGAGCATCCGCATACTTCTTACTAGTGTGTTGAGTGTCGGAGAAAGTGTAAAGAAGCAGACGGTGGTATAATTGTAGGCGCTGAATGCCCTAAGCAGAATCAGGAATGTGGTAGAGTAGAGTAGAAGGAAATTACTTGGTTGCACTGCACCCTCCAACAGATGATGCCACTCCCTCAAAGCACACTTGATAGCTAGCAGTTTTTTGTCCCGCTTCAAAATTCCATTCTACAGGTGTTATTTTCTTGTAATAAAAAGCCAGAGGATGAAGTAAGTCCTTGTGGCCAACCGTTGAGAGAGAACAGCCCCAACAGCCACATCAGAGGCATCCAATTCCATGAGGAAAGCATTCTGCACAATAGGTTGCAGAAGGATTGGGGTATGGGTGAACATAATCTTAGTGGCTCAAAAGTGTCTTGGGCTTGACTAGTCTACTGAAAGCATGTGTTGTGTGGTAAGTGCTATAATGGGTGCTATGAGCCGAGAAAAGTTCCTAATGAATCTTCTATAGAAATTGGTATAGAAATCTCTGTACCACCTTTCTAGTGTTGGATATGGGCCAATGTAATACTACTGACACCTTCTGCGGGTTCATCTTGACAGAACCCGGGGGAGACAACAAACCCAAAGAAAGGTACTTCCTGAACTTAGAGGCATTTCTCCACTTTGGCATATAAATGATGATCCCTCAGGCGGCCAAGGACGGTTCCAACATGTTCACGATGTTCGAGAAGAGAGGAGGAATAAATCAGGATGTCATCTAAGTAGATGACAAAAAAAATCAAGTGTCTATAAAAATGTAATTGACAAAATGCTGAAATGTGGCAGGGGAGTTAAATAGCCCAAATGGCGTCACAAGATACTCAAAGTATCCATAATGAGTACCGAACGCTGTTTTCCACTCATCCTCTGCTCTAATTCTTACTAAATTGTAAACCCCCCTCAGGTCAATCTTAGTAAATACAGAGGCAGAGTCATTCCAGCATCTCTGTGATAAGAGGTAAGGGGTGCCGATTTTTGATGGTAATTTTGTTCAGGTCTCGGTAGTCCACACATGATCTAATTTACCATCTTTCTTATCCACAAAAACTATACCAGCACCTGCTGGAGAATTAGATAGCTGTATGAATCTTAGGCAAAGACTATTCGCAATGTAGGACTTCAGATAACTGAGTTCTGGAGAGAGGGTAAATTAATCCATATGGGATAGAAGCCCCAGGAAGCAACTCTATCGGACAGTCATAGGGTCTATGTGGAGGCAGTTTCTCCACTCCTTTGTGATCAAGCATATCTTGGAAGTCCTGATATGGAAGGGATATCGGATGCATTGACTACTGAGTATAGCTGAGGGCCAGAAGATGGGGCATACTCCGACAGTGATCAAGGCAAAAAGGGGAGATAAAGGTCACAGCACCAGAAGACCAGCTGATCAGAGGATCATTTTTCTGGAGCTTTGAGGGACCAGGAACCAGATAAACACAAAAAATATAACATGCAAAACACCCTTATTAAAGTAACCAAAAAGAAGCAAAGCAGAATGGTGATCCAGGAGAATAAACCAAAAGACAAGCCGGGGTCAGGAACCAAGACGGGTACTCAGCAATGCCAGAAGTCAGGAGCTGCGTAGAAGCCGAGACAGCACTGGAATGAGCAAACTCCGCCCATGGTAGCCGGTCCGACCAGTTATTCTGATGGTCAGAGATGCAGCACTGCAGGAATTGCTACGAGGCCTGATTAGCCCTTTCCGTGGCCTATTCGATTGCAGGTGATAGGCCAAGGAGAAGGAAAGTTGGATACCTAGTTGCGCACAGAAGGCTTTCCAGAATCTCAGGAGAAACTGGAAATTATGACTTTGGGAAGCCTGTGTAGCCAATAGACCTCTTTGATAAAGATCGTAGCCAGCTCTTTAGCAGATGGGAGTTTTTTGAATGGTATGCAGTGGAACATGTTTGAAAATTGGTCATCAACCATGAGGATGACTGTGTTACCGTTAGACAACGGGAGGACGACTATGAAGTCCATGGCAAAATGTGACCATGGCTTCTCCCCAATGGGTATTGGTTGGAGAAGGCTCACTGGAAGGTGATGGGGTGATTTGGTCTGCGCACAGACTGGACAGGCAGAGACAAAGCAATATCTTTGTTAAGTTCTGGCCACCAGAAGAGACGGGAAACCAACCAGAGAAGCAGTTTTTTTTCCAGGATGCCCTGATGACTTAGTATTATGGTAGGTAGAAAGTACCTTGGTACGGAGGTTAACAGGTACAAAACGGCGCCCAGAGGGTGTCTCAGCAGGTGCATCTACTTGGGAGGCCTGTATTTTCTCCCCAAGGGGAGATGTTATGCTGGTACATATGGTGGCTAGTACTCGGTCCTGAGGAATAATAGGACTAGGAGGTCTCTCCTCTTTAGTGCCTCAGAAACTGTCTAGACAGGGCACCAGCCCAGACATTTTTGGTACCCGGCAAGTACGAGACAAAAATAAGGCCCATTTGGCCTGCCTTGGAGACAAGCACTTACCTTCGGACAGGTAGGTGAAGTTTTTATGATCCTGTCTTAAATGCCTCAACCTCAAGTATGAATGGAAGCTCGGGTTTCGTGTGTGCCAAAATGGGTGCTATGGCAAAAGCAGCTTTTAGGGACTGAAATGCCTTGATGGCTTCCGGGTACCAGTGAGTGGAGTTTACGTCTTTTTTGGTCATATCGGTAGGGGGTTTTACAATAAAGGAAAAATTGCGGATAAATTTCCTATAGCAGTTAGCGAACCCAAGGAAACTTTGAAGACAGCGGAGTCCTACGGGTCTCGGCCACTCGAGAACAGCCCAGAATTTCTAGGGTCCATAGCAAATCCGACCTCTGAAATAACGTACCCCAAGAAAGTGACCTGTTTGTGGTGGAACTCACACTTCTCCAATTTGCAAAATAGGTTATTTTCTCTTAATCTTTGAAAAACTCTGTTTATATCTGCATGGTGGCTTTCCATGGAGGAGTTATGGGTCAGAATGTCATGTACGTATACCACTACGCATTTTTGGAGCATGTCCCGGAGGACATCATTTAGTTATTCCTGGAAAAAAGCGGGAGCATTGCAGAGACCGAAGGACATTAAGAGGTATTTGTAATGCCCGCTTCTGGTGTTAAATGCGGTTTTCCGTTTGTGGCCCTCCTTTATTTGTTCCAAATTATATCGCCTCGTAGGTTGAGCTTAGTAAATACCTTGGTGTAATGGTATTATGGACACTCAGACACAGTAGGTTTAGATAAAACACAGTTTTATTGAAAAAACACAGAATAAGAATAACCCTCACGGGTCCAGTAATATATGTACACAATATAGTACTGACACAGGTCAGGTTACAGTAATCAATACCCACATGGGTCCAGTGTATATATATGTAACAGCAATAATAATATACTGACACAGGTCAGGTATAGTTTGTGTGATTCCCAAACAAGACAGCAGTGAAATGGTTACTATTAGGCCAGGATGACTGACAAGCCCTAATAGCACGAGGCCCACAAGACACTCACTATGCAGAGAGTGACATAATAGCGAGTAATGCCACAGGAGTAAACCGAGGCCCAGGACAAGCGATAGACTGCCATAGCAGTAATGGAGGACTGCAACTGTAGGCATTGAGGAACACTCAACTGAGACTGAAATGACTGTGACCCGGTGGAATGTGGCACCAAATCCGAAGGGATTAACGAACGCTCAGACCTAGAGTTGACTGCCAGAGAGTGAGAGCAGCCTGAGGTGCCCAGGGTTAGATCAACTTCAGCTTGCAGCAGTAAAAGGTCAAGCGTACCGTGGTGCAACCAGATGGATCTACCACACCGGGGTGTCGCCCATGTGACACAATAGGTGACCGGGTCACAGTAGTGAGACTGCCTGAGCAGCAACGAGGCAACAGAGGATCTGTCCGTAGACAGAGAGGACACTGGATGACAGCCCCTAGCCGGATACCATATGGGACCGCAGGCCAGACCTGATACACAGAACAGGAATGTTCGCCAAAACCGGGTCGGTACACAGAGCAGGAACCTCAGCTAGGCCGGGTCGGTACACAGAGCAGGAACGTCAGTCAATCCAAGTCGGTACACAGAGCAGGAATGTCAGCCAGGCCGGGTCAGTACACAGAGCAGGAACGTCAGCCAATCCAGGTCGGTACAGAGAGCAGGAACTTAGACAACAGAGTAGTCAGGCAATCCGGGTCGGTACACAGATCAGGAACGGATACAGCAGAGTAGTCAGGCAGTCCGGTCATACACAGAGATCACACAAATTACTGGTACAAGCGCTGGCAACGGAAACACCACAAAAGGGCACCGGAGAAGTGACGTGGCCCAGTATTTAAGGACAAATACTGGGCGGAGCAAAGCCACACCAACCAATAAGAGGAAACAGGAAGTAAAACTGACAGAATGTCGCCAGCGATAGCACGGGCACCGTGGTACTTGGACCCTTTCAATCGATCAAGTAGCTCAGTAACAAATGGAATAGGGTAAGCGATTTTAACCATGATATGATTGAGCCCCCTGTAGTCAATACATGGTCCCAGTTCTTCACTCTTTTTCTTCACAAAGAAGAATCCGGCAAGAGAGGAGGACTTGCGGATGAACCCCCGGGACAGCGCATCCACAACATACTCCTCCATGGCCTTATTCTCTGTGACAGAAAGGGGGTAGACTCAACCTCGAGGAGGTATGGCACCCACTTGTAGTTCAATGGTACAATTGTATGGGCGGTGTGGCGAGAGCTCACCAGCCTGGCCCTTATCAAATACATCACAAAACTCTTGGTACTCTTCAGGCAGCAAAGAGATGAGGGATGTGGTTAGCACCCTCTCCACTTTTATTAGGCATGTCTTGGAACAGTTGGGTATCATGATGGAGAGTCCCTGCAGCCATAGACAAAGGAGCGGTTTCGAGGGTGACTTGCTGCAGCTGTAGGGGTCTACCATCAATCGCCTCAAGGGTAAGTGGAGTGGTACGGAGCTGCAATGGAATGAAGTGCTTCTGGGCGAAGGTGCTGTCGATAAAGAAGCTCACTGCATTGGAGTCAATGAGTACCGCTGAAGTAATGGAAATCTTGCCCTAAGAGAGCCCAACGGAGACTAGTGGTTTGTCCGTATGGATAGCTGGGAATGCTTAGATGCCACCTAAGGTCTATCACCTATAGGACCTTAGGTGTGGGCGTTTCCTGGACGTGTGGGGCAAGTTCGCAGTAGGTGCCCTGCCTTACCCAGTAAAGGCACATGCCCTCCCTCCTCCTCAAGGCCCTTTCCGCAACTCAAAGGCAAGTGAACCCAAGCTGCATGGGCTCCACATCGCCTGAGGTTTCGAGTCTAAGAGGCGCGGGAAGTTGAGGGAGGCACAGGTGCAGACAAAAAGCTTGGAGTTAAACTGATGGGATGCCTCCACAGGCGCTATCTGAAGGAAGGTCTCTCATGGATTTGGAAGTCAATCAGGATACAGTATGAGACTAGTTCCTCTAAATCTCTGGGGAGGTCCTGGGCTGCAATCTCATCTTTAACCATATCCGAGAGCCCATTAGAGAAAACGCCACGAGATCCTCTTTATTCCAACCAACCTCGGCTGCCAGGGTACGAAACTCTATGGCATAATCCGAAACTGTCCTAGTACCCTGCTGGATGGACATTAATTGCTTGGCAACTGAGGTAGAGCGGCCCAGTACATCAAATACCCTTTTAAAGGATGCCACAAACTCAGGGTAATTGTATACTATAGGTTTCTGCGTCTCCCAAAGGGGAGTAGCCCATGCCAAGGCCCTGTCAGAGAGTAAGGAAATCACAAGGCCCACCTATCAGACGGGAAGGATTGTGGTACAATCTCCAGATAGATACTGACCTGTTCAGGAAACCTCTTCACTGGTTAGGGCCACCCCCATAATGCTGGGGAAACGGGGTAGACCCTGTAATGCCTTTAGCAACAATTGAATCACCATTGGCAGCTGAAGCGGGAGCGGCAGCAGCTAGAGGGACAGCCTGCGCTGTGAGCTGCTGAGGCAGTGGAGCCAGATGCTCAGTATGGAGCTACAAAGCCTGGAGGGCTAATGCAGACTGGTCAATGCACTGGTCTACCTGGTCCAGCCTGAAAAAAACATTTGGTGGATTGCCTGCGCCTCCTGAGTTCATGGTCCTTGTGTACTGTTAGGGACCAGGAACCAGAAAGACACAAAAAATATAAAATGCAAAACACCTTTATTAAAGTAACAAAAAACAAGCAAAGCAGAATGGTGATCTAGGAGCATTGTAACGATTTGTTTGACTCACAGACACAGAGTTAAGATAAAAACACAGTTTTATTAAATACAATAATACATAAAGAACCCTCACAGGTCCTGTAATATAACGCATATAGTACAGACACATGACAGGGTAATTATGCCCACACAGGTCCAGCATATATATAGGAGACAAACAGTCTATGCTGACACTGGTCAGGCGAATGATAAGGTTTCCAGGTTCCAGCAATGCAGGAGTTAATGTTCAGAGGAAAGGAGAACGGTCCTTTGTGTTCTGACAACCAGCTGCATCAGGAGATGCCAAGATAGAGTCCACAGTATACTAGGCCACTGAAGAAATCAGGAGAGCTACCGGTGTTGACACGGAGGCAACAATAGCAACTGGTTATGACAAAGTGGAGCGTAACCAATGGTAGTGTACCGGTGCTATAACGGAGGCAACACTTGCAACCGGTATTGACAGAGTGGAGCAAACCAATGGTAATGACCAGTGCTATAACGGAGGCAACACTTGCAACCGGTATTGACAGAGTGGAGCAAACCAATGTTAATGACCGGTGCTATAATGGAGGCAACACTTGCAACCGGTATTGACAGAATGGAGCAATCCAATGGTAATGTACCAGTGATATAACTGAGGCAACACTGCAACCGGTTTTGATAGAGTGGAGCGAACCAGTGCAGTATACTGGTGCAATCACGGAGACAACACTTGCACCAGGGTAGATAGAGCGTAGCCAATGGCAATGTACCGGTGCTATAACAGAGGCAGCACTAGCAACCGGTTTGGACAGAGTGGAGCAAACCAATGGCAGTATACCGGTGCAATAACGGAGGCAACACAGCAACCGGTTAGACAGAGAGGAGCAACCAATGGCAGAATACCGGTGCACTCATGGAGGCAACATAGGCAACCGTTTAGACAGAGAGGAGCAACTAATGGCAGAATACCGGTGCACTCACGGAGGCAACATAGGCAACCGGTTACGGAAAGGAGGACTAGGCCAGAGGCGCTCTGAGAGAATGGTAGACAGGCAAGCCTGCAAGGCAGAGGTGTCAAACAGTAAGGCACCGGAAGTCAGAATGTCGCCTAGGCGACTAGAACCACAACAGGGAACTGCCTAGTCTGGATCCAGGAGCAGGAACGTCAGCCAGGCCGGGTCAGGACACAGGAGCAGGAACGCCAGCCAATCCGGGTCGCTACACAGGAGCAGTAACATCAGCCAGGTCGGGTCGGTACACAGGAACAATCACTGGAGAGTAGTCAGGCAGTCCGGGTTGGGACACAGGCGCAGGAACAGGAGAGTAGTCAGGCAAGCCAAGTCAGTACACTGGAAACCTCAATGCAAACGAGAACTGGCACAGGAACACCACGAAAGGGCAGTGATAAGGTGCAGGAGCCCAATATATAAAGGCAATACTGGGCGGGCTAAACATAGGGCAACCAATGAGGACCTTACACAGAATAACTGACAGAAAAATAAAAAAACAAGGAATCACGGGCATCATGATAAGCATAAACCAAAAGACAAGCCAGGGTCAGGAACCAAGGTGGGTACTCAGCCAAGCCAGAGTTAGGAACACAAGAGTCAGCGAAGTCAGGAACAAGCCAGGAGCCAGAAGGATCATCAGAGGAAGCCAGGTCATACACAGATAAACAGGCGCACAGGAGAATCCACAGCAGACAGCAACAAACACAAGGACAATCAGGAAGTGAGCCAAGCTGCTTTAAATACTCTGGGAGGGTTGGCTGATAACAGTCAGGTGAGTAATCACAGAGAGGTCAGCTGATTCAGCCTGACCCAGGAAAGGGAAGGCAGCAGCAATGGATAGCAGAGCTGTAGATTAGCTCAGACAGCAGAATCAACAGCAGATTTAAAGCAGCTCAGCCAAACCTTGACAGGAGCCAAGGAAGACCGAGTTTAAATAGATATAAAGGAGTAGAAATGACATCAAAGGAGATGTTCTCTATATGCCTGGTCCCAATTCGAAGTTGGTGGGCTTTTCCCAGGAAACCGGTCCTGATCGAATACATCATCCATCAGCAATCTGCAGGTGCACAGGAGATTGTTTGGGTCGAATAGGATGCTCAGTTAGTTTACCATCGTCTGATCAAGAAAGCATCCTCAAGACCCAGAATCAATGATGGAGGTGGGTTCATTTTGGGGTTTGTTCCACTATAAAGAAAACGAAAAAGACAAATGAGATAAAGCAGAGGTAATGGCGTGAGCAGAAGAACACAAGGAAAGGGAGGACTTACCTCTAATAAGGGTATGGCGAAGTAACTTGAACTGCATAGGCTTGTCGATGGACCCTGACGGTAAACCCATGGGGGCATCCTGAAGAGAAGAAGGGCCCACCCATGGTGTAGATGCTAGAGGATCCTGCCTTTGACAACGACGCTCACGGAAACGGCGATCCAGCTGAATGACTAGAAGAGTCAAGTCCTTCAAGGAGGGAGTGCTGCTGTTACGGTTTTTAGGACTCTCAGACCAATAAGTGAAAATAAAACACACTTTATTAAAGTGAATAATGCACAATTATGCCCTCTAGAGGCGGTAGGTAATACACAGATAAAATAAACTGAGATAATACAAGGGAAATAGCATAATGGACATAAATGCAAATCAGTATGCACTAGGATGATATTGACCCCTAAGGGGTTAAAGTCCAAATAACAGTCAGTCTCAGATGTGGAGGTTTGACATGCCCTGGATGTTAAATAGGCTGTGCTGTACTGACGATGTTCATCAGGTGCTGAGGAACGAGCTGCCTTGCCAAGGTGGTAGATAATAAGCAGAATGGGTAACAATTTAGCCCCCACGGGCGTAGCCACAGGAACTGCCTTCGTATGTGCAAGTGCGAATAGCCCCCTCGGGCGCAACGGAAACCGGCCTGCAATGCAAGAGCCCGTAACCTCCTCAGGTGTAATCGAATGCAGTAATACTAGAGCCAGAGCCACTAGCCCCCTCGGGCGTAGTACCGGATAAGCCAACACTGAAGCCTTTCTGCCAACACTCTGTGTCAATGATCTCGTCGGTAACCAACACCGGAGAGCCTTAAGCGCCCAAACGGCCCAAACTATGTGAACACTCTGCAACGTTAGACTAGAGTTGCCGACGGAGAGCGGCCAACTCAGCAGCAGTATCACTTGCAACGAGGCTCGTACAGGAGATAGAGAGAGTGAATTTGAGGCAGCACTGCAAGAGTTAAAATGCACGTTTACTCGAGGCTTCAGCGCTACTGCAAGGCTCTGTAACGTTACTCGAGGCTTCAACTCTACAATCAGGCTCTGCAAGGAGAGGAAGGCCCACAGAATACACACAGCTCTGCACTAGAACGAGGCACAGCACTATCGAAGGAATCACCAGGCAAGGCAGTGGCACAGACGTGGGCAGCAGGGACTGTAAAATGTCGCGGCGGCGACAACTGGAAAGCAGGTCACTGGAACAAGCTGGAAGTCGATCTTCGGAGCAGGAAGTAAGCAGGGCCGGGTCATACACGGGCAGGAACGTCAAACTAGCCGAGTCAGGATCCAAGGGTGGTCCGCAGACGAGCCGGGTCATACACAGGCAGGAACACTGGAGAATGGTCAGGGCAAGCCGAATCGGTACACAGGAACTCAGAATACAGGAACACAGCAATAGCACTACTGGCTCAGGAACACCACGAAAGGGCAACTGACATAAGAGATAGCCAGGTATAAAAAGGTCATCAGGAGGCGGGTCAAACTCAGTCAGCAAATCAGTGACACCCACAACTGAGAGTGACAGGAATCACAGGCACTGTGATAGCTGCCCACTTGAGCCAGTTCATCTTTTAGGTGTTCCAAAAGACCAATACAGAATTGGTCTAGTAAGGCATCCTCATTCCATTTTGTCTCTGTAGAGAGACAATGGAATTCCCCATGTAGTCTTCTACCGGACGTCTACCCAGAGAAAGGGCTCTGGTTGCGGTTTGAGCAAAGGGGACTTCAATGGATCTTCATAGGGGGAGTCCAAGGCAAAATGTAATTAAGTCCAAGACAGTAGGATGGGACTCTTGACCCTAAGTAGGTGATGAGCCCAGGTCTGTTGTTTCATCACACAAAAGTGTGATGACTGTCTGAACCTTCACAAAGTCTGCGGCATATGTCCTAGGTTTATGGAGAACAGTAATTCACTGGATGTGATAAAGTCTCTATAATGCCTTCTATCACACAGGCAATGCGACACAAGGCTCCATAGCCCCCAGGTATGGCTCTGGAGCAGCTGAAGCTTTTTCTTTCCCTATTGGTATGGGAATTGGAAACTGTATGTCTTGCAATCGATGTTGCAGTGTAGCTTGATTAGCTTGCAGGTCCTTTACAGTACTAGTGAGAGTTGCTATTTGGTTGCTTAAAGTGGAGAGAGCTTCGACTAAACCTTTGTGCTCCATAAATGTAGGCTTAGTTGTTATGTTGTATAATAAGTAAGGTATAAGCAGTCGGAGTTGCAAAAACTGTAATGCAGTAGAAATACAGAAGATTACATACTTGCTGGACCTTACTCTATGGAGACAGAAACCCCACAAAGAACTAGCAGAAAGTGAGTTGTTCTGATTAGTAGACAGGATAAGGGTCTGAAGGTTAAAATGGAACCTTGTAGCAGGACAGACCAATTCAATAATAGTACATCGGTATAACTCAGACACAAACTGAGCCCCCAGATAGTAATGTCCCAGATAGATATAAAGTATATAATGAAATATTGTTGATAATGACCCAATAGACCAATCCCAGCAATCCAGTACACTTGCTGTGGACCCCAGTAGAATTAGGCTAGGATGTACTGGTCTGGGGTACTCAGGAGGTCAGGCACAGAGAATTGGTCAGGGTAGGCAGACAGTATCGGTTGTAAGAGGAAAGCCGGAGGGTCAGAGCAGGCAGAGAGTTTAATCGATCAGGGGGCAGCCAGAGGTCTAAACCAGGTAATTCAACACGGAAATGCCAGGATGTATGGATAAGCACAGTACAACTAAGTGCCGGATGAACTGTGGTGCTTAGTTTTATCTGGAAGGCCCCGCTCATTACGAAATACACAACGGCATGCATGTGATGTCAGGATGCACCGCACATCTCCACTGTAGCACCAACGAGCCTCCACACTACACTAACACATAGATAACATGCAACATGCTGCCCCCCCACCTAGTTAACATGAAACAACATGTTGCCCCACACAGTATTCTTCGACATGCTGGCCCCCAAACAGTAATCTTTGACATGCTGTCCCATTCTGTGTCACATTGTGTGTGTATTTATTACAAATGCATATAATGCAGCATCTCTAATCCTACACTGTGCGCCTTTTTGTTTTGTTTTTTAAGAAAATCAGACCTCACAGGGGGCATCAAGACCTCTCCTGATGTCCCCATGGCATTGATCACCTATCCAATATGACCAGGAAGGTGATCACCACCTTCTCCTATTACCTTCTACTCAAGCCAGCATTCTATGAATGACCGGGTTGAGTAGGAGCATACCTGGAATCTTTTCATTTTGCTCTTCCCGGAGGAAGACTCCTTTGGTGCCACTGTGGGAGAAGTAGGGCTTAATCAGGAGTGTGGGCAGGTCTTCACAGACCTTCAAAATCTGCTGGGGAAGGAGGAAAAATTGGAGAAACAGATGGAGAAGGAGCAGATGTGGTTAGCATTTCAGAAGAAACTCTCCACATCCGGAGAATCAGATCTGCCCTGGGGACCCGGTAATGCAGTGTGAAAACCAGAGTCTCCAAGGCAAAAGCAGAGAGTTCCCAGCTATGAGTAGGAGAATCCTCAAGACTCACGTGATGTGAGTGAGTGTAGGAGGCACTTCTGACTGGTTGAGCAGTGTGTTCAGCATCTCCCTAGCACTCAGAGGGTTAATCTTAAAACTGTTTACTTGTATTCTGGGCAGCCTGAGGTCAAAGTAAATATAAAAAGCCTGTAAAGTGGGTTGTATATAAAACAAACGTTATCCTTCTAGCAGCTATTAAACTGGAATTCCCATTATCCTGAGCCCAGTGTTGGTTTTCTGAGGATGATCAACTTTGTAGTCCAATTGCAGCTGGAAGGCCATATTTTTCCCAGCCTGCCAATTACAGAAATGATTAGCAACTTGTGTCCCTCCATCAGCTTTTATATTATAATTTCTATTATCCTCAGAACAGTGTTAGCTTTCTAAGGATGATGGTAGTTTTAGTCCAATAGCAGATGGAAAGCCACATATTTCCCCCCACTTACCCACTACACAAGGGGTGGGCAATCTGAAGCCTTCCCACTGCTTTTGCACTACAACTCTCATCATCCTCAAACTGATATTGGCTGGAGTGCCACATATTCCCACACCTACCCCCTATAGCAGTGTTTTTCAGCCATGGACATCCACCTAGGATTCCTCTCTTTCCCTATGAAGACTTTGACAAAAATGTGAATTCTGAGGTTCAAATATATATTTATGAAGATTGTTATATACATTATGTTTTTATTAGTATGACTGAGAGACCTAATGATGGCTATATATTTATATAATGCACCCTTCATTATGCCCTTGATAAATGATATAACATATGTCAGGAGAGCCTTGAAAATTTCAGATCGCATGTAGGGGTGCTTTGAGCAAAAAAAGATTGAGAAACACTGCCCTACACAACTAATAGACTATCTAGTTTTCCAGTTGTTGGATTACAACTCCCATCATCTTCAGTCCAATGTTGGCTGGCAGCGATGATGGAAGTTGGAAAGCTATAGGAGATCCATTAATTTTGTAGGTGTACGTGGGGAAGAATAGAGTTTCTCTCCCACATGGCAGGAGCCCCTTGGTCACTAGATTTCAAGCTCTTTTATGCCATGTCAGTCATAGATTGTAAGCTGTTTTGTGACGTGGGTGAAAATAGATTGCAAGCTCTGATGTGTCCTGTTGGTCACTAGATTGTAAATTATATTGTTTTGTATCAGCCAACATAGATTGCAGGCTCTGTCACTAAATAGGTTAAACCCTTTATGTGCTACAATCCTTAGACACTCAAAGAGTTAACCCTTCCGATGTCAGTGTTTTCCAAATCACTGCACTGTGGTATTGCACTTAAGAGGTTAATGGTCTACCTAGATCTTAGTTACTTAACCTGTTATGTGCCATTGAGATGGCAATCAATACAGTACAATGTGTTTTAGACTTCTGACATCTAATGGAATGACCAGTGAATTGCATGCTCAGTGGTAGTTTCCGTCAATTAACTGCATAGATATCAACCATCTCCCAAAACATTACAAATTACTGCTTGTGAGACATCTGGTACCTGAGGGATTAACTTATAAATATCCAGCTCCGTGGTTCAGTCTGTCTCTGTAGATTGCTACGTGGTTCAGACTCCCTGGAAACAGCCAACTCAAGTTGAAACTTGCTCCTTGGTTCACTGTCTATAGCTGTCCAGGACCTGCAGGTTATTTTTGCTGCTATTCATGTCTAGGTGTGTGAGTGTGTGTGTGTCTTGGCAAGCATGGGTTTGTGGGCAAGCACGTGTACATGTGTCTGGGTAAGTGTATGTCTATACAAAGCTGTGCATGTGTCAGGGTGAGTGAGCCTATGTGTCTGGGAGAGTGTGTGCTTGTGCACAACGTGCTTGTGTCTTGGAGAGTGCTTTCATGTATATGTAAAGCATTGCAGCCCAATGTGTTGAATACCTCTCTGGTATGCAGAAGGTTAAATACTGCTCTATAGGACTATAACAAGGAAGTAGTTAATCACTGCACTACAGGTCTTTTGCAGGTTTCCAGGGCCAAATCCTAATAGCTGATCTGAAGGTCTTTAGCACAGACTGGGTTTATAATTCACCTGTGAGGCTGCTATATTAATAAAGGTGATGCAATGCTGGGGCAAACCAACTGCACCATAGAGAACAACTTAAAATTCCTATCAAATTGAATGGGATATTTAACCCCTTGAATGCTGGAGAGCTTGCAAGTGCATTGGAGACAGATAGCATTCAAGTGGATAAAAGTCCATCAAAATCAATGGGAATATTTAGAATTTTCATTTCCTTTGGGGGTCTTCTTGACAGGACACCAGGAGAGCCCCATCTCCCGTTCAGGACAGGTACAAAACTAAAACTTTAAATACCCACCTTCCTCCACTAACTTTCTCAGTGGTCACCTTCCAAATGTCATTCCATTATTGCGGTGCTTCTCCTTTTTGTTGTTTTGTATGGAGCCATCATAGCTAGTCCAGGAGGAGAGACTACATGTGTCTCCCAGCCTTGTGCCCCCTCTTCCTTACTGGGATCTCCGCTCAGGCAGCTGCTGCCTTTTCTGAGTCTGGCCGGCTAGTTCCCTTATGCTTTCCGATAGATTCTGGCTCCTACATTTTTGTTCTGGTTCCTAGAGTCAATCCAAATTTGTCAAGCCCTGGTGTAGACACCATGAGTAAATAAGCAGGAATGCACTTCAGATACATTAAAACAGTGTTCAGAAAGAGGCTTAGTGTCATCTAGATACACCAAAACAAGCAGGTCACGGATGTCCACAAATGTTTGGAACATGGCTTTGTATTGCAGATCTGAAATTGCTTAAAAAAGAATAGTGCAATCTGAGGAAGTTTACAGGAAATACTCCATGAACTAATCTTTTCAAAACTACAATCAATGGAAGTATTACACTGAACCTGCCATGGATAACTCAGCATTACACTAACGAGGGGGGTAAAAATGATCTCAAAAGAAGTATGTTTGGTGTCACTGTTGACCATGGAAAGTTCAAACTGGAAAATGTAACGAGACACCAGGCCAGAACTGAGACGACGTGTATCCACAGTAGTAATTCTGACAGAACACTCACTGGAAATAGTGGGTGTACTATAAGAATAGCAAAATACTTTGACAATAAATATACCTTTTGCCCCAGGGACTAGAAATACCAGAGTCTTGAATCTTTTATCCTGCTAGGTGAGAGTTATAGGTGGTTGCAAACAATTCTGATTAATATTTGATACATTATTTGGGCACTGGGGGCTCTTTGTGACCTCTCTAAGCTCCACATTTTACCAACTTGACAGGACAATTTACGGCCATATGGTCAGATTCAGCACACTAGAGACATAACCCTTTAGAACACTTCTGGGTCTCTTCAGAGTTGGAGAGGCAATTAGGGTGACCATATTTCATTGGTTTAGTAGGGATCTCAGTATTTATCACAGGGGAAGAAGAACACTTGGAGAAAGTCTGGAAACTGGGTGTACAAAGTGAAGTGAGTTTCTTCCAAGAACTTAACATGTCCCAAACAGTAAGTTCATCTCTGAGTCTCTCAGAAAAGCCTCTTTGGAAAAAGCTGCTTTTTAGGGCACTCTCACCCCAGTCAGTATCATAAGCTTAGTACATAAGTGTAGCATGGTGGACTTTATTTGTACCAGGTGGATCAATGCTCCTAAAATATGTATGCTTGTTGCTTACATAATCCATCCTCGTCTCATACTTTCCCTCCCCTAAAAAACAGACATGTATAAATGCTGTACTCCTCTCACAAGTCCTGCTTTGCTTTGTGGTTCAGGGTTACAGGAGTAGACAGAAAGGAAAAGCTGAGTGCTCATGGTGAACAGCAGGGTTAGCTGGGGGGAATTTGATACAAAGTATTTTTCTATCATCAGCAAATACTGTTCGATGTGCTCCACAAAAAAGGTTGCAGGAAAGTTTGACATGCCTGCTTTAAAAGAGCATTATCACCTAAAATTTAAATGGAGTTATATATGTTTAAATACTATATACTCCAAGGTAGAAACTATAGAAGATTTCTTTTTGGCACTTTAGGCCTAAATTTTAGACTTAAAAATGTCCTGTGCAAAGAATCAATTCATTCTTTGTTCAGGATCTAATGACCCACATCTCTCTAAGCGGGCTTGAAAGGTGCCTTGAATGTGATTGTGCAGTATTGTATTACTTGGACAAAGGAGCCTTTCAGAATAGAAGAGGGTGTGTTCTGACCTCAATAAAGGTGGATTATTATAATATATTAAATTGTGCCACTAATTGCAAGCTTGTACAAACAAAATGAATCAAACACAAGTAATTGTATAATTAGAAAATTTTTAATTTCAGATTTAGAGATCTACAAGTAAAGCTTTAAAGGGACAGTAATGTCCCCCGGAAAAAATGTCCCATTTTGTAGAGTTTAAAATATCAATCAATATGCTCCAAACCTTATCTCTCAAACCGCTATGGTTTGAGAGATATAGGGATTCAAAGTTCCCCCTCCCTGTAAAGCTGACAGCAGGAAAATCGAGTTGTATGACTCAAGGAGGCTCTGCAGCAGTTATTGCTAAAGAATGAATTCATTGGAAAGGTCTAAAAAGTGTGCTTGGTTTGCAAGCACACTTTGTAGACCTTTCCAATGAATGAATTCTTTTTAAGTAACGCGATTCCGGCTCTGCTGCAGAGCCGCCTGCTGGTCCCTGGACCAGTATCTCCTGCTGTCATCTAGACGCTGACATCAGGAGAAGGGAAGGGAGGGGAACTTTGAATCTCTATGTCTTTCAAACCATGGCGGTTTGAGAGGTAGGGTTTGAAGCATATTGATTAATATTTTAAACTCTGCAAAACGGGACTTTTTTTTGGGGGGGGACATTACTGTCCCTTTAATAGTTTCTATCCTAGAGTACATTATATCTATAATTGATGTCCTTTTCATATGGTGCCGCCTACATAGTGAGTGCCATTAAAATGCCCTTGCAATGTCTTTGGAGTCAAAATGGAGCCCGAATGTGCTGCAAGTCAGAATGTCACCAGGTGAGTATCAGTTAGGTTGGTTTGTATCCGTTAAGTTAGGTTAGTGTTAGTTTAGTATCAGTTTGGTTAGGGTCAGTGAGGTTACTATCATTTAAATTAGTGTCAGTGTCTTAGGGTGTATCTCTGTTAGATTTGGGGGGTGGTTTAGTTTACTTGTTAGTTAGGGTTAATTGTTAGTTTAGGGTATGCTTATACATTTTAAAGGTGACATTCACCCTTCTTCAGGCTGGCAACATTTTGACTCCTCCCTTTTGATGTTCCCTATTAGAGGTGCAATATTTCAATAGCAAGTCTTTAAAATTCTATTGCCCCATTTATTTTACCGTAAAATCTCAGGTATAATACGCACCTGTGTATAATACGCAGGTGTATATTATGCCCAAGATTTTAGGGGAAAACAAGAGTGCTTATGTATAATACGCACCCTTGTTTTCCCCTCTTAAGAAAAAAAAAATAAGCCTTCCAGATCCCTTCCCTCCCTCCCCAGGAGCTATCCGCTGCTAAAATACCATATACTTACGTCAAAATTCAAGTCCCCGCATTTTCCGCATTAGCAGGCAACATATAAACCATGTCAATATTCCCCGCTTCCTTCCGGCTATGGTATTGCCCGGTGAGGACCTTCAGATCCCCACAGGGCATTACCATTGGCTGGAGCAGGTAGGTCCTGAAGGAAGCGGGCGGCGAATGGAAGCATACCGCCTGCAGAGAATATTGACATCTGTTATATGTTGCCTGCTAATGGGGAAAATGCGGGGACTTGAACTTTGAAGTAAGTAAATGGTATTTTAGCAGCAGATAGCGCCTGGAGAGGGAGGGAAGGGATCTGGCAGGCTTATTTTTTTTTTTTTTATAAAAAATTCTCGGGTATAATATACACCCCCCACTTCACATAAGGTGAAGTGGGGTAAAATTGTGCGTATTATACCTGAGATTTTACGGTAATTTCAACAAGAAAAAATCATATTATTTGCTCAATTCAATAACCTGACATAAAATATGCGGTTGGGCAAAAATGGATACAACCGACAAAAGAAAATGTCTAGGCAGTATTCAATTCCCCTACCAGCTAAAAGCAAAATGGGCATAAGGCCGCAGAAATGGTCTTGTGGCCAAACGTCCTTTTTTTCGAGTTAAGTTCTAAAATGCAGCTAAATAGTGGCAATAATGGGAACATCAAAGGAAAAAAGTTAACTGTCAAGCACCAATCGTTAACTCATCTTTGTTACACTTACCTATCATCCACTGTCCTTCTTCTTCTATCTTCAGTCTTTCTTCTTATTCTCTCTTCTTTCTTCCTCTGGTCCTTCTGTTTTCTATGTTCATGTCTTGATATATGTTGTATATTGCAGTAAGAGGGTTTAAAGGGCACCGGTGTACAGTTTGTCTTTGTCCTGATGAAGACCAATGTTGTCTGGTCGAAACGTTGTCTATCTCTTTTATTGCACTAAGGAGCTTCCTTGTGCTCTTGCTATGTTTTCTTTTTAACAGTGACCTCAAAGGAGATGCATCAGAGCAAACATTTCCTTAGCTAGCCTTCTTTGTTTTCTTAATTTAGAAGGAGCTGTGTAATCCCCAGTTAGGTGGCTCCTGTCCCTGGCGTCCTTGATATGTGTGGACCAAGGTGCAGGCTTTTAAGTGACCTTGGTCTGCTAGAGGATGGCTTTCCCCCTCATCCATTTTTGTTTCTTCTCTGCTTGGCTATGTCTGAAAGAAATCATGTGTAGGAAGTCCTGAAGACTTAACCCCTTAACGACCCTTGACGGTCATAGTACATCAAGGGTCGATCTGACTGAACGACCCATGAAGTACTATGACCGCCATGGAATTCCGGGGTCCCCCTGCCGCTGCACGCCGTTCGGAGAGTCCGGAAGCGAAAGAAGAAGAGAAAAAATGCTCTGTGGTCCTTAACTGACCACGCCGCTCCGATTGGCCGGTTGTTAAGGGGTTAAGAGGATTTCAGACCCAGAGTACACAGGTCCCACAAATATGCCCATGTCTATCTGTTTAGCAGCCACATTCTGAGATCTGTGGTAAAATTGCTAGTTCTTCACTCTGCTCTTCTTTTTTATCAGTCCCATTCCCCTTCTCTTCAAGGCGGTTTCTTTCAAGACTTTTGGTGAAAGTATTTTCTTATTTTAGTCTGTATTCCTTACAGGTCAGTGGCATCTTTAAGAAACGGATGCTCATGGTGACCGTATTGGATGGGGCATCAACAGCAAAGCTGCAGTTCCTGCTGCACTGGGTGGACTCCGGTGGGCAAGAGGGGCTTATTCTTTTACCCTTTACTTTGAGATGAAAGGATCTCCTTGGGGGACCCCCTCACACTTCCAGGGTGGTATACAACCATGATGGCTGGAGAGCCACCACACTGTTGTATAATTGGAGGGAAAACAAAACTAAATTTGCCTTGAGGCCCATTTTTTCTGGAGAGAGTTAGAAGAGGGGATGTATTATGCTTATCCTGAAATGTGTGACACACGAGGCTGGATTCTCCCTTCTTGAGCTCTGCCTTTAACACTTTCAAGCAGATAAGTATTTTTCTATCACATTTTGACCTGCATTCTTTATTTGGAGGTCTCCTGGCTATGTCAGCATAAGAGAGATATGTGCAAGTCAAAAACCACAAGGGCTTCAGGGGTCTCTCTGTTAAACCTATTCCTTCCAATACTTCAAAGCCAAAGCGGGACACTTTTTTTTTTTTAGGGGATGTTGTAGGGGGCATAGCTGGTGAGCAGGACATTACTGATAATTTATTGGTTTTTTTCTGACCTCTTAACGTCATTGAATAAATATTATATTTACACAGACTAACTTATAAACAGATAAACTGAAGGTTAACCTAACATTAATATGCGTTTTATTACTCCTAACATTAGTATGAGTTGTATTACTGTCAAGCAATACGTACATACACACCATAGTCTGATCTCCTAAAAAGAGGGACACCAGAATGCTGAAGAAGGACAGAGGGATTTGAGTCTTAAGAGATACCCTCTTAAAAAGGTACACTTGTGAGGTATGTAAACCTTTGCTCCTCATGTCTTACTAGAATTCCTAAAGATTCTAATGGTGCTTGATTCCCTCTTGTTCTTTTGCTTCTGTGCCTCTCTTCTACTGAACAGGAGTCTTCATGGGGTAATGTCCTGATACCTCTTGTGAGTAATATTCCTTCATCTAGTCAGAGGATCCTTGAGTCTTGGACCCAGGATCACCCTGTTCTCCCTAAAGGACATTTTGGTCAGCTTGTGGGGGGATTGTTCCATTGAGGAGGCTGGAACATATGATTTTGAGTTGTATGTTACCCCTAGGGATTGGTTCCAGGAAGATCCTGGGTCACCTGCTGAAGGTCTTATCAGGGCAGTTCTGGAGACCCTGAAGGTATCTAATGCCTCTAATTAAGTTCATCCCCAGATATACTTAAAATGTGCTAAAGTGATGCAGCAATTTTCCCTCTCAGTCATTCCTAGAACCAGGTAGTTCTGGAAGAATGGAAAATACCTGATAAAGAGACTTTTTATTCCTAGACATATTTCTCTCTTGCATCCTCTTCTCTTCTGAAGAGAACCTCCGATTTCTCCCCTTTCTAAGTTTACCCCATTGCCGCTAGCGTATGTGGTAGTGCTTAAGGACCAGGTAGATAAGAGCCTGGATTCTCTCCTAGAGGCAAATTTTATGGTTGCTTGGGTGCCTAGAGCTATTGCTGTTTGGGGGAGCAACTATTTGAGGACGACGTTCTGGCTGTTTCTAAAATCCTGGAGAATAATGCGTATCTTACTGAAGTGGCTTTTGACCTGGATAGGCATACTGGGAAGGACTTAGGGTTCTCTGTTGCTGTGCAATGTACCCCGTGCACTAAGACAGAATGATCCTTCAGACACACCCAGGCTTCATTGTTTTGCAGACAAGGAGAGTATCATGTCCAAAGCAAGAGAACTGGGAAAAGTGACTTACATGGACGTAAGATTCAGCTATTACATAATATATCCCCTTACACACTTCAGCAAAGATGCCAGCTAAAACCCCTGGTGGAACATCTGCGTTCTTTACAGATCAAATATAAATGGGGATTCCCCTTCAGCCTGCAGTTCCAACAGGATTGCTGTCATATGTCTGAAACATCCAGCAAAATATATAAAAGACAGCGCAACAAACAACACACTTCTAAGTGTAGTAGTTATAGTTAACTGGGTAAATCAAGTCCCTTATTCCCCAAATGAAAACTACTCAGATGACTGGGAGGCTTCCTCTGCCTCTCAGTATATAGGCTCGCACTGGATTTTTGGGGGGTCACACCAGGCTGATGACACTTCAAAATTGGAGCTTCCCCTAAACAAATGTGGATCCTGTATATCCACCCACGTACATAGATAGAGTAATAGGGTATAGATATCCCCCACAGATGGTATGGGGATTCAAGAACCAGATATGCTGAGTAGTAAATAGTAGGGGGGGGGCTATGGGACTAATTAAAAATAATATGTTTAATGATAATAATATGTAAAAACACTCAAAAAATACTCAAACAATAATAAAAACTATATATGAAAAAAATGCAATATGATGATATACACAGATATAAATAGAGATCGCCATTAAAAGAACTATCAAAAATGAGTCATAAAATCAAAATAAATAAAACACTTAGCTTGTATAAATTAGTCTCAATGGACTCTGTATAATAGTATCGGCTCAACACGTTTCATGAATATATCACTTCATCAGGAGCTATTTGTAATATACACGTCCCACTCACCTTTAAATAGTGTTCTGGCAATTCCCCCAGGCGGTCCCGCCACCCTCCCTCAGGAGAACGGCGCCTGGACACGCACGCCCCAGTGGAGCACAAGCCAGGAAGCCAAACCACCCGGCCCGCACCTCACCCCTGGAACGCTACGCCCTGCGTATACGCAAGCGCACGCTCCAGTGAACCGCAAGCCGGAAGACAGACCCAGCCCGCACTTCACCGACGGCGCCATGCCCCACGTTTGTCCAGAGGCACGCGGCAAATGGAAACTGCCGGTACCTCCTGGGTTAGGGATATTGGATCCCGAAAAGCCCCAAAACGTATGGCGCCACCTCCCTGTACGGGCGGCCAAAGGGGCCACCAGATATGGGAGCCAACACACCAATAAAAGATAGGATGAGTGAATAAATGAAAAAATAGACAATAAAAAATAGTAATAATAAAATATAAAAAGGTTAAGGGGACAAATACAATAGTAATAAATCTAATGAATCTAAAAATAGAGTATCAATAAGATTAAACTTAAAAATAAAAAGTAAGAATATACAAGAGAATGAGATACCATAAATAAAATTGGACTAGGCTTGGATAAATATTATTAAGATTATTATTATAAATAATAAGTATTGGTAACTGAATTAAAAAAAAAAAAAAGGGGGGGGAAGGCAGAATATATATATACACTGGGATATGATAAATTGGGGATACAAATGGGGAACAAAGAACATGAGATTAGACAGTGACACCATAGTTAAAAACACAAAGCCACATCCATCTCTATGTTCAATCCCCCACATCCCATAGTGCCCAACGTGTATATCCAATATGCCTCCAAAGTACAAAGGGTTCTGTATCTAGCATTAGTTCCTTCTGGTATATGCTCCAAGACTATTACTTGGAAGTTCTCTATTCCTCCTGAAGGACAATTATTAAAATGTTTGGGGATTCCATGATTATTATCCTTCCTTTTGATTTTCCCTCTATGTTCGTACATTCGTTGTTTAAGGGGTCTTATTGTCCGTCCCACATATTTGAGACCACAGCCACATATTATCATATATACTACAACTCTAGTATTGCAGTCTATATATCCTTTGGTGGAAAAGGAAACTGTATTGTTTACATTTGTAAAAGTGGTATTCTTGTGTATCATATATTTACAGTTGATACACCTCTTACTGCCACATTTATATGTTCCCTTCTTCTCAGGTGATATTTGTGGTTTGTTCAAATTCTTAGGACGGCTAGGCGCTATATAGGACCTAATATTTCTATTCTTCCTAAATGTAATCATGGGATTCCTATCTATTTGTAAGAGAATTTTCCAGTGTTTTTTAATAATATGTTGAATTTTGTTCCCTTGTGAATTAAATTGCGTAATAAAAGAAATTTTAGGTTTTGTAATTTTTCTTTCCTTTTTCTTAATGATTCTATTTCTATCCAGATTTCTAGCCCGACTGAAGGCAGAATCCAACAACGTACTCTTATAACCTTTATCTTCAAACTGTTGTTTTAAATGTGTCCCTTCTCTTTCAAAATCTAACAAGCTGCTACAGTTTCGTCTCAGTCTATGCTGCAGTTCTTCGGAGACGTGGGGTGAGATTCGTGATAACCCACAGCACAGCGGCACAAATTTATACACACCTTGATTAAATATTTATATCCAACTTTCACCATATTACTCATGAATTAAGCGCATCACTGTTCTAATTTTTCTTTGCCTTTCATATATAACACGAGTTGTGAGCAGCATATAAAGTGAGTGTGGTGATACAGGAATACTCAGAAATATTTTTCTCACTATAACCCATTGAAAAATCAATATTAGTTTTTATACTCTGTTTGAGTATATATATATATATATATATATATATATATATATATATATAATCTCCTCATAATGGCTAGTATTGCTATCTCAACAAGACAAAAAAGAAAAGACAATATTGCAAAGGCTGTAAATTTGAAATATACCTCACCCACCACAGAAGAGTCTACTACATTGACACAATTATTTAACAAGTTGTAACATCTACTTATTTCAGAAACCAAACATTGGCGGGATAGCCTTCTATTACAGCAATACCTAGAAAGATGTATAGTCCCTAGAGGTCTGAGGATTCAAAAGAATTCACCTTTTCCGGATGTATTATTCACTCAACAGTGGAACAATATATTAGAAAATTGTTCCCTAAGTTTGATTCAACATCTTATTAAATATAGAGAAAAATGTCTCTCAGACATAGAAAGAAAAAATTAATGAAATTCAGAAAGACCTCAAAAAACATGAAAATACAACCAGATTCAAGGAACTAGATACTAGGGTTTACAACAACATAAACAAAATTGAAAAAGAACTTAAGGAGAGAAAAGAAAATAAATTAAATAGGGACATAGGAGATTATAGAGACAAACATCATAATAACAACCAAAATAAATATAATGATAGACATACTAGGCATAGTAGAGGTCACCATTATAAAAATAAAAATAATAACCAATACTTTGTTAAACATGGAAAACATAACTCAAGAAAAACTAATGATTTTTGGACCACCTTACCAGCAAGAATCAAAAGAGGGGGAAAAAGAAAAGAGGTTATAGGGGAGGAAGAAGGAAGAAGGGAAGAAGAAGACACCAACAATACCCCCAAGAAACACAAATTGTAATTATTCCGGCACACAGCAACAGCAACGGAATTTACAATTTATCAGATGTAGTGTTGAATTCAGATGTTACATCCATACTACTCAAGGGTTTAAAATTTGCACCTACATCTCCAGCTTACCACTTTGCATTCTTTATGGACCTTAATAAATTTGTGAGAAAACTTACCTTGACTAGATTCTTCAGTGATATACACAGTGATGAATCTATTAGGAATGGAAATAGTATACCTCTTGTCGCTGAAGAAGACGAAGACATATTGCACATCTTAAAAGATCTTAAATATGAAAGTAATTTCTCTGAAGATAAGTATGTAAGAACTCATTTTAAACCTCAGTCCAAGTTTTATCCAGTTCACAAGAAGGGGCCATATGTAGAAAGTTTCTACAAAATGGTTCTAGAGGATTATGATAAAATAATTAAGGATAGTAAAATGAGGAATAACAATTTAAATAAAAGAGAAAGAACAGCATTAAAAACCCTATCTCGGGAAAATAACTTGACGATCAGAGAGGCGGACAAGGGAGGTTCAATCGTCATACAAAATACTGTGGATTACATAAAGGAAGGCTATAGACCAGTGCTTTCCAAACTGTGTGTCGCGACACATTAGTGTGTCAGCTACAGTGTGTAGGTGTGTCACAGGCAAAGGTGCTGTTTACACAGAGCGAGATTGTCATTCAACCTAAGTATGAGCTACACTGGGAGCTGAGATAAAACACTACTACTTAATGGTCGCATATACACAGCGGGAGATTGCCTCCGTGTGCTGCATACAGCTGGAGCACCACAAAAGATTTGTAACAGCTGGAGTGCCTCTGTGGACTGCCTAGATAATATGTATGCAGCACACAGAGGCACTCCAGCTGTTACAAATCTTTTGGTGGCTCAGCTGTTAAAATCTTTTGAGATGCCACCTCCTCTATACATCTGCCCTCTCTTTGGGCTGCCAGGCCGGAGTGTCCCTGTGCTCCGAGGCTGCCTGTCACATTTCTGCTGCTTCTGCTTGTTGGTGCCAATGACACAGGAAAGACAAACAGTACTTCTAAAATCAGTTATGCGCTATCTATTTAATAATGTGACATGAGAATCTTACTCTTATATGTAGCGCAACATTCTCATGTCACCCTTTTAAAAACCACAAGACATGCTTAATGCCTTCCGCAGTATGAATGAAAGGTTTTCATGAGATATGTTGTGTCCCAATACTACTTCTTATTACAGTGTATGTATGTGTCCGTATCTCTTATAAGGGATTATTAGTTTAACCTCCGGTTTGCTACCAAAACTGAATTACTGTGTCACGAAATGATGCATGTCTAAAAAGTGTGTCACCAACTTGAAAAGTTTGGAAAGCTCTGCTATAGACTTTTGGGTGATACAAAGTATTATCAATTACTACCTAATGATCCTAGCCCCAGTTATTCAAAGGAATTATATACATTTCTATATGAAGCGGTAGAACAAGGTATTATAACCAAACAAGAATTTCAATTTATATATATTGAACATCCAGATCCAGCGTTTCTCTATCACGCCCCTAAGATACACAAAAGAATAGTTGACCCACCAGGCAGACCCATCTTAGCAGGAATTAATTCTATAACATCGAATTTATCGGCATTTTTGGATTCCTTTCTTCAAAAATATGTTTGCAATCTTCCAAGTTATATAAGAGACTCCCAACATGTGTTAGAACTATTAGAACCCATTCGACATCAAACACAATACTATTGGGTTACTCTAGATGTAGAGGCCCTGTACACCAATATTGAACACAGCAAGGGCCTGGAAGCATTAACATATTATTTCAATTTGGATCCAAATATACCACACTTACATAAGATTTTCCTGTTGAATTGTGCAGAATTTATGTTAACTCACAATTACTTCTCATTTCAGGACCAATGATACCTCCAGATCAAAGGGACGGCCATGGGTATGAGGTTTGCCGCATCCTATGCCAATCTCTTTATGGGATATTGGGAGGCACACAATATCTGGCTTCAGGATGTGGGCAAAGGAGACCTTATGTTCTATGGTCGTTACATAGATGACATCTTAATGATCTGGCGAGGCACCCAGGAAGCCCTTTCACAGATGATTACGGATTTTAATACCAATAATAGAGGACTCAAATTTACAGTGACCGTACAGAAGGACTCTATAGAATTTTTGGATTTAAAACTGACGTTTGGTCCTGACCACAATATAGAGAGTAACATTTTCCGTAAACCAGTGGCTTCAAACCAATATATAAGAGCTGACAGAGGCCATTATCACAAATGGCTAAATAATGTGCCCTTCGGTCAGTTTCATAGACTGAGACGAAACTGTAGCAGCTTGTTAGATTTTGAAAGAGAAGGGGCACATTTAAAACAACAGTTTGAAGATAAAGGTTATAAGAGTACGTTGTTGGATTCTGCCTTCAATCGGGCTAGAAACCTGGATAGAAATAGAATCATTAAGAAAAAGGAAAGAAAAATTACAAAACCTAAAATTTCTTTTATTACGCAATTTAATTCACAAGGGAACAAAATTCAACATATTATTAAAAAACATTGGAAAATTCTCTTACAAGATCCCCACTTGAAAGGACAAATAGATAGGAATCCCATGATTACATTTAGGAAGAATAGAAATATTAGGTCCTATATAGCGCCTAGCCGTCCTAAGAATTTGAACAAACCACAAATATCACCTGAGAAGAAGGGAACTTATAAATGTGGCAGTAAGAGGTGTATCAATTGTAAATATATGATACACAAGAATACCACTTTTACAAATGTAAACAATACAGTTTCCTTTTCCACCAAAGGATATATAGACTGCAATACTAGATTTGTAGTATATATGATAATATGTGGCTGTGGTCTCAAATATGTGGGACGGACAATAAGACCCCTTAAACAACGAATGTACGAACATAGAGGGAAAATCAAAAGGAAAGATAATAATCATGGAATCCCCAAACATTTTAATAATTGTCCTTCAGGAGGAATAGAGAACTTCCAAGTAATAGGCTTGGAGCATATACCAGAAGGAACTAACGCTAGATACAGAACCCTTTGTACTAGGGAGGCATATTGGATATACACGTTGGGCACTATGGGATGTGGGGGATTGAACATAGAGATGGATGTGGCTTCGTGTTTTTAACTATGGTGTCACTGTCTAATCTCATGTTCTTTGTTCCCCATTTGTATCCCCAATTTATCATATCCCAGTGTATATATATATTCTGCCTTTCCCCCCCCCTTTTTTTTTTTTCTTTTTTATTCAGTTACCAATACTTATTATTTATAATAATAATCTTAATAATATTTATCCAAGCCTAGTCCAATTTTATTTATGGTATCTCATTCTCTTGTATATTCTTACTTTTTATTTTTAAGTTTAATCTTATTGATACTCTATTTTTAGATTCATTAGATTTATTACTATTGTATTTGTCCCCTTAACCTTTTTATATTTTATTATTACTATTTTTTTATTGTCTGTTTTTTCATTTATTCACTCATCCTATCTTTTATTGGTGTGTTGGCTCCCATATCTGGTGGCCCCTTTGGCCGCCCGTACCGGGAGGCAGCGCCATACGTTTTGGGGCTTTTCGGGATCCAATATCCCTAACCCAGGAGGTACCGGCAGTTTCCATTTGCCGTGTGCCTCTGGACAAACGTGGGGCATGGCACCGTCGGTGAAGTGCGGGCCGGGTCTGTCTTCCAGCTTGCAGTTCACTGGAGCGTGCGCTTGCGTATACGCAGGACGTAGTGTTCCAGGGGTGAGGCGCGGGCCAGGTGGTTTGGCTTCTTGGCTTGCGCTCCACTGGGGCATGCGTGTCCAGGCGCCGTTCTCCCTGGGGAGGGTGGCGGGACCGCCTGGGGGAATTGCCAGAACACTATTTAAAGGTGAGTGGGACGTGTATATTACAAATAGCTCCTGATGAAGTGATATACTCACTAAACGCGTTGAGCCGATACTATTATACAGAGTCCATTGAGACTAATTTATACAAGCTAAGTGTTTTATTTATTTTGATTTTATGACTCATTTTTGATAGTTCTTTTAATGGTGATCTCTATTTATATCTGTGTACATCATCATATTGCATTTTTTTCATATATAGTTTTTATTATTGTTTGAGTATTTTTTGAGTGTTTTTACATATTATCATTAAATATATTATTTTTAATTAGTCCCATATCCCCCCCCTACTATTTACTACTCAGCATATCTGGTTCTTGTATCCCCATACCATCTGTGGGGGATATCTATACCCTATTACTCTATCTATGTATGTGGGTGGATATACAGGATCCATATTTGTTTAGGGGAAGCTCCAATTTTGAAGTGTCATCAGCCTGGTGTGACCCCCCAAAAATCCAATGCGAGCCTATATACTGAGAGGCAGAGGAAGCCTCCCAGTCATGTGAGTAGTTTTCATTTGGGGAATAAGGGACTTGATTTACCCAGTTAACTATAACTACTACACTTAGAAGTGTGTTGTTTGTTGCGCTGTCTTTTATATATTTTGCTGCAGTTCTTCGGAGACATGGGGTGAGATTCGTGATAACCCACAGCACAGCGGCACAAATTTATACACACCTTGATTAAATATTTATATCCAACTTTCACCATATTACTCATGGATTAAGCGCATCACTGTTCTAATTTTTCTTTGCCTTTCATATATGTCTGAAACATCCAGACAAGCTTGCCTCTTTTTGCAGTGCTCTCAGCATTGGTCTTACTCCTCCACCTGTTGAGGCTTTCTCAGCCATTGCCCCCACCTTGGAGAGCAACTGTTGGGAGAGCCCTCATTGAAGTGATTGCGAGAAAGTCCTCCAGTTACACCATTGCCAACTATTGCAGAGACTGGCTGTCCTGTTTATTAGTTAAGTATTTTTACTTTTATATATGTTTAAACTATAAGAGCCCTATACATTCTTTCACGAGACTGTATCCCTTACATATTATGCAACTTAGCAAGGACCTTACATCCCTTTTACTACATGGCTTGATTTACTAGTTGGACATTAGTTTTGATCTGTGTTCAGCACTGGGGGTTGTATGAGGGGCTTGTATACTTGTCTCCTGGGGGGCTTCTTGTTGGGGTGGGGTGAGGAGCTCTGGGGGGATGGGCATGTCTTTTTGCTATGTTTGTGTTAATGTAAATTTGAGTTATGTTGAAGCTTCTCTGCTTGATATCTTGGGTGGATGCTTCCTTTTTTTAAATGTCTTGCCCCCCTCCCATTTTGGGGGGATCACTTTGGACTTTTGTGTCTCTGGAGCTTTGCCAGCTCTGGTGATCCATCAGGTAGACTGGCTGTCCTGTCCTTCGGGTGCCCCCCTTGGGTTGGGATGTCGCAGTCAAGTTTTGAGTGTTATAGTCCCCTCCTTATGTTGGGGCGGGCCCTGCTCTTTGCACCATCATTGTTTTGAAAGGTTTCTTGCTTTATACCACAGATGCCTATGGCTGGTTGGGGCAGGTCCAGCCCCTGCCCACCTGCTATCAGTCCCCCCAACCAGGGGTTGCTACTATAAATCCCTATCAGATGTCCCTATGGTGGCGGGACATTCAAGAATGCAAGAAGTGTTGTGTATCAATTTAAAATGCAAATGGTCCATATCACTGCCTCTGCTAGCTGTCCTACCCTACACTTACTCTGCCTTATATTTGTTGTTTCATAATAAGTATCTTATGTGAGGTGGATTGCTGTGTCAGGTTGGTGGGTGGAACATGCTCCAGGCTTGCCTCTTCTTAGATTCTCTCTCAGTGGATATGTATCTCCTTGTCATCCCATTCATTACCAAGAGGCTCACCTGGATATATTATTTTTATGTATGTGATGTATGTTCCTAGCTGTTCTTCCAATGTTATCATTGTTGATTTTGGGAATGTCTCTATGCTGACTTAATTTCAGTGCTCAATTGTGTTTCTGCCATATATGCTGTATGAGACAACCCATTGGCCAAGATACTCACTCTCTCTCTCTCCATTTCACCAGGCCTCTGGGCACCTGACCTGACACCTTTTGGCTCCTGGGATGTCCGACGAGAAATCCTTGGTCATGTCAGGACTTTACTTCCTATGGTTTGCTGATATTTTTCTCTTTTTTCTACCTTTCTCTATAGTTTTGTGGGGGGGGGTTGCTCTCTTTTTTCTTTGCTGGTTCAGTTTTCTCCTTGCTTTTTGTTAACTGCCCTATATAGCTATTACTTATACCTTTGCCTCATATAATGTTAAGGGCATGAATAGCCCTGTTAAATGCTCCTTTGTATTTCGGGAGCTGTTCAGGTCATATGCCCAGGACATTTTCTTACAGTAGACTGTCTCATGACCGACATCCTTCTATCACTATCCATGAGGCGTGCATGTCATACCCCCTTCCCTCCCTACCATACCCAACACACCCCAGTGTCACAAACCCCACATTCCAATAGCACATATCTTGCCTACTGTACACTTATTAACAAACTAAATAACTAATGACACAACACTGTAAATTTGTGGGAAAATGGAGGGAACAGTTTATTAAGGCCTGTTTAACTATTTAAACCCTTGAGCCCACCCTCATAATGAGGCCTTTTACCAGACATTCTTAATCCAACCTTCCGCTGCAGCTCTCCACTTTGTGCCCTTGGTGTTGTTATTTGGCAACAACTCTCCCCTTCAGACCACACCAGCTGCACAACCAGTGTCCTGACTTAACCACAACCTTCAGGCATGCCGCACCGACACAGTGCCCAGGAGATCCACATATCAGGACCCAAAAAGAAGGAATGATTTAGGGGACCTCTTTTACTCCACCAACTGTTCCTCCATAATCTGGGACAAAACTAAGGATATGGCCAAATTGAATCTATCTAGACCCTTAGGAGACAAGTGGACAACATGCTCCCTATAGAGGCAGGTGTCTACTGTCACCAGTATCTTGTGCCCAATGACATATCCTCCACGAGAGTGCATAAACTTTCTGGCAGTGCGGTTAACCTTCCTTCTGGACTTCTCTATTGCCTTGTGAAACACTGCTTCCCTCCACTTTGCCCTCTGAACAATTTCAGACCATGCAATTACCACCTGAGGAGAGAGAGAGACCAGAGATATTGGCACACTGTCTGGATATCTGGTATGAGTTGCATAAACTTGCAGGAAGTAAGATCATTCCCGTCTACGTGCAGCACCACAATGTCCAGCTTTCCCCATCTGGCCCTTGCCTGCTCCAACTTCTGCATAATCTGTCCAGTGAAGACCACAATTCCCAAGCCACCTCAGCCTATTGCACTCCTGCGGCAGAGCCAATCATCCCCCATTGTCTCTGCTTGAGGCATGTTTCTCTACCCAGTATATAAATGAGTGGCCTAGCAGCCAAACCTGCAACGGGGCCGTAGCTGCACCTGAAACAACACATAACACATTCGGGTTAGTAGGTAACCCTGCTTAGGTTAGTACATGTTCTAATTTTGCACTTTAAATGAACTCAGCTAAACCTGATGTTAACTAAAGAAAACCAGTTGCCCTCAGTAACACCCATTGCCCTTTGCCCTCCTGGTCTGTCTTGGACCTGGAGAGTCAGCACCTTACCACCCCTGCTTCACATTCCACCTGAGTTGCCTGCAATCCTGCTTGCTCCCCAACCCTGAAAGGTGCTATCAGTTCGCCTATTTGAAATGTCCCATGGAATGCCATCCACACTTCAAAGTGGTCAGCGCAGACCTGCGGCAACATCCCCAGTAGTGACTTCAGCTTGTCCTTATCCACAGGCCACCTACTATTCCTGCACGTAAGTTCCTGCCTATCCCAACCTTTCAGTATCCGCCTGACCTCGAACCTGGGACTAAGGTCTTCTCTCTCAAAAAGCTTGAAATGAAAAGACAGTACCGCCAGCCTCAATGTCACCGATGCTTTAGAAAATTCCTGCAACCTTAATTCCTGTAAAAACTGCAACATCTGCATCTTAGGTGTTAAGCACCTCACCACTGGATGGTGTACAAACTCACCCCACTTACGCCATGCCCTGGCGTAAGCCGCCCAATTTTATAGTGCTGAAGATCGGCACACCAGCTCATCTTGTAGATGGATGCGAACTGCCAGAGGTTAGATGGACATTCAGTACTGTTAGATTGCGCTTCCGGGGCTAACCTGAAAAACTCATCCCATCTCTTTCTTGACAACTAATCTGCGATCCTGTTATCTACCCCCGGAACATGTCTAGCCTTAAACTGGATGTTATGACGCATGCAAAGCAACACCAGGTATCTAAGTAGGCTTAGAACAGTGACAATGAAGATGATAGCAAATTAATAGAGTAAACCAAGCTCATATTATCGGTCCAAAACACAACCATCCTGTTTACTAACTCCTCATGCCACAGTTCCAGGGCTACCACAATAGTAAACCGCTCTAAAAAGGTTAGGTTTCTTGTGAGGCCACTGGCCGCCCGTGCAGCTGGTGTTAGGGCCCAGGAACCAGAGAGACACAAAAATATGAAGTGCAAAACACCTTTATTAAAATAACCAAAGCAAAATCGTGATCCAGAAGCGTAAACCAAAAGACAAGCTGGGGTCAGGAACCAAAGCAAGTACTCAGACGATCCGGGGTCAGGAATACGAAGATCAGCGATGTCAGGAACAAGCCAGGAGCCAGAAGGGATGTCAGAGTAAGCCAGGTCTTGCACAGATAATCAGGAATTCAGGAGAACGCACTTGCAGCAAGAAGCAAACACAAGGGCAAGAAGGAAGTGAGCCTAGCTGCTTTAAATAGCCTGGAAGGGGTTGGCTGATAATAGTCAGGTGAGTAACCATGGAAATACAGAGGTCAAGGCAGTTCGGTAAACATCAGCCTGACACAAAGAAGGAAAGGCAGCAGTAATCCACAGCAGAGCGTTAGAGCAGATTAGTCAAACCGTGACAGTAACCCCCTCAATGACCCCCCCCCCCACGGGGCAGCACCAGGTTTGAGGGGAAAGCATTCATGGAAAGCAAGGAGGAGGGCAGGGGCATGAGGCTGGAACCCATGAGCACTCCTTTGGACCATACCCCTTCCAATGGACCAAATACTGAAGCCTCCCACAGAACCTACGAGAGTCGACTATGGATCGATCCTTGAACACATGGCTGTCAACGGGCACTGAATGGGGTCGAGGAGTGACCGTAGTAAAACAATTACAAACCAGGGATTTCAGCAGTGAGACATGGAACACACTGTGGGGGGGAGGTCTATGGCATAGGCCATAGGGTTCTGTAACGGTTATTCTGACTCTCAGACCAGAGGTAAAAAATAAAACACAGTTTTATTGAGAATAAATTAGGAACACGGCCCCCTAAGGGCAGAAATAGGCAATTACACGTAACTGAAGGCAATATGGTAATATAGCAGACACAGTATTGATAGAGAGCAATGCATACAAGCAATAGAACTGAGTAAGGCTAGGGTTAAGTCCAATGCAAATAATCAGTCTCTGATGTGGTGTGTAAGACAACGCCCAGTAGTCCTCAAAGACTGGTGATAAGCAAGACCAACACTGGTGCTAGAGCTAGATAATACCAGAGCCAAGGGCACTCTGCCATGCGTAACAGAATAGGCACACTGCGTGAGCTGAATGGGACCGGAGCCACGGTTCTCTGCGGTACTGAAAGGGTTAATGACACCGCGTGAGCTGAATGAAAACTGAGCCAGTAGCACCCCTCGGTGCGCCAACGGATACCCACACTGCCAGAGCTGAAAGGGCCAGAGCCAGTAGCACCCCGTGGTGCGTCAACGGATACCCCAATACTGCTAGAGCCGAGTTAGACCAGAGCCAGTAGCACCCTACCAGTGCGCCAATGAAACGTATGTTGCAAGAGCTACGGTAGATGGTAACGGAAACCCACTGCTCTGCAAATGTAGTGGATGGCTCGGTAATGAAGGTGGTGAGCTCAGCAAGTGTAATGGAGAGGCTCGGTATCTGAGGCAACAAGCTCTGCAAGGGTTAACGGACAGGCTCGGCAACGGAGGCAACAAGCTCAGCAAGTGTAACGGATGGCCCAGAAACGGAGACAACAAGTACTGCAAGTGTCAGCGGACAGGCTCGGTAACGGAGGCATCAAGCTCAGCTAGTGTTAACGGATGCCCAGTATCTGAGACAACAAGAACAGCAAATGTAAACGGACAGGCTCGGTAACGGAGGCAACAAGCTCAGCAAGTGGAAGGTCAGCTTTAAGAAGCACAAGTCTGACAGTTCACAATGTCGCTAAGTGACATAGACGAAGCCACACTGGAACCGGAACTCAGGAAGCAGGATACCAAGCAGGAAAGTCAGCCAGGCCGGGTCATACACGGAGCAGGAGCGTCAGACAAGCTGGATCAATCACGGAGCAGGAACGTCAGCCAGGCCGGGTCATACACAGAGCAGGAATGTCAGACAAGCCGGATCAATCACGGAGCAGGAACGTCAGCCAGGCCGGGTCATACACGGAGCAGGAACCAGAAGAATAGTCAGACAAGCCGAATCGGTACACAGGAACGCAGGGACACAGCAACGGAAGCACTGGTACTGGAACACCACGAAAGGACACCTGACAGGTGCCAGAGGCCCAGTATAAGAAGGCCATACTGGGCGGGCATAACAAGCACTGCCAATAGGAACACACCACCTCAGAGAGTGACAGGTAATCACGGGAACGTGATAGGTTCACACATCGGAGGATGCGGAAAGGCCCCACAAAATGGGTAACCAGCTTCTGAGAGGGCACTCAGAGGTGGAGATTTCTGGAGGACAACCAGACCCTCTCCCCGACCTGGTAGGAGGGTGCAGGTAGGCGTTTACGATTGGCCTGTAGCTCTTGGAAGAAACAGGCTTGTGGGCACTGAGCATAGTAGCCACCACACCAGAAGAGAAGCCTTTCTTCATCAATATTGAGGATTCAATTTCCAAGCCATCAATGCTAGCCGATGAACATCCTCCTTCCACAGGTAACCCTGTAGAAGAAGATCCGGATGGTAGGGGAGCCGAAAGGGCTCCGCCACTGACAGATCCAAGATCTCCGGAACCAAGACTGATGAGCCAGTATGGAGCAATCAGAATAACTGGACAGCACTCCAGCTGCAACTTCCGTAACACCCTGTGCAACATGGGGAGGGGAGGAAAGATGTAAGCCAGAGGAAATAACCAAGGAATGGACATCTCATCTACTGCTAGGGCCAGAGGGTCTCTCGACCGAGAGCAGAACCTCGGAACTTTCCTTTTGTGTCTTGTCACCATCAGGTCGATGTAAGGAGGACCCCATCTCTGAACAATGAGTTGGAACACCTCTGGGTGCAACTCCCACTCTCCGCTGTCCACTGTGTGTTGACTGAGGAAGTCCGCCATGACGTTGTCTACGCTTGGAATGTGCACTGTGGATTTGGCAGGAACGTGTTCTTCGGCCCAGGACAAAATAGCCTTGACTTCTAACCAAGCAGCGAGACTTCTTGTTCCGCCTTGCTTGTTGATATAAGACACGGCTGTGTCGTTGTCGGATACCACCCGGACCGGACAGTCTTCCAACTGAGATGTCCAATGTTGAAGGGCATGAAATATCGTCCGAAGCTCCAATATGTTGATCGCTCAAGAGACCCAGGACTGCATCCCAGCCGAAGAGGCTGGCATCCGTTGTCACCTTGGTCCAGAAGGGTACCAGGAAGGACTTGCTCTTCAGCAAGTTGGAAAGGTCGAGCCACCATGACAAGCTCAGTTCCACATGAAGAGGAAGTGAAACAGACGTTTTCAGAAGATCCGGTTGACCCCTGCACACCTGGATCACAAACCTCTGGAGCTCCCTGGTGTGCTGCATGGCAAATGGAACCCCTTCTATGATGGATATGAATTTCCCCACCAGAGAGGACAGCTTCTGGAATGGAATTGAATCCTGAGACAGAATCGCGGAAACCCTGTGGGCGATCTGGTGAGCCACCTCCTCCATGAGGAACACCATGCTCTTCTGAGTGTTGAAGAGAAGGCCCAAGAAGACCAGACGCTGGGATGAGACAAGATCTGATTCATCCAAGTTGATGATCCACCCGTGATGGGTGAGAGCCTGAATGCAGTGCTGAACTTGCTGAAGAAGAAGGTCCGCAGAGGGGGCTTTCAGAAGCAAGTCGTCCATGTACGGAGTAACTCTGATGCCGTTCCGGCACCCAGGACATGGTTGAAGACCAGAGGAGCCATTGTCAGATCAAATGGAAGGGCTGAGAACTGAAAATGTCCCCTGTCACAGGCAAACCGGAGGTACTGCCGGCTCTCTGGATGAATGGCAATGAGTAAGTACGCTTCCTGAAGATACAGAGAAGCAAGGAATTCCCCCGGGGACATGGCAGCACACTGTTCGTAGAGACTCCTGGTGATAATAAGTACGGGTCACAAAGGAATTGAGATCATTCAAGTCCAAAAGAGCGCGACAACCACCGTCCTTTTTGGCAACCACAAAGAGGTTGGAGTAGAAACCCGAACCCCTGTCCTGGATAGGCACCAGCTCTAGAACATCCTTGTCCAGAAGGGCCTGAACAACGCTGTTGAACAGACAACATTTCTCTGCACCCTGAGGCGTGTGAGAAGGACGAAAACGAAAGGGAGGAAGAGAAATTAAAGGGATCTTGTACCCTTCCGTTACTACCTGTAAAACCCATGGGTCCACCACTGAGCTCTCCCAAATGCTGTGATAGTGTCGTAGACGACCACCCACAGCAGAGTGCGGACCCGGGTTTGGCGAGTCATTCCGAAGAAGTCTTGGAAGCCTTGGGCTTGGAGGAGACCTTGGGCTTCCATTGTTGTTTGGGTTTGGAGGAGGTACGCGGAGCTGAGGGAACCGTCTGGTTCGCTGGACATGTCTCATTCTGAAAGGAACGAAAATACCGGTTACGCTTAAGCGGCAATTTCTTCCTGGGAAGCAAGGGGAGAAGAGTACTCTTACCCCCTGTGACCTCACTGATCAGATCCTTAAGATCTGGCCCAAAAAAGAGGTACCCTGAAAGGATAGGGAAAGTAAGGTATTCTTGGAATCAGTGTCAGCAGACCAGATCCTGGAAACCCTAGTCACCAAACAGATGGCATCAATAAGGCAGCAGACACATAGTGCTGTGCCTCAGAAATGTTGGCAAAAAGGCACAACTTATCTGAAGTAGGTGTATCCTGATGGACAGCCCGGGTGATTTGTTCAGTCCAGACCACAATGGCCTGGGTCACCCACGCTGCGGCAAACGCTGGACGCATAGAAGAACCAGCAGTGGCAAAAATGGACTTGAGGGAAACCTCAAGTTTCTTGTCTGTCCAGTCCTTCAGAGTGGAGGCATCTGAGACTGGTAAGGCAGTAGATTTAGATAGCCTGGATACAGAAGCATCCTCTTTGGGGGGATGAACCCACTGCTCAAGAGCTGCCTCTGAGAAGGGATAAAGCTTGGCAAATTTCTTGGACACAGAGGGTTTCTTGTCCGGGGATTTCCACTCCTCAGACACAAGGCGTTGAAGAGTGGGATTAGATGGTAAGTAAGTAAAGGGCTTTGCAGGCGCCTGGAACACATCAGAGGGATCAGAAGGGATCTCCTGGACTAGGGAATGTTAAGAGTAGTTAAGACAGCCCTGATCAGGCCCTCAGCGGCGGACTCAGGATCAGCCTCAAAGGGGTCACCAAAAAACTGAGAGGACCCCAACACAGAACACTCCTCAACATCTGAATCCACCAGCAGTTCCTCCTCAGAGGAATCTGACATGTCAGGTACTCCCTGAGGTTTGGGCAGGGAAGACTTGACTGAGGAGGGGGCCTGCCAAAACAGAAAGGCCCCCTGTAACTGGGATGGAAAGAGTTGCAATGTGGACCTAAGTTTCCTAGTCACAGGCTTGAACCAGGTGTTTTAACGTGTAGTAAGCCATTCAAAGGGCCATGTAATGAACTGCTAACGGCAGTTCATCAAGTAATACGGCCGCTACACAAAAGTGTGTGTTAAGACCCAGTTTGTTGGCCGTAAAGTCCCTTATTGGATCTTTTGCCAGCTAACGCAGCTTTCACACAAAGGAGTTGGCTCTGACTTTTAACTCTCTCCTGGTAAGCCCTTCAATATAAATTTTTTTTATGCAACTATGAAATGCTATAATCAACCTACTACACTTTACACTTAATTAAAAATGTATTGAAAATGACACATATAAATGCATAAAAAAGTGAGTTTATTAAAGGGATAGTAATACTTAAATATAACTATGCCCCATCTTGTAGCCCTTCAAAAACTGAGTAAAATGATCCCATCAAGGTTTGAGAGATATCCTCTTTCAAAGTTCCCTCTTTTTGCTTTTCCCCTGATGTCAGCATTCTAGCTGACAGCAGGGGAATCCTATCCTGGGATCAGCCGGCGGCTTTGCAGCAGTGCAGAGATCACGGTAATAAAAAAAGAAATCCTTCACTAAAAAGGTCTTCTACATGTGCTTGGTTTGCAAGCACACATAGAAGACCTTTTAAGTTAAGGGTTTCTTTTTTATTACCGCAATCTCGGCTCTGCTGCAGAGCCTCCACCGGTCCCGGGACCGTATTCCTCTGCTGTCAGCTAGAATGCTGACGTCAGGGGAGAGGGAACTTTGAAAGCGGATATCTCTCAAACCTTTATGGTTTATGTTGCTGGACTCATTTTACTCAGTTTTTGAAGGGCTACAAAATGGGGGATAGTAATTTTTAAGTATTACTATCCCTTTATATACAAACACACGATCCAACAAAATTGCTGTATAATCTTCATGATACTTTGCTGGCTGCAACAGAGGAAAGGAACTTGGGAGAAATTGTATCTGATTATTTAAAGCTAGGCAAGCAAAAGCAGTAAAGTCATCAGAGAAGCCAGCAAGCCTACTAGTCTGTATATGAAAAGGCAGAAAATGATACATTTTTCTTACCATTATTTGTATTTCTTCTGTGTCCCTACACAGCATTAATAGTAACATAGTAACATAGTAAATTAGGTTGAAAAAAGACCATCAAGTTCAACCTTTGCCTCATACCCCAGTAACTGAGAATTTTATAGCTTTCCTGCTATCAATTAAATTAGTCTTTATCAGACCATCCTGATCTGCCTACTAATAAACAGTATAACTCTGTATGTTCCCTTTTGAAAGAAAAGTATCTAATCTTCTCTTAAATGTATCCATTGTATCTGCCATAACCACCTCCCTGGGCAATGAATTCCACAATTTAACAGACCTTACCGTAAAAAAAACATTCCTCTGCTGAAGTTTAAACCTCCTTTCCTCTAATCTCAAGGGATGTCCCCTGGTCACCTGATCAGGCCTTGGAATAAATAGCTCACCGCAGAGATCCTTGTATTGACCTCTCATATACTTGTACAATGTGATAAGGTCTCCTCTTAGTCGTCTTTTCTCTAGAGTAAATAAACCAAGTTTGTTTAGTCGTTCCTCATATGTCAAGTCCTCCATTCCCTTAATTAATTTTGTTGCTCTCCGCTGTACCCTCTCTAGTTCTAGTATATCCTTTTTCAGAGCCGGTGCCCAAAACTGCACTGCATACTCAAGGTGAGGTCTTACCAATGATTTGTATAATGGAAAATAATGTTATCCACTCTTGCTTCGATACCTCTTTTTATGCAAGACGCGATTTTGTTTGCCTTTGCTACTGCTGTTTGACACTGGTCACTGTTTCCAAGTTTGTAGTTGACAAGGATACCCAGGTCTTTCTCTAAAATTATTCCATTAAGTTTATAAGTTTCCTCAGAATTGCATGACTTTACACTTCCCCACATTAAACTTCATATTCCATATGTTTGCCCAATCTGACATTGTATGTAAGTCCCTCTGTAGAGAGAAAATATCCTGTTCTGAATTAATGACCTTGCATAATTTAGTATCATCTGCAAATATTGATATTTTGCTTTCTATATCTATTTCCAGGTCATTTATAAACATGTTAAAAAGCAGCGGACCTAATACTGAACCCTGAGGTACTTCACTCTCCACTTTAACTGTACTGGAGAATTTTCCATTTACAACCACACACTGTTCCCTATCCTTCAGCCAGTTTTGTATCCAATTGCAAAGGTTATCTCCTAGCCCCAATTTCCTTATTTTATACACATTTCCTTATTTTATATTGAGTATTGTCTCTGCTCTCCAGCTGGGTAGTACTTCTTACTTTTTTAAATACATTCCTCCTGTTACTGGCTTCAGTTTTCACTTTTGTCCAAGCTTTAAAATATAGAGCATAACCGGTTATAGAAGGGAATGGTATGCCGTGTAGGGATACAGAAGAAATACAAATAAATTCTTCTGTGTCCCTCCCCGGCATTAATATTGGGACTTAAAAAGCAGTACCCAATGAGAATGGAGGAAATATGATACATGAAATATAAAGAATGACTCAAACATGGATACAGCCTACCAGATCCTAGGTTGGTACAACTGCCTCCAGGACCTTCCTTCCATACTTGGCATCAGCCGAAGACTGAACATACAGGTGGTAGTGTTTGATAAATGTATTCACTGAAGACCAAGTAGCTGCCTTACAGATGTTAGAAGGAGACATTTCAGCTCTCTTGGCCCAGGAAGTAGATATGGCTCTAGTAGAATGGGCTCTCAAATTTTTTGGGGCCTGTTGCCCAGCCTCTGAGTATGCTAATCTGATGCACTATGTAATCCACCTGGCAATGGATGCTTTAGAGACTGCATTACCCTTCATTCTTCCCTGAAAGTATATAAATAAGGTGTCTGATGATCTGAATTCTTCCATCCTATTCAGGTAGATGGAAAGGGCCCTAACCAAGTCCAGATTATGAAACTGGATCTCCTTGGCTGCAGAAGGATTAGTGCAAAAGGAAGGAAGAATGATTTCCTGGTTGTAATCAAATTCCGAAATCACTTTACCACTGAAGGATGGTTCAAGTTTAAGGACTACCTTGTCCTGATGAAACACTAAAAAAGGACTTTTACAGGACAAGGCTTGTAATCCATTGATTCTGTGTGCCAATGTGATGGCTGTAAGAAAAAGTACGTTAAGGGTTCAAAAGCTTTGGCCTTTGATAATTGGTCTAGTATCAAATTTAAATCTAATGGGGGAATAATACTGTGAATAGTGGGCCTAATCTTTGAAATTGCCCTCAAATATCATTTAATGAGGTCATGTTCTGTTACTTGGATGGCCAAGATAGCCAACAAGGCTGATACTTGTACTCTAATTGAAGCAGGTCGCAATCCCTTGCGAAAACTATCTTGCAGGAATTGTAGAATTCTAGGAATATTAATGGACAGATCCTGAGGAAATTTAGATCTGAACCAGATAGAAAAGGTTGACCATACTCTGGAATAAACCTTAGAGGTGGATTTCTTTCTTACCGCAATAATAGTATTAGCCACTGCTTCTGACAAGCCTTTACTCTTCAACATGCGCCGTTCAACATCCAAGCCGTCAAATGTAGGAATTCGAGATTGGGATATGCTACTGGGCCCTCAATGAGCATGTTGGGTGACACTGGAAGTTTACAAGGTGGAGCTATCGACATAGTAACCAGGAAAGAGTACCAAGGCCTCCTGGGCCAATCTGGTGCAATCAGGATTGCTTGATCCCTCTTGATCTTCCTGACAACATCAATCAGGATTGGGAATGGAGGAAATATGTATGCTAGTGTAACGGTTTTCTGACACTCAGACCAGGGTATGAAGTAAAAACACAGTTTTATTGAAAATAAAACAAGGCCCCTAGAGGCCAGCACAGAAATAGCAACAATGGCAATAATGACAAAGTGAATGCACACAATGATAATGACAGGTGCTGGGATGGATAAGGAGTATTCCCCCAAAGAGTTAATAAATGAAATGGGTGAGATATACAAGATTGGCCAACGCCCAGGATAAATAGCAGTCTCTGAAACACAGTCTCTCAATGGCAGGATAGTGGAGTAACTGCACTGAATACACTCTCAAGTTGATATACTAGAGCCCAATGTCCAGAGCTGAGCCGGTACCACCACCGTGGGCTACAGAGGAGTGCTATTGCCACGCTGTAAAGATCAGAACCAAAATCGCCCTTAACTAGAAAAGTAGTAACCCTGCATGTGCCACTAGGATTGTGCCCATACACCCCTTGGGTGCTGTACTGATGGTGACTGCACAAGCTGTAATAGAACCAATGCCCTCTGGAGTGCAATGGGAATGTACCTTCAATGTCTGTGGCCCTGAGCCAGAGGATGAACACGGACTGACAAGGCTCTGATGGAATAAGAGACACACAGAAGCACTCAGAGGAAAGGCTATGTCGGAAAATGTATGCTTGGCAAAAAATATCGGAGGCACCAGACCGGAGACTACAGGCACTGCAAGGGTTAAATGGTTCTGTACACAAGCGAGTACCTTGGCAGCCAACAGAAGGCAAAGCAACCTCAGGCTACAGCTACTGACAAGTGAGAGGAACAGTGAGTCGCTTAAACAGTTCAGAATGTCGCCGAGGCGACTGGAATGACGCAGGAATACTGGAACAGCAGACAGGCCGGAATGGCAACCGGAACAGCAGGCAGAACCGGAGCAGTACTGGAACAGCAGACAGGCCGGAATCAATCACAGAGCAGGGTCGTCAGCCAGAACCGGGTCAATTCACAGAGCAGGGTTGTCAGCCAGAGCCGGGTCGATTCACGGAGCAGGGTCGTTAGCCAGAGCCAGGTCAAATCACGGAGCAGAATCAGGAGCAGAGTCAGACTAGCAGGGTCGGTACACAGAAGACACTGGAATATAGCAACAAGGCGCAGCAACAGGAACACCACGAAAGGGCAACTGACAATTGCCCAAGCTCCAGCATATAACGGCACATCCTGGGCGGGCCAATCAGTCTCCACCAATGCACAGGTACATGATGATAGATTGACAGAAAGACACGGGGACCGTGATAGCTAGTCTGTAAGTCCAAGGGACCCTTAGGGCATCATATCCTGCTGCTGTCTGATCCTTCCATCTGGACAGATAAACTGGGCATTTTGCATTTTCCCTTGTGGCCATGAGGTCTATCGCTGGCTTTCCCCAATGTTGACGAATCAGCTGAAACAACTGATGGTCCAGCGATCATTCCCCCAAATCTATAGAACTCCTGCTGAGGAAGTCAGTAACAGTGTTGTTCTTTCCTGATATGTGTGCAGCTGAGATTCCCCGTAGGTTCTTCTCTGCCCACAGTAGAATCCTGCTGTCTTCCTTGCCAAGCAAGCGGCTCCTGGTTTTTTATGTACATAACTGTGGGGAAGTTGTCTGAGCGATTCAGAAAGTTTTTCCCTTTTAGATTTGCTTGTAGACGCTGAATGCAGTACCATACTGCTCTGGGCTCCAGTACATTGATGTGAAGGTCTTTTTCTGATGTTCTCCATTTTCCTTGAAAGAACTTTGTTCTCCAAGTTCATCCCCAACCTCCTTGACTGACATCTGTAGTTAGGCCTTCCCAGTTGTGACCCTCCAAACTTGAGGTTCTTCTGAGATTCTGTCTCTGCTGCCTTGAGACCAAGTTACCACTTGCGTGGCTGATGAAAGGTTGCCCAGAATCTCCATACAGTTCTGGGAGGTGTGAAAAGGACTTCTCTTGAATATAGCTATTCTTCTGATAATTCAGTTGATCCTGTCCTCCGTGAGGCAGATCGTATTTGATTGAGAATTCAGTTGCAGACCCAGAAAAGTTATTGACTTGGATGGTGAAAGCTGACTCTTCTCTTCCTTTATCAGCTACCCTAATAGATGAAGATGTTCCAAGGTTTCCCTGGTGTGTTGGATGGCCTTGTTGTGAGAGTCTGCTAGAATCAATATGTTGTTTAGATATGATATAATGTGTATCCCCGTCTTCTTTGGAAGTCTCTCTTATTCTGGGGCTTCTTGGGAAATTCCTTCCTGTAGCCCCCCTGGTGTTTTGAGTAAATCCCTGTTTTCTATGATACAAGGATCTTCCTTGAAATTTAGGGCTCGATCCAAATGTTCGCGTCGGCAGAAAAAACTGGCGACTGTGGTTTTGTACATCAAGTAAGCAATGCAAATGTTCCCACTAGTAAGAAATAACGGCAGTTCTGAAACACACATCGCCCGTCTCCAAAACATCAAAATCTCACCCATAGAGGACAATGTAGAAGTGAAGCCCAGAGCCATTCAAATGTTGGAGTTAGGTCTAACACAAGTTAAATTGCAACATTTTCCTCCAGAAATCTAACACTCATTTTTTTTGGCAAACATCACACAACTCAGAGTAGAAAACCACTGTGGGGGAAAATAAAACAGAGAGTTAGGGATAACATGAGTCTGTGCTTCCCTACCCAGCCAGTACGGGAACACAGAGATGGCTTTCAGCACCATGGACAGCACTGAATGCCATAGGGATGTGCACTTCTCACCCCTGTGGCATTCAAAGGGTTACAATAAAGAAAACTAGTACACCAAGCACTACACAATGCCCCCCTTGGACACCCCCCCCCCCAGTATGTCGACATATATTGCATATATTCGACATACTAACTCCATCTGACATTTATCTCAGGGACTGCCATGTAGTGGACAAATCTGTCTGATATTCAACACTTAACTCTTTGAGTACCAGAGAGGTAGGAAAGCATTGCATAGCATGTTTCCTGCCCCTCTGGTACCCAAAGGGTTAATACGCAAGGTATGGACTACCTTGCCTGTATATGTGTGTGTGTGTGTTTTAAACATTTGTTTTATTAACAAACTATTATTAAACATAAACACATTAGACTTCAAGGGGTTGTCATGACTTGTCGACCAATCCCAAGGTCGCCTACATTTCCCCAGGTTAAGTCTATGTGGGATCTTTAACTGTGGCCCCAGGGTCGTGGCCAATCAGGATGGTGCCTACCTGCCCAGTCACACAGTGTACGAGCGTTTGTCGACAATATGCGGCTGCACAGGGAGAAACCTAGTGGTTGTCGATAGCATTGTAGTTGAAGACATCTTTTCATATTTCCCCCAGAGCCTGTAGTCATTATAAACCGGTGACCAATCCGAGAAGGGCCTACTTTTCCCATGTTAAGTTAACGACGGGCCTTTAAATCGGACTGGCCAATCAGTAATCATCCGCCTTTACAAATCATGGCGGTTTTTGTATATTCTTTAAACCCTCTATTGTGACAGGGACCATTTTCTAAAACAAGTAGAGCAAGAGGTCATGATCTAAAATTGCATGATGGGAGACTAAGAGAAAACTTTGAAAACATTACCGAAATGGTGATAGATGGCATAGTCTCCCAGTGGAAATGGTAAGGGCAAAATCTAAATTTATTTTAAGAATTCTTTGGATTGTTATATAGCTATTCTAAAGACTGAACACATCTGAGTTTTTATATAATTAAAAAAAAAATAAACTGACTGAATGGTTTAATTGGTTCTTATTTGCCAAAACGTTCTTTTTTCCAAGTAGTATTCTAACTTGATTTCCAGGGTCCCTAGAACAACAGGTCCAGTGTAGCAATATCTCTATGTACAGTTAAACAATTTGATCATTGTAAATTATATTAATCTGTGTCTGTGTGTGTGGGAGTTATTATTTTGTATCCTTTTTTTTTACTTTAAGAAATATTTAAAGGGTTAGTAATGTCCAATTTTTTTATGCATTTGTAGAGATTTAAAAAAGATTATCATTGCCACAAACCCTATCTCTCAAACCGCTATGGTTTGAGAGATATTGGCAATGAAAGTTCCCCTTTCCCTCCCCTGCAGAACCTCATCATGTCAGCTGACACGGATCCCCTTCTGTCAGCTTTACAGATGACATCAAGGGAAGGGGAACTTTCATTTACCAATATCTCTTAAACCATAGTGGTTTGAGAGATGAGGTTTGTGGCAATGCTAATCTTTTTTAAGCCTCTACAAATGTATAACAAAATGGACATTACTGACACTTTAAGCAAATAGTGATGTTTGAGACGTATCCACACACAGTAAGGCAGTACAAAGATTTATGAATAGTCAGTAAATTCCCCCAGCTAATCATCGTGGGGGGGATTTGCACTTCAACAACAAATCAGTCTGCTGCTTGACTTCCAGTCACAGTAGAACAGTTTTCTCTGCAGACCCCACTACTTGATCCACAAATGCTAAAAGGTACTTCATATGTTCGATGCTTATAGCCCAGTTGGTCAATAATGGTTGACACCAGTGACAGATCTATAAATATGGCCCAATGCTGTGTGTACCAACAACTTCACTACAGTATGATCCCACCAGGTGGCAGTATGATATATATAGTAAATGAAAGAATGCATTTCACAGTAGCCTGAAAATCTTATGTTCTCTCAGTCTGTTTTCAGAGTTGTGACCCATCCAATATTTTACTTGCAGACTAGTAAATACACTCTAAGTAATTCATAAAAATACGACAGTAATCGGGGCGTGGCTTGGACTGCTGAGCGGATAGCTGCTTTATGCCTCGACTCTTAGGCTCCTGGACAGCTCTTACAGCCTTACGAAAGCACACACACAAATTATTTGTTGTACACTGGTGGCGAAGATCCACTACTACCGGGGGACCAGTTTATAGTGAGAAACAAGCAGACTAAACGGAATTCTGGTCTCCGTTCCTTCTTCCTGTCTAGACCTGCGAAGAACCAGTCTCCTCAAAATGGCCAACGGGGATGCATGGGCGGCGGAGTACACCTCCAGATCTCGATCTCGCTCCCCTGTGATCTGCACTACTGATGGGGATGGAGGCTTTTCACCGGGGTCTCCATCCACAAAACAGGATATACAGAATCTTCTTCACAACATTAAGGCCTTTCTCAAGGAGGAACTCAAGGAAGTAAAGGCAGACCTACGCCACTTAGGGGACCGTGTGAATGTTATAGAAGATGACTTTGAAGACTGGAAAGCTTTTAAACATGGTGTGACACGAAAACTGGATTTTCTACACACAGAACATGGAGCTAGTAGTTAAACTTGATGACGCAGAGAACAGATCTACACACAACAATTTGTGTTTTCGGGGAATACCTGATGCCACCAAGCCTGATCAGCTGGGGACTTACCTCAAGGATCTTTTCACTTATATTCTCCAACCTACTACTCCACTGGACCTACCAATAGATAGGGTGCATCGCCTGGCTAAATCAAAGCTGGCTCCCAGTGACGCTCCTAGGGACGTCATTGTTCGGTTTCAGAGATTCCCGAACAGGGAGGCTATCTTTCAAGCCACCCGAGGTAACACCGCCTTTTCGTTCCGAGGTTCATGTATCACTGTATTTGGAGACATATCCCCGCTTACCTCAGCTTGGCGACGTGAACTCCGTCCCCTTACTACCTCTCTACGGCAACAGGGCCTTCAATACAAATGGGGATTCCCACTACATCTGATTGTTCTTAGAGATGGAATACCTCACGTTCTACGATATAAAGGCAACTTCAAAGCTTTTGCTGAGGCGCTGCAAATTCCCCTTCACGAGCCGACTTCTGATTCAACACAACTGGCAGAGGAGATGCAGTGGTCCTCCACTACGCCTCAGCATTCCCAGTGGCACCCGGTTCCATGGAAGAGGAGAGCCATAGCTTTGCATACAACTGAGGAGGACTCCTCGTCTCCTACCCGACAAGAGCAGGGTTGAAAGTATTGTGATGTATCCATTTTCAGGATTAATCATACCTTCTCAAGTATCTACCGGATGTCTTCATTCTTAATTCTGCATGACCCACAAGTCCTGAACTTTTCAGTCACTGTTGAGGTGTTGAGACACTGGGTCGGTTTTGAAGCTCAGTTTCACATGTTTCCTGTCTGTTACTTTTTCTATTGGGTGTGTTTGGGTCGGAGTTCTCTGGTCTGGTGGATGGGGTTTGCTGTTGTGCTGGCGGGGCTTTTGGCTCACAGTCGGGCCTACATGCTAGTGTGGGCCCCGTTGTGAGTCGACAGGTTCCCCAGACAGCCATTGACTGTGCATGGCTTGGGTGGTGTGGGTCTCCGTGGGGTTTATGGTCTGATGGGATCACGGCGGCGGGGCCCGGGTTGGGGCAGTGCTCCGCTACAGATGGAGTGCCGGCTTGGCTTGGGAACCGGTGGCCAGGCCTCCCATTGATCAGCAACTGGGACTTTGAATCACCTGCTCACCGGGATTGACTATTGCAGGCTAATATGTTTTTTTTTGTTGTTTTTCTTGAACGTTGTAATGTGGATCAGCAGCTTTAATTTTATGGGGCTTCTCAGGCATGGTCCAACTTTTGGCAAGCCGCGGTTGTCCTAGTATAGGCCCCGTGTTGGAAATATCCATCCCGACCCCTGCAACGGTTCCCACTTCCTTGGGCCTGGTACAATATTCAGTGAGTGGCTGGCGGGTTTAGGATGGTATATAGCTAACTTTCGGCTTTGGCTCAAACGTTGGTAGTCTGTATATGTAAGTTTGCCGTGTTTTTCCTGCGGAGCTTCTGATAATGCGGGGGTGGTTGGGATTGGGCATCGGGGAACCCTCGGCCCGTGATCGGGCCTGCGTACAACAGCGGGCCTGGTGGTGGGCCGATCGACTTCCCTGGTGTTTCCATGAACGGGTTGTGATTGAGATGCTGGGGGCCCAGGTGGGGGGTGGGGGAGAATGGATGATTGGTGGGGGTGCGTGGGGGGTGGCGGGGCCTGGGCCACAGTGGTGCTCTGATCAACTCGGGGTGCTGGCGTGGTCTGGGTTCAGGCCGTCGGGTCCCGCGCTCCTTCATGAGTTTTCCTAATAAGGTGAGCATGTTATATATGTTTACACAAGATCTACAACTTGTTGTATTTTATATGCTTAGATGTATCATGATCTTGCTTAACTGTTACCACATGCCCTAATGCATAAATAAAAGACAGGCCTCTGTGCCGGCGACTGAGGTTTCATCCTACTTGGCGGTTCTACATGTTGGGGGGGTAATGGGGGCTCCCCTGGGTTGGGGGTACTTTGTCGACTCTGGTCGTGGTGCTTCTGTTCAGGACACCTTGGCTAGATCCGATGCAGCTGGAGCACATTCTGAGAGCCTTGGGGCCGCCCACATCATTTGCGGTACTGTTTAGACTGCCAGGGGAGGAGGGGGGTCTCTCTTTCTTACATTGTTATTTATTTTTGGGTTTTATGAGTTCTTCCTTGATAACTTGGCTCTCCTCCATCATATCCCTTATGTACTTCTATATTATCTCACTAGGGTCCCATCTCTTTTGTCCCCCACCTCCTTTGTGCTTCCTTCTTGTTGCCTTCACCTAGCAACTATATTTCTGACTACCTGATCTCCTGACTCTGACCCCCCCCTTTCATTTCCTGACCCCCTGTTCTCAGCTACATTCATGCCTATCTTGTTCCCTGACATTCTTGATCTCCATACTTTGTCACTCTTGCTAGTGAACGCTTTCTCCTACTCAGCTCTTGGTTGTCCAGGAGCCTACAGTTCTATGCTTTACCCTTCCTGTCATTTTCTTGCCAGGGGTTTGCTCCCCAGGTTGTGATCTCGCTCTTTTTTCTGCTCCACTGCCTGAGTCTATTTTCTCTACTGTACATATTATCTCGAGTGGGTGGTTGTGAGTATGTTGTTCTCGTACCCACTTCCCTTTCTGTCCCTCTTTCTTTCTGCCTCATTCCTTCTTCATGTCCTTCTTCTGCCTTCTACATCCTCCTCTCTTTCTGTACCCTCCTTTCTCTCTCACTCTGGCCACGATGGACATTTTCGATTCCACAGGTATAGACACTGGGACAGCCTGCATTCCTCCTCTTATTCCTTGATGTCACATAACACACAAGCCTCTATACTTCATGTGCTGTCGATGAATGTTAAAGGTTTAGGGACTCCTCAGAAGCCCTCCTTAGCATTAAAAGATTTTCAAAGATTGCATGGAGATGTAGTCTTAATTCAAGAAACTAATTTCTCCTCTCTTAAAGAACAGAAACTTATTAATAGATGCTATGAAAAAACATTTTTGAGTTCTTCTTCTTCTAAAAGGAATGGAGTTGGAATATTGTTTCACAATCGTTTATCGTTCAACTCCACCCAGGTTCGCAGAGACCAGGAAGGCAGATTTCTCTTAGTGAAGGGCTTGATTGATAGCTTGATTGATAGACAAACGTACACGTTTGCCTCTATATATGCCCCGTCTGATTCTCAACCTGCTTTATTTTCTCAACCTGCTTTTTTCTAAAAGGTGTTTGACATTCTTGACGACTTCAAGGAAGGCATTGTATTGGTAGGTGGGGACTTCAACTCTCATCTGAATCCCACTCTAGACTGCTCTATGGGCCGTTCATGCCTTCCATATTCCACTATTCATTGGCTCAACGTTCGTCTCCACTCTTCCTTCTTAGTTGATACTTGGAGGTAGCTTCACCCGGAATCTAAAGACTTCACATTCTACTCGCATCCACATGATTCATACTCCAGAATCGATTATATCCTCCTACACCACTCTCATTTACATCTCCTTAGCTCTGCCTCTATTGGATTGATTACTTGGTCTGATCACCAGTTTCCATCTGATTACTCCGCCAGGCTCATGCCAACACTCCCAAATTTTAGCGTTTAGACAAATACTTACCTCTGAGGAGATTAAATCCTCTATTGAGAAGTCTATCCGGGATTATATCTCTGACAATAACTCTGATAATGTATATTGGGAAGTGCATAAGTGTGTGATCCGAGCAGAATTTATCAAACTCGCATCACGCAAAAAAAAGGAAAGCTGTAAGAACATCGATTCCCTCCTGGGTGAGATACGCACGCTAGAGGATCAACATAAACGTTCTAAAACAACAGCTGTTATCCCTCGCTTGATTTCACTTCGGAAGCAACTAGTTACTATACTTCATGAACAAGTGGAACGTATGTTTTTGAGATCGAAACAATCATTTTTCGAACATGGAAATAAACCGGGTCGATTTCTAGCTCAACAGTTGAAACAACAATCACTGTCCACCTTCATCCCCGCCATTCGCAAGCCTTCAGGTCTTGTTTGTCACTCTGATGCTGATATCTCTGACACCTTTCGAACCTTTTATGACTTACTTTACAATCTTCTTGAAGACGCTCAGAGGGAAGATGGCCGATTTCTTAACATCTCTGAATACCTCAACTCATCCTCTTTGCCGCGCATTAACGAAGTAGATAGCGTAGCCTTGGATGCTCCATTTTCAGTGAATGAAGTCGACAGAGCTATTGGGTCTCTGCCTTCAGACAAAAGTCCGGGACCTGATGTTTTTTCTCAGGGTTACTATAAATCTTTCCAACATTTACTGGCCCCCCTTTTAGCTGTTTCCTTTAATTCTTTGTCTAATTCTGTCCATGCACATCCAGATACCCTCTCCACGCACGTTATGGTACTACCTAAACCTGGAAAAGATAGATTGCTCTGTGCTAGCTACAGACTCATCTCCTTGCTCAACCTAGACACCAAGTTGTATGTGAAAATTTTAGCTGACAGGTTGAAAACTAGATTGCACCATCTAATACATCTTGACCGGACTGGTTTTGTTCCACGCCGTGAAGCCAGGGATAACACCAGAAAACTCTTGTCACTACTCCATATCTCCTCTACCTCATTGACTCCCACAGTCTTCCTCTCCACTGACGCCGAAAAGGCATTTGACCAGGTGAATTGAATATTCCTGGAACAAACTCTCCGGTCATTTGGCCTGGGCCCGTTATTTATTAAGAGGGTAATGGCCTTATACTCATGTCCTTCAGCGAAAGTTAAAACCAATGGTCATTTATCTAATGCATTTCTATCTTCAACAGTACCCATCAGGGATGTCCCCTGTCACCATTATTATTCATACTGACAATGGAAACTTTGACCCAACATATTCGCATGAATCTGGCCATTCAGGGAATAATGCATAACCGCAAGGAATATAAACTTTCTATGTACGCAGACGATGTACTGATATCCTTGACATAACCTATGTCTTCCATGCTGGCTCTGATGTCGGAATTTGAAGCCTTTTCCTCTTCATCTGACTTTAAAATTAATTTTAACAAATCGGAAGCTCTTCCTATTTCTGTTCCATCTGGAATGCTTAAGGTTCTCCAGTCCTCCTTTCCATTTAAATGGTCTAGATCCTCTATCCAATATTTAGGAATACGTCTGACTTCCTCTTTTGATGAGCTGTTTGCTGCTAACTATCCACAACTTCTGACTTCGATTCAGAGGGATCTCAAGAAATGGGATCCTCTCTTATTATCCTGGATTGGTCGGATTGGGGTTATGAAAATGTTATTATTACCCCGGATATTATATCTCTTCCAAACCCTCCCCATATATATACCTCCCAAATTTCTCGCAAAATTGGCGAGTTGTCTGAACTCCTTTCTGTGGCGTTTCCATAAACCGCGCATTAAATTGGACACGCTCCGATGACCGAGATTCTGAGGTGGATTAGGAGTACCGGATCTCAATCTTTATTACATGGCGTCTATATTGTCATCTATTCCTGACTTGCTGAGGAATTCAGACTCCAAAAGCTGTGTCTCTCTCGAACGCTCTTTCCCCTCTGGAGGAGACATTGCTGTTGAAACGTTCCTCCCTACGAGATCTAGACATCCTTTGCTGAGGGAACATCTAATGTTCTTAACGTATGGTCGTGGTGGTTAAGCACACAGAAATTGGGGACCTTGCACATTTTACTCTAGAGATACCCCTTTTTCACTTTCTTCGAGAGACTTTCCTGCTTGGTCTTTCAACCCCACTCTTCGGTTTCGGGACTTCTTTGAAGGCTCTACAGTTCGCGATTTTTCCTTCTTCCAAATGAATCAGGACCTCTCCACATCTGAAATATGGAGCTTAAACATTTCTTCTCTGGTTCGGTCATCAAGGAAGCGGCATCCAGGGATCTAACCTCTTTCGAAATGTTATGCACTTCACAAGGTCGGAAAAAAAGGTTTTCTTGGGAAGATCTACTCCATTCTTTTGGATGAGCTGTCTGTTAAGGCTCCACCATATACAGTTGCTTGGGAATCTGAGTTAGGGATCACATTCCACCCGGGTGATTAGACTGGGATCTGGGGTCTACACACTAACTCGTCCATATCGTCTCGTGTATTAGAAATGAATTACAAGTTCCTTTATCGATGGTACTACACTTCTGTTGGATTGAACAAGATATCATCGATGACCAGTCCTATGTGTTGGAGATGCTTGGGAACTAAGGGAACTTTTCTACATTTGTGGGGGTCCTGTCCTCTGCTGCTCTCCTACTGGAAGGGGTGCAGAGATATCATTAATAAGTCTTTTAATATCTCCTTGAAGCTTGGCCCCCTTCTGCTTCTCTTTTTTCATGGCCTCCCACGTCTTCCTAAGCTGCAGAGATCGCTAGTTATTTTAATGCTCTCAGCTGCGAAATCACTAGTTCCTATTCATTGGCGCAAATCTGCTGCTCCTACAATCGGTGAGTGGCATTCCAGAACAAGAGAACTCCATCTCCTCCACCGGATGACTTTGATCAAAAGAGGTTTGGACCATTGTATTTGGACCTCTATTCTCCCTGCTTGGGACTTGGTTGGGGTTGTCTAGATTTCTACCCAAGGTGTTCTCCTACCCTGGCCGACCAGTCGTTTGGTGTGAAAAACCTACTTACCAGAGTGCTCGATCTACATCCACATCTACATTGACCTACATCTATCTACATTTACCTCTGTTTCTGTGTTTTTCTTTTACCCCGTTTCTCTTTGGCTTTTCCTTATTTCTTTTTTCTTCTCTTTCTCCCCTATGATTTCTTCTCCCTTCTCTGTCCCAGTTTCTTTTCCCCCCACAATACAGAAATATGGAATAGGAATGTCAAGTTATCGCAAGCGCTTACTACAATTAGTCCCTTGACATGTTGGGCCTATTCCATGTACTTATGTGATGTATATGCCTTCAATATTTTGTTGCCCTTCATGTCTTGTATATGTTATGCAATTTTTTTTTTCTGTCATTATTCTTATTCCAATAAAGATTGATTTAAAAAAAAAAGGCCTTAATCAAATGGCTGATATCAAACAGCTGTTGTGAAAGTATACCCTTTGTTCTCCTGTACTTATAAATCAGTCCATTTCGTGGCTACCACTTTTTAAGTGCCATTCTCTCTAAGTCTTCCCATTTTCTATAATTTTGACTCTACCTATCTTTGTTTCTTCCAGCCTCCCTCCATCACTCCATATTTACATGTTTGTTAAATTCATGGAGACTGTTTCCTTCCTTCATTAATTCTTGATGTTTCCCTTTTACAGCATTCTCATTTTCCTGTGTGTCAACCTGTCTGTCTGTTGTCGTCTCAGTATGTGCCACTCCACCTATTTTAGAACATTGATGGCTCAGGCCCAGTGACATGTGCAGGTTCAAATGGGGTACAAGTAGGGAGGGGTGAAAGTGGGAAGTGTGGGGAAGGAAATGGATGAATATGAAAAGACAGTAGTGTGAAGAAGAGTAACATACAGATGGCAGGCATATACACTTATCTATACTACTTACAAAGACACACACACACACAGACATAAACACATATATACAAAGAGCCTTCTCTCTGTCACTCTCTTTAACACTCTCTACAGATAGCTGTGACATACAGTCTGACTAATTCCTCGCAGCCATGAGTCCTAGCTGTCTCCTGTCTTATTTATCCTGTGATAGGAGAAACAAGCTCACAGCTTCTTTCTGACACCCGAGGAGGGTAGAACATACTGCTTTCTGCCTCCTTGCTGTGTCACCCTAAGCTTGGAGGGACAGGCTCATAGCCCACTTCTCTCTGAGTTACTCAGAGGTGGGAGGGACAGACTCATACCTTTTTTCTGTCAACCAGAGGAACATACTCCTATACCTCTTGTCTGTGGCACCATGCAGTGGGAGAGAGACACTTCACTTGGCAACCCAAATGTGAGAGGACCATACTCATAACCATGCCCTGTGTGTGCCACCCTTATTTTGTTGCCCAGAGGTGGGAGGAGCATATTTATGGCTTGTAGCTGTCTCTCTCATCCTGCAGTGGGAGGGACAGACTCATAACTACCTCCATTTATCCAGAGATGGGAGGAAAAATCTCTATCTCTCTCCTACCTGTGGCACCTTGCAGTGAAACGGACAGATACGTAGCATACTTTTGCCTGCAGTAGCATGAACAGATTTATAGCTTCCTCCACAGTGCCATTCTGCTGCAGGAGAGACAAACATATCACTGTTCTCTCTGGTTTTATAGCTCTGTTCACTCTCACCCTGCAATGGACACATATATCCCTTGTTGATGAAAGTATCTTCTCTGTGACAGCTTAGGGGTGAGACAGCTTCATAACTCCCTTTACTTGTCAACTTGAAGAGAGAGTGTAACAAATACCTTAGATCCAGCGCCTCCACTTTGGCTGGAGCTGGATTTGTATCGCTCTAAATGACACCTCAGCGTCATCCCACTAATTACTCTTGGGACTGGGTCTGGGCGCGCTTGGCATCTGTAGCGGCTGCCCATGTCCTCTGACTAGGCGGGTCAGTGGTTCTAGGTGACACAAGAGAGGTGCAGGTGTTTGGCACATCTCGATGAGATACGTCATTTTCAGGAGCGAGGTTACATTTTTGACTCAGGCCTCACTTTATTTAGGTAGCCTGGCCGGTCTCCTCCTATCTACTTCCTGGCTCCTTGTATTTAAGGGAACTGAATTTCTATCCAGTTACCCTTACGTTTTTGTCCTGTGTTATTGTGATTGCTGGTTACTGAGTTCCTGTGTATGACCTTGGCCTGTCTGACTATCCATTGTGGTGCTGACCTGGGGCTCTGTCCATTTATCTCCTCAGTGTTGCCTTACGACTAGTGGACATCCTATCTGGTGCAGAGCTGTGGCTCTGGCTGCCTACCCGCTCCATGTATGACCCTGGCCTCTCTGACTATCCATTCTGGTGCTGACCTGGGGCTCTGTCCATCTATCACCTCAGTGTTGCCTTCAGACTAGTGGACATCCTATCTGGTGCAGACCTGTGGCTCTGGCTGACTACCAGCTCTGTGTATGACCCTGGCCTGTCTGACTATCCATTCTGTTGCTGACCTGGGGCTTTAGTAGACTCCAGTCTTACTGACTGCAGGCATGAGTCAATAGTCTTCCTGGTTGCGATCCTTTTCTGGAGACCATAGGGCCTAGTCTGTGTACTTCCCGGGGTGAGTGAGACTACCAGTTGTCTTCTAACTGTTTTTGTCGCCCTGATGTATGAGAGCCTGACAGCAACCTTCTGTTTGTTTCATCCTGATGTGAGAGGGACAGTATCCTAGATTTACTCCGTGTGTTACCCTGTTGTGAGAATTACAGTTTTACAGCTCTACTTTACCTTCATCACTGGAGGTGTGAGAAATTGTTTCGTAGCTCTCGTCTGTCTGTGTCAACCTGTGGGGGGAGCAACTGACTCACACAGATTCCTTCTGTGTCACCATGTGTTAATAGCAGAGAAGCATGGATCCTTTATGTTTGTGTAATTGTGCTTATCTGCTATTTGAGAGGCAGAATCTTAGCTCTTTTATGTTTGTGTCACCCTGTGAGAAGAGGGACAGACCCACAGACCTTTCCTGCCTGTGTCACCATGGTACAGACTCCTAGCTCTTCTCCATGTAAAAAGAGGGGCAAATATATTGCTCCCATTAGAGAGCATCACATGAGTGTAGAGACAGTCTAAGTTAAGACTGCATAACCCTGTGAGAGGGGGCTACTTTCTATTTGTGTTACTCTACAGGAGGAGGGACAGACTTGTAACACTCTATTTGACCCCTAGCTTACTCTTGTCCATATAAACATTTTCCCATGTGAAAGTGTCACCCCATGGGAGTTGGAACAGACAGTACTTTCTACTCTCTGTCATTCACCACACATATGTTTGTGTATATACAGAACACAAAGTAACCATGTTTCCTGCGGGGGAGGAGAGGATTGGAGGGGGAGGGGTGGATCAGTTCCTTGTTCCTGTAAGGGGTTCACCACAGTTGTGTGTGGAAGAGGGTGGGGAGACAGGTAGTAGTCAGCCAGTATTAACACAAATATGATTTTCATACTTCAGTGTTAAAGAGATGTGTATATGGAGGACTGGATTTTAGTTCTATTGAGTTTCACTCTAAATTTCCCTGTAGATTATATAGGAATCTGTGAGATATCACTTACAATGGAATCCAGCCCTGAGCAAGAGTTTATGGTCTTTTGTGGAGAAAACAAGAATGGACTTGTGTGTTAAATAGAGGAATAGACCTGCACAGCATTAATTTATGTCCTCTTATCTATTCATAACCCTTGTAATGTTCCCATTTTCTGGTTATACATCTGCATTCCTTTTGGGGGACCATGTTATAAAATCATTTTTATTTACTTAGAAAATGTTTTACCAGGAAGGAATACATTGAGATTTCTTTTGTTTTGAAGAATGTCCTGGAGAGTGTACTATAAAGAGTTACATTTTTACACAAATAGAGAAACATTATCTATGCAAACACATCAACAAACATACATACTAAACATGTATATACAGTTACATTTTTTTATATTAAGAAGTATTTGTTTTTAAGGATTTTAGTCTGGGAGAAGATCTGATTTTTTATTTTTTTTTTGGCAGGTTATTGCAAACTTTTGTAGTGTGAAGGAGAAGACAGATCGACCGGCTTCTTTCTTGTAGAGTTTAATACTCAGGGCTCAATTCAAATGTTGGCGTTGGCAGAAAAAACTGGCGACGGTGGTTTTGTACTGCTAGTAAGTAATGCAAATGTTCCCATTAGTAAAAATAACGGCAGTTCTGAAACACACGTCACCCGTCTCCATAACAGCAAGATCTCACCCATAGAGGATAATGTACAAGCAATGCCAAAAGCCATTCAAATGTTGGAGTTAGGGCTAACGTGAGTTAAATTGCAACATTTCACTCCAGAAATCTAACGCCTATTTTTTTGGAGAACATCACACAAGTCAGAGTAGAAAACCACCGTCGCCAGTTCTGAACAGCATTCTCTGTGCTTCCCTACCCAGCCAGTAGGGGAACACAGAGATGGCTTTCAGCACCATGGACAGTTTTGAATGTCATAGGGGTGTGCACTGCTCACCCCTGAGGCATTCAAAGGGTTACAATAAAGAAAACTAGTACACCAAGCACTACACAATGCCCCCCTTTGACAGCCCCCCCCCCTTAGTATGTCACATATATTGCATATATGCAACATACTAACCCCATCCACATCCACCTCAGGGACTGCCATTTAGTCCAAAAATCTGTCTGATATACAACACTTAACTATTTGAGTACCAGAGAGGTAGGAAAACAGTGCTTAGCATGTTTCCTACCCCTCTGGTACCCAAAGGGTTAATAGGCAAGGTATGGACTACATACCTTGTCTGTATATATGTGTGTGTGTGTGTTTTACACATTTTATTATTAAAAGACTTTAATGAAACATATATTTACTTAGATTCATTCATTTCTAATGCCCTACCTCCTGTGTCCCATTGCTGTTAGTACTTTTGCTCCACTCTCCTTCAAACGGAGAGTGGAGCAAAAAGTACTAATAGCAATGGGACACAGTAAGTAGGACATTATGAATGAATCTAATAAAGAAACTATTGAAGGAAGCAGCCCTCCGCTGCGCTCCCTTCATATACTTTCATTGACATCTGATGGCTGGGGACATTGAAGAGGACAGAGGCATTGGAGGAAGCGGGTGGAGGGGAGAGAGACATCGGAGGAAGCGGGTGGCAAGCTTGTATTTGCTGCCTGCTTCCTCCTATACCTCTCTCCCCTCCTCACATGTTGGCATTGTCCCCTGCCTGGCGACGCACATTCTACAACTTCGTCCCTTCTCACTCAGAAGAATGTTAACCCCTTCACTGTCTTCCAGTGGTGGACCATAATAGTGTAAAAACATTCTAATCTGATCGATAGACTAGTTACTATGAAAGATGGGCTATAGTCCTCTCATGTGGCAAGTGTGAATAATTATAAAGATCTCTATAAGAATGTGTATAGCATATATAACATCTGAAAACTTGGGAAAAATACAACATGTATACTTACTTGGATTAATATGATATCAGATATCAGTGGATAGTAAATTGTCCTCTAATATATGCTCAAAATATAAGTAAAAGAGTTCTGGTACAGGTGGACCCTTACATTCAGAGAGTTTTGGATCAGCATCTTAAGATCAAGGTATGTTCCATGTCGGCTTCAAGATGCCTTGCTAACTGCCTTGCTGGAGTGACTTCCCGTTCTGATGCTGTATAATGAGATGGAGTTTGTTTCTGTGTGCACAGGGTGCTTGCTAATCTAAACACTCTGCTGCATGCTCTAGATCACTGACCTCCTACCAGAGTCACTGCAGATCTTATTTTAACTTGGAAGGTGGTTATGGTCATGGAGTCAGAATAATGCACTAATTGTTGATGGATCAGATCTGAGCTGGATTAATATCTTGGTATCATTACATTCTTAGACACCTCATAATGCCCCATAAGGGCATGTAAGCTTTCATCACCAGTGTAACTCACTCTTGATTAGTAATGAGCGCTGAGTGGTTGCTCTCCATACCTCAAGGTAAACTATGTCCTGAGTACATGTCCATTGTTCCCCAGGGGTCTTCAATCAAGTTGGAAAGCTGGCACTGGGAAGGTGGGGGATGGCAACAGCTCAGCAGAGAGATTGCTCACTCACTTCCAATTGGCAATCACAATGAATGGTAAGTGTTGGTGGTGCTCTTATTGGCTGGTTTGTATCTCCTGGTCTGAAACTCTGCCTATGTATTGGTGGCAAAACATCTAGAGCCTGAAGAGTGGAGAGCTGCATGTTGTAGCCTACACAGTGTCACAGGAACTTTGGTATAATGATAGGATCTATGCCACAGAAAGGAGTTATTGGTGTCCAATTGTTCCTGCAGGGTGGGTGCCAGCTTAGGCTGCACTCTGACTCTCCATAATCCAGGTCCATTCCTGGGCTCTTTTGGATATCCTGGTTGCTGTTGTGATGCTAAAATAAAGTTTAATTGCACCTTCCTCTTGCATAAACGTCTTCATCCTACTCGGAACCAAAAGAACCCCCTAGTCAATTGCAGGGGTTGTTCCATTAAAGCTGTGGTGCCAAACAGTGGGATTCTGTGGCTACCACTGGACAGTAGAACAAGGCTGGGTGTTAGCGTATATATGATTCTGTAGCTACCAGTGGATAGTCATCAAGGGTGTGGTGTTAGACAGTATATGTGTCATTCTGTGGCTACCAGTAGTAGAATGAAACAAGACGGGAGTGTCAGTGTTATTCTGTGGATAGTGGAACAAGGTGGGGGTGACAGACGGTGCCTGTGTGTCTCTGTGACTATGAGTGGACAGTGGAACAAGGCTTAGGTGGCATACAATGTATATGTAGTTCTGTGACTATCAGTGGACAGTGGAACAAGGATGGGGTGGACAGTGTGTGTGTGTCTGTCTGTTACTATCAGTGGAACAACATGTTTTTTCCTGGATGTTATGGAATGTGAATGGGGGGATACATTTTTACAGTTTTACACTCAGAGCCATATTGCCTAAAACAGCTCAGGTTATTTTATATGAACCATTCATTACCGCTTCCATCGTCTGCATTCCACTCCACTCATACACACAGTTATTCTCTGATCCACACTCTCCCTTTTTCCTCCTTCTTGATTTTCACCTCGTCATGATTCTTTCTTCCATGTTGATTCCTTTCTTGTAATCTGTCTGTCCATAGCCATTAAATAGATCTGTCAGTCTACAGAATGACCCAAAGGTTGAATTATGTGCAGGGGAATCATGTCTGGGCCGGGGCATGTTAATAGGGAGGTTAGTGATTGGGGAGAAAAAGGGGATGGGTGTTAAGGTGGGACTTAGAAGTTATAAAAGGGGCTAAGAGTCATTTAACTTTTCCGAAAAGAAAACACGAGAACCATCCCTCCCTAAGTTATGTTGTTGATATGTTAACTACAAAAATACATAAATAAAAGGGGTTCAAACATCTGGTTGTAAGTGGTTTGTCATAGCTTAGCGCCTTTTGTTCCTTTCCAGGGTTAGAATTGTTATGAACCGATTCGTTATAATAGGTAAGGGAAGGGAAGGTGTTTAGGCCAGTGGTCTAGAATAGAAGGACCCCTGACTAGGGTTGTGGATTTATTCAGGGTACCCATTGAGCTGCTGGGATCAGCTAAATTGGCTAATGGTACTTTCTGGTGAGTCTGAGGACTAGGTCAGGGGTTGGTAGAGTAAGATGGATCATATCAAGGGATGGGAGTTTTGGCAAGGGCAAAACATATGGTTATAATTGTTAAATGGGTTAATAAAGCTGTGACCCATTCAAACTGTCTGTTTGTATTCTGTTAACATTATCCTTATGCCACTTTCCAAATTGAAACTAACTCTCTCTTGCTGTCCATTGTATTCTCATCATCCAATGTATATATCTCTCACTATATTTATATATCTCTCTAGCCACCCACACTCTACAGTACAATGTGATGGACACCATTTTGGTGCTTAAAGGTTAATGAAGCAAGGGAAGGGGCTAATTGACGTGGCCCTGTCAAAACTGCACCACTTCATTTCTTGTAGTTATGCATCCAAATTATCACCTTCTTTATCTAACCATCCTGTGTACCTACCTATCTTGATGCATCTCTCTTGCGCTGTCTCTCTTATCCAGTGCATTTTTCTCTTTCTCTCTGTCTCTAGTCATCCAATTTATCTCTGTCTCTCTCTCTAGCTACCCAATCTCATTCTATGGAAAAAGAATAGCACTGTGTTCATTGAAGATCAATGGCAGCTGCATGTATATTCATGCCTATTGTGTCCGTTTCCTGTGTGCAAAAACTTAGGGCTACGATATGGTGTCTGATTTGGATTACTACTTATTACTTTTTATTTTCTCTGTGTGCCTGCTTATACCTTTGTAATTTGGAGGCTGACTTGGGTCAGCCTAAGGGCACTGGGGAATGGTAGAGCTCTGGTGGGATCTTCTATGCTTCATCTCCGTATAGGCCTGGCCTCCTCTGTGTGTGTGCTCAGTAACCCTGCCTGCTCCATAATGGAGATACAGTTACCATGTCGCCAAAATCAAAATGGAGACATCAGAATCTCGCACTGCATGACAGCACGAGATTTTCATATCGCTTAGTGAAAGGTCGCATCCCATATCATCATGTTGCCCCGGTTGAGCACTCAACACATTGATTATGGTCACAATCCATAACATGATGCTGCCCAGTTTGAGCACTCTTTCTAAATCTGAGGGTAAAATGACTATCAATTACTCACAGCTAAATATGCATTACAACCCCTTAAAGTACCAAAGCATTTGAGAACCTCTCTGTAACTCACACTGGCTTTGTATTTATGGTAGCATGATGTTACGAAGTTATACAATGGCAGCGTATTACTTTGCAGTGAGTTACAGGGAGGTTCTCATGTAGCCATTTTTATTATGGCTACATGGTAACTGTATCATTTGGTTGCACGCTCGTCCTTGTGCGACCTTTTAAAAGTAAACCCTGTATCTGTGTACCATAAACCAGCCTGCATTCCAAAGCATCTCTGGGTTGTGTCAGTCTAGTATACTATTTCTTTTTTGATCCATAGGTGTTTTCAATTATATTGTCTGTTTATGTGAACATTATAGTAGTAGATATCTATCTATCTATCTTAGGGTTGCCACCTTTCCTTCCAAAAAATACCGGCCATGGCATTCCCTCCATAGACTTAACATTGGGCAGAAGCCAAGATTTTACCGGCCTGCCGGTAAAATACCGGCTGGGTGGCAACCCTAATCTATCTATATATATATATATATATATATATATATATATATAGTGTAGAGGTATGAAAGCACTCGCTCTTAAAGGGATAGTAATACTTTGTTTTATCTTTTTTTTATTTTGTAGGCATTAAAAAAACATGAAGAACGATATAAGTCTTATCTCTCAAACCTTTATGGTTTAAGAGATATTCACAAGCAAAGTATCCCCCCCCCCGTTCAGCCAGATCAGAAGGGAGGTGCCCAGGTAGACTGCAGAGAGGGACAATCTTCAATTAAGATAAGGGAAAAAGCTGAAAAACTTGTCAAGGGGGGAAGGGCTTTCATTCTTTTCATACAAAGAAAATTGTCCCCTGCTGTTATCTGCCTGGTCTTACAACCAGATTCACATCTGAGAAGAGATGGCTTACACTAGGTAAAAGGGGTGGGAGGGGGAAACTTTGCTTGTGAATATCTCTTAAACCATAAAGGTTTGAGAGATAAGACTTATAACATTCTTCATGTTTTTTTAATGCCAACAAAATAAAATAAAGTTAAAACGAAGTATTACTATCCCTTTAAATGAGTATAAATGTCCAGATGCACAATCCCAAAAATGTAGGCAAATAGGACTGAAAGAAGGGCAGCACCCGTGGGACTTTTAAATCAATTTATTGTGCAAAATAGTAAAGCTAAAAAGGTTTTATATATATATATATATATATATATATATATATATATATATATATATATATATATATATATATATACATGTTAATAGTTTATTTTTATCAATTAACAAAACTATATGAGTGAACAGGAGAGAAATCTAAATAAATCAATTTTTGGTGTGACCGCCCTTTGCCTTCAAAACATATATATATATATACTTTTGGGGTTCTCAGCTGTTAAGTCATACTCACTTCATGTTTTGACCCAGCTCTGCTTCCTGTCCTACCCTGAATACTATACTCCATCTGACCCTGCTTGCCTTTGACTTGATCCTAAATGGTCTCATGGATATGACCTCCACTATCCCCCACACATTTTTCTGATTCCCAGATTGGCCTGCCTCTGTTGCATCTGATAGGTTTCCTGGATCCTAACCTTGGCTTTTCCCCTAGTTCAAATGTGCTTTCCTAACTCCATCTCAGCTAGCTGTGTCTGGATCTGCTCTGACATGCTGGTTGGTATGTGTGGCCTCTATCTGGTTCCTGCATTTAACTCTCCTGTTTCTTAGTGCTTTTCTGAGATAGCCACATGAGGGAGCTCCAGGTTTGCAGATTACTTCAGCCACGTCTTCCTGGTAAGAGTGTTTGCCATCAGACAGCCAGAAGGGGAGAACCAAGTTTATTGTTAACTTTGAACTGCAGTGTCCTGACAGTGATAGTCAGTCGCTAAGGTATTTTCTGAGCATAAGACCTGATCTCCTTACAATTTCAGAGGCTCTACTTCTGGTGGAGTGCAGACAGACCGAAGAGCTCTTTATGTCAGAAGACAGGTGTCTGGTTGGTCTGATTGTGTGAGCTAGTGCCCCAATATAAGATTTTATTGTTGCTATTTCCAGGTCTAAGGAACATGTCACCAGTCACTGGAATCCCTTCAGTCTCTTTCTGCAAGGTTCCTGGTATCCTGACATTTTTACTATCACCTTCTATGAAGAAATGTAGCCAGAGGTTCTCATGTAAAATGTAATAGAATAACTGTCTGGACAATGAGTGAACTGTGGGTGAAGTTTCTTGGCAGAATGTGGCACTGTTAATTAAAGAAAAACAGTCTTAACAGTAATAACCCAGCAATGGGAGTACCTTTATTTTACAATACATGTTTTTTCATGGTAAAGGTTTACTACTCCTTTAAGGTTTTGGTATTGCGGTCCTAGAACACACCTTCCTTGGATCACTAATTGAGCTCTCAATAAGTCATACTAACATCACATATCAATCATCAGTACAGTATGGTCCTTTCTGAATTATGACACTTCTAAGATTCCAATCTATTTACTTCTTCACCTACTGCAGTCTCATCCTAGGTGAAATTTCACTCACATTTCTGTCTTCCTGCCAATCCGTAGAACATACAGTTATAAAAATCCTCTACAATGAAATGAAAATGGTCACACTCGCATATAAAATTTTAATGGTGCTGCCGAATCTTGCATCTTAATTCTTACCTTCACATATAACCTGTGACAAGCTTCTCCTTCCTCCCATTACATATTATTCTTGAAATGTCATAAAACAGTTTTTTAAGACCATAAACAAAAACTTTACTTCTTCAAAGAAGCTCATGTTACAATGCCTTGGCATTCACCACACGCTTGTGCAGTTGACGAGACCTTTCTCTACACTTGTTTATATTGAGATTGGTCATTTGTCTAAAAATGGCATACTTCTATTTTGTCTCTTTTATTGTAAGATTTCAAAAGCAGGAACACCAGAGCCTTTTATATCAATGTATCTATGTCCAGTAATATATTAACAGATGAGAGTTGATACCGTACTAGCTATTTTAGTCATTTTTGATGGTAGGGTAAGGGTGATTTGAGGAAGAAGAGTCAAGAGAAGTAATTAGGGACCCCATATCACCTGTTTGTTTTTAACAATCCAGTTAAATAGGGATTGTGGACCGATTCTAAAATGCCAGAAACAGGATGGATGGTATTTTTATCAGTAACACTGGCAGGCCTCTATGGGAGGAAAAGAGGTATAGGTAGTGGTAAAAAGCTGCTAAAATAAAGAGGAGAAAATACTTCTTATTATATTAATTTTGTTCTAAGGTTAATACAAGGTTCATATATTATGTGATAGCTTTGTCTTGTTCAGGGAATGTAACAATGTCAGCTCACTGTGTAAATAGTCTTTTTGGGTTCAGGTGCTGTCTATGATCACACAAGTAGAGACAGAAAACCAGGAAAGATCAGTTCACTAAAGAAGCAAATTCAAAACATGTTCATCATGAAAGTTCCTTAAAAACTCCATTTATAAGGTATACATTAAAACAAAGGATCTCTAGTGTTGTAGTTTCTCACCCACTTCCTGCAGACAATTTCCCCCCTCCCCAGGATATGATTGGAAGCCTTTGAATACAGGTTGAAAATATGTCTATAGATTAACTTTGACAGGGCGTGCTTTAAACATTACTAAAACAAAGTTACTGCACAGTCTTTTACAACTTAATATCTGTTATTCCTACCTCTTAGAGCACAGCATTGTAAACTTACAGCCTTAACTGTGGGTATCCTATTTAAATGACGTTGCCTACATGGTAAGTGTCATTACGGTGTGCTTATAAAGTCACGATGGCACCTGTAACTTGTCACCTGTCATAATGTCGTTAGGTGAACATAGGTTAGGTATCACAGTGCAGCTTCTCTTGCTGTCACTCTCACTTGTGCTGCGCTCCAATTGGTTGAGCCTGTTTGGCCCGCCCCTGGTGACCTTTTTATTCTGGTCTAGTGGCACCTGTCATTTGCCCTTTCGTGGTGTTCCTGAGCCAGTTTTGCTGTGCTGTGTTCCTGTGTTCCTGATCTCCGGTGTACCGACTTGGCTATCCCTGACTACGATCCTGTGTACCTGCTCCGTGATTTGACCCGGCCTGGCTGACGTTCCTGCTCGTTTTCCTGATCCGGCTTGTCTGAGAAACTGCTCTGTGATTCGACCCGGCCTGGCTGACGTTCCTGCTCGTTTTCCTGATCCGGATTGTCTGAGAGTCTGCTCCGTGATTCGACCCGGCTTGCTGACGTTCCTGCTCCGTGACCTGTTCAGGTCTCTGCGGCTGGTCTTCGCTCCTGTCTGCCTCGTCGCCACGGCGACATAGTGACTGTGCTCTTGCTGTTCATTATGGCTCCATGCTGTGCTGATTCCTGCCACTGAGCTGATTACTGCTGAGCTGTGTTTCTCTACCGAGCTGTTAACCCGTGCAGAGCTGTGTCCCAACTACCGAGCTGTCAGTCTGTGCAGAGTTGCGTTCCAACTTCTGAGCTGTTAACCCATGCAGTACTGTGTTCCTACTATCGTGCTGTCTCTAGTGCAGAGCTGTGTTACACTATAGAGCCTTTAACCCGTGCAGAGCTGTGTTTCAGTGGGGCGCGCAGTTCACACAGAGTTGCCTTGTGCTGAGCCGTTCCTATCCTTGCAGTCCGGTGTAGCTCATTACCGCGCCCGGTGGTGCACGGCTCTGGCTGCTTCTGTGCACATCCCTGTGGTTACGCCCGTGGGGGCTATTGATCCAAGCTCTTGCAATCCAGTCTGTCTATTATGCCCGTGGGGCTATTGGCTCAAGCTCTTGCAATCCATCACGCACGTTTAGGTTATAAGCTCAAGCTCTGGTACTAAGTCATCTCCATAGGCCGTGGGGCTATTGGCCCAAGCTCTTGCAATCCGGTTCCATCCACAACGCCCGTGGGGGCTAGTGGTTTCAGCTCCGGTAACTCAGTCGTCTCCGTTACGCCCATGGGGGCTATTCGCTCAAGCTCTGGCAGTCTACTCGCTCTGTTCATATGCCCGTGGGGGCTACCATTGCCGTACAGCAGGTGGGAGGCAGGTTTCTCTTTGCTGGACATTTTCTTCAGTTTTCCAGACTGTGGGTGTTGAGTATTCTCCACCTTTAACACCTTGGGCATGCTAAAGTACACAACTGAGACGGACTGATTATTCTAGTAACCCTTTGTATACCAGTACTCAGTGCCTGTTCATTTGTATACCAGTACTCTGTTTTGTATTATTGTATACTGTGCATACTACTGCTATTCCGCTTTTCACAGTGCTACCCTTAGGGGGTGTTCTCTGTCATTATTTTGCTCTTAAATAAATTGCATTTTATTTTTACCCACTGGTCTGAGTGTCTTGAAAACCGTGACATTAGGTTAGAGTGAGTTAGGTTAGCATTGGTTAGGTTAGTATCTGTTAGGTTAGGATCAGTTAGGTTAGTTGTAACGGTTATTCAGACTCTCAGACCAGAGGTAAAAAATAAAACACAGTTTTATTGAGAACAAATGAGGAACACGGCCCCATAAGGGCAGAAATAGGTAATTACACGTAACTGAAGGCAATATGGTAATATAGGAGACACAGTATGGATAAAAAGCAATACTATACAAGCAATGGAACAGAGTAAAGCAAGGGTTAAGTCCAATGCAAATAATCAGTCTCTGATGTGGTGTGCAAGACAACACCCAGTAATGGACAAGAGCAGCTATAGACTGTGGTGCAGGGTGGAGAGCACCTAGTAATAAGTCCCAACAGTAGTCCTCAAGGACTGGTGATATGCAAAACCAACCACTTGTGCTAGATCTAAATAATACCAGAGCCAAGGGCACTCTGCCGTGCATAACGGGATAGACACACTGCATGAGCTGAATGGAACCAGAGCCACGGCACTCTACGGTGCTGAATGGGTTAATGACACTGCGTGAGCTGAATGGAACCTGAGCCAGTAGCACCCCTTGGTGCGTCAGTGGATACCCACACTACCAGAGCTGAAAGGGACCAGAGCCAGTAGCACCCCATGTTGTGTAAACAGATACCCCAACACTGCTAGAGCAGAGTAAGACCAGAGCCAGTAGCACCCTTCCGGTGCGCCAATGGAGCGTGTATATTGCAAGAGCTTTCGGTAGACAGTAACAGAAACCCACTGCTCTGCAAGTGTAGCGGACAGGCTCGGTAATGAAGGCGGTGAGCTCAGCAAGTGTTAATGGAGAGGCTCAGTATCTGAGGCAACAAGCTCTGCAAGTGTTAACGGACAGGCTCGGTAACGGAGGCAACAAGCTCAGCAAATGTTAACGGATGGCCCAGAATCTGAGGCTACAAGTGTCAGTGGACAGGCTCGGTAACGGAGGCAGCAAGCTCAGCTAGTGTTAACGGATGCCCAGTATCTGAGGCAACAAGCACTGCAAGTGTTAACGGACAGGCTCGGTAACGGAGGCAACAAGCTCAGCAAGTGGGAGGTCAGCATAAGAAGCACAAGTCTGACAGTTCACAATGTCGCCAAGCGACATGGACGGAGTCACACTTGAACCGGAACACAGGAAGCTGGATACCAAGCAGGAAAGTCAGCCAGGCCGGGTCATACATGGAGCAGGAGCATCAGACAAGCCGGATCAATCACGGAGCAGGAACGTCAGCCAGGCCGGGTCATACACGGAGCAGGAACCAGCAGAATAGGCAAACAAGCCGAATCGGTACACAAGAACACAGCAACGGAAGTACTGGTACAGGAACACCACGAAAGGGCACCTGACAGGTGCCAGAGGCCCGGTATAAGAAGGCCATACTGGGCGGGCATAACAAGCACTACCAATAGGAACACACCACAGCAGAAAGTGACAGGTAATCACGGGAACCGTGATATTAGTATTGGCTATGTTAGGTAGGATCAGTGTCTTTTTTCTGCTAGATTAGGGTCACTGACTGTTAGGGTATGTCTCTTTTAGGTTTGGGGGGTGGTTTAGGTTAGTTGTTAGGTTATGGTTAGTGGTTAGGTTAGGGTATGTTGTGACATTTTAAAGGAGACATCTTCAGTGTGCCCTTTTCAAGCCAGCAACATTATTAAGTCACAATTTTGCTGTACAGGTGGGTGTGACAGCAGTCAATATGAATAATTAGCTTGCCTCTCCAGGGCACACAGCAATGCCTTGGGGAAGAAGTTCAGAGGGACCTTTACATATAGGGTTGTAAATTTATAATGCTACTTCTCCCAGAGGTGTGGTTCACAGCAATTGACTAATGAAGCACTGGGCTGCCTTATGTATTGAAGTGATCCATGGACCACCAGCAGGCACAAACCCATGATTACTATTGAAAGTTCTCCAAAAAATGAAATTAGTATTCTATAACAATACTTGGAATTCATCTTGTTTAATTTTACATCCAAAAATAATTGAAGCTACCTGTACATAGAACAGGGATGGGCAACTTATACCTTCCAGCTGTTGTTGAACTACAGTTCCATCATCCTCAGCAACCCACTAATGTGATAGACATATGTGAAATAGCAGTGAACATTTCTTATATTTAACAGCTTTCTGTCTCTCGTGTGATAAGGATAGCAGAGAGCAAAGGAGAGGAAAGGTCTGAGCAATGGGGAAACCCCACCTTGTTTTTTACTTGTACAGGATAAGAAGGAAATAAATAAAGGAAACACAGAGACTAAGATGTTAAGTGTGTGTAGGGGGGATAGTTATACAATACTTCGATTTGTCATGCCTGGCATGGAGGGTCACTGACTGTTTCAATCATAAGCAAAAATCATGATACAAGAAGAGAGAGAGAAGTAGAGATATGGGAGTACAGGTTACATTGATTGTCATGTCATTCTGTGCTTGGTATCTGAGGAGTCCTTTCAGCACACAAATAGGGTTGCCACCCGGCCGGTATTTTACCGGCATAGCCGGTAATTAGCTCACTGGAGCCGGTGCCGGTAGAACTACTATACCGGCAATTTAAAAGCCGGTATTTTTGTGTGTCTGGCGAGGGGAAAGGGGTGACTGAGCGGGGAGAGGCAGAGTAGATGATGCAGTAGTGTGCTCTATCTCCTCCCGACCTGTAGGGGGCAGGGCGCTGCAGTAAGAAGTGGTTAGGAGATATGGAAACGCAGGGGCAGTAAGAAGAGACCTCTTTCCCTTTCTAGCCAGCTCTCAAACTCCTGTTGCTCCTCCGCAAGTGGATTGTGTGGAGTGGTCAATGGGAGGACTTAACAAGTCACCAGCAGGATATTTGGGATCATTTCACAGTGAGTATTCTTTGCTTGGAGGCTGATGACTGAAATGGCAGTGCAAGGGTTAACTCTGAGTGCTAGAAGAATGTGCAATTCAATGCTTTGGGCACTATTCTGGCACTCAGAGGGTTATTAATATCATTGCTGTATCAGGGTGCTGTGAGCTCTGTAGCACCCTCTGGTTCCACCTCTCCTGGTTTTACTGGGGACCACAGAATTAGGGGGGACTCTGATTCCACTGGTGATTGGCTGGGCTGGTTTTGGTTGGCACCCAGGAATCTGTTGATATTCTGCCACTGGCTGGGACTCTGAAGTCTGGGTTGAATTTGGAGCAAGCTGGCACTGTTGACAACCTGGCACAGGAGTATCCAAAGAATCATTATGTAGGAATATGATTCATGTTTATGTGCTGAAAATGTTTCACAGAGGGCAAAAAACTCAGTTCTGCCCCTAACACACAGCTGCCTTCTCTAATGGGGGACCTCAGCCTGCCACATTTGGCAGTTAAAGGGTTAATATTGGGGTCAGGATCCTCTCTGCTCTCTTGTACCCATGGGATTAAATGTCTTACAGTCCTTCCCTTACTCCCCCATATGTGTCTGCCCACATAATGCCAACCCTTATTATCACCAGTCTATGTGTACCCCCTCCTCTCCATGGGTGTCTCCCCCCCAGTGTGTGTGTACCCCTCTCCTCATCATGGGTGTCTCTCCCCCAGTCTATGTGTACCCCTTACTCCCATTGGGTCTCTGCCCCCAGTCTGAGTACCCCCTCCTCCCCATGGGTTTGTCTCCCCCCAGTCTATGCGTACCCCTCTCCTTACCATGGGTGACTCTCCCCCAGTCTATGTGTTCCCCCTCCTTCACTTGGGTGTTGCACCCCCAGCCCATGTCTGCCCCCCTCTCCTGGATGACGCCCTACCCACATTTCTCCCCTCTGGTCATGTGTGGCTTTTTGTTTGCAGTGGAAACAATTTATTGCTCTTTAGCTCCCCCACCATCTCCCCCCCCCCCAACTCTCTCTCCTCCCTGAGCCCGCTCCTCACTACCCCTCCAGCCCCAGCTCTTCTACAGGCTGGCACAAGCCCACGTGTCCAGTGCCCGTGGGTGGGATCAGACAGGGAAAGAAACTTCATGACGGTGGCAAAGTGCTGAGTTTTCCGTGCCAGGTGAGTGAGATCTGGGGCACTAGTGGGGTAGAACCATGTGGCCTGGATAATAAACACTTTAGTGGTTTGGACTGTGCCATGTACATCGTGGGCAGACTGGCAGCTTCTGGTCTGGGTTGCAAAATAACCCATCAGCGCCAGTGATTCCAAAACAATGCATTGGTCACCCATTTGACACTGAAGGGGTTCATTCTTCCAAACTGGCACTGGACACTGATATCAATCCGCATGCCCAGGGCCCCTTATAGCACTGAGCAACGTCAGCTGCTGCAGAAATTCCTAAAAAACCAGACTGGCGATCACTGGGCTGCTTCTGGTACTGCAGCTAACCCTCTCCTGTACTTGCTAGGTCTGGGCTAGTCAAAGAGTGTATATAAATATATAATTTGTGTGTATAACTACAGCCATGGTACTTATAGTTTATGTTTTACCCTAACCCGACCTGAACCCCTACATAGAATTCTTAACCCTCAGTATATCTGCCTTATTTGCTTTAGATTGTAAGCTATAGGGCAGCGGCCCTTGTCACATTGTTTCTCTCTGTAAAAGCACTTGTGTACGCCTTGATTGAACCTTTACCTCTTTGAAAGCCAGAAATGTATGGATACATCTCTGGCAGTCAAAGTGTTAACCCTTTAAGGATCTATCTATATGTATAGAAATGCCATGCTATAACCATGACAGTCAGGTTGGCAGAACTCTACCCCATATCCTACCAGGGGTTGGGGGGTTGTAGAAAGGAAGACCCAGTAGGTTTGAGGTATCCTATCAACAAGGGGATTGACTTCAGGCCCAGACAATCACAGTAAGAGAGGAAGAATGTCCTAGTACAGTAAATAAGTGGTTGCAATATGGCAGATCAGAGCCACTGTGCTGTCCTCAGGCTGGACAGATCCGGGTTACCATGAAAACTCCCATGGATAAGGAGAAGATTGTGATAGGAGAGTCGGCATGTGTGATGGAGGTGAGGGGGGCAGATACCAAACTGGTCCTGGCCTGTGAGAGCTTAGTCTGAGAGAGAGAGAGTGCTTAGTCAGAGAGAGAGAGAGAGTGCTTAGTCAGAGAGAGAGAGAGAGTGCTTAGTCAGAGAGGGAGAGAGTGCTTAGTCAGAGAGAGTGCTTAGTCAGAGAGAGTGTGTGCTTAGTCTGAGAGCGAGAGAGTGTTTAAAGAGAAAGTCCTTAGAGAGAGAGAGAGTGTGCTTAGTCTGAGAGAGAGTTAGTGTGCTTAGTCTGAGAGAGTGTGCTTAGTCTGAGAGAGAGTGAGTGTACTTAGTCTGAGAGTGGTTCTGCCCCTTTTGTGGCTCCTCCCTTTTGTGGCTCCTCCCTCACCGACCGACAACTATGGCCGGTATTTTTTTGAGGAAAAGGTGGCAACCCTACACACAAATACTAAAGTGCTGGATTTTAATGTTATTATTATCATTTTAATAGTAAAGCCAAACACCAGACACCAACATAACAATGGCATTAGAAAAAATATTAAAGAAGATCAATGTTTGTTAGATAAAGCCCACTGGATGCTATGTCTCTAAAGCTTTGCTACTGGCAGAGTGGAAGCTTCCCCTGATTATCAGCCAGTGCAGCTCCACACTGTTATGAAGTGGAAGAGGCTGCCAGCTGCAGTTCGTGTCAATACTAAGCCAGTAGCTAAGTCATATGTATCAGGAACTGCCAATGCTAGCCCTGCTGGAGGGTGGTGATGCAAGAGAAAACAGGAAAAATATTAAAGATACAATCTGTGCATGTTAGAGACAATAGGATCCTAAAGAAGACTTCCATTGTTGTAGAACCCAGTCTAACAATGAGTATTGGACTGATTGATGTGCAACTTTCAAATCCAATTAAAAAAGTCAATTTTGGACCTATATTTAAAGATTTTAAATCAAACCATGAAAGGTAAAGAGTTTCAGGGAGTGGAGGGAAACATAATTAAAGGCTTAATGCCCGCTGAAAGCAGTATGTTTATATGTACCTATATTAATGGAGAATGGGAAAATCACCCACACATGCTCAAGACAGGCTTTTCATTTTAAAGTCAGCTGTCAAGTAGCAAACAAACAAACAAAAAAAATATTAATAAGAAAACTGGGGAGAGATTCACTAAGTGGAGCTAAAGAGGTTGTAAAGTGGAGATGTTATCACCTATGCCTAGAGTCTAGACACTAAAATGTCTTCAGCTTTGGAGCTCTTAGTGCATAGGCTATATAGAATAACATAGGAACTGGAGAAGTAATAAACTGGAGAAGTCATCTCCACTTTATTATCACTTTATCACTATTTAAATCACTGCTTAGTGAATTTTCCCCCTGGTATCTACATTTGAGCTAGTATACTGTTATAGTGCTATTGTGCTCCAAGTTAAGGACATCTGAGACAATCTATAATGTAACCTTGACTGTGTTCCTTTGGTACAGATGTTTTAGGATCAACTGGCTAAAATTACATTTGAAGTGTCCATGAAGAAGAGGAATAAGTTCTCAAAAATTATAAATACATGGGACCAGATGGGATACAGCCAAAGTTACAGTCAGTCACTATTGACAAGAGTAGTTCTGGATGATTGAAAGACAGCAAATGTAGTACCGCTTCACAAAAAAAGGTAGCATGAAAGAGTCTGGCGACTAGAGACCAGTAAGTCTTACGTCAGTAGTGGGAAAATCAATGGGAACCATGTAAAAGGATCGAATTGCTAAATATCTGAATTTAAATGGATTTCAAGATCCTAAACAGCACAGGTGTACAGGAGGGAGATCTTTTCAAACTAACCTCATAGATTTTTTTTTACTGAATAAATAAAATAATAGACCAATGTAGCTTACCTAGATTTCAGAAAGGCATTTGACACTGTCCTTCATAAATTACAATGTTTGGGACTGGATGTAAAATAGTTGAATGGTAATGCAGTAGCTGAATGACAGGATACAGAGTGTTGTAGTTAATGGAGAATTTTCAAAGGAAGGTTATGTTAGTAGTGGGTACCTCTGATCTGTACTGTTGCCCATTCTTTTTAATATTTTTATTACTGACATTGCAAAAGGTTTTCAAGGTAAGCTATTACTTTTTGCATATGATTAAAAGATCTGAAACCGAGTAGACATTTATGGGGGAATAAGTCAAATGACAAATGATTTAGATAAATTAGAAGAATGGAAGAGAGTATGGCAGCTTCAGTTTAATATTGATAACTGTAATACAAATGGGATTTAAAAATCCAAAGGCAGAATATAATATTAAGGGACTTGGTAGTAATTATCTCTGATGATTTAATAGTAGGCAGGTAATGTAACAAATCAGTGGGTAATGCAAGCATGGTGCTGGGTTGTATAGCTAGTGGCATTCGTAGCAGAAAGGGTGGTGTAATGACATTCTACAGATCTCTGGTTAGACCTCATCTAGAGTATTGTGTACAGTATGGGAGACCCCATCTCCAGGATATAGATATTCTACAGAGAGGGGCTACTAAAATGGTCAATGGTTTACAGGATAAGAATTATCAAGATAGGAGCTGAATATGTATAGCTTGGAGGAGAGAAAATGGCAAGAATATGATAGAAAAATTCAAATACATAAAGGGATTCAAAAAGTACAGGGAAGAAGTACATTTCAAAGGAATAGAAATGTTAGGGCAAGAGGTTATAGTCTAATAGTAGAGGGATAGAGGTTTAGATGTAATGTAAGAAAGTTTTATTTCACTGAGAGAGTGGTAGATATGTTGAATGATGTACCAGCACAAGTTGTAGAGGTTATTTTAGTGAGATAATTTAAGTATGCATGGAACAGGCATAAGGCTATTCTGAACATAAGACAAACCCTAGGACCAAGTATGGTCTGAGGTTTTTATAGTAGGAAAAATGGTAGAATGGTTCTTATCTACAGTCAAATTTATGTTCTATAAAGTCTAACAGCTGTGGTCCCCCAAGTTTAAGGCTGAGTGGCTGACCATGCTGTAACTTTGCTGTCATTAAACATTTTCTCCCACTGTGAGCACATCTGCTTTATTATAACTCAACTTTGGGTTGCAGCTTGTCAACTCCTACTCACCAGCTAATCATCAGCTGATTACTGGCACTGGCTTCTAAGTATCTGGTTCTAAATAACTGTACTAAGAAGTAAGAGAATATCAATTCTACCCTATTTAATTTAGCAGCTAGCCTAACATCTCCAGATCACATAATTTGCTGCTGTCTACTCAAACATAGTGTTCATCTACTCCATTTAGATTTTAAACATTAAGGATCAGGTCCCTGTCTGACATTTGCATTTGTTTCTACTTGCCATTTTGAATGCAAGTTCACTCAACAGATATTTAGCACCCCTACTGGTAGGAGATTATTCCAAATGTATTACCGTTCAAACTGTTGTTTTTATATTATCAGTGCCACCTGGTGTTCAGAGTTTACCTAGTCCACTTGGTATACATATAGTTATTTCATTGCATTCTGTGTGAGAGGTGAGCCACTGTCTATGGTTTCCATTGAATGTAATAATCACAGTTCCACCACTTCATGACAATTTTATCTGTTATAACTTTTGAAAAAAGCAACTGCCAACAGTAGAATCTAATACATGGTGAGATGTACTAGTGAGGGAAAGCTTTCAACAGTCAGGGGATTTTGCTACCCATTCCATAAATTCAGATTCCTTAGCAAATGCCTGTGTGAAATCGAGGCGTAAATTCAAATTACTAGTGTAGCAGGAAATATGGTTGAAATGGGGCAAAGTATATAAGAAAACCTAGTAATCATAGCTATTAGTTCTATTCCAGCACTAACTTTTTCTTCACTATATGTCTCCTGGGTCCCTGATCTTTTCATTCCTGGACCTCTCCTTACCCTGTAGAACCCCCCACCTCCCCCAGGTGAAGGTGGGTCAATTTACAATTTTTGCTTTGGGTGCTCTGCTAGTTCTAGTTACATCCCTGTCAATGAGAATTAGGATTGAACATTCCCCAGCCTCTTGCTATAAATATTACATGAAATACAAGTCAGTAATATGTACTGTCTGCATAAATACATTGATGAAGAGCTGTCTTTTGACACTCTTATGAGTGTGTGTTAATTATCTGCTGCACTGTCTACAGAATGTATTGGACTTCTGTATAACTTCTTCTGTATATATAAAAATTAAATTAATTTGCTGACGTTTCTGGTCCTGTGCTCACCACTCCCTATGGCTGCCATTGGGTATAGTAATGCATGAGGCAGCATGCACAGGAACATACAAGTCTCTAGAATATATCTAAAAAAAGGTCACCAATAAGTCAGTGTCTGCTGAAACAGATTAATCTACTCAATCCAATAAAAAATGTAATTGGTAACTGGTATCAGCATATACTATGTGTGAAATAGCATCCCCCAAATCCTGCAGACGTTCAAAACAAGACAAATCCTCCAGACATCCAAAACAAGATATCTAATGTAATGATGAATAGTCATTTCTGCTTTGGTGGCAATGATTTGTAAATGAAAAGTATATTGCTTAAATGAGATGATGGTCCAATATGGATGGTTGTATTTAGATGAAAGTAACATGGTGTTGATGAAATGATGATCCAGAGACAATGGTGTGATGACGTAGTAATAAAAACAAGACAGCAAGTCTTTCAGTCTGTATATATTGAAAGGGACTTGTGAACGTTCACTTTATATATTTGTATCCCTGTATTACTTCTCTGAGAAAGAGATGGATAGAGAGACCAAGACAGAGAGGGAGAGAGAGAGAGAGAGAGAGAAACTGAAAAAGACAGACTGAAAAAGAGACTGACATACAAAAGAGAGAGAGAAAAACAAATGAGAAAGTGAGAGAGGTGGACTGAGAGACAGACTGAAAGATGGAGAGGGACAGAGAGAGGTTGAAAGAGAGAGACAGACTGAGGGACAGACTAGAAGAGATAGCATGAAAGACAGATTGAAGTAGAGAGACTAGAGATACAGAGACAAAGACTCCGATATAGACAGACTGAAAAGGAGTTAGGAAAACTGAGAGAAGACTGAAAGAGAGACAATAATAGAGACAGACTGATACTGGAGGTATGCTGTCTGGGGGTCCATTTGAAACAAGTAACATAAAGTAGTATGAACAACACTCACAAGACCTCTCAAAAATGTTAAGGATAGTGTAATAGTTTATTCAGGGCCAATGTTTTGGTTCACAGAGTACATTTACCAAGACAGAGAAAGATAGCTAAAAAAATCTTCTATATTAACCTCATGTTACTCTAAAAGAGAAAAAACATGGGAAACAAAGGAACTGTGCAGTAGGGATGGTGATTCGTCAATCAGTCCCCTTTCTGATGGTGATGTCATTGTCCCAATAACACACTGTGTGATAATATACTGTACATAATGTTTAATTTTGATGCAGTGCCTCACAACAGGTTACAGGATAAATGAAAAGGCTTTGGCATGCGAGGTGATATCTGTTCATGGATAGATAACTGGTTAAATGATAGATGACAGAGAGTTGTTGTAAATGGAACCTTTTCAAGTTGGTCTAAAGTTGTAAGTGGGGTGCAACAGTGTTCAATCCTGGGCCCAATGGTTATTAATTTGTGTATTAATGAAGTAGAAGTGGGAACTGAAAGTAGCATCTCAATCTTTGCTGATGACACTAAGCTGTGTAAGGAAATACATACAGAGCTGGATGTTTTTTCTCTGCGGAAAGATTTAGATAAACCGAGTAAATTGGTAGAAAAGTGGCAGATGAGTTTTAATGTAGATAAATGTATGGGTATAGATGCATTAGATTGAAATATAATTCTACCTTTTTATAAATCCTTGGCTAGGCCTCATCTAAAATATGGAGTACAGCTTGGGCCACTAGTTCTTAAAAAGGACATTATTGAAATGGAAAAGGTGCAGAGATGTGCAACAAAACTAATGAAGGGATTGGAGGATATGAGCTATAAAGAAAGACTAGCTAAACTGGGTTTGTTTATTTTAGAGCAGAGATGTCTAAGGGGGGATATTATTACCATTTACAAAAATACTCAAGGTCAATGCAAAGAACACTACAAGGAATTATTTACTCAAAGATCTGATTATACAACAAGAGGTCATCCATTAAGACTAATGGAAAGGTGCTTTAATCTATAACAAATGCAGGGATCTTTTACATTAAGGGCAATAAAGTTATGGAATTCTTTGACTCAGGCTGCTGTGCTTCCAGATACTGTAATTACTTTCAAAAAGTAATGGATACCTATGTAGAACAGAACAATATTGAGAATTATGACAATTAGCATCAAAGCAGATAGGATGTTGATTCAGGGAAATATCTGACTGCCATTTGTAGCTTTTCAGTTATGTTTCATATGCTAATGAAGCCTTTTCAGTGAAGTGTCATATGCTAATGAAGATTTTCAGTGACATTTCATATACTAATTATTCTTTGTGTAGTGCCATAACATTTTCACATGCTTTAGTTTTTGCTGGGCATAATTTATGCTATACATCCCTGGCTTGCATCACACAGTGTTGAGTTATTGAACAGTAATGCATATACATGAACTGTTAATCATGTAGCCACCACAAAATATGTCGATATGCATTGTTATTAACCGAATGTCTAACAGTGTACCTTCCAAAAGTCCCTCTTTAAGAGGGACAATCCATCAAATCCCTCTGTCCCTCTTTCCCACACTGATGTCCCTCTTTTTTAGGAGATCAGACTGTGTGGTGTGTATATAAGTGTATCCCATTGCTGCAAATGAATATTTGTTTAAACTTCAGTACAAGAATTCCCCAGAGGTGGAGCCTTTTTCAGAGAACTTTTATTTCACATAACCTCTCTCCTACACACACTGCACACAGTATATTATAAAATTAGCTACCTGATAAGATGTTGGAATTTATACCTTTAGAAAAAGTGAACTGTAACATAAATAAAAGTGACTTCAATGAGGTGAGTGAGATAAAAACAATCCATATGGAGGGAACCGAGCAGAGTGCCTTAATTACAGCTGACTGGGATGTAAAAGCTGACACTCTCCCAGTGAACTCTGAACTCTGCTCAGATACAGGAGAGCACAAGTGTCCGGAACATCGCTTCAGGCTTCAATGCAGCCTCAACTGCCAGCACCTGCTTCCTGGTCACAATGATGGCTATCTTAGCATGTGCCAGAACAAGTTAATGAGGAGGTCCTCAGCCCCACTGTTCTGGTACATTTTATGCTCCAAACTATAAAGGCGAAGAGAGAAGTGCAGCCAAAACTGCAGGAGGAGGCTAAAAGAGACTGCAGTCAGCTGCATGGGAAATAATTATGAAACCCAGACTCTCCCTTGCCACAGAATGGGCAGATGGCTGGGGATTCCCTGAAATGGGCCAGGTACTCCCTTGTGCTCAGTATAACATGGAGCACTCTCCAACTCAAGGTGGTCCCCAGAAGTAGAACTCATGGATGGGGATCATGTTGGTGCTGGGGTAAGGGAAATACATAAAGGGGTTGTGGGAAAACTATTAGTTGTGGCTAAAGATTGGAGGGCAGGAGCTGTGAGGTAATTTAATGGTTGGGGAGCAGTGCCATTTGAGCACATTTGTTCTGCAGCATTGTTACCTCTGGCACACAGAGTATTGGTGGCACATGGTAGTGAGTTGCTGCATACATTGGCCATCTTTTCATCCTGCTCTGATGACCATGTAGAACAGGTAATATTGCTGGGCACCATGGCAGTCTGATGCACTCTGGAATGGGAATGACCAAGGATATGGAGTGGGCAGCTTTCAGCTAAATAGTGTTTATTTCCTGGGGCTCCTGGTGTTGCACTCACAGAGGGAAGTCTTGCAGGTGGGGAGCTGAGCTGAGATGGAGTGGGTGGATGTTGGAGTGTGCAGGCCCTATGGATTTGCTGCTTGGTGGACAATGTGCTGGCACAGTGACTGTCAAGTTTTTTATTTTTGCAGGTTCCACCAGTGTTGGAGACAATTCCTTAAGTAGCTGTTAGTGGTTTGCAGCAAGGTCTGGAAGTGAGAGCGACAGCCAGCACTCACTCCTTAACTCCAGAGCAGCCCTCAGAGGTGGGACGGCCACCTTTTCCTACTGGGCAAGGTGTGGGGGTTGGTGGGGGTCTTTCCAACATTTGAGGTAATATGAGGTTGTTATTGGCCTTGGGGAATCAATCCATGGACCAGCAGAGTTTGGGGAAGGGGGTGGTGAGCAGTTGTGATTGGCGGCTGGAGAACCGGTGCCTTGTCTATTCAGAGGAATGCTATAGTGTTGCTGGGACATCGGGGGAGGGATCTGTGGATGCCACTTAGCAAGAGGTTCTGGGGTCTGAGGGACAGGTGTTAGGAAGGGTCAGGCTTCCTTTATAGGCAATATTAATTCAAGGGTCTGGAGGTTAGGATCTTAGGGACTGGGCTGGATGGTTCCCCCACAGGTGTTCCTGTATCCTCATTGATTGGGCTTCAGGGTCTTCCCAGGGTTGCCGTGGCTATGATTGATGGTGGAAAGCAGAATCCTGACAAGGATTCTGGGTGCACTGTGTAATGGTGCAACCAAGGAAGTGGCAAGGTTGGGATTGGGGAGGAGGTCATAAAGGGTATCAGAGGTGGGAGTCTTCCCACTTTCAACTATATGTACAGCCGGATAGAGTGGTATTTTGAGGTGTTGATTTGTAAAGTTTATGTCCTGTTCTTTCCCCTGTTCTCTCAGGGGTGTCACTAGGGAGGGGGATAAGGGGGCTAAATACCAAGCCTGAGTATTTCAGTGGGCAGCCCCGAATAGAGACTCTGGACCCCAGTCTCTGGAGCTGCCCACTGCTTGCTTCTTTCAGCTGGCAGGCTGACACTGGCTCCACTCTGCTCTGCAGCCTGGTAATTTTGGAGGTGGGAAAAAAAGGCTCCCAGTGCTGCAGACAGTACATACTTGTGACTCTTAGAACAGGCAGAAAAAATTAGAGTGAGACATCACTTGCAGCCAGACACTATGCCTCACATAATGAATTGGTTTGTGCGGGCTACTAAAAATTCTAGTTCCTCAGTATGCACTTGCATTTAAAGATTGCGTGGTTTGTGCTGGTGCACTCATCTGGGCTCTCTCTCTCGCTGAGAATCTCTCTTGCCTTGTCTGCAATTGCTATTGCCACCTGTGGCTGTGTCTAAAATTGTGAGAGGATCTGTAAGTGCAACAGTGAGGCAGATGCCATTTTCTGAGTGCAGGCAGCTATGGAAAGGGTTGTTCTTTTAATTTAAAGATATATTAATATTTAGATATTAAGGTAAGGTCGATTCTTAAACTTATATTGCAGTGTACCCTTTCTAACATTGTCGTCTTCATTTTATTTTATATTAAAGTATTCCCCTACCGCCCCTTTTCCATATGTCACAATGTCTCCCCTCAGATCTAAAATCCAGTTACTTGACCACAATTGATCACAATGAGGGGTCATCTTCTGTCTATCAGTATAAGGAAAACCCTGCCCCCTTGATGAAGAAGGGCAGGTTTTTCCTTATGCTGACAGAGGATTGACCCTCGTCGCAATCCATCTGGACCAGCTTGTTGCTTTGAAGGGAGGCATCATAATATATGGAAAAGGGGCGGGAGGGAGATACTTTAAATGTAAAATAGAACGAAGACGACAATGATATGGACTGTTAGAAAAGTACACTTCCTTATAAAAAAGTATATTGAATAATCGACCTTGGCTTAATATCTAAACATTACTATCCCTTTGAGTTCCAGAGGGGTAGCCAGTGCAATATACTGAATATGCCTCTGGCACTCAAAGGGTTAAAACAATATTTTAGTTTTCTCCATTAAGTTTTTAGCAGGCTGCTCCTTATGTTCGTAATAGATGTTCTGCTTATGACAGAAACAGTTACAGACAGATATCTTCAGATTCGTCAGTCATTGAGATTTACAACATGTTCCATATGATTTTATTGTTACTACTGGCTTTCCAAATCTTGATTTTGGGGAAAGGGAACCAAGAGTAAGACTGAAAGCACACAACACATGTCATAAATCTCTGAGGTGTTGAGATATCCAGAAAGCAGGAGTTTGTAGTTATTTCTGTGATAAGCAAGGCATTTAGCTCCATTATAATTTAAGTTATGATGTCAGCTGTAATTCCCATTCAATCATTTAATAGCCAGAGAGGTATCTTATACATTACAAAGTTTCTAATCCCCTTACAAGCAAATCAATGTAAATGCTCTTGTGGTAAGTGATTTAACCCATTGAATGCCAGAGGAATGCACAACACATTGTAAATCAATGTGTTGCACAGCCCTCTGGCACTCAAAGGGTTAAAATACAATACAAATGAGTGCATTACTGAAGGACTGCAACATGGAGGTCCGGTATTTAAAGTTTACAACAGAAGGTGAAACAGAACAATTTGTTTGAAAAAGGCAGGGTGAGTGTATATGTGTATGTAATAGACCTTATATATAAAGGCACAGTGGAGCTGCTCTGCACTGTAAGGGATACCTATAAATTGATTTGATGGGGGTTTTAACCCCTTGAAGGACAGAGAGGTATCAACTCGTTTCTTCACTTTGTCTTTATAACTAATGTCCTGCTCCACGGTACCTGCCTCTTTCTCCAATCACCTGGTTCTCTGCTTCTGTCTTCCATCACCCTAGTACCTGCCTTTCTTCTCTCTAGTCATCCCATCACCTGCCTCTTCCCTCTCATCACCCCATTATTTATCTCTCCCTTCACCTTATCCCTTTCTCTTTTCTCTTGCATCACACCATCCTCTGTCTCTCTCCTCTCACATTCTCTGCTTCTTTCTTTTGGGTGAGTGTGCAATGTCATTGAGGGTATTTGCATATGAGTATGTTTATTACCCATACCCATTCATCAGTCTGTTGTGTCATGCATGGATGCATTGCCCTGCTGGTCTCACATTATCTACAGCAGGAGTTATGTAATACTCTGCTGGTCTCTTGTAATGATTTGTTTTCCTGCTGGACTTTTGTAATAGTGTATTTCAGTGGTTCTCAAACAGCATGTCTTGGCACTTTGTTGTGCCATGTGCACCAGCTTAAGGTGCCTCACTTTTCTATCAAGACTTTGACAACTGTTATAGTTGAGTTTCTAATGTATATTTATGGAAATTATTATGCAAAATATGCTCTTTGTTGCCATTATGACTGTAGGACCTAAGAAGGAAAAAAAATGAGAACCACTGGTGTATTTCTTCTGCTGGTCATCTGTAATGGTGTATTACTCTGTTGCTGTCGTGTCAAACTGTGCAGGTGTCTTAGCACGGATCTCACAAAACTGGAGTAAATCTGTGGCAAAAGTTAAAATATAAATATCTTGAGGGTGATTTTATTTTTCAGTGCAAAAATTGGCATTGCATTTTCAAATTTTCAATGCTGCATTTCAAATGTAAACTCTTGGGACAGTACCTCTCCAAAATCAAATGGGTGGCCATAGAGGACCACAGCATTTTTTTTGCTCAATGAATTCTTGGATGGCAGACCGTCACCAATCTTAACACCTGGACCGGCATGATCATTCTGTCATGTCATGTGACATTAAGGGGTTAAAGAAGGATATGCAAGGTTGCAGCCCCCTTCTCTAACTTTCCCATTTACCATTGGAGTGGGATGTGCAACTCACTGAGGAGCAATGCTTTGCACAATCTTCTGGAGCTCATATAGCTAATGGGAAGGTTAGAAAAGGGAGCTGTAGCTTCATTGAACTAGTTCTTTATCCCTTTCAATGGCTGAATAGTGTCCATCCATTGGACCCATCACTGGCACTCAAAATAATGTGTAATTATTCCTCTCTCCTCCATCTGTACACTTCATTGCCCATCTTCATCCCATCCCTTCCTCCCCCATTTTCACTCTCTTCCACTTGTCTGCTCCTTGCCTTCAGTTCCTCGCCTTAACCCCACAATAATCTTGTCGTCCTCTTTCCTTTCTTCTCCCTTTGCCCTTGCTCTTCCTCTTTGCCATCTTTCTATTCCCACATTGGGACTCATAGTATAGCTCACTAGTGTAGCTCAAATTCACTTGTAAGCTCTGTGGTATCACCACTGTAGCTTCATTTTAATCATAAGCCCCTGTTCTCTTGTTGTGCTTTAAATTCCTTACCTTTTAAGCTGTGCCTGGTAGATCATTCCTGCATTTACTGGGACAGGAGGGAGCTGCAGTCTAAGGGACTGAAGATGTTGTTTGACAGGTTGGTGGCTCAGGTTTTCCTGATTTGGTATTTGGGGGATTCGTTGGTTTCAGTTAATGCTGGAGATTTTGGAGACTGCTGTGCTTTAGCAGGGTGGTCTTCATGTCTTGGTCATTCACTTTGGAAGAAATACCTGGGCACAGTTCCAGGGCATAGGTTTGTTTTGGTGACCGAATGAAGCAGGATCTGCACAAACTGCTCCATCATTTTTTGGGTCTGGTTGTTGTGTGGTCAGAGAATATTCACCTCCACTTTGGGAAATGTGAACAGGAAGCCTTAGATAAGAGAAGGATTCAGTTGAATATCCACATTTGTTGCGCAGCATGGGGGTGGGCTGTTTGTCATCAGGTGTTTGAGTTTTGGGAGTTTAATTTGTTTTGCAAGGATGGGGTCCACCCAAATGATATTGGGTTGGATTTTTTCTCAATTTGGAATTGATGAGTGCTATGGAACAAGCAGTTTTGTTGTGCCAGCAGTTGGGCCTGTGTAACTTTTGGTCCTTGCCAATATTTTAAGGATTACTCATTGTGGGCTAGACTGTTTAAGCTAAGTGACTAGGCCATTGGCCTAAGGAAAAAGAGCCCCCGGACTATGGCTGCAGGGATCAGCTAATGGAGATGGGGTGTTATGGATTTTAGGACCAGCTAATGGAGATGGGGTATTATGGATTTTTGGACCAGCTAATGGAGATGGGGTGTTATGGATTTTAAAGTTATTGATGGGGTTGATCTTAGGCTCAAGGGTGGGTAGGTCATTTTTGGGCCTACCAGGATTTATATCTTGGCAAGGGCTAAAAGAAAGAGTTATATGGGAATAATAATTGTAATATTATAACACATAAAGCTGTTGCCTGATTTCACTCATACACTTATCCTTGTGTGATTCTTTGATTATTACCCCAATTAAACAAGGGAAGAATTCCTCAGAGTTGGAACTCAGGATGATGTCAGCTCTGGTATAAGGGAAATATATAGGCCTTGATTCATTTATGGCCGGTTAAATAGCCAGTAGGGCAATATTGGCTAACGGCCCATTAGCAAAAATTGATTGCAGAGCTATTCAATTGCCCTACCAACTGAAACCAAACTGGACGTTAGGCCACATAAAAGGACTTATGGCCAAAAGTCCATTTTGTGTGTTAAGTTCCCAAAACTCATGCTAAATAGCGTGAATAATGGGAACATCAAAGGAAAAGAGCTAATGATTGGTGCTTGACAGTATGTCAAGCACTGATCGTTAGAGCAAACACACAGTCACCCTCCCAAGCACTAACCCTACACTATCCCTAACAATAAAGTGCAAGTATACTGTCTCTAAGACTATCCTAACACCCAGATCTTTGTTATACTTACCTGTCATCCACTGTACGTCTTCTTCTATCTTCCTTCTTCTGTTTTCTAAAATCTTCTTTCTTTTTTTTCTTCTGTCCTATAAAAGAAAAGAAAATGTCAATGTAATATAAAAAAAAAAAACATGCCCCCAAGATATGTCATAGTTAACCCTTAGAGTGCCGGAGGGTTACCCCTCCACTGCTCATAGGGTTAAAGGGATAGTAATGTCGCTATTAAACTTTATCTGCAAATCTTCTTTATGCTTTTTATAACACTTTGTGCTATGTTTAATGACTTACAGGTCTGTATTTCAGCTATTCAAGGTAAAAGGATCGGACGGATGCAGCAATGGACAAACTTTAGTCTGTTAATATAAGGAAAACCCTGCCCCCCTTGACGAAGGAGGACAGGATTTTCCTTTGCTTACTAAAGATTGTCCCTTGCCGCTCTCTATCCAGATCACACTTAGAGGCAGAGTAACGTGGCCAGAAGGGGCAGGAGGGGGATCCTTTTACCTTGAATAGCTTTTGAACTACAGACCTGTAAGTCATTAAACATAGCACAAAGTTTTATAAAAAGCCTAAAGAAGACTCTGAGACAAACTTTAATAGAGACATTACTGTCACTTCATCCAATCCTTGTACAATACTGAAGTAAATCCATGTGTGATCCATACTTTAAAAACAAACAACAACAAAAAAACAATATATGTGCTTCAATAAAATCCTGCTGCCGCTGGCGGCGGCAGCAATGTGTACCAGCAAAGACCGCCTTGCATACCTAATGGGCTGTTGCCCAAGTCCCAATAAGGGAATTTTGAGCAGAAATTTGCTTTTTATATGGCCAGTCTGTGTTCAAAATGGATGACAGCCTACAATTGGCTGTGATGTGTGCTTACACACCTCCCAGCCAAATGGCTTCTAGCAGGTTTTGTCATACCGAACGCTTTCAAATGTGTTTGTAGCAATCTATAAGCTAATCAGTCCACTCAATGTATAAACAGCACGAACTCTGTTCCTTTTAAAAAACATTTATTCTTACATTATCATATTCTTACATTAAGATCACCCATACAAACTGTGACAATAAATACAATGATATGAGAATTAATAAGGAGCAGTCAAGGGGAATGATTCTCAGACCTTGAGAGGAGATTTAGCATTCTCAATTCATGTGCCCTAATATTTCAAAGGACTCTGGAGTAAGTAAAGGATTCGACATTCTCAGTCCCAGCACCAATCACATTTAGTAATTTAAAATAACTCACACTTCTGTAGACATTATAGACATCAGTCTATTTGTGAGAGCTGTGTTACTCATCAATTTGCAATGAAATAATTCTGTGTCTACAGGAAAAGTCAAACATCAAATGGTAGCATTGTACTCACAGTCCGGAATCAACATCCTGCCCTGCTGTGTCAACCATGTCAAAGGTTGTGCAGTGTCTCGCCAGAGTCCCAAAATCGTTGTTCAATATGTGTGTCTCCTCATATTGCTCCCTGTAAATATTACTATAAGAGCAATGTTTGACTGCATACTACAGTCTCCCACTCTAAGTAGAACTGGTGCTCAAGGCTGACAGAAGCTTAAAAGTGTGAGAGGAAGCTCAGTGGGGATCTCCCTTCCTGTAGACTGTATAGTAATACCTGTCACACTGCCTCTGTAGTCTCATGTGAGGGGATAACTATATAAAGAGAGCTGAAGTCCATAGTGGCTAAAACGCATGTCACAGAGGCTTTTAGCCAATATAAATGTCAGCCCTTTTTACACAGCTATCCCCATACAGCAGGGGATGAAGGCAATAAGACAGGCATTAATACGCCAGGGCTCAAAATTTCCACTTGCCTACTTGCATTTTGCGAGTAGAAATTGAGTGAGGGTTAGTGGAAACTGAAGCACTGTATTCAGTATGAAAATGATAACCTTTCCCTGTAATCTCGTGGTGCTAGTGTCCCCCCTCCTCCACTCGGCAATTTGGCGACATGAAAATCTCGCATGACAACGCGAGATTATTATGTCGCCAAATAAATGGTGAAATAGATTCTAGACCACAGTCCATTGTGCAGCTGGAGAGAGCTATACATGCTGGAGTAACACACCACCGGATAATGTTGAAGTCCGCTGTCTGCTTGGTAAGTTTCTGTACATGTGGGAGAAAGGTATAGCAGGGGGAGGGAAAGCTGCTCTTCACTTAACCCTTTGAGTGCTAGAGTAGTATGGAATGCATTGCATTCCGTACCACTTTCATGGACCCAGGCGGCACTTTGACACTGTGGTTGCGGCCACCAGCTCATTTTCGTGCGGCCACCTTGAGAAGTGCTCTTCTACCTGACAAGCTAGATTGCGGTTGTTTTGCTAGCTTTGACAATGGGCCAGCGCCAATATGACAAGTTCCATCCTCCCGCATCATCACGCGTCCCTGCGGGCCGTGATGACATACAGACAGAGAAGAGGAAGCGGGCAGAGGCACCGGAAGAGAAGCGCTTGCTGCCAGCAGACTGATCGTTACTGTCTGGAAGCAAGCGCTTCTCTTCCGGTGCCTCTGTCCTCTTCCCCTTCTCTGTCTGTATGTTATCATGACCCGCAGGGGCGCGTGATGATGCGGGTGGGCAGGAGGGAGAAAGAGAGGTGCAAGGGGGGAGAAAGAAGTACAAGGGAGGAGAAAGAGACACATGGGGGAGAAAGTACATGGGGGAGAAATAGAGATACATGGGGGAGAAAGAGAGGCTCATGGGGGAGAAAGAGAGGCTCATGGGGGAGAAAGTACATGGGGGAGAAAGAGAGGCACAAGGGGGATACAGAAGTACATGGGGGAGAAAGAGAGGCACAAGGGGGATACAGAAGTACATGGGGGAGAAAGAGAGGCACAAGGGGGATACAGAAGTACATGGGGGGGAGAAAGAGAGGCACAAGGGGAGAAAGAGAGGCACAAGGGGGAGAAAGAGAGGCACAAGGGGGAGAAAGAAGTACATGGGGGGGAGAAAGAGAGGCACGAGGGGGAGAAAGAAGTACATGGGGGGGAGAAAGAGAGGCACAAGGGGGAGAAAGAAGTACATGGGGGGGAGAAAGAGAGGCACAAGGGGGAAAAAGAAGTACATGGAGGGGAGAAAGAGAGGCACAAGGGGGAGAAAGAAGAACCTGATATGGGTGGAGTTAAAGGCGGGGACATGGGTGGAGTTAAAGGCGGGGACATGGGTGGGGCTAGGAGTGGAAACTGGTGGCGAGTAACTTTTCAGGCCTGGCTAGTAGCTCAGGACTTGAAATTTTGAGCCCTGAATACGGCATCAAAAAGGGTGTAAGGCTCCAACTGTTCTGGGTATGTGCGCTGCGAGAAACCTAACTCGGAACAGATCAGGACTGATCAGAGTAACAGCAAGCAGCTCAATTTAGTTTATAAGAAGCAACACCCCCAGAAAAAGAGTAGGAAAGGTTGGATACAGTGGCAGGACAAGTGAGGCCCAAAGAACATATATATGGCAAAATATACATACAATTTATCATGGGTACCTGATGCCCCTGATACCACTGGTGAATGGGTGAGAAGCTGCCAACAATCCAAGGAGGATTCAGATATCAGGCACAAGAAGGATTGGAGAAATCAAGGAGGAGTCCAGAGTTTATACTGATCAGGGTAGGAGCGAACCTGGAGCAGAGAAAAAGAAGCAAACAGGTCAGGTGGGCAGAGATCAAAGAGCGGTCCAAAGAATGGAACAAGAGCAGACCAGTGAAAGCAATAGGTCAGGGAGACACTAAAACGCAAGTGTACACAACAAAGCTCAACAACACACTGAGTACCAGCTACCGTGACCGCTTCCTATTTACAGGGGAAACCCTGTGACTTCACGGCAAAGTGATGTGGTTACCTAGCGACGCCAGCCCGACGCCAGCCTCTATACAAGCCGCGCTGAAGAGGAAGTGAGGCGCGGGAAGGAAGCCCTGATGGACGCCGACAAAGGGAGATTACCTACTGAGTTTCTACTTACATTACTAAGCTACTGTTTGTCATATAACTACTTCAAATGTTAGCACCAGTTCTATTTACAAATGGGAGAGATTAGTATTGGCTCAAACTTTGCTCAATAAAACAATGCCAGATATAAGTATAGGCTCAAGTGTCAGCTCCGCTACATATATGACCTGTTCATGATATGGGAGGGTAATGGGGAGTGCTTTAATAACTTTGTTCAATCCATTAATAGCATTGAATCTCCCATAAATTCCACAATAATATGGGTAAAGTGTGGTACTGTGTTAGCCACAGAAAATGCAGTACACTAGTAGAGTAAAAATTAAACCTCAATTGGCTAACTGAGTGGCTTTGGATGCAAGCTTTCAAGACAACTAGGTCTCTTCTACAGGCACAATAGGAATGAAGGCTGAACGCACAATACATGACTTTAAAACTCATGAACATAATTTTAACATCTAACCCCTTGACTGCCAGTGAGGCATACACCACACTTCAACACAATGCACTGGATAACTTTGTGGCACCCAAAGGGTGAAAATCCACTAGGAGAATATCTTATCAGTGGGTCATAAATTATACTGTAGGCTCTGGTACATCTCTTGGAAATGGACTAGAAAATGCAAATAAGATTAATTACCTTTTTCACACCCCAGTGAAATTGACCAGAGATGGCAAGATCTAAAGAATGTATGGGATAACCCTCCAAACGCTAGAGGGGTGCACAACCCACTGCTTACAATGAGACATGCAGCTCCCTGGCATCCAAAGGAACCAAAAATATTTTGTTTTGTGGGATGTGTATAAACTGATAGCCATGTGGCATGAACCATGACAAGGAATTTATGTCACATTAACCCACAAAATAAAAACATTTTTGGTACCTTTGGATGCCAGGGGGCTGCACATCTTATTGTAAAAGTTTGGAGGGTTAACCCGTATATTCTTTAGACCTAGCCATCTCTGGTCAATTTCATTGGAGCATAAAAAAGGTAATTAATCATCTTTGAATTTTCTAGTCCACTTCAAAGAGCTGTACCAGAGCCTAGAGTATAATTTATGGTCCACTGATAAGAATACTCTGCTAGGTGAATTTTACCCTTTGGGTGCCACAGATGTATCCAGTGCATTGAGGGTTTTGCACCACTTTGGACTTAAATGGAAATGGATACATTGTTTGTTTGTTTGTTCTTTTTTGCCCTACTGTGTTAACAGGGGTAATATGCCATAGGCTGAACTTCATGGATGCATGTCTTTTTTTTTAGCCTCATCAACTGTGTTAGAATGTTAGATTTTTAGATTTATAGTATGAAAGAGCATGTGGGTTTACCCAGTAAGTCCTGCTTACAAAAATGGAACACAACCAAAATAAGAATTGGTTCACCTTTCTAACAAAATATATCCTAAATAATCAAGTCATGTGGCAATAGTTACAAAGAGTTGGTCAATTTTGGCATCAGATAAAACTTCACCACCTAGCTTCAGACACCAAACAATGATTGCAAATAAAAGAGGTCTAAACCTGAGGGACCCACTTGTCAAGGCCAATTCTGAACATTGCTATGTAAGCAAAGTGGCCATCCGGTGTGCAGAGAGGACTCTGGTCTGAATTCGGCGCACCCAGCTCTGCATCAGCAGCGGCGCGGGCAGTCAGTACTGCGCATGACTGCAGCGCACGCAGCCATCTCTACTGCGCATGATGGCTTCTGACAAACTTAGTTAGCAAATTATAACATAGGATGATCATAAATTTTTGAGGCTTTGTGCACGGACATCTCTGAGCGATGTGGAAATATATATTGGCATATATTCCATATAGCTAAGTGGTTACTGTATAATTCAGATTTATTTTGTTTTGTGGGATGTGTATAAACTGATAGCCATGTGGCATGAACCATGACAAGGAATTTATGTCACATTAACCCAAAAATAAAAACATTTTTGGTACCTTTGGATGCCAGGGGGCTGCACATCTTATTGTAAAAGTTTGGAGGGTTAACCCGTATATTCTTTAGACCTAGCCATCTCTGGTCAATTTCACTGGAGCATAAAAAAGGTAATTAATCATCTTTGAATTTTCTAGTCCACTTCAAAGAGCTGTACCAGAGCCTAGAGTGTAATTTATGGCCCACTGATAAGAATACTCTGCTAGGTGAATTTTACCCTTTAGGTGCCACAGATGTATCCAGTGCATTGAGGGTTTTGCACCACTTTGGACTTAAATGGAAATGGATACATTGTTTGTTTGTTTGTTCTTTTTTGCCCTACTGTGTTAACAGGGGTAATATGCCATAGGCTGAACTTCATGGATGCATGTCTTTTTTTTTAGCCTCATCAACTGTGTTAGAATGTTAGATTTTTAGATTTATAGTATGAAAGAGCATGTGGGTTTACCCAGTAAGTCCTGCTTACAAAAATGGAACACAACCAAAATAAGAATTGGTTCACCTTTCTAACAAAATATATCCTAAATAATCAAGTCATGTGGCAATAGTTACAAAGAGTTGGTCAATTTTGGCATCAGATAAAACTTCACCACCTAGCTTCAGACACCAAACAATGATTGCAAACAAAAGAGGTCTAAACCTGAGGGACCCACTTGTCAAGGCCAATTCTGAACATTGCTATGTAAGCAAAGTGGCCATCCGGTGTGCAGAGAGGACTCTGGTCTGAATTCGGCGCACCCAGCTCTGCATCAGCAGCGGCGCGGGCAGTCAGTACTGCGCATGACTGCAGCGCACGCAGCCATCTCTACTGCGCATGATGGCTTCTGACAAACTTAGTTAGCAAATTATAACATAGGATGATCATAAATTTTTGAGGCTTTGTGCACGGACATCTCTGAGCGATGTGGAAATATATATTGGCATATATTCCATATAGCTAAGTGGTTAATGTATAATTCAGATTAGAGGCATGTTTGTGTAAATTTTTCACATTGTTGTAAATTCTCTTCCTTTTAATATAATTGATTTTATTTTTGATACGATGTGGAAATGTACACTCACGTGTATGCGATATAGTTAAGTGGTTAATTCACAAATTGAATTAGAGGCATGTTTGTGCACATTTTTCACACTGTTAAAGAAGTAATTTGTATCCTAACATCATTGATACTCTTTTATATTCAAATGTTACTAAAATGACACTGTGTATATTGTTAAAAGAACAAAACAATCTTTCTTTTCCCCTTTTTTTGACATCATGAATTTAAAATAAAAAAATAAAGTAATGTCAAAATAATTTATGAATAATTCATGATGTCAGTTTGACTTCATTTGGTGGGAGCCTACTATGTGTTTTTTCATGGTTTTTAACTCTGTTTTTACGATTTATTTGTTTATGATTCCAGTAAGGTAGCGCTTTAATTATCAGTTTGATATTATCTACAATAACGTGGAAAAGTTTTAGGCAGGTGTGAAACAATGCTGTAAAGTAAGAATGCTTTAAAAAAATAGACATATTAATAGTTTATTTTTATCAATTAACATATGCATAGTGAGTGAACAGAAGAAAAATCTTAATCAATCTGTCATGCTGCAGAATACATTTGGGGCCAATCAGATGCCTTGCTGATGGTACTGCATGATAGATAAGTATCTGCCTGTTCTTCTCAGCACTGAGGAGACCATTAAGTCCGACCAAATCCCCAACTCCATATATATTAAACTGATGATGATTAGCACCTATTTGGTATAATTGTTTAATCATACACCTGGCTATATGCCTACAAAATCCCTGACTTTGTGCAAGTGTACCTAGAAGAATTGATGCTGTTTTCAAGACAAAGTGTGGTCACACCAAATATTTATTTGATTTAGATTTTTCTTCTGTTAACTCGCTACGCATTTTGTTAATTGATAAAAAATAAACTATTAACTATTATGTCTATTTTTTAAAACATTCTTACTTTACAGCATTTTTTTCACACCTACCTAAAACGTTTGCACATTATTGTATGTAGAAAATTGGACCATGTGTATAACTTACATATTTTTATATGTTTACTTTTCCTTTTAATCATTGTCACTGAGTCCATTTTAAACCAGCAACTAATTATGTCTGACAATTGTTTAATGAGTGTTCGAGCCATTTTTAATTTTTTTACAGCTCTATGGATTTTGGACTCTGATTTGTGAATCGGTGTCTTTATCATTGCTTGTAAGTAGATTTTTTTTTGGCATGCTATTAAGCAGCTGTCAATAGTTTTGGTTTGAGAGTGTTGGCTGCAGAGAGACAGGATGGTTTTCTGTTGTCTCTTGGGGTGGTTTCCTCTTGCCCTCCGATTTGCTTGTGGTGCATGTGGTCATGGGTTTCTGGTGGCATTGCCACTTTGGGAGTGGATGCTAATAGCACATTTTGTTATGAGTTAGTGCTTAGATGTGTTACACACGAGCACTTTAACCCTTTGGAAGCTGCAATCGGGATTTTCTGACTTCCAATAAGTGTGAATTTGTTACCTTTGACTTAACTAATTGTCTGCTACCAATGATTGTCACAAAGACAAGGTTTCATCAAGTCATATTAAGCACTAGCTCATTGGATAAATATACTTGTCTTGATTTTGATTAGTAAACATTGTTTTAAAAAGGAGGATTGTTTAACAGAACAGTGTGTTTGATCTTGAGTAAGTGCTTCGGTAGCAAGAAATGCATTGATCAGCTATAACATCTTTCTTTCCCCACTCTCCATCTGTCTTATTACTGCATTGCACAGGTACGATTTTGACTTTTATATTTTTACATACAAATCAAGACATTATGTTTTTATAAGCTTGTTTCGTTATCTGTTTTGTCAAGCAGGGTTTTGTACTGGTGGTGCAAACATTTTGTCCTTCTTCTGAAATAGTGATCACACTATGGTTTTGTTTGAGAGCAGTATGAAGAAGCAAATCGATATAGTTTCAACCAAAACTCTTATTTTAAACAGTATATACCCTCGGAGAACAAATTTTAAAAAAGTAGATCACAACCAATGTGATTAAATGGAAATGGGAAGAAGGAACTATGAAAGAATAAAGTCAGGGAATTAGTTCTTGATATACAGGAGTATGATATAGAAAGTAAAATTATATATATGCACTTTTGGGCACCAGTTCTTTAAAAGGACATTCTAGAACTGGAGAGAGAACAGAGAATAGCGACAAAAATGGAGGACATGAAGTATGAAAAAGGTCTAGCGAAACTTGGTTTATTTACTCTAGATGCCTAAGAGGGGATCTTCTTATATTGTATAAGAATATGCAAGATCAACACAATAATCTGTGTAGTGAACTTTTTATTCCAAGGCCTAATCAGATAGCTAGGTGTCACCCCTTATGATTAGAGGGGGTTTCAACATCAGAAAAAAAGAGGTTTCTTTTCAATAAGGTTTACTATTTACATTTAAGAGACTATAGCAGAAAGGAATGTACAGATTCATACTGTGTATTAATAGGTTAAACAGATAATTTTCCTAAATAGACTAACAACCATCTTAGAGTCATGAAGGATTGTGTATTCCTCTTTTTCTGGGGTTTACTATGGTAAAGGTTGAACTTGATGGACTTGTGTCTTTATTAACCTAATTTTCTATGTAAGTATTTATATTATTACACTGACTGTTACACGGACACTTTGATGTCATCACCAGCAAGGCGAATGACTGATCAGGCACAATTTCTGCTTCATGAATTCCCTATTTCACTCATTTTTCTCTCTGTTTGAGTCTGTATGGGGTATACGGAGAGCTTTGAATATTTCCCATTATACAGCATTCTCTACAAAGAAGCCTTAGGGGTGTTAATTGCTTGCCCCACAAATCTAATAATTTGTTCAGTCAGGGGCATACATACAAGTAATGCAGAGAGTGCAGTTGTGCCAGGGCCCAGCACTAATGAAACGCAACACTTCAAGATAAACCTAACCACCAGTAAATGAAGGAATGGATAAAGATACTGTAAACTCAAATACAATATCAAATAAACATAAGCACAAAAGATCTAAAGCAATAACCAAAGGTGTGAGAAAAGTGTGACAAGATCTTTACCACATACCAAGTTCTAGAAACATATACCCAATCCTATTGTCACATCCCCTGTGTGTTGATTGCAGACTTCCCATTTTAAACCCAGGTGACCCTTACCTTACTACCCTTCTTCAAGCTACCTGTTTCAAGAATTTCCTGCATATTTCTGAGTTATTCTGGTTTTCCAACCCAGTCGGTGTCCAACTACGTCATCTATCTTACCCTTGGTACCTCTACTTCTGATTCCTGTGTACGACCTGCACCTCGATATTGACTTCACCTTTGCCTGCTCCTCTGTACTGCTACCCAATTGATCTTCCCGTTCCCGACCTCGGCCTGACCTCTTTCGCCTAGCTAGCCATTGAAAGGGCACATACACCAGGGAGTACATCTGACAAATTGTGCACTCCGCCAAGCCCTATCTTCGCCACTGAGAGTGCACAAACACCGGGGTGAACATCAGACAAGCTGTTACTCTGCAATGCCCTGTCTTCGCCATTGAGAGTGCACATGCAACTGTATGCACATCCAACAGGCAGAGCACTACCCCAAGCACCTCTCTTCCACCTGAGAGTGCGTGTTTGTCAGAGCAGACATCCAATCCCTTGAGCACATTGTCAGACAAGGCTGCTAGTAATGGAGCTTCCATGTCTAGAGTGAGCCTTCAGCTTGGATTTTTACAGCTGTTTTTCTGTGAGAGACCAATTCACTCTGTATCCAACAACTACTGATACAGCCTCACTATCATGTCCAGCATTTGGAGAGGGCATTAGATCCATACATCCTAAGGTAAGAGGTTCTGCCTCAATTCCATGTGGGTCCCATCCAGATCTCTTCAGTGCAGCTCACGCAGTACTCAGTGTCGAGGATGTGGTCTCATTCTGGTCCTAGTTCTGCCTCATCTGGGCTCAGACATATGGCTTGTTGGCTAGCAACTTTAACTCAGCTTTTGAACAATCAGAGACCATCTACACACACCAGCACTGTACCATAGTCTTTGAGCTGTAGCATACAACAGCTGCATGGAGTGTTTGGACAGAGACCCTCACAGTAAGAATGGGCAATAAGATAGATCCTATGGATCTTAACAAAATTCATGCTTTCCAGGAACATCAGGAGCAGGTTCTAACTTCCCACTCCACTCATCTCCAGACCCTCCTCAGAAAGCTTGATGCTATTTTGGAGATGATAAGAGTGACTCCCATCCCCACTACCCCATTTCCTACCATTCCAGCTCCCCCTGCAGGAACTTCTGCAGGGGCAACATTTGGACAATCTAACAAAGCTCCTCAAATTCCACTTCCTGAAAGTTTCTCTGGATGCCCTAAAGTTTGCAGAGGTTTCCTTGACCAGTGCTCACTTTTGCTGCTTATTCCATCAGGGTAGCTTTCATAATCTCAAGGAGGAAGCCCGGGCCTGGGCCTCATCCTTTGTGGAGAAGATAAACGTGCTCCTGGACGTCCAATGGGGAAGGGGAACTGAGAAAGGGATAGAAAGCTGAGGGAGAGCCTGGTCAATACGTTTTACGTAAAGCAATTACTTTTTTGGGACTTTTTTCTTTAATACATTAATGACAACGTTTCAGGCCGCAACATAAGAATCTCGCTCTTCCCTGCAGTGCGAGATTCTTATGTCGCCCTTTTAAACATGACGACATGTTGAATGTGCCGTGTAGTCGCATGCTTTTTTGAATGCAACATTTTAAAAGCATACCGTCTTTGACATACCAGGGCATAGTGCAGCAGCTGAGGCATCAGAGAAACCGAGTGTGGATCAGTATGCTGTGGAATTAATGATTCTGGCGTGCAAGACTAATTGGAATATCAGAGCCCTGAAAGCAGCCATTCATAGACGGCTAAATGAGAGAATGAAGGATGCCTTAATTTGCCATGACTTTTCAGATGATCAAGAATCTAGCTCACATCATCAAAGACGTATGATGGAATGTCAGCAAGAGTGGGAGCATTTTAGGAAGTTCAGAGGAAGCCCGCCTACTGTACTGGCGAGACATCTTCCCCTCCTCCCCAAAGTACCCATGGAGCTAAACTCAGTGTCCAAGCTTACTGACACTGAGAAACAATGACATCGCTTACAGGGTCTGAGTATTTATTGTGGACATAAGGGACACGTTCTGCGTAATTGTCCAGTGAGTGCATGAAACAAGAACACTTGCGGAGATCCAGAGACACCCCCTCAATCCATTAGAAGCCCCTCTCCTCCATCTTGACCAGTCATATGTTGATACCAGTGACCTTGTCTTGGTTGGGATGGTTGGTCTCCTGCTTGGGTTTTGATTCCTGAGTGGCCGGTATCCCTCTACAAGTTCAGTTCATCCACAGATCTGGGTGTTAGGATAATGTTAGAGGAAGTATTGTTGAATTTTACTGTTAGGGGTAGTGTAGGGTTAGTGTTTGGCAGGGTGACTGTGTTTGAGCTAATAGACAGTGCTTGACAATGTGTCATGAACCGATCGTTAGCTCTTTTCCTTTGATGTTCCCATTATTCACACTACTTAGCATGAGTTTTAGGGAATTAACACACAAAACGGATGTTTGGCTACAATTCATTTTCTGTGGCCTAACGTCCGTTTCAGTTTCAGCTGGTAGGGCAATTGAATAGCTCTGCTACCACTAACAGCCCATTAGAAAAGTTGCTCTACCGGCTGTTTTACAGCCTCAGTTGAATTGAGGCCTTAGTCTGTCAGTTTGTCCGTCTGTCTGTTTCTCTTTCTGGACAAGATTTAAAGGTTTGCGGTAAAACAGACGTTAGGGCCAAAGTGAGTACTGACCAACATAATAAAATGTCTAAGTCAGTATTTAAAGGCCCTACCAGCTAAAAGCACAACGGACAATGGGCCACAGAAATCGTCTTGTGGCTAAACGTCCGTTTTGTGCATTAAGTTCCCAAAACGCCTCTAAATTGCAGCGATATTGGGAACTTTAAAGTAAAAAGTTAACTGTCGGTGTCTGACATACTGCCAAGCACCAATCGTTAACTTATATGTGTTACACTTACCTGTTATCCACTGCCTGTCTCCTTCTGTCTTCATTCTGTATTCTCTTCTCTTCTTTCTTGTATCTTCTCGTCTGTCTTCTTTTTTCTAGCTGTAAAAGAAAAAAATATTATTATACATTTTTTTAGAAACAGAGCAGACAATAATACATCATTTAACCCCTTGAGTGCCAAACACATTGCAAATTGTTAAACTCTATATTAGTTCCATAAATGCTGTATTCATTCCATAAAAATATGCAGAATAAGCCAAGTGAAATTTAAGCCATTATAGTAGTCAAAGTTGCGCAGTATAACATGTCCAAAAATGAATACTTAATAAACTGTCTCCACCACTGTATTCGGCCGCAGAGGCAGTGGCAACGGAGACAGTGCTGTGTGCCACAGGCCCCCCGTCTTCTTTCTCACGGGCCAATGCCCATTCCACATTGAAGGAATTTGAACAGAGCCCACCTTTATATATGGGTAGACATTGGCTGAGATGTGCTAGCACACATCCCAGCCAATCAGTTTAAAGCACAGACGCTTAAATCTGATTGGCTGGCATATCTCTGTTCAAATTCACTCAGTGTGGAACAGACATTGGCCCGCGAGGGAGAAGACGTGGGACCTGTGGCACACAGCACTATCTCTGCTGTCGCTGCCTCTGCGGCCGCACACAGTGGCAGAGAAAGTTTACTGAGCTAAGTTTTTTAAGAATTCATTTTCGGACATGTTATACTGCACAACTTTGACTACCATAAAGGCTTAAAGGGATAGTAATACCTAAAATGTAAAAAAAAATATGTTGTAGGGTTTACCCCCCTGAGTAAAACAAGAGTACTCCCACTGCTGAAAGGTGTTTCATTCAAAAGTTATTAATTTTCAAAGTTGAATTTTTTAGGTGCAATATCACAGTGGCCTGAAATTGTACAGTGGGGCTGTTGCTACACGATCCTATGGACGGCTCTGGTCCCGGGACCATAAATCTCCATAGGATGGTGTAGCAACAGCTCCACTGTACAATTTCAGGCCACTGTGATATTGCACCTAAAAAATTCAACTTTGAAAATTAATAACTTTTGAATGAAACACCTTTCAGCAGTGGGAGTACTCTTGTTTTACTCAGGGGGGTAAACCCTACAACATATTTTTTTTTACATTTTAGGTATTACTATCCCTTTAAATTTCATTTGGCTCATTAGGCATAATTTTATGAAACTAATACAGCGTTTATGGAACTAATATAGCGTTTAACCCTTTGAGCCCCAGAAGTCTGCAGCAATGCATTGTGTACCCCTCTTGGCACTCAAGGGATTAAATGATGTATTATTGTCCACTATATTTCTAAAAAATGTATAATAATATTTTTTTCTTTCACAGCTAGAAGAAAGAAGACAGAGGAGACGATACAAGAAAGAAGAGAACAAAGAAGGACAGAAGATGACCAGCATGCTGAGGACTCAGCTGGACATCAGGGTTAATGGTAAATGTTACTTGTAATGGGATGTTGCTTTGTTAATTAGTTGGGTTAACCCTATGAGTGCTGGTGGGGTAATTATGCCCCGCTGGCACTCATAGGGTTAATTCTACTAACAATTAACACATTTTAGGCACTTTCGATGTATTGATGTGGGTCTTAGGGACCCATATCAATACATCCACTGGGGATCGGGTTTATTTTCGCCTTTTAATAGCTATGTTGGCTGACTAAAGATCAGATAAGGGACTTTAATTATAAAAGGGTCTTACATTTTATGCGCTAAAGTGAGTCCCTTATCGGATCTTAAAAGCTAACGCAGTCCATTAGATGGCAACTTGTAGCATTTTTTAAAAGGTTTCCAATGGGGCAAAACATATCTAAATTTAGCGGCCAGTAGGGGTTTTTTTGCCAGCATTTTTTCATAGCACTGATCTTTAAATTGCTTACAGTGCTTGAAAAAATGCCGTCACCTGTTTTTTTTTTTTGTTATCGGCTACCTTTAAATCTGGCCCTCAGTCTCTGCCTTCCAGTCTACCTCAGTTTGAATGCCTCTTTATTTGTATTTCTGTCTGTCTGTCTCTTTTTTTCAGTCTCTCTTCCTCTGTCTGTATCTCTCTCTTTTGATGTTCCTTTCTGTGTTTCAGTCCGTCTTTCACTCTCTCTCACTTTGCCTCTGTTCCTCTCTTTCATTGCTTGATTCAATTGAGCCCGGTAAAATAGCAGGCAGGTCCCGTTAGCAAAAAAGTACTAACGAGCTATTCAAATGCAATGCCAGTTGAAATCACAACGCACATTGGGCCACAGAAAAGCTCTTGTGGTGAAAGGAACAATTTTGTGCGTTTAGTTCCCAAAACACCACTAAATAGCATTAATAATGTGAATATCAAAGAAAAAAGCTAACAGTCGGTGCCTGAGATACTGTCAAGCACCGATGGTTAGTTTATCTGTTACACTAACCTGTCATCCACTGTCTGTCTCCTATCTTCCTTCTTTTTCCTCTTTTCTTCTTTCTTATCTCTTCCTTCTTTCTTCTTCTCTCTTCCTCCCTCCTGGAGGGCAGGGCACATCACAAAAAGACACACTCCCTCCTCCTCCTCCAGCTCATAACTAACCCTCCCGCCCACTAACTTCCAGAATTTATGCGTCCCACTAGGAGCTGGATGGACAAGGCCATCCTCTTAGTTTTCTTTAGGTTTTTATTTTCTTATTAGATATGGGGATGTATATTGCACCATTAGGCTGGCTACCATCACTGGGCTTCCTTGGAGTGGACTGACCAGTTCACATGTGCTTTGTGGACCCTTTCAGGCCCATGGAGAGAATCTTGCGGGCAAGTTTTCCCGCATTACAGGTTTATTTTAGACTGCCTTCTTTCTAAGATGGTAACCTGAAGACAGAAGACTGCTCCCAAACGTTGCCTCACCATACAGGGGCTGATGTTAGCCTTGGGAGGCACTTGCACTCATTATGGGTATCTTTATTATCTATATGTTTCTCTCAGAGGCCTTTGGAGTGAGGATGGTTGCTTTATTCTATGGTATTAACCCTTTCTCTGCTGTTGTGACTATTTGAGTGCTTTTGAGGGTTTATTTTTCACCCTCCCACTACTTGTATCTTCATTTTATTCCCCTCCACCACCACCACCAGATGTTTCCTGAGGGTTTTGGGTCTCTTGGAAAATTTTTAACTTTAGACTGTTTTTAGTGCGGAGCCCGCCCACCACCATCTTTGCACCATTGACTACTATGGGAAAACTTCAAAGGGACATATATCTATACAATCTTTTTTGTCTTCTCATGCCCTATCATCCGATCCACTTTCTGAGCATCCAGGGGGTTTGTGGCAATCCGCAAATGGAGTTTCAGTCATTGTTAGGCACCAAGCAAGGGAGAAGACTACAGTACTAGGAATGCTCATTTTGCAGGCTTTCTTCTGATTGACTGACAGTTTTGCAGTGGCCAATTTACTTCTTTCTTGTTTATCCTACACAGAGGCACACTCTCTTTTCTCTTCTTCTCCAGATTAACCCTTTACTTGCCAGATAAGTGTATTTTTGGGCTGTTAAGGATGCTGTATTATTCTGGGGACATTCTCTAGTGTTTTTACTAGGTTTGGGACACTTTCTAGTGGGAAGTATGTCAGACTTTAAGGGGATGGGGGTAAATCCAAGGCAAAGGTCTCAGGGGCTACTCTTACGCCCTCACACATTTTTCCTCTTGCCACGCAGGGCTACCTACAGAGTATTCAAGGTCTCTATGCCTCTCATGTGCAGTGGCCCCCACTACTCCATCAGGGGTCCTCTAGCACCAATCAAAAGACATCATGAGACAAGACTGCTGTCTTCAGTGGCCAAAATCCCTTCATCTGTCCAAGGGGTACTTAATTCATAGAAGCCTATTGCTACATTTAAGGAAATTGTCCCCATTTCTAGGGGTCATTTGCAGGTTATTGGGACTTCCTTTGGAAGAATTGCCCTCAGGACAGGAAGAGGATAATGACAGAGAGTATGAGGACTTGGATTCTTCTTATTCCTACGAGGCTGACCCACTCCCCTCTGTGGAAAGGCTCATCAGGGCAAACTTGAGACCCTTCAGGTCTTCAATGCATCTGATGAGGGACCTCTCTCTCTCTCTCTGGATGTTTTTCAGAGGTCTCAGAAGTCTTCTATTTTGTCAACCAATCAGATTCTTTTGGATGAGTGGAAAACTTCCGATAAAAGGCCTTTCCTCAATAACTGCTTTTCTAAGCTATACCCTTTTTCAGGTGACGCTTTGGCACAGTGGGCTTTTTCCCCCACCATGGACCCCCCTATTTCACGGCTGGCAAAGACCTCCACCCTCCCGCTGGCTGGTGCAGCGGGACTCAATGAGCCGGAGGATGAGGCTGAATTCTATTATCAAGGCCTCCTTTGCTGCCACAGGGGCATCACTAAGACCTATTTTGCCTCTGCCTGGGATAACAGAGTAGTTGCCATTTGGGGTGTGCAGCTTTCTGATGTTGTCTGTGCTGCTATGGCCAAGGAAGACTTATGGCTAACATCAAGGAGGCCAGTATTTATGTTTCTAAGGCAATCTTTGACGCTCTCAGATTTTCCACTAAGGCCTCCGCCCTTTGTTGATACACGCCTTACCTTGTGGCTCAAGATTTGGTCTGCGGACCAATCTTCAAAAACGTCACTGGTCTTCTTGCCATTTCAGGGCAAGTCCCTTTTTGGACCTGAACAGAAACTGAATTGGTGGTAAGAGTACCTTGTTACCATAGATATCCACCAAACTTCCCTTTCTGGCAAGGAAGTCGCATCTTTTTCATCCCTCGCCAAAACGGGGGCACAGAGGCCACAGAGCTTGCAAGCCTCTCAAGCTCGCCCCTCAGCATAACCCAGACAAGCCTGGCAGCCCCAGCATTCCACTTCAAAGGCTAAGTCTGACAAGCACACTTCCACATAACTCGTGGAATCCTGATCCCTTTTTGCCTGCCATCTCCGCCTTTTTCAAGACGCCTGCGCATCTTCAGTAACGGGCCAGTGGATTTTGTGGGTAATCTCAGAAGGTTACTGCATAGATTTCAAGTCCCTCCTTCCATATTGGTTATTTTTGTCGTGTTCCGAAAAAGCCAAACAAGGCAAGGCTGTTCCAGGAGGCAGTGGACTCCCTGCTGGAGAAACATGTTCTGGTGCCAGTTCCATCCCTGAGTGCTCGTCAAGTTTCTATTTCAACCTGTTTGTGGCCATCCAATTTTGGTGCTGAAATGCCTCAACGAGTATGTGGTAACTACATGCTTCAAGATGGAATGTATTTGTTCTGTCATCACAGTGATGTGCGCGGGGGAATACCTGGCCTCTACGGATCTTCATCTGCAGGATGCGTTCTTACATGCCTGATTCACACAGATAGCCATTGATCCATGTGCTTTGCTTTCGATTCCAATCATTATCAGTTAACATCACTGCTGTTTGACTTGGCTTCGGCTCCACGCATTTTCACAAAGATCATGGCAGCCTTCATCCACACTCAAAGCATCTCTCTGATGCCATACCTGGACAACGTCCTTATCAATGCCCATTCAGAGCTACTCCTGGCTCATCGTGTTCAAGACTGTGCCCACATTCCAGTCCACCACGGGTGGATTCTGAATCTGCAGAAGTTTTCTCCATTTCCTTCCCAGGTTCTGGTTTTCCTGGGGATGAAGTTCGGTACCCTTCAGAGGAAAGTCTTCCTCCCAGATGAGAAGTTTTTGCTAGTGTCTCAGGACATGTTGTGGGCCCTAGGGTGGTCCCCGGCCATGATCAAAGATTTCATGAGCTTGTTGGGTCAACTGGTGTCGACTCTGGATGCAGTCACTTACTCTCAGGCCCACTCAAGGAAGCTGCAGAGGGATGGTCTCAGGAACTGGTCCAGGATCCAGAGCATCTATCACGGTGCCCGTGATTCTGTCTGAGCGACATTGTTACTTCCGGGTTTACCCTGGCTGTATTCTTATTGGCTCTGTGTTGATGACTCCTCCCAGGGTTTGCCTTTAAATATGGCCTCCTGTCATTCTACCGGTGCCCTTTCGTGGTGTACCCGTATCTAGCGACTAGTAGCTCTTGTTCCCGTTTCTGTGTATGACCCGGTTCGCCTAACTACGTTTAGTTCCTGACGCTCCTGTGATCCGATTCCATTGCTGACCTTGGACTGGCTGACTAACTCCTTGTGTACCAATTTGGCTTGGCTGAGTATCTGATTCCGTTACCGACTAAGGCCTGGCTGACTAACTCCTTGTGTACCGAACTGGCTTGGCTGAGTATCTGATTCCGTTACCGACTAGGACTGGCTAACTCCTTGTGTACCGAACTGGCTTGGCTGAGTATCTGATTCCGTTACCGACTAAGGACTGGCTGACTACTCTGTATGCACTGATCTGGCTGGGCTAGTGTCTGGTGATCCATCTAGACTGGCTGTGAATTCCGTGTGTGCCGACCTGGTTGAGCTTCTGGTTCCGTCGCTCACGGGACTGGCTGACTACCTCCGTGTACCGATCAGGGTGACACCGGTTACTGACCGGTTACGTTACGTACCCTACTCTCTCCCACTCGCTTACCGCATAGCGCCTGTTAGGCCTACCCGCTCCAATAGTCTCCTGGAGCCTGTGGGAGTCCAATCACTCACCAGTGTCTGTGTTGCCTCCAGTAACCCAATAATAGTAGGGCCCAGTCTAAACCAGACTTCTGCCTGTGTTGCCTATGCTCACCCTAGTGGTCTAGGGTCAGTATACTGCCAGTATCTGGTGTCTGTTGCATCCGTTAAACCATAGCGTGCTAGGGCCTAGTCGCTGCCAGAGTCCTGTCTGTGTTGCCTCCGTTCACCCTAGCGTTCTAGGGTCAAGCCACTGCCAGAGTCGTGTCCGTGTTGCCTCCGTTAACCCTAGCGTGCTAGGGCCAAGTTGCTGCCAGAGTCCAGTCTGTCTTGTCTCCGTTAACCCTAGCGTTCTAGGGTCAAGCCGCTGCCAGAGTCCTGTCTGTGTTGCCTCAGTTAACCCTAGCGTTCTAGGGTTCAGTCACTGCCAGAGTCCTGTCCGTGTTGCCTCCGTTTATCCTAAACCCCTAGGGTCAGTTCTCTGCCAGAGTCTTGCCTGTGTTGCCTCCATTAACCCTAGAAGTCTAGGGTCAAGTGTCTACCTGTACACTATCCGTGCTGCCTCCGATATCCCTAGTCCACGAGGGGATTGCCCTTCAGTTACCCATCGCTTGTGTCACCTTTTGGGGTGTGGGGCTGTTGAGGATATTCTTGTTCCTGAAACTATCTACGAATCTGCCTGCAAGTCCAAGATCATCACATTTACCTTGTATTATTACTACTGTGTGTGTTCTCACCCTGACCCGAGTCAGATTTGGAAAGTACTTGGTACGGATCTCATCTGGACCTGAGTGGGGCAATTGTTTATTTCCTATATAATAATTCGCTAAGTTGTGTGTAACGCCCGACATGCGCAGTAGACACTGCTGTGCGTGCGGCAGTCATGCGCAGTACAGAGTGCCCGCGCCGTGACTGATACAGAGCTGGGCGCTCCGAAGGAGCGTCCAGCTCTGTATCAGCAGTGGCGCGGGCAGTCTCTACTGCACGACTGCCTCGCGACCAGCTGCCAGAGGCACTGTGGCCCGTGTAACGGGCTGTTCAACTAGTTTTCAATAAAGCTTTTAACCTTACCTAACTGTCTGAGTGTTCTTAACAAACCGTGACAGCATCTTCTTCAACAGATGTATCTCTCCGGCAGCCAGGGGGATCTCCGATAGTGGTTACATTGGCAGAACCTAGAGCGCTGGAGGGTCCCAGAGTGGACCCTGGTCACTATGGATGCTAGCCTGAGAGGCTGGGGAGCTGTTCTGGGTCATTTAGATGTCCAGGGCAGGTGCAGTCAGGACGAGAGTCCAACTTTCCTGAACGCTGGGTAATTCAACTAGCCCTCATTCATGGGGGGGGCTAGTTGGCTAGGGTGCAGTTGGTCAATGCCACTACCATGGCATACATCAGTTGTCAGGGTGGAACTCACAGCGAGGTGGCTTGGCAGAAAATGAAGGGTCTTCTCTATTGGGTGGAGGCCTATGTTACGGCCATCACAGCTGTTCACATTCCAGGGGTTGAAAATGTTTCTAAGTTGCCAAGATAGGATCAAGTAGACAGATGGCACCCAGTAGTGCCTATTATCTTCTTAAAGAAGATATGATCCAAATCAAAATATACTCACATAAATAGTGGTTGGAAGGGGAGATACATCAACTTCCAACAACAAGAGCTTGCGTAGATTTTGGACCTGTCTCTGCTCAGGTTCACAGGGAATGCTGATAGATCGAACAGGCTGCTGTATGAAATCTTCAAAAATTGTTTTATTCTCAGTATAAAATACTATAGTAAAAGTTTAAAATACATACAATAAAAAGGCAAGCTTTAACTTTTTGCAGCCTGTAATTGCTTTTTCAAAGTCAGCTGAGTTTTGTAAGCAATTACAGACTGCAAAACGTCAGTTAAAGCTTGCTGTTTTATTGTATGTATTTTAAACTTTTACTATAGTATTTTATACAGAGAATAAAACAATTTTGGAAGACTTTATACAGAATCCTGATCGATTTATCAACACCTCCCTGAAAACATGAGCAGATACAGATCCAAAATCTCTGCAAGCTCTTGTTGGAGGCTGACGTATGTCCCCTTCCGACCACTATTTATGTGAGTATATTTTTGATTGAATCATATCTTGTTTAAGAAGATAATAGCCACTACTGGGAGACCTATTGTCTGATTGTTCCTTTCTGTTTCCTACTCTTGGAGAGTTGTACAGTGGACTGGACCTATAGCACGCCTCTAATGAAGTCTCAGGATTTGCACTGCAGCTGGGGCAGTATAAACATCCCCTCTACATCTTTTTCAGTTAACACATAAGTGTTTTACTGAACAATATTCTTGTGAGTAATTTTCCTACACTGGTGACAGATGGGTGTTCATCAGTCTGTTTTAACAATATTGCACCAAAAGCACCTTCTTTTCTTCCTTCTGAGGTAAGTCGACAAGATGTAGATCCAGGAAACTGGGAACTCCATTGACAAGTGTTTTTCTTGATTGTCCAATAGTGACCTGCGTTCCACTCACTGCAGCAGGGGTCACATAGCCACTGGGGAGGACTGTGGTCCCACACCCCATGGCAGGTGCATCAGTGCCCCTGGAGAGAACACATTCTCCACTCTCCAGGGTAGTAGCAACAGGGGAAGGGGCAACAATCTTGGGGCTGCTGTTGAGGACCTGCGTCCCACTCACCGCAGCAGGGGTATGACAGGGGCTGGTGAGGAGCGGATTCCCACTAATCAGTTCAGGGTTACCAGGGGCAGCAGCACTGTGTACTGTTAGTCTGCTGAGCCGATCCTTCTCAGGGGCCACAAAAGGGTCGCTGGTGAGGCCCAGAGTCCCACTCATCAGTTTAGGGGCAACAAAGGGGCTGCTGGTGAGGACCTGATTCCCACTCACCACAGCAGGGGTATCACTGCCCTCAGGGAGGACCGCAGTCCCACTCCCCAGAGCATGGACAACAAAACAGTGTTCCTGAAGTGTGCAGTGGTAATGCTTCTGCACTGCTTGCATCAGTCGATCTATCATCTCTATTGATGGATCTACTCCCAGAAATGGCATTAGGTTATCCCTTCCCTTGCAAACCGTGTAAAAGTGTTCACCCCTTACCTGGAGCGTCCAGTGGGTTTCCAGCGCCCACTATATAAAGCTCCAGTGGGGCTGCAGTCGGGCTGGATGGATACAATAGGTCACAGCAAATGGTAACAGGCATAACACAATGGGAGCATTCACGGAGATAATACAATCACAACACCTAATACAAAAGACTAACAACAGAAGGTTAAGGTTTACACAATGGGGCAGACGTGAGTGGATTAGTACACAAAGAGCTTGGTTTATGGTGAACAATTAAGCAAAAGGGCTTCAGGGACTGCAATACACATTTGAACTAGCCTTGCCCAAACTCAAATAATTAACCCCTAACTGCCCAGTCCCTTGAAAGCCAGCAGGCTATGGTTTTTAGTCTTTTTGGCATAGTTGTCCACCAGTATAACATCTGAAAGTTCTCCATAGCCTGCGACACAGGGCTGGCAATCCGTACGCCTAGAGAAGAGGTGTTTCAGGTGTGACAGAAATGTCCACAGTTCCTTGTATAATGGGTTTATAAGTGGTATGCCCAGATAAGGTTTTCAGTAACGGAGTAGGATCCGTTACATGGACTAAAGAGAAAAGGATTTAACAGGTAAGAACCCTAACGTTATATTTTAGCCCTTGGAGTGCTTTAGAAAGACCCCTTTGAGCCATTGGCTTCGGTGTTTCTTTGTTTCTTGACCCTGATGATTGCTTGCCTTCTAGAACCGTGTCCTTTTGCAAAGCCTATACACTGTTCTTTATGTCTGAGGGCCAGAGTGTGGGCTGTGTGCTTTGTAAGGTGACAGTGGCCTCTTGGATCAAAGTAATTCACTAGACATATGTCATTAAGAAGAGGCAAGTACCTTTTAAGGTAGCAACTCACTGCACCTAAGAGGTGGGTGCTTCCTGGGTCTATAAGAACCAAGCCTCTATTGCAAGGCAGTGATGTGGTCATCACACCACACATTCGCTAATCATTAGAGTCAATGTGCTGGGTTTGGTTGAGGCTAGTTTTGGGAGAAAATAGGATTTTAGTCTTACCTGTTAAATCCTTTTCACTTAGTCCATACAGGTCACTGGTACAATGGGAGGCGATCCGCCCCTTTAAGTAGGCAGGAACATTCATTCAAATGTATGCAGGGGATGGAGCCTCCCCTCCCTCTTAAGCTGCCTTCAGGCCAGAGACAAGCTAGATTGATTTGAGACACTAAACTGACCAAAGGTAAGAAGGAAAAGAAAGACTCCTGTGAGCATGCCCCGAAGGTCTCCCACTGAATGCCACAGGAGAGCCAAGCATGGTCCCTTGAGAGGGTGGGAGACCAGTGACCTGTATGGACTAAGTGAAAAGGATTTAACAGGTAAGACTAAAATCCTATTTTCACTTTAGTCCAGTACAGGTCACTGGTACAATGGGATGTACAAACATTGAGCTTTCCCAGAGGCGGGAAGTAAGCCAAGGACCAGGCGCAAGGCCCAAAGTCACCAGAACTGCTATGAACCAATTAATCATAGAGCCCAATAACAGAAGTGTCAACGGACACCAACCAGGGGGAAAAACAAACCCCCGAACTAACACAGCACACTGAACTAGAGCCAACAGGGCTCAACAGCAAAGAAGCACTAAGAACCACAGAGTAGAAGGTCCTAAACAGGCAAGACTGCCTCCAGGACCTTCCTCCCAAAGCTGGCATCAGCCGAGGCCAGTACATCAACACTATAGTGCTTCGAGAATGTGTGCACAGAGGACCAAGTGGCCGCTCTGCACAGTTGATCAGCAGACGCCTGATTCTTGTAGGCCCAAGAGGCCCCAATTGATCTGGTGGAATGAGCAGTAACCCTGAAGAGAACGTGCCTATTCCGCAGTTTGTAGGCTTCACGAATGGTAGATTTTATCCAAGAGGCAATAGTTACCTTGGATGCCGGTCTCCCTGCCCTAGGCCCCTCAGGAATGACGAACAGGGCGTCAGACTTCCTGATAGACTCAGTGCAATGAACATAAAATTTAAGACAACGCACACCATCCAACAAATGGAGATCTCTTTCCTTGTCAGAGGAAGGATTAGGGCAGAAAGAGGGAACCAAAATCTCCTGATTGATGTCAAATTCGGAGACAACCTTGGGTAAAAACTCCTTGGAAGTGCGAAGCACTGCCTTATCCTTGTGGAACACCAAGTAAGGACGTTTACAAGACAGAGCTTGTAACTCTGCTACCCGGCGAACTGAGACAATAGCCAAAAGAAAGGCCATTTTCCAGGTCAAGAGACGTAAAGGAATAGAAGCCAAGGATTCAAACGGGGGTCTCTGGAGAACCCCCAGCACCAAATTGAGGTCCCACTGGGGAGTAGGACTCTTGAAGGCAGGCCGAACATGAGCCACACCTTGGAAGAAAACCTTAACATCGGGAAGAATAGCAATCCGTTCCTGGAAAAACACAGACAGAGCTGAAGTCTGAATCTTGAGAGAACTCAGTCTGAGTCCCTTCTCAACCCCATCCTGCAAAAAAGCCAGGACTGTGGGAAGATGGAAATCAAGAGATAGATCCTTATCAGTACAACATTCCACAAAGGTGGACCATATGCGATGATAGATCTTGGAAGACACAGGCTTGCGAGCTCTAAGCATCGTGGACACCACTGAAGAGGAAAACCCTTTCTTCTTTACAATTGAGGATTCAACCTCCAAGCCATCAAATGGAAAGGCTGAACATCCTCCTTCCACAGATATCCCTGAAGAAGTAGATCTGGACGGGCAGGAAGCGGAAAGGGATCCGCCACAGACATGGCTAGCAGTTCCGGATACCAGGACTGACGAGGCCAATTTGGAGTGATTAGGATGACAGGACAACGCTCCATCTTCAGCTTCCTGATGACTCTGATCAACAGAGGGAGAGGAGGGAAGATGTACGCCAGAGGGAACTCCCAAGGGATTGAGAAGGCATCCACTGCTAGAGCAAGAGGGTCCCTCCACCGAGAGCAAAACACTGGCACCTTCCTGTTGTGTCTGGTAGCCATCAGATCCACTGCAGGTACCCCCCACATCTGGGTTAGAAGGTGAAACACCTCTGGATGAAGCGCCCATTCTCCGCTGTCGACTGTGTGACGACTGAGAAAGTCTGCCATGACGTTGTCTACGCCTCGAATGTGTACTGCTGAGATGACGGGCACATGAGCTTCTGCCCAAGATAAGATGGCCTTGACCTCTAACCAAGCGGTGAGACTTTTTGTGCCGCCTTGTCTGTTGATGTAAGCTACTGCGGTGGCGTTGTCGGACTCCACTCTGACTGGGCAACCTTCCAGCTGAGATTCCCAGTGCCTCAGGGCAAGAAAGATGGCACGAAGTTCCAGAACATTGATGGAGAGAAGAGATTCCTCCAGTCCCCATTTCCCCTGAGCACTGAAACGACCCAACACTGGCCCCGATCCCCGGAGGCTGGCATCCGTCGTGACTGTGGTCCAATAGGGAACCCGAAAGGATCTCCCTTTCAGGAGATGAGACAGGTCCAACCACCATTCCAGGCTCAACTCGACATGAGGAGGCAGAGAGACTGACAGATGCTGATGATCTGGATGATTCTTGCACGTCTGGATCACAAACCTCTGAAGTTCCCTGGTGTGTGCCATAGCAAATGGCACTGCCTCTATCGTGGAAATGAACTTCCCCACCAGAGAAGTCAACTTCGGCACTGGAACCCTCTCGAGCTCCAGGATCTTGGATACTCGGATAGCAATCTGATGAGCTACTTCCTCCGGTAAAAACACCATGCACTGCTGAGTGTTGAACAGGAGACCCAAGAAGAGGAGCTGTTGAGATGGGACCAAGTCTGACTTGTCCAGATTCACAATCCAGCCGTGGCGATTGAGTGTCTGTATGCACAACTGCATCTGCTGGTGGAGAATCTCCGCAGATGAAGCTTTCAGGAGCAGATCGTCCATGTAGGGAGTCACCCTGACACCCTCTCGATGAAGCACAGCTATCAAAGATCCCAATACCCTCTGAAATACCTGAGGGGCTGAAGTCAGTCCAAAGGGAAGAGCTGAAAACTGAAAGTGGCCTTTGTGACAGGCAAACCTGAGATACCGTCTGCTCTCTGGATGAATAGGGATGTGAAGATATGCATCCTGAAGATCCAGGGAAGCAAGGAACTCCCCTGGAGACATTGCGGCTATCACAGAACGCAGGGATTCCTGACGAAAGTGGGAACTCACAACAAAGGAATTGAGATCCTTGAGATCCAAGATAGGACGAGCACCTCCGTCCTTTTTGGCCACAACGAACAGGTTGGAATAGAATCCTGAACCTGTGTCCTCTGATGGAACCAATTCCAGGACCTCTTTGTCCAAAAGATCCTGAATAGCGTCGTCGAACAGACGTCTTTTTGTAGGCTCCTGAGAAGGACGAGTAAAATGGAACCGGAAAGGAGGAAGGGAAGAGAAAGGGATCCTGTATCCCTCTGATACCACCTGAATAACCCATGGGTCCGTCACTGATTCCTCCCAAGTCCGGCGAAAGATGTGGAGATGTCCACCTACAGCCGGATGCGGACCCGGGTTCGGTGAGTCATGCCGAAGCAGTCTTGGAGGTTTTGGCCTTAGGGGCAACTTTGGGCTTCCAGGACTGTTTGGGCTTGGAGGAGGAGCGCGTGGAGGACGGACCTGCTTGGGACGTGGAGCGTTTCTCAGTTTGGAAGGAACGAAAGGACCGATTGCGTTTGGCTGGAAACTTCTTCTTGAAGACAGATGGTAGAAGAGTACTTTTACCACCAGTAGCCTCACTAATCATCTCCTTAAGTTCAGATCCAAACAGTGAGGTCCCTTGGAAAGGTAAAGAAAGCAAAGCTTTCTTAGAAGCAGTGTCAGCAGACCAAATTTTCAGCCAAAGAGTACGTCTAGCCACCACAGAGGAAGTGGAGGCCCTCGCCATCATGCGCACAGCATCAAAAGCAGCGTCAGAAACATAATTTTAAGCTTCTGATATATTAGCAAGAAGCTGTAGCTGCTCAGACACTGGCGCATCCTGGCGAACCGCCTCAGTAAGCTGTTCAGTCCAGGCTGCAATAGCCCGGTTAACCCACGCCACCGCAAAGGTTGGACGCATGGCAGTGCCAATAGAGGCAAAAATGGATTTAAGACAAATTTCCAACTTTTTGTCCGTCCAATCCTGCAGGGCAGAGGCATCAGAGACAGTTAATGCAGTAGATTTGGATAACCTGGAGATAGGAGCACTTTAGGGGGATGAACCCATTTTGCCAGTTCAGCCTCAGGAAAAGGATAAAGTTTAGCAAACTTTTTAGACACAGAAGAGGATTTTTCAGGATTCCTCCACGCATCAGAGACTAAACGGGCAAGAGTAGGGTTATTGGGAAAACAAACCACAGCCTTAGACGGTTTTTGGAAAACGTCAGTTGGATCATGAGTAGATTCCTGAGTCAGAGTTTGAGCGTGGTTAGCACAGCTCTGATCAAACCCTCAGCCGAAACTTCGGGGTCACATTCATAAGGGTCACCAATGGACGTAGCAGACTCAATAACTGTGCCTTCCTCAGCATCTGAATCCTGTAAAAGTTCTTCCTCAGAAGAATCAGACAGGTCAGGAGCCCCCTGTGGCTTAGGCAGGGAGGTCCTGATCGTGGAGGGGGTCTGCCAAACCTGAAGAGCCCCCTGGACCTGAGAGGGAAAGAGTTGGAGAGTGGATCTGAGATCCCTAGTGGCAGCTTTAAACTCTTTCACCCAAGTTGGCTCAATAGCATGGCTGGAAAGCCCAGGGTTGCTGTCATGACTTTCTGCACATTTTGGGCATAAATGACCTGAAAATTCTCTAGGCAGCCCAGAGTGACAAGAGGAGCAAAACGCAATGGGGGAAATAGACACCCCAGTCTCTTTAGTCTTGGGTCTAGCCCCTGACTCCAGTGGAGTAGACATGCTCACAGCGTCAGATATACTCCACCAAGAAGAATCACCCAATAGAAGTGTGATAGATTAAAGTTTCACCCCAGAAATGTCTAAAATCGAACTTATCTGGCCAGCGAAGGGTTAATCTGCTGAGGGGAGAGAAGGCTCGGTCCCTGCGTAGTATACTCGCTGAGAATAACACCACAAAATGGCTGCCGCGACGGTAGCCAATCAGAAAACGAGCGCGAAATAGGCGCTCATGGGAAACGTAGTTTTTCTCAGAAGTACCCCAAAACAGTGCCCGAAGCCCCCCCAGACTCCCAACACACCAAATCTAGCTACCAGATGATAGAGCAGGGGAAGGCCAACAAAATGAGCCCTCTCTGAAGTCGCTGTGACAAGCGGTTCCAGAGATACGTCCCACACTGTGTAAACCCATAGAAAGTGAAGGAGCAATGGCGTCTATGCGGGTAAAAGCGCGCTTAAAGGCGCGGAACATACCCCAAACACATGTAAAACATGAGAAAACAATAACCCAAAGCTCCAAAACCCAGGGAATACCACAGACATTGCATAAATACAGGCAATATAAAGAAAAACACCCTATGAGTGCTGGAGTGCATAATGAGAACTCCCAAATACAAGCCCAAAGAAGGGACACTGTGGGACAAGTGGACCTTCAGCACTCAAAGGGTGGCTCACCTTTTTGCAGGACTTCTGTCTTCAGGTAACCATGTTAAGAAGGGAATTGACCAGAGGAAAATACCCCAACAGGGAAGCTACTTGACTCAAGCTGTTCCCTCTTCAGGGCATAAGGTCCGCCAGAAAATCCCTGGAAGCTGCACTAGCCACTTTGGAGAGGGCAATTCACAGCCATGGTCACCTGCCTAATGGTGGTATTCCATATTTGAATAAAAACAATAAAAAACTAAAGTTGAATGAGAGATGTTCTCCACCTGGTGTGCACAGCACACAGGAACAAATCAATCTGGCTTGTCTCTGGCCTGAAGGCAGCTTAAGAGGGAGGGGAGGCTCCACCCCCTGCATACATTTGAATGAATGTTCCTGCCTACTTAAAGGGGCGGATCGCCTCCCATTGTACCAGTGACCTGTATTGGACGACAGTGAAAAGTGTATTCCCTTCTTCTCTAGTAATTCTTCTTCTGTTACTTAGTTTTTTGTGTGGCAATGTCCATTGACACCTAGGTTTATGGTTGTATATGGTTTGTCTCTGTTGAGACTGAATTTGTTTTTAGGAGTTTTTCTCCCTCTCCCAGGAATTCTAGTTGGGACAGCTTTTACATGTCCCCATGGTTCCTATGTTTGTTTACAAAGGAGAAAATGGGATTTATGTGTACTCACTGAGAAATCTTTTGTTCCAGACAGGAGTTTCCTTTGTCTTCTGTGACATGGCAACTACCTTCCTGCCCTAATTTGTATTTTCTTGCATCTTTGTTATATTTTAAACTAAAAACTTCTGTTGTTGTGAGGGGGTTAAGTGGAGCTGGGATGGAGACTCGTTCTCCAGAGAGATTTTGTTTGCAAGTGCCCTACCTCCTAATAGAAACTCCTTAATCACATGATTCCTGTGTATCTGTATGTACATAAAAGTCACCCTTACTTAGTCTCTCCCCTCCTTTGTCTTTAATGTCTTTCACTCTACTCTATTTTGTCTGTATCTGTCTGTATGTGTCTCTCTCAGTCTTTCAGTCTCTTTCGCTTTCAGTCCCTTTGTCTTTCATCCTCTCCTTCTTTGCTGTCTCTCTCTTTTTCTCTGTCTTTATGTCTATCAGTCTCTCTCTGTCTCTCACATTCTCTTTCAGTCTGAGGGTGAATGCATGATGGAGACTTCATGCTAAGCTGTAACAGATTTTTTTGTCATTACTCCTGCCTAATGTGTATTTACTAAGCTATATGTACTCCACAACTTCTGACCACAACACCAATTGGAGGCCAGTGGGGAAGTCTGTGAATATTTTGGGGTGTATTGTTTATAGCTATTTTCTCCATCAGTATATACTATAGTGCTCATATGCTGAACTGCAGCCACTTGTATTTTGACTTGTACCTTGACTCTGTCACGGTAGACTTAGATAAATGAAACACCCAACAAAGGTACAGGTGAATTTAACCAGTTTATTTAAAATCAATAAGTAAGAGCAAAACACTTCACCAACCATATTAAAAACAGGTGTGAGGACAGTGCACAGTCCACTACCTAGGAGCTGACACTGAGCTGTCACCTGTGACCTCTGATTCTCAAGGTAATATGGACTATAGAACAAGCCTCTGATTCTGTCAAGCGGAATGAGCGGAAACCTGGAGAGCCAGAAATCCAGGCACTAATAGTGAAACCGGGTCACAGATAGGAAATAGCCTCGGGATAATTAGAGCCTGGGGAATGCTCGGAGCATAGAGTGCCAGGCAGTCTCTGAGAAGAGACAACTCTAATGCTGCCGAGCCTAAAGGCAGCTGACAACAATACCAGGGAGGTAAATGTCGCCTTAGGCTGTATACAGCGAGAGGCCTCGGAGGCCGATAGTGACAGTCAGACAGTATCGGGGTAAGCACGGAGTGGAGGCTGCCGAGCGGAAGGCAGCTTGCAACAATACCAGAGAGGTAAATGTTGCACTAGGCTGTATGGAGCGAGACGCCTCAGACGCCGTTAATGACAAATGGTAGTCAGACAGTATCGGGAGTAAGCACGGAGCATAGTCAGATAAAGCCACAGTCAAATACTGGATCAGGTAGTCAGCTACAACCAGGGTCAGATCGGAACAGATAGTCAGACAAGCCAGGGTCATACATGAATCAGGTAGTCAGACAGAGCCACTAGTCGGATACCGGCGCAGATAGTCAGATGAAACCAGGGATTGAACCAGGGGATACACAGAAGCCAAGCTAGGGTCAAACGAGAGCAACACAAGAGTGACGCACAGATACAACACGAAAGGGCAACTAAGCCCAGTTCTCAGGCTGTATATAAGGCCGCAACAGGAGGCGGGACACAATCGGCCAATTAGTGCCGAATACTACAAAATAGCGAGCGCGATGTAAAAGACACGAGCCCGCAGCATAGAGGCCAGGCAGACGACGGGAGCGCTTGGCAATGCCTGCATCTCATCAGCCCAAGGAGACAGGACCGGCAGGACAGGCAATAATCACGGGCACTGTGATAGACTCCTAGCTCCTGATTCTGTGTTTGCTCCTATTTAATCTTGGATTGTTCCTGCTCCTTACTCCAGTATCAGGCCCTCCAGTCTCTGTCCTTCTGCTCCTGTCTTTAGCACCCAAGCATGCCTGTCTCCAGCACCAGGCCCACCAGGCCTGCTTGCCTTCCAGCACCAGACCTTTCAATCTTCCAGCACCAGGCCACACAGATCTTCCGGTTTCTAGCACCAGGCCGCCCTGGCCTGCTTATCTCCACCACCAGGCCACCCAGGCCTTCCTGTCTTCAGCTCCAGACCATCCAGGCCTTCCTGTCTCCAGCTCCAGACCACCCAGGCCTTCCTGTCTCCAGCTCCAGACCGCCCAGGCCTTCCTGTCTCCATCTCCAGACCGCCCAGGCCTTCCTGTCTCCAGCTCCAGACCGCCCAGGCCTTCCTGTCTCCAGCTCCAGACCGCCCAGGCCTTCCTGTCTCCACCTCCAGGACACCCAGGCATTCCTGTCTCCAGTTCCAGGTCTTCCAGGCCTTCCTGTCTCCAGCACCAGGCCACCCAAGCCTTCCTGTCTCTAGCATACGGTCACTCAGGCATTCCTGTCTACAGGACAAGGCTGCACAGGCCTTCATGTCTCCAACACCAGGCCATCAAGGTCTTCCTGCTTCCAGCTCCTGCCACTGTGCAGGTGGAGGGCTCTGTTCCCAGACTCACACCCTCTGCTGGTGAGATTTGCATAAGCGTGTGCCACCCTGCACTTGGACGCCAGCACCTGCTCAAGCCTGGCTATCTTGTACTATTACAGTCTCTCTCTCTCTCTCTCTTTCTGTCTGCCTCTCAATGTATCTCTCTCTCTTTGGCTGTCTCCCAAGAACATAAAGGCCAAATTACAGTTTGCTAAAAATTACATAAAAACCTGGAATAAAGTCTTATGGACGGATGAGATAAAGATTAACCTATACTAGAGTGAAGGAAAGAGTAAACTGAAACATGATAGAGGTAGTCTTATGACTTGGGTAGGTATGGCTGCCACTGGAACTGGCTCACTTGTCTATCTTGATAATGTGACTGCTGATGGAATACTGCTATCAGCAATTACATCATCAATAAAGATAAGTTAGCCATTGGAACTGGGTTACTTTCTATTTTGATTATATGACTGATAATGGCAGCAGCAGGATGGATTCTGAATTGTACAGAAACATCTGCTCTGATCCAGTCAAATGCCTGAAAATGAATTGGAAGGTACTTCACCTTGCTGCAGTATGACCTGAAACATACTGCTAAAGTAACCAAGGAGTTTTTCAGGGCCAAAAAAGTGGAATGTTCTTGATTGGCCAACATGGTCAGTTTAGGGTGGTTGCTAAAGGTACAGTGCATCCAGCCCTGATTATTTACTGGCCCAGAGCTTATGGGGTATAATGCATTGGATATCTGTCTGGAATCCAAAGATTTAAAGCACAGCAACTTATGTAATAATCTCCCATCCCCTTTCTAAGATGTCAATGCATGATTTAAAGATGACTCTGCTGCCTGTATGTTAATTTATTAGGAGGAGGGCCTGCCAACTGCACCACCTTTCTGAAAGTATGTATGCATGTGCTGATTCTCTCGTCACTTGACAGAGAATGAGAGAGAGAGAGAGAGAGAATGAGAGAGAGAGAGAGTGCTAGTAGAAGCCAGTAAGGCACCAAGGTGTGGAGCTCACCTCCTGGTTCCAGCCCCAGCCAGGTCCTACCCCAGGAAAAGGGAGTAACTGAGTTTCACTGGTACTTCTACTATATAATACATTTACATATTGCTGATTTTTCTGGATCATTATGCTATTGGGAGGAGTGGTATGTTTTCAGCTCTTAATTAGGGGATAGGGGTCCATTTACCCACCTTAATTTTTTAATGTAAGATTTATTAGATCATTAATATTCATACCTTGAAAATTTTTCTTCTTGTGTCCCTGGAAAAAGGCTCAAGAGATTTGCCTTGGGGAATAAATGATGCAATTCATGTCACAAAGGGGTGGGGCTTAATTGTGGGTGGTGGCAGAGCTTAACAGGCCTTGCCATAAAGTGGGTGGGAGTTGGGCAGAACAGGATGGGAAGGAGAAGTGGGGCGAAAAGTGGGAGGAACAGGGTGGGAGCAGAAGTCTGCAGAGATTCATAAGAAGCTCGCCACCACCGGAGAATTAGCCTTTATCCCCTGAGATCCGGTAATTTACTTCAAAAACCGTAGTGTCAGGGGCAGTTCCCAAGCATGTAAATATTATATAGGTACACAGTGGATTTGGACTTGAGGCAAGGGTTTCAACTGATCACAAGCAGTATTAAAGCAGAACTCTCACCTCCCATTAAGTTATCTGTAATCAAATATTCTTCTCCAATAAATCTTCAATCTGTGTTTTTGTTTTTGTTTTTTTTTTTAATCAGTTTGGTAACGGAGATATTAGAAGTTAAAGATATACTTGATGATGTCACCAGAGGGATCGCAGCAGTACAGATCCGTACCAAAAGGCTGTCAATCACCTCCCCTCCTCCTCCCCTGTTGTGCCTCGTTCCCTCCTTCTTCAGAGTCTCACAAATTAATGGGCGCCAGGTCACATGAAGATTTGTGAGTCTCTTTCAGATCTGAGGAGACTCTGTGTGATGTAGGAAAAAATGACAGGAGAGGGAAACTTTAAAATAAAAATAGGATATATTGCATTGATTATATATCACTCTCATGGGTCAATGCCTTATAGTGGCGGGAATGTTTGCGTGTGTCAATTAAGCAGAGACTTATGGCATTAGTAGAATATACTCCTGGCAGGGTCACTCAAGGTAGAAAGGTCAGGGCTAAGACACCAATCTAAATCAAACTAAAAATCTGCCAACCCACAATGGACCATAGTGACAGATTATGGTCCATTCCTTCAACATGACTCTACAACAAAAAAAAAAGGCCCACATTCCCCAGAGGCTTGTGATCTACTTCCTACTGCAGTGGAAATACAAGCTCAGTGGCAGAGGATGATCAGAATCACCAGTTTCTATCAGGCTGCTTTTAATTTTTAGACACTGGAATGTTTAATTATCGAGTTCCACACTTAGAGGAACTAGTACAAGAACTGAATAACATCAATTGGGACATTATCGGCTTATATGAGACTCTTAAAAAAGATGAAGATTTAGTCAAATTAGAAGATGGACACAATGATAGACAATGTTGAGTAATCGGATTCTTGATTAACAAAAGACTGACAGACTCATTCATAAAAAAAGTATTTCTGAAAGAATTACTTGTGCTGTCAAGTAAAAACTGTCAAACAAAACAATCACAATGTTCTTCAAATCATTCAAGTTTATTCCCCTGCAAGTAGCCACAGTGATGATGAAGTTGAAGAATGTTATGATGATTTATTGTGCCTCTACAAACCGGACAATTATCAATACAAATTTATAATTGGAGATTTCAATGTCAGAATTGGTAAGATCCAAAATAGTAAATCAATTGGACGACATGGAACTAGAAAAAGAGATGATAGAGGCGGCCAACTGATCGAATTTTCAGAAGAACAAACTTTGTACATCATGAATTCATTTTACAGGAATAAAGCCCAGAGAAAATGGACATTGAAAAACCCAAATGTAAAAAAAAAAGTGAAATAGACTTCATACTTGCAAATAATAAAATGATTGATATTCACTGACTGCTGTCACGAACTCAATAACGTCAAGCGGACCATAAACCTACAGTACTGTAGGTAACACACTCTTTATTAGGATATGCACATACAGATAGAACGCAACAGCCATAACACAATACAATATAGCAGATGTAAGGAAGGCTAGTGCTGCTATGGAGGTACCGAGCTGAGCTCCAGAAGACAGGGTGGAGATAAGCTGCCTCAGGTCCACACCTGAGGATACACAGGTCCGCACTTGTACTGACAAGGTTCCTGAGAAAGGCTACAGCGCCACAGGTTCTCACCTGAATAGACAAGGTACCAGAGAAAGGCTGCTGCATACAGGTCCTCACCTGAACAGCCAAGGATCCAGAAAAGGCTACTGCACTACAGGTCCGCACCTGAACGCCTTAGTAAATGGACAGGGACAAGGAGACATCTGCCAGGATGTCATGCCTCGCGTACCTCCGCTCCCTGGCCTGCTCTCCTTTTGGGCTCTCGGCCGCATCTCCTGGCTTGGGCTGGTTTTGCCGAGCATGCGCCCACTTCTGGTTGTGGTGCACATGTGTGAGGCCGGCGGACCGTTCTCGTTCCTCCTCTCTATGGTCCAGCCGGCATCCAAGCCTCGTTCCTGGGTCCCTTCCTGTTTTGGGGCCTTTATCTGCCTGCTCTTTGCTCGTCCAGACGTGTTAGTATAGTGTCTTTTCCAGTGATCTTTGAGTCTCCTGTTCATGACCGGCAGAATCCGATCAAGCCTTTGCCAGTACAGTGTGCCTTATCCTGTGTATGACCCGGACCACATTAGACCAAGCCTTTGCCAGTACCAGTGTGCCTTATCCTGTGTATGACCCGGATCACATTAGACCAAGCCTTTACCAGTACAGTGTGCCTTATCCTGTGTATGACCCGGACCACATTAGACCAAGCCTTTGTCAGTACCAGTGTGCCTTATCCTGTGTATGACCCGGATCACATTAGACCAAGCCTTTGCCAGTACCAGTGTTGCCTTATCCTGTGTATGACCCGGACTGCATTAGACCAAGCCTTTGCCAGTACCAGTGTTGCCTTATCCTGTGTATGACCTGGACTGCATCAGACCAAGCCTTTGCCAGTACCAGTGTTGCCTTATCCTGTGTATGACCTGGACCGACTCTGACCAAGTCTTTGCCTGTGCCAGAGTTCGTAAAGTGTATATATCTGCTCCGACTGTGTGGGATCCTTCCACTGCGGAGTCCTGAGTGAGTATCTCTTATCTTTTGGAGTGTTTAGTCATTACTTCCTGGGGATTACTGAGTATAGTTTGCCTTGGTTAGGGTTATCCGGGGTCACCCGGCGGCTCCTCTGCTAGGGACCACAACATCTGGCTTCGCTGCCAGCACCTTTAGATGGCTCAGTTGCAGCACAGCCCTAGTCTTGGCAACCAACGCCCCCTAGCACAGCTCCCTAGCCTCTTGCTCAAGAATCCCTTGTTGGAGGAGTAGCTTGTTTTTCTGGCCAGGTACTCCCGGTCTTCCAGTCTCCTTCTTTCCGTCAGGGTTCTGACATTATACTAACACCACCCACTCAGGTCATGGACCCTACTGACCTGTCTGCGGCATTGTTGCAGCAGGGTGCTGTCCTGAAGCAACATGCCAGACAGATCATCCAATTGAACCAGAAGCTTCCATCTCCAGGATTCCATCTCCAGTCTGCTGCAGCAACTTCAGTAGAGTCTGGAGATCTCCGGCACTGCCTCTGCTTCGCCGGCTCTGGTGGTTCCTACACCCATAGCTGCAGCACTCCTGCCTTTGCCACCACGCTACGACAGTAACCCCAAGGAGCTGCGGGGGTTCCTTAATCAGTGCCGTCTCCATTTCCGTTGTCTGCCTGAGGCCTATGTGTCTCACCAGGCAAGGATCGCCTTCATCGTGTCCCTCCTTCAGGGTCAAGCCCTGACTTGGGTCTCCCCCTTGTTAGACCGCCAGTCCACGGTTCTAGACGATTACGATGCCTTTCTCGTGGCATTTAATTTAGTGTTTGATGCACCGGACAGACAGGAACAAGCCGAAGCCGCCCTGCTGGATCTCCAACAGGTCCAGCGTCCCCTTAGCCAATATGCGGTAGAGTTCCACACACTGTCTTATAAGACTGGCTGGATAGTGGTCTTAAGGCCAGTTTCTGCAGGGGGCTTTGCGAGAGGTTAAAGGACGAGCTGACTACACGTCTGATTCCTCGTTCCCTAGAGGACCTCATCGCGCTATGCACCACTTTGGAGCACCGTGTCCAGGAATGAAGGGTGGAAAAGGAGCGGGACCGCTCCCGCCATCCTCCTCCTCGTCCGGCGGTTAGTTTGGCTCCTAAGTTCCAACCTCCTGTCTCCACTGAGCCGGTTGCTGAACCCATGGAACTCGGACGTGTTTTCTGTCTCTCAGAGACCGAATGGTCCAGAAGGCATTCGCAGGGCCTTTGCCTCTATTGTGGCACTCCTGGGCATCTAGCACGGTTTTGCCCCAATAAGTCAGGAAACGGCAGGACTTAGTGAGTGGGGGATCCTCCCTATGTCGGCCTCCTGTCCCCTTGTCCTCTTCCCAGTGTTTGACTGTTCCGGTCACTCTGTCTTGATCTCCAGCATCTTCTGTATCCCTTCTGGCCTTTATCGACTCCGGTGCTGCAGGTCTCTTCCTGGATTCCGACTTTGCTCTCAGTCATGGAATTCCCTTGGTGCCTCGTAGCACTCCCCTCCGTGTAGTGGCAGTCGACGGTACCCCTCTTAGGTCTGGAATTATCACTATACCTCTATTCCCCTTACCCTTCAGACCTCTTCCGGTCTCGTAGGTCAGGTGACCTTATCTCTGCTCCTCATTCTCCCCTTATTCTGGGGTATCCCTGGCTGCATGAGGTCAACCCTACCATCGACCGGCATGCTGGTACTCTGTCCTTTTGTACTACTTGTGCTGCCTCCACGACTTCGGAGGTGGTTAAGCCTGGTTCCGATCCTTCTCCACTCAGTTTGCCTGAGCCCTACTTGGCATATTCCGATGTTTTCTGCAAGCGTAGGGCCGAGATCTTACCTCTCCACTGGTCTTGTGACTGTGTCATTGACTTACTTCCCAGGACTGTACCTCCTCACGGTCCTACTTATCCTTTCTCCCTACCTGAGAATAGGAGTCTTCAGGAGTGTATCAGGGACAGCCTGGCTCGCGGTTTTATTCGTCCTTCTTCTTCCCCGGCCAGGGCGGGGTTCTTTTTTGTGTCCAAAAAGGACGACTCTCTCAGGCCCTGTATTGATTACAGGGGCCTGAATGCTATTACTCGCCGGAACTGCTACCCTGCTGCCCCTCATCTCTGAACTCCTGGACTGTTTAAGGAGTTCCGCTGTCTTCACCAGGCTCGATCTTTGGGGTGCGTATAACCTGGTCCATATGCGCGAAGGAAAGGAATGGAAGACGGCCTTCAATACCCACTTTGGGCATTACGAGTACCTCGTGATGCCCTTTGGGCTTTGCAACACCTCCGCCGTCTTCCAGGCCTTCATTAATGACATCTTCCGAGACCTCCTCCTATCTACAATTGTAGTGTACCTTGATGATATTCTCATCTTCTCTAAGTCCCTTAACGAGCATCGTACTCATGTGTGCGAGGTTTTGGAGAGACTTCGGGCTCATCAATTATATGCTAAATTGGAGAAGTGCTCCTTTAAGCAGACCACTCTGTCTTTTCTTGGGTATGTCGTCTCCTCCTCTGGGTTACTATCACGGTGCCCGTGATCTCCCTCTGTCACTCTTTGCTGTGGTGCGCTCCCATTGGTTCAGCTTGTTTGGCCCACCCAGTATGGCCTTTTTATACCCGGCCTTTGGCACCTGTGTTCCTGAGCCAGTGTTGCTGTGTAGCTGTGTTCCTGCTTCCTGTGTACCGACTTGGCCCGTCTGACTACGCTCCTTAGTTCCTGCTCCATGATTTGACCCGGCCTGGCTGCAATTGACCTTGTACCCTACGAGAATCGAGAATGCTCTATACTTCATACTCATCATGATCTGCAACTCTCACGGGAGCTGGATGTACAGGAGCAGAAGTATACCGGTTGCAGACCAAGGGTTTTAGTAATGAAACGTGGAATACATTGTGACTGCACATATTGGCTGACAGTTCTAGAGCGCAGGAATATTTTGTGCCTCAAATGACTCAGGAAGTACAGAAGGCTGGAAGCCATAGTTAATCATGAACGGGGAATTCTGAGTAGAAGAATTCATGGCACAATTCTGGGCAAACTCCGCCCATGGTAACAGGCTCGCCCAATCATCGTGATGGTCCGAGATATAACAGAGTAAGAACTGTTCCAAAGCCTGGTTCGATCTCTCTGCCGCACCATTAGACTGAGGGTGATAAGCGGAGGAGAAAGAGAGCTGGATGCCCAATTGCGCACAGAAAGCCCTCCAATATTGCAACACATACTGGCTTCCCTGATCTGATACAATTACTTTAGACACCCCATGGAGTCAAAAGACCTCCTTGGTGAAGATCTTAGCCAATTGCTGGGCAGTTGGCAATTCTTTAAGAGGTACACAATGAGCCATTTTAGAAAACCAGTTCACAATAATTAGTATGACCATAAATCCATCGGAAGAAGGCGATTCCACCATAAAATCAATCGAGATGTGAGACCAAAGCCTCTCCCCATTAGGTACTGGAAGCAGGAGGCCCACTGAAATGTACCGAGGAGTCTTAGTTATAGCACAGGTTTGACATGCTGCTACAAAGGTAGATACATCTTTATGGATGCTGGGCCACCAGAATAATCGTGATAAGGACCAAAACAATTGATCTCTACCAATATGCCCAGCTGCTTTAGAGGAGTGGTAGGTCTCCAATAGCTTGGGCCTTAAGGTTTCGGGTACAAAGCATTTTCCATGCGGTTTTTCGGCTGGGGCCGTCCCCTGAGCTGCCAATATCTCAGACCCAAGAGGGGAAGTAATACTGGTGCGAATGGTTGCTAGAATACGATCCGGTGAAATCACAAGCATAGGTTCGCACTCCTCTTTAGACAAGGGCCCCAACTGACGAGACAGGTCATCAGCCCTAATGTTTTTTGTACCAGGCAGATAAGATACCACAAAATTAAAGCGCAACAGGAATAATGCCCATTGAGCCTGTCGTGCGGACAAGCGTTTCGCCTCAGAAAGATAACACAGATTTTTATGATCAGTAAGGATCAGAAATGGAATGGAAGTGCCCTCAAGTAAGTGTCGCCATTCATGTAACGCCAGAATAATGGCCAACAATTCACGATCTCTAACGTCATACAAGGTTTCTGGCTTAGAGAGATTATGAGAAAAAAACCACACGGCAGCAACGGCTCATCAGGAGATGACTGCTGAGACAGGAGGGCGCCTACTCCAGTCTCAGATGTGTCAGCCTCCAGAGTAAATGGCAACTTCGGATTAGGATGTCTCAAAAGCGGGGCTGCCGCAAAAGCTGCCTTGAGTGTTTCAAAGGCTTGCAGAGCACCAGGAGACCAGTCAGAGGTATTAGCACCCTTGTGTGTGATATCCGTAAGAGGTTTGACAATAGTTGAAAAGTGTCTTATGAATTTTTGATAATAATTGGCAAAGCCCAGGAATCTTTGAATAGCTTTGAGTCCCATAGGCAGAGGCCATTGGAGTACTGCCGACAGTTTCCCAGGGTCCATAGCCAACCCAGAAGAGGAAATTACATACCCCAAGAAGGTCACCTGGGACTGGTGAAATTCACATTTCTCCATTTTACAAAAAAGATGATTAGCCCTTAGGAGTGACAACACTTTTGCCACATCTGTACGGTGTTGCTCAGTATTTGGGGAATGGATGAGAATGTCATCCAGGTAGACGACCACACAACTCATCAAAAGGTCTCGCAACACATCATTAATGTACTCCTGGAAGACAGCGGGAGCGTTCCACAGACCGAAAGGCATTACCAGATATTCGCAGTGACCACTCCTGGTGTTGAATGCTGTCTTCCTTTCATCGTTCTCTCTGATACGCACCAGGTTATATGCAGACCGTAAATCGAGCTTAGTAAAGACCGTTGAACCACACAACCGGTCAAATAACTCTGTTATCAGTGGAATGAGGTATGCATTTTTGGATCATAATTTTATTGAGCCCCCGGTAATCAATACACGGCCTTAATTCACCATCCTTCTTCTTTACGAAGAAGAACCCTGCTCCTGCCAGGGAAGTGGATTTCCTAATAATACCTCTAGAGAGAGCGAATGCCACATAGTCCTCCATGGCCTGGTTTTCAGCCAAGGAAAGGGGGTACACCGGACCCTTAGGAGGGATTGCCCCTGGCACCAATTCGATAGAACAGTCATACGATCTATGAGGCAGAAGAGTTGTGGCCTGCACCTTGTTGAAAACCTCACTGAAGGACAGATACTCCTTAGGTAAGGTGGAGGAGGAGGTGTACGAGGAAGAAGACAAGCCCAAAATTCTAACAGGACGAGTCAGGCATGACTCTGTACAATGTGGAGACCATGACAAAATGTCGCAACTGTGCCAGTCCATCCTGGGGTTATGTTTTTGAAGCCACAGAAACCCCAGAATGACCACATGATGTGGGGAGTTTGTGACCTGAAAATGGAGTGTCTCATGATGTAGGGCTCCCACCAACAGGTCTACAGCAATGGTCTCATAAGTCACCTGAGGAGGTTGTAATGGTCTGCCATTGATAGCCTCTATCGTCAATGGAGATGCCCATGGAAATACAGGAATGGCATGTTTCTCTACAAAACCTGCATCAATGAAGTGACCCGCCGCTCCAGAATCAATTAGGGCCAGGATTATTATAGAGGACTTGGCCCAAGAAAGAACAACCTCCAGATTGGGTTTCTCTTGGAAATCTCTTGGGGACTGTGAGACCCCACCTAGAGTTTGTCCTCTACATGACTCTAGGTGCGCCCGTTTCCCGGACGTCCGGGAGACTTGTGCAACAAATGTCCGGGTTTACCGCAATAAAGACACAGCCCTTCCCTTCTGCGGAATGCTCTTTCCTGTGCCGGCGGTCATGTAAATCCCAGCTGCATAGGCTCCCCCCTCCCTGGTCAGAACTAGGAGGCTTGGGAGGTGAGGGAGGAATGGGTGGGCAATTAAATGTCGGTGCCAATCGTACTGGGGGCCTCCGCAGACACTCCTTAAATGACTGTCTCTCTCTGATACGAGTATCAGTCAAAATGATAAACAAAATCAAATTGTCTAGATCTGAAGGCAATTCCCTGGCCGCAATCTCGTCTTTGATTACGTTGTTTAGCCCTTGTGAGAAGGTGGCTACCAGCGCCTCATTATTCCATCCCACCTCCACTGCCAATGTGCAAAATTCTGTCACATATTCGGCCACCGTCCAACTGCCCTGGTGGATAGACATTAATTGTTTAGCAGCAGAGGTGGAGCGGGCAGGTACGTCAAACACACGTTTAAATGCAGCCACAAACCCAACAAAATCATGAATGATGGGTTTCTCGGTCTCCCAAAGAGGATTGGCCAGCGCCAATGCTTTGCCAGACAAAAGTGATATCAGTAATCCGACCTTGCTGAAGCGGCGCCCAACTGGAAAAACCCCTGATCACGCCTGCATCAGGGGCGGCTTGCACTGCCGGTGCCAGGTTAGCAAAGGGAGGCCACCGGTTGTCTGACAGGATGGTCAAGGTGTGCAGTACGGTTCAACAAGGTCTGTAATGCAAATGTTATTTGATCAATTCGTTGATCCGGAGCCTCCACCCTGGCTAGGAGGTGCTGTGCCGAACGACTACCAGTACCGTCCGTAGACATGGCCCTTTCGTACTGTCATGGACTCAATAACGACAAGCGGACCAGTACTGTAGGTAACACACATTTTATTAGGATATGCACGTACAGATAGAACGGCAACAGCAATAACACAATACAATATAGCAGATGTAAGGAAGGCTAGTGCTGCTATGGAGGTACCGAGCTGAGCTCCAGAACACAGGGTGGAATAAGCTGCCTCAGGTCCGCACCTGAGGATACACAGGTCCGCCCCTGTACTGACAAGGTTCCTGAGAAAGGCTACTGCATACAGGTCCGCAGCCAAGGATCCGGAAAAGGCTACTGTGCTACAGGTCCGCACCTGAACGCCGCAGTAAATGTACAGGGAAAAGGAGACGTCTGCCAGGACCACCAGTAGTACCCAACCAGTTATCCACTGGAGCGTTGGTATGTTGGGTGAGCAGTGGACAACCCCAGGTAGCGCCAAGGTGGGTAGTCAGACAAATAGGAACCCCCACGGAGCAATATGGAAACTACAGCCGCAGGTTGTACCACATAAGTATTGAAAAAGCCAGGGTCATACACAGAGCGGGTAGTCGGACAGAGCCACAGGTCAGTACCAGAGACAGATAGTCAGCCAGGCCAAAGGTCATACACAGAGGAGTTAGTCTACCTGAGCCGCAGGTCCACAACAGAAGGAATGTCAGCCAAGCCGGGGTCATACACAGAGCGGGTAGTCAGACAAACCAAAGGTTGGCACCAGAACGGGTAGTCAGACAAACCAAGATTATGCACAAACACAAGCCAACTGCACTGGACAACCCGAAAGGGCAAATGAGTTTGTGTCCAGGCAGTTTAAGTACTCTAAGCTCCACCCCGCACCCGTCACTCAAGGAATCCCGCAGTGACGCGCGCCTGACTCAACTGGCCAGCAGAGGGAGCCAAAGCCATGCAGGAACCCATACGCACAGCCCAGGAAGCAGCATCCGGGACGCCACGGGGACTGGCTGCTGAACAGGGCACAGAGCAGCCGGTTCCCTGGAAAAGTAAGTGTGAACACTTACAACTGCTCAGTCTTAAATTGTTTTAATGCTGGAAATGACCATCGTCTAGCAAAAATCATAACTAACACAAAGAAAGAAAGAAAGAAAGAAAGAAAGAAAGAAAGAAAGAAAGAAAGAAAGAAAGAAAGAAAATGATCAAGACAACAAACGTGAAGATTAACACTAGAACACTACTGAAAAATCATACAAATTTTGATCTAATCACTTAACTGTGCTGCAAGACCTTCCAGGCACAGACATTTCAACCAACATTAAAAAAGTTATTCCGAAAATTAAGCCAAACAGTAATATTAGAAACCAGGTAGAATATGTCAAAATGTGCAAAAGCATAAGGAAGAGCATAAAAGTAGAAACTCAAGTTCAGTGCTGGACTTCTGAAAAGGACACTGGAAGGGCTAAATAAATCAAAACGAAAGATAGCCAAACATAAGAGCCAGACGTTTGAATTAAAGCTTGAAGATGGTATAACAGCAAAATCTTAACAACAAATAGTAAAACGAGTGGAAGAATTTTATTCAAATCTTTATGAAGGTAAAGGACAACTGAATGGAGTGCTGGAGGCTGAAGCTATGCGATAAGTTTTGGTAGAAGTAGAAGCTGCAATAAAATCAATGAAAAATGGCAAAGCAGCTGGATCTGATAAAGTCACAATTGGAATGCTGAAAGCCGGAGTTCATCCCTTATTCAAAGACCTAGATATACTATTTTAAAAATGTCTTATGCTTAAAAAAGTGCTTGAAACATGGAAAAATGCAAATTTCATTCTATTGCACAAAAAAGGTGAAGTAGGCTTCAGGAGTGGTTTCAGTACAATCAACCATAGCCAGAAAGTGCAGCAAGTTATAGTGCAGCATAATGAATACAACATTCCATTATACACAGCCTTCAATGACTACAAAAAGGCCTTTGACTCAGTGAAAAAGCAAGCAATAATCGATGCCTTGATCAACCAAGGAATAGACAGAGGTTACATCAATATCCTCCAGTCAATATACGAAAAATTCAACTGCATCAATACAGGTCAACAATGAAAAAGTTCAAATCAACATAGAAAAAGGCATCCGACAAGGAGACAATTTCTCCAAAACTATTTTCTGCTTGTTTAGAAGAAATTTTGAACAAACTAAATTGAGACAAAAAAGGACTTAAGATCAATGGAGACTACATCACTTACATTTCGCAGAAAATATCATACTCTTTGCAAGTAGTCCTGAAGAACTGCAAGAATTCATTGAAGAGCTACAACATGTAAACATTTTAGTCTGAAGATTAATATCAACAAAAAAGGCAAATCATGTTTAACAAATTTACCATGCCAAGGAAAATCACAGTAGATGGACAAGAACTAGAAGTGGACAAGTATGTTTTTTTCCTGTATGTCTGTGTCATACAGATGGGAGGAGACCCAAGCTGTAGATTTTGCAATGGGTCTGAGCAGGATGTATTTAAACCTCTGGAAGTTGGGGTTGGGCTGCATGTACATCTCCCATAGAAGCTAGTGAATGGCTTTCAAACCAAGAAGTAACAGTCTACTGCAAGCACTACCTGCATAGTTTTGGGCTATGAACCATAGACATCTGGGTTTTATTCCAGCCCACTGCAAGACATGGTGGTCAAGTTTTTTAACCCACAAATAGCAGGAGATGCTTTTGGGACAGCTGTCCCAGGTTTTTACCTTTTAGTCTGTTCCCACTGAAGCAGATTTGGCAAAATATGATAAATGCCCTTTAGACATAGAAACAGACATAGAGGCATTTATACATTGTCAGTGCTAAATGTATGCAATTTCCCTGTAGACTAAGTAGGACTTTTGGAGATAAAAATACAATGAAATACTTTTTTTCAGCCCAAAAGAGAATTACACTCCAAATGTCGAGATGTCTACAGTCTGACATGACCTCAATGCAGTCAAAATTACAGTGTGACAAAGCATGGAGCGTATATTGCCTACTGCAGTAATGTCAATTTAGAGGTCTCTGCTCTCATTCAGCTGTGGATTAAGTACTCCACTAAATGGCTGCAGCATGCTCAATGCCATGCCAGTCATCTACTACACAAACTGTCATCACTCTTCTTTATTCTCCTAATTGTAATGTGTCAGGCCAAGGTGTCTTGAGGTGCAGAATGATGTTTCATAAATATACTTGTAATAAAATATCTAAAACAATCCTCCTGTTGCAGAAATTGACATACAATAATGGAATCTTCATGGCACAAATCACTTATCCTGTAGGGGCCAATTACATAATCTAACAAACTAAGGATTCAATTAAATTGCAGCCTAATCTGCCACTGGGGACAATTTACAGTGATAAAATCAGACTGTGCCAAACTAATCATTTGAGGTTCTATAAAAGTAGTGAGTAGCAACCTAGATAACGGTAAAGCAGTAGATGTAGTATAGCTAGATTCTGCAAAGACATTTGATACAGTGCCACACAGGAGGCTGGTGTATAAAATAAGGAAATCGGGACTAGGGGATAATCTTTGCAATTGGATAGAAAAATGGTTGAAGGATATAACAGTGGCTTGTTGTAAAAGGAAAATTATCCAGTTCCCTTAAGTGAGAGTGGAGTACCTCAGGGTTCAGTGCTTGGTCTGCTGCTTTTTCTTTTTTTTTTTTTTTAACAGGTTTATAAATTACCTGGAAATTGAGAAAACAAAATATTTGCAAATGACACTATATTATGTAGGGTAATAAATTCAGAACAGGATGTTTATATACTATGGCAGATTGGGTAAACAAATGGAATATGAAGTTTAATGTAGGAAAGTGTAAAGTTGTGCATTTGGGAAGAAAAAATCCCATTGCTACTTATGAACTTAATGGAATCATTTTAGGGGACTTGTTGCTATAGATACACCTGGGAATCCTTGTAAATGTCAGGCCCACAGGGAGGAAGCCACTCTCCTCCCGTCTCCCCAGCAGCATCTTGCCGTTCTTGGTCGGACAGTTGCTATGGGCAACATTACTACGTGCGGACGCACTGAAGGAAGCTGCGCATGAACGCCGGGATGACATCAGCAGCAGCAGCTGACCTGGAACTGAGGGCAGCTGTTCACCTGCATTCCGGAGGGCCTCATCTGGAGACAGGTGAGTGGAGGTGGGTTCTTCCACTCTGAGGCACAAGACAGGTCCCTATAAATCCAAGGGTGCCCCTTGCTCTAGGTTCAGTAATTTTGTTCCTGTTGCAGACATTTGATTTGAGCTCCTATACTCTGTACTATCCTGAATCTGACTGAATCTAAATCCCAAGATGTCTGCTTATCTACCTAACCCCTCTGACCACTGGAACCCTAAGACCACTGCTTGGCTATCTGACTACTCTCACCTCTGGAATCCCAATACCTCTGCTTGTCTACCTGACCACCCTGACCTCTGGAATTCTAAGACCACTGCTTGGCTATCTGACCTCTCACAACCCAGGCTTCCAGGATCCTGTTCCAGGTACTCAATCTCTTACTTTTACCCCGCTGGAGTACTACCCTGCCTGCTACATTTCTCAAGATCTACAGTAGCCCCTGTGATGTGGGCCACTCTCCAGCAGGACTGTTTCTCCAGTCGTCTGGTTAGTGGTGAGCTTATATGGGTGTGCACCTCCCTGATAGCAAACTACAAATTTGGAAGCAGAGACCAGTGTCAAACAGCTGTAGCAAAAGCAGTCCTGTCTTGCATAAAAAGGGGTATTGAAGCAAAAGTGGAAAACATTTTGCCACTGTACAAATCATTGGTATGACCAATATGCAGTGCAGTTTTGGGCAACAGTTCCGAAAAACAATATTCTACAACCTGAAAGAGCACAGCTAATCGCTACAAAATTAAAGGATTTGAAAACTTCTTGTATGAGGAATGTCTAGAAAAACTTTTTTATTTACTCTAGAAAAAGATGTCCAAGAGGAGAACTTGTTACAATGTACAAGTATATGAGAGATCAATACAAGAATCTCTCTGGTGGCTTTTCATTCGAAGGTCTGATCAAATAACTAGGGTCACCCCTTAAGCAGAAGATGGGTTTTTTGTTGTTTTTTTTTACAGTAAGTTCTGTTAAATTGTGGAATTCCTTGCCCAAGGATTTGGTAATGTCAGATACAATAGATAAATTTAAGAGAAGAATAGATGCATTTCTTTCAAGAGGGAGCATACAGGGTTATAGTCTATAGTAGTAGGTAAAACAGGAAGTTCCAGTAAGGCCTAACGCATTTGGCAGCAGGAACTCTTATACAATTCTTATTTCTCTGGTTTATGAGGCATAAGTTGAACTTGATGTACTTGTGTCTTTTTTTGTTACATATATATATTAAATACCTTCTTACTCTCCCATTTTCCTAGGTTTAGATTGGTGCACAGATGGTGCCTATTTCTGTTCCACTCACTTTCGTGTATGCTTTCCCTTTGAATTAATAAAAACATTATTTTCTGAAATGAACTTCATAAAATATACCACACTTTTCATACTTGACACCACTTGATTGTAAAAAATGGAGGCGTTTCAACTGTATGAAGTATGAATATTAGTCTTTCACATACGTTTGGTGTGTGTATATCCAGTATAAAAAAGGGCTGCAAATATAATTCTACCTCAATATAAATCCTTGGTAAGGTTGCATCTAGTATATGGAGTACAGTATTGGGCACCAGTTTTTAAAAAATATATTATTGACCTGGAAAAGTGCAGAGACATGCAACAAAACTGATAATGGGATTGGAGAATCTGAGTTATAAAGAGAGAGACAAGACAAACTGGGTTTGTTTTCAATAGAGAAGAAATGTCTAAGGGGTGATGTGATTACCATTTATAAATGTATCAAAAGTCAATACAAAAAATTGTCCAATTACCTATTTACTCAAAGAGCTGAGCTAAGAACAATATGTCATCCATTACGACTAGAGGAAAGGCACTTTTGACTAAAACAAGTGCAGGGATTTTTTACTTTAAGGGCAGTGAAGATATGAAATTCTTTGCCGTTGGATGCTGTGCTTACAGATACTGTAACTAATTTCAAAAAAGTAATCGATGCCTATTTAGCACACAACAATAAGCTCTCACGAGCAGGGCCCTCTGATCCTTCTGTTCTCCAAATTTGATTGTACCGTTTAATACCTCTGTATGTCTATTCCTAATTGTAAAGCGCTGCAGAATTAGTTGGTGCTATATAAATAAAGAATAATAATAATAATAATAATAATAATAATTGAGAATTATGACAGTTGCCTACAAAGCAGATAGGATGTTGATCCAGGGAGATATCTGACTGCCATTTGGAGTCAGGAAGAATTTTTTTCTACCCACTTGGGGCCTAATTGGAAATGGCTTCAATGTTTGTTTTTTTTGCCTTCCTCTGGATCAACAGGGGTGATTTGGGGCTGGACTTGATTGACATGTCTTTTTTTCAGCCTCATCAAGTATGTTACTATATCAGTGGATAAAAGTCACAATTTTTGTTTAACCCCTTAGAGTCCGGTGATGTACCCGGACCGTCACGCTGGTCCGGCACTTAAGGACCAGTGACGGTCCTGGTACGTCACATACTATTACTCACCGCGCTCCTGCAGGAGTAATACCGGGGACTGAATTTGATCGCTCCAAGACCGGAGCGATCTCTTTCAGTCCCTCAGTTCGTCGTGCCGCCCCACGCAATCAGTCACGTGGGGCGGCACGCCGAAATTCTCCATCTGGTCCTTAAAGGACCACTCACCCCGCGACCGCTGGTCGTTAAGGGGTTAAACTTCAATATCTGTGTTTATAGATTAGTCTGTATAAATAATATATCTTTGTCTTCCTCTAAATCATTTATTCAGTTAACAAAAATGTGTCAATAGGTAATGAAATAACATAAAAAGTCTCGGTAATGCCTAGCCCACCAGACCAGCCCACAGCAACACCACCTAAAAGAAAAAAGTATCCTTCTTTGGCCATTTGAAACATGGTACATATAACCTAATACTCATAGTGCTTGATAGGATTATATGAGGGAGTGTGTTAACATGACTTGTGTTTTGTTGATATTCATCTTCAGACCAAAATATTGGCTTTCCTGTTGTAGCTCTTCATTTTGTTCTTTCAGTTCTTCAGGATTGCTAGCAAAGAGTATGGTAAAAAAAAAAAAAGTAAGTAATGTACGTAGTCTCCATGTTAAGTCCTTTTGTTCCTTTTTTTGCAAAAACCTTCTAAACAATCAGACAATAGTTTTGATGAGATTCTAAGACAACTTTTTCCTATGTTGATATAGACTTTATCATTGTTGACCTGTATTTATGCAGTTACATTTTCATATATATTGACTGAAGGATAATTGATCTAATCTGTTTATTCTTTGGTTGATCAGGGCATTGGTTATTGCTAGATTTTTCATGGAGTCAAAGGCCTTTTCGTACTCAATGAAGGCTATGCATAGTGGAATGTTATATTCATTATGCTGCTCTAAATATTGTGTCCATTCTTCTCCATAGTACCTTTGTGAAAATCTTGCAGATGACTGGCAATAGGCTTACTGGTCAGCAGATGTTTAGAGCAATCTTATCACCTTTTTTGTGTAGTAGGGGAACTTCTGAATTTTCAATGTTTCAGGCACTTTGATGAGTAGTAGGTATTTTGAAAATACTTTAGCTAGGGCTTTGGAAAAGTGTTGACCTCTGGCTTTCAACATTCAATAGTGACTATCAGGTCCACCTGCTTTGCCATTTTTCATCGATTTTATTGCAGTTTCTATTTCTTCTACCAAAACTTCTGGCACAGTTTAGTTTCTGGCACTGCAATCAGTTGTTGCCCTTAATCATTATAAAAATTTGGATAAAAATGTTCCACTCATTTTGCTACTTGTGGTTGTACTATCTTCAAACTTTCATGCAAACATTTGGCTCCTTTGTGTAACCATCTTTTGTTTTGCTTTCTTTAGCCCTTGATTTTCTTCCAGTGTCCTTTTGATGAGCTCAAAATTGAACTTCTGCTTTTATTCTTTTATAAACTTCCTTATGGTCTTGCACATTTCATCTAATTCTTTCCTGTTTCTAATATTACTGGTTTGCTTAAAGGGATAGTAACACTTCGTTTTAACTTTATTTTATTTTGTAGGCATTAAAAAAACATGAAGAATGATATAAGTCTTATCTCTCAAACCTTTATGGTTTATGAGATATTCACAAGCAAAGTTCCCCTCCCCGCCCCTTTTACCTAGTGTAAGCCATCTCTTCTCAGATGTGGATCAGGTTGTATGACAGTACAGATAACAGAAGGGGACAATTTTCTTTGTATGAAAACAATGAAAGCCCTTCCCCCCTTGACAAGTTTTTCAGCTTTTTCCATTATCTTAATTGAAGATTGTCCCTCTCTGCAGTCTACCTGGGCATCTCCCTTCTGATCTGATTGAACAGGGGGGGATACTTTGTTTGTGAATATCTCTTAAACCATAAAGGTTTCAGAGATAAGACTTATATCATTCTTCATGTTTTTTTAATGCCTACAAAATAAAATAAAGTTAAAATGAAGTATTACTATCCCTTTAACTTCTCATTGCTTTTTCATCATGGCAACTGTTTTTTTTTTTTTATATTCGGCTTGGTTTTTCTTGTATCTCAGTACGTGCAAGGGTATGGGCAGTGTCCATGATCGTCCCAATAACTTTTTCAATGTGGGTTGAAATGTGTCTAGAAGGTCTTGCAGTATATTGAAGTGATTAGATAGTTCTAACTCAAACGTCATGTTTAACTAATTTACCATACCAAGGAAAACCACAGTAGATGGACAAGAACTAGAAGAAGTGGACAAGTATGTTTACCTTGGACAGGAAATGTCAACAGATGGAAACAGCATGATGGAAATTGAGTGACAAATAAAATTGGGATAGCAAGCATTTGGAAAACATAGTAGTACTGTCTTTAAGACAAATGTACCACTCTGCCTCAAGCAAAAAGTTTTTGACCAATGTATCCTCTCAGTTCTTACATATGGCTGTGAAACAGACATTGAGTGCCAAAGCTATGCAAAAACTTAAGGTTACACAGAGAAGTATGGAGTGTTGGATTCTGAACATAACAAAAAGAGACTGAAAAACACATGCATGGATTCATCAGCAATCAAGGGTCTATGACATAACTGAAAGAGTAAAAGTGCATGAAATGGAAATGGGGTGGCCGCATAGCATGAAGACCTGGCCAAACAAATGGAAGGACCAAACAAATTTTGGAACGGATTCCACTTGACACTAAATACCCAAGAAGAAGACCAAAGACAAGATGAGTAGATGAAATTTCCAAATTTGTTTGTATGCAGTGGCAACAAAAAAAGCACAGGACTTAAGTTGTTGGGGACTTGCTGAGGAGGCCTTCATCCTGCAGTGGATCGAAAATGGCTGTAGATAATGAATAAATATTTGTGTAGGGAAATGGTCAAAACCAACGGAGAATTGGGATGCAGTGACCTGGCTGCTCCTTCAGTGGCAGAGGAGTGAGCAAAGCATTCATTTACAACAGGGGTTATGCACAAAGGCGTGATAAAGCATAGATGATTCTCCAGTGATATCACTTCAGTTCCTATATTATTCTATAGCGCCTATGCACTAAGATTTCAAAAGTTGGAGAAATCTTAGTGCATAGACTGCATAAAATAACATAGGAATTGGAGAAGTGACAGTGTAAACCAAGCACACTTTGTAGACTGTTCCAATGAAGTATTTATTTCCAGATTGTGCTATTTTGGCTCTGCTAAAGAGCCTCCGCCAGTCCCGGGACCAGGATCTGCTTCTGTCAGCTAGATTCAGACATCAATGAAAAGGGAGGGGGGGCACTTTGGAACCTTCTATCTCTCAAACTATACAAGTTTGAGAGATCGGACTGGGATCAGTGGATTTATTTTTTTCATATCTACAATATTAAATGTAGTTAAAATAATACATTACTATACCTTTAAAATGTTATGTCATTTGTCAACAGTGTTATGAATGATACAAATAAGTAATATATTGTTATTCTTTGGTCTCACAATCCGAGCAACAAACACAAACATATCTTCAATAAAATTTCCATAAATATACATTTGAAATTCAACATTCACATTTTTATCAAAGTCTTTATAGAAAACAAGGGTAGTTCTAAGTGAGTGCCCGTGGCACACCAAAGTGCCATGACACCCTGGTTAAGAATCACTGCATTGAATCATTATATATATTAGATACAGTGTGGCAATACATATTTCAGGACAATGTGCAAATAAGCAATCAAACTACTAAAGAAATGGGGGGGGGGTTATCATTGGGTTAGCTAAATCCTGAGGCGTCCAAATGATTAGAAATTCATTAACAGCCACATTTTTTTTTATTAATACAAAATGGTAAATTGTTGCCTTTTAGCTATTCAAATAGTTTTTTTTTGCTGTAATACAAAAGCAATAAAAAACAATCAACTTAAGCTGTAGATATGTGCACTGCTATATGCCTAGAGTTAGTCATTTATAGATTTTGATCATGCCAATGAGAATGTTATTTGCCTTACTTAACTATTCTAGATAATTGTAAGGTGTCAGATGAATAGCTGGTTAGGCCCTGATGGACTACTAGTTCTTGTGTATTTGCTAATTGGGTAATGTTTCTATTAAACATTTCAGGTGGGCCATGCCCTAGGCTAGTGTTTTAGTTGTTTATTTGTGTTTGGTTTTCTTTTTAATTCTCTCTTAATAACGTTTAAGCTTTACCTTATTTTACATTGTCTTTCTCATATATTTGGACTGGCAATAATGAAATTCTAAGTATCTTATAGATAGAGCCAGAATTACCTAGAACCTTTCAAACCAGGGCAGGAACCAAAGACAACATAACTTTCTGTCAACCAGTTTAGTAAAAGCTCATGGAAAACAAGTCCTATATAATTATAAAAATATATGACAGGTATTGAAAAAGGCTAAATTGATAACATTTCTTAAATGTAAACTTTGTAATTTTAAGAGGATACTGGTCACAAACAAGTTGTGTTTTAAGGGGGTGTACAACACATTGAGAAGAGATGCATTGCACACCTTGCTGGGTTAAATATATCCTATTTTGTACAGAGTCGATAAGTAGTTTTAACAGAGTTATGAGGACTTCAAATCCTGAGAAGTGACAAGTGCTTGAGAATTCTAGTTGCACCACTTATTCTCTCTTTCTTAGTAAATCTACTCAAAATGTGTACATTTTTTGGGAAAGTGGGCATGGTACAAACATGTTTACAAAAAAATAAGAAAGGATTCTCAAACAGACTATACCAGCTTTTGTATAAATGGGTCAGTTTCAGTGGAATACAGTGTAAGTTGCCTTCAACAAAGTGCAGGAGATAGAAGTTGTCTAGCTGGTGGGAGGATGTACTATTTTGTTGAAAACCATGATCGATATCTAACTGGTTCCAAGCAGGGATGGCAAATGCAAATAAAGATGTAAAATGTGTGGGGTAGATTAAACCCTTGTTTGCTAGAGAGGTCGCCAATTGTTTAATAAAATGAAAGATCAAATGCATTAAATCGAGTCATGGCAGAAAAAAGGTCTAGACTATATTCAATCTGAACAGCACATTGGGGAGAAAGATTGCGTGAAAAAACACTCAGCAGTCAACTTTATTCAGCATCTCTGGGAAAACACTTCTTGGCTAACTGGCTCAGAGAAAAGACACATAGAACATCACTGGAAATGGCCAATTCAGAGATTAAATTTTCAGAATCACTTACACTCCAAATTGGACAATTCTGCTGCAACAAATTGAGGATGCTGAAGTAACTTAAATTAACTGGCTTGAATAACTCTACATATATGTCATTCTTTTTCAAAAATAAATACCTCATGACTCCAGTGGATTATTTAATGATACAGTACCGTGGAAACATACTAACCTTGTGGCTTTCAATATTGTTAAATGTTGTGTATTACAGTCAACTGCTATGCTCATACATAGAGTGGTCACTACTAATCACTTAATAATTAGCTTCATCAATGACTTGATACCCATTTGACTTTCTTTCATGTTTATTCCATGCAGGCATGCAAAGACTTAAATTACATAAGTGAATCACCTCAGTCTTTTTGAAGTTTCCATAACAACTGCTGAATCCGTAGGTTTGGGCCACTGAGGGATTTGAACTCAGGGTCATTCTGAAGCGTATTCCTGCTCTGTTAATGCTTTCGCATGTTTTCAGTGGTAAAAATAGCCTTATGCAAAAGTCAAACTTCTGATGTGCAAAATGTAATCAATCGAAGCTGGCTTCAAGAAAGCCTCTCGAATCAGAAAATACCACACTGGGAGTCAAACTCTGGTCCAATCCTGGCCTAAGCACACCAAATCATTCTAATAGTTACATAGTAGTTTATGTTAAAAAAGACTTTTGTCCATCCAGTTCCACCCTTTTCCTATTTACCGTCATTGATCCAAAAGAAGGCAAAACCCCCCTCCCACATTACAGCAATTTCAAATTCCGCTTTGAATGGGGTAAAAAAATTCCTTCTTGTTTCCAAATGGCAATCAGATTTCTCCTTGGAGCAACGAGAACTAAATAAACATTAAATCCAATACTAACATACATAGCCCTCTATGTTCTGCTCTTTTTTAACCAAATCCCGCCCGCGGACGTACATGTACGTCCTCACCAGATGTCCCAGGAAGACAGAGGACATACATGTACGTCCCAGAAGCTGTTTGCTAGAATGGCAAAAAAAAAACAAAAAAAAAACCCTGTCGTCAAGTGCCGGCCGCGTACGCGCGTGGCCGGTCACTAAAGGGTTATAGGCATCTAATGTATTTGATAGCACCACCTCCTCAGGCAGTGAATTCTATACCTTTATTGTCTTTACCATACAGAAGACCTTCTGCTGTCCTTTCCTCAAGTCTAAGCGGGTGATCTCTTATCCTTTGTACTGTTTTGTTAATGAACAGGTCTTTGGAGAGCCCTTTGTATGGACCCTGAACATATTTATATAATGTTATCATATCCCAGCTGTTTCGCTAGTGTGTTTGACTTTTCTAGCCTTTCTTCATAAGTAAAACTTTCCATTCCCTTTATTAGTTTTTTAGCCCTCCTCTGCACTTTCTCCACTTCCATGTCCTTTTTCATAAAAGGTGCCCAGAATTGAACTGCATATTCAAGATGGGGTCTTACCATGGACCTGTAAAGAGGCATAATAATATTGTCCTCTTCTGAGTCAATACCCTACTGCTAAGTCTATTGTCTACCATTTCTCCCAAATCCTTTTCATTAGTAGATTTCCCCAAAGAAACATAATTTAAACTATATGTTGCATTTTTATTATTATACAAAAAATGCATAACTTTACACTTGTCATATTCTATGTAAGGTGATTTCAGTTGAAGACTGCCTGTTTATAAGTTACCCTTCCATCTATTGAGTGAGACTGCCTTGTAATAAGAGAACCTTCCAGTGAACAACACTGATCTTTATTTTATTATTTTGATAGTATTTAAAGGGATAGTAATACTTAAAGGGGAACTACCACCCCGCAATAAGTTCACATTATTCAATTCTCCAATTGGCTCCAAAAGGGACTGACAGCGCAGGCGCACGGACGTCACTATGACGAGATGTCCGTGCTTCCTGCTACTGTGAGCTTCCGAAAAAGTGTAATATCTTGTAAACCGGGTAATATTTCTGGCGACTAGCGCTACTAAGCAGCTAGTCACCAGATGAAGAATTGAATAATGTGAACTTATTGCGGGGTGGTAGTTCCCCTTTAAGTATTACTAATCCCTATATCAAAGTACTACTTAAAAAAAACGTATTGCCCCCAGTGTCATCTCTCAAACCTTTATGGTTTGAGAGATGAACGCTTCTAAAGTTGCCATCTCCCTCCACCTTCCCCGTAGTCAGCATTCTAGCTGACTGAAAGGAAGAGAGTCGTATGACTTTCAGGTAGCTCTCTAGCACAGCCGGATCGCATTACTAAAAAAGAAAACTTTCACTAAAACGGTCTTCTACGTGTGCTTGGCTTGCAAGCACACGTGGAAGACCGTTTTAGTGAAAGTTTTTTTTTTGTTAACGCGATCGCAGCTCTGCTGCAGAGCCGCCTGATGATCTCTGACCGGATTTCCCTGAGTCAGCTAGAATGCTGACTACGGGGAAGGGGGAGGGAGAGGGCAACTTTAGAAGCATTCATCTCTCAAACCATAAAGGTTTGAGAGATGACACTGGGGGCAATACGTTTTTATTAAGTAGTACTTTGCTTTAGGGATTAGTAATACTTAAGTATTACTATCCCTTGAAGTGCTATGTAAACCTTTAGGTTTTCAAGTGGTTGGTATCTACTTTTCTGGAGTTCATTATTTTTTTACCCATTATAGACAGTCAACCTCCTTTCTGACTTTACACATTTTGCAATTGCATAATATGTAAAATCAAATTAACCATACTTTTTATTAATGTATTTTTCATCCTCACCTGTTTCCAGAGAGCTTTTGGTCAGAGACTGTGAAAGGAGAGACAGATCCTCTAGACTGTAAACTCTTGTGAACAAGGCTCTCACTACCATTTGTTGCTATCAGGTTCCGTAGGTTAGTGTCTGGTCTCATAATATTTTGTACAATTATGCAGAATGTTAGTGTTCTATAAAGAAAATAACAACAATAATAATAATAATAATAATATAAACAATGTTACAGTATCCGTACAAGTGATTTATATGCTGTAGTGGCAGGCTTTTCTATATTGTTTTACTGTCTTTTTTACATTGTAGCACTCTATTCTTCATAAAGCAACCAGGTGTAAGTTTATATTTATTTTATGCATTATATAGTTTCCTGTATATAGTCATCTTTACGTAGGCCTACCTCTAGGTCACACCTCCTCACAACAAATAATGGCCTGCAATAGACGTGAATGAAATCATAAACGGTTTTCAGATTAAAGCAGATTAGAGTGCCCCCACCTCAACTCCCATCATGCCAGGAACACCCTTGTTTGTCACTGACACAGAGCTAGCTGGATCTGTTTCCAGTGCACTTTCTGTCAGGGATTGTGAAAGAAGGGATAGTGTTTCAATGCAAAAAAACAAACAAAAAAAAAACACAGTGTATAGGATATAGAATACACCATGCAGCATGCATGAATAGTGCTACATTGTATCAATGTCCGGCCTTGATGGTTGACTGACCAGAGAATTCCCTGCTAAGAGAGATTTAGGGAGTTTACTGTTATAGACACAAGTGTTTTGTGCACCCCTCTAGTTCTCAAAGGGTTAGTCTGTTACTAATTAATGGCTACTTCTCATGCTGCTGAAATTAGCAGCATTATAAATGTACAGCCCTCAAAGTACAGGTCCCCACCTCAGGCTTTTCCTCTGCAGGACCAGTGCTGTGAGCTCCAGAGAGGCAGATGATAGTTACTGTTGGTTGCTTTGAAATCACACCAGCTTGCACAGCCAATAGGAATGAAGTTGCCACTCACAGCTTCAGCTCTTGTAAGAGGTGGAACAAGAAGCTTGGGGTAGACCTGTAAATTTATAATGCTGCTATGCGAAGAGATGAGAGTAGCTGCAATTAACTAAAGACGGTACATTAACAAAGGTTGTGAATTCTTCCATGATAGTTGCCACAACAAATAATGGCCTGCAATAGACCTGAATGAAATCATAAACAGTTTTCAGATTAAAGCAGATTAGAGTGCCCCCACCTCAACTCCCATCATGCCAGGGAGTGCCCCCACCTCAACTCCCATTATGCCAACTTAAAATGGCTGTTCAATGTAACTTAAGGTGTGCAAGTACACTCTGATGAAACTGCAGTCTTGGTATTACCTCCAAGGAAGTCAGTCTCCCGCTAATGGATGCAACCAGCCTTTAATGCTTTGAATGCCAGGGGGTGTGCAACTTATTGCCTCAGTCACTCAATAGTTAATGAGCAAGCCTGCCTTTTACAAAAGGAGACTGTTGTCCAAGTGAAAAATGCCTTTAGTTTTCAGGTGTGGTTGCACTATAGTTCCCATCATCCTCACTCCCACTGTCTATCTCTAAATGATGGGAGTTGTATTACATCAGATGCCCACTCCAGTTCTAATGTACTCTGATAAGTTAAACCTCTTTCTATATGTATTATATTTCCTGTGGTATATCTCTAAACCCTTCTAATATCATTTTTCACCCCCCTTTCATTAATTTGCCACCACATTTTCTTTAATCTCTTATTTACCTCTTTCTCACCTCTGTTCCTACACCAGGAACATGGTAGTTGATAGGCTGCTCCCAAAAGACCAGGGGCGTGGGACAACCTAATGCATTATTAGTGTTCTATGCAGCTCAATTACACTATTACTAGAAGGGAAATTGGCACCACTCCATGCCTCAAGCTGGACACAAGACCCAGGGTTTTATCCCTTTGTGTAGAGAGGTATCCAACACATTGTAATGTGCTGGATATATATCTGGCACTCAAAGGGTTAAGCATGAGCCCTGTGGCTCTATCCCCCTCAGCCGATATCTAGCAACACCCTTGCCCAGGGGTATGGTAGCTGTAGTGAACAATAGATAAAGAAATGCAGGTTCCTACTCCTGTCTGACCCTTTCAATACAATCTTTCTGCCCATTTTTTCTATTCCCCAATCGTTTTCTCCCTGTCTCTTACAGTTTGGGCTGCTACTTCATTCTTTTAACACCTTGGATGCTAAAGATGTCTCAATGCGCTGGAGAGATCTCTAGTGATAAGGGGCAAATAATGGCTTCTTATGAAAGAAGCATACTGCAGGGCTGTAAAGGAACAGCTGCAGGTCTAATGGAGGGGTTGGGGAACCTTTGGCTCTCCAGCTGTTGCTGGACTACAACTTCCATCATCCTTTTAGATGGCCTTTGGTAGAGGGTGATAATGTGTAGTCAAATGATAGCCAGAGAAGTAAGGCAGGCTGAGAATGATGGGTAATGTAGTCCAAAACAGCTGGAGGGATATGGCTGGCTAAGGATGATTGCCAGTGTAGTCCATCAACAGCCAGAGAGCCCACAGTTACCAATATCTGCTCTAGGGCCGCAATGGTTCCTATACAGCCTTGCAGTATACATTTCCATTAGCAGCCATTATTAAAGGGGTGAGTTGGAAGCCATACTTACATTCTATTGTCTCACCCCTTCTCTTTCGCCCTATCTTGGTCTCATGAATGTCCCCCTCCCTTGTGTAAAGCTGTGCTTCTGAAAAGAATATTTTCAGTCTGCTAGCTGCATCCCTGTCACACCCGCTGCCCCCACTCCCCCCCACGCTCAAACACCTCCTCCCTCCCCCTTCCAATATCTCTGGGGAATGTGTGGTGTTCCTTAGGAAGGAGCAGGAAGGAGAGAGAGAGGAAGGAGGGGGGGGGGATATATTCCTGGGTCCCAGTGGTATATCTATTTGTATATACATATATAGGACAGATCAAAAGTATTTCCCAACCCGTCTTGAACCCCTTCATTAATGTCAGCACTTCCCTGCCTAAATACTGCTGTGCCACTTAACCCATCCTGTGACAGGGCCCTACAGAGCATCGTTTAGCTCCTGGCCTGCAAAGCATCGCTAACCCTTTTCCTTCCAGATCCCATTAGTTCTTTATTTAACTCTTCTCCTATCACAGCCCTGACAAACCATTCTTCTGCCAAAGCTCCGTAAATAATCACTTAAAGGGATAGAAATACTTAAAATGTAAATAAAAATATATGTTGTAGGGTTTATCCCCCCTGAGTAAAACAAGGCTACTCCCAGTGATGAGAAGTTTTTTTATTCAAAAGTTATTGCAGATTAAACTTGAATTTTTTAGGTGCAGTATCACAGTGGCCTGAAATCGTACAGTGGTGCTGTTGCTACACCATCCTATGGACAGCTCTGGTCAGCTGACCATAAATCTCCATAAGATGGTGTGGCAACAGTGCCACTGTACAATTTCAGGCCACTGTCATACTGCACCTAAAAAAAATTCAAGTTTAAGCTGCAATACCCCTACAACATATTTTTTTACATTTTAAGTATCACCATCCCTTAAACCCCATCTCCAGTCAAAACCCTGCAGTTCCATTTCACTCTTCCCCTGCCAAGCATTAACCTTCTTCTTGTCAAACTCCAAGAGTACAAGGCTGATGTACTAAAAGCTAGGAGCAAGCCAACTGTACCACAAGGAACAAATAAAAAGTAATTAAGCCAAATAGGGCTTTTAACCCTTCAAAAGCTGGAAAGCCCCCCCAACACATTGTGAAGCAATGCATTAGAGAGTTCCCTATCATTACAGGAGTTTAAACTATAATTCAATCAAAGTGGATTTGGGATTTTTTCATTTTTTTCCCCAAGGTGCAGTTGGTTTGCTCCAGAACTGCAGTACTTTCCATAGTAAATCAGCCTCACTATGCCTTAACCTTTGAGTGCCAGAGGGGTACGCAACGCACTCTGGCACTGAAAGGGTTAAACTCTTTACTGCTAGACCACTGCAATGTCTGTTAACACTTCCCCTGCCAAGATATACAGAGTAATATTTAACTCTCCTCTTACCAGAGTCTTGAAGAGTAGCTTTCAATTATACTCCAGCCAGGAAAATGCAGCCACATAAAGACTAAACAAGGTGTGGGCAATAAGTGGTTTTCTAGTTGTCCTTGGACTACATTTCCCATCATACTCAGCTAACCATCATCAGGATAGGGAAGAAAAGACTTGTAGTCCAACAACAGCTGGAGAGTACAGAACTCTGCTTTTAACCTGCCCTGCAGTTAAAGGGATAGTAATACAAAAAAAAAACATGTTGTAGGGTTTATCCCCCTGAGTAAACCAAGGGTACTCCCACTGCTGAAAGGTGTTTTTTTCAAAAGTTATTACAGTTCAAAGTAGAATTTTTTAGTTGCAATATCACAGTGGCCTGAAATTGTATAGTGGCGCTGTTGCTACACCATCCTATGGAGATTTATCGTCCCGGGACCAGAGCTGTCCATAGGATGGTGTAGCAACAGCTCCACTGTACAATTTCAGGCCACTGTGATACTTCACCTAAAAAAATTCAACTTTGATCTGTAATAACGTTTGAATAAAACACCTTTCAGCAGTGGGAGTACCCTTGTTTTAGTAAGGGGGATAAACCCTACAGCATATTTTTTCTTACATTTTAAGTATTACTATCCCTTTAAAGTTCTGTTCCGAGTCATTAAGATTTTTGTAAGAAGTAGTGGTATGTTTAAGTATTTACAGTTCTGTAGTTCAAAAGATATTTAAGGTGAAAAAATCCCCCATGCTGCCCGCATCATTGATTCTTTCAGTCTGGTCCGGATGGAGAGCGGCAAGGGACAATTTTCAGTAAGCAAAAGGAAATTTACTTACAAATTTACATTGATTTAAATTGTGAAGCAATGCAATTGAGGCCTCTCTAACATTCAAGGGGTTAAAAAAGCCATTTAAGTTCATGGGAATTTTCATTTGCCCTAGAATTGTCCAGCTATATGACCTACATCACCTTCATGGAGTACTGCAATTCGGAGCAAAACCAGCTGCAATATATGCATACCTGGGAACATTTTGTTCTGGACTCCCCGAAGTGGGAGTCTTGTGGTGCCCTTGGGGGAGATAAATTATGCAATTTGATTCAAAAGAGGTGGGGCTTAAGAAACGTAGTAAAAAGTGGAAGGAATAGCCTGGGGAAAGAGGAGAAGAAGGTGGGGAGCGGGAGGATCAGATTAGGAAAGAGCATAAGTGGGCAGTTTCAGTAGAAACTCTCCACGTCCAGAGAATCAGCCTCTGCCCTGGAGACTCGGTAACAAGTCAATACCAGAGTCTCCTGGGAAAATTCAGAAAGTTCCCAGCTATGAGAATATGGGAGTGATAAAAATTTCCTAAATGTCCATTAATTTAACTGGAGCTTTAAATCCCTTCAATGGGAGTGGCCTTTAATGCATTGCCAAGCAATATATTGAAGACCCCTCTAGCATACAAGGGGTTAAAAGCCCAGATTAATTCAATGGGGAGCCTTTTATTTGTGCAGATGGCAGATACCTCTAGGCAAGAACCTCTAGGTACCCTTAGCTCCTCCCATGGGTCCTCAAAAAATCCCACCTCCAGTCCCCATCCATTGTTTCCTGGCACAGAAAATAACCTAAAACAAACAAACACAAAGAAAAACGTTTAACCCCCTTTGCTAGAAACATCTTCAAGGCATTGCTTTACAATGTACTGCAGACATCTCTAGCATCCAATGGGTTAAATAATAGCCAGTAAATAGGTATCTAAAATGGGGCAGGGACATTGAGATTCCACTGGACACACCCACTATTCTAAATGTGGGTTTAGCCAGAGTAACTGAGGCATCCCTCTAAACTTGGTGCTCTAGGCAATTACCTACTCTGTCTAATGTGAAATCTGGCCTTGGTAGTTGGTTTGCTCCAGAATTGTGCATTTATTTTTCTGTGCATTGGGCCCATTGTCTTTGCAACACATCATTAAACAGTTCTACGGAATAGAAGGGCACTCAATGAATACACAACAAGATTAATACAAAAAAAAAACAAACAAACAAAACAACTAACTGTTCATTAGGTTAACCCCTTAGGGACCCTTGACGTACCAGGACCGTCAAGGGTAAATTTGCTCGAACGACCCTTGACGGTCCTGGTACGTCACGTACTTTTTACTTACAGAGCTCTACCGGGAGCGCTGTAAGTAAAAATAGGGCATGAAATAGACCGCTCCAAGATCGGAGCGATCTGTTTCAAGCCCCATAGTGACGCGCCGATACACGTGACAGGTCACGTGTACCGGCTCGTCAAAGTGCCCCTATGCGGACGTTATGGGACGGAAATGTCCCATAACCTCCGGTCCTTAAGGGGTTAAAAGGTGGTACCGTGTTAGCCTTAGAAAAAGCAGGAGACCGGTAGAGTAAAAGGGATAAAGGTATCACTCGTTGTCCTTCACATTATACTGTTATTCTCAAAGTTTTTATTTCTCTACTTCCTACATATCTCCTAACATGTCAAATGGCCAAATAGGGACACTTTTGTTTTAGGTGGTGTTGCCAGGGAAGTGGATGTTGGGCAAGGCATTACAGATAATTTTTAGGTTATTTCATGACTTATTCAGACCTATTTGAGTAACTGAATATATGATTTAGAGCAAGACCAAAGTATTTTATTTATACAGACTAATGTATAAATACACCAATAATGGTGATAGCGTTGCCTGTCTGGTTTTTGTGCTGTTGTGTGTGTTGGGGTTGTTGTTATTATACATACAAAGATATACAGTGTGCATGGTATACAGAGGGTTAGAGCAGGTAAAAGAAAGCAAGATGGCAAATTTGAGTATGTTTAGACTATATACACACAGTGGTATGGGCTGTACAGTACAGAGTGTGAGATCATGTCAGATGGAAAGTTAAAAGTGAACATGGTTAGATCATATAAACACAGCAGTATGGGCTTTATAGTATATCCTCACAGCACTGTGTGGTGTCTTCTGAAAGATAGCAAGTCAGCTATGTGCTTTACAGCATCCCTCCTGCTGATTGGTTGAAGGGGGAGTTAGGTGATTGTTGGAGCCTCGTGGGCCTGTATCTGGACTATAGTTGCCATAATGTTCATGTGCAGAGTGAACAGCTTTGTGCACAGCTGCATGTGCAGAATATTGTGGTTGAGGATGACAGGGTGGTGATTTTTGGGTAAAGTGGAACATGATGCCCTGATGTGTGTTTATGGGGTATGAAGTTGATGTTTGTGTGAAGTGGAATTTTATGTATTTTTTGTTACAGGGGCTGTTTGTTAAAGGGTGCAGATGTCTGTTTGAAGTGTAATTTGGTGGGCACAAGTCCATGTTTGTGTGACGTCACGGGTAATTTTTTGTGTGGAGGGTATGGTGAAATGTTAGTGATGTTGAGTACAGTGTAAGTCACTGCAGGAACTTCTCCCACTTGTCCACTCCTGTCAAAACCAAGGCTCAACATGTTTTGAAGAGGATGAATGTCTCTGAAGAGACTTTCAAATGAGTTGGCATTAACACCTCCATTAACATGCTCCCATTGGTTGGACCTACATGAGCACCAGTCTAGAGGAGATTTGAATAACCCCTCCTTACTGACATCCTTGGGTATGTGTGTGCCAGGGCCACATAATTTGGCTCACATGACTTCCTTCTTCTTTTATATTTTTTTTATAGGGAGGAAAAAATGAGGGTTTTCAAATAAGTTTGTGGCTTTTTTTTATTTATTTTCTTTTATTTTTTAATAACCTTTGAGTGCCAGAGAGGTATCCAACAAATTGTGACACAATGCAGCACTGTGCCACTACAGCTAGTGATGAATATAAAAGATGGAAAGCTCCTGCAGGTGAGAGTGGCATCTGAATACTGGAATATGTAAGATAAAGAGTGGTGAATGGGAGGGAGAAGGATATACACAGAGTGGTGAATGAGAGAGGCAGAGTTGTGAATGGTTGGGAGAAAGAAAGGCACAAAGTGGTGAATGGGAGAGGCAGAGTGATGAAAGGGATGGAGAAAGATAAATGCAATGTGGGGAATGGGAGGGAGAAAGACAGACAGAGAGTGGTGAATGGGAGGGAGAAGGATATACACAGAATGGCAAATGGGAGAGGCAGAGTAATGAAAGGGAGGGAGAAAGATAGGCAGAAAGTGGTGAATGGGAGGGAGAAAGACAGGCACAAAGTGGTGAATGGGAGGGAGAAAGACAGACACAAAGTGGTGAATGGGAGGGAGAAGGATATACACAGAGTGGTGAATGGGAGAAGCAGAGTGATGAAAGGGAGGGAGAAAGATAGGCACAAAGTAGTGAAAGGTAGGGAGAAAAGATAGACAAAATTGGTGAATGGGGGGAGAAAAACAGAGTGGGGAATGGAAGGGGAAGGGGAAGGAGAAAGATAGACACAGAATGGTAAAAGGGAAGAAGAATGATAAACACAGATTGGTGAAAGGGAGGGAGACAGACACAAAGTGGTGAGTTGGAGGGGGGAGGAAGACAGACACAGAGTAGTGAATGGGAGAGGCAGAGTGATGAAAGGGAAGGAGAAAGATAGACACAGAGTGGTGAATGGGGGGAAGGATAGACACATAGTGGTGAATGGGAGGGGCAGAGTGGTGAAAGGGTGGGAGAACAACACAGAGTGGGGAATGGAAGGGGAAGAGCGGTGAAGGGGAAGGAGAAATATGGACACAAAGATAAAAGGGAAGAAGAATGATAGACACAGATTGGTGAATGGGAGGGAGAAGGATAGACACAGTGGAGCACAGGAGGGGCAGAGTGGTGAATGGGAGAGAGAAAGATAATCACAGAGTGGTGAATGGGAGGGACAGAGTGGTGAAAGGGAAGCTGCAAGACAGAGACAAAGTGGGGAATGGGAGGGGCAGAGTGATGAAAGGGAAGGAGAAAGACAGACACAGAGTGGTGAATGTGAAGGAGAAGGATAGAAACATAGTGGTGAATGGGAGGGACAGAGTGGTGAAGGGGGAGAATGACACAGAGTGGGGAATGGAAGGGGCAGAGTGGTGAATGGGAGGGAAAAAGATAGACACAGAGTGGGGAATGGGAGGGGCAGCGTGGTGAAAGGGAAGCTGAAAGATAGAGACAGAGTGGGGAATGGGCGGGGCAGAGTGGTGAAAAGGAAACTGAAAGACAGACACAGAGTGAGAAATAGGAGGGGAAGAGTGGTGAAAGGGAAGCTAAAAGACACAGAGTGGGGAATGGGAGGGGCAGAGTAGTGAAAGGGAAGCTGAAAGACAGGTACAGAGTGGGGAATGGGAGTGGCAGAGTGGTGAAAGGGAAGGAGAAAGACAGACACAAAGTGGGGGTTGGGAGGGGCAGAGTGGTGAAAGGGAAGGAGAAAGGCACAGTGACGAATGGGAGGGAGGAGGTGTGTACTGTGATAGAGGATGAAGTCCTTTATGTGGTGAATGAGAGGGAGGAGGTGTGTGCTCTGATGAAGGGTGAACTCCTGTACATGGCAAATGGGAAGGAGGGTGTAGTGGGAGGAGGTGTGTACTGTGGAGGAGGGTTAAGTCCTTGCAGAGATTTTCACAGGAGTGGGCAGGGGGCTATGCTCCATGCTTATAATGGGACAGTATCACGGTGCCCGTGATTGCTGCAGTTCCCTGTCTATCACCTGCAGGGGGCTTCCATTGGCTGTCTGCAGTCAGCCCGCCTCTGGTTGCCTTATAAAACTCAGTCTGGGCATCCTTTAGTTGCCCTTTCGTGGTGTCTCTGACAGCATTCACTTTGCCTGTCTGCTGTAGCTATTGGGCCTGTTCCTGAGTTCCTGAGTTACCTGTTCCTGTGTTCCTGCCTGCTTGTCAGTTCCAGTCCGGTTCCTGTCGTTCCTGTTGTCAGCTGACTTACGGTTCTCGTCCCGGTTGAGCCTCGGCCTGCTCCTGCTGTTTTCTGTGTTCAGTTCCTGTGGCGATATTCCTCTTCTGTCTCTCTGGCGACATTCTGTCTGTTGGTCCCAGCATGCGGACGCTGGTTTACTCCTTTAGCCTTGTGGCTCACTATACTGTTTGTTGGTCCCAGCGTGCGGACGCTGGTTTACTCCATTAGCCTTGCGTCTCACAATACTGTCTGTTGGTCCCAGCGTGCGGACGCTGGTTTACTCTATTAGCCTTGCGGCTCATAATACTGTCTGTTGGTCCCAGCGTGCGGACGCTGGTTTACTCCATTAGCCTTGCGGCTCACAATACTGTCTGTTGGTCCCAGCGTGCGGACGCTGGTTTACTCTATTAGCCTTTCGGCTCATAATACAGTCAGTTGGTCCCAGCGTGCGAACGTTGGTTTGCTCCATTGGCCTTGTGGCTCATTCTACTGCCTGTTGGTTCCAGCGTGCGGACGCTGGTTTACTCCATTTGCCTTGCGGCTCAAGGTACAGTTGTTGGTCCCAGTGTGCGGACGCTGGTTTACTCCCTGACTCGCAGTCAGGGTCCTGGTGCTGTCCAGTCCTAGCAGCACTTGTTTCAGATGTGCACCAACACTAGCCTCTCCTTGGGTGAGACAGCTTGACCGCATACTCTATTTACCATCCTACTGTCATTGTCATCTGACAGTCACGGGTCTTAGTGGTGTCTCCCTTCTTGGGCTGCCCTGCCCGGTATTGGTAAGGCCAGTAGAACCTTTCACGTTGCCACCTTTAGTTTGCCTTACCCGGTATTGGCAGGGCCGGTAGAGCCTATCCTTGGGTATCCATTCTGGGCTGCCCTGCCCGGTATTGGTAAGGCTGGTAGAACCTGTTACGTTGCCACGCCACGGTTGCCTTACCCAGTATTGGCAGGGCCGGTAGAGCCTATTCCTTGGTAATCCTCAAGCTGCCCTGTCCGGTATTGGTAAGGCCGGTAGAACCAGTACATTACCATCTTACGGTTGCCTTACCCGGTATTGGCAGGGCCGGTAGAGCCTACTTATCTCTATTCCTTCATTATCACTTGGGTTGCCTTGCCGGTATTATTTGCAAGGCCGGTAGAACCTATCTCTATTGTCAATTGCTTATATATATGTGATGTTTGTATGTGTATGAAAACCCTATGGGGATTGCCTTAACTTTTCAATAAAGTTATGTTTTTACCTAAACCTTACGTCTGAGAGTCTTAACAAACCGTGACAGACAGACAGACAGTATAGGAGATTTGTACAACTGCCTCCCCTGGTTGTGTTTGGCTTTGGACAAAGCTTGTCGGTCACACAATGTTTCTTCTTTATATATGTATATTATATATATATATATATATATATATATATATATATATATATATATATATATATATATATACACACACACACACACATACATACATACATATATATATATATATATATATATATATATACACATACATACACACACACACGGAACTTTAAAGAAGCAATAATGTCTAATCATCTACAAAGAGGGACACTTGCAAGGTATGTTCCTATGCTAGTTACTCCCCAATGCCATTCTTTTTTCCTTTTATACCATATTCACTGTTAGTCCTCATCACACTATCTCCTTCTCAGCTCCCTGGTAGTGCCTCATGTGAATCCCCACACTGACTACCTCTCTTATACTAAGGGGCCCTCCCTCACTCCCACTGAATGGATCATTGTTTTCTTCCTTCCTTCCTGTTTATTAAAATTCTTTCATACTGTAGATTACTATTATCTCACTTTTAACCTAATGCTTTTTTCCTCTCCCAGGCCTCCATCTCATTGTTTTACTACAGGACAGTAATCAACTGCTGGCTATGCAAATATTTGGGAGTACTCCCCTTACCCCAAGTCTAGCTGGGAATTATGAGAGTTTTAGACTGTAAGCTCTCACAAGCAGGGCCCTCTGATCCTTCTGTTCTCCAGATCAGATTGTACTGTTTAATACATCTGTATGTCTGTTCCCAATTGTACAGCGCTTCAGAATTAGTTGGCGCTATATAATTAAAGAATAATAATAATAATAGTTCCCAACAACTAGAAGTTGTAGTTTGGAACAATGCAAGTTATGGTCCCCAGCAGCTGGAGGTCCAAGAATTAACTAGCAGCTTTCAAAGCTCCCAACTATTTAAAGGGACACTAGCACCTCCTTGGTAAGGACTTGTATAGAATATGGAGTACAGTTCTGGGCACCAGTTCTTAAAAAGACATTATTGGAAAAAAAAAAAAAAAAGTTAAAAGTACAGAGACATGCAACAAAACGGATAAGGGGATTGGAGGTGTGAGTTATCAAGAGAGACAAGCCAGCCGGGGTTAGTTTACATTAGAGAAGAGACAATTAAGAGGTGATATGATTACCATTTATATACAAATATATCTGAGGCCAATACAAGGAACTATTTACTCATATAGAGATCATCTATTAAGGCTAAAGGAAAGGTGCGTTTGACTAAAATATAGGCAAGGATTTTTATTTTTTGTTTTAAAATAAGGGCAGTAAAATTATGAAATTCTTGGCCTTGGGCTGCTGAGATTGCAGATACTGTAGTTGCTTTAAAAAAATAATGCATACCTTTCTAAATCAGAACAATATTCAGAATTATGACAGTTGGTTTCAAAGAAGATAGGATTTGTTTCAGGGAAATATCTGAGCAAGAAGAAATTTTTTCATCCATTAAAGGCTAAACTGGAAGTGGCTTCAGTTGTTATTTTATTTTGTTTTTTTGCCTTCCTCTGGATCAACAGGGGTGAAATGAGAAATGGCATGGGCTGGACTTGATGGACACATTTTTTCAGCCCCATTAACTATGTTACTAATAATAATACATTTCCTTATCTGCATTGCTATGCAATGAATTGTACACCCCTCTAGTTTTCAAAGAGGGGTGTGTAGAAAGTCCCAATGGCCATTATTAATCAATTCTAGGTTTATTGGTTCTCTAAAATTAAGCAAAATTAGTACTGAATATCCTGTTCATAGAGGCAGATATGATTATTTTTGCAGGACTCCAGCTATCAACCTGGAGCTTCACACTGTACTGCGCACTGCACTACTGCGAGATACTGGAGACTAGGACCGTGGTGCAGGCGGAATACCAGAGGGAACGGTAACCGAGGCACAAGTCTCTACCCTGGTTCACGTGACCAGAGGCAACAGGGAGCAAGAGCAGACCTTAACCATGGAACTCTGAGACTAATGGTCAGGTAAGATCGGAGAGTATAGAGCCAGTAGTCAGCCAGAGCCACAGGTCAGACAAGCTGGGGACTAGACGGAGCGATAGGCAGCAAGAGCCAGAGATCAGACAAACATGGGACTACACGGAAAGTGAGTAAGTCAGCCAGAGCCACGGGTCAGAACCGATGTGGGTAGTCAGACAAGCCGGGATCATTCAAGGAGCGAGTTAGTCAGTCAGAGCCACAGGTCAGAACAGGTGTGGGTAGTCAGACAAGCCGGGGTCATACGCGTGCCTCTCTGATATTCAAAGGGTTAAGTATTGCACATGTGTGTCGGTGAAAACAGTAGAAGATACCAAACGTTCCAAAAATATTCCTCCATGTTTACGCTCAGGATTAAGATTTTTTTGAATTGGAAAAATAAAATTGCAAAAAACTGAATCATTAGTAACATAATGCCCGTTCCAATTTAAGAGTATTTTGAACAGAGACTGCCTTTTTATAGGGCCAGTCTCTGTTCAGAATGACTCAGCCATTGGCTGGGATGTGTGCTTACGCACCTCCCAGCCAATCGGCTTCGAGCGGGAGATTGACAGAACCTCCTTGAAGCTGACTGGCTGGGAAATGCATAAGCAATACATTTTATTTTTCCAATTAAAAAAAAATCTTAATCCTGAGTGGAAACATGGGGGATGAATATATGTAGAAAATTTGGTATCTCCTACTATTTTTACTCACACATATGTGCAGTGCTTAACCATTTGAGTGCCTGAGAGGTAAGCAATGCATTGCCCCTCTTGCACTTAAGCGGTTAAACTATGCATGAATGTGCGAGTTCCTTTTGTGGCACATCATTAAAATTTCCCTTTATTTTACAGGACTATGAATGCAAGACAGAAGAAAGAACACAGAACAGAAGAACGAAGATGGAGATAAAGAAGAGAGAAGAAGAAGACAGACAGTAGATGACAGCATACCTTCCAAGCGTCCCTCTTTAGGAGGTACAGTTACTCTTTTAGACCCAAATCCCACTGTCCCTCTTTTCCATCCTAATGTCCCTCTTTTTAGGGGATCAGATTGTGTGGTGTGTATAGGAGTGTATCACATGGCTCCACAGCAATAAAACTCACATTATTGTTTCTTAAAACATCAGTGTATGCAGGGGAGGGCTGGCCTGGGGGGCAGGGGGGCAATTTCCCCCTGGGCCGGACATATATCTGGGCTGGTGAGCCACTGCCTCACTCAATCTCTTGCTTGATGCTGTAAATGGTGCTACACTAGCGATAGCTTACAACTGAAATGGAGTTACAGAAATAGTACCACAGAGCTACAATTCAAGCATAACCCATTTCCCATGTAAGATATATGGTATCACTACTGTAGCTTTACTTACCACAGAGCTTACAATGTATCATTAGTGCAGCCTCATTTCAACTGTAAGCTCTGTGATATCACTTGCCTTACTTCACAACGTAATGCCAGTTTCAAAATTACCTAAAGGGGGTGAGCTGGGACAGTGGACTTGAATGATAGTAGAAGCCGGCCAATTGATTGTATCCCCCCCCCGGGCCACATGTTGCCAGCCCTCCCCTGAGTGTATGTGTTTATAAATTAGTCTGCTTAAATAAAATATTTTGGTCTTGTTAGAAGTCATTTATTAGGTAACACAAGGAGGTGTCAATAGGTCATGAAACCCAAAAAGCCCAAAAAGTCTCATTAATGCCCCACCCACCGGCCACACCCCCAGCATCACCCACTAAAACACAATTGTCCCTCTTTGGCAATTTGAAATGTTGGGAGGTATGTGACAGGTAAGTATAAACAGACCTGGGTGTTAGGATAGTGTTAGGGGTAGTATTATTGCATTTGACTCAGGGCTCAAAATTTCCATTCGCCACTAGCCAATGGCGAGTGAAAATTTAGCCCTGGCGAGTAGAAATTCAGCCCTGGTGGGTATGTTTTGGCTTCCAGTGGCGAGTAACTTTTCAGGTCTTGCTAGTAGCAAAGGACATAAAATTATAAGCCTTGCTTACTGTTAGGGATAGTGTGGGTTAGTGTTTGGGAGGGTGACTGTATTTGAGCTATAGGTCCGTGATTGAAATTATCTCAGGCACCGATAGTTGGCCTTTTTCCTTTGATGTCCCAATTATTCACTCTACTTAGTGTGAGTTTTGGGAACTTAATGCACAAATGGACGTTTGGCCACAATTCATTATCTGTGTCCCTACCAGCTGTTTTATCGCACATAAGTGAATCTAGCCCTGACATCATATTTTTAACCTCTTGAATGCTAGTGAGGTTATACATTGCTTTGCATTTAAATCAATAGGAAGCTTTATTTCTCACCTATAATTTAGTGGGTTTTCATTTCAATTGTCCCTTTTTTTTTTTTCTTTTTTTTTTTTAAGCGCATAAGACAGTTGAATTTCGAAAAGAAAAATAGAGGAGTTATGGCGCAAACCTTTGGCATTATAAGGGAGAACTAAACATTCCCATTAACTTAAATGTGATTTTAACCCTTTCAGTGCTAGAGGTATCCAACTCTTTGCTTTGCAATATTTGGAGACCTCTATAGCATTCAAATCCCCATTTAACCCCTAGAGTGCCAGGTGGGTACAATGTACGAGTGAGCACAGCTGTACCTGCTGTGCCACGCTTGTACATTTGACAGCTAAAATGCGGTCACTGCTTAAGCTGGTATAACCTGCTGGCAGTGGCCGCATTTCAGCTGAAATGCAGCCTGGCACTCTTGGGAGGACATGAGGATTACTCCTCATGTCCTCCCAGGTATTGATCTCCCAGCCGATCGCGCTGGGAGATCAATATCGCCAAGGGAGAAGCTCTGAGAAACAGAGCTTCTCCCTCTTCCGCCCTCCTACCCCGAACTTCCGGGTAGGAGTGGGCGGGACCGGGGGAAACCTCCTAACGTCATCGGTGACATGATCACCGATGACGTTAGGGAAGTTTCCCTTAGCCGATTCACTCCTACCGGTGGTAGGAGTGAAAGGCAGGAGAGCTTCTGCTCTCCTGCAGTCGCCAAATTGATCTCCCAGCCTATCGACTTGGAGATCAATAACTGGGGTGACACCAGGAGGGGTCCTGATGTCCCCCACGAGGTCTGAATAAATTAAAAAAAAAAAAAAAAAAAAATGCAATGTGCTGGAGACCCTTGTGGCACTCACAGGGTCATTTCTTTGGGTTTTTTTTTTTTTTGAAAGACCTCATTGGGGGGATCAGGGGGGATCCTGATGCCCCTCAATGAGGTCTATTATTAAAAAAAAATATATATTTTTTTTTAACCCTGTGTGTGCCACGGGGGGGGGGTCCAATGCACCCCCCCCCCTCCTGTGGCACACACAGGGCTTCTATCATTACTTTGTTACTAGAGATTGTTGGGGGGCCATCAGGATTGGTCCTGATGGCCCCCCAACAAGCTCTGATTACAAAGTAATAATAATAAAAAAAAAAATTAACCCTCTGAGTGCCAGAAGGGTCCAATGCATTGCTTTGCAATGTGCTGGAGACCCCTTTGGCACTCACAGGGACATTTATTTTTATTCCTTTTTTTTTTTTTTTTTTTTTTTTAAAGACCTCATTGGGGGGAATCAGAGGGGTCCTGATACCCACCAATGAGGTCCATAATAAAAAAAATGTAAAGAAAAAAAAATTAACCCTGTGTGTGCCACAAGGGGGGCCAATGCAGCCCCCCTTCTGCGGCACACACAGGGCATTTATCATTACTTCGTTATCAGAGATTGTTGGGGGGCCATCATGATTGGTCCTGATGGCCCCCCAACAAGCTCTGATTACCAAGTAATGATAAAAAAAAAAAATTAACCCTCTGAGTGCCACAAGGATCCAATGCATTGCTTTGCAATGCGCTGGAGACCCCTGTGGCACTCTCAGGGTCCCTCTGTTTGTGGACATATATATATTTTTTTTACTAAGACCTCATTGGGGAGGGATCAGGGGTCCTTATGCCCCTCAATGAGGTATATAATAAAAAAAAAATTAAAACACAAATTAACCCTGTGTGTGCAACTAGGAGGGGAGTTCAATGCCGACCCACTTCCTGTGGCACACACAGGACTTTTTATCATTACTTTGTGATCAGAGCTTGTTTGGTGGCCATCTGAATACAAAGTATCGATTAAAAAAATTAACCCTTTGTGTGCCACAGGGGCCCAAATGCATTGCTTTGCAATCCACTGGACCACCCCCTTTATTTTTTATTTATACCTCATTGTATGGGTTCTGATGCCCCCAACGAGGTCTACACAAAAATATTGTGGGAAAAAGCCCCAAAAAATGCACGTGCCACAGGAGGGAGGGGGTCCAACACAGTGCTTTGTATGAGGGGACATACATTGCACACTGGTAGTCACAGATCTCCCATACACACTATCAAACACTGCTCCACCATCACCACCATCCTTGCTCCTCTGCTCATACCCACACACACTGCCTAATCCCTCACCCTCCCACATAGTTTGTTACACTTGTAGTCACAGGTCCGCACGTACATCGGCTGACGCCCTAGCTTCTTTCATCTGTTAGCCATAAAATCACACATACACTGTTTGCTTTACCATTTCTGTTTCACTGGTAGCTACGCTCCTGTAGCGTAAATTGGTATGTCAACCCACAGCAGTGGGGTACCATTTTTCTTAGGCTGGCAAGAAGTCCTCCTAGGAAATCCCACGCCATTGAACCATTTTAGTATCTTTGAAGTGACTGATGTGTAAAACAAATTTTTTTTTTCCTGTAGCACCACATTCTGGAAATAGTTGTGCCAACTAACTTAGGGGTAAAAAGGCAAGTGACCCCGCATTAGATGCGGCAGGTTGTCTTCTTTCCAAAATGGTATGGTTTATCTACCTTTTCTTCAATTCTGAAGGTGTTATAGCCATTTTCGTACAGGCAAGTCAGGTTTGAGAAAATGTTAGAAACATCAGAGGTTGTAGTAGGTGTAGTTTTCTACTTCTAGCACCCCCTAAGGTAGTTCAGCTCATACCAATGGGGTGTCATTTGACTCCTAAGAGCACTAGCAAACAAATACAGTTGAAAATTCCATGGTTTTCACAGCGCTCCATACATTTGAAGGGGCAGAAATGTAAAAAAATGCAATTTTTTTCCTATATCGCCTCCTTCTGGAAACATTTATGCGCACCAGTATTTGGGTAAGAAGGCAAGTGACCCCTCATTAGATGCGGCAGGTTGTCTTCTTTCCAAAATGGTATGGTTTATCTACCTTTTCTTCAATTCTGAATGTGTTATAGCCATTTTTGTACAGGCAAGTCACATTTGAGAAAATGTTAGAAACATCAGAGGTTGTAGTAGGTGTAGTTTTCTACTTCTAGCACCCCCTAAGGTAGGTCAACTCATACCAATGGGGTGTCGTTTGACTCCTAAGAGCACTAGCTAACGAATGCAGTTGAAAATTCCATGGTTTTCACAAAGTTCCATACATTTGAAGGGGCAGAAATGTAAGAAAATGCCTTTTTTTTCACTAGCGCCACCTCCTGGAAGCATTTGTGCATACTAGCCTTTGGGTAAGAAGGCAAGTGACCCCTCATTAGATGCGGAAGGTTGTTTTCTTTCCAAAATGGCATTGTTTCTCTACCTTTTCTGCATATCTATTATGGTTATAACCATTTTAGTGCAAGCAGATAATTTCAAAAACAAAAGTGTCAGGTTTATGTACGTGTTCCTAGCACCCACATATTGTATGTTAACCCACACAAATAGGCTACCATTTTTCTCATGTTGGTAGCAGCTACTGAATACAGCAGGAAATGTTATGGTTTTCAAAGATTTTAGTATCTTTGAAGTGGTGGAAATGTAAAAAAACATGCATTTATTCCCATAGCGCCACCGTTTGGAAATATTTGTGCACTTCAGCCCAGGGGGTAGAAAGGCAAGTGACCCCTCAATTGATGCGGGAGAATGTCTACTTTCCAAAATGGTATACCTTTTATACCTTTCCTTCATGTCTCTAACAGTTATGGACATTTTAGTACAAGCCGCCATTTTCGAAGAAGCAAACAGGTAGGTTTAGTGATGTGCTTCTGGCACCCCTAAGGTAGGTCGACTCATTCCAGTGGGGTGTCATTTTTCTCATAAGAGCACTAGCTAATGAATACAGTTGGAAATTCCATGGTTTGCACAAATTTCAGTACATTTGAAGGGGCAGAAATGTAAGAAAATGCCTTTTTTTTCATTAGCGCCACCTTCTGGAGGCATTTGTGCTCTCCAGGCTTGGGGTAACAAGGCAAGTCACCCATCATTAGATGCGGTAGGGTGTCTTCTTTTCAAAATGGTATGGTTTGTGTACCCTTTCTTCACTTCTGTAGTTGTTATAACCATTTGTGTACAGACAAGTAACGTTTGAGAAAATGTTAGAAAAATTTGAGGTTGTAGTAGGTGTCGTTTTGCACTTCTAGCGCCCCCTGAGGTAGTTAAACTCATACCAATGGGGTGTCATTTTTCTCCTAAGAGCGCTAGCTAATGAATACAGTTGGAAATGCCATGGTTTTCACAAATTTCCGTACATTTGAAGGGGCAGAAATGTATGAAAATGCCTTTTTTTTTCATTAGCCCCACCTTCTGGAGGCATTTGTGCACTTCAGGCTTGGGGTAACAAGGCAAGTCACCCATCATTAGATGCGGCAGGGTGTCTTCGTTTCAAAATGGTATGGTTTGTGTACCCTTTCTTCACTTCTGTAGTTGTTATAACCATTTGGGAACAGACAAGTAATGTTTGAGAAAATGTTAGAAACATTTGAGGTTGTAGTAGGTGTCATTTTGCACTTCTAGCGCCCCCTGAGGTAGTTGAACTCATACCAATGGGGTGTCATTTTTCTCCTAAGAGCGCTAGCTAATGAATACAGTTGGAAATGCCATGGTTTTCACAAATTTCAGTACATTTGAAAGGACAGAAATGTAAGAAAATGCCTTTCTTTTCCATTAGCGCCACCTTCTGGAGGCATTTGTGCACTCCAGGCTTGGGGTAACAAGGCAAGTCACCCATCATTAGATGCGGCAGGGTGTCTTCTTTTCAAAATGGTATGGTTTGTGTACCATTTCTTCACTTCTGTAGTTGTTATAACCATTTGTGTACAGACAAGTAATGTTTGAGAAAATGTTAGAAAAATTTGAGGTTGTAGTAGGTGTCGTTTTGCACTTCTAGCGCCCCCTGAGGTAGTTAAACTCATACCAATGGGGTGTCATTTTTCTCCTAAGAGCACTAGCTAATGAATACAGTTGGAAATGCCATGGTTTTCACAAATTTCAGTACATTTGAAGGGGCAGAAATGTAAGAAAATGCCTTTTTTTTCATTAGCGCCATCTTCTGGAGGCATTTGTGCACACCAGGCTTGGGGTAAGAAGGCAAGTTACCCCTCATTAGATGCGGCAGGTTGTCTACTTTTCCGAAATATATAGTTTTATATAGTTATTCCACTGTTTTAGGGTAGTTTTACCACAAAAACCCTAGAATGCGCATATTAGTTTATAAAGTTGAAAATGTCATTTTGCGCTGCTGGTGATTAAGGCTCTATGCTAGCCATGGACGTAGGTAAAACTATACAAATTTGGTATTTTTTTACTCAGGGGACTTGGGGCTTTTTCAAATAATTGAAACTTTTTCAATCAAGGTAAATGTTTTTGATACATATTATGTGATTTTAGGAAAATGAGTAAATTTTCACTTTTTTTGTAATTATGACATCATAGCTTTTTGCACGATGTAAAATTCTCTTCATGTAAGGTACCACGAGAAAGCCCAATTAGTTCTGAAAAAAACAATATATAGTTTTCCATATTTAACTAAAAATCCCCAGAGGAAATCAAGCATAAACAGAAGGATAGCAAAAATGCTGAAAAAGTGTCTGGCCTGCAGGGTACAGGAAATGGCCCAAGCCTCTGGCACTGAAGGGGTTAAGTCAATGGGAAATGTTAGAATTTTTAGTGGTTTGGCCCAGAACTCCTCCACTTTCTTTTGACCATAGGGCCCTTTAACTCATAAGAACAGTTTTCTTTTTAACCCTTTGAGTGCCAGAGGGGTACGGAATGCATTGCAAAGCAATGCATTCCATTCCCCTCTGGCACTAAAAGGGTTATGTCAAAAATGTCCCTTTAGCGACAGAAAACTTATTGTGACTTTACTTAATCTGCAAGTACATAATATGTAAAGTCCAACGGCCTATACTTTTTATTTACTTATTTTTTTTTCACCTCAGCCTATTTTTTTTTCACACGTTCATGTCCCTGGCAGTGAGCTCCCTAGATCTGTTTCCACAGAGCCTTCTGGCAGTGACTGTGAAAGCAGGGATAGTGATAAAATGTAAAAAAAAAAAAAAAAAAAAAATAGCAACAAAATATAGACAAGATTGCATAAAGTGGCCTATCACCTTGAATTTTTTTTTTTAGATATTTGAAAACTTCATTCAAAACTGCCTGTATGTCACGTTAACCAAAAGTCCAACAGGTGTATATTTTAGGAGATAGTCACACTGTAAAAAGTGAAAGTCTCCAGGTGCAAAACAGAGCTTAATTAGCATATGAAACATCACTAAAAAGCTTAGTTGGCATATGAAATGTCACTGGTACCACACGTTACCAGTATGAATATCTCCTTAACGGTACATTTGCTGGTATTTTATCTAACATTTCAAATATGCAGACCTGAATCAAGGTGACAGGTCTACTTAAAGATGTGGAGCAGGTGTAATGTTAAGTTACAAAGTGACATAATTGATGAGGCTGAAAAAAAGACATGCATCCATCAAGTCCAGCCCATGCCTAAACACCTCTGTTAATCCAGAGGAAGGCATATAAAAAAAAAAAAAAAACAACAACAACATTGAAGCCATTTCCAATTAAGCCCCAAGTGGGCAAAAAAATTCCTTCCTGATTCCAAATAGCAGTCAGATAGTTCCCTGGTTCAACAACCTATCTGCATTGAAGCCATCTGTACTTCCCAATACTTTTCTGTGTTAGATAGGTATCCATTGCTTTTTTGAATGCAGTTACAGTATCTGCAAGCATAACATCCAGAGACAAATAATTCCATAGCTTTACCTCCAATACTGTAAAACATCTCTGCCTTTAAGTCGAAATCGCCTTTCCTCTAGTCTTAATGTTGCACGTCTCTGCACTTTTTCCAGTTCAGTAATGTCTATTTTAAGACCTGGTGCCCAAAACTGTACTCCACATTCTAGATGACGATAGCGATAGAATTATATTAGCATCCCGTGCATCTTCGACTCTTTATGCAGGATAGTACCCCATTTACTTTTGCAGCAGCTGAGTGACTCTGCACACTGTAGTGAAGTCTATCATCTATCAGTACTCCTAAATCTTTCTCTAATGAGGTTTCCCCAGCTGTTTTCCATTTACTGTATATGTAGCATGTTTGTTTCTACAGCCCAAATGCTTAACCTTACATTTATATACATTAAATGTTTTCGGCCATTTTTCTGCCCATTTGTTCAGTTTATATCAATCCTTCTTCTGAGAAAAAACATCCAACTCTATATGAATGTCCTTGCACGGCTTAGCGTCATCAGCAAAGACCGAGATGCTACTTTCAATCCCCACTTCTAGATCATTAATAAACAATTTAAAAAGCATTGGGCCCAGGACTGAAACCTGTGGCACCCCACTTACAACTTTAGACCAATTTGAAAAGGTTCAGTTTACAACAACAACTCTGTGCCATTTATCATTTAACCAGTTCTCAATCCATGTACATATATCACCTCCCAAACTGAAGCCTTTTAATGTATGCAATAACCTGTTATGAGGCACTGTATCATAGACTTTTGCAAAATCTACGTATACTACATCAACAGTAATTCCCTTGTCCACATTACTACTCTTTCGTAAAATGCAAGTAAATTAGTCTGACATGATCTATTCTTCATAAAACCATGCTGGCTCCTACTAATAATATTGTTTGTCTTCACATAGTTCTAAATATTGTCAGGTAGTAACCCTTCTAATATCTTACCCACTATGGAAGTCAAGCTCACAGGTCTATAGTTTCCTGGGTTGGATCTAGCCCCCTTTTTGAACAATGGAACTACATCAGCTTTCCTCCAATCACAGGACACTATGCCCGATAAAAGTGAATCAATAAATATGAAGTATAATGGTCTTGCTATTACTGATCTAAGTTCCTTAAGTACCATTGTGTGTATACCATCAGGTACTGGTGCTTTATTTACCACAACATTTACCGTCTCTTTTGGACTTTGTCCTCAGTAAGCCATGTACACGATGGAGGAAACTGTGTGGTTCTATTTGTCCATAGCCTGTCGTGGTTGCTTAATTTGTATATACTGAAACAAAGACTGTATTTAGGGTGTCAGCCATAGCCTTATGCTCACTAAACAATTCCCCTGTCTCAGGCTTAAAAGGACCAATATCAAACTTAACCATTTTGTTCTTAAACCACTTATAGAATTGTTCAGTATTTGTCTTGCTTTCATTTGCAATATTTCTCTCATTTCAATTCTTTAGATTTTTTTAAAGTGATAGTAATGTTTCATAATAGAAGCAGCTCATATTAATCTTCATAGTATTTGGGCCAGGGAGATTGTTATTTCAATACTGTCAGAGTTGTAGTTCAAGAGTAATTGAATGATAAAATATCCCCCCTCCCACCCCTTTCACTGATGTAACACTGCTCACCTCAGGGCAGCAGGGTGGTGTCCAAGTGGATTGCAGAGAGGGACAATCTTCAATTAGCATAAGAGAAAACCTGTCTATGGGGGCAGGGCTTTCATTGTTCTCACAGTAAGAAGACTGTCCCTTACTGTGAGCTGTCTGGTCTGTGGACCAGATTCCACATCTGAAGGGAAGTGGCTTACAATAGGTAAAAGGGGCAGGAGGGGAAAACTTTATCATTCAATTACTCTTGAACTACAACTCTGACTGTATTGAAATAACACTCTCTATGGCTCAAATATTATGAAGATTAATTGGAGCTGTGGTTTTTTGTGAAACATTACTATCCCTTTAAATGATGCATTTGACCTGTCTGACTTAAATACTTTAAAAGCCTGCTTCTTATTTCTCATTTCCCTGTAAACCTCATTATTAAGCCACATTATTTTCAATTTACTCCTCTTGTGCTTATTCCCCAATGGTAAATACTGATGTGTATATTTGTCTAAGAGAATTTCAAACAAATGCCATGATTATTGTGCATTTGTATATTTGAAGATTACATTCCACTGAATAACCTTTAATACTGCTTTTAGCTTTGTAAAATGTTCCTTTACCTGTATACTGTTTATCATGTCAGAATTGTTTGAGAGCACTAGGGCAAGCAGGCCTCTTTTCTAGTTGGCTCCTCTGTTAGTCGGGACATAAAATTATCATTTATCAAACTTAAAAAAAATAAATTTCCCTTTGTTTTGCTGGAAGTCATATCGATCTAGTCAGTTTCAGGATAGTTGAAATCTCCCATTATGATTCCTAGCCTTTTCCATTTGCAGTAAAAGTTGGTGTTCCTCAAACTCCCCAATAAAAGGTGGCTTGTAGCAAATCTCCATTTTTCAACCCACAGTGTCTCTGCATTCTCACCAGACCTTTCATTTATATCTTCCCTTATACTAGGTGTTAAGGCATGATTTACATATATATAGGCACACCCCCACCCTTTTATTAACCGTATCCCTTCTAAAAAGTGAATAAAACTCTAGATTGACTGCCAAGTCATGTATTATTTAACCAGATTTCAGCTACACCAATTTTAGATCATACTGCTCATACATCACAATCATTTCTAGTTCCCCCATCTTACCAGCTAGACTATGAGCATTTATATGCATGCATTTTATCTTTTTGCCATTCTGAAAGATTCCATTCTTTGTAAAATGTATTTGCCTTTTATCAGGCTGTAACAATAGCACCTCCATTTTAGATGAACTAGCCCATTCCCCCTCTCCACCCCCATGCCACTTCTCTAATCACATTCCCTCAATTATACTACCTTCCCCATCCTGTATTGCATCACCCATTCCTCCTTTTCTAGTTTAAAGTTTCCTATAACCATCCTAACTCCTAGCACCAAGACCCCCCTTTCGCTAAGGTGCATTCCATCTCGACTATATAGATTGCTCCCAAGGGAAAAGACAACCAGTGCTCTAGGAACCCAAACCCCTCCTGCTTACACCAAGTCTTTAGCCAAGCATTTAACTCCCTTATCTCCAGTTGCCTTTCTGATGTAGCGCATAGCACAGTTAGTATTTATGAAAATACCTTAGAGGTCCTCTGCTTAAGCTTATATCCTAAATCCTTCTTAATGGACCTCCATTTTCCACTGATTTTGTCATTGGTACCAACATGTACCATGACATCCGGGTCATGCCCAGCCCCTCTTAACAATCTATCAACCCTGCCACATGTTGAACCAGAGCATTTGGGAGACAACAAACTGTTCTATTGTACAGATCCTGGTGACAGACTACCCTGTCTATCTTCCTAATAATAGAATCCCCTACAACCACCATCTATCTAGAGGGGCTGTTCTCCTGGCTGTTAGAGAGAACAGCCCTTTCCAGCAAAGGCATTATTGTAACAACATCCCCAACATCATCACTCAATGTGGTAAATCTGTTAGGGTTAGTAAATACAGGAGTGTCCTCCCCATTACTCTGCCCCCCTTGCTACATCTAACAGTAACCCATCTAGCTACCTGCTCTTTGTGCAGTCTCCCCCCCCCAAACTTCCTATAACACTTTCCTTCTGCTCAGTCGGCAGACCCCTCTCTAGATTGACCGTCTCCCTGTTGTTCCAGGTGTGAAAACAGTCAACAGTTAAACAGACAGTCATGCTACCACTTATGTTATGCCAATTACCACAAGTTAAGAGGCAAAAGAGGCAGGCAGAAAAAAAACATGTATTAACTTTAGTGTGCAGATATGTGTTTCCCTGGTTAATCCCCTGTGTGTGAAACCAGTTTAAATTTCCCAACATTTATAACACTTCAGCACTTACACACTGATGCAAGATCACATGTTCAAGTATTCACTGTCCTTCTGCTTTATATAGCAGAAAGCCACCAATTACAAGCCAGCAAACACGACAAACACTCCCACCACACACAGACTTCAATCAATCACTTATGGAACTGAAAAGGTATCACGGCACCCGTGATCTAGGCGACATTCTGACCATCTTGCTATTGCTGCTTTCCTATTGGCTGCGCTGTACTGCTCCTCCCAGTGACAGCCTTTTTATACCCTGGGCTGTCACTCTGCAGTTGCCCTTTCATGGTGTACCTGATGCCTAGCTCTAGTTTTGCTGTCTTGATACCAGTGTATGACCCTGGACTGCCTGACCACACCATTGTCTCGTTCCTGACTCTGTGTACCGATTCGGATTGGCTGATGTTCCTGCTTCCTGTTCTGACCCAGACTGGCTGACGTTCCTGCTCCGTGTACCGACACGGCGAGACCAAAGATCCTGCTGTGTACCGACCCGGCGAGTCTGAGGTTCCTGCTCCGTGTACCGGCCCGGCTTGGCTGATGTTCCAGTGCTGTGTACCTAATCGACTTGGCGGTGGTTCCTGCTTTCTCTGTGCCCGGCTGGGCTTTTACCGGACTGTTCCTGCTGCTGCCTGCCTGGCACAGTTTCCACATTACTGGGCCTCCCTGTATTCCGGTACTCCGGTGGCCGGTTCTATTCTGTCCGTGTGTCAGAGACTCAGTCTGCCCCCACACCGTGCTGCAATCACTTGGTCTATACTTAGTTCAGTTGGGCGCCTCCGGTGGTTGTCGTTATCCAGACCACAGTGCTATTAACCCCTTCGGGGGAGGTGCCTCGTTCCGTTACTACTACCCTGGTACTGTTGGGCTCCGTTACTCTGTGCGATTGAGTCTCCATTAGGTTCCGTTGGGCGCTTCCGGTTTCCATCCATTTTATACTATCGCACATTAACCCTTGAGGGTAGTACATGCACATGGTGGTGGATAGTCTCGGTAGGGCCTCCGTTCTGACACGAGCTCTGACCAGTCTTGTGTAGTCATCGGTGGGCGGCCACCTTAGAATCCTCCATACAGGTGATCCTTGCCTGTTGTTTGCAGTCCTGTCACTGTCGCCTCCCACTGCCAATAGGCGACATTGGGCCTTCTCTATACTCTCACTTTGCCAGGGGTTCCACTGGCCACACTGGACTTTCATACACTGTATCAATCTAGTTTACCTGACCTGTGTCAGTATTGTGTGTTTTATCCATACTGGACCCGTGTGGGTTAACTTGCTTGTAACCTGTCCTGTGTCAGTTACTGTTGTTGTTGTTACTGGACCTGTGAGGGTTACCTCATTCCTTGTGTGCTTTAATAAAATTGTGTTTTACCAACATCTACCATGTCTGAGTGTACTGAACCGTAACAAAAGGGAGGGGAAAAAAAGGCTTTTATTTTTTAACATCGCTCTTACCACACTACACAACACAAAAAATACACATTCAATTTCTCCAGCAAATATCCCAAACTTAGCTTATTTCTGCTCAAGAAATTGCATATTTTAATTGTAACTGTACCACTAGCCTTGATTTTACAGTCACTGACCAGAAGCAGATACCAGGAAGATTACAGTCAGGGACATAAAAGTGAAAAGAAGTGAAGTGAAGATGAAAAATACAGAAAAATAAACAGTATCAGCAAATTGACTATTTCATACTATGTACTTGTAGGACATGTAAAGTCAAAGTAAGCTGTTACTACAACTTTAACTGACTACTGGCACAAAATGAGTGGGCAATGATCCTTGCTGCCACCAGCAATAGTCAGTAAGTGATGTCTGTGGCTCTGGAGCAGATAAGAGAGGCGAGAAGACCATTCACTGACACATCTATCAATAAGGTGTGGATTGCACATTAGTGCACCTATAAGATAACCCCACTCCCTCCACAGCTCCGCAAGAATCTTTCCCTATTTAATATTCAGTTGCAGCTGCATTGGTATATATACTGCAGGGCTACTCTGGAACCACTGCTTCCCAATAACAGGGGTGGGCACCTGGCAATCTTCTATTCTCCAGTTGTTGTGGGTCGAAGGCTGTTCCCATCTGCTGAAGATCATGGGAATTGTAATCCAACAGTAGCTGGAGGCACAAGGCTGGTTGGGGGTAATAAGAGTTGTGGTTCATCAGATATGTAGAAGGGAGAACACACTTGCAGCAAAGTGCAAACAAGTATATCGCTGAGTCTTTATTGATGAGAATAACATATGCACCATTTCGGGGAGCTCAATGCCACCCTTCTTTAGGCATTGAAGGAGGATGGCATTGAGCCCCCTGAAGCATTAGAGATGTTCTTCTCATCAATAAAGATTCAGCAATAGCTGATACATGTTTGCACTTTGCTATGAGTGCGTTCTCCCTTCTACATATAGATTAGACCACAGGAGATTCTGCACCCGGCTGAAGATAAGTGCAGGCATTGAGCTGATGGAGTGTGCATCTATTCCTTGTACTTTGTAAGTTGTGGTTCAGCAACAGTTGTAGAGCCAAAAGGTTGTCCACATCTGCTTTAAGGCTGCAATGGAATACAGCCATGCTGTATTTCTTTCATAATCAGTTGGTATTAACCCCTTGAAGACCAGAGGGAGGTGCAATGCATCCGTCCTCAAGGGGTTACAAAAATGTATTTTTAATATCCCCTGTATGTCTGTATTCTCCCATTGCCTCTTCCACTATTTCTCTCCTGCCCCCACAAAAAAAAAAATCTCTCTCTCCCTCTCATGTCTCCCTTTCCACTCAATAACATTTCCTAGCTTTTAGTGTCTCTTCTATCTCACCCTCAGCTCTCTAGCATTATAAACCGTCCTCCTGCCTCTCTAGCCAATATTTCCATCTGCAACTGCATTTCTCATATATCTCTATTTCCTTTCACCTCCATCTCTCTCTCACTCAGCGATTCTCCATCACTCCCTCCCTCTATCCCTGATTATCATCTCTCCTTCCTCTCACGCTGATTCTTTTTCTGTTATCTGTTCTGGTAGCTAATTTCAGGTACTGAGCGTCTCATTCACTTCTCCCAACCCAAATAGAGGGGTGGTAATCTGTAGCTCTCCAGCTGTTGAGGACTACAACTCCAGTAATCCCCACACTCTAGGTGGGGATGATGGGAGTTGCAGCCCTCAACAGCTAGAGATCCAAAGTTTCCTACCTACCTCTGACATATAAATGTATATCTTTAATATTGACATGCATATCTCTTTCCATTCCTCAACCTCCTTTGCTGTAACCGGTTGAGTGCCTGAATCTTAATCCTTTGAGTGACAGAGGGGTGGCCAACACATTGCAGGGTAATGAGTTAGACATCCCTCTAGCAAGGGAAATATTGGTCTGTCCGTCTTAATAATTCCATCTTGCTCTCATATCGGTGTGTCTGCTTCTCCCATCTCCCAAAAACCTGCAATCATACCTGTGTGTGTGCCTGTCTCCCCTCTAGCTCCCATACTCCTGCATTCGTACCTGTGTATGTGTACCTGTCTCCCGTCAATCTTCCAAGCACCTGCATCTATATTTATGTGTGGTCTCACCATCCCGTCCATGTCCAAAGCACCTGAATCCATATCTGGATGTGAGTCCATCTTCCCACCAGCTCTCAAACACCTGCACACCCACCTCCCCCTCGAGCTCCCAAACATACTTGTGTGAGTGTGCCTTCCCACATTATCTCCCAAACACCTCAACTCATACTTGTGTAAGTTTGGCAGTCTCCCCTTAATCTTCCAAACATCTGAATCCATATAGGTGTGTGCTCACCTCCCCTCTATCTCCCAAGCACCTGTATCCATATTTGTGTGTGCTCCCACCTGTAAGTGTGCCCTTCTTCCCCTCTATTTCTCAAGCACCTGCACTCATATGTGTGTATGTCTGCCTCTCTTATCTTCCAAACAACTGTGTGTGTGCCCATCTCCCCTCTAGCCCCCAAACACTTGCACTCATACTTGACTGTGCTCACCTCCCCCTCTAGCTCCCAAACGTCTGCACTCATGCTTGTATGAATGTGCCTGCCTCCACCTATGTCCCAAACACCTGCACTTGTATTTCTGTGAGTGTGTTTCTCTCCACCATATACCTGTAGCCATACCTGTGTGAGTGTGGATGTCTTTCTATTTCCCAAGCACCTGCACTCATATCTATGTTTTTCCCCACCTCCCTTTCTGTCTTCCAAGCACCTGCACTCATAGATGTGTGTGTTTGCCTCTCTTATCTTCCAAACACATGAACTCATATTGGAGTGTTACTGTTTTTCCCTTGTATTCACAAGGGACTCCCTCTTACTCTAAAACACATACACCCACATATGTGTATATATGTTTATGAGTCTGTCCCAAACATCTGAACTCACTTGAGTGTGCCTGCTTCTCCTGTATCTCCCAAACACCTGCACTGGTAAATGACAATAAGCCTGCCTGTCCCTATACCTCCCAAACATTTGCTCTCATATTTGTATGAGTACATCTGCCTTTCCATATCTCCCAGACACCTGCACTCAAATATGAGGGTATGTCTGCTTCTCCCCCTTATGCCCAAACAACTGTAACCATATATGTGTATGTCTGCTTTTCCATTTACCTCCCAAACAGCTGTGCTCACGTGTTCCTGTCTCTCCCTCTATCCCCCAAATTCCTGCACTTGCTTAAGTGTACCTGTTACTTCCTATCTCACATCTGTAATAGTTTGCCAGCCTCTCTCTCTAAACTGTGTGGGTATATCTGCCTTCCCATATAACACCTAAACAAGGGAGGGACATAATCTAAAATGTGATAAAGATGAGATAACTTGTATAGTGTGATAACATTTCCAGTCTTATGTTATTTATAGAGTCTATGCACGAACGTCTCTCCAACATGAGCTATCTTAGTGTATAGGCTTCAAATAACCCAGGAATGGGAGGGTTTTTAACTGAAGAAGTTATATTTTCTTTATATTTAGTTCATAACTCCCTATATTTATATGAGTGTGTCTGTCTTCCCCTCTATTTCCCAAACATATACCCTCATCTTTTTGATTGGTGACTAGAGACAAGCAAATTCCCTCCTCATCAGTCTGCTTTCTCGCTCTTATGTGTGCATGGCCGGTGCAAGGATTTTTGTATACACAGGTGAAGGTACATTTTGATGCCCCCCCAACACAATCCACCTGCCCCCCCGACCTTGCCACAATCCCCTGCCCCCGTTCACCTATTCACCTCCACATTGCTCCTTCCATAATGCCCCTTCATCTCCACATTGCCCCTTCCACAATGCCCCTTCATCGCCACATTGCCCCTTCATCTCCACAATGCCCCCTTCATCTCCACAATGTCCCTTGATCCCCTAACTTGAGTACCTGGGGGTCTATTGGCGTGCCATAATACAGCTCTGTGGCTCCTTCGGCACAGAGCTGGAGGTCCCGCGTGCTGTTCTCAGTAATGCAGAGCGCTGGGAGATGATGTCATCTCCCAGCGCTCTGTATTACTACAGAGCCTGGGTCGCTCTGCATTGTGAGCGTCACATAGACGCTGAGAGGGAGGACTTGGTAGTGTAAATCAGCGCTCCCTTGCGGCAGATATATTTAACAAAAAAAAAAAAAAAATTCCCAGCTTCCCCCTTTTCGGCGCCCCTCCGTTGCTGCGCCCTAAGGCAGCTTCCTGTCCTGCCTTAATGGTAGCGACGGCTCTGTATGTGTGAATGAACCACATCATCTCTTATCTGAGTGCATCTGTCTCTCAGAATCTCCCCATTACCCAAATATTTCTCTCTATATCATCCTATATATTCCATGTTTATGTGAGGGGAATTACATTTCTACCTCTCAGTGCCCACTCTTATCCATACGTGTGTGAGAGAACCTGTATTTTGCCTACCCATACCCATCAGCGTATCTATCTTTCCAACACCCAGTATCTGACATACTGTATATGAGAGTGACTCCCTAATTTCTTCTTATCACCCACTTTCTCATATCAGTGAGCATGTACCTGACCTATCTTCACTACGCCCACTCATGTCTCCTGACTGTTGGATGGTTTTAAAAGCTCCACTGTATGTGAGGGAGTGCTCCTCTTGTATTTCTATACTTCCTTTTACAAATCCCCTCTCCCCGATTGCAAATCTTCTTCTGTGTCTAGTACTAAATATCTGATTATCTGATTCCTGAGCTCTCACCTTTGGTTGTTTGTGTCTCACTCTTAATAGCTGTTTATTTTGTTTTTTATCTGGAGAACTTCCACTTCATTTCTCTCATTACAACAATCCTCTTGTAGCATTCTTTTCCCCTTCCTATCTGCAGCTCTCATCTGCCACCCCCCCACCCCCACATTCACTATGTGTAGGTGTCCTTTTTATGCTCCTCCCCACCCCAGTAATCACCAATTGACCCCCTCCCAGTGAAGAATGAGACTCATTAGCATAAATAATATCTTATGCCACCCTCTCTAGAGATAACGTCACACACATGGCTGACTTGCACAATGGATTGTGTGTGTGTAAGAGAGGCAGTATGTGTGCTATACATTTATTTCCATATGATGATTCAGTTAGTGGCATAAAGACACACATGGAGAGGACAGACACCTACCCACGACTGGCACCACACACAGTCTGTCTCTTTCCCACACAAGCACAAACTCATTCCCACGCACAGTGTGTCCCACTGTTATATGAAGCCTGCTACACACGTCATATTTTTACAGTGTCAAACATACATGTATGTAATATCACACACACTATGCACTGCTACACAAATACACTGTATTACATACATTCTGTATAAAGTGTCTGGCACATAAACATGCTTTTAAGGGGCCCCACCACCACACACACTGCCTTTGTACATAGCGTGTGGAACACATGCATTTTCTGCATAAACCCCACCTTCACATACTCCCCCCCTCCATCACAAAAAAACACATGCTGCAGTGTCCCACACACACACACATATGCTGTATCTAAGATACATGAGTGTACATTTACACACACACACTGTATTAAATGACTAAATCACACACACTTTATATCAGGGGTAGTCAATTTTTGGACCTTCAGCTGTTGGGGATTATGTCCCATCATCCCCAACCAGCCATCAGCAAAAGGAATTGTAGCCCCCCCCCCCCCCCCCCCAGCTGGAAGTCCAACAACTGACTACCCCTGCTCAATATAGTGCAAATGTGATGGTGGCTGCATGAAGAGAGGTATGTGTGTGTTAGATGCTTTATAAAAATAGGAAGTGAGTGTTGGGCTGCATGCAGATTGTGTGTTAGGCAATTTATACCTAACATGTGTATGGTGGGGGAGGGGGCTGCATACAGAAAGTGTATTATATAGAGGCTGAATGTGGGGGGAGGGGCTGTACACATACACTGACCAACATAAATACTCTCTCTACATGTAGCTCAGTCAACAAATTGCATATACCCCCTCCCCAGTATAACGTCTGACACACATGCACTGTGCATAAAGAACCCTCAACCCCCCTTGTATACATCTAACACATACCCTTTCTAAATGCAGCCCCTCCTCCAAACCTTGGTATGTGTCCAACACATATATACTCCCAGAATGCAGCTACCCCCACCACACACACACCCTCTGTGTATATAGAATACCTTCCAAATGTCCCTATTTACTACCCCGATATCCCTTTTTTTTTGTTTGTTTTTTAAATTAAGGAGATTAAACTATATATATATATGACAATGGCACATTGCTCTACAGCAATAAAATGCTCAATAATGTTAATTTAACCCCCTTAAGGCCTAAAGACCAGGGATCATATATATATATATTTTTTTTAGTGAAACCGATTACGGACCCCCGAATGGCGCGTAGCCGCGCGGGGAGACCGGAATTCCATGACGGTCCAGGACCTTCATGGGTCCTTAAGGGTATAACAACCCATGACAGTCCAGGACCTTCATGGGTCCTTAAGGGGTTAATGTTCAGTCTATATATTATATGACTACTTTGATCTTGTTCAAAATTATTTATTCAGTTACACAAACACTTATCACTAGGTTTGACTATACCCTTTCCCTTCCACAGGCGCCTACACCCTCTATATAGTGTCTAACACACACATCCACTCTGTATGAAGCCCCTCCCCACACATTCTCTGTATAACGTGTCTAAAATATTTTCTATGCATACAACCCCCTGCCCTCTCACACCTTCAGTATACAGTGTGTGACACACATTCACTGCATATCCCACATCAACCTCTGTGTTGTGTCTGAAACATACTCTCTGCAAACGCCCCCTCCCCCACACACCCTGTCTAATATACATACTCTTACAGCATGAAGAACTCCCACACACAAACACACTGTCTGCATATATACACCCCCACACACACTAGTGTTTTGCATACATTGCATATATGCCCCATCCTACCCCCACAAACACTTTCTATACATGGTGTCTAACACCCACTGGGGTTATGCACTAAGGTGTGATAAAAAGGTGATAAAGTGGAGATGACTTCTCCAGCACTAAGATTTCTCAAGTGGGAACGTTCTTAGTGCATAGGCTCCCTAAAATAACATAGGAATTGGAGAAGTGATATCACTAGAGAATTCATCACTCCTTAGTGCATAACTTTCATATATACCCCTTCTAGCCTCTAACACCCTCTGTATAGTGTCTCACACACACTGTAAGTATGCCCCTCCTCCTACCCCACAAACACCCTCTGTATATAATGTGTAACAGATTGTAGTATGCCTCCTTCTCCATGTAGACACAAACAACCTCTGTATATAATGTCTATACACAGTCACTCTCTTTCATGCAGCCCCTCCCCCACATACCACTGTAGCATCTGACACACATACATGTCCACTTATATGCAAATGAAAACAGAGCAGTAATTCTGGGGCACATAAACTGAACAATAAATAAAGAAATTGAATTCCATTTGGTTTAAATGTCTTTGTTTTTATAATGGGGATATTCATGTTCCCCAGAGTTGCTCCATTTGTGTTTCATTCTTATAGCACACACCCTGTGTATAAAGTGTTGAGCACATATTTTACACATATACCCTCCCCATATAGAATCCAATGTATACACTCCCTGCATGCACACCTCCCACACATTAGTATAAACTATTTAACCTGTATACAATAGCTGCATACAGCCCCTCCCCCACACACTCTGCATAGTGTCTGGCAAGCACACACTCCTTGCATCCACCCCTCCCCCACACACATGCAGGCATTAGTATAAACGGTCTGACCAGTATATAGTAGTTGCATGCAATAGTGTCTGGCAAGCATACAGTTCCTGCATCCACACATGCATTGGTATAAAGTGTTTGACCTGTATGCACCCCCCCACACACACACACACACACACACACACTCTAAAGAACCCGTATAGTAAACACCCTGCACGCCCCTTCTTTGTATAAATGTCTGAACTGCATAAAACCCCTTCTTGCTTCCTCATCTCCATCTCCTTTGAATAAAATGTCTGATACAAATACAACCTCTCAATGCTTCTCTGTATAAAGTGCCTGACCTGCATACAACCTCTGCATAAACTGGCCAGATCTCACGTGTCAGGGCTGCACTGAAATCAAAGCAGCCCTGCATTATGCATTTTTAACGTGTCCTTAGTTAGTGGTGAGGTCTGACCATCCTACCTCTGCATGCGTACAGTGAAGAGAGAGTCTCCATTACATGAATTGAGCTTATTAAATTACATTCTGCAGGGCTGTACAGGAAACTGTGCAAATCTGCAGTAAGTGTTTTTCATCACTGCATTAAAGGGGAAGTCTGATCAAATTATACATGCAGCCAACCATATGAAATCTCTGAAACACATACAGCCACTGCATGGGAGTCCCCCCACCAACCTATAAAAATGATTGACACACACATACACAATCTCTGCATTCCTCCCCCACCAACATACACAGTATAGTGCAAGGACTGGTAGTTTGAGGCACTCCAGCTATGAAGGCGTACAATTACCATCATCTTCAGCCAGCAGCAAGTTGCCCACCCCTGGTACAATGTCAGATATAATACAATCTCTGTATAGCCCCACCAAAAACACACTGTATAATCCATGCATATTGCTGCCATGACAAAAATACACGCATCCTTATTCACCAAGGAACAGAGCTGCAACATAATGCGTTGGGGGCCTCTTGAATGCAATAAGCTGGAAATAGGAGATCACATATCCCTTTAAATCAGGGACATAGAAAAAAAACACCACACATTGCAGGTTTCAATTGATTTCTAAGCAATCCTGCAGACTGACATTTTCATAAGCATCCCTGATTTAAAGGGAAATGTTCAATTTTGACCCTGAGACTCCTCTCTCTCTTGCATACAGGAGGAGATGCACTAAGGTGTGATAAAGAGGTGATAAAGCAGGGATAACCTCTCCAGTAATATCACTTCTCCAATTCCTATGTTATTCTGTGGAGCCAACGCACTAAGATTTTGCCAACTCTGGAGATTAGTGCATAGGCTCTATAGAATAACACAGGAAATGGAGAAGTGATACCAGTGGAGAAGTTATCTCCACATTATAACTTCTCCATCACACCCTAGTGCATAACCTCCAAGGAGTTAAGAGCCCCATGGGGATTTTCATTTCCCCCTGTAGTGCAGCACTTGGTTTGATTCAAAATTGTACATCTTTAGCTTAAAAGGATAGTAACAATTAAAGGGATAGTAATGTTTCATAATAAAAGCAGCTCTAATTAATCATCATAGTATTTGGACTTTGGAGAGTGTTATTTCAATTCTGTCAGAGTTGTAGTTCAAGAGTAATTCAATGACAAAGTATCCCCCTCCCACCCCTTTTACTGATGTAACAATGCTCAGCCAGAGCAGAAGGGAGGTGCCCAGGTAGACTGCAGAGAGGGACAAGCTGTTATCTGTCTGGTCTATGGACTGGATCCCACATCTGAGAAGAGATGGCTTACACTAGGTAAAGGGGCGGGAAGGGAAACTTTGCTTGTGAATATCTCTCACAACATAAAGGTTTGAGAGATAAGACATCATTCTTCATGTTTTTTAATGCCTACAAAATAAAATAAAACAAAGTATTACTATCCATTTAAGATGTAAAAATATTTATATATATATATATATATATGTTTACATCGTGTTGTTTATCCCCCTGAGTAAAACAAGGGCACTCCCACTGCTGAGAGGTGTATTATTCAAAAGTTATTACATATCAAACTGAATTTTTAGGTGCAGTATCACAGTGGCCTGAAACTGTACAGTGGCGCTGTTGCTACACCATCCTATGGACAGCTCTGGTCAGCTCACCATAAATCTCAATAGGATGGTGTAGCAACATCACCACTGTAAAATGTCAGGCCACTGTGAAACTGCACCTAAAAATGTCAAGTTTGAACAGCAATAACGCATTGCAAAGCCTTTGGCACTCTAAGTGTGAAAGGCTCTTCTCTCTAATAAAATGTTTGATACAGATAGCAACTCACGCATACACACTCTCTCATGTACCAAGAACTAAGACAATTCTAGAGTAAGTCAACTACACCATAGGGGTCAGATTGAAATTCCAATTGATCTAAACAGGGATTTTAACCCATTGCTAGAGATGTGTACAGAACACTGGAAATCAGTGTTAGAGATCCTTCTAACATTCAATGGATTACATGCTTTATTTAAACAAGAAAGATTTCAATGTCCCCTAAAGTGCAGTTGGTTTTCCAAATATTTCCTCCAGTTCTTCATAATATATTAGCTTAACTGTATGCACTACCAATAATATGCCCCTTTATGCATCATCTCACCCCATCTGCGTGCATTTCCATCCCAGCAGTCTTTTCATGCAGGGTGAATATGCAGATATCTTTCTCTGTATGAATTACCTCTATCGTATACAACCTTTCTATGCATTAATCCCCTGTCTCATATGTGCTGCCAGATATTCACCTGCTGCATACAGAGCCGCCATGCTCTGAGGCTGATGTACTAATAAAAAGTGGTGCAATTCTGGAGCAACCCTGCTGCACCAATGAGATTAAAAAACCCACTGATTTAAATTAGGCTTTTATCTGCTTACCCCTTTGAGTGCCAGAGGGGTGCACAATGCATTGTACACCTCTCTGGCACTAAAAGGATTAAATACTGGAGGTTTCCAACTCATTGCTAATCAAAGGACTGGAGACCTCCAGCGTTCATTGTGTTATGAGCTCCACTGAAATCAATGGGAATGTTTGTTCCTAGGGCCAGATTTTCATACCAAGTCACTCTAAACAAGGGACTCTATACGCCCTTAGTGCCACCTATGACCACTCCCCCTTCCCCACATGGCCACACCCCCAGTCCCAGCCACTGTTTCCTTGCACAGAAAATACCCTTGGCTTATAACAAGCAAGAACAAAAAAATATTTAACCCTTTGGTTGCAATGAGTTGCAAATTTCTCTGGCGATGAAGGGGCTAAACAATAGCCTGCAAAGGGGCATAAATCTGGTGTAGGGATATACAGACTGCTCTGGCAAAACATCCACAATTCAGAATGTGGTTGTGGCTAGCACCGCTGAGACACCCCTCAAAATGTGGAGCTCTATGCAGTTGCCTACTTTACCTATTGGTAAATCCATTCTTGTTTGTTTCCTATAGTGTAGATCAGGGTTTATGATTTTAAGTCCTTTTCTACTAGCCAGACCTGAAACGTTACTCGACACTGCAAGCCAAAACATACCCACCAGGGCTGAATTTCTACTCGCCAGGGCTAAATTTTCACTCACCATTGGCTAGTGGAAATTTTGAGCTCTGTTATAGATGGTTTGCCCCAGAATTGCACAAGTTTCCATGTGACCTTGTGTTTTGGGGCAACATAATCTGATAGAACAAGAATGATAAAAGGGAGGGATGACTGATAAAAATAACAGGAGAGTAATAATAGTGGCAGGAATGGGGCAAGAAAGTGATAATTAATAGGGAGAAGGGGAAGTGCGTGTGTGACACAACGAAAGGTAGACAGGGGGTGGAAAAATGAAATATAGAAGGTAGCGAAAGATGGGGGATGGGATTTAAGGAATGAGGGCCATGAGATCAGGAACAGAAGGGAGTACAGGTTTAGGTATATTAAGAGCAAAAGAAGTGGATGGGGGTGCACAGAGAAAAGGAATATATTTTGGGAGATGGTGTAAGAAACAGATATAAAAGTTCAAAGTAAAATAAAAATGGGATAGGAGAGATGGAGGTTGCCTCTATATAAGAATGGGGGAGAAAACAAGGTAAGGTAAGGTACAGAAATGGTTGAGGGTAGGGAAAGCCGAGTATGAACGCCCAATGCATTGCACTCAAAGGGTTAAGTGGTGTAAAAGGGAAGCAAATAGGTGGGAAGAAATCTAACCACAATTAAAGTTGTCTGGGGCAAACACTGGTCAAGGAGAAGTACAAATCTAGAGACCATGCAGGAGCACATGAATGGCTATGTTGCTACATAATAATACAATGGTTTGGAAGGGAAGTGGTAATTAACCTCTTAAGAACCAAAGGTGTGTGCAGCACTGGTCCTTAGGGGGTAGGAGTGAGATATTAAGGTTGGAGATTTGAAAAAACTAGGAGGATAAAGAGTTAGTAGTAGAGACTGTGTTGCAACGCAGTGGAGTAAACAAGATCTGAAACAATGGAGTGACAGAGGAAATGGACTACATTACCTCCCCCTCAATATTTTAAACAAGAGCCAGTGCATGTCCCCTCTTTTTATGGAAATAAGTAGTGATGTAATAAAGATCTCTGGTTGTGCTCTCTAACATTTGTGACGCAAATCAGTCAGATGCCTCAGATCTCCCACCATTCAGCTATTTAGAATGGTTTCTGTGAGGACTTGCTTAACGTGCCAAGGGCAATATCAGGGAAAACTTGTGGTGAAAGAGTGGGACAGATGGAGCAATGAAGAAGGAGTTGGAATGGGCTGGCAGATAAAGAGACCTGATGAACAAAGTGAGGGGGTCGTAAGGTGGAGTTTTAAGAGGGATATTTTAGGGGCGGAGTCTCTGTTGCAAGAGGGGATAGGAGGAGGAGCTTCTAGTCCAGGAGAAGGGATAGCGGGGCTCTGGGTTATCAAATGAGGGCAACAAAAATTAATTCAGGAAGAAGGGGGTTGATTTTATAACGCAGTGTAAGAAGTGGTGTGGTGATAGAGGGGGAAAAAGGGGAATCCAATTAGGAGGGAGTAGTGCAAGTAAGAGAGGAGGAGGAGGAATGGGAGAAGGGAGGTCACGTTGGGTAATGTCGGCAGCTGTGTTCTCTACAGAGAAAGAGAGTGCAGTCTAGGCGGCGGAAGGATGTGTCCGGGGAAGTGAGGCGGTCGTGCCGGATCTTTATGCTGGAGCAGGCTGTGTGTGTGCTTGGTTCTCATTGTGATTGAACCAGCTTTGGAAGCCGCTGGACAATCATCACTATATCCTCTTGTCTTTCTACATTCCCATCCTTCTCTTCCTTCCTTCCACTGGATACATTTAACTTTGCAGAACTTTGCTTTGTGCGCACAAAAGTAGAACCCCAGGTATATATATCTATATGTCATATTTCCAGTACTTATCCATCTGTCCTGCTACTCTCTTTACTTCCATCTCTCTGTCAACCCCCCCAAAACATTGTCACCTTCTTCCTTTGTACAATTGCTCACTACTTCTATAAGGTTATTTGTTCTATATATTTCCCTACACACACGTCTACCTTTAATTTATCTTTATTATAGTGTTATTGATTTCCAATTTTCGTCAATTTTTAATCCTTTAAGGACCAGATGGGTGTGCAACACACTGCAAAAGCAATGTGTTGCTCACCACTCTGTTCTTTAAAGGGTTAATGTACTTACAATCTCAACTTTGTTCTCTTCCAACCTACCTTTTTGATTATTCCATGTAACAACAATCTAATAGCATTTACACTCATAATCAACTGTACAGTAAAATCCCATCACTTTAACCCATTGCAATATTTTGGATACCCCACTGGCACTCAGTGGGTTAACCACTTGGCAATGTGTTAATTTTCTATACACATTTGAGTGTGTTTTGTATGTGTATACAATTTATTGTATTTTATGCATCATATTTGTATGTATACTTTTTATAGTAGTATGAGATCTATTTATAACATGTTCTTATTCATTTAGAGGGGATATCTAAAACTGGTATACCAGTCCTCTGCCAGTGTGCAAAGACTCCAGGGGAAGAGAGATGCCATCCGTGATGGAGAGATCTACCGGTGCTTCTGCGGTCACCTCCCGCAGTCGAGCCAAATCAGACTGCTTGGGAAGCAATTCTGAGGGAGAAAGCAGCGAGGACGAGGCTCCAAGGGGTGAGGGATTAAGAAACAACTGCTCTCTTTCCAGGGCTCTGGCAGGAAAGCAGTTAATTGATGCTCTGAATTGTTAATATGAGAGAGGATAAGTTATTTTCCAACAGACAAAACATTAACCTCTTGAGTGCCAGAGTGGTATCCAGTGCAATGACTTGGATACCTCTGTGGCACTCAAAGGGTTATACATTTCCGTTCAGGGCTGTTGAGGGGTAAAGGGATGCACAGCAGGGTATCAGAGGCAGAGGGGTTGACAGAGGCTTAAACAAAAAGGGGTTAAGAGGAACTGCTGGACTCTGGAACAAGATGGTTAAGAGGTGCAGCAGGGCTTGGTTGGAAAAGTGTTAAGAGGAGCGCTAAGGGCTCTGGCAGGAGGGGGCTTAAAGGGCACTTTTTGGATCACTGTAAGGAGATGGATTTAGGGGAGCTCTACAAGGCTCTGGCAGAAGAGTTGTATTCATTGTTAAGAAGAGAGGGGATTAAATGTTTATCCTCCAGATTTTTTTTTTTGTCTGTGTGCACTGTAACCCCCATCAATCTTGTGCTTTTTGGGGGTTCTGGCATAGAGGGGTTAAGAAGGACTCTGACAGAACAGGGTTTAAGAGATGCTCTGTGGGACTCTGGCAGTAGAGTGTTTAACCCACTGAGTGCCAGAGAGTTATCCAACACATTGCACTGCAAAGCGTTTGATACCTTTCTGACATTCAATGGGTTAAGGGTGTCTCTGTGGGTTAAGAGGTGCAATGCAGGGCTGTGGTACGAGCACAGATCAGTAAAAAGAGATGGATTACAATTTTCTTTGTGCCTCATCTGTGTGTGTGCCATGTAGCCAGTATGAAACCAGACAGGTCCTTGCCTCTTCCTACTCACTGGTTAACACTTTGGGATGTACTTATAAAGCTACAAGTGAAACCACACAGGAGCAAGATGATTGCATAATGTTTATCAGAGGAAAAATCTCCCCGTTATTTTGTTGGGCTTGTTTTTGTTTGATAAATGTGGAATGATTGTTTTGCTTCAATATTGCTTAACTTTTGCTTTGATAAATGGGACTCATAAATCCCCATAGGATGGTGTAGCAACAGCGCCACTGTACAATTTCAGGCCATTGTGATATTGCACCTAAAAAATTCAACTTTGAAAACTAATAACTTTTGAATGAAACACCTTTCAGCAGTGGGAGTACTCTTGTTTTACTCGGGGATAAACCCTACAACATATTTTTTTTTTTACTTTTTAAGTATTACTATCCCTTTAAGTGAAGAAGTGCTATTCTAGGGAAAATTGTACCATGAAGGGTCAAATATAAAACCCCAATGAATGTTAGAGTTGTCCAGTGCATTGGTTCACAATGCATTGAAGACCTCTTTACCATTCAAGGGGTTGAAAGACCAATTTAAATGAATGTGAATTTGCAAAATTTTAACCCCCCCTCCCCATTTTGCATTTGGTTTACCCCAGAGTTTTTCTTGATGAGTAAGTCCTTTTGAGTTCAGCATGATCTTTCCTTACTTACCATCTTACAGCTGACTCTCTCCCTCCAGGCTTCCTGCACCTCTTACTTTACTCCCAATCTCTAGTTCTGCCTTCCTCACATCCTTAACCATGTAAGAGGCAGAGGGTCTGCGCAGTGCATTTGTTCTGCCCCACTGTCACTTTGCGTTAATCCATTGCGGTTTCTCATTTATCATTAGTCTATAAATCTTTCCAGAGCCATCTTATCAATTCCTTCAAAATCTGCCTCTCACTTCAAGCTCTGTCTTTTGTCAGCACTGTGCCATTAACCCTTTGAGTGTCAGTTGTGTTGCAATGTATTGGGCACAACCCTGGCACACAGAGGATTAAAGGCACACTAATGTGAAGAAACAAAGGGTCATATGTATAAATACACACGCACTACCCCATAGGAAATGTATTACGTGGTGCTTTTAATTCCTTGATTGGTATAAATGCATAAGAGGTTAAATGCCCTGTTTAAATAATTGTAAATCTTTATTCCCTGGTACTGATGGTTTTCCCCAGAATTTCTCCCCTTCTGTCTTTATACACATGCTTTGCAATGTGTTGCACTCCCATCTGCTATTTAATCCCTTTGAGTGTTAGAGGGGTATGCAAAGCATTGCTTTGCAAAGGTAATATTATACTCTCCTTCTGATTGATTGAGGACCTTATTATAATTTGTGGATTATATGGACATCTTCAGTGCAATGAGTTGGAAGTGGCCTTAACATTCAAGGGTTGGCTGACCAGATCTCTACCTTAACTGGAAGCACACAATAAATACGTACTAAATTGATGATTGGATCTCAGAGCAGCAGTGCAATATGTATATTTCATGTGTCCACAGTTAAACAAGAGGTCTATTCAGCTTTCCAAGAGGTAATGGTGTGGCTTGTATCTGCTTTTTTCTTCATCTGATTATGCTTATACGGCAGGGGTTCCACATAGAAGTCCTCCCCACATAGATCTTTACTTTTAATGCAGGCCTATCCAAGTTCAGTCCTCGAGCCACCAACAGGCCAGGATTTAAGGATTTCCCTGATTAAGCACAGGTTAGTTAATCAGTGGCTCATTCATTTTGACTAACTCAAATCCTTAAATCCTGACCTGTTAGTGGCCCTTGAGGACTGAACTTGGACAGCCCTGCTTTAATGGATCCCTATCAGGAAGGCACAAGAGGATGAATGTACAAATCCTCCTGTGTGCTAGAGTGGATGCACCAGAACATATGATCGCTTTATTGCAGACTGGAGGACACTGCTGTTAAAGGGATAGTAATGTTTAATTCTAACTTTGAATATTGTAGGTATTAAAAAATAATTAAATTCATATAAGTCTGGTCTCTCAAACTTTTTATGGTTTGAGAGATATAACTGGCTAAACATTCCCCCTCCAAACCGTTTCAGAGAAGTCAGCGCTCTAGCTGACAGCAGCAGATTCTGGTCACTTGACTGGACGGAGGCTCTTCAGCAGAGCCGAAATAGCGTGCACTGGAAATAAATACTTAATTTGAACCGTCTACAAAGTGTGCTTGCAAACCAGGCACACTTTGTCGACTGTTCCAGTGAAGTATTTATTTATAGACTGCACTATTTCAGCTCTGCTGAAGAGCTGCCAGCTGGTCCCGGGACCAGAATCTGCTGCTATCAGCTAGAGGGCAGACTTCTCTGAAATGGCCTGGAGGGGGAAAGTTTGAGTATCTCTCAAATCATAAAGGTTTGAGAGACCAGGCTTATATCATTTAGTTTTTTAAATACCTACCTAAAATTAAACCTTATTATCCCTTTAAGACTTTAATGTGAGCAGGCCATTACACCTGCCCCATAGTGTGCAAAAGAAAATGGCATAAAATTACTCCATTTCCTTGGCACCTTTTTTAATATATGGTATTAAACAAGGCACAGAAGAAAGGAATACCCATTGAATGCCTCATTGCCCTGGACTTGAAGCAAGCTGTTTTTAAGGGGAGAATTGTCAGTATAACTAGCTAGCTTAGTAAATTGGTGCAAGAAAACTGATCCCAGTACCTGTTTTTGTGCAAAACTGCGTTTATATCTTACAGCAATGTAGTGAGAGAGTCTCTGTGGATTTAGATGAATGAGAAAGATTGGGATAAAGATGTAAATCTAGGAAGCAAACAGCAGAGAAAAACATTTTTATGGTATGGTTATGAAAGTAAAAGTACTTTAAGGCTGTTTTTTTAATAAAGATGATAAACCCAAACTTCCCTTTCTATGACCACAATCATATTGGTCCCTTTTGAATTTTCCCCTTGCTGCTTTGTTCAAGACATAGCATCTTTTAATCAGTTCTGGATGTCATGTCCATGGAAGCAGACATAACATTTGCTGGCAGGACCACTGGACCTCACTCGGCCACAGCACATGATGATCTTAACCCTTTAAGCACCAGAGTGGTGTGCAGCCAATTACTCTGCATTGTCTTATGCCCCTGGTCCTTAAGTAAGATCATCAGTTTGAAAAAACGCCAACTAGTCTACTTACACGAATATGACATCCAGGCCTGGTTGAAGATGTAGTCTATTGACCTAAGAATGAAAGTGGGGATATAGTGGCAATTAAGATTTCTGGCCATAGTAAGGTAAATTCTCAGTTACTGGGAAGCATTCAGCTTTAACGGATTGGACAAATAATAGTTCCCCAGCTCCTTTTGCTCCCTTCTCTGTAACGATTCTTCTCTCACCCACCTCCTTTTTAGTTCTGTTTTACCTCCAGCATTGTCTGCCTTTCCCTCTCCCCCGCCCCCCTCCACACTATCATTGGACACCCTATGTTTCATCTTCTGACAGCATTATTTATTCCTCCTTTTTATTTTTGATTTTAATAGCACCTAAAATTCGTTTGCATTGCTACAAGGTGGACCTTTGGCTGCTCTTACCTCTTGGGCTCTTCTCTTTTGGCCCATAGCCTGGTGCACTAAGAAGAGTTTCCCTCTCCATTATCATGCACTGCCCCACCCCCTCTTTTTTTTTTTTTCTTCTTCTATTTCTAGCACTGGCTCCTGCCCCTTCCTTTTGCTGTCACTGCTCCCCCCTTTTTCTTTTCTTCTGGTACTGGCTTCCCAGACCCCTTTTTCACTGGTTCCTTCCCCCCATTTATCTCCCTTCTTATGGAACGGGCTCCTCTCCCCTTTTTTTGGTACTGCCGTCCCCCCTTTTCTCCCTTTTTCTGATACTGCCCCCTTTTTTTCTGGTGCTGCCCCCCCCCCCTTTTTTTTTTTTTTTTTTTTTTTTTTCCCCTCTGGTACTGGCTCGCCTCCCCCCCCCCACACACACACCATCTCTGGTACTGGCTTCCCCCCACACACACCATTTCTGGTACTGGCTCTTCTCCCCCCCCCCCCTGCCATTTCTGGTACTGGCTCGCCCCCCCCCCCCTGCCATTTCTGGTACTGGCTCGCCCCCCCCCCCCCCTTGCCATTTCTGGTACTGGCTCGCCCCCCCCCCCCTTGCCATTTCTGGTACTGGCTCGCCCCCCCCCCCCCTTGCCATTTCTGGTACTGGCTCGCCCCCCTCCCCCCTTGCCATTTCTGGTACTGTCTCGCCCCCCCTTTGCCATTTCTGGTACTAGCTCGCCCCCCCCCTTTGCCATTTCTGGTACTAGCTCGCCCCCCCCCCCTGCCATTTCTGGTACTGGCTCGCCCCCCTCCCCCCTTGCCATTTCTGGTACTGGCTCGCCCCCCTCCCCCCTTGCCATTTCTGGTACTGGCTCGCCCCCCTCCCCCCTTGCCATTTCTGGTACTGGCTCGCCCCCCTCCCCCCTTGCCATTTCTGGTACTGGCTCGCCCCCTCCCCCCTTGCCGTTTCTGGTACTGGCTCGCCCCCCCCCCCCCGTGCCATTTCTGGTACTGGCTCGCCCCCCTCCCCCCGTGCCATTTCTGGTACTGGCTCGCCCCCCTCCCCCCGTGCCATTTCTGGTACTGGCTCGCCCCCCTCCCCCCTTGCCATTTCTGGTACTGGCTCGCCCCCCTCCCCCCTTGCCATTTCTGGTACTGGCTCGCCCCCCTCCCCCCTTGCCATTTCTGGTACTGGCTCGCCCCCCTCCCCCCTTGCCATTTCTGGTACTGGCTCGCCCCCCTTGCCATTTCTGGTACTGGCTCGCCCCCCCTTGCCATTTCTGGTACTGGCTCGCCCCCCCTTGCCATTTCTGGTACTGGCTCGCCCCCCCCCTTGCCATTTCTGGTACTGGCTCGCCCCCCCCTTGCCATTTCTGGTACTGGCTCGCCCCCCCCTTGCCATTTCTGGTACTGGCTCGCCCCCCCCCCCCTTGCCATTTCTGGCACTGCCCCCCCCCCTCCTTTTTCTGCTATTGGCACACTCTCCCCCCTTTTTCTGGTATTGGCTCTCCCCCCCCCCCCCCCCACACCTTTTTTCGATACTGGATTGCCCCCCTTTTTCCGGTACTGGTTCACACCCTGTTCTTCTTTTCCTGGTACTGGCTTGCCCATCCCCCCATTTTCTTTTCTCCTTTTTCTGGTACTGGCTCTCTTCCCCCTCCTCATGTTCCCCTTTTTCTGGTACTGCCCCCTCCATGTGTCTCCTTTTTCTGGTATTAGCACTTCACACACCCCCATTCTACTTTTTCTGGTACTGCCCCCCCCCCCCTTTTTCCTGGTACTAGAACTTCACCCCCCCCTTCGCTTGTTTATGGTTCTGGCTCCTCTTCCCCCTTTTTCTCCTTTTCCTGGTACTGGCTCTTGCACCCTCCCCCATCTCCCCCATTCCCCTTTTTCTGGTACTGGCTCCCCCCCTTCTTCTCCCTTTTCCCCTTTTCTTGGCATTGCTCACCTTTTCCCTATTCTGACACTGTTGCCACCCCCCCCCCCTTTTTTTGTGGGCTTTCATACTCCCTTGTCTGGCTCTGGCTTCCGCCTTTTTCCTCCCCTGTTTGTTTGTTTTTTAATATGGTATCTTTTTTGTTTTACCCCAGAATTGTTGTTTTTTTTGTTGTTCAAAAATAGGAGCATATAAATATCTGCCTGCTTTCCCTTCTTTGACTTTAATTATGTACCGCTCTTCCCTCTCCCCATTCTCCAGCACTGCCTCCCTTCTCTCAACAATATTTGACCTTCCTTGCTGCTTTTCCATAGCTCTGTTTGCTGCCTCGTCTCCCATTCTACTGCTGCCTGCACCCTGCTGGATTATCTAGACCTACCTACTCACCTAACGTAACAGTGGCTTAGTCATTGTTTTGCCCTTTGTCTCCTTCCCCCCCCAACACACACACTTACTCATGGCATCTCATCTTATGTAGAACCTCTACCTCGCCTAGCTCTTCCATAGGTTTCATAATGTTCTATTACTCTAGCTCCTACCTACTCCTCTTCTCTAGCACTTTTCTTGTATTCAAGTGCTGCCTCTCTTCTCTATCAATCACACCTTCCTATTCTCTTAATTTTTCTTCCCATCTCCTCTTCTCTAGCACTGACCCTGTCAGTTTTGTCTTATTCGAGTTCTGCCTGTCTCCTCTTCCCTAGCACCCACGCATGCCCTCCCTCTCCTTTTTATTTTAGATTTGCTTGTCTTCTGTAGCACTTACACCCTCCCATTTGTCTCTTAATCCATCTTTGCCTTTCTATTCTCTAGCGCTCTCACCCCCTCTGTTTTGTCTCATTCTCTAGCTCTGCCTGTCACTTCTTCTCTAGCACCCTCACACCCCTTCCTTAATTTCTTTCTTATTCAAGCTTTACCTGTCACCTGCTATCTAGTAGCAACACTCACCTTCCTTTGTTTACCACTCTCTAGCACTAATATCATCCAGTTTGTCTGACTCTTTAAAAACTGGATGGGTGCTCAAAGCATTGCTTGTAAATCCCTTTTGAGGACATGAAAGGGTCAATGAATTTCTGCCTGTCTCCTTTTCTGTAGCACTCACACTCCTACCTCCCTCTCTTACTCATGCTCTGTCTCCTCTTCTCTAGTATGCACGTTTTTCCCCTTTTGTCTCTTACTGTAACTCTAGAATCCTCCCCTTTGTCTCTCACTTCAGCTCTGTCTGTCTCCGCTTTTCTAAAACTCACATCGTCCTTTCTCTTATTCTAGCTCTCTTGTCTTCTCAGTTGCACTCACACCTTCCATTTTGTCTTACTCTGCCTTTCTCCTGTAGCACTCACTTCTCTCTTTTGTCTTTTCTAACTGTCACATGATCTCTTCTCTTTTCCTTGCTCTGTCTCCTCTTTTCTAACATGCGCACACACACACACCCTCATTTGATTCCCACTCTAGCTTTCCTTGATGTCCTTCTTCTCCCCCCCCCCGAACTATTATCCACCTTCCCCTCACTCTTATCTCTGCATTCTCTTTACCTTGTCTGTTTCAGTGGTTGTACCTCTTCTTATCTAGCACCCCTAAACCCCGTCTGACTGTACCTCCTCTCATCTAGCACCCCTAAACACCCTTCCTTCAGCTGTTCCTCCTCTCATCTAGCATTCCTAAATCCCTTTCCTTTCCTCTTTTCTGTCTTTCTATCATTCTCCCCCTCCACAGCTCTGCAGGCACTATATGTTTGTTCACAAATTTGATTGTAATGCAACAGAAAAAAATCATGCTTTTGATATTATTGTATCAGTTGGCCGGTTCACATGGTTGACAATCACATTGCATGCTACAGGCTGTTGCAGCTTACTGTAGCATTCCTCTAACAATGCATTTAATAGGCCCGCTTACTTGTAGTATGATTTTGCAGGTAGTGAAGTTTCAATGCAATTATGTCTCTGCTGAGAGAAAGGGATGCTGTGTTTATCACCATAAAACACAAGTTATTCCATGCAGCATAAGCATTGTTATAAAAGTCACTCATAAACCAAGGCTTTATTGCGTGCCTGATTGATTGCTTACTGATATGTCACACGTGCATGCGGCATGTCACAGTTTTAAGTGTTTAGACAATACAGGGTTACACAAATGCTTTACTGAGTGAAACAATGGCTGTGGGATTCATGCTCTGAAACTCACAATCTGAATTGAATAAGGGAAGACATGCAGAGTACATAAGTTTTAAGTGTGGAATACACTGTTGGTCAAATTAAGGTTAAATGTAAATTATAAGAGCCACTGCTGTTTACCTCTTGCACTGCCTAACACTCTCCATATACCTTTGTTAGCACTGTCTACCCCTTTCCTTGCCTCTCTTCTGTAGCACTGCCTGTCCATCTCCCCTTGATTTCTTCTTCTTTCTCCCTGTAGCACTGCCAACTCTTCCTCTCCCTTCCATTCTACTTCTCTAACACAGCCTACCCCTTTCCCTGTCTGTCTTCTGCTATAATGTCTGTCCTTTTTTTTTCCTCCTCTCTCTAAAGCCCTGCCTTGCCTATCTTTCTCTCCTTCTTACCAAGATGGTATTTTCCCTGTTTGGTCACCATCCATTATGTTGTAAAATATTGTAGGGCAATGCCAAAGTTTTACAGAATACAAAGGCATTTAGAGTGAACTCCAAACACACTGTTAAACAAAACAAAGTTGCCTCTGGAAGTGTTTCTTGCTACTGCTCTAGTCCAGGAATAGTAGCAACTATGTCTGCTGTCATACAATGTTATTAGCTGATAATATGTACTGTATGTAAATAATTGGCTAGCCATCTTAGAGAGTTCTGTTACTGACTGTTAGCCAAGCACAATATTGGTTTGCTGCATGGCTACTGCTGATAGGTTTGGGTATGCAGTGGCATGCAATCTCTCCCACTCAAAGGCTCATATCTGTTTTATAGATTAGTCCAGTTTGCCTGTTGATTGCAAGTAATGTAGCCTAGTCTGCATTGCAAATCTGTTCTGTAGACTGCAAGCTCTGAGGGTGAGTTATACTTCACAGTCTGGTGTAGGCCATATTTCCTTCTGTATGAATTTGAGAAATAGGAGTTATTTAATGGAACATTTTGGTCTTCTTAACTTTGGCTGATATTTCAAGTCATTTCAACAAGAACATTTTAGCTGCCTGCAACTAGGTGCTCAAAAGTTGCTTTGCCGCCTTTTGCCTCTTTCTCTACTTTTGGGCTTTACTAGCGCTGTCTCTGCTCCTTCTGAGTTCACTTGTTTAGCACAAGGCTTTTACACAGTTTTCACTCTTCTAACATACTTAGTAATCACTTGCCTTTCTGTGTTTCTAGCTTTAACCCCTCTTTTCTCTAATATTGCCTGCCCTCCTCTTATGCAAATAGAAGGGGCTTGGCTCCAGCCTCCCTTCCAAGGAATCTCCGTACACTAAATCACAAATATATACACACAGTGTATACAAGTGGGATCAAGTAAAAAGTCTGTCCAAAAAGTTTTGTTTCCAAATAAGATAACTTTATTAAAATATATAGTAGTGCAATATAGTTCTAAGAGATTATTTCAAATAAAGTGCACATATAAGAGCCCCTATATACCTAATAATAAGTGATATAAAAACAGTATAATAGTGCAATATAAATCTTAGAAAAATAACAAATAAAAAAGTGGAACAGCTTGTCTCAGAGTGGTACAGTATGGAACAGGCTGCATCTAAGTGGTGTCACTAAAAAACCCATACCATATAATTAATCAGTAGTGCACCAACGTAAATGATGCTAGATAAACTCCAATAGTACTAACGCACTACCCACATATAGAATATAATTATAGCAGTGTTACACTATGAAGCAATCTGCATCTACATAAGCGATGTCACTAAAGTACCAATATCATGTAATGTACTAGAAGCGCACCAACCTGAATGATGCTCGATACACTCCAATAATAATGGCACACTGGCAGCTAGAGGACATAGAGGCTGCAAGACTTGGCTATATATTGATCTGAAGATTTCTGTGCGAGAATTACTATTGATTACGGTGGCTGATACAGTGGTTTCTTGTCTCGAAGCGCCTCCACTTACTACATCTTCCCTCTACTTATGTTATCCCTAGTTTCTCCAGCCTCCCAATATAGGCCTTATGTACAAAGACAAAGGTGCAGCAATTCAGGGACACCCAACTGCAACATAAGAAACAAATGAAAATAGCTATTTATTGAAATGGGGTGTTTAAAGGCAGAGTAATATCAAAAAATCATTATACAAGTGTTCAGTTACATTTTTTATAATGAGTAGTATCATTTTTAAAATCCTTTACCTTCATACTTTCTGGAAAATCCAGTTAACTTTTCCCCCTCCTTTCTCTTTACTTCACGTCATGCAGACTTCCTTCAGACCCGAAAGCCGGTCTGGATGGATTGCAGTGAGGGACAATATTGTGTGAGCATAAGGAAAACCCTACCCCTCATTGCTATCTGTCTGGTTAAGCAACAGGCTTTCAGATCTGAGGGAAGTCTGCATGATTTGATGGAAAGGGGTGGGAGAGGGAACTTTTTAAATTCATTTTTAAGAAGACTATGAAGATAAATCATAAATGTTTTTAACAAGGTAGTATGCATTATACAAAATTAGACTGAACGATCGTTCATTAATTTTATTTTTTGACATTACTATCCCTTTAAACTCCTTGAGGTCACCAGGACCTTGTGAAGCAATTAATGGGACTTTATATTCCTTTTGATTCACTTTGTTTGCTCCTGTATTTCTCCACTTGTATCTTTCTATATGGCTCTCTGTGCTCACCTCTCATCATTAGAGGAAAACTGAACTATTGGGGGGGCATTGTTAAATGCCTTTCATGGGTAGTAAATCATGGGTAGTTCATTCAAACTTGTGTTTTTATGTTAAACTGTTAACAACAGTGCCATCTGGTGTCAAGCCCGTTCACTTGAGAAGACAATATTCTGTAGAAGAGGCCTCAGGCTTTATAGTTCTAGATAGAATGTGATCGTAAAAGCTCCACCACTTTGTGAAAGTTTTAACTCTAAAAACTTATAAGCATCTGCTAGCAGTAGTGTACTCTTATTAGGAAGACGCATTAAAAAAAAATCCTTCCAGATGCCAAACGGTAGTCTGAATCAACCTGGATCAACATCTAATATGCACTGAAAAAAACTGGCATAATTATCTATATTGTTTTGAGCTAAAAAAAAAGTATCCAGTACCTTTAGGAAAGTAGTTAAATTATCTGTTAACACAGCCTTCTGAGGCAAGGAGTTCCACATCTTTACTGCCCGTCGTGTAAAAAATCCCTGCATTTGGTTACATTGAAAGCTCCTTTCCTCTAGCCTTAAAGGATGCCCCCTTGTGTTTTGCTCAGCTCTCTGAGTAAAGAGTTTCCCAGAGAATGCCTTTTATTGGCTTTGAATATATTTGTAAGTGGTAATCCTATCACACCTTGGAAGCCTTTTCTCTTAGTAAACAAACCTCGTTTTGCTGGTCTTTCTTTAAAAGTACAGTCTTCCAATCCCCTTATCAGTTTTGTTTAATGTCTTTGTACTTTTTCCAGTTCAATAATGTCATTTTAAAGAACAGGTGCCTAAAACTGTAGTAGGTAGAATTTTATATTCCTGACATTTCTTCTTCTTTCCATGGTAAAACTTTACTGATCCTCTAAGTTCCTTATATAACACCTAAGGAAAATGAAGTACATGGTGTAATTTTGTTAAATTCTTGGATGCTAGAGGTGCCTCCACCATTTTGCTTTGGAAACATTGTTCAAGGGGTTCAGTTCGCCATAGATTTAAAGTCCAGCCAAGTGGCTGCTCACTCTTTGCCTTAAAGAGATAGTAATGTTAAAAAAAAAAATCTCTGCATAGGATTGTTCATTTTAATTTATTATAATGCATGCAATATTTTAAAATTTTATTACCTTCATATTCTTCTTCATATTTGATTTAAAATTCTCTCTCCCGCCCCTTTCCATTGTGTCAGACAGATCCGAAAGCCAGTTCAGGTGGATCACAATGAGGGACGATATTGTGTGTCAGCATAAGGAAAACCGTACCCCGCTTCGTCAAGGGGGGGGGGGGGCAGGGTTTTCCTTATACTGACACACAATATTGTCCCTCATTGAGATCCTCCTGGTCAAATGACTGCCTTTTGGATCTGAGGGATCCCTGCTTGACATAAAAGAAAGGGGCAGGAAGGGGGAATCTTTTAAATTTAATATGAATGTAATGAGATTAAAAAATATGCTACGGATAATAAATTTAAAATGAACAATCCTATACAGGGGTGTGTTTTTATGTGTATGTGTGTATATAATATATATATATATATATATATATATATATATAATATAAATTACTTTCCCTTTAAAAGAGGAGCTGTGCCCATAAATAAGGGTCTCTTAATTTGTTTAATTGTCTTAGTCTTAGTCCTTCATACAGCAGGAAGGTATATTTATTTCATTTTTCCCCCTTCATTCTGCTGTAATCTGTAAGTGAACGTGGATATATTATAACCTGGACTGATTGCTGTCCCTTTAGAATCATGGGTGGATGTGAGTCTATGGCTAATCTCCCTCTGATTGATAGTGTTATTTATTGTGTGGAGGTGAAAGTAAATGAAGACCTAAAGTAGTGCGCAGCAATGCAGACAGATGCTGTGCAAAATCTGCAAAAAGGAGTCTATGCATCGAATCCTGATCTTTACCAGGGGAGTCTAGTTACATGTTTGTGACTACAACAATGATAATCTTGCCCGCCACATCAAGGCATTCCCAGATTTAGGCAATTCCAAATCCCTTTTTGTATATGCAGCCAGGATATAGTCCTGCAGCTCTCCTGACTTACTTACACATACATAAACATAATAATATAATATGTGTGTGTACATAATAATTTGCTCACTATTGAAAATACTATTTTGAGCTCCCCAGGTGCCTGTATATTAGATTTTTACTGTGCAGAATATGTATAGATAGTGTTAAATGACTGCTGACAGACTCCTATTTAGGTAAGTGCTTCTGTTTAACACGTTTTATAGGGAACTTGTCTTGCAGAACTAACTATCTCTATATCATCAGAGCATTACATTTTGCCAGTATTTGTGGTGGTATACCAAAGCATCCCAATAGATTTTGGGGAGAAAAAGGAGAAAAAAAAAAATCACTCTTTCCCCTTGGGATACCAGAACTCCACAGAACTAAACTGATGTATTTAACTTCAGGTGTCAACTGACACCAAACTATCACAGCAAATCATCCAAACGAGCAAACAGGGCTCAAACTACTGACCAAAAACGTGGCAGTAGAGAAAAAAGATAAGGTCCTTCAGGCAATTTTGCCTGTCTAAGGACTATTCCAGCCAAAGCTGGCCTTAGCTAAGGACGGTAGCGCAAGACTAACACAGCTGTTCAGCAGAGGCCTGGTTTTTGTAGGCACAGGAGGCAACTACAGATCTGGGGAGTGAGCCATATGACCTTGAAAGGAACAGGCCTGTTCCTGCCCATGTACACTTGGCGTATGGTTGCCTTGATCCAAGAAGTAATGGTGATTTTTGACTCTGCCTGCCATGCCCTATGACCCCCTGGAATCAAAAGGTGGAATCAGACTTGCGGGAAGGCTGAGTACGATGTACATAATGCTTAAGGCATCGCACCACATCCAAAAGGTGAAGATCCTTTTCCTGTTTGAGGTAGGGTCAGGACAATAGGAAGGCAATATGATCTTTTGATGGATGTGAAAATCCAAAACAAACTCTGATAAAACACTCCTTAGAGGTACAAATTACTGCCTTGCCCTGATGAAAACCCAGGAAAGGAGGATTGCAAGACAGAACTTGCATCTCCGTCACCTTCCATACAGAGACAATTGCTAAAAGGAAAGCCATTTTGAGCATTAAAAAACACAAGAGACAATGAGAGATTCAAAGGGAAATTTCTAAAGGATGCTCAAAACCAAGTTAAGGTCCCACAGAGGTGTTGGGGTCTCTTAAACAAAGGGTTTAACAGCTAGAAGGATCACAATGCGCCTCCTGAAGCACAGAAAGACCAGAGATCTTAATTCAGCTCAGAATAAAGCCATTGTTTACACCATTTTGTAGAACGGCCAGGACTGTAGGAACGTCAAAGGTTTGGGCAGACACATCCTTGTCAACACACCACTGGTGGAAGATGAACTAAATTTCATGGTATGCTTTAGAAGACAGGCTTCCTTCATCTTGGTACAGATGATCTCAAGTGAGAATCCTTTTCTGTTTTAGGATGGTGGGTTCAAGATCCATGCTAGCATTTCCATATCTTGGTACCAGATGAGACCTTGGAAAAGGAGATCCAGTCTTGGGGAAAGTAGAATAGCTCCTGGATGGACAGGTTGAGAAGGTCTGCAAACCAGGCCTACAGGGCCAGAATGGAGCAGTCAGGATAATTAGAGCTTTTTCCACCCTGACTTTGAGAATTACCCTGGAATAAGTAGGAAACTCATGGGACAGATGAACATTAAATTGAATGGACGTTGCAACTTTTGCAAAGTCCAAGGGATCCTTTGTCTTTGTGCAAAACAGGGAGACCTTTGTTCCCTCGCAACAAACAATCCGATCTATTGCTGGAATATTCCAATGCTGAACTATCGGTCAAACACCTCTGGCCAATGTGGTTTTTCTCCATTGCTGTAACCAGGCAATGAGTGGCAGCCACACATTTGGGCAATTCACATGGACAATCAAAACCCTAATCATGTGATAGAGCCAACTCTGACCCTTCTAGTATAAATTGGTGCAGAGATATGTCCCACAGAAGTTCTCCCCATTAAAGGGATAGTAACACATGAATGGGGGGGGGGTTGAGGAGGAACAGGGAGTCTCTGTCCCAGAGAACATGTCTTTTTGAAGTTCAACCCCGTGGTTCCTGTGTTCCATATTGGATGTAAGAGATATAAGCATTATTAACAATTCAACATATTTGGTGATATCCACTTTAATTTCCATGCATTTAACCATTTGGTCACAAGGGTGTTTTTACACAAGAGAAAAAGAGTGGTTTTGACTTTCTTTAGTATGCCTTGTTCAGTTTTATTTTCCCTCTATTTCTTGTAGTACACCCACAAATTATATACTATATACTGTTTTTAAGGATAAGTAGGGCTTTGTTCTGATGCCAATTTTATAGGCATAACCCATTATTTAATTTGATAATATAAAAAGTTAAATAACTTTGAAATTATACACTTTTTTTTTTTTTTTTTTTTTTTTTTTTTTGCACATATGTTTCTGTACTTTGCAGTATATGGATAAACATAAGTACAAAGCAAAGTGGGGAAATGGATTCTGATTTGAGCTGCAATATTGGCCCTTAGAGCATGTGTCTGATACACCTAGGATTAATGTCTTTAGGGAGAACTTTTAAGAATGGCCATAGTAAGTATGGCACCTGTAGGACATAATATGATTATAAAAGTAAGTGTAACTGTATGAATAAGAGAATCTTAATTTGTTTAACGCAAGGATTTACTTAGACAGGAATCAGTCCTATAGGTATATGTTGTACTTTTTTGTGTGTTTTGTGGTCCGTGGTCAGTTTCCTTGCACAATGACAACTTCTTACATAAGTCTGCAGAACAATGGCTGGAGCTTTTCTCTGACAGTGGTTCCCAAATCTGTTTTCAATTACCTAATTAAGCCCTTCAGATAAACATATTAGGAACCAATACATAATCATACAGGTACAGTCGCCCTTTCAATGTTGTATTTTCTTGGGATGACATTTTAAGTGTGAACAAGAGTAAATGGCTTGTAATTTGTTTCTCAGAAATACTTAAGTAGGTGTCATTAAAATAGTAGTAGTCCATTTCTATTTAATGATTTGTTAGTACCTGTCTGTTTTTAGTCTTCTACTAGTTGTTTCAGTCTGATAACTAGGGTCCCTTACAAGTCATTCAGGTCTATTGTCTTCTGTGAGATGATCTAGAGCAGTGGTTCTCAACCCGTGCCCTCAGTGGCTACTAACAGGCCAGGATTTGAGAATTTCCTTTTAAGAGCACAGGTGAGTTAATCAATATGACTGAGCCTCTGATCAACATACTTTTGTTCTAGCAGGGGAATTCCTAAGTCCTGGCCTGTTAGTGGCCCCTGAGGGCACGGGTTGAGAACCTCTGATCTAGAGGAAGAAAGACTTCAGTAGAAATCACTATGTACAGGACACTGCAGATTCAATGCAAAAAGTATATAGATATATCTGACTTTAGTATAAAAGATGCCTACATTGCTAAGTTAATGTGTAAGAGCAACTTATTCCTGATGTGTAGTTCTTCTTTAAACATTTTTTTGTTTTGTTTTCTTCAGACAGCATGATTCGAGTGGGGTCCGATTACCAGGCTCAGATTCCAGAGTTTAAGCCAGGTTAGTAGGTCACCCATTCTATCTTCTCTATAACCTCACTTTGACATGTTTAGCGCAGTGAAAAGTGACCTGCCAGTGCAGGAGCCATATGACCTTGTTTAATATTTTGACTTGCTGTACATTCAGAGGACTGAGTACGTTTTCCTGAGAATGTTTGTCATGTATGGGAAACCAGTGAACCTCCCAGATGATGGTGGACTACAACTCATGTCATCCTTAGCTGGGTCACTGGATGTCCACAGAGCCCAAATTACTAAATGACATGTTTCCTGCTGCATAATACCAGGATCCCCCACTGCTGGTTGATATTTTTACATTTAACCCCTTAGTGACTGATGACATGCCAGGGCTGTCATCTGTGTCCACGCATTAAGGACCAGTGACGATCCTGGCACGTTATGGAATTTTGTCATCACAGCTCACCAACTCAACTCTCTGTGATCACATGGCCTGCTGCCCCCCTCAGAAGTGTGCTGGTCTTCCAGTGCACCCCAAATTATTATTATTGGGATGCGGTTGTATTTTTATTGCTTGCTATGGAGAGTCTTAGTTTGACTCACGGTCTCATATAATGCATAATTAAAACAAATTATTGGACACAGCTATTGCTATTTGAGTAAAAAAAACAAAAAAAACTTTGAGCTGTTATAACTTTTTAAATGAAGAAACTCTCTGCGGTGGGAGTGCCCTTGTTTGGTTGGCCAGAAATGCCATATTTAAAGGGTTAGTAATGTCTTGTATTAATAAAAAGTAATATTTGTAGATATTACAAAAATAAATCGATTGATGCCAGTCTGATCTCTCAGATCTTTATAGTTTGAGAGATATATGGTTATAAAGTTCTCCCCTCCCTTCTCTTTCATTGACGTCAGCCTCTTGCTGACAGAAGAAGATCCTGGTCCGGCAGTTCTTCAGCAGAGCCAAAATAGCTCTATCTAAAAATAAATATATAATTGGAACGGTCTACAAAGTGTGCTTGCAAACCAGGCACACTTTGTAGACAGTTACAGTGAAGTATTTCTTTTTAGCTATCGCCGTTTAGGCTCTGCTGAAGAGCCGCCGGCCTATCTCTGGGGATCCAGGATCATCTTCTGTCAGGTAAAGGCTGACGTCAGTGAAAGGGGAGGGATGGGAGAGCTATAAAGGTTTGAGAGATCGGACTGGTATCAATTGATTTGTTTTTTGAATATCTACAATATTCCTTTTTATTAATACAAGACATTACTAATCCTTTAAATAAGTCTTTCTCCCTCAAAGCCGGGGTGGACAACTTGTGGTGCTCAAGCAGTTATTTTTACAACTCCTTCTGTGTCTGGCTTTGGTTGATGCAGCTTTAGTCCAGCAAGAGCTATGGGTCTGCAAATTGTCCACTATTGGATTAAATGATCAGTCCTGCTGTGAAATAGTGACACGTCCTATATTATAAGTTGCTAAGGATGTTTGTCAGAAGCCGTCATGCGCAGTAGAGACGGCTGAGCTCGCTGCAGTCATGTGCAGTACAGACTGCCCGCGCCGTGGCTGATAGAGAGTGGTGCGCTCCGAATTCAGACCATAGTCCTGTCTGCGCACCTTCCTGGGACCTCTTGGTCCCAGCAAGGTGCGCAGAGAGGACTATGGTCTGAATTCGGATCGCCCCGCTCTGTATCAGCCGCGGCGCGTTCAGGCAGTCCGTACTGGGCATGACTGCAGCGCCACCAGTGTTGGCCCATGAACATGGGCTTTAAAACTAGTTTTTAATAATGGGATTTTCATTGGTCCATTTTCTTTTTACTACCCTAGTATATCGGATAACCATAGTTCATACAGCTACAGATCTTTATCCTTCTTTTTGTATTACTTTCTTTTGCAGAAAAAGCTGTACAGTCTCGTGACGTGGATATGAAGGGAATGGTAGTTTGGGCCCAGAATAATGCAGTAACGGATGTAAAGTGTAGGTTTCATTCTTTTAACTGCTGCTTTCTCTAGCTCCACTTCTTTATGCTTTCTTTGACCCTCTAAGTGCAATGTGTTGTATACCCCTCTTGCACTCAGAGGTTAAATTATGGTTCCATATCACCCCTTTCAAAGAGACAGATGAAAAATGCCTTTTGCATTGAAACCATTGCAACCTAACAAACACTGGAGCAATACAGCAGGCATTTTTCATATGCATCCTTTTTTAAAGAGATAGCAATACTTCGTTTTAACTTTATTTTATTTTGTAGGCATTAAAAAAACATGAAGAATGATCTAAGTCTTATCTCTGAAGCCTTTATGGTTTAAGAGATATTCACAAACAAAGTATCCCTTCCCTGTTCAACCAGATCAGAAGGGAGGTGCCCAGGTAGACTGCAGAGAGGGACAATCTTCAATTAAGATAATGGAAAAAGCTGAAAAACTTGACAAGGGGGGAAGGGCTTTCATTGTTTTCATACAAAGAAAATTGTCCCCTTCTGTTATCTGTCCTGTCATACAACCAGACTCACATCTGAGAAGAGATGCCTTGCACTAGGAAAAAGGGGCGGGGAGGGGAAATTTGCTTGTGAATATCTCATAAACCATAAAGGTTTGAGAGATAAGACTTATATCATTCTTCATGTTTTTTTAATGCCTACAAAATAAAATAAAGTTAAAACGAAGTATTACTATCCCTTTAAAGGGATGATCTGACAACCCAAGTTAAAAGAATAATGATGTTTTTTTATGACTAATATACTTTGTGTGATGCTTTTCCTGCTTAGAAAAAGGGGATTTTTTTTTTTTTTTTTTCTTTCTTCTTGATTAAACCCTTTTCTCTTAGTCCACTGAGGGATGCAGGGCCATGGGGTTTGGAGTGTGCCTTTAGAAGGTAGATCACTCTGACCAAAACTCTTCCCACTTCCAGGTGGTTATCTCCTCCCACTGCAGTTTGACAGTTTTCATCTAGAAAAGCCAAGAAGGGAAAAGACACTAAAACAGGACTGCCAAGAATGGCAGGGTTTCCTCGCCCAACTAGTTTTCTGTGGGCGGGATGCCCTGCATCCCTCAATGGACTAAAAGAAAAGGATTTATCAGTAAGTAAAATATCCCGTTTTCTCTGTCGTCCAATACAGGTTACTGGTAACTTTGGGGTAGGCGATCAGCCCCTTTAAGTGGGCAGGAACAATTATGAGAAGAGACTGCTGGGTGGAGCCTACCTCCACTCCTTAGCTTGCAGCTAGCCAATCCCCAACCAGTAAGATTTGTTCCTTGGTGAAGACACAAGGCAAGAGAACAGTTCTGCTATAGTTTTTAGCTTTTTTTTTTTTTTTTTTCTATTAGATATGGGGTACCACCATTAAGTGGATTACCATCAGTGACAATTCCCATCACCCAAATGTGGATAGCTCAGTTTACCAGGTGCTTTTGTGGACCTAAGCCCTGCGGGGGGGGATCTTTGCTGCAAGTTCTTTCCTCAGGAGTTGCCCTCTGAGGCTCCTTCTTGAAATATGGTAATCTGAAGATAGAAGACCTGCTAAAAAGGTGAGCATCCTTTGAGTGCTGAGGTCCACATGTCCCATGCTTCCCCTCCACACAGGGGTCTCACTTGGAGTTCCTATTACATACTCATGAACTCATTGGGTTTATCTGTATGTCTGTGGGGTGTTTGGAGCACGTTTCTGTGGTAACTTAACCCTTTGGTTGCTGGTTTGGCATCTTTTAGGGGGTTGTGGCCACTTTCCCTACTGGGATCTGTTTACTGAGTCTACTGACATGTTCTAGTGGGCTTTTGAGTGGTTTTACATTTTGGTATTAACGTTGTAAAATTTGTGCTCCGGCGCGCTTTTACCACATAGTCACCATTGCTCCATTCACTCTATGGGACTTACAACTTTGAGACATATCTCTGCTACTGCTCCACGTAGGGGGATCAGAGATGGCTCATTTTGTTTGTCTGCCCCTGCTCTGTTATCCGGTCAACGTTCTGGGCATGTTGGGGGCTCAGGGGGCTTCGGGCACTGTTGGGGTACTTTTTTTTAGAGAAACTACAATTCCTATGAGCTCTTGCTTTGCGTGCTTGTTTCTGATTGGCTCCCGCAGCGGCGAGTATCCTACGCAGGGCTTGGACTCTCCTTCTTTCCTCAGCAGCTTAACCCTTCGCCTGCCAGACAAGTCTATTTTAACATTTTCTGGGATGAATAGTTAATCGTACACACTGTTTTGTGGGTATTTCTGATACTTTGACCATTTGACTCTGTGAGTATGTCTATTCCATTAGACCTTGGGGCTAAACCTAAGACTAAGGACGCTGGGGTATCTGTGTTACCTATTGCTCGTTGCTCCTCATGTCATTCAGGGTTACCTAGTGACATGCTCAGGTCACGTTTGCCCAGCATGAGCTGCTGCCCCCAAGTCTTCTGCAGGGACCTCCAGCCATGCACTAGAGCCAGTCTGGATGCAAGAGTATAAGGCTAGTACCAGGAGCCTCCGGTCTACCTTACAGGGGGTCTTCCACTCATGGCAGGCCCCCAACCCTATCAGGTCTTCCCTGCCTAAACTGCCGGGTGTCCCTGATGTATCTGATTCCTCTGAGGAGGAATTATTGGTGGATTCTGATGATGATGACTGTTCTGCAGTCCCTTCCTCTCAGTTTTTTGGGGACCCCTTTGAGGCCGATCCTGTTCCCTCAGCCGAGGGCCTGATCAGGGCTGTGGTGAACAACCTGAACATTCCCTTGGTACAGGAGGTTTCCTTTGATCCCTCTGATGTGTTTCAGGAGCCTGTCCGGCCCCATACTTGTTTTCCACCTAATCCCACTCTTGACCACTTTGTGTCTGAAGAGTGGAAGTTTCCAGACAGAAAATCGTCCAGACAGGAAGCCTTCTGTCTCTAGGAACTTTGCTAAGCTTTTTCCTTTCTCTGAAGCGGCCTTAGCTCAGTGGGTTCATCCTCCAAAGGTGGACGCCCCTGTTTCCAGGCTTTCTAAGTCCACTGCCTTGCCTGTGGCTGATGCATCCGCTCTGAAAGACTGGACTGATAAAAAGCTTGAGACCTCTCTCAAAGCCATTTTTGCGAGAGCTGGTTCTGCCCTGCGCCCTGCATTTGCTGCGGCGTGGGTGAATAGGGCCATAGCTGTTTTGACTGAGCAGCTCACCTTAGCTGTCCGTCAGGGAGCCCCTACTGCCAACATTTCTGAGGCCCAACATTGTTTCTGCTGCCCTGTTTGACGCCGTTCATATAGTGGCCAGGGCATCCACCATGTCTGTGGTAGCCAGAAGTGCTCTTTAGCTCATGATCTGGTCTGCTGACACTGCCTCCAAGAGGGCTTTCCTGTCTTTGCCCTTTCAGGGCACCTCACTGTTTGGACCTGATCTAAAGGATCTGATCAGTGAAGCCACTGGGGGGGAAGAGCACTCACCTGCCAGTGGTTCTTCGGAAGAAGACGCCTGTTAAATGGAATCGTTTTTCTTTTTTTTTTTTTTTGTGTGTCCCTTCCAGGCTGATTCGCGCCTAGTGGCCCAGGCAGTGCTTCAGGCTCCTCGCTCCGCATCCGAGCCTAAGCAGCAATGGAGGCCCAAGGCTTCCAAACCTCCTCCTGCATGACTCGCCGAATCCGGGTCCCCATCCGCAGGTGGGTGGCTACTTGCACCACTACCTCTCAGCTTGGGAAGCCTCTGTGGTGGACCCGTGAGTTTTGCAGGTGGTGGTTGTTTGGGTACAGGATTCCCTTCACCTCCCTCCCGGACCTTCTCTTCTCGCTCTCCTCTGGGAGCAGAAAAGTGCCGCCTTTTCAAGGGAGCCATTCAGGCCCTTCTGGACAAGGCAGTCTTAGAACCAGTTCCTCCTCAGGAAAGGGGGTTGGGATTCTACTACAACCTCTTTGTGGTTTTCAAGAAGGATGGAGGCTGTTGTCCCATTTTGGATTTGAAGGATCTCAACTCCTTTGTGGTTAGATCCCAGTATCGCCAGGAGTAACTACGCACGGTGATCGCTGCCATGTCCCCTGGAGAATTTTGTCTTCTTTGGCTCTTCAGGATGCATACTTGCACATTATCATTCATCCAGAGAGCCAGCAATATCTCCGCTTTGCCTGCAACCAAGGGTATTTCCAGTTTTCTGCCCTCCCCTTTGGCCTGACCATGGTTCTTCCAGTCTTCAACATAGTCCTAGGAGCCTTGATCTCTGTCCTCCATTGGGACGGCATCAGAGTTACCCCATACATGGACAACCTCCTTCTGAAGGCATCCTCTCCGGAACTCCTTCAATAGCAGGTGCAGGACTGCATTCATGCTCTGTCCCGTCACGGGTGGATCATCAATCTGGACAAGTCAGACCTTGTTCCTTCCCAGAGGATGTTTTTTCTGGGCATCCTCTTCGACACTCAGAGGGGGGGTGGTATTTCTCACGGGCGAAGTGGTTTATCAGATAGCTTTGAAGGTCCAGGCTGTCCTGAATTGGGATCCGGTTCTGACCAAGAAGTTGTCATCTCTGGTGGGGAAGTTCATTTCCACCATAGAAGCTGTTCCGTTTGCCATGACTCATACCAGTAAACTCCAGAGGATTCTAATCCTGGCATGCAGAGGTCAACCGGATCTCCTGGAGAGGTTCCTATCTCTCCCTCATCACGTAGAGCTGAGACTCTCGTGGTGGCTCAACCTGGACAACCTGCTGAAAGGCAGGCCCTTCGTGGTGCCATTCTGGACAATGAATGCCAGCCTCTCTGAATGGGGAGTTGTCCTGTGACACTTAAATGCTCAGGGCTCGTGGTCCCAGGAGGAATATCTCCTTCCCATCAATGTCTTGGAGCTTCAGGCGATATTTCATGGGCGAGCCAACTGAAGGATTGCCCAGTCAGGGTCCAGTCGGACAATGCCGCAGCGGTAGTCTACGTCAACGAGCAAGGCGGAACAAGAAGTCTCGCAGCTTGGTTAGAGGTCAAGGCTATTTTGTCCTGGGCAGAGGAGCATGTCACTGCCATTTCCGTGGTTCATATTCCTGATGTAGACAACGTTCTTGCAGACTTCCTCAGTCGACACACAGTGGACAGCGGAGAGTGGGAACTGCATCAAGAGGTGTTTGTCCTCATTGTCCAGAGGTGGGGTCTTCCGTGCATCGACCTGATGGAGGCAAGACACAGCAGGAAGGTCCCGATGTTCTGCTCCCGCTGGGCGGACCCCCTGGCTCTAGTGGTGGATGCTTTGTTGATCACATGGATTTTTCCTCTGGCACACTTTTTCCTCCCATTCCCCTGTTGTACAAGGTGATAAGGAAACTGACACTTGAGAGCTGCCCAGTCATTCTGATTGCTCTGTACTGGCCTCGACAGGCTTGGTTTCCGGAGCTTCTGGATTTCTCAGTGGAGGAACTTGTTTGGATCTTCTTCTACAGGGTTACTTGTGGAAGGAGAATGTTCATCGTCTGGCTTTGAAGGCATAGAGGTTGAATCCTCAATTTTGAAGAAGGGTTCTTCTTCTGGTGTGGTGGCTACTATGCTTAGTGCCCGTAAGCCTGTTTCCTCTAAGACCTACCATCGGGTTTGGTCTACTTTTCTCTCTTGGTGTGCTGATAGGGACCTGTCTCAGGATTTTGATCTTCCTACTGTCCTTTCCTTCCTCCAGGATGGTGTGGATAAGGGTCTCAGTTTGAGTTCTCTTAAGGTTCAGACTCCTGCTCTTTCTGTATTCTTTCAGAGGAGCCTTGCTATTCTTCCTGATGTCAAGGTTTTCGTCCAGGGTGTTGCTCATACCCGTCCCGTGTTTGTCTCCCGCTCCTCAGTGGGAACTTAACTTGGTTTTGAGTCTTTGGCCACTATTCCTCTGTCTGGTGACGTGGAAGATGGCTTTTCTTCTGGCGACCGTGTCTGTTCACCGTGTTGCGGAGCTGCATACCCTGTCTTGTAGACCACCCTTTTTGGTGTTTCACAAGGACAAGGCAGTGCTTAGCACTTTGCAGGAGTTTCTCCCGAAGGTGGTGTCTGAGTCCCACATTAATCAGATATTTTTTTTTTTTTTTTGCCCTAACCCTACTTCTCACAAGGAGAAGGATCTTCACTTGTTGGATGTTGTGCGTTGTCTCAAGTTCTATGTGCATCGCACTGAGCTCTTGTGGCAGTCTGACATTCTTTTTGTCATTCCTGAGGGTCCCAGCGCAGGGAAGCGGACTTCCAAGGTAACCATTGCTTCTTGGATCAAGTCCACTATTAGTAAGGCTTATGAACTTCAGAAGAAGCCTTTTCCCTTTTGGGTCACGGCTTATTTTATGAGGTCTATTGGGGCATCTTGGGTCTACAAGAATCAGGCCTCAGCTCATCAGTTGTGCAAGGCAGCCACTTGGTCGTCTGTGCATACCTTTTCTAAACACTATCCTGTGGATGTGCTGGCATCGGCTTATGCCAGTTTTGGGAGGAAGATCCTGGAGGCAGCCTTGCCTGTCTAGGATCTCCTTCGTCTCTTCAGTACTCTTTCACTCTTGAGCCCTGTTGGCTCGTGCAGTGTGCTGTGTAGCATTCCTGGGGTCTGATTTACCCCTGTTCAGTGTCCATTGACACTTTGTGGTTATTGTTGTGCTATTCATGATCTGTAGGTTCATTGGTGCTTTGGTGACTTTGGGGGCCTGCGCCTGGTCCTTGCCTTTCTTCCCACCCTGGAGAACTCAGTGGTTGGACATCCCAAAGTTACCATAACCTGTATTGGATGACCGAGAAAAGAGGATTTTAGTCTTGCCTGTTAAATCCTTTTTTCTTAGTTCATACAGGTTACTGGTCTCCCACCCTGTCAAGGGACAATGCTTGGTTCTCCTGTGGCAGAACATGGGGGTCCTTTCGGGGTCATGCTCACAGGAGTCTTCCTTTACTTTCTTAATACCTGGTCAATAGTTAGTTTTCAAATCTTACTGTTTGAAGATTGGCTAGCAGCAAGCTAAGGAGAGGAGGTAGGCTCCACCTAGCAGTCACTTCTCAGAATTGTTCCTGCCTACTTAAAGGGGCTGATCGCCTACCCCAAAATTACCAGTAACCTGTATGGACTAAGAGAACAGGATTTAACAGGTAAGACTAAAAGCCTCTCTATCATCATTAAGGGGTGCAGGGACTATGGGAATGTCCCAAAGCAGTTCTAAAATTAGCAGGAGGGAAAGAAAACGAATGATCAATGGCCTCCAGAGCCTTGAGGCCAAAACTGGCATCTTGAGATGCAAAAATTGTAACTGTAGAACTTTGTGAATGTGTGAACAGATGTCCATTTTGCTGCCTTGCATAACTGATCGACAGTGGCCTGGTTCTTCAAGGCCCATGAAGTACTGATGAACCTAGTGGAATGAGCTGTGATTCTGAAAGGTTTTGGAACAGATTTGTCTGTAAGCTTGTCTTATAGTCTGTTTAAGCCATGCTGCAATGGTTGTCTTAGATGCTTCTCTGCCCTTCTTAGTGTCTTCTGGAATGACAAATAATGCATCGGATTTCCTGATGGATTGTGTAACTTTGACATGCTGTCATAGGCATCTAACGTATGAGGAAATTCCTCCTTTTTTACACTTGCGGGTAGTAGGAGGATAGGAGAGAGTTCTCTACCATCTAGTCGAGTTTATAATTGCATTCCCAGGTTTGGACATCTGAAGCAACGGAGCGTAAAAGCCTATATGTGGAAAGCCACTGGCAATAAGTAACAGACGTCATCAAATCGACATCCAACGATAGCATGTGTCGATGTTTAGTCTGTGGGGATGTAGATTGTAGAAAGCCATGCCGACCGGGTAACTGTTTTTGTGGCTGTGAATGGTCTACCAGCAAGCCCTCGAAAGTCGTAGGGGGATAGTAACTGTACCCATTGTGAAGGGTGTCCTAGAAGTAATGAAAAAGTTGTAAGTATTGCCAATAACAGTTTGAGGGGAGGTTATAATTGAGTTGCACGTTCTCGAAGGAGATTTATGTCAGCATTCGGTACCAATGTGTCTAGGTGCTTGGTGTGCCAAGCCAAAAAAAAAGGAACCCTTTTGGCTCGATGGGAATTCAGGATTTTTACAGATTGAGAGGAGAAGGGAATGGAATCGGAGAGTGATCTCAATTTGTGTCTTGCAAAAGAAAATAAAATGGTTAAAGATGACATGCTTTGTGCAAGAAAGCTTGAATAGCTATACCAACAGAGGCACTGTAGCTCTATCCTTGGTGTAAAGAACCTTAGGCATTACACCCACTCCTTCAGGTATGGAGCCATAAGCTTCTTTAACATGAGACTGGGAGGGTCAAGATTCAACGGAAAAGTCTAGGTTTCTTAAATTGCCAGGTGAAACTCTCCATGAGTTTCTGAAAATGCTGGGTATAGGTTAAGGGATGTGAAGAGGGTGTGCAGTGAAGAGGTAGAGAATCTTCGGCAGGACTGTCATTTTAGTCAGGATAATTCTACTAAACCAAATAGTAAGGTCATGTCTACTAAACCAAGAACTAAAAAGATTATTCCAGCACAAGAGATCAGGGCGAACAATAACCAAAAGTGGTCTAAAATTGTTTCCTATTATATTGTACGGGTTCTTAGAGAGAAGGATCCCCAAATATCGGATGCACTGTTCAGGCCTATGGAAGGGGAATTGGTCTCACAGACAAGAGGCAGTCGAAGGGGGAATGGTTAAGTTCAAAATCCCTGATTTTGTAGAAATTCACCTTTTAAATAGGAATAAATCACTACGTCTGTAAGAGGTGTACTAAAGCCGTGAGTGAGAAGAGGGGTCAGGATAAACAAAAAAGCATATCATAGGCAAAACATAGCTTTTGTAAACCCATTACTCAATGAAATCTGTATTTAACAAAGAGAGAGGCCTACGCAGTTTAGAGCAATGATTGCTTTGGAAATGGGGTTCCATTTGCTATTTGATTAAAAGCAGAGGTAAGATCAGGGGTAAGCAAGGAAGCAAAGCGTTTATAGTACATTGAGGGACCAGGACCGTTGTTGTTACAGGCGGATTTTATAGCATCAGTAATCTCAGAATCTGTGAAGGGGGATTCCAGTGCTTCTATGTCAGAAGGAGAAATTGTGGGGATTTGGGATGCTTGAAGAAAATTATCAATAGCTTGTCACCAAAGGTCAGGATTTTTTTTGGAAATCTGATAGGGGAATATTCTATAGACCTTCATAAAATTTACTAAAAGATTTAGCTGTAGTGAGGAATGCAGGATGAGCAACTTGTAAGTGATCATTAATTTTGCCAATATAAGAGGCATTGTGTTTAATTTTAACAATTCGGACAAATAGCTTCCCATATAAGTAAGATTCATACCTACTCCACTGGAAAGACTTGTGCACCTTATGGCAGAGGAGCTGGGCTAAGGCTTGTCTGGCTTCAGAAAGTCTATCAATTGAGTCTGCAGAGTGTGTCTGTTTGTTTGTGAATCACTTTAGTCCTTGATCTTTTGTACCAGGTCCGATATATTTTGGGTCTGGATCTTTTTCTTTCTATCACCCAGTTTAATTAGTTCTCCATGGGTAACACATTTATGTGTCACCCACACAGTAGGAGATGATACATCCAGAGTGCAAGTAATCGAAAAGAAATCCAAGCTACATCATTTCAAGTGCATGCAGATCTCAGTATATGACTAGCAGTTTGTTCATCCGCCATGACGGATGGCCGATGTTGAACCCTAGGAATAAATTAAGATGAATCTAGACCGGGGCATGGTCCGAACAAGTGATTGGGTCTGTCTCTGCCTTGCGGACCTTATGCAGCAAGGAATGTTTAACAATAAAGTTATAAGAGTTGACAGGGGGAGTAGAATGTATATTCTTTAGAGCTAGAATGGATTAGCCTCCAGATGCCTAAAAGATGCCATCTAGTAAATTGCTGTAACAGAGTCCTGTGTTTAGTTTCAGAGTATTGGTATCTTCTTACAGAGAAGTCAAGAAAAGGGTGCAGATTAGCATTACAGTCACCTCCCAGGATAAGAATCCCCACAGAAAAGGACTCAAGGGTAGCTAATGAAGTTGTAAGGCATGATAGAAGACCTGAGTGTGGGGCATAAATATTTGCAAAGGTAAAGCAGTCTTTTTGAATCCTGCATCTAATAAATAAATATCTCCCTTCCGAGTCAAACAATTCCCTATTCATGTGACCTGGGGACATTTTTGTGGAAAAGTGTCACTACTCCCCTCTTCTCTGCAGAAACCGGCCAACATCTGGTGTAATGCTGATTTACGAAGTCTGGGGATCGTGAATTCTGAAAATGAGCTTCTTGGACAAAAAGTACCTCAGATTTCATGCGGTGGGCTTCTCTCAATATGAGTGAACGTTTGTTATGCTAGTTAAGGCCCATAACATTAAGGGAGGTGAGCTTCAATTCTGTAAGCCGCATATTGAACAGTTAGTAAAGCAAGATATCTAAAGCACCGCAGCAGACGGAGGGGGCGGGGAGATACCCAACTGACTCAGGCCTGCACTACGATGAACCGGGCCAACAGTGCCATCCTGCAACATCTCTGGGGGAGGCTATAATAGCTCAGATGGGACAAGGGAAAGTACAGAGAGGAGAAGTGAGAGAAGGAAATAGAGGGAGAGATGCATGTGAGACCGTGCTACTGAAATAAAAAGATTGCTTCAAGAGCTGGAAATGCTTAGCCCGGTGGGTGGGGGGAGTAGGATGAGAGAAAACCAGCGACTACTGCACTCCAAAGAGAAGAGCGGAAAGGACAGTTAAAAGGTGGTATGACCTACATAGGGATGCAGAGAAATATACTATATAAATGAACTAAATATGTCAGTGCCTGCAAGAACGACTGATACAAGGCGTGGTCTGTGAACCCGGCCTCTTAAGAGGCTCAGGCTCCCAGAGACACTGGGTCAGAAAAAGTACAATGAACTAGGAACAAATGGATGGGGGGAGATGCGCTGACCCCTCATGTGGTCTGCTTCGACCCTGAAACGGTATAATAATAAATGCAAGGGGGACCGGTTAACTGAAAAGTATCCCCAACAGTCTGCACATGCCCTCAATACTCCAACAGCCAGGGACTGTTGTCCTAGGCCTGGCACCCAGGATTACCGGTGCACCAGGAGTGGGCCAACACTCAGCCAGCTAGTTCATTTTGAAACCCAACTTGGAACCCAAACGTGAAAGGAGTCTGAACATTGGCAGAGGGGGATCGAACCCCAAAGAACATGGAATAACACCCACTGACTATGTTCAATTGGAGGAAGGCAAATAGGCAGATGGACAAACTGAGTACCCACTAACCAACACCAAAACCCAAATGGAAAATAGAGCCTAAAATGCTGACCGAGTAATGTCTACAAAATAGCCACAAGTGGCTATATATCTCACTCAGGATTAAAGGTCATTCAGAGACGGTCAGGAATCAACTGTGGATACCTGTGCAAGAGGACTGTGGATCCAACAGCCCTCCCTATAGGTAAAATATTCCCACCCCTGCAGGTTGTGAGGATTGGTTAATTAATTGCAAACAGACAGGGTACATGCAAACCAAGACAGAAGAAGAAAAGTAGTGCAATAAGACTCTTGTGTATAACATTAGTGATTAAATGGAATAAATGAAAAGCTGCTAGTATGGGCAAAGGAGACGTGCAAAACAAGAACAAAGGAAAGAAAAGCTATCAGCGCTAACGTCCTATATAATAATTTACTAAATGTGTGTTTGTCAGAAGCCGTCATGCGCAGTAGAGACGGCTGCATGCGCTGCAGTCATGCGCGCTACAGACTGCCCGCACCATGGTGGATAACAGAGCGGGTCTCAGATTTCAGACCGTAGTCGGTGCGCAGAGAGGACTACGGTCTGAATTCGGAGCACCCTGCTCCGTATCGGCCGCGGCACGGGCAGTCTCTACTGTGCATGACTGCACAGCAGCCGTTGCTGGGTGGCACTGTGGCCCGTGTACATGGGCTCTTCAACTAGTATTCATATAATAAAGTGTACATGAGAATGAGGAGATGAATGTATAGATAACCGCAAGGAATGAGAGGGTTCCCCAGTCCCCCAGATATTAGGCCAAGACCCAAAGTGCAAACACAAACAGAAATACAAACCTGAATTCCTCTCTACAAGGTGCAAATGTGTGCCCTGTACTGTGCATATGTAATACTTATTGGTAAAAAAGTGAGGATTTAGTTTCCCAATTTGGCCAAACTATGTTAAGCTTGCCACCCACATGGTTTGGCCAAATTGTTAAACTAAATCCTCACTTTTTTACTAAGAAGTATTACATATACTCAATACAGGGCAAACATTTGCACCTTGTATAGAGGAGCGCAGGTTTCTCTTTCTGTTTGTAATTACCAGCCCTATTAAAGATGGCAGTGGAAAAATGCATTTAGTTGAGAGACTTTTATGTCAGCTCATAGTTGTGATTTTTAACATTGCGTTAAGATATATTAAAAAATGTAATAACTTTTGAATTGAGTATCTCTCCACAATGGGAGTACCTCTGTTTTACTCAGTAGAAAAGTCTATAGTGTCTCATAATTACTATTCTTTTACATCTCACATCTCTCTCCCTTTTCCAGTGGATGAATACATCTCAGTGGCAAAGGAGAAACATGGATACAACGTGGAGCAGGTGAGGGGGCTTAGAACACAATTTCCTCTCATTTTTCCTAGTTTTTACTTTTAAAATATGTCCCTCCTGCCCCCTTTACTTAGTGTAAGCCACCTACCCTCAGATGTAGAATCTGGTGACTTGACAGGACAGCTCGCAGCAAGGGACAGTCTTGAGAGGTTTTTCCTTATGCTCACTGAAGATTGTCCCTCTCTGCGATCCATCCAGACAGTCTTGCTGCTCTGAGGTGAGCAGTGTTACATCAGTAAAAGGGGTGTTCCTTTAACCCTTTTAAAGCTAGAGACCTGTTCAAAGCATTGCTTTGCTATGCTTTCAAGATGTCTTTAACATCCATGGGTTTACTTTCCATGATACAACACCTACCTTCCACCTGTTTCTTAATCTCCACCCTTTTTGGTGACTCTCTTCCTACTTTAATCAAACTTCTTGCCCTCTCTCATGCTTACTGCTCCTTGCCCTCCTTGTGTCATTCTCCTTCCTTCACCGTACCTCTCCTCCTCTAATTTCTGCTTTTCTTTTTATTATTTTTCTTCCTTTTTTTTTTTCCCTCACTCTCCTCTCTGCTGACAGGCTTTAGGGATGCTCCTGTGGCACAAACACGACGTGGAACATGCTCTCGCAGACCTAGCGAATTTCACCCCGATCCCTGATGAGTGGAGCGTGGAGGACAAGGTCCTGTTTGAGCAGGCGTTCAGCCTCCACGGAAAAAGCTTCCAGCGCATACAGCAAATGGTGAGGCAACAGACTACACAAATCCAAAATACGAGCTGTGACCGTTAACCCCTTTAGTGCTAGAGACTTAATGTATTTGATAAAATGTAAACCAGTCTCTAGCATCAAAGGTTGAAGGAAAATTTTATATATAAAAAAGGAAAGGCACATACCCCAGTTTCTTGTTCAGTGCCTGCCACACCTTGGGCTGGCAGTGGATGGAGTAATGAATGCTGGGTGAAGCACTGCAGGCATTACTCCACACAGTGCCAGCAGAGACCTGTTTGTGCCTTACCGATCTCAATCACCACACATAAATCTGCATTCCACAAACACCGTGAAGAGAAAATGGGATGAGGGGATCCTGTCACTTATTAAAATTCTAATTTTAGTCACATGTACAGAAAATCTCCCCTTCCCAGAGACCTGTTCAGTGGAATAAGTGTAAATGCAGTATACAGGAATGCTAGAAGACTTAACCTTTAATAAGTCATAATTAAAATAACACCTACTTTTCCACTATAAATCCAGATATTAATAAAAACGAAATATATAAAAACACCATAGGTGCAAGCAGTCTAGAGTTTGTCATAAGTATCATACTCTTAACTATAAGACAGCCAGACCTATGTTCTTGGAGTAGAACTTTCTCCTGTTAAGAAAGTAACCATATTTAACTACATGGGATTAATTAAGTATTGCAGTCAGTCAAAGTGATTATAGTGCAACATACTAACTACTAGAGGGGGTGTACTGGGGATGTACTGTTACTCCTTACTGTACTAATTTAATATAAGATTGAATTGCATGGGAATGTTTGTGTCACGGTTTATTATGACTCTCAGACACAAGTTTTAGGTAAAAATCAATTTTATTGAAATAAAATGATAACGTAGGATGGCATCACATACATACAGATATATTCAGAATATAACAAGACAGAAGGCAGACTCTACCGGTCCTGTCAATATACCGGACAGGACAGTCTGAAGTAATAGAATGTTAGGCTCTACCGGCCTTGCCAAAACCGGGTAAGGCAACCTGCAGATGGAATCGCATAACTGTTCTACCGGCCTTACCAAATTACCGGGCAAGGCAGCCTCAATAGATTCATAATGTAGGCTCTACCGGCCCTGCCAATACCGGGTAAGGCAACCTCAGATGGAATGTGGCAAAAGGTTCTACCGGCATTACCAATACCGGGCAGGGCAGCCCAGGGATAGTAGCAGCAGTCAGATGGTAATGGCAAATTGACAGGATCTTAAACAACCCAGTGTACACACACTGAGACTAACAGGGGAATCGTAAAGCTGCAAGGCTTTGGAGGAAACCAGCGTCCGCACGCTGGGACCAACACAGAATTGTATAGCTGATAGGTTTTGGAGCAAACCAGTGACCGCACACTGGTGTAACAAGCGAGTTTGTATAGCCGCAAGGCTTTGGAGCAAACCAGCTTCCGCACGCTGGGACCAACACAGAATTGTATAGCTGATAGGCTTTGGAGCAAACCAGTGACCGCACACTGGTGTAACAAGCGAGTTTGTATAGCCGCAAGGCTTTGGAGCAAACCAGCGTCCGCACGCTGGGACCAACACAGGATAGTACAGCTGATAGGCTTTGGAGCAAACCAGTGACCGCACACTGGTGTAACAAGCGAGTTTGTATAGCCGCAAGGCTTTGGAGCAAACCAGCGTCCGCACGCTGGGACCAACACAGGATAGTACAGCCGATAGGCTTAGGAGCAAACCAGTGACCGCACATTGGAGTAACGAGCAATGTCGCCGACGCTACCAGGCAGGAGGTCGCCAGGGGACAGGCGATTCGATGACAGGAACCAGCAACGATCAGTCAGGTCAGGAAACAGCAGAGAAGAAGTTCAGCAGGAACTGCAACACCAGAGACTAGGCCGGAACCAGGACTGGAAGTACTTCAGCATGCAGGAAACACTGGAACAGTAGAGATCAGGAACTCAGGAACATATGAGATCAGGAACACTGGAACAGAGGCCCAGCTATCACTAGCATAGTGATAGCAAGAAGGTCAGAAACAACACGAAAGGGCAACCAAAGGGTGCCCAATCCAGGTTTAAATAGGCAATGAAAGGCGGGCTATCTGCAGACAGCCAATAGCAGCCCCCTACTGGTGACAGACAAGGAACTGCAGCAATCACGGGCACCGTGATAGTTTGCAGTCAGAAATCACATAGGGATTAGAATGTTTGGCGGCATGCTGATTTGGGACGGCTGCAGGGATTCAGTATAGGGACTGGCTGCTTTCATCCACATACATTCAGGTGGGAAATAACACAGAGATCGATTATTGGGGTTAGTTTTAGGAACCTATCACTTATTAGACTGATAAGTCCTCACTGTTTGCCAAGTGTGAGACCGGCTCTGAGGCTTGTACGGCCTGTCAATTGGAGCTGTTCCACACGCTCGGCTGGAGATAAGGTCTGTGACGGGTATAATTGGTTAAGTCTAGTCGGACATTATTGACTTCTCATAAGTCACAGCGACCTCTTATTACGATCTACTACGTTACTTCTGGTTTTATGGGGTCAGTACCACCAAGGCACAGAGGTATTGTGTATGCACGGCTGTGTATTCTTACTAGAAGGTGTTAATCATTCAGTATTACAGACCCATCTAGTGAGCTAGAAGTTATATATAGTAGCTAGCCTATACCATTACGCTACACTCTAGTAGTTACCATGTTGCACTATAATCTCTTCGACTGACTGCAATACTTAATTCATCCCATGTAGTTAAATATGGTTACTTTCTTAACAGGAGAAAGTTCTACTCCAAGAACATAGGTCTGGCAGTCTTATAGTTAAGAGTATGATACTTACGATATATAAACTCTAGACTGCTTGTACCTATGGTGTTTTTATATATTTAGTTTTTATGAATATCCGGATTTATAGTGGAAAAATAGATGTTATTTTAATTATGACTTATTAAAGGTTAAGTCTCAAAAGTTCTCTTCTACTGTTTGCCTTGTCAAAATCACCAGGTCTGTACACTTTAGCTACTGTTTGAATATGATTCTCATCATCGGCAGAAAAAAAATATCTGAACTCTAAGGGGCATGGGGTGGAAAATTTAAGGCAAAAGATTCAAGGGCTTCACTTATCCCCCTCAATCACTGTTCCTCTTGCCATATAGGGCTACCTAGGATATATTCAGGGTCTGTGTGCCCCTTATATGCGGTGGTCCCTACTACTCCACCAGGCCCCTCTAGCACCGATCAGGAGCCTGCCTGGGTTAAGACACAGCTCTCTTCAGTGGCCCAAATCCTTTCTTCAGTCCAGGGGGTGCTTCACTCCTGGAAACATGTGTCCCCTTTAAACAGGTTGCTCCTGTTTCCAGGTGTTATTCTCGGGTTATTGGGGGTCTGCTCTGAGGCATCAAGGCAGTCCTGGAGACCTTCCAGGTCACTGATGCTTCTGATGGGGGAACTCCCTCTCCGGATATCTTTCAGAGGTGTAGAAAATCTTCTTCTGTGTTTCTACCCAGTGCTTTGCAGAGGTTTTTGCCCAGTGAGCTTCTCCCCCTGCCGTGGACCTCCTACCGAAGAACACTGCCCTCCCTTTTGCTGATGCTGCAGGCCTTAAGGATCAGGGAGATGAGATTTGATTCCTGTGGCTACCGGGGTGGAACTGAGGCCTATTTGTGCCTCTGCCTGGGTGACAGGGCTGTAGCTGTTTGGGGTGAACAACTCTGATGCTCTGTGTGCTAATGTTGCCAAAGGTTACTTATTTGTTCTAATGGACAGCATCACTGAGGCCAATACCTATGTTTCTTTGTCGTCCAATACAGGTTACTGGTAACTTTGGGTAGGAGATCCGCCCCTTTAAGTAGGCAGGAACCATTCTAGAATTGATTGCAGAGGGTGGAGCCTACCTTCCCTCCTTGGCTGCAGATAGCCAACCAGCTCCAGAAAGATTTGTTCCTTGGTGAAGACACAGGCAAGAGAACAGTTCTGCTATAGTTTTAGAAAATGTTTTTATTTTTCTGTTAGAAATGGAACCATAACCATAACTGACAATGCCCTTAGATGTGGCTAGCTCAGTATCCAGGTGCTTTTTGTGGACCTTAAGCCCTGGGGGGGAAATCTTGGGTACAAGTTCTTTCCTCAGGAGTTGCCCACCGAGACGGCTTCTTGATATGTGGTAATCTGAAGACAGAAGATCTGCAGGAAAGGTGAGCAGTGTCCCACAGTGCCCCTCCGCACAGGTTTTTTTTCCTTGGGAGTTCTTACTGCACACTCCTGCACTCATTGGGTCTATCTGTATGTCTGTTGAGTGTTTTGGAGCAGGTTTATATGGTAACTCAACCCTTTAGCTGCTGGTTTGCATCTTTTTTTTTGGGGGGGGGGTATCATCTCTTTCCCTACTGGGTTCAGTGTTTTTTACTCCTGCACTCATTTGGGTTTATCTTTGTCTGCTTAGAGTCTTTGGAGCATTTTGGGTTTTCTGTTGTACATTAACCCCTTCCTTGCCATGTTAGGTGTTTTCAGGGATGTTTTCACTTATTTTCCTTGGGTTCAGTGTTCTGTACTGTTGTTCTGCTGTTTCCTATGTGTGTGACAACTTTTAGGACACTTCTGGATATTTTTGTTTATTTGAATTCCACAACTTTAAGGCAGGCTTTACTACATAGCCACACTGCTCAACTGATCTCCCTGAGACAGTTTCACTTGGGACATATCTCTGCAACCGCTCCACTTACCAAGTTCAGAGACGACTCATTTTTCTTGTCTGCCCTTGCCCTACACTCCGGTGCACATCCTTGGTGTCATGGGGGGATGTAAGTGCTATTTTTGGGGTACTCTGAGAGGAAACTAAGTTTCTAATAAACGCCCGTTTCTCGTGCTGTTTTCTGATTGGCTTACAGTTCAGTCGCTATTTTCTTTCCTCTCACGAGAATCCTGCACAAGGCTTGGATCCTTCTAAGTTCCTCCTCAGGTTAACCCTTCACTTGCCAGATAAGTGTATTTTAGCTCTTTCTGGGGTGAATTCCTTAATCTGGCACATATTATTGGTTTTTTTCCTTGTACTGTCAGACACTTTATCTCCTGTTAGGATGTCAGACCCTTTGGGACCTGGGCTAGACCCAAGTCTGAAGATGCTGGGGTGTCTTTGACCCCCATTACTCATTGTTCCTCATGTCAATCAGGGCTCTCTAGAGAATAATCAGGTCATGTATGCCCTTCATGCGCTGTGGCCCCTGTGTCTCTGCCAGGGCCCTCCAGCCATGATCAAGAGCCACCTTGGTTACAAGACTTAGTCTACTTTGACACAGTTCCTTTTGCACCTTCATGGGGCCCTCCAGTCCTGGAAGCCCCTGGCATTATTCAGGTCTGTGGCCCCTAAACCTCAGGGTATTCCTGATGTGTCAGACTCCACTGATAAGGAGCTCTTGCTGTATTCAGATGAGGGTGATGTTCTCTGAATGGGCTTATTCTCAGTTTTTTGGGGACCCCTTTGAGGCTGACCCTGAGCCTTCTGCTGAGGGTCTCATTAAGGCTGTCTTAGGTACCTTGAATATTCCTGCAGTTTCTGAGGAACCTCAGACTACTTCTGTAGTCTTTCAAAGGTGCAAGAAGCTCAATGTTCTGTCTTTCCACCCAATCCCACTCTTGACCAGGTTGTTCTAGATGAGTGGAAGACCCCTGACAAGCGTCTTTCTCTGCCTAAGAGATTTGCTAATTTGTACCCTGAGGCAGCTTTTCCTCCTAAGGTTATCGCCCCTATCTCTAGACTTTCTAAATCCATGGTTTTGCCTGTGGTGGATGCTGCTGCTCTCAAGGATTAGACCGACAGGAAGCTGGAGGCTACTTTGAAGGCCACATTTGCGACCATAGGTGCGTCTATGAGACCTACTTTTGCTTCCGCTTGGTTAAATAGGGCCATTGCGATATGGATGGAGCAGCTAACTGAGGCTGTCCATCAGGGTGCTCCTACAACTGACCGCCTGTTTTTTTGGCTAACGTTTCAGAGGCACAGAATTATGTTACTGATGCTATCTTTGACCCTATCAGGCTTGAGGCCAAGGTCTCTGCCCTGTCTGTGGTTGCCAGACGTTCTCTTTGGCTTAAGATCTAGTCTGCTAACTCGGTCTTCAAGAAATCTTTGGTCTCTCTTCCTTTTCTGGGAATGTCTCTTTCTGGCCCTGAGTGAAGACTCTCATCAGCAAGGCTACTGGGGCAAGAGCGCCTTGTTGCCCTTGATTCCTAAGAAGAAGCCTCAGCTTCGCAGGCACCGTCTTTTTGATGCCTACCAGGACGAGACTCGCAGGACGAACCTGGCAGTTCCTCAGGCCCTGCACTCTTCCTCCAAGCCCAAACAGCAGTGGTGGCCCAGTTAGTCCTCCACCAAGGCCAAATCCACCAAACTACTTCGACATGACTCGCCGAACCCTGGCCCGCTCACGCCAGTGGGCGGTCATCTGTGGCACTTTCTTAGTGTTTGAACAGACACCGTTACTGATTTGTGGGTTTTAAAGGTAGTTTCAGAAGCGTGCAGGATTCCCTTCAAATCCCTTCCTCCCTTATGGTTCTTCCCTTCTCACTCCCGTCAAGACGTGGAAAAGCTTAGTCTGGAACTGGTTCTTGGTTTCCAAGAAGGACAGTGGCTGCCATCCTATCCTGGACCTCAGGGATCTCAATTACCACCAGGAGTTCTTATGGTCATTCATTGTGGTGATGTGTCCAGGGGAATTTCTGGCTTCCTTGGATTTGCAAGATGCCTACCTGCACATCGCTATTCATCCGGAGAGCCGGCGCTACCTCATGTTCACTTGCTACAATGGGCACTTCCAGTTCTCGGCTCTCCCCTTTGGTCTGACCACAGCTCCTGCAGATGTTTCTTTGCTTCTTGGGTGCACTGATTTCTGTCATGCAAAAGAGGGGAATTCGGATAACTCCGTACATTGAAGACTTGTTCTTGAAGGCCCCTTCTGGGGAACTCCTCCACCAGCAGGTGCCAGACTGCATTCAGACACTCACCCTTCATGGTTGGGTTCTGAACATGGACAAGTCTGACCCGATCCCATCGCAGAGATTTGTCTTTCTGGGTCTTCTATTCAATACCCTGCACGGTATGGTTTTTCTGACGGAGGACGTGGTTCAACAGATCACCAACAAGGTTTCCTTAGTTTTGGCTTGCGAGTCCATTCAAGCCAAGAAGCTGACATCTCTTACTGGGAAATTGATTTCCACCATGAAAACCGTACCATTTGCTATGGCTCACGCGAGAGAACTAGAGATTTGTGATCCAAGTTTGCAAGGGGAGCCCAGATCTCTTGAAGCTGTCAGTTTCTCTTCCCTAACATGTGGAGCTGAGTCTTCCTTAGTGGTTGAATCTCTCCAAACTGCGCAACTGAAATCCGTTTTTGATCCCATTTTGGCCCACGGTGACGGATGCCAGCCTATCCAGTTGAGGAGCGGTCCTGGATCACCTGAATGTCCAGGGAGGAGCCTCTCCTACCCGTCAATGTTCTGGAACTCCGAGCCATATTCCACGCTTTGAGGTTTTGGACGTCTCGCCTCAAGGACTGTCCAGTCAGACAACGCCACGGCCGTGGCTTACATCAACAAGCAAGGTGACACCAGAAGTCTTGCAGCTTGGTTGTAGGTAAAGGCTATTTTAACCTGGGCAGAAAAAAACATGTGCCTGCCATCACCGTAGTTCATATTCTAGGCGTAGAAAACGATTTAGCAGACTTCCTAAGTTGACTCACCATGGACAACGTAAAGTGGAAGCTTCATCGAGCGGTTTTGACCTCATCGTTCAGAAACAGGGTATTCCCTGGATCTACCTGATGACCACCAGACACAACAGGAAGGTTCTGATATTTTGCTCCCACTAGATGGATAGTCTATCTTTCACAGTGGATGCTCTGTCAATTCCTTGGCAGTTTCATCTAGCCTACATTTTCCCTCTTCTTCCCCTGCTCCTCAGGTTTCTGAGGAAGCTTCAGATGGAGAGGACTCTGGTCATCCTAGTTGCTCCGTACTGGCCCCAGCAACCTTGTTTCCGGAGATGCTGGACCTGTTGGTGTGCAAACTGTTTCGGCTTCCAGACAGACCAGATCTACTACTGCAGGGTTACCAGTGGAAGGAGAATGTGGAGAGTCTGGGTTTGATGGCTTGAGGAGGAAAGAGAGGATTTTCTCCTGAGGTGGTCGCCACCATGATTCAGGCTTGGAAACCTGTTTCTTCTAAAGCTTGCCACAGGGTTTGATCTATCTTCCATTCTTGGTGTGTGGACAGGGATCTATCCTCACAAGAATTTGATCTGTCGACTGTCCTTTTTACAGGATGGTGTGAACAAAGGCCTTAGCCTGAGTTCTTTGAAGGTTCAGGCATTGGCTCTCTCTGTCTTTTTCAGAGGCGTATTGCCATTCTTCTGGATGTCAAGGTTTTCTTTAAGGGTGTCGCTTACGCTTTCCCTGCCTTTTAAGCATACCACTACTCAGTGGGACCTTAATCTGGTCCTGGCAGTCTTGCCAGGCCTCCCTTCAAGTCCTTGGCTACCATTCCTCTTCATCTCCTAACTTGGAAGATGGCTTTTCTCTTGGCGATTGGCTCTGTTCACAGAGTCTCTGAGCTGCAGGCCTTGTCTTGCAAACCGCCTTTCCTGTTGTTTCACAAGGATAAGGCGGTTCTTCTTACCTCCTAGCAATTTCTTCCTAGGGTGGTTTCTGCGTTCCACATCAATCAGGAGATTGTTGTGCCTTCCTTTTGTCCTGACCCTAAATCTGGCAAGGAGAGGTGTGCTGCCTTAAGTTCTGCGTGCACCACACTGAGTCTGTCTTGTCAGACTGATGGACTTTTTGTCATCTCTAAGGGTCCTAGGGCTGGTAAGGTTGCATCCAAGGCGACTATTGTATGTTGGATCCAGGCTACCATTTGCAAGGCTTTATGACCTTAGGAAGAAACCTGCTCCCTTTCGTATCACAGCTCCTTCCACCAGGTCTGTTGGTGCTTCCTGGGCCTATAAGAATCAAGCCTTTGTTTATCAGTTGTGCAAGGCAGCCACTTGGTCATCTTTGCACATCTTTGCCAAATACTACTGTGTTGATGCTTTGGCAGGAAAGTCCTGGAGGCAGTTCTTCCTGTCTAGGACTTTCTTTCCTGTGTCTAGAGATCTTTAACTCTTGAGCCCTGTTGGCTTTTATTCAGTGTTTAAAGTTTAGTGACCATTGACACTTTGTTCTCTTGGGCTATTCCGTGATCTGACTAGACCATGAGACCTCTGGTATCATGGGGACCGGCGCTTGGTCCTTTCCTTCCTTCTCGCCACTGGAAACTAAATGTTGGTACATCCCAGAGTTACCTTTAAGCTATATTGGATGACAGAGAAAAGAGGATTTTAGTCTTACCTGTTAAATCCTTTTCTCTTAGTCCATATAGCTTACAGGTCTCCCACCTTGTCAAGGGACCATTCTTGGTTCTACTGTGGCTGGTTGTGGGAGTCCTTTCGGGTTCATGCTCACAGGAGTATTCTCTTTTCCTACTTGCTCTCTTGCTAGTTAGGTTTATTGTCTCAAATCTAACTGGAGGGTAATAGCTAGGGGCCAGCTAAGGAGGAGAGTAAGGCTCCACTCTGCATTTTTTGCAAGAATTGTTCCTGCCTACTTAAAGGGACTGTCGCCTTCATAGAGTTACCTGTAAGCTATATGGACTAAGAGAAAAGGATTTAACAGGTAAGACTAAAATCCTCTTTTTAACTACCTTTTGTAGAGTTTACATGGGTGATTTATCTGTGCTCGGTTTTAGCACATGCCAAGCCAGCTGTGCCAACTTATGCGATGTGCTACATTCAATCATGCAAGTCTCTTACATGGGGAAGGATGGATGAGGCCTGTTACAAGACCAGCCAAGTGGGCATCAGCCATATATAATTGACCAGTGCCCATATGGGTCAGCCGGTCATTGTGTGAACTATCTTTGTCGCAGTTCAGAGGCCAGTGTGCACAGTGAGCTTGCTGTAACATGGATGTCCAAGTTGCAGCATGCTTCTTTCATGTGTGTTTTGTGAGATAGACATAGAGTGAACAGACCCATGGGAATCCAGCTGTTTTATATAGGTACTTTTTGTGTAGCTTTGTCATCCTTGTAAAGTTATATACACACACACACACACACACACACACACACACACACACACACACTCAATGGGATGATGAAAATGTGGGAGTTGGGAGAAGAAAATGAAGAAGTGATAGGATGAAGAGAAAAAGTGGACAACCTTTGGCTCTCCAGCTACTTTAAGGAAAAATGGTAGTTTTACTCAGAAACATATTTCGACCTGCTGAGGATGGTGGAAAGTGTACTCAAACTGTAGCTGAAGGTTTCAGATCTGGTGATTTTTCCAGTACAGGAACCAGAAGATGACTTTGGTATTTTTAGATGTGGGCTGTCTGATGCAGGCCCTGTAATTACACCAGTGTACTCTTGGAAATCCTAAAAAAAGGGAGCATTTGGCTTCTAGTAGATACAGAAGGATTGCAATGCAAGGAAGGTAGGGATCCAGTTGGTTGAGTGATAAAAAGGCATGGCTGCAAAGGATAATGGAGGGAACAGAAAACCAGTGAGAGACGGATTGTAATGCCAATTTATTGTGTGGTGAGAAAGGGTGATTGTGATCACTAAGACATGAACAGATCTCTGGCAATGTGCGGAGTTCTGCATTCAATGCTTTGCCCAGCATGCATTTCTTTGCATTTTTTTTTTTAGTTGAAAGAGACAGTATTGCCTAAAATAAAATGCTGTCCATTTAAGCATCATGTGCATCCCAGTATATGTGTATATAATAAATAAATATATATATATATATATATATATATATATATATATATGTTTAGGGAGGCTACATCGGAGTAATGGGTTGGGAGGGTATATTTGTTAAGCTTGTTAGAAGCATTCCCTTTTCAGTTCAGACTCTTATCTCCTGCTTATGCTTTTGCATCAGTGACACACACAGTGGAGCAATTCAGGAACAAACTGACTGCACCTTAAGGGACAAAACTTCCGTTTGGTTTGAATGGGGTTCTTAATCACTTGATTAATAGAGAGGTCTCAAACACACTGCTTTGCAAAGAGTTGGAGATTTGCATAGCATTCATGGGGTTGAAAGTTCTATTTAAATCACTATGAATTTGGCGATTTTTTTTTTTTTTTTTTCCCCGTCCCCTATTTTATTATATATATATATATATATATATATATATATATATATATATATATATATATATATATATATATATATATATATATATATATATATACACGGTGCCCGTGATTCTGGCCCTCTTAATGGTCGGTTCGCTTTCTGTGTTTGCCTGGCGACAGCATGGTGGGTGACTACTTCCTGGTCACTCGCTATTTTATAGTTTCCACCTTAATTTACCTATGTGGCTCCGCCTCCTAAAGAGGCCTTATATGCTGCTTTCCATCATTGCCTCAGTGCCCTTTCGTGGTGCACCTGAGAGCTTCCTGAGTCTTCCACTGTGATCCATTCCTGGCTCCTGGCTGCCTGAACCTTTTGCCTAGCTGGTTGTCTGCTCCGTACTGGCCTTGTCCTTGTCTGACTTCCCGCTCCGTGTATGACCTCTGACCTGGCTGACTACCTGGTCCGTGGCTAAGTACTGTGGCTTGGTTGACTACCCAAACCGCCTGACCATTGGCTACATAGTCTCTGTCGCTTCCTGAGGCCTGGCAGCCCTTGCAGGCTCTCATTCTCAGTCCTTGGTCGGGTAAGTCCTGTCGGTAGTGCAGCATCTCCTAAGTCCTACGGGGTTGTTGTGCCTCTACCATTCTAGGGTGCATGGTGTTCTGTATCCCTAGCATTCTAGGGTATTGCGGTTGTGTTATTAGAGCATGCATACCACTTTCCTCTACCTTTAGTGGTTTTGCTCTCGCTCTGGTTCATTTCTAGCTGGTGCCTCTGTCTGGCTAAGGTTCAGTGTTAGCTCCTGGTAGTGGACTGTACACTGTCCCCACGCCTTACCCCGGGAAGGTTGGGGAAGTGTCTTATTTGCTTGTGATTATTCTTAATAAAGTGGAAATTTGATTTTATGTACCTGAGTGTTTATTTTTACAAGTCTCCCTTGACAATTATATAAAATCCTATATAATAATTCACTAGAACGTGTGTAACGATGCAGGCATGCATGACTGCCCCACGACCATCTGGCAGTAGCACTGTGGCCCATGTAACGGGCTCTTCAACTAGTATATATATATATATATATATATATATATATATATATATATATATATATATCCTATATAATAATTCGCTAAGTTGTGTGTAACGCCCGACATGTGCAGTACACACTGCTGCGCGTGCGGCAGTCATGAGCAGTAGAGACTGCCCGCACCGCGGCTGATACACAGCTGGGCGCTCCGAAGGAGCGTCCAGCTCTGTAACAGCCGAGACGCGGGCAGTCTCCACTGCGTGTGACTGCTCCGCGACCGGCTGCCAGAGGCACTGTGGCCCGTGTAACGGGCTGTTCAACTAGTATATATATAAATAGGCACTCAAAGGGTTTTTTATTTTTGTGGTGAGGCTTCAGAATCAGCTGAGAGATCAGTAACTGAGGAGGAGTCCTGATGCCTCACCACGAGGTCTGAGTGTGTGTGTTCTTTTTTTTTTTTTTTTCTCATTACCTCATCGCCTGCCTTTACCGCAATGAAGGGGAGGGGACACCCTGTTCGCTGTGGCGAACAGTCGACTGGAAGGGAGGGGGAGGCGAAGGGAGGGGCAACCCTGTTGGTTGTGGGGAAGGAGAGGGGCCACCACATCGAACAGGGTAGCCCCTCTCCTTCTTCGTGGTGAAGGCAGACAATGAGGATCAATCGTGAATATTGGGGTTGGTTGTTCGACCCCCAGCCAAGTGTGGTGTCAAGTGGCTAAGTGAGCAAATATGTGCATTGTGATTGGCTGCTCACTGACTCCTCAACCAGTTTTCCAGCCAAGTCCCCTGACAGCAAATCAGAATTGCACACGTTTTGATTCTTGGTGACACCATCACCCAAAATAGCTTTCATTTAGAAATATGCATTTTGAGTTAAATGTATAGATCATGCTAATAAAGGCATTCTGTGCTGGCACTTCCTGCTCTAGCTCTGCATCTGGTCCCCCACTCATTGACACGTAACACTGCCCAGTCACCCTAGCAATGAAAGGGTTAAGGGTCAGAGAAGTGGAAGTATTATAGGACTAAGAATTGCCTCCATGGCATGTCTAAATTAGGATATTTTATAAATCTAAATAACATACAAAATAGCTAATGCAACATAAAGATACATCCACTATGGAACATAGGTACCATGGGGGTGAGTCCCTATTTGGTGGGCAGAACACATCTCAAATAGTCTTGTGGGTGGAGACTCCCTGACACTTCTCCAGATCAACCCTTACCTGCCTTGCATTTCCAGTTATGATGTGTCCTCTAAGGTGAAAACATGCCCAGTGACACTTCTCTTTGATTTTTTTATTATTATTTTTGATATATAAGGGGCTGTCAAAATTCCCCCATTAGATGGGTTACCATTACTGGGCTTCCCCTGGAGTGGATTGACCAGTGTTTGAGATGCTGTGTGGACCCTTGCAGCCCTGTGGAGGGAATCTTGCAACCAAAGTTTTCTCTCCCTTGGGGCTCTGCTTCCTTCATAGTGCTAACCTGAAGAAAGAAGATTGGTGAGTAAGCCTTCCAATTCCTGATCGAGAGTGATGGTTCTCTCAGAATCTCTCTTGCAAATCTGAAATTTTGTGTGGAGTAATATGACTCTCTGACTTATGGAGTTGAATATCAGGCCCAAGAAATGAATTATTTCAGACCAAATTAGTTGTGATTTGGCCAGGCTGATGATTCAGCCATGTTCTTCCAGTATTTTCACCATGAAATGAAGGTGGTCCTGTAGGAAGTCTTATGAAGAATCTTTTAGTAATAAATTGTTTAAGGGGTTACATTGATGCCTAATGCTCAGAGAGGCTGTAAGTGGAGAACACTCTTTGTGCTGTGGATAGACTAAATGGGAGATCTACAAATTGGAAATACTTGTCAAGAAATTATTTTAAGAGCAAATGTTTACAAAACAGTAATTTTAAAAAAGGATCTAGAACATATGTTATTAATGAACTTATTTATTAAAGGGACACTAATGTCCCATAAAAAATTTTTTTTGTTTTTTGCAGATGAAAAAAAAATTATTTGCAGCAAATCCCATCTCTCAAACCGCTATGATTTGAGAGAGATTCGCATTGAAAGTTCCCCCCTTCCTCCCCTTCTCCTGACATCATAGCTGTGGTGACAGCAGGAGATCCTGGTCCGGGGACCAGCCAGCGGCTCTGAAGCAGAGTTGAAATCGCATTATTTAAAAATAATTACTTCATTGGAAAGGTCTACAAAGTGTGCCTGGTTTGCAAGCACACATTGTAGTCCGTTCCAATTAAGTAATTATTTTTAAATAACGCGATTTTGGCTCTGCTGAAGAGCCTCCTCAAGTCCGCCAACTCGAATCTCCTGCTGTCAGCTTTACAGCTGACATCAGGGGAAGGGAGGTGGGAACTTTCAGTGTGAATATCTCTCAAACCATAGCTGTCTGAGAGATGAGATTTTCTGCAAATAATTTAAATTATTTTAATCTACAAAACAATAAGATTTTTTTTATGGGACATTATTGTCCCTTTAAATGTCAATATAAAATGTACTAGTTCACACCAATAACGATCATTGATAATACCATTGATGCATTTCAGAAAGAAAAAAAAAAATAAAGAAAAACTGAGAAATTATTTGTTTTTCATTGTGTATTCCCAATGTGATTGTATTTAACAAGCTATATTGGATATAAGGTTATCACAAGAAAACCTTAAAAAATCTCCCTAAAACATTGTATCCACCTGATCCTAAAATGTGTACCAAAAGCAAAATGTATGAGATACATACAACTTTGGATTTAATAATTTATATTCCATCAATAAATTATCCAGAAAAATTGTACAGAATTTTAAAATGTGTAAACAGAATTGTACCAAAATATTATATGTGGACCAAACATACTATGGTATAAGATTCACATATACTTATGGGTTTACCAGTTTCAATGATTCAAAAATACATAAAGCCAAAATGGACAGTAAGTCTTTAAAGTCTGCCAATAGAAAATTGTAGGTGTACAAAACACTGCAAACATGTTTATAAAACCACTAACTGATGTATGGGTGGGTGTATTTATACACATATTGGTGATATATATATTTTTATCATTATTATATTTTTTTTTTTGTAGTTGAAGAACAGCACTCACAGGACTTTTGAATGATGAAAATGTGCAATTTTTATTATGTCAACGTTTCGGACCCACTTTGGGCCTTGATCAAAATATCTATATTGACAAAGGCCCAAGGCGGGTCCGAAATGTTGATATAATAAAAATAGCACATTTTCATCATTTGGAAATCTTCAACTACAAAAACTGTATGTATACTTTATGGGACTTGACACCCAGGCTATTGTTACTTCCATATCAGGAGAGTGCACAAATTTTCTGTATGTATATATGATATGATCAGGTGCATACAGTGTTTTTAGGGTGATTGTTTAAGGTTTACTTGTGATAAGGTTTTCTACTTTTTTTTTTTTTTTTTTTTTCTTTGTTAGTTATCAATGGTATTATCACTGATTCATGTAATCCCCCCCTTTTTTTGTGTGTGTTGGAGATTCCTTTATTTGAGCTGCAGTGTGTACGCATGCTTATCTTGCCCTCTCCCATTCAGTGCGCATTATATTTCTCTTATTAATTGGTATTGTTGGTTTTGAAATGTGAACCTAAGGTTTCAGTAATGCTCTGGCCAAATAGGAATGTGGAGGTCGGAGTCTTTGATATCCAGTGACGCCATGAATTCTCTAGGTTCCATTGCCACAATTACAGACCATGGAGGACATGAACTCATGATTTTGGTAGGCTTTTTTTTTCTGGGTCAAGTTGGTTTTGGATTTTTCTCCATATAAAATATGTCCCCAGATGTTAGTAGTAGAGTGTCGGTACTTACTCTGGTAGTCCCTGTTAGAACAGTATGGTGACCTTTTCTTTTTGAAATTTAAACCGCCTAGGTTTGTTTTGTGGTAAAGTACTTTTGCCTCCTGTGGCGTGACTGACTATATCTAGTTTTGTACCAAACAAAAGGGAGCCAGTGAACGTTAAATCTACTAATGCTTTTTTGAATGCTTAATTTGCGTTCCATATTTTAAGGCAAAATTTTCAGCAACTGTGGTACTTGAACATTTGGCTGCTATTTTGGCAATTTCTAACGCCGTCTCACTATTGTATAGTGTGGCCCTGAAGAAAACTTGTTAGAGGCTTCCATAGCTCTGCATACCCATGCTGAGGCTAATGCTGCCATAAAGTGAATCTATTTTATCTGCTGAGTCTTTAAGTGCAGCTGCACTTTGTATTGGAATTGTTGTGTGTCAAGGTAGTCTAGAGACCGTGGGATCCACTGTTGGTGGAGTTTACCATAATTCTACCTTCTGTTGGGGGAAAGGATATATGAGTGTAAACTTTTTAGGAATGCCTAAGGATTTTCTGGCATACGCCGTTCATCCTGAATTATCTGGTTTAATTCTGAATACTCTGGTAAAGAGACTGTAGTCTTCTTTTTGTGTTTGAAAAGAGGTTTAGAGGTAGTTTCTTTACTATTTTCCTCAGACTTGTAAAACCTAAAATTGCTTTGATTTTAAGGTTTCTGCGGATTCAGTGTTGTCTTCATCTTTGACCACTCAGATATGGATTGAAGAGGGTCATTATCTTCACTATGGAGTTCTACATTGTCCTCAAGAGTTTTGATGTTATACTTGTGTATCGGTGCCCTAACTAATAGATGGTGGTCTTTTAGTTAGTGTCTGTGGTGTGTACGTTAACCATTTGCCTAGCATTCTCTCAAGTGTATTGGCTATTGATCCTGGTAGTGTTATAGCCCATTCAGGCTTTAAAACTGGAGGGAATTATTTAGTTGTATTTGTCAGTAATTCTTCACTATTCGAACAATTCATAGCACATTCTGAGCAAGAGACTGTGTTGCTCTTGTTCCTTTTAGTTTTCTTTTCCCCCTCTAGGCTCTATCATTGTATTTGAGAGTGGATTTAATAAGAAAAAGAGGAATTTTGTGCCTTATCCCAAGGCGGAGAGCAGACTTGTAAAGTGCGCCACTTTCTGTGTGCTGAGGAGAATGGACATGTGCGCGCACATAACATCCTAACGTGCGCTTGCTCCTCTCTTAACGTGTGCCGTAGACTAAATACAGCAGCTGCTGTAGTTATTTCTCTCTCTCTCATTCAGTTCAGTTCGTCCCCTGCCAAGATGGGATCCAAAGTTGTCTCTTTCTTTATGTTCCATATAAAAGGAATTGTAGTTAACTCATTCTGTGCCCTTACTGACTGACTGTAGGACTCTCCTCACAAAATGAGGTTTCTTTCCACGTATGCTTAAATCTCTTCTGTGTTAAAGGAAATATGAATAAGTATAAATAAATATATTTTTTCCACTGGGGAAATATCCCTGTCTCTCCTAAGGGACTCACTGGCTACAATCCTGTTGGTGAAGGGGTATAGGCACCTGGAAGTGGGAGGAGTTTCTTTTAGAATGCCCTGCCTTTTATTGGCACGCTCCTATACCCCATGGTCCCTGCATCCCTCAATGATGCTAGAAAGAGAGAAAAAAACAAACACATAAACATAGTTTGCATGGGTATGCCAAACAGTTAAAGGTTAGAATCTAGGTTAACAAACACACAGCAGAAATAAGGAATTTCATTTGGTCCTTCAAATTTAAAATTGCTTAGGTCCATAAAATATTCTACCAGCTTCATGACCATTCCAGTTTGTATTCAATTTAATTTTTGGCAGCTTTTTTATTTTTCAGTCTTGATTTTCCTTTTGTGTACTATTCTTGTTTCTTCAGTCATGTTGTATAAAACTTCTGGTGTTTCTTAATTGCTGTAAATAATAGAATGCTTGGCTCTGACAGAGCTTTTCTAAAACTTCCCCCTTAGAGATTCATTGACCTGGGGGTCTCGGGGAAAAAGTGCGAACAGCACTGACATAAAGCATCACCAGACCGTAGTTTTTTTGAACAGAAGGAAGTAGCTATGCATCACATGACCTCCAAAAATGAGGACCTCCAAACAAGGATGGAGGGAATACCTGAAAAGAAACAAGACCATTTCAAGTACTATCTTAATCTGTATACACATAATAATTGTCATGAAGGTTTCTTTTAAATGGTTATGAACACCTAAAAGAGATCTGACCTCTGACCTCTTCTCCCCAGCTCCCGCACAGGATGATCCCTAGTCTGGTGAAGCATTATTATTTATGGAAGAAGACTCGGAGCAGAACTAGCGTGATGGACAGACAGGCCCGCCGTCTGCAGAGCAAGCGAGAGGAAGGGTAAGCGGATCTTCAATTTCCAAAGAGGGGTTTACAAAACACAAAATAAAACCATGCTATATTAATACCTAGAAATTATTATTTTGAGTATTTTATGTAACAGAATACCAATATAGCTGCCTAGTCATAGACCAGGAATGTGCAACCTGTACTCCTCTAGCTGTTGCTATACCACAATTACCATCTTCCTAGCTGGAAATTGGTTAGATAGTTGGTGGGAAGCAGGGATAGCCATAGGAAAAAGGAGGTGTGGGGAGAAAAGAATGAAAGTGGGGTAGCGAGAGAATGAACCAGAATGATAGCCCGGGGTGGTTACTGCCCTCTCTTGTTAGACTCCCCAACAATGGTACTCCAGCAACTGGTGGAGAATAGCAGCTGCCCATCCTTGTGATGGATGAGCCTTCTCGCATTATAATAAAGAAGGGAAGATAATGGTATCCTATTATAAAGTAGGGTTGCCCAAGGGAAGTGATTATCCTAATGAATCCCCTATCGTTTTAGCACTGAAGATGCTGACGAGCAGCACAAGACAAGTGATACTGAGCCAGATGCTACAGAGACAAAGAAGGAGGTGAGTGTTCACTCATATAGTGGGCAATAGTTTTCAGTGATTTCAATAATCTGTAAATGTGCTTTAAAGAAAAGGAAAAAAAAAAGACATTCGCAAAAGAAAAATTACCATGCTTACAAATTTTCAACTCGGTAAATAGCAGAATATTTTTATCCATTAATAGCTGTAGAAATGTGATTTTGCCAATTGTAAATGACTATTGACATTTTATAAATAAAATTGTGATTTTTTTTTTTTTAATTTTTGACTGTTACTATTGTTTTATGACATAAATATTAAGAACTAAATTAGCTCTTTGAATTTGTATTGAGCATACTCTGAATATGTTTTGTGAATGGCCCTATGCTTCTCTCTGGCTCCCTCAAAACTTCATGAATGCTAAACCCAAAGTCATTGATTGGCTGCCACACACTAACTGGAAGTCTTGCCCTCTGATTTTGTCTCTTCCCTTCGCACAGGCTCCAGACCCACAAAGACCTACATCCGGAGTGGTAAGTGGGAAGCCTGGTCCAGTCAGGAAGGAACCTCTAGTCTCTCAGTACAGACATCACCCCCTGCGCTCTCGTCGTCGACCCCCCAAAGGAATGCACCTCAACAAGAGTGACATTGCTTCAGTGTCTGCCAGCCCTGAAACGCCATCACTTACTTTGTGCCAGCAGGATGCACAGCTCATCTCTCTGAAACGGAAGGTCAGGAGGCGTGTCAATTCATTCTTTACAGAGCTGTAGGATAACAGAGGAGTTAACACAAGTTGGCAACCTGTAGCACTTTAACAGTTGTTAAACTAAAATTCCCATCAGCCTGCATCAGCTGCAGGTTGCCCATCCATGGTTTGTTATAATTTGCTGCGGTATATAAATAGAAGGGTTACGTTTTGGCATCAGTTATGAGGCATTAAGTGATGTTATGTAGGGCACTGTCTGAGGGAGGGTTGGGAGCTGTTCTTCAGGGCTCCTGCTGGAGTGGTCAGAGGTGCTCTTCAGGCCTCTGACAACAGAAAGGTTAAGTTCTATGCAAGCTTCTTGAACAGATTTGGGACATACATTTACCTTCTCTTCCTTTTTCAGGTACAAAACATTAAACAGATGAACAGCAGCTTGAAGCAGAGCCTTGATGGAGGAATCAGTGAGATAAGACCCCCAGAGGTAAGAAACTGCAGCAATCCTTCATTCAGATTAATTCACAGCACACCCTTTATTTCCATGCCCCCTCAGTGGTTCTCACCTGGATTATTTATGTTGTAGCTGAATATAAAGCTGAATTCTCGCTGGACCACAGATGAACAACTACTTGCAGTGCAAGGTTAGTGTTTGAAGTATGGGGCAGAATTGTCAGTTAAAATGAAAACAGAAGGAGCTGCTGGATAGTAATGAGATGCATTCACCTAGTTCTGCTTGTGAGGTCAGTAATGGGGTAACAGAGGAAGCTGCAGGGAAGAACGGAGATGCGTGACAAAGCTGTGTGTGTGAATTTTGTACCGGGATAGCAGAACAAACTGCAGGGTAGAATGGAAATGTATTGATGAACCTGTATTGGTATAGCAGAACTTGCAGTATGGCATGGGAATGTTGTGACAGAGCTGTGTGTGAAGTCTGTACCAGTATAGCATAGGAAGATGCAGAACAAGATGAAAATGTAGTGATAGCTGTGTGTGGGGTCAGTAGAGGGATGGTAGAGGAGGAGGTATAGTAGGATGGGAGATGTAGTAAGAGCCAAAGTGGGATTAGTAATACAGGGATAACATGGTGAGCTTTGGGGTAGGATGAGATGTAGTGATGGGTCTGTACAGGGATAGCAGAGCTTGATGCAGTGACAGAGCTGTATATGAAGTCAGTACAGGGATAGCAGAGGAAGCTGCAGGACAGGATTGAGATGTAGTCATAGTTGTGCCTGGAGTCAGTAAATGGATACAGAAGGAGACTGCAAGACTGGTTAGAGATGTAAACTGTGGTGGGATCAATACAGTGATAGCTGGGAAGCTGCAGTGGAGGATGAGGATGTAGTTGATAGCTTATCTCCATTGCAATGCTCCTTCTCCTCAAAAGGGAAAACACATATATGTGGGCCTTTCAGCATCGCCCATAGCCCAGGGTGGTCCAGATCCAGAACTGTAGTGCTGTGTGAAACATCATGTGACAGATGCCCTGATATAATTTGCATACTACCTACAGCAGTTCCATTGTTTTGATCCCAAGAACACCAAAGATCATGGAGGAATGGTCTAAAGAAGTCCATAATTAAAGGTTGCAAAACTGCATGCAGTTAGAGTAGTGGCCTAAAAGTGGGAAGTACAGTGACAACTTTATGCGTAGTAGGAGCACATTAATTTTGTAGGAAACTGCAGAGTTCGGGTGTTTTCTCAGTGACAGTAGATGAGGAAAGCTGAATGGAAATACAGCTATAGTGATGTGGGGTGTTGCTCTAAAGGAGACTCCATTTATTGGTGGATTGACAGCTTTCTCCATCTTTCTTTTTCACAGCGGTGAGGAAATATGGGAAGGATTTTCAGGCAATCTCAGAGGTCCTGGGTAATAAGACTCCATCCCAGGTGAAGACTTTCTTCATCAGTTACCGGAGACGTTTCAACTTAGAAGAAGTTCTGAAGGAGTGGGAGGCAGAGCAGGGCCACATCACACCTACAGCTGCCAGTGACTCTCCCATTAACTCTGGCTCCCCCCATGCTATGAAAGAAGAGGAGGAGGAGGATGAAGTGAGATATTTTTATTTGTCTCTACTCGCCCTTCTTTTCTTCTGTCTCTAAAAGATGCACCTCTCTCTCCTTAAGTTTTTCAGTGGAAATAGTGTCTTATCTCTCAAATCTTTATGGATTGAGAGATATTCACAAGCAAAGTTTCCCCTCACTGACCTAAACAGCCAAGTCTGCCATCAAGCTGTCATATTTGGAATCCGGTCCACTGATCAACCAGCGGCTCTTCAGCAGAGCCAAGATTGGAACTGTCTACAAAGTGTGCTTGCAAACCGTGCACACTTTGTATACCATTTCAATGAAGTAGTTCTTATTATATATATAGCGATCTTGACTCTGCTGTAGAGCTGCGGCCGGTCTGCAGACCGGATTCCAAATCTGACAGCTAGAACGGTGACGTCAGTGAAGGGGAAACTTTGCTTGTGAATATCTCTCAAACCATAAAGGTTTGAGAGAGAAGACTGATATCGTTCTTAATGAATTTATAACGGCTACAATATATAATACAATTTTTTTGAAGTATTACTATCACTTTAAGTTCTAAAACTGGTAAACCTAGGAAAACAGGGAGGCACAGAAACTTTGAGATTAGGTACCTGAAATAAGGAATAAACAACAGTTTTGACTGTCACTGACAGTAAATAGGAGCAGTGAGCCACAGAAATAGCCCATAGTGCAGGGTGAGCTGATAAAGCAAATTGATAATTAATTAGACTTTAAATGGGCAGTAATGTGGGGAAAATATGAAAATAATATACAAGCACAAACAATATGTCCTCTTGTAAAATGAGACTTGTCTCATTTTAAAATGTTTTCATATGCTTTTACAGTCCTGATAATCTATAATTAATTGAAACTATCTGTAATCCACATGACCTAATAAAACAAAAGGCTAATCATTGTGTTATTTGTGTTGCCAACAAAAAATATATTTGCCTCTAAATTCCCATTATTTTATCCACCCCTTGTATATATAAATATAAAAAATATAGGAGACAGGCGTAAAATCAGTACTTAACGATCCACAGGAATTTTTCAAGGTCCAGTTAATGCAGGTAAATTTTCAGTCATCACTGAGGTCTTTATCATGACCTTGCTTTAAAAAAAATAAAATAAAATAAAAAATCCTATTGAGGATCAAAACATTGACCTTCTAAGTAAACTTTATCTTCATTATTTGAACTGTGGAAAACTCTTGAGTGCTGATTTTACCTATATCTATATCCCTGAGAGATCTGACACCAGGCCCCTGGAACATACTTTAACTGTTTTCCTGCAAATATATGTATGGTATCTCTGTGTGTGAAACATAGACCATAAATCTCCCTTATCGCAAATCTAAGACGTCGTCCCACTGGTGCTATTTATTCTTTCTTTCTCTCACTCTCTCTTTCACTTATTATACAGATGTGTATGTATATATTTTAATAAGGGATTACTTTCTCTTTTAACCCCTTAGTGACGGCCGCGTGCAGACGCGGCCGTCATTTAACGCCCGTCTAACATTTTTTTTTTAAAAGAATCCGGACTCCCCGAACGGCGTGCAGCCGCGTGGGGAGCTGGATTTCCGGGACGTACATGTACGTCCTCTGTCACTAAGTGACAGCCACACAGGACGTACATGTACGTCCTGTGTCGCGAAGGGGTTAAAGGAATAGTAATACTTAAAAATGTAAAAAAAAAAAGGTACTTCCACTGCTGAAAGGTGTTTTATTCAGTAGTTACTACAGCTCAAATGTTTTGTTTTTGTTTTTGTTTTTTTTAGGTGCAATATCACAGTGGCCGGAAATTTTACAGTGGCGCTGTTGCTACACCATCCTATGGACAGCTGTGATCATAAATCTCCATAGGATGGTGTAGCAACAGTGCCACTGTACAATTTCAGGCCACTGTGATACTGCACCTAAACAATTAAAGTTTGAGCTGTAATAACTACTGAATAAAACTCCTTTCAGCAGTGGGATTATATATATATATATATATATATATATATATAAATATATTATTATTATTATTATTTTTTACATTTTAAGTATTACTATCTTTTTAAATGTACAGTATATTGTTAGAGTAACGTCTTGGGTGTTCTATTAGTCTCTCCGCTCATTACAGTGGCCTTTGGCTTCAATGTAAGTATTCTGAGAATACCTTTCAGAGACGCTTAAAATTGTTTGCTACAATATAATTTCTCTTTTTACATCCACAGATACAAATCACATCCGTCTCCTCCTCCTGCCAGACCACACTTCCAACTGCTGCTATCTCCCTCCCACCACCGCTCCTGCGCCCTGCTCTTCCATCTGCCCCGACACTGCACCGTCAACCACCACCATTGCAGCCAGGACGTCTACTCCAGTCTCATCCTCCTCCTCTTGTTCGTCCTGCCCCCCGGCAGAGCCCCCGTGCTCCTCCTGCTCTGGTGGGAAATCATGCAGAGCCAACTTTCTCATGAAGAACTAGTTCTACTCTCCCATTTTGAATGTTTTTGGGTTGGGGGAGGAGCAAGGGGTATTTATGGGAGGGCAGCACTGACATGGTGATATTTAAGTGTTTGTTTTTGGATGGTGCTACAACTGAAGGGCAATTTCTTTTTTTGTTTTTTTGGGGGTGGGTGGGTGGGGCAAAGGATGGTGTGGAACCCAATATACGGACAAGTCGACCTTCTTGTTTTAAAGCCATGGAACTGTTTGAAGGATCTTTTATTGGTGTTGGTCTCCATACTGTATATGGCGCTACCTAAAAATTGCACACAAACTCTCCCTATAAAGGGCTTAAGGTAGCGATGGAAAGGTTGTTTGTTTTTTTTTGTTTCGATCTCCCCACCCAAGAAGGTTCTTCACTGTGGAGCAAAGTCTTTCCGACAATGTAGTAGTCTCTTTTAACTTTGTGAACAGTTAATAAATAAAAACTGGTTTTTCCTAGCATGGTGTTATAACATTTTGTGTTAGAATAGTTGCAGTCATGAGTGTTACCACAGTGTGGCACTTCTAGGACCATGTGGTCCTTCAGCTGTTTGTTTTTATTTTTGTTTGTTTGGTTTTTGTACCACAATTCCAAGCATCTTCAACTGGATAGTGGTCACCTGAAGATGATAGATGATGTAGTCCAACGGCTAGAGGGTGATAAAGTTCCTGCCTTTGCTTTCAGTGCCACTATATAAATATAAGTAAATCTGCATTCTTAATGTAACATAAAGTGCATTAATTTTGAATGAAAAAAGGTATAACAACAAATACAGAATAACAAAATTATTTTTTTTTCTCTTGTCCTTCAACACTTCTGTCCATGACAGTCGTTATCCATAAAAATGTATAAAAGTGCCATCTAGTAGTGACTTTTTCGTATGGTGAACTTTAATTTAAAGGAAATACCTCACCCAGCATGGTTCCACTGATAACAACAGTCCCCGCATCCACTTTTCTAATTAATTTCTGTAGCATTTAGGAAGAGACATGCACCGCTGCTTCTGGCATCCACTCTGTTTCAAAGCAGATTTTTAAAGGTTGCACTGAGGTGACCTCAGTGCAACCCAGACATATTGGGTATGAAATGGAGTGAGGACTGAGAAGCAGTGGGCTGCACTGCTCCATTTGTCTGCCCTGCTGCTAACTACAGAAAGAAATTAAAATCAGGGAACACCGGGAGATCCCCTAGAATCCTGGTGGGCCAGCCTTTTAGCTGCCTTGGGCCCCCTTTTGAAACAGGCCCCCATCAAGGGTGCTGTGAGGCCTCTGTTACTTCTCTGGGGTCAGTGTGAGAGAAAGGTGGAGAGTGAGAGAAGTTAGTGTGAAAGGGGGTTAGGGAGAGTGTGAGTGAAGAGCTTACAAGAAGTAACATTGGTAGCAGGGGGTTATCTGTATGTAGAATCATGTGGAACTTTCTGCATATATTTTGGCAAGGGGGCTTTGTCACTCTTATCAAAATCACTGGCTAAGTCATTAAAGTAGAACTGCCTGCTGTGATTTTGACAGTAGCATACAGAGGGGCTTTGTTATAAGAAAAGTTGAATCTGTATAACTGCTCCTTCCTGACACCCCTGGCGTGTGGCTGACCTCTTCCAAACAATAATATGTGTAAGTCAAATGTCTGCAGTGTAATAACATTTTGAACAAAGTGTCCCCAGCAGTATCTTTGTTTAACAGAAAAGGAAAGGTATTACTTTTTTTTCTCATAAAACAACTTGACTATCAGTAACCTCTTGGAGGAAACATGGCTCCAACACATTACTTTGCAGTAAACTGGAGAGCATGCTAGCATCCAAGAGGTTAAATCATAAACCAAAGGATATAGTACAGATGAAAGGAGAGAGTTTGTGCCAGAAATCAGTATTGTGATCCAGCAACATATATTTTCTTATCTGTAGAAAGGTAGAAGAAAAGACAGGTGAATGTTCCATTCTTTGAAATTCTACAGGAAGCTCCCTGGTTTTGATATGACTTCTAGTAGTAAATTACTGCACTGATTAGTTTACACAGAGGGTGTTAGAACATCTTTGGTATGAATATGGCATAGAACAATTGTTAAGTGCTGGGAACAATGCTTTTCGACTTGTTTATTAATTACCTTGTTGAGGCTATTGAAAATAGTGTCTCAATATTTGCTGTTGATGGAAAACTTATTAAGGAAATCCATGAAGATCAGTTTTTCTTTGTTTTTCTCTGTCGTCCAGTACAGGATACTGGTAACTTTGGGTAGGCAATTCGCCCCTTTAAGTAGGCAGGAACAATTCTAGAAGTTAATGCTGGGGGTGGAGCTTACCTTCCTTCCTTGGCTGCAGCTAGCCAATCGGCTCCAGTAAGATTTGTTCCTTGGATGAAGATACAGGCAAGAGAACAGTTCTGCTATAGTTTCAGCTAATTTTTTTATTTTTCTGTTAGATATGGAATACCACCATTAGGCAGATTACCATAATTGACAGTGCCCTTAGATGTGGCTAGCTTCAGTATCCAGGTGCTTTCTGTGGACCTTAAGCCCTGGGGGGGAAATCTTGGGTTCAAGTTCTTTCCCCAGGAGTTGCCCACTAGGACTTCTTCTTAATACATGGTGATCTGAAGACAGAAGATCTGCAGAAAAGGTGAGCAACCCTTTGAGTGCTGCAGGTCCACAAGTCCAACAGTGCGCCTCTGCACGGGGTTTTTTCCCGCTCATTTGGTTCATCTGTATGTCTGTTGGGTGGTTTGGAGCAAGTTTCTGTGGTAACTTAAAGGGATAGTAATGGTTATTTTTAAGTTGATTTAATATTGTAGACATTAAAAAAAGATTAACATCAATAGAAGTCTTATCTCTCAAACCTTTATGGTTTGAGAGATATAACTTGCTAAAGTTACGTTTTCCTGGCTGTTTTACTCAAGTCTGTCATCTAGCTGACAGCTGCAGATTCCAGTCATTTGACCAGACAGAGGCTCTTCAGCAGAGCTGAAAACACGCTATTTAGGAATAAATACTTAATTGGAGCTGTCTACAAAGTGTGCTTGCAAGCCAGGCACACTTTGTAGACCGTTCCAAATGAAGTATTTGTCTTGAGATATTGTTCTATCGGCATTGCTGAAGAGCCACATCTGGTCAAGCGACCAGAATATGCTTCTGACAGCTTTACAGCTCGTCAAGCAGAAAGGGGAGGGACCAGAGAACTTTATTTTCCTATATCTCTCAAACCATAACTGTTTGAGAGATATGAATAAGTGCAAGTACTCCTTTTATTTGTATATACCATATAGTTAATACTTTTTTTCTGACATTACTATCCCTTTAAAGGGATAGTAATGTTTCATAATAAAAGCAGCTCTAATTAATCTTCATAGTATTTGGGCCTTGGAGAATGTTATTTCAATACTGTCATAGTTGTAATTCAAGAGTAATTGAATGATAAAGAATCCCCTCCCACCCCTTCTATTGATGTAATTTTGCTCAGCTTAGAGCAGCAGGGAGTGTCCAGGTAGATTGCGGAGAGGGACAATCTTCAATTAAGATAAGGGAAAAAACTGAAAAACCTGTCGGGGGGGGGGGGCAAGGTTTTCATTGGTCTCCTAGTAAGAATACTGACCCTTCATGAGAGTTGTCTGGTCTATGGACTGGATTCCACATCTGAGGAGTGGGGGCTTACACTAGGGAAAAGGGGCAGGAGGGGGAAACTTTATCATTCAATTACTCTTGAACTACAACGCTCACAGTAATGAAATAACTCTCTCTATGGCTCAAATACTATGAAGATTAATTGGAGCTGCTGTTTTTGTGAAACATTACTATCACTTTAACCCTTTCCCTACTGAGTTTAGGGTTTATTTGGTCTAGTGACATGTTTTAGTAATGTTTAGTGCACATTTACTTCTCAGTTGCAGCTTTGCAAAATTAGTGCTTTTACCGCATAAACGCCATTGCTCCATTCACTTCTATGGGACTGTACAGTTTGGGACATATCTCTGCAACCGTTCATCATAGCGACTTGGCTCATTTTGTTTGTCTGCCCTTGCTCTATTATCCAGTTAACATTTGGTGTGTGTTGGAGGGCTCAGTGGGATTCGGGCACTGTTGGGTTACTTTTTCTGTGAAAACTACATTTCACTGTCGTCCAATACAGGTCACTGGTACTTCTGGGAGGCGATTCGCCCCTTTAATAGGCAGGAACAATTATGCAAATGATTGCAGTGGGCGGAGCCTCCCCTCTTACTTAAGCCACCTTCAGGCCAGAGCCACTAGATTTGATTTGTTCCTGGGTGCTGTGCACACCAGGTAGAGAACATCTATGCATTCATCTTAGTAGTTTGTTATTTTTTTATTCAAATATGGAATACCACCATTAGGAGGGTGACCATGGCTGTGAATTGCCCTCTTTAAAGTGGCTGGTGCAGCTTCCAGGGATTTTCTGTGGACCTTATGCCCTGAAGAGGGAACAGCTTGGGTTAAGCAGCTTCCCTACTGGGGAATTTTCCTCTGGTCTATTCCCACTTCATCATGGTCACCTGAAGACAGAAGTCCTTGCAGGAAAGGTGAGCCACCCATTGAGTGCTGAAGGTCCACTTGTCCCCACAGTGTCCCTTTGCTGGGCTTGTATTTGGGAGTTTGCTTTGCACTCCAGCACTCATAGGGTGTTTTTATTTGCATTTAATGCAGTTTCTGTGGTATTCTCTGGGTTTGGAGCCTTGAATAGTATTTCACTGTCGTCCAATACAGGTCACTGGTACTCTGGGAGGCGTAAGTCCCCTTTAATAGGCAGGAACAACTATGCAAATAATTTGCAAGGGGCGGAGCCTCCCCTCTTACTTAAGCCACCTTCTGGCCAGAGCCACTTCAGATTGATTTGTTCCTGGTGTGCTTCCACACCAGGTAGAGAACATCTATGCATCTTAGTATTTTATTATTTTTTATTCAAATATGGAATACCACCATTAGGAGGGTGACCATGGCTGTGAATTGCCCTCTTTAAAGTGGCTGGTGCAGCTTCCAGGGATTTTCTGTGGACCTATGCCCTGAAGAGGGGACAGCTTGTGTTAAGCAGCTCCCCTGTTGGGGAATTTACCTCTGGTTCTTTCCCTCCTTATCATGGTCACCTGAAGACAGAAGTCAGCAAGGAAGGTGAGTCACCCATTGAGTGCTGAAGGTCCACTTGTCCCCACAGTGTCCCTTTGATGGGCTTGTATTTGGGAGTTTTAATACACTCCAGCACTCATAGGGTGTTTTTATTGCATTATTACTGTTTATGCAATTTCTGTGTTATTCTCTGAGTTTTGGAGCATTGGGTATTCATTTATTTATGTTTCTCATGTGTTTCATGCTTGTTTGGGCACTTTTTAATGTTTTACTAAACTTTATTAAAAATGGTGTTCCGCGCCTTTAAGCGCGGCTTTTTCCCGCTCAGACGCAAGGGCTCCTTTACTCTCTATGGGAATTCACAGTATGGGACATATCTCTGGAACCGCTTGTCACAGCAACTTCAGAGAGGGCTCATTTTAATTCTTGGCTCCTGGTCTATCATCCGGAATGTGTTTTATTCATGCGGGGTGTTCAGGGGGGCTTCGGGCAATGTTTGGGGTACTTGGACAGGAAAACTACATTTCCCATGAGCGCTTGGTTCGCGCTCGTTTCTGATTGGCTGTCATGACGGCCGCCATTTTGTGGTACTTTTCCTAGGCGAGTACACTACGCAGGGACCGAGCCTTCTCTCTCCTCAACAGATTAACCCTTCGCTGGCCAGATAAGTCCGTTTTTAGAACATTTCTGGGGTGAAACTTTAATCTTTAACACTTTTTCTGGGTGATAGTGTTATTAGTGGCGTATATTGACGCTGTGAGCATGTCTACTTCACTGGAGCTAGGGGCTAGACCCAAGTCTAAGGAGGATGGGGGGTCCGCTATCCCCATGGCGTTTTGCTCCTCTTGCCACATTGGGCTGGATGGCGATAATGTGGGGGATCTATGCCCTAATTGTACTGGTCAAGATAGCAACCCTGGGCTTCCCAGCCATGCTATTGAGCCATCTTGGGTGAGGGAGTTTAAAGCTGCCACTAGGGATCTCAGATCCACGCTTCAACTCTTTCCCTCTCAGGTACAGGGGGCTCTCCAGGTCTGGCAGACCCCCTCTACTATCAGGACCTCCCTGCCTAAGCCACAGGGAGCTCCTGATATCACTGATTCTTCTGAAGAAGAACTTTTACAGGATTCTGATGCTGAGGAACGTACTGTTATTGAATCTAACAGGTCCATTGGGGACCCCTATGAGTGTGACCCTGAAGTTTCGGCTGAGGGTCTGATCAGAGCGGTTCTGAATACGCTCAACCTTCCTCTGACTCAGGAATCCACTTATGATCCTACTGATGTTTTTCAGAAAAAGCCATCTAAACCAGTTGTTTGTTTTCCAACTAACCCTACTCTTGCCCGTCTGGTCTCTGAGGCATGGAAGAATCCTGATAGATCTTCCTCTGTCTCCAAAAAGTTTGCTAAACTTTACCCTTTTCCTGAGGCGGAGCTGGCAAAATGGGTTCATCCTCCCAAAGTGGATGCTCCTGTGTCTAGACTATCCAAATCTACTGCTTTGGCTTTCTCAGATGCCTCTGCCTTGCAGGACTGGACGGATAAGAAACTAGAGCTCTCTCTTAAGTCTATTTTTGCCTCCATTGGCACAGCCATGCGCCCCACTTTTGCTGTGGCATGGGTTAATAGAGCTATTGCGGCCTGGACTGAACGACTGACTGAAGCGGTTCGCCAGGATGCGCCTGTATCTGAACAGTTGCAGCTTCTTGCTAATATCACTGAAGCTCAGAACTATGTTGCTGACGCTGCTTTTGATGCTGTGCGCATGATGGCGAGGGCCTCCACTTCTTCTGTGGTGGCTAGACGCGCTCTTTGGCTGAAAATTTGGTCTGCTGATACAGCCTCTAAGAAAGCCTTGCTTTCCTTGCCCTTTCAGGGGAATTTGCTTTTTGGGTCTGAACTCAAAGAAATGATCAGTGAGGCTACTGGCGGTAAAAGTACTCTTCTACCCTCAGTCTTTAAGAAAAAGTTTCCAGCCAAACGCAATCGGTCCTTTCGTTCCTTTCAGACTGAGACACGCTCCTCGGCCCAAACGGGTCCTCCCACTACGCGCTCCTCCTCCAAGCCCAAACAGTCCTGGAGGCCCAAAGTTGCCTCCAAGGCCAAGACCTCCAAGACTGCTTCGGCATGACTCGCCGAACCCGGGTCCACATCCGGCTGTAGGCGGTCGTCTCCGCATCTTTCGCCGGACTTGGGAGGAGTCAGTGGTGGACCCATGGGTTCTTCAGGTGGTGTCAGAGGGATACAGGATCCCTTTCTCTTCCCTTCCTCCTTTTCGGTTCCATTTTACTCGTCCTTCTCAGGAACCCACAAAAAGGCGTCTGTTCGACGACGCTATTCAGGATCTCTTGGACAAAGAGGTCCTGGAGGCGGTTCCTCAGGGGGACACAGGTTCAGGATTTTATTCCAACCTGTTTGTGGTAGCCAAAAAGGACGGAGGTGCCCGTCCCATCTTGGATCTCAAAGATCTCAATGCCTATGTGGTGACTTCCCACTTCCGCCAGGAGTCCCTGCGCTCTGTGATTGCAGCAATGTCTCCAGGGGAGTTTCTTGCCTCCCTGGACCTTCAGGATGCTTATCTTCACATCCCTATTCATCCAGAGAGCAGGCTGTACCTCAGGATTGCCTGCCACAGGGGACACTTTCAGTTTGCAGCGCTCCCCTTTGGGCTGACTTCAGCCCCTCAGGTCTTCCAGAGGGTGTTGGGCTCATTGATAGCGGTGCTCCATCAGGATGGGATCAGAGTGACCCCCTACATGGACGATCTCCTTCTGAAGGCCTCCTCAGCGGAGCTTCTCCTTCAGCAGTTACAGATGTGCATGCACACCCTGAACCGTCATGGCTGGATCCTGAATCTGGACAAGTCGGACTTGATTCCATCTCAGAGGCTTCTGTTCCTGGGTCTCCTGTTCGACACTCGCCAATGCATGGTGTTTCTTCCAGAGGACGTGGCTCACCAGATAGCTGTCAGAGTGGCTGGAATTCTGGACATGGACGAGATTCCAGTTCCGAAGTTGTCGTCCTTAGTGGGGAAGTTCATTTCCACAATCGAAGCAGTTCCATTTGCCATGGCCCACTCCCGGGATCTTCAGAGGTTTGTGATCCAGACGTGCAAGAATCATCCAGATCATCAACATCTGTCTGTTTCTCTTCCTCCTCATGTCGAGTCGAGTCTGCACTGGTGGTTAGATCTCTCTCATCTCCTGAAAGGGAAATCCTTTCTAGTTCCTCCTTGGACCACAGTCACTACAGATGCCAGCCTTCGGGGCTGGGGTGCAGTCTGGGGTCGCTTCAGTGCTCAGGGGAAATGGGGTCTGGAGGAATCCATGCTCTCCATCAATGTTCTGGAACTTCGAGCTGTTCGGCTGGCCCTGAGGCACTGGGAGTCTCAATTGACCGGTCTTCCAGTCAGAGTGGAGTCCGACAACGCCACGGCGGTGGCTTACATCAACAGGCAAGGCGGCACAAGAAGCGGTTCCGCCTGGTGGGAGGTCAAGAATATTTTGTCTTGGGCAGAAGATCACGTGCCTGTCATCTCTGCGGTTTATATTACAGGCGTGGACAACGTCATGGCAGACTTCCTCAGTCGTCATACCGTCGACAGCGGAGAATGGGCTCTTCACCCAGAGGTGTTTCACATGCTCACTCAACGGTGGGGGATGCCTGTGGTGGATCTGATGGCTACCAGACACAACAGGAAGGTTCCGGTGTTTTGCTCCCGGTTGAGGGACTCCCTTGCTCTAGCAGTGGATGCCTTGTCGATCCCTTGGGACTTCCCCCTGGCTTACATCTTCCCTCCTCTTCCTCTATTGGTCAGAGTTATCCAGAAGTTGAAGAGGGAACGTTGTCCTGTCATCCTGATTGCTCCAAACTGGCCTCGCCAGTCCTGGTTTCCGGAATTGATGGCCATGTCAGTGAAGGATCCAATCCCACTTCCAGCCCGTCCGGACCTGCTTCTTCAGGGGTATCTGTGGAAAGAGGATGTTCACTCTCTCCATTTGATGGCATGGCGGTTGAATCCTCGATTCTAGCAAAGAAAGGCTTTTCTCCTTCTGTGGTATCGACGATGCTCAGTGCTCGTAAGCCTGTGTCTTCCAAGATCTATCATCGCATATGGTCAACTTTCGTGACATGGTGCTCTGACAAGAAGTTGTCACTTGACTTCCATCTTCCCACTGTCCTGGCCTTCTTGCAGGACGGTGTGGATAAGGGGCTCAGTCTGAGTTCCCTCAAAGTTCAGACTTCTGCCTTGTCTGTGTTTTTCCAGGAACGGATTGCTGTCCTTCCTGATGTGAAAGTCTTCTTCCAGGGTGTGACTCATGTTCGACCTGCCTTTAAGAGTCCTGCTCCCCAGTGGGATCTCAATTTGGTGCTGGGAGTTCTTCAGCGACCACCGTTTGAATCCTTGGCTTCCATTCCGTTACGTCTTGTGACTTGGAAGATGGCCTTCCTCTTGGCTGTTGTGTCAGTGCGCCGGGTAGCAGAGTTACAGGCCTTGTCTTGTAAACCTCCTTACCTGGTGTTCCACAAGGATAAGGCTGTGCTTCGCACTTCCAAGGAATTCTTACCCAAGGTTGTGTCTGAGTTTCACATCAATCAGGAGATTGTGGTTCCCTCTTTCTGCCCTAATCCTTCATCTGACAAGGAAAGAGATCTCCATCTGTTGGATGTGGTGCGTTGCCTCAAGTTTTATGTTCATCGCACCGAGTCTATCAGGAAGTCTGACGCTCTATTCGTCATTCCTGAGGGGCCTAGGGCAGGAAGACCGGCTTCCAAAGTTACCATTGCCTCTTGGATTAAGGCTACCATCCGTGAAGCCTATAAGTTGAGGAATAAGCATGTTCCCTTCCGGGTGACTGCCCATTCCACCAGATCTATTGGGGCCTCTTGGGCCTACAAGAATCAAGCTTCTGCTGATCAACTGTGCAGAGCGGCCACTTGGTCCTCTGTGCACACCTTTTCTAAGCACTATCGAGTTGATGTACTGGCTTCGGCTGATGCCAGTTTTGGAAGGAAGGTCCTGGAGGCAGTCTTGCCTGTGTAGGTCTTCCGCTCTGTGATCCTTAGTGCTTCTTTACTGTTGAGCCTGGTTGGCTCTAGTTCCGTGTGCTGTGTTAGTTCAGGGATTGTTCCCTTGGTTGGTGTCCGTTGACACTTACAGTTTGGGCTATGTTATCAACTGGTCATAACAGTTCTAGTGACTTGGGCCTTGCGCCTGGTCCTTGCCTTACTTCCCGCCTCTGGATCAGCTCAATGTTTGTACATCCCAGAGTACCAGTGACCTGTATTGGACGACAGTGAAAATAGGATTTTAGTCTTACCTGTTAAATCCTTTTCACTTAGTCCATACAGGTCACTGGTCTCCCACCCTGTCAAGGGACCAGTCTTGGCTCTCCTGTGGCATTCAGTGGGAGACCGTTCGGGCATGCTCACAGGAGTCTTTCTTTTTGCTTACCTGAGGTCAGTTTTAGGGTCTCAAATCAATCTAAAGTGGCTCTGGCCAGAAGGTGGCTTAAGTAAGAGGGGAGGCTCCGCCCCTTGCAAATTATTTGCATAGTTGTTCCTGCCTATTAAAGGGGACTTACGCCTCCCAGAGTACCAGTGACCTGTATGGACTAAGTGAAAAGGATTTAACAGGTAAGACTAAAATCCTATTTTCTTTATGTGTTTTATGTATGTTTGGGCACTTTTTAATGTTTTAGTAAACTTTATTAAAAATGGTGTTCCGCGCCTTTAAGCGCGGCTTTTCCCGCTTAGACGCTATGGCTCCTTTACTCTCTATGAGATTTCTGTCTGGGACATATCTCTGGAACCGCTTGTCACAGCAACTCCAGAGAGGGCTCATTTTAATGCTAAGCTCCTGCTCTATCATCCGGTGTGTGTTTTATTAGTGTGGGGTGTTCAGGGGGGCTTCGGGCACTGTTTGGGGTACTTGTATGGGGAAAACTACATTTCCCATGAGCGCCTGGTTCGCGCTCGTTTCTGATTGGCTATCCTGACGGCCGCCATTTTGTGGAGCTCTTCCTCAGCGAGTACACTACGCAGAGACCGAGCCTTCTCTCCCCTCAACAGATTAACCCTTCGCTGGCCAGATAAGTCCATTATTAGGCATTTCTGGGGTGAAACTTTAATCTTCCACACTATTACTGGGTGATATAGTTTAAAGTGGGCTATATTGACGCTGTGAGCATGTCTACTTCACTGGAGCTAGGGGCTAGACCCAAGTCTAAGGAGGATGGGGGGGTCTGGCCCCCCCATGGCGTTTTGCTCCTCTTGTCACACTGGGCTATCTAATGATACCGTGGGGGATCTACGCCCTAACTGCACTGGTCAAGATAGCAACCCTGGGCTTCCCAGCCATGCTATTGAGCCATCTTGGGTGAGGGAGTTTAAAGCTGCCACTAGGGATCTCAGATCCACTCTTCAACTCTTTCCCTCTCAGGTACAGGGGGCTCTCCAGGTCTGGCAGACCCCCTCTACAATCAGGACCTCCCTGCCTAAGCCACAGGGTGCTCCTGATGTGTCTGATTCTTCTGAAGAAGAACTCTTGCAGGATTCTGATGCGGAGGAACGCACTGTTATTGAGTCTAACAGGTCCATTGGGGACCCTTATGAATGTGACCCTGAAGTTTCGGCTGAGGGTCTGATTAGAGCTGTTCTGAATACGCTCAACCTTCCTCTGACTCAGGAATCCACTTATGATCCTACTGACGTTTTTCAAAAGAAACCATCTAAGCCTGTTGTTTGTTTTCCAACTAACCCTACTCTTGCCCGTCTAGTCTCTGAGGCATGGAAGAATCCTGATAGATCCTCCTCTGTCTCTAAAAAGTTTGCTAAATTGTACCCTTTTCCTGAGACTGAGCTGGCAAAATGGGTTCATCCCCCCAAGGTGGATGCTCCTGTTTCCAGGCTATCCAAATCTACCGCCTTGGCTGTCTCTGATGCCTCTGCCCTGCAGGATTGGACGGATAAAAAGCTAGAGCTTTCTCTTAAGTCTATTTTTGCCTCCATTGGCACTGCCATGCGTCCAACCTTTGCAGTGGCATGGGTTAATAGAGCCATTGCGGCCTGGACTGAACGACTGACTGAAGCGGTTCGCCAGGATGCACCAGTATCTGAACAGTTGCAGCTTCTTGCTAATATCACTGAAGCTCAGAATTATGTTGCTGACGCTGCCTTTGATGCTGTGCGCATGATGGCGAGGGCCTCCACTGCTTCTGTGGTGGCTAGGAGTGCCCTTTGGCTGAAAATTTGGTCTGCTGATACAGCCTCTAAGAAAGCCTTGCTTTCCTTGCCCTTTCAGGGGAATTTGCTATTTGGGTCTGAACTCAAAGAAATGATCAGTGAGGCTACTGGCGGTAAAAGTACTCTTCTACCCTCAGTCTTTAAGAAAAAGTTTCCAGCCAAACGCAGTCGGTCCTTTCGTTCCTTTCAGACTGAGACACGCTCCTCGGCCCAGACGGGTCCTCCCGCTACACGCTCCTCCTCCAAGCCCAAACAGTCCTGGAAGCCCAAAGTTGCCCCCAAGGCCAAGACCTCCAAGACTGCTTCGGCATGACTCGCCGAACCCGGGTCCGCATCCGGCTGTAGGCGGTCGTCTCCGCATCTTTCGCCGGACTTGGGAGGAGTCAGTGGCAGACCCATGGGTTCTTCAGGTAGTGTCAGAGGGATACAGGATCCCTTTCTCCTCCCTTCCTCCTTTTCGGTTCCATTTTACTCGTCCTTCTCAGGAACCTACAAAAAGATGTCTGTTCGACGACGCTATTCAGGATCTCTTGGACAAAGAGGTTCTGGAAGTGGTTCCTCAGGAGGGCACAGGTTCAGGATTTTATTCCAACCTGTTTGTGGTGGCCAAAAAGGATGGAGGGGCTCGTCCTATTTTGGATCTCAAAGATCTCAATGCTTATGTGGTGACTTCCCACTTCCGCCAGGAGTCCCTGCGCTCTGTGATTGCAGCGATGTCTCCAGGGGAGTTCCTTGCATCCCTGGACCTTCAGGATGCTTATCTTCACATCCCTATTCTTCCAGAGAGCAGGCGGTACCTCAGGATTGCCTGCCACAGGGGACACTTTCAGTTTTCTGCTCTTCCCTTTGGACTGACATCAGCTCCTCAGGTCTTCCAGAGAGTGTTGGGCTCCCTGATAGCGGTGCTTCATCTGGACGGGGTCCGGGTGACTCCCTACATGGACGATCTCCTCATCAAAGCTTCCTCAGCAGAGCTTCTTCACCAGCAATTGCAGAAGTGTATCCACACTCTGACCCGTCATGGCTGGATCCTGAATCTGGACAAGTCAGACTTGGTCCCATCTCAGAGGCTTCTGTTCCTGGGTCTCCTGTTCGACACTCGCCAATGCATGGTGTTCCTGCCGGAGGATGTGGCTCATCAGATAGCTATCAGAGTGGTGGGGATTCTGGAACTGGACTTAGTGCCGGTAACGAAGTTGTCTTCCCTGGTGGGGAAGTTCATTTCCACGATCGAAGCGGTTCCTTTTGCCATGGCCCACTCCAGGGAACTTCAGAGATTTGTGATCCAGACGTGCAAGAATCATCCAGATCATCAGCATCTGTCAGTCTCTCTACCTCCTCATGTGGAATCGAGTCTGCACTGGTGGTTGGATCTCTCCCATCTCCTGAAAGGGAGATCCTTTCAAGTTCCTTGTTGGACCACGATCACAACGGATGCCAGCCTTCGGGGCTGGGGTGCTGTGTTGGGTCGCTTCAGTGCTCAGGGGAAATGGGGTCTGGAGGAATCTCTTCTCTCCATCAATGTTCTGGAACTACGTGCCATCCGGCTTGCCCTGAGACACTGGGAATCTCAACTGACCGGTCTTCCGATCAGAGTGGAATCCGACAACGCCACTGCGGTGGCTTACATCAACAGGCAAGGCGGCACAAGAAGCGGCACCGCCTGGTTGGAGGTCAAGGATATTTTGTCTTGGGCAGAAGATCACGTGCCTGTCATCTCTGCAGTTCATATTCCAGGCGTGGACAACGTCATGGCAGACTTCCTCAGTCGTCATACCGTCGACAGCGGAGAATGGGCTCTTCATCCAGAGGTGTTTCAATTGCTCACCCAGAGGTGGGGGATGCCGGAGGTGGACCTGATGGCCTCCAGACACAACAGGAAGGTTCCGGTGTTTTGCTCCCGGCGGAGGGACTCCCTTGCTCTAGCAGTGGATGCCTTGTCGATCCCTTGGGATTTTTCCCTGGCGTACATCTTTCCTCCTCTTCCTCTATTGATCAGAGTCATCCAGAAACTGAAGCGGGAGCGTTGTCCTGTGATCCTGATCGCTCCAAACTGGCCTCGCCAGTCCTGGTATCCGGAGTTGATGGCCATGTCAGTGGCGGATCCGTTCCCACTTCCTGCCCGTCCGGACCTACTTCTTCAGGGATATCTGTGGAAGGAGGATGTTCACTCACTCCATTTGATGGCGTGGCGGTTGAATCCTCGATTCTAGCAAAGAAAGGATTTTCTCCTTCTGTGGTGTCGACCATGCTTAGTGCTCGTAAGCCTGTGTCTTCCAAGATCTATCATCGCATTTGGTCAACTTTTGTGGCATGGTGCTCTGATAAGAAATTATCCCTTGAGTTTCATCTTCCCACTGTGCTGGCCTTCTTACAGGACGGCGTTGATAAGGGGCTCAGTCTGAGTTCCCTCAAAGTTCAGACTTCTGCCTTGTCTGTGTTTTTCCAGGAAAGGATCGCTATCCTTCCTGATGTGAAAGTTTTCTTCCAGGGTGTGACTCATGTTCGACCTGCCTTCAAGAGTCCTGCTCCCCAGTGGGACCTCAATTTGGTGCTGGGAGTTCTCCAGCGACCACCGTTTGAATCCTTGGCTTCCATTCCTTTACGTCTCTTGACTTGGAAGATGGCCTTCCTTTTGGCTATTGTTTCAGTTCGCCGGGTAGCAGAGTTACAAGCTCTGTCTTGTAAACCTCCTTACCTGGTGTTCCACAAGGATAAGGCTGTGCTTCGCACTACCAAGGAATTCTTACCAAAGGTTGTGTCTGAGTTTCACATCAATCAGGAGATTGTGGTTCCCTCTTTCTGCCCTAATCCTTCATCTGACAAGGAACGAGATCTCCATTTGTTGGATGTGGTGCGTTGCCTCAAGTTTTATGTTCATCGCACCGAGTCTATCAGGAAGTCTGACGCTCTATTCGTCATTCCTGAGGGGCCTAGGGCAGGGAGACCGGCTTCCAAAGTTACCATTGCCTCTTGGATTAAGGCTACTATCCGTGAAGCCTATAAGTTGCGGAATAAGCACGTTCCCTTCCGGGTGACTGCCCATTCCACCAGGTCTATTGGGGCCTCTTGGGCCTACAAGAATCAGGCTTCTGCTGATCAACTGTGCAGAGCGGCTACTTGGTCCTCTGTGCACACCTTTTCAAAGCACTACCGTGTTGATGTGCTGGCTTCGGCTGATGCCAGTTTTGGAAGGAAGGTCCTGGAGGCAGTTTTGCCTGTGTAGGTCTTCCGCTCTGTGATCCTTAGTGCTTCCTTACTGTTGAGCCCTGTTGGCTCTAGTTCCGTGTGCTGTGTTAGTTCAGGGATTGTTCCCTTGATCGGTGTCCGTTGACACTTACAGTTTGGGCTATGTTATTAACTGGTTCATAGCAGTTTTTATGTCTTGGGCCTTGTTCTGGTCCTTGCCTTAACTCCCACCTCTGGATCAGCTCAATGTTTGTACATCCCAGAAGTACCAGTGACCTGTATTGGACGACAGTGAAAATAGGATTTTAGTCTTACCTGTTAAATCCTTTTCACTTAGTCCATACAGGTCACTGGTCTCCCACCCTGTCAAGGGACCAGACCTGGCTCTCCTGTGGCATTCAGTGGGAGACCTTTGGGGTATACTCACAGGAGTCTTTCTTCTTGCTTACCTGGGGTCAGTTTTAGGGTCTCAAATCAAATCTAGTGGCTCTGGCCTGAAGGTGGCTTAAGTAAGAGGGGAGGCTCCGCCCACTGCAATCATTTGCATAATTGTTCCTGCCTATTAAAGGGGCGAATCGCCTCCCAGAAGTACCAGTGACCTGTATGGACTAAGTGAAAAGGATTTAACAGGTAAGACTAAAATCCTATTTTCCCATGAGCGCTTGCTTTGCTCGCTCATTTCTGATTGGCTTCCGCTGAAGCAGCCATTTTGTGCTTTTCCTGAATGAGTATCCTACACAGGGCTTGGACTCTCCTTGTCGCTTCTGCAGATTAACCCTTCCCCTGCCAGATAAGTGCATTTTAGCGATTTCTGGGGTGAACTTTTAATCTTACACACTGTATTTGAGTGATTCCTTTATACTTAGATGTTTTTGACACTGTGAGCAGGTCTAATCCATTAGAGCTTGGGGCCAGCCCTAAGACTAAGGATGCTGAGGTCTCTGTTTCCCCTATTGCGCATTGCTCCTCATGTCATTCAGGGTTACCTAGAGAATTCTCAGGTCATTTATGCCCAGCATGTTCTGCTGTCCCTGAGTCTCCCCCAGGGACCTCCAGCCATACATTAGAGCCAGTTTGGGTGCAAGTGTTCAAGGCTGCTACTAGAGGCCTCCGTTCTACATTACAACGCTTTCCATCCCAATTACAGGGGGTCTTCCACTCCTGGCAGACCCCTACTTCTGTCAGAACTTTCCTGCTGAAACCGCTGGGAGTACCTGACATATCAGATTCTTCTGAGGAGGAACTCTTGGTGGATTCTGACATTGAGGAATGTTCTGCTGTGGGCTCATCTCCGTTTTTTGGGGACCCCTTTGATGCTGATCTTGATCCCTCGGGTGAGGGCCTCATCAGGGCCGTCTTAACTATCCCAAACATTCCCTTAGTTCAAGAGGTTTCTTCTGATCCCTCTGATGTATTTCAGGAGCCTAAAAGGCCCCATACTTGTTTTCCACCTAACCCCACTCTTGACCGCCTTGTGTCTGATGAGTGGAAGTCTCCAGACAGGAAACCACCTGTTTCCAAGAAATTTGCCAAGCTTTACCCCTTCTCTGAGGCAGCGCTTGCTCAGTGGGTTCATCCCCCCAAAGTGGATGTACCTGTCTCCAGGCTATCTAAGTCTACTGCCTTGCCAGTTGCTGATGCATCCGCTCTGAAAGACTGGACTGACAAGAAACTTGAGGTCTCCCTCAAATCCATTTTTGCCACCACTGGTACTTTCAGGCGTCCAGCGTTTGCTGCTGCATGGGTGAACCGGGCCATTGCGGTCTGGACTGAACAGCTCACCCTTGCTGTTCATCAGGGTGCTCCTTCTTCAGATATGTTGCGGCTTCTTGCCAGCATTTTAGAGGCCCAGCACTACGTTTCTGCTGCCTTGTTTGATGCCATCCGTTTCGTGTCAAGGGTTTCCACCATGTCTGTGGTTGTCAGACAAGCTCTTTGGCTCAGGATATGGTTTGCTGACACTGCTTCTAAGAAAGCTTTGCTGTCGTTGCCTTTTCAAGGCACCTCTTTGTTTGGGCCAGATCTTAAGAATCTGAATAGTGAGGCCACTGGGGGCAAGAGTACCCTTCTGCCTATGTTCCCCAGGAAGAAGATGCCTATCGAGCATGATCAGCTTTTTTGTTCCTTCCAAACTGAGACACGTCCGGCTAACCAGATGGTTCCCTCAGCTCCGCGTTCCTCATTCAAGCCCAAACAACAATGGAAGCCCAAGGTCTCCTCCAAGCCCAAGGCTTCCAAGCCTCCTTCGAAATGACTCGCCGAACCCAGGTTCCCACTCGGCTGTGGGTGGCCGTCAGCTTCACTACTACAGCGTCTGGGAGGATTTAGTAGCGGACCCGTGGGTTTTGCAGGTGGTGGTGGGAAGGGTACAGGATCCCTTTCGTCTCTCTTCCTCCCTTTTGGTTTTTCCCCTTTCATAAGTCCCAGGGCATAGATAAACGCTGTCTGTTCAGTGGTGCTATCCAGGCTCTTCTGGACAAAGATGTTCTGGAACCTGTTCCAGTTCAGGACAGAGGTATTGGCTTTTACTCAAACCTCTTTGTGGTCTCCAAGAAGGATCTCAATTCCTTTGTGATCAAGACTCATTATCAACAGGAGTCCCTAAGGACGGTGATTGCTGCTATGTCCCCGGGGGAATTCCTTGCCTCTCTAGATCTTCAGGACTACGTATCTACACATCACCATTCATCCAGAGAGCCGGCAGTATCTCAGATTTGCCTGCGACCAAGGGCACTTTCAGTTTCAGCTCTTCCTTTTGGTCTGACTACAGCTCCTCAAGTCTTCAACAGTGTTCTTGGGAGCCATGGTATCCGTCCTCCATCGGGACGGCATCAGAATCACTCCATACATGGACAACCTGCTTCTGAAAGCCCCTTCTGCGGAACTTCTTCATCAGCAGGTTCAGGACTGCATTCATGCACTCGCCCATCACGGGGGGATCCTCAGAATGGACAAGTCGGATCTTGTCCCATCCCAGCGTCTGGTCTTCCTGGGCCTTGTCTTTGACACTCAGCAGAGCATGGTGTTTCTCACAGACGAGGTGGCACACCAGATCGCCAACAGGGTTTCTGCTGTTCTGGATCCAGTCCCATCCAAGAAGCTGTCCTCTCTAGTGGGGAAGTTAATGTCCACCATAGTAGAGGTCTCGTTTGCCATGGCTCAGACCAGTGAACAAACAGAGGTTTGTGATCCAGGAGTGCAGGGGTCAGCTGGACCTTCTGAAGATGTCGGTGTCCTTCCCTCTTCATGTGGAACTGAGTTTGTCTTGGTGGCTCTACCTCTTCAATCTGCTTAAGGGCAAGTCCTTCCTGGTATCCTTGACCATGGTGACGATGGATGCCAGCCTCTCCAGCAGGGGAGCGGTCCTGGGTTGCCTAAGTGCTCAAGGTCGGTGGTCTCCGGAGGAGTCTCTCTCTCCCATCAGTGTGTTGGAGCTTTGGGTTATATTTCATGCCCTTCGCCACTGGACTCACCAGGTAGTGGACTGCCCAGTCCGACAACGCCACGGCAGTGGCCTACATCAACAAGCAGGGCGGAACAAGAAGTCTCGCCACTTGGTTAGAGGTCAAGGCTATTTTGTCCTAGGCAGAAGAACATGTTCCTGCCATATCCGCAGTGCACATTCCCCAGCGTAAACAACGTCATGGCAGACTTCCTCAGTCGGCACACAGTGGAGAGTGGGAACTGCACCCATAGGCGTTCTCCCTCATTGTTCAGAAGTGAGGTCTTCCTTGCATCGACCTGATGGCGAAAAGACACAACCGGAAGGTTGTTATGATCTGCTCACGCTGGAGGGATCCCCTAGCTCTAGCGGTGGATGCCATGTCCATTCATTGGTTATTTCCTCTGGCTTACATCTTTCTTCCCATCCCCATGTTGCACAGGGTGTTAAAGAAACGGAGACTGGAGCATTGTCCAGTTATTCTGATTGCTCCGTACTGGCCTTGGCAGGCTTGGTTTCCAGAGCTTCTGGAACTGTCAGTGGCGGAGCCATTTCGGCTCCCTTGCCGTCCGGATCTTCTTCTACAGGGTTACCTGTGGAAGGAGGATATTCATTGTCTAACTTTGACGGCTTGGAAATTGAATCCTCAATACTGAAGAAGAAAGGGTTTTTCTTCTGGTGTGGTGGCTACTATGCTTAGTGCCCGTAAACCTGTTTCTTCTAAGGCCTATAATCAAGTCTGGTCGACCTTTCTCTCTTGGTGTGCTGACAGGGACCTGTCTCAGGATTTTCATCTTCCTACAGTCCTGGCCTTTTTACAGGATGGTGTGGATAAGGGTCTCAGTTTGAGTTCCCTTAAGGTTTAAACTTCTGTTCTCTCTTTTCTTTCAGAGGTGCATTGCTATTCTTCCTGATTTCAAGGTTTTCTTCCAGGGCGTTGCTCACACTCGTTCTGTCTTTAAGTCTCCCGCTCCTCAATGGGATCTTACTTTGGTTTTGGGCATCCTTTAGCGCCCTTCTTTTGAGTCTTTGGCTACTATTCCTCTACGCCTGCTGACGTGGAAAATGGCCTTTCTCCTGGCGATCGTGTCCATTCGCTGTGTCGCAGAGTTGCATGCTCTGTCTTGTAAACCACCCTTTTTGGTGTTTCACAAAGACAAGGAGGTGCTTTGCACTTCTCAGGAGTTTCTCCTGAAGGAGGTTTCTGAGTTCCACATTAATCAGGAGAATGTGGTGCCTTCCTTCTGCCCTGACACTACCTCTGACAAGGAGAGGGATCTCCACTTGTTAGATGTGGTGCATCGTCTAAAGTTGTATGTGCATTGCACTGAGTCCATTCGACAGTCTTACGCGCTGTTCATCATTCCTGAGGCTCCCAGGGCAGGGAGACCTGCATCCAAAGTGACCATTGCGTCTTGGTTTAAGTCCACTATTCGTAAGGCTTACTAAGGAAGAAGCCTGTTCCCTTTTGGGTCACGGCTCCTTCTACTAGATCTACTGGGGCTTCGTCGGCTTACAAGAATCAGGCCTCAGCTGATCAGTTGTGCAAGGCTGCCACTTGGTTGCCTGTGCACACCTTTTCGAAGCATTACCGTGTTGATGTGCTGGCATCGGCTGACGCCAGCTTTGGGAGGAAGATCCTGAAGGTAGTCTTGCTTGTCTAAGATCTTCTTAGTTTCTTTGGTGCTTCCTTCACGTTTGAGCCCTGATGACTCTTGTTCAGCGTGCTGTGTGACAGTTCCTGGGGTGTTACCCATGTTCCATGTCCGTTGACACTTCATTTGATTTTGTTGGGCTATCTGTGATCTGATGGTTCATGTGGGCTCTGGTGACTTTTTGGGGGCCTGGTCCTTGCCTTACTTTCTGCCTCTGGGGAACTTAATGTTTGGACATCCCAAAGTTCCCAGTAACCTGTATGGACTAAGAGAAAAGGATTTAACAGGTAAGACTAAAATCCTTTTTTTTTTTTTTTTTTTTTTTGTCTCTATAGAAATATTTGGATAAACTGAGTGGGCAGAAAAGTGGAAGAAGATCAATTATTAATTTTTGTTACAAATATTTTAAACGTAAAGTTTTCATATTTATTAGTAACAGATGTACCAGTGTTCCATGGGAGTGTTCAGATTCCTTTGTATTTGGGGCCTGCCTGTATATGTGTGTGTATATTCTAGTTCCATTACCATTTCTTTTTTACATTATACCTGACATTTTGAGGAGAGATTACTGATAGTTATCATAAGCCCACATCAGGTAACCATTTTCTGAGAGCAGAGTTGCCATCCAAAACATACCAAACGAGCATTACCAGTGGGACAATGTTTGCGTTGAAATTGTTCCATGTATGATTTATTTGAAGGATTAATATTTGATGGATTTCTCCAAAGAGATTACCCAGTTTGGATGTTAGAGCATTGGAAGAGTCTACAATTAGAAATAGGAAAGACTTACTGGGATATAAAAAATAGTACTAAGATAATTAGTGTATCATATCTCTGTGATCAACACAAGATGGCAAACAAGATGATCTTTTCTTCACCATTCAGCACAGATTTTGATGAAAATTAATAAATAAATAAACATACCTGTACTGAATGGGCATGAAAGTTTGCAAAAAGTTGTTTCTGAAGGCTTTCAAGTTTGTTCCCAGAAAGGCACCTACAATACCAACTTTGGTGTCTTTCAGCCCTTTGTTAAGGAAAAAAATACAGTAACACTTGGTTGTCTGCTTTTGGAACTTTTATGTCTGGGAGTATGCATGCATGTTGGATGTTGATCAAGGTTTTGAATACCTTTATCTCCAGTTTGATAGGATGAAAACGTATGTTAACTGTGCAACTAGAGGTGCCATTTACCTGCATACCTGCATCACATGCAATTTACAATATGTATGTAAAACTAAAAGAACTGTCAATGAACACATCGGCAACATACAGAGTCTTGAAGTGAGATCTAATGTAGCTTCTCACTTCAAGACAAATCACTGTAGTGTTGATTTTCTAAGCATGCAAAGCTTAGAATGTGTGACATGTGGAATAAGATGAAGTAACCTTGACAGAAAATTGTCCACATAAGAATTTTTCTGGATTTTCTCATTGAAATGTAGACATCCCATGGGCTTAAAGAGACAGTAATGTTTCATAATAAAAACAGCTCCAATTAATCTTCATAGTATTTGGGCCACTGAGAGTTATTTCAGTACTGTCAGAGTTGTAGTTCAAGAGTAATTGAATGATAAAGTATCCCCATCAAACCCTTTTTACTGATGTAACACTGCTCGGCTTAGAGCAGCAGGGTGGTGTCCAAGTAGATTGCAGAGAGGGACAATCTTCAATTAACATAAGCAATAAACCTGTCAATGGGGGCAGTGCTCTCATTGTTCTTACAGTAAGAAGATTGCCCCTTGCTATGAGCGGTCTGGTCTGTGGACCAGATTCCACATCTGAGGGGAGGTGGCTTACACTAGGTAAAAAGGGGCGAGAGGGGGATACTTTATCATTCAATTAGTCTTGAACTACAACTCTGACAGTATTGAAATAACCCTCTTTATTGGAGTGACTGTTTTTGTGAAACATTACTATCCCTTTAACCCTTTGAGTGCCATGTGATGTCACATGTTTTGTTTGATCTAATCTTTGACTGTTCTAAACTTTTCTAATTTGAAGCTTTTTGCCAGAGATATGGATTCTTATATGTAAATATTTTTCATACAGATTTACAATGATGATGGCAGAAGATGTATTAAATGTGTGTATATTAAATTTCTCTGTCGTCCAATATAGGTTACTGGTAACTTTGGGTAGGCGATTGCCCCTTTAATAGGCAGGAACAATTCTTGAAGAGCATGCTGGGTGGAGCCTACCTCCTCTCCTTAGCTGCATCTAGCCACTTCCTCTCCAGACAGATATGTTCCTTGATGAAGATACAAGGCAAGAGAACAGTTCTGCTATAGTTTTAGCTTATCTTTTGTTTTCTGTTAAATATGGAATACCACCATTAAGCGGGTTACAATTACTGACATTCCCTAGTGGATAGCTCAGTTTCCAGGTGCTATGGTGGACCTCTTAGCCCTGGGGGGAAAATCTTGTTTGAAAAGTTCTTTCCCTATGAGTTGTCCACTGAGGCATCTTCTTTACACATGGTAATCTGAAGACAGAAGACCTGCTGAAAAGGTGAGCGACCCTTTGAGTGCTGAGGTCCAACTGTTCCACGCTTCCACTCCACACAGAGGCCTCCGGTCAACATTCAGTATAATTTGGGGGGCTCAGGGGGCTTCGGGCATTGTTAGGGTACTTTTTTAGGGAAAACTACATTTCCCATGAGCGCTTGCTTTGCACACTCATTTCTGATTGGCTCCGATCGTGGCAGTCATTTTCTGCTTTCCCTTCACGAGTATCCTACACAGGGCTTGCTCTGTGTGTCTCGGCCCGGTTCGTACTCCTTCCAGTGATCCGGTTTGGGGCTGTAGTCCGGTGCTCTCTGTCTTGTACAGACCTCCGGTTACCTCGGTTACTGCTAAGGCAGTTCTATACTGTGACCTGGTCATCCTATAGTGCCTTGTCCTCTGTTACTCCGGTGTGGAGATATTTCCGGTTCACCGCGGTACGCTTGGCCTGTTTACTGGCGTAAATCTGAGGTTGGGTTACTCTTGGCCGCCTCAGTCTGTCTTTATGATCTGGAAGTTGTCCTCAGGTCGGAGCTTTCGTAACCCCTTGCGGGGCGGTGCTGTGCACTTGGGTCACAGTCTATTGCAGTCTCGGTTTGGCGTTACACTGCACCTCTGGTTGCAGTCTACCTCTGTTGTTCCAGTAGCCAGTCACGTATCCAGGGCTCTGCTTGCTCCTTTGTGGCTACAATCCCTATTATGTCACTCTCTGCGTGAGTGTCCTTTGGGCCTTCCGCTATTAGGGCCTGTAACGTGACGCCTTGTATCATAAGCTGGATACGTCTTTTGTAGTTCCCTTCTCCCTCCGAATAACACTCCAATAGTAAACTGACCCTCCTGTTCCCAAACATCAGCCGAGACTTGATGAAGGGAAGAACTCTCTTTTATTGACTCAAACACACAGGTTATATACACTACAGAGACTCTTATCTAGATCAGCATGCAAACGAATACTTGGGACAGTGTTTCTATGCTTGACCAATCAGTCACCAGCATCCTTATCAGGATAAGAATGCAGATTAAGACTTGAAATCATACATTCTTAACTGGCTCATCAATAACCTCCTCTGATTGGTCAAGAAAGCACAGCAGGAATCAATTAACATTCCTTAGCACATACCTGGAGTAGAGTGGAAGCAAAGCCCAAGCCGGGATGGACAGGAACAACAGTATATCTGTTATAGACCAATGGTTTCAGTAGCGACACATGGAAAGCGTTAGAGATGTGCATATTAGCAGGGAGTTCAAGGGCATAGGTTACGGCTTTAATCCTATAGAGAACATGAAAGGGACCCACAAATCGGGGAGCCAGCTTTTTACAAGGCACCTGGAGATGGAGATTGCCTGAGGACAGCCATACGCTCTCTCTCACCTGCAACACTGGAGCCTGTAGCCATCTATTGTCTTGTCTCTTATAGCACGATGTGGAACTCTGCAGGGATCTCTGAACCGGTACCCATGTGGAACAGAACACCCTCAAGTGCTCCTCCAGAGCAGGAATATTCTGAGCCTCGAAAGATTCTGGCAGCAGCAAAGGTTGGACCCCGTAGTTAATGATGAACCACCTCCTTGGCAAAGATCTCGGCCAACTCCTTGGAGGAAGGTAGTCGTTTGAGTGGTACAAAATGGGCCATCTTAGAAAATCTATCCACAATCATGAGGATGACAGTGAAACCCTCTGCGACAGGCAAGTCTACCATAAAGTTGATCGATAAGTGCAACCAAGGCCGCTCCCTATTGAGAATGGGTTGAAGGAGACCAAGCGAAAGGTGTCTAGGGGTCTTGGTCTGAGCATATGTGGAACAGGCGGCAACAAATGTGGAACAATCTGCCCTCAGGCTGGGCCACCAAAAGAGTCTAGTCATAGACCATATTAGTTGGACTCTCCCAATGTGCCCTGCAGCCTTCGAGGAATGGTAAGTCTCAAGCAGTCTGGTATGGAGGTTCTCAGGAACAAAACATTTTCCATTAGGCTTATTCGCCGGGGCGGAAGCTTGAGCAGCCAAAATATCCTCTCCCAACAGAGATGTAATACTGGTACGTATCGTAGCCAAGATGCGGTTAGAAGGAATGATAGGTACCGGAAGAGATTCCCCTGGGATTCAGCCCCAAATTGTTGAGAAGGAGCATCTGCTCTAATATTTTTTTGTACCACTGAGGTAGAAGCCCACAAAATTAAACCTCGAGAGGAAAAGGGCCCATCTGGCCTGATGTGGAGACAACCTCTTTGCCTCTGACAGATATGTGTCTGTTAATGAGGTCTGTTAATATCAGGATAGGGACCGTAGTACACTCCAACAGATATTGCCATTCTTTCAGGGCAAGGATGATGGTGAGTAACTCGCTTACATTGCCTATGGTCACCTACATCATATAAACTCTCAGTCTTAGACCGTTTCTTAGAGAAGAAACCGCACGGAAGCAATGGTTTCCCAGGGTCCGCACTCTGGGAGAACAAGGCGCCCACTCCAGACTCTAACGTGTCAACCTCCAGGGTGAAAGGAAGGGTGGGATTCAGGTGCGACAATATCGGAGCTTTGGCAAAGGCCGCCTTCAAGTCCTCAAATGCCTGCAAGGCTTCAGGTGACCAGCCTGAAGGATTAGCTCCCTTCTGAGTCATGTCCGTGAGAGGTTTGATTACGGTAGAGAAGTTTCAAATTAACTTCCTGTAGTAATTCGTGAAGCCCAGGAACATCTTATGGACTTTAGTCCACTGTAATACGGCAGATAGTTTTTGCGAATCCATGGCAAGGCCAGAGAATGAAATAACGTATCCTAGGAATGTCACCTGGGATTTGTGAAATTCACACTTTTCTAGCTGAGCAGTTGTAGGATCAGGGCTACGTCTGCTCTATGTGCCTCCAACCTAGGAGAATGGATGAGTATATCGTCCAAATACACCACAACACAACTCTGTAATAGGTGTCTCAACACGTCATTAATGAATTCCTGGAAGACAATGGGAGCGTTGCACAATCCGAAGGGCATCACCAAATATTCGTAGTGCCCGCTCTGGGTGTTAAACGCTGTCTTCCACTCATGACCTTTTATTCGTACCAAATTGTACGCTGCCCTCAAGTCAAGTTTTGTAAAAATAGTAGAGCCTTTGATACGATCAAATAGCTCTGTGATCAATGTAATCGGATAGGCGTTCTGTATCATCAGTTTATTCAGACCCCTGAAATCGATGCATGATCTGAGTTCCCCATCTCCCTTCTTAACAAAAAAGAAACCTGCGCCCAGATAATGCCCCTAGATAAAGCGTCAGCCACATAATCCTCCATAGCCTTGTTCTCCACTGACAAGGGGTATACTCGGCTCTTAGGAGGTCTGGCCCCCGGTACCAGAGCAACAGTACGCCTGTGTGGCGGTAACGTACTGGCCTCTACCTTATTAAATACCTCTTTCTAGGACTGGTACTCAGCAGGAAAAGAGGTAGAGGTACACAATATCCTGGTAGGCTGCTGGAGGCAAGATTTCGTACATTGAGAAGACCACAACAGAATATCGCAAGTCTGCCAATCAATTATTTGGTTGTGAGTCTGCAACCAGGGAAAACCCAGAATGATGGCATGATGGGGAGAATGTATGACCTTGAACTGTTGTGTCTCCACATGGAGTCCCTTAGAGACTAGGGATGAGTCTCATGAGTAGCATGTGCCAGCTGCAGGGGTTGACTGTCAATGGCTCAATCACCAACGGCTCGGAGCGAGCTAGCAAAGATATAGTGTGCTTGGCCTCAAAGTCTGTATCGATGAAAAAGCCCATGGTCTTTGACTCCAGTAGTGCAGAAGCCACTACCTATGACTCTGCAAAAGACAATATTACTTCAAGCATTGGTTTGTCCTGAAGGCTTTCTGGGGAATGTGAAATTCCACCCAGGGTCTGTCCCCTACCTGACCCTAGGTGCAAGGGTTCCCGGCCGTATAGGGCAAGCATGCAACATATGCCCCCGGCTCCCCACAGTATAAGCAAAGACGACTCCTCCTGTGCCAAGCCCTCTCCTCCACCGAAAGGTGTGTAAAGTCTAGCTGCATCGGTTCCCCGCCCGGCGGGGTCAGGACTAAGAGGTAATGGAGGTGTGGGAGGACAGTATGGGTGTAAAAAAAAAAAAAAAACTAGGTGCCAACCGAGGTAAAGGTTTATACCCATGCTCCTTGAACAAAGGCCTCTCTCGGATCAATCAGGATGGTGACTGTGATTAGCTCCTCCAGATCACCAGGCAGGTCTCTGGCTGCCATCTCATCTTTAATAGTGTCACGCAAGCCCAAGGAGAAAGCGGCAACTAGGGCTTCATTGTTCCATCCTTCCTCCGCTGGCAGAGTATGGAATTCAGTAGTGTAGTCCGCTGCTGTATGTGAGCCATACCATTGTCATACGTCTTTTGGCTGCGGAGGTTGTGCACCCAGGACCATCAAAAACTGTCTGGAAAGAGGCCACAAATTCCTTAAAGCTATGAATTATGGGTTTCTCCATCTCCCAGATTGGGTTGGCCCAGGGCAATGCCTTGCTGGACAGGAGGGAGATCAGGAATCCCACCTTACTTCGCTCAGTACGGAAAGCATGTGGTACCATTTCCAAAAAAATCCCAGCTGATTGAGGAAGCCCTGGCACAGTGTAGGTCCCTATCATATCTTTGGGGTAAAGGAGCGGAGCTAGACAACCCTCTACTCATGCCAGCCTCCGAGGAAGTTGTCACAACCAGTGCAGGTACTGGGGAAGCCACCGGTTGCTGAGCAAAATGATCAAGTTGAGCCGTGCAATTCAATAGTGTCTGCTTAGCAAAAGACAACTGGTCAATTCTCTGGTCCTGAGAATCCATCCTGGACAGATGTCACTGTTACTCAAGAATAAACCAGAAGTCAGAACAGTATTTAGTAAAAACCACCTTTATTATACAGTAATAATAAAATTGTAGCAATAATGACAGGCTCAGAGGGTAACTGGAGAAGCCAGCGAATCCTACCAGAAATAGGAGGACACTTCCAGGAAACCTCTCTGATAGAGACTAGACACACGGCCTATGGTAGTCTCAGAGTCAACGAGCAATGCCACCACAGATGCTGGGTGCCAGGGCTCTCCCACAGGAAAAGGCAGCAAGGGAGACTCTTACTGACTTACTCCTGCAGTCAGTATAAGCGGACCAGAAATCTCCCACAGGATAAGACAAGAAGGGAGACTCTCACTTACTCACGTCTGCAGTCAGTATACTTGGTAGAGACCACCTGGGGTAAGACAGAGGGGATAGTTATCCAACTATGCCAGGGGGCAACACAGAGAGAATAGACGGACAGAGCCACAGGTCAGCACAAGATTGGATGGTCAGACAAGCCTAGGTCATACACGGAGTGAGTAGTCAGACAGAGCCACAGGTCTGCACCAGATTGGATATCCACTATGCCAGGGGGCAACACAGAGAGAATAGTCATACACAGCCACAGGTCAGCACTAGATTAGATGGTCAGATAAATATAGGTCATACATGGAGAAAGTAGTCAGCCAGAGCCACAGGTCAGCACCAGGGCTGAATTTCTACTCGCCAGGGCTAAATTTTCACTTGCCATTGGCTAGTGGCGAGTGGAAATTTTGAGCCCTGCACGGAGTGCACAAGATGAGTACACAACTGCATCAGACACCAAAGTAAGGGCGACTGAACTCAGTGTCCAGAGCCCTCTTATACCCAGCCAGGAAGTAGGAAGGTGGAGTCTCCAGAGTCCCAAGGTATAAAACTGACGCCTGTGTCACTTTACTAAATCGCACTCAAATGTGACGCAGTGAACCGAGAGATGTGTCAAAACTCACTCCCAAAACCCTGTCACCCGAATCATCCGCGCAGCCTGGGAAAAGGACATGGACGACTGCTGAGGGCACCAGATGCGGCCAGACTGCAAGCCAGGAGAGACGCAGTAAATGACGCCGGAGCATCATTCCTGGCCCCAAGCACACAGCAGGGACCGGCTAAGCGATGCTGGAACTGAGATAAGGCACGATGAGACAACAGAATGCTCTGACTAGTTGGACTGCCTGATCCTTCAGTAGACATGGCCCTTACGTATTGTTGCGGTTTTCAGGCAAAGAAGGACAGACACGAATATAAAATATAATTCCACCTTTAAGTAAAGTACAGTGCAGTAATAATGGTATTAGCCCACACAACCCCAGACCACAGAATAATCAGTCTCAGACGCCTACCCAGAGCTGCACACTGTGCTGTGCACTGCATTACCGCAATGTACCAGAGACTAAGACAGAGGTACGAGGGGAGAACCAGTGAGAACAGACGAGGATGCACCAGTCTCCACCTCAGGTCATGCGACCAGAGGCAACAGGGAGCGAGAGCAGGCCTGAGCCATGGATAACCGAGACTAGTCGTCAGTCACGTCAGGAGTGTACTGAGCAAGTAGTCAGCCAGAGCCACAGGTCAGAAAAGCCAGGGACTTAATGGAGCGGGTAGTTAGACAGGAGCCAGCAGTCAGACAAACCAGAATCTACACAGAGCGAGTAGTCAGCCAGAGCCACAGGTAGAACCGATGTGGGGAGTCAGACAAGCCGAGGTCATACTCTGAGCGAGTTAGTCAGCCAGAGCCACAGGTCAGAGCTAATGTGGGTAGTCAGACAAGCCGGGGTCATACACTGAGTGGATTTATCAGGAGAGCACGGATCACAACGGAGCGCAAGAGACTATATCAGAAACACCACGTAAGGGCAATGACTCCTAGGCCCAGGGAGGTTTATAAGGAGCAGGAGAAGGTGGGACCCAATTAAGCAACACAGAATAGGCCCATAAACAGGTGTCCTTGCCAGTGCCTGTTTCATTATGTCAGCAATTCGGAAGTGGCCGCAAATATGCCAGCCTATACACCACAGAGGAAGGAAGCACAGGATAGCCTCTAAGGGAGACTGTGATAGTTTTGTAAGGACAAGGTGGTTCTTTGCATTTCTCAGGAGTTTCTCCCGAAGGTGGTCTCTGAATTCCACATTAATCAGTAAATTGTGGTGCCTTCTTTCTGTCTTGACCCTACATCTTCACTTTCTGGATGTGGTGCGATGTCTAAAGTTCTATGTGCACCACACTGAGACTATTCGCTAGTCTGACGCCTTGTTCGTCATTCCTGAGGGTCCCAGGGCAGGGAGACTGGCATCCAAGGTGATCATAACGTCTTGGATTAAGTCTACTATTCATAAGGCTTACAAATTGGGGAAGAAGCCTGTTCCATTTAGGGTTTTGGCTAATTCCACTAGATCCATTGGGGCATCTTGGGCTTACGAGAATCGAGCCTCAGCTGATCAGTTGTGCAAGGCTGCCACTTGGTCGTCTGTGCACTCTTTTTCTAAGCACTACGGCATTGATGTACAGGCGTCTGCCGATGCCAGCTTGGAACTGAAGATCCTAGAGGCAGTTTTGCCTTTCTAGGTTCTGCTTTCGTCTTTTCAGTGCTCCTTCACTTTTGAGCCCAGTTGGCTCAAGTTTTGTGTGCTGTGCTATGTTCCTGGTGTGGTTATGCACCGGTTTTGTGTCCATTGATGATTCATTGTTATTGTTGGGCTATGACCTGATGGTTCAAAAAGGCTCTGGTGACTTTGGGGGCTCTGCGCCTGGTCCTTGCCTTACTTCCCACCTCTGGGAAACTCAATGGTTGGACATCCCACAGTTCCCAGTAACCTATATTGGACGACAGAGAAAAGAGGATTTTAGTCTTACCTGTTAAATCCTTTTCTCTTAGTCCATATAGGTTAAGGGATTATGCTTGGCTCTCCTGTGACCGAACGTGGGAGTCCTTTCGAGTTCATGCTCATAGGAGTCTTCTTTTTCCTTCTTACTACCTAGTCACTAGTTAGTGTCTTAAATCTTTCTGGAGCTGAAGTGGCTAGATGCAGCTAAGGAGAGGAGGTAGGCTCCACCCAGCATTCTCTTCAAGAATTGTCCTGCCTACTTAAAGGGGCGATCGCCTTCCCAAAGTTATCAGTAACCTATATGGACTAAGAGAAAAGGATTTAACAGGTAAGACTAAAATCCTCTTATGTCTACCATGGTGCTGAGTCCCTCATCCTGGATGGCAGGGCACATCACAAAATACAGGGTCTTTGGGGTAGACTCTTCTCCAGCTCAACCCCCCCCACCTACTAAATCAAAGAATTCATGTGACCAAAGCCACACAAAAAGAAGTAGCCGTAACACACTTATATCACGGTCCCCATGATCCTGTGTGTCACTCTTTGCTGTGCTGCTCCCTGATTGGCTGAGCAGTGTTGGCCCGCCCCTGGTTACCCTTTTTATACTGGCCGCTGGCACCAGTCTGGTGCCCTTTCGTGGTGTTCCTGAGCCTTGCTGCTGTTCTCTGCATTCCTGATTTTCCATGTACCGACTTGGCCTGCTCGAGACTCTCCTGTGTTCCTGCCCGTTGCTGATCCGGCTTGTCTACGAACCCGCTATGGTATCCGACCCGGCCTGGCTGACGTTCCTGCTTGTTGCTGATCCAGCTTGTCTACGAACCCGCTCTGGTATCCGACCCGGCCTGGCTGATCCGGCGTGTCTACAGTTCTCCACAGTTCCCGGTTCCAGTCTATCTGCGTTCCTGCTGCTGACTACTGGGCGACATTCTTACTCCTGGAGTCGCATTCGTGCTTGAGACTGACCTTAACCCTTAAGTCACTGTTCACTGTCAAACGCTACTGAGCTATACTACTGCTGAGTCTCCTTAAGCTTGCAGAGCGATATTATCAGGGTGATTCCGATTGCTGAGCTGATTCCTTGCTGTGCCTCACCTCCTACCAAGTGCTTAGTTAACCCGTTCAGTGCTACGCTACTACTGCTGAGCCGGCCGCTTGGGCCTGAGAGACGGCGGCTCATAGTCCATCTTTGCAGGGTAGTTGTTCCGGTACCGTACTGGTGGTCATCTTGCCCACGCACTTGCACTGGTGGAGTAGTTATATGCCCGTGGGGGCTACCTGGCACTAGCTACTGGCCTCCGTTTACGCCCGAGGGGGCTTGATCCTTACACTTGCAGCTTGCAGTCTCCGTTGTACGCCCGTGGGGGCTAACGTGCCTTGCTCTTGCAGCTTGTAGTCTCCGGTTTACGCCCGTGGGGGCTAACGACTCACAGTTCCCAAATACTGGTGGCACTTGTTACGCCCGTGGGGGCTATCCATTATTGCTCTAGCGTTCTGGGTCAGTTCTGCCGTGCAAGTCGAGTTCTCTCCTACAGACTTGGTATTGACTCCTCATACTTATACAAGCTTCAGCTATACCTTGGGCGTGCCTACACCACAACAAAGACTGACGAGGACTGAGTTAACTATTATGTGTCCCTGTCTGGGTTACCAGTCCTAGTATATAATTCTTGTACATATATTCTACTCTGTCTGTTCTCAGTTTACTGGCCTGTATGGGTCTAAACACTTGTTCTTGTTTACCCTGTGTGCCTGTAGAGGGCGATATTGTTCATTAATTTATTTAATAAAACTGCGTTTTACCATACCCTCTGTCTGAAGTGTCTGAAAACCGTAACAACATAACAGCAAAAAGAAACCACCGTTGCACAAAATAAAACAGAAAAACAGCATATAGCACAAGCATGCAAATGTAAAAAGTAACCATTGCAATGCCAAAATAACACACAAACCATTCCCATGCCCAACAAATAACTGTAACACACAACAAAACAACCTAGCAACACCACAGGTACAAGGCCTTCAAAAAGCAAACCAACACAACACATCACAACATAGCACGGAACAAAGGGGGTTAACACACAACAGGGACACCTGTCAATACAAGCTCTCCTGTGCAACATCACCAGATGATAGAGACAACCTGCACACCGCAATGTCACACTGACAACTGACAGCTTGTAAAAGGCAGGCTTTGGCCTGCAGGAGAGAGAGTGCTTGGGTTCATAGAGTGGGGAACGGGGCTTGTGGAGGTGGGCTACCCGTGACAAACCCATGCTGTGGCAGGGCCGTATAGGTCAGTACTGGATGGGTTCACCACAGATAGTGTAAGCTCTCCTGCAGGGGAGAGTTCAGGCTGGAGTACGACGCCTGGGGTACGTGGTGAAGGAATAGCAGAAGAAAGGATAGTCAAAACTGGCCAGAGATCATACACAGATTACCATCTAGACATAGGCAGCAGGCAAGTGGTAGGTCAAGTGGCAGCCAGTGGTCATACACTGATAGGAGTCAGGATTGAGGCGGCAGGCAAGTGGAAGGTCAAGTGTTAGCCAGTGGTCATACACAGATAGGCGTTAAGATTGAGGCGGCAGGCAGGAGAATAGTCAATAGGACGCCAAAGGTCATACACGATCTGCGAGAAGATAAGAGCTATTAAGAGATCACAAGAACAAGCTAAACTTGACTAGACTCGACTAGGAGCAGGAGTGCCAAGGACCGGGTCTTGACGGGTAGGAAACACTGTAAAAGTGCATCGCTCTGTACGACTGCTGCCCAGACATAGGCACAGGGGAAAGAAGTCACAGAGAGGGTGACGCGAGCAAAAGGGAAACCCGGAAGTAGGCAGATGCTCCGATGATCTGGAGCTAGGAGGCGGAGGCAGACAGTAGACCGCCACGGAGCGCAGGAAAGAGAGCAAAACACCTCCAGTGATGGAGGGAGAAGGCCGAACGGGGCTGAGAGGGTAAGGGAACCCAGAAAAGAGTGACATTGCCCCCCCCACAACAAGGGAAGCCTCCGGAGACCTAAGGCGCCGGCTTTGAGGGAAACCGGCGGTGAAAATCACACACAAGGGCGGAGGCATGCATGTAGGAAGAACGGACCCACGATCGTTCCTCGGGACTGTAGCCTTTCCAGTCTACAAGATACTGGAGATGACTTCTAGCACAACGGGGGTCCAGAACTGCATCAATAAGGTACTCCTCCTGTCCGTCGACCGACACAGGCGAGGTAGGTCTAGGAAGAGAGGCGGCGGGAGAAGCCGCTGGAAGGAACTCCTTAAGAAGGGAGACGTGGAAAACCAGGTGTACCTGTAAACTTCGTGGCAAGGCCAGTTTATTGGAGACTGGGGATAAGCACCTCAGAATACAGAAGGGACCGATATAGCGGGGACCTAATTTAACGGAAGGCTGAGCTAGGTGGAGATGTCTCGTGGACAACCAAACCCAAATGCCCACCTAAAAAAGAAGAGCCAGTGATCTGAGATGATCCGCGGTGATTTTCTGATGGATCTAGGCATTGAGCAAGGCAGACCGGAGAGACTGCCAGTGCGTAGAAAGGAACTGCACCCTGGTCTCGGCTGCCGGAACCAAGGAGGAACCATAGGAAAGTGCTAGGACATGGGGATTGTAGCCGAGGGCAGTGAAGAATGGTGAACAGCCCAAGGAAGAATGCCGGAGGGAATTATAGGAGAACTCTGCCCAAGGTAACAGACGTACCCAATTATTCTGTTGGTGATTGCTCTAGGTACGCAAATACTGCTCCAGAACTTGATTTAGACGTTCCATCTGCCCGTTGGTCTGGGGGTGGTAGAGCTACCCCTAAGCGGGCACAGAAAGCTCTCCAGAACCGGGAGACGAACTGAGATCCCTGGTCTGAGGTGATGTGCAGTGGTAGAGCATGCAAACACACAATGTCCGAGATAAAGACCTCTGCGAGTCCTTGGGCGGAAGGCAGACCAGATAGCAGAACTAAGTGTCTCTGCTTGGAAAACGGGCAATGACCACTAGGATCGTGTTTTTCCCATCAGATGGAGGCAAATCTACAATGAAATCCATGGACAGGTGGGTCCACGGGAGTTCTGGAACAGGTAAGGGGTGAAGCAGGCCAATGCGAGTCTTCACCCGTGCGCAGACACCACAAGAAGTCACCCACTGTGAAACATCCTGCCAACAAGAGGGCCACCAGAAATACCTGGTCAATAGATCGAGAGTGCGAGCTACACCTGGGTGACCGGCAACGGGCGAGTGATGTGCCCAGGTCAGGACCTGTCTCCTGTAGGTCTCAGGTACCAAAAGCAGAGAGGCCGAGCAGGCAGAGGGTCTAATGGCGGGTTGCACCTGTTGCATTGTCTTGAGGGTGGAAGTGGACAAGGAAGCCAGAAACAAGGACGGTGGAAGAGTAGGTTCCGGATCTGCTGAAGGAGGAGACTCTTCGTAACGCCTAGACAGGGCATCGGCTTTGGTGTTCTTCGTACTAGGTATGTAAGATATGGTACAATCAAACCTGTAGAAAAACAAGGACCACCTAACCTAACGAGGCTTCAGACGTTTAGCAGAGGCGAGGTAAGCCAGGTTCCGGTGATCTGTAAGGATGGTTACGCGATGTGTGGACCTCTCAAGAAGGTAGCGCCACTCCTCCAAAGCTAATTTAATGGCAAGTAATTCCCGATTACCAGTGTCATAGTTGGTCTCTGCAGTGGAAAACTTACGGAACAGGGGTGCAAAGCAGCTTGCGGACCAGAGCATTGTGACAAGACTGCTCCTGCGACGATCTCGGAGGCATCAACCTCTAGAACGAAAGGCAAGGCCGGGTCTGGATAAGCCAGTAAGGGAGCAGTAGTAAAAGCCGCCTTCAGGACGGCAAAAGCCTGACTATCATTTGAATTACCTTGGAGAAGTTTTTAATGAACCTCCGGTAATAGTTCGAGAAACCGATGAACCTCTGCACGGCTTTGAGGATACGTGGAACCTGCCAATCCAGGACTGCACTGACCTTCTCAGGATCCATGGCTAGTCTGGAGGCAGAAATAATGTAACCAAGAAAAGGCAAGGACAGTTTCTCGAAGCTGCATTTTTCAAGCCTGGCAAATAGATTGTTCTGTCTTAATTGTTCCAGCACCATACAGACGTGAATGCGATGTTTGGGTAGATCCTTAGAAAAGATCAAGATGCCATCGACTATACTATAACAAAGGACAGCAGAAACATTGCGCAAGACAAAAGGCATTACGCAATATTCGTAATGGCCGAAGCGGGTATTAAAAGCGGTCTTCCATTCATGGCCACTGCGTACCCAGATCAGATTATAGGCACCTTGAAGATCCAACTATCACGGTGCCCGTGCTATTTGGCGACATTCTGTCAGTCTACACTCCTGCTTAACACCTATTGGCTGAACTGTGATTGTCCCACCCAGCATTGTCCTTAAATACTGGGTTCTGGCACATCTCTGGTGCCCTTTCATGGTGTTCCAGTACCAGCGCTTGTTCCTGATTATTGTGTGCTCTCAGTGTATCAACCCGGCCTGACTACTCTGCATCTCGTCTCCTGCCTGTGCACCGACCCAGACTGCCTGACCATTCTGCTTCTCATCTCCTGTGTGCCGACCCGGCTTGGCTGACGTTCCTGCTCTGTGTACCGACTTGGCTTGGCTGACGTTCCTGCTCCGTGTACCGACTTGGAATGGCTGATGTTCCTGCTCCGTGTACCGACTTGGATTGGCTGAGGTTCCTGCTCCGTGTACCGACTTGGATTGTTCTACGTTCCTGATTGGTCTTGGTTGCCTCCGTGTCGCCCCGGCGACATTCCTATTGGTCTGCCTTACAAACCGTTCCAGGTTGGGTGCCTCTCAGGCCGAGTTGCTCAGATTCCGTTACTGCTACGGCAGTGCTCAGGCTGCTCAAGTCTCCGTTAATGCTACGGCAGCGTCCAGTTGCCTAGTCTCCGTTACTGCTACGGCAGTGCCCAAGTGGGCCTGTCAACATTCTCTGTCTGCTATTAACCCATGCAGACCTACTGTGTCTGTGTATCAAGCAAACCATTACAGTACAAAAGGGCCATGACCTCACACAGTAAAGGTGAAGGAAATGCACAAAACATCCATTGAAAGATGGACTTACATGAGCAGCGTTTGGACCATTTGGCACTGGCCATACAAACTATCATTGAGCGTACTGCTCACCTCAATAAACCAGCTCAGAGTCTGGTGGTCCCCCCGTTTCGACACCGGAGACTCAATCTATGGCACACATGGCCTCAGTTAAAGGGTTAACCTCCTCAGCTCCGTTACCGCTCAGATATGATGGCGAACCCACACTGTGCAGGGGGTTTATTAATCAGTTGGAGATTTTTCTGGAATTAACCACTCCACACGCCTTTCCTAATTACCACAGCAAGGTGGTGTTCATGATATCTTTATTGACGGGCAGAGCCCTGGCATGGGCCAACCACCTGTGGCAGAATGCTAAACCCTGCACTAGGAACTTCAGGGAGTTTGTGTGCACCTTTCGGAGAGTATTTGAAGTTCCAGGTAGAGCCGCCTGTGCTGCCAAAAGACTCATGGAGATACAACAGGGCAATCGTACTGTGGGCGATTATGCCATTGAATTCTGTACATTGACAGTAGAGGTAGGTTGGAACAACGAAGCGCTGGTGGCAGCTTTTGCTCAGGGACTTGCTGACCGTATTAAGGATGAAACGGCAGTTAGAGAAGTGCCTAGTGATTTGGACGAATATATTGATTTCGCTATATTAATTGATTCTTGCATCCGTGAAAGACTTATGGCTAAAGACCGCAAGCTGCGGGCCAGGAACGTTGAACAAACCAGTTTTAATGTCCCACCCTCGCCTCCCATGCCTCCTGAGTGGACACACAACCCCAGTGAACCAATGCAGCTTGGGTTCACCAAATTATCTAAGGAGGGACGGGCACACCGCCGGAGGCAGGGGTTTTGTCTGTACTGTGGCAAAGCTGGGCACCTGCTGCGTACCTGTCCTGTACGTCCGGGAAACGAACGCACCTAGGGTACCTTGGGGGACAGGCCCTAGGTGGTGTTCAGCAGTCCCTAGACCCTATTATGCAGAAACCCATGATCCAGGCGGCATTTTCCTGGGCAGAACACTCGGTGGAGGTTCTGGCCCTGGTTAATTCCGGCACAGCCGGATACTTTATGGACAGTTCATTTGCTGTGCTATATCAGATTCCGTTGGTTGAGAGGGAATCTCCCTTAGCAATTGAGGCCATTGATGGCAGACCGTTAGAACTGGCTCAGATAACTATGGAAACTATTCAGCTGTCTATGACTATTGGGGCTCTCCACACTGAGAAACAGCGGTTTCAGATTATTCATTCTCCTCATCATGCGGTCATTCTGGGGTTTCCATGGTTACATTTGCATAATTCCCAGTTTGACTGGCGGACTTGTGAGATCATGTCTTGGTCTGAGTATTGTATGGGGCATTGTGTGACTCATCCAATTAAGATCATGTGTACCTCTCCCTCCGTGCCAGCTGAATATCACCAATTCAGTGATGTTTTCAGTAAGGGAGAGGCGAGCACTTTGCCCCAGCATAGGGCATACGATTGCGCTATTGATTTGCCTCCTTGCGCTGTGCCTTCTGGGGGTCGCCCGTACCCGTCGTGCGAGGAGAATCAGGCCATGGAGGAATATATTGATGATGCCCTTAAAAGATGGATTATTAGGAAGTCTACCTCGCCCGCAGGGGCTGGTTTCTTTTTTGTCAAAAAGAAGAATGGCGAGTTGAGACCTTGTATCGATTACCAGGGACTGAATAAACTAATGTCCAAAAATGCCTATCCCATACCACTCATTACCGAACTATTTGACAGGTTGAAAGGTTCTTCTATTTTCACTAAGTTGGACCTACGGGTTGTATATAACCTGATCAGAATAAGAACTGGGGACAAGTGGAAAACGGCATTTAATACCAGATCTGGACATTATAAATACGTAGTCATGCCTTTTGTCCTTAGTAACGCACCCGCTGTATTCCAGGAATTCATTAATGATATCCTCCGTGATATGCTACAGTCCTGCGTAATAGTCTACCTAGATGATATACTCATACACTCGTCTATCCTGTCTCAACATATCAAGGATGTGTCCGAAGTCTTGCTCAGATTACGCAAAAATAAACTATTCTGTAAGATTGAGAAATGCGAGTTTCACAGGTCCATGGTGCCTTTTTTGGGCTTTGTGATTTCTAGAGATGGTATTGCTATGGATCAGGATAAACTCGCAGCAGTATTACAATGGCCACGACCCAAAGGGTTAAAAGCAATTCAGCGCTTTCTTGGGTTTACGAATTATTATAGGAGGTTTATTCTGAACTTTTCCACTATTGTTAAACCCCTGTCTGACCTCACGCACAAGGGTGCCAACCCATCCCAATGGTCTGAGGCAGCTGACCATGCTTTTGAGACACTTAAGTCCACTTTCGCATCTGCTCCTGTACTGTCCCACCCCAACCCTTCCCTTCCATTTACGTTGGAGGTTGATGCCTCTGAGAATGGGGTAGGGGCAGTACTGTCACAGCGTCTGGTTGCCGGGAGTACTCTGAGACCGTGTGGGTTCTTCTCTAAAAAGCTGTCTAGTGCTCAGAGTCACTATCAAATTGGGGACAGAGAACTCCTGGCTATTATTCTCTCTCTGAAAGAATGGTGTCACTTGCTTGAAGGTATGAGAACTCCTGTATTAATCCTGACAGACTACAAAAATCTGACATATCTCTCGGAAGCTAAGAGATTGTCCTCACATCATGCGAGATGGGCCTTGTTTCTATCCCGCTTTAGCTTTATCGTATCTTACTTGCCTGGCTCCAAGAATGTTAGGGCTGATGCCCTGTCGAGGCAATTTGGGCCAGAGATGGATAAGGATAAGTTTCCCGTACCCATCATTCAGCCTGATCGCATCCTGGCTACCTTACGTACTAGCATCACTTCGCCACTGGGGGAGGAAATTCTGGCTACCCAGGCTGCGACTCCCCCAGATACCCCAGTAGGCAAGTGTTTTGTAGATGAGCCATTTCGTACCCGCTTGCTTGAAACCTACCATTCATCTAAGGCTGCTGGGCATATTGGGAGGGATCAATTAATTTGGTCTCTTTCAGAAATATTTTGGTGGCCTTCCCTACAGGCCGACTGCTCCGCATTCACTGCAGCCTGTACCACCTGTGCTCATGCCAAAACCCCTAGACACCTCCCAGTGGGCTTACTCCAACCAGTACCGAATGGCGAACGACCTTGGTCCCACGTATCCATTGATTGCCTGGGAGAACTGCCAGTGTCCAGGGGTTACTCTTTCATCCTTATGGTGGTTGATAGATTCTCTAAAATGGCTCACTTTGTGCCCCTTCCTGGCCTTCCCTCGGCCCAGGAGCTGGCAGTTGTCTTTGCTAAAGAGGTGTTCCGGTTGCATGGGGTACTGAGAGTGCTAGTGTCGGACCGTGGGAGTCAATTTGTGTCCAGGTTTTGGAGAGCATTTTGCAACCAGATGGGCATTCAGCTGTCCTTTTTGTCTGCCTACCATCCCCAGACCAATGGAGCCGCTGAGCATGCCAATCAAGGATTGGAGCAATTCTTGCACTGTTTTGTGTCCGATCATCATGATAATTGGGCAGACCTGTTGCCATGAGCAGAGTTCGCCACTCGCCAGGAACTGTGCGGTTAATTCATCGTCAACTACGGGTTTCAGCCATGTTTTCTCCCGGACTCATTCCAGTCGCAGCAGATTCCAGCTTTGGACGAGCATATTGAGCAACTCCGCTCCACCTGGGCACAGGTTCAGAGGACCCTCAATAATTTGTTCCAGCGATATCAGCGCCACGCTAATCGCAGGCGGCTGCCAGCGGTCTCCTTCCAGGTGGGGGACAGGGTATGGCTTTCCTCCAGAAACTTAAGTTTGCAAGTTCTATGTAATAAGTTGGCTCCCCGGTTTATTGGTCCTTTCAAGGTGATCCGCAAAGTTAACCCTGTTTCATATGCCCTGGATCTCCCAGCATCCATGCGCATTCACAATGTGTTCCATGTATCTCTGCTGAAACCTCTGGTATGCAACCGTTACACTACCACTCCTGTGGTTCCCGGTCCTGTGGAGATTCAGGATCAGGAGGAGTACGAAGTCCAAAGCATCATTGATTCACGCAGATTTAGAGGAAAATTGCAATATTTGGTCCATTGGAAGGGCTATGGGCTGAGGAACGTTCCTGGGTTGATCAGAATGCTCTTCATGCTCTTAGATTGCTGCGCAGTTTTCATGCCAAATATCCACAGAAACCAGGTCCCTCTTCTAGGAGAGGGGGTCTTTGAGAGGGGGGTACTATCACGGTGCCCGTGCTATTCGCGACATTCTGTCAGTCTACACTCCTGCTTAACACCTATTGGCTGAATGTCACGGTTTATTATGACTCTCAGACACAAGTTTTAGGTAAAAAAAATCAATTTTATTGAAATAATAAATGATAACTTAGGATGGCAATAACATACATATATATATATACAGAATATAGCACAGACAGAAGGCAGACTCTACCGGTCCTGTCAATATACCGGACAGGACAGTCTTTAGGCTCTACCGGCCTTGCCAATACCGGGTAAGGCAACCTGCAGATGTAATAGCATAACGGTTTTACCGGCCTTACCAAATTACCGGGCAAGGCAGCCTCAATAGATACACAATGTAGGCTCTACCGGCCCTGCCAATACCGGGTAAGGCAACCTCAAATGGAATGTGGTAAAAGGTTCTACCGGCCTTACCAATACCGGGCAGGGCAGCCCAGAGATAATAGCAGCAGTCAGATGGAACTGGCAAATTAGCAGAATCGTTAAGCAGCAAGGCTTTGGAGCAAACCAGCGTCCGCACGCTGGAAACAACACTGAATAGTATAGCCGTTAGGCTTAGCGAGCAAACCAGTGACCGCACACTGGAGTAACAAGCGAGTAGTATAGCCGCAAGGCTTAGGAGCAAACCAGCGTCCGCACGCTGGGACCAACACAGATTAGTATAGCTGATAGGCTTTGGAGCAAACCAGTGATCGCACACTGGTGTAACAAGCGAGTTTGTATAGCCGCAAGGCTTAGGAGCAAACCAGCGTCCGCACGCTGGGACCAACACAGATTTGTATAGCTGAAAGGCTTTGGAGCAAACCAGTGACCGCACACTGGTGTAACAAGTGAGTTTGTATAGCCGCAAGGCTTAGGAGCAAACCAGCGTCCGCACGCTGGGACCAACACAGAATTGTATAGCTGATAGGCTTTGGAGCAAACCAGTGACCGCACACTGGTGTAACAAGCGAGTTTGTATAGCCGCAAGGCTTAGGAGCAAACCAGCGTCCGCACGCTGGGACCAACACAGATTTGTATAGCTGATAGGCTTTGGAGCAAACCAGTGACCGCACACTGGTGTAACAAGTGAGTTTGTATAGCCGCAAGGCTTAGGAGCAAACCAGCGTCCGCACGCTGGGACCAACACAGATTTGTATAGCTGAAAGGCTTTGGAGGACCGCACACTGGTGTAACAAGTGAGTTTGTATAGCCGCAAGGCTTGGGAGCAAACCAGCGTCCGCACGCTGGGACCAACACGGAATTGTAGCAATGTCACCAACGCGACCAGGCAGAAGGTCGCCAGGATACTGAAGACAGGTGATGAGATGACAGGAACCAGCAACGATCAGTCAGGTCAGAAAACAGCAGAGAAGTTCAGCAGGAACTGCAACACCAGAGACTAGGCCGGAACCAGGACTGGAAGTACTTCAGCATGCAGGAAACACTGGAACAGTAGAGATCAGGAACTCAGGAACACATGAGATCAGGAACTCAGGAACACTGGAACAGAGGCCCAGCTATCACTAGCATAGTGATAGCAAGAAGGTCAGAAACAACACGAAAGGGCACTCAAAGGGTGCCCAATCCAGGTTTAAATAGTCAATAAGAGGCGGGCTATCTGCAGACAGCCAATAGAAGCCCCCTACTGGTGACAGACAAGTAACTGCAGCAAATCACGGGTACCGTGATAGTACCCCCCTTTCAAAGACCCCCTCTCCTAGAATAGGGTTTAGGTTTCTGCGGGTAATTGGCATGAAAGGCCCTAGTTAACCTAGGTGCATGAAGGTCCGTACTATCCACCCATGACCGATCCTCAGGACCATACCCTTTCCAATGTACCAGGTACTGTACCCTTCCTCTAAGCCTACGGGAATCAATAATGCTCTGAACCTCGTACTCCTCCTGGCCCTCGACCTCAACAGGTCCTGGCACCACAGGTGTGGTAGTATAGCGATTGCAAACCAGAGGCTTAAGAAGGGACACATGGAACACATTATGGATACGCATGGATGCAGGTAGGTCTAGTGCATAGGAGACAGGGTTAATTTTGCGAATAACTCTGTATGGACCAATAAACCGAGGAGCCAACTTATTAGACGGAACCTGCAGCTTGAGATTTCTGGAGGAAAGCCATACTCTATCCCCAACCTGAAAGGAAACCGCTGGACGCCTTCTGCGATTAGCATGGCGCTGATGACGCTGAAATGACTGACCAAGTGCCCTCATAGTCATAGACAATGGCATAGTTTCAAATATAACCTGAGGCGGTTCTAAGGGTCTACCATCAATCGCTTCAATAGTCAAGGGGTTTTCTCTTTCAATGCGTGGAACTCCGTGCAATTCAGCAAAGGTATTATCCATAAAATACCCTGCTGCACCGGAGTCAACCAAGGCCAAAACCTCCACAGAGCGTTGTGCCCAAGACAATACCACCTGTATGGTGGGTTTCATTATGCCCGACACTGGGGACGATTGTACACCACCTAGGGCCTGTCCCCCAAGATACCCTAGGTGTGTGCGTTTCCCGGACGTACCGGACAGGAATTTAGCAAGTGCCCTTTTTTACCGCAGTATAAACATAACCCTTGTTTTTTGCGATATAGTCTCTCTGCCTTGGATAGTCTAGTGAAGCCTATTTCCATAGGTTCACTTGTTTCCCGTACTGGTTCACTAGACTTCAATGCCAAGGGAGGGATGGGTGGGCAAAACATGCTACTAGGCTCATTATTTTTTGACCGTAACTTACGATCTCTGGCAATTGATCTCTCACGTATTCTGGAGTCAATTATCATAACATACTCAATGTAATCATCTAGATCAATAGGTAGATCTTTAGCAGCGATTTCGTCTTTAATGTGGTCATTCAGGCCTTGAGAGAAGGCTGCCAATAATGCCTCGTTATTCCAACCTACCTCTGCTGCCAATGTGCGGAATTCGATGGCATAGTCGCCCACTGTACGCCTGCCCTGTTGTATCTCCATAAGGCGTTTGGCAGCAGAGGTGGTTCTACCAGGAGGCTCAAACACTCTTCGAAAGGAACGCACAAATTCACTAAAGTTCTTAGTACAAGGTTTAGCATTCTCCCACAAGGGGTTAGCCCAGGCCAATGCTCTGCCAGTGAGCAGTGATATCGTGAACCCCACTTTACTACGATCATTGGGAAATGCGTGTGCCGTCAATTCCATAAAGATTTCGAGTTGATTGATGAACCCTCTGCAGAGACTAGGGTCACCATCATATCTTAGCGGCAAGGGTGCAGAAGCCGTTAACCCTTTAACAGTACCCCCTAGGGGTCTGGTATCACTTTCCGGTGTCTGACTTGGCGAGACCACCGGGCTAGAGCTAGATTGGTCAGCAGGTACCGTGCGTTCAAGGATCGTTTGAATTGCAACTGCCAACTGATCCAAACGTTGCTCGAGCACATCCATCCTCCAATGGATATTCTGTGCGTTACCTTGACCCTTGCTGTCTGAGGTCATGGCCCTTTCGTACTGTCACGGTTTATTATGACTCTCAGACACAAGTTTTAGGTAAAAAAAATCAATTTTATTGAAATAATAAATGATAACTTAGGATGGCAATAACATACATATATATATATACAGAATATAGCACAGACAGAAGGCAGACTCTACCGGTCCTGTCAATATACCGGACAGGACAGTCTTTAGGCTCTACCGGCCTTGCCAATACCGGGTAAGGCAACCTGCAGATGTAATAGCATAACGGTTTTACCGGCCTTACCAAATTACCGGGCAAGGCAGCCTCAATAGATACACAATGTAGGCTCTACCGGCCCTGCCAATACCGGGTAAGGCAACCTCAAATGGAATGTGGTAAAAGGTTCTACCGGCCTTACCAATACCGGGCAGGGCAGCCCAGAGATAATAGCAGCAGTCAGATGGAACTGGCAAATTAGCAGAATCGTTAAGCAGCAAGGCTTTGGAGCAAACCAGCGTCCGCACGCTGGAAACAACACTGAATAGTATAGCCGTTAGGCTTAGCGAGCAAACCAGTGACCGCACACTGGAGTAACAAGCGAGTAGTATAGCCGCAAGGCTTAGGAGCAAACCAGCGTCCGCACGCTGGGACCAACACAGATTAGTATAGCTGATAGGCTTTGGAGCAAACCAGTGATCGCACACTGGTGTAACAAGCGAGTTTGTATAGCCGCAAGGCTTAGGAGCAAACCAGCGTCCGCACGCTGGGACCAACACAGATTTGTATAGCTGAAAGGCTTTGGAGCAAACCAGTGACCGCACACTGGTGTAACAAGTGAGTTTGTATAGCCGCAAGGCTTAGGAGCAAACCAGCGTCCGCACGCTGGGACCAACACAGAATTGTATAGCTGATAGGCTTTGGAGCAAACCAGTGACCGCACACTGGTGTAACAAGCGAGTTTGTATAGCCGCAAGGCTTAGGAGCAAACCAGCGTCCGCACGCTGGGACCAACACAGATTTGTATAGCTGAAAGGCTTTGGAGCAAACCAGTGACCGCACACTGGTGTAACAAGTGAGTTTGTATAGCCGCAAGGCTTGGGAGCAAACCAGCGTCCGCACGCTGGGACCAACACGGAATTGTAGCAATGTCACCAACGCGACCAGGCAGAAGGTCGCCAGGATACTGAAGACAGGTGATGAGATGACAGGAACCAGCAACGATCAGTCAGGTCAGAAAACAGCAGAGAAGTTCAGCAGGAACTGCAACACCAGAGACTAGGCCGGAACCAGGACTGGAAGTACTTCAGCATGCAGGAAACACTGGAACAGTAGAGATCAGGAACTCAGGAACACATGAGATCAGGAACTCAGGAACACTGGAACAGAGGCCCAGCTATCACTAGCATAGTGATAGCAAGAAGGTCAGAAACAACACGAAAGGGCACTCAAAGGGTGCCCAATCCAGGTTTAAATAGTCAATAAGAGGCGGGCTATCTGCAGACAGCCAATAGAAGCCCCCTACTGGTGACAGACAAGTAACTGCAGCAAATCACGGGTACCGTGATACTGAACTGTGATTGTCCCACCCAGTATTGTCCTTAAATACTGGGTTCTGGCGTATCTCCGGTGCCGTTTCATGGTGTTCTAGTACCAACGCTTGTTCCTGATTATTGTGTGCTCTCAGTGTATCGACCCATCCTGCCTGACTACTCTGCATCTCGTCTCCGGCCTGTGCACCGACCCGGACTGCCTGACCATTCTGCTTCTCATCTCCTGTGTACTGACCCAGCTTGGCTGACGTACCTGCTCCGTGTTCCGACTTGGCTTGGTTGACGTTCCTGCTCCGTGTACCGACTTGGATTGGCTGAGGTTCCTGCTCCGTGTACCGACTTGGGTTGGCTGAGGTTCCTGCTCCGTGTACCAACTTGGATTGTTCTACATTCCTGTTCTGTGTGATTCCGCCCGGTTGGGCTGCTGCCTCCTCTGCATGCTCTGACCGGTCTCCGGTTAAGGGTAGTGCTTGTTTCTTGTTGTCTGTGGACAGCTGCGCAGATTGGTCTCGGTTGCCTCCGTGTCGCCCCGGCGACATTCCTATTGGTCTGCCTTACGAACCATTCCAGGTTGGGGGCCTCTCAGGGTGAGTTGCTCTGATTCCGTTACTGCTACGGCAGTGCTCAGGCTGCTCAAGTCTCCGTTAATGCTACGGCAGTATCCAGTTGCCTAGTCTCCGTTACTGCTACGGCAGTGTCCAGTTGCCTAGTCTCCATTACTGCTACGGCAGTGCTCAAGTGGCTCAGTCTCCGCTACTGCTACAGCAGTGCCCCTATTGCTCAGTCTCCGTTACTGCTACGGCAGCGCTCACGTGGCTCAGTCTCCGTTACTGCTACGGCAGTGCTCAAGTTGCCTGGTCTCCGTTACTGCTGCGGCAGTGTCTAAGTCACTCAGTCTACGTTACTGCTACGGCAGTGTTCACGTTGCATAGTCTCCGTTACTACTACGGCAGTGCTCAAGTTGCTTAGCCTCCGTTACTGCTAAGGCAGTCCACAATTGTCTGGTATCCATGTTCTTGGGCGTTACTCGTATTTTAGCTCTCACCTCTGTTTGAGCTTCATAAAAGGCCTTACCACACAAGGGCCTGTCAACATTCTCTGTCTGCTATTAACCCATGCAGTACGGATATACTGGGACTCACACAAGATCTGCCTGACCTGTGTTAGTATATTGTTCTATGGACTCTTTACTTATACTGGACCTGTGTGGGCTTACCTCTGTATAACCTGTCTAGTGGCTGTACTATATTAAGTGTATATTACAGGACCTGTGAGGGTTATTGTGATCTTAATTGTTTAATAAAATTGTGTTTTATCCAAACCTACTGTGTCTGTGTGTCGAACAAACCGTTACACCAACTTGGTAAAGACGATGGATCCGCGCAGTGTTTCAAGGAGTTCGGGTATAAGAGGAAGAGGGTAAGTGTTCTTTCGAGTAATAGTGTGCAGGCCTCGATAATCTACACACAGGCGTAAGGAACCGTCCTTCTTCTTAACGAAGAAGAAACCCGCGCCAGCAGGAGAAGTAGAGGGCCGAATAAACCCCGAGAAAGACTCTCCCGAATGTAGGTCTCCAAAGCCTCGGTCTCGGGCAAAGACAAAGGATACGTTCTTCCTCTCGGAGGAGTAGTACCAGGCAACAGATCAATGGCACAATCGTACTCCCGATGGGGAGGAAGCATCTCGGACTTAGCTTTCGGAAAGACGTCCGAGAAAGATCTATATGGTTAAGGAAAGGCGGCCTCAACACTGCGGGGAGCACAAACGGCCAAGGAATCAATGGGAACAAGGGGAGAAATGGTGCGTTTGGCCCAGTCGATTCTTGGATTGGTCTTTACCAACCAAGGCAGACCCAAAACCGCTGGGTACTGGGGGGCTGTAATAACGTCAAAGACGATCTCCTCCGAGTGCAGCCCAATCTGTCTCTAGAGAATCAGTATTACAAGCCATAATGTCTTAAACAACCAGGGTCACATAAAGTCAACGAATTTAGTGCAGGGACTCACAATTAACGTTTATAATAAGGGAGGTACTGTACTATATGTTGCCGCTCTTTGGTGTTATATTCGCCATTTTTTTGGAGGTATTGAATCTTATATGCATGAGAGCAAGGAATTAGTTCCTTTCGTGATGTAAAAATATGGTGCGTTTGCGTTATTTAAATGTATGTTTTCAGCTGTGAAAATATGAGTTTATGGTTCATCTTATACTTTTTGATCTAACAAATGAGAATGAATGGCATAAATAATGGCCGAATTGTTATCTAGGAGGGCGATTTAATTCTATGGTGCAAACGTACACAGGGGGACGGGACCTTCATGTATCTGTCAGATTATGTGCTATACACCTGCACATTATAATTGTACATTTTCGGGTTTTTCTGCCTTATTTTCAAAACCGAATGTATCTCCTTTGTTTAATAATTGTATCATGAGTGTAGTAATTCAATGTGTTTGCTAATTTACAACAGATTGGATTTTGTAAGCACATCAAGTATAATATTCTTCAAGGATAGTGATTCTACCCTATGTTCTGAATTGAATTGCTAATTGAGAGATCAGCTGACCGGGAGGTTTCAAGGTCCCCATTGGCTGATGGAATATTTAAAATGGAACATTTTACTGTGTTTATATCCCCTTAAGAAGCCGTGTAAGGCTATACGAGTTGGGATGGCTGTCTCTTGAGAGATTTTGCTTTTCTGGACCTATACTGACCAAAAAAATCCTTATTTTACTACTGGATAAGTATTCTCTCTATCATACTCACAATTATGGGTTGATGCTTCTTCACTATGTCTCTGGATGTAGGAGATACTTCTCTTGTGTATTCAATTTTGTATTGCTTATTGCACTTTAATGAGATTGTGCTCATGCCAGTAGTATTATTTATTATGTCTGCTTTATAGCTTATTTAGCTGTAGGTCAGTAAATTTTATATCTGGTGTTAGGGATATGGTGGACCTCTACTGGATTAGTGTAGAGTGTATTTCACCTTTGGACACATTTATATGTAAAATATTAGAAGTTCTAGAACTGCTAATCTCTCTGCTGTTTTTAAATGTTTTTATTATGTAATTCTTTTGATATTTTCTCCACCAATTAATAAAGCTTTATATTTTTCTATATTATTTGTACTTATTTGAGTACCTCAAGTATAAGACTCTCCTTGTAGAAAGTGGTTTTTGGAGAGAATTTCTTTTTTCGCTCCTCTTCCCTTTCTTGGTTTAGTGTTTATGTACCCCATCTCTTCTTGACAGACTCCAAGGTACGTCTGCAGGTGGCCACTGCGTTCACCCTGCTTCACACCTGACTCCAGGAAGACAGGGTTGGCCCAAGACATTCTGCTGCCTGGGTCCAAGGATGAAATGCTGACCCCCACACCAAAACCACGCCCACCAAAACCACACTGAATAAAACACGCATACCTCACACCCACACAAGAGCCTAACTTCCAATTGCGGGACATGATCCCAGGAGGAGGAGAAGCTCCGTGAAGCGTGTGTTCGGGCATCTATGGGAGGTGGAGGAATGACATCCGCCGACCGCAGCTAAGCTAACGACACACACATACTCCACCCAAAATACACTGCCACATGCACACAAACCACCCAAAATAGACTGACACACACGCCCCAAAATAGACTGCCACACAGACACCACCCAAAATAGACTGCCACACACAGAGCCTGCTGAAACGGTTGTCACAAACCACACATTCTGACTGAACGGGGCAATATTATAGCTTGGCAGTGGATGGGTTTACTTTTGAAATGTCGTCCACTATTGGGTGACCCACCAAACGGTGCATTAAATATATCGCCGGGTTTAAATGGGCACACTAACAATATCGCAAATCACAATGTCGAACAGAAGGCTTGAGTAGCCTGTGTAGCACATAGATTGCATTTCATAAATACACCTTATGAGCATAGTTTTAACCTAAAGTGAGTTACATCTGGCAATCACAATATATATCTGATTGATAACTGTAGAACCAGGGGAGAAATCTCAACACCCGTGTGATACTAATTATCGCTCGGCAATTGTAAGCACGAGCCTTAGGTTTTACCTTTTGATACTACTTTATCAAGAGGATTAGGTATCAATAGCCACTTCTCAATCATTAAGCGATCTGTTCTGCCATATTCTTAGGCAGGCATTACTCTTGTGTTAACTACTCAGCATACTTATATGTAGGGAGCATTGTGTAGCTGCACCCATACTAGGAAAATGGTTTGTTTTTAATAGTTGTGAGTGGTAAAGCAATATCAACTTACACTACACTATTTTATCTACATCACTATTTTCTTATTTTTATGTTTCATTACTAATTAATAAAGGTTAAATTTTAAATTATATGACTGTTTACTTAGATCACTCCTCATAAGCGTTGAACTGGTTAATTTAGCACCATCACAACACCAAATACATACTAGTTTGATGAGGGTAGGTGGTGCACAATATCTTTTTGTCCTTTATAATATTATATACAATTTAACTTGCAACCCATTTAAAATAACATTTTTCACGAGTACAGTGCATATTCACTATTGTATCTTTTTGTCCTTTATAACCCAGAGTGCTCTAACAATATTGTAACAATGTCTAACATGTTGGATACCTCTCATTCATACGAAGGGTTAAAATAAAATGACAACAGCAGAAAGAATGCCTTGGTTACCATTATTTACATGCCACCCTGCAAACTTCTGGCTCAAGTAGGACTTATGCGTTATATTGATTGTATACTTTGTATCTGGAACCATACCCAGACTTAAGAGGATAATAGCCAGCACCACAAATGGATGATTGGATAAGTGTTGGAGACAATTTAAGTTTATTCACACAATATTATATATTGATTAATATTCAAAAATCCATTCAGTTGTCCATCTATTCAGAATACATTTTTAGTAATATACGTTATTTGTTTTATGGTAGAAAGAGACGGGAGTGATATGCTTTAGAGGTGTAAGCTTTTTGTCCCTTCCCCAGATTTAATGAGTGATAGAGTGCCTGCATATTTTTCTGTATTAGTCCTTTGTGTTCTCTGACTCCTTCCAGTTTTGCTGGTTTCTCCATCCCTCTAGCCTGGTTGCTAGGGATGCATTGTCTCTTGTTCCTCCTCTGGCACTTCTTGTATTTCTTTTCTTGTTCCCTGCTGCCATCTACTGCCCAGCTGGGGAATTGCATTGCCTTTACCACCTTCTACAAGCACAGAAGCTGTTGTCTCAACTGGTGTGTGGCATCCAACATGATGATAGGCATCTCTAAACAGACTAAAAGCCACAACACAATTGAATGAGTTGGTAGTCTACACACTCTAGGGTTGCGCACTAGCTACACTACCAAGCAGCCATAGATAAGTTCTATATAAGGTTTAAACTTTCTGGCATATCTCCCAATCCAATACCCTGAATGGTGGCATTTTGAAGGCGCCATTCCTTCGGATCCTATGGAAGCTACAAAAAGATGTTCAGCACAGTAATTCAGAAAATGGATCAAAATTTGGATTCCATCACAGGCCTCCTTTGGCTAATGCCTCAGCAATTTGTGTTTACTTTACCTCCTACTGCCACTACTGCAGCCTTGCCTTTATCTTGTCCACCCCCAAGCTCCCTCTCTTGGAATTCTTTAATGGCAATCCCAAGGAATTAAGATGATGTCTCCATCAATGCATCCATGATTTTTGCAATCAACCCAAAACGTTTGAGTCTCTTCAAGCTAGAATCATTTTCATGATTTCACTACTGGATCACCAGTCCCCTCTCTTGAATGATATGAAAGATTTTATTTCTTATCTAAGATCTTTCTATGATATTCCAGGTCACCAGATAATGATGGAAGAGACACATATGGATTTCCAGCAGGGTCAGAAGTCTCTGGCTTAGTATGTGGTGAAACTCAGGACACTGGCTTATGACACAGACTTGGCTAATCATGTGCTGAAGGCAACTATTAGAAGGGGACTTATGGAGTGCTAGAAAGATGAATTAATTAATCCAGATATGCTAGAAGACCTAACATACTTATGTGCTTCCTTAGCGAACATGCCCTAACAGAGGAGATTGAAAAGAGAAAAGTATCATTAATACTAGCCTCCTACTCACCCTCCTGTATTCTTGAAACCTCATTTTCAGGTACCCAGTCCTACACACAGAGTCAACTATTGAGCCTATATATATAGATTGCCTCTATCAACTCTCTGATGAGGAGAAGAATAGAAAGCATTCTCTTGGGTTGTTCATATATTGTGCGAATCGTGTTTGCCCAAATAAGCCAGTAAAATCCAGGACTTAAGAGTCAATTTTTCAAGTCACTCAAAGTCGGTCCACAATCCCCACTAATGTGATGATTAGCTTCCTAATTTCTGTAACCCTTTCCTAGTCCTTCCAGAACATTTCAGTTCCAGCCTGTGACTCAGGAGCTTCTGGGCTTTTCATCGGTTCCCAGCTTTGCATCCGAACATGGGATACCATATGTTGTGGACATAGGTAAAGTTATGGCAATTTTGCGACAAAACTGCATCCATTACATGGTGTAACGTTGCAACATTTTTGTGACTACATTTGTGCCTATATTTTATGTTCCCATATCATAAACCACACTTAGGTGGCAGAACCATTTCAGCTCCCTTTGTTCCTTTTTCTGATAGGGGAAAACATAGAAAAACAGAATCTAACGGCAGATAAGAACCATTCGGCCCATCTAGTCTGCCCATTTTCCTACTGTAAAATCCTCAAACCTTTTTTGGTCCTTGGTCTTTTCTTATGTTAAGGACAGCTTTATGCCTATCTCATGCATGCTTAAATTCTGTCACTGTATTAACTTATACCACTTCTGCTTGTAAGCTATTCCACTTATCTACTACCCTCTCAGTGACGTAAAACTTTCTTACATGACGTCTAAACCTGTGTCCCTCTAGTTTTAGACTATGGCTTCTTGTCCAATCAACAATATATATATCTAATATATTTAACAATAATGAATATAAAATCCAAAATACATAAAATCAAAATAATAAATCAGGGCAGAAGTAATCTAACGCGTTTTGAGGCTATAAACGCCACTTTCTCAAAGAGACACTTTAGGTCAGAAGTTACCATTGTCTCTTTGAGAAAGTTGCCTTGAGCCCTTCATTAGATGAATTATAGCCTTGTGTGCCTTTGTGGAGAGTAACAAACTTTAAAGTCACACTTTAATTATACCCTTGTGCATTCTCTGTAGAGTGTGGCAAACTTTAAAGCCATGCTTTCATTTTAGCCTTCTGTGCCTTTGTGGAGAGTAAGAAACTTTAAAGTAGTGTTTTAATTATAATCTTGTGTGCTCTTTCACTGGGATAACTAACTTTGAAGCCTAATAGGAAGTCACCTGATATACAGGTGTGTGTATATGTGCTTGTTTGTTTTCTTGAAAGGAAAAAAACATAAACAGTTTGTGTGTTCTGTAACTTTCATAGTGATTTGCATGCTTACTCCCTGTGTGAAAGTAAAAACATAAGTGTGCCTGCTAACTTGTGATAAGGTATTTGGTTAAACATGTGTATCTGCTCTGCTATTAAATTGCTTTAATTAGAAATGTTTGTGCATTGTTTACAATACTAACTTTAAAGCATATTTAACTGACAGCATGAATTCCCTGAGCAAAAGACTGAGTGCTTTGATGGGGGATGAAAGGCCCAAGTATGGGGCAGTTCCACATAGGGCCACTAGCATAGAAAAGTGGAATGGCAAAGGTGAGGAGTTAGTGCATTATGTCAGTCCTGTGTACCCAGAGGTTGGGAAAGATAAAGGAAATATAGCACTTAGGAGTATATCCTAAGAAAGAAAGCAGAGCTGCGGCAGAAGTGGGATGGATCATTTTGCATGCTTTGAAATGTGAAGTGATTAAGAGACAGGCCCTAGAAAAAGAATTAGCAGAGGTAAAGCATAAATTATTGATAACCAAGGAATGTTTGGAGACTAATAATGCCCATAAGGAAGAGTTACAGGAGACTACTACCCTGCTACTTAACAAGCTGAACCAAAGCTGCTCCCATAGAAAGGTAAGAACACTAACTAAAGGGCCATCTGGGGACCGAGAGTAGTTTTTCCTCTTCCTCCTCTGAAGAAGATGAGTATTCAAAATACTCATACATTTCCTCCTCCTCTGATGATGATGATAAAAAGGTGGACAGCTGTAAGGCTCGCCCACTCATCACCCAGCAGATGAAACGAAGGGTCACAGTGACCGTGATGGCAATGAGCACACGCATGAGGGTGCATATGATGAGATCAATGAGGTGGTACAAGGTTACTCGCAGTTAGAGCTTACCGAAATCACCAAGCTCTATATGCAGATTCTGGATGAAAGTATTGGTGAATGGCTGTTGCATGTATGGGATACTGGGGCGGATAAGATTATTCTTAATGCTGATGAAGCTGTCAGTATAGGGCAGCTCACCACCAATCCTCAGGTTATCCAGGTGATGAGACTGGTAAGACACATTCAGGGTAATTTTAGTTTAATTGACATCATTAAACATTCCCTGTTGATGGTCTTCCCACATCACACCAAGATATAACCTCATATACCATGGCGAACCACCAGAGAAGCAATAGTCAGAGTCCTCATTATTGGCTGTGTGGCCGGTTTAGACAAAGACTAGTGGAGTGGACTGGATGCAGAAGTTACCCCTAGCATGCGGTCCAGGTTCATAAGGTCTGCTCCAAGTGAGAAAAGAGGATCCTTACTGTCAGTGTTGAATGGTATCACTGAGAATGGGCAGATTTTTGTGATTACCCAAAGGTTGGCAGAAATGGGGGAATATGAGAAGGAGGATAGGTTTGACCAAAAAAATAGGTGTCTCCACAAGCAGTAAGGCAGAAATGGAGGATAATATAAAACACCCAAAGGTAAACCCAAATTTAGTAAAAAAATAGGATGTTTCCCAATGCACTAGGGTATCTAGGCCAGAGATGATTGCAGACTTTATCAAAACAGGTATAAATGATAACTGCCTCAAACACAGTCCAAATTATGTATTGTTCAGGAGATGGAAAGCTTTTAAACGTAGTGTACAAATTCACACTGAAGCAAAGGGTTTTCAATCAGATGAAAACGTAATTGATTTTGATGAAATTCCCAATACTAAAGCTAGGTGTTGAGACGAATCTCAAATATACACAATCTGAGGTAAAATATTCTTATATTAATCCTTGTCCTCCTGTTCCCTATACTAGGAAAACAAAATCACTGTACCCATCAGAGGCGCTATGGGCCACTGCAGACAGAAATGGAAAGGATTGATGGGACAGCCAATCCCCGGAACAAACTGCGTTGCCCATCTCTGCTGGGGATCAACGTCCCCATGTACCCCTGACTGTTTTGTGGGGAAAAGAAACCACCCACACCAATGTTTTAGCCTTAGTAGACACTGGGGGTGAGGTAACAGTGTTGCAGGGTAACCCTTCCAAATTTGTAGGCCCCATCATCCATATAGAGGGTATAGGGGGAAGAGTAACTAAGGCTATACAAACTGCAGTCACTTTAGCCATAAACAAGGGTGCCCAGTTTGTGGCTAATGTTTTGGTTTCAGAATTACCTGACAATATCTTGGGGATAGATATATTGTTAGGTCGTAGAATATGAGACACCGTGTGTGGGGGGGGGTTCAGGTTTGGCTTTCCCCACAAACCCTCCTATGTCAGTGCAGTTAAGGAGGTGGCGAGAGGAAACGCAAACTGGACCCCTGTGGTTATTCCGCCTCCCTGTAGCCCAGTAAGACTGAAACAGTATAGACTGCCGGGAGGGTTGAAAGAGGTCAGTGATCCTAAATAACCGACCAATAGACCACGCATCTACCTACAACAGGCTCACCTATAGAAATGATGATCCGATTGTTAGTTTAAGATTAACATTCACAGGGAGCTGCCCCAAATCAATGGCAAAGAATTTAAATCAAACTAACAAACCATTTTGAATTTACAGGTTCAGGTGGTGGGAAGGATTGGCAGAAGTTAATCCTTCCAATATGAGGCAATATGCCTCCAGGAACAGAGGAAACCTTAGTGCTCACAGATAAACTGATCAAAGAGGGTTGGAGCACAACAGGGAGTGTGAGTGTGGAGGACAAATGTGGAGTGCATCTCTGTCTAGCAATGACCCAAGTAGATTAACTGCTGGTACAATCCTAGGAGAGGTAGCAACCTGGGTAGCCCATAAAATCTTGTTATCCTGGTATGAGGATAAGCAAGTGGACATGGGGTCCAAAGAGCAGGCATTACTGCGATCCACTGATCAGCACAGGCAGAAAAGAGAGGTTATTTCAGATGGTCTGGGTAATGCTAAAAGTTGTATTAAATGGTGATTCTAAACCTGTTTTCTTTCCCTCAAATAGATTGGTGGCCATCTAGCCCCTCTGAACCCATGGTCGTCCCACATGTTCATGAACCCCTTGGCCAGCTATGCAAGAGTGGACAACTCCTATGACTGTTGGATTTGCAGTGCCACCCCAGTCAGTGAGGAAGGAAGGTGCCCGTTCCTTGGAGCCTCATGGGCACAGAGAGAAATGAGACAACTCTCTGGTCAAAACACCGGACTCTACTAACTAATTGTCTTATGAGCAGATAAAAATCAGGGCAGTAGCTCTCCAAAATTGCCTAGCCCTGGACTATATTCTTGCCGCCAAAGGAGGTGTTTGCTGGATGGTAGAAAAGAATGCTGCAGTTACATTGTGTACAATGAAGATGAAATCAATTATGATCTATCAAAACTGACAGCAATAATAGACAAACTCCAGGAAACTCCAGACGTTGGACTACTCACCTATCCAGTGAGTGACTTTAGTGTGGCTTATGGCATGGGACCAAGAGGTGGAATGTTGTGGACACAGGTAAAGTCGCTGCAATTGTGAGACAAAACTGCGTCCATTACATGGTGTAACCTTGCAATATTTGCGATTATATTTATGCCTATTTTTTATGTTCCCATGTCTTAAACCACACTTAGGTTTCAGAACCATTCTAACAAGCCCTTTCCCTGGTTTCTTTGTCTGTTTTGGAGGGAAAAAGACAAAGAGAGGACCAGCTCCCTTTGTTCCTTTTGCTGCTAAGGGGGAAGGGAGGAGGGGTGATTCAGGGCAGGTAAAGTGCGCTGGTGAGGGGTGGTGCTTGCAACAATAAAAGAGGCTGCCAGACAGAACTTGGTCAGGACTGTTCCAGAAGCCAGAACCTGAGAGTCATTTTTTGGATGCCTGACCTCCTCCAGTGGAAGCAGCCAAGTGCATTGCACAAATGTACCCAGTTCTCCTTGCCTGACTCTTTTCCTGCTGCACCATTCTTCTTATTGTACCAGGATAGCCAAGTATAAAACTGTATCACTCTCTCTACTTTATTTTTTATACTGTGTTTCTAGGAAAAACACCCTAGTAACCAACATATGGGGATCTTTACCAGAATTGTTGTATATTGTGTTTTATTTGCACTGCAGTAATTGTCTACTTAGTATTATTAGGTGTTTAGCTAGAATATATATGATAATAGACAGTGTATTGTTCTTATTATAATATTATTGTTTGTTATTAAATATTGTTGCTTATTGCTAGTACTGGAGTGTTATTGTGTTAATTGTGTTATTGGCCATCAGAACAAACTTCTCTGGGTATACCTAGGTGCATCAGATACGTGTCGCGCAAAAGCCATTTTGGGCTGCGACCCTGTGGACTTACACACAGATACTAATCTGTTGGCTTATGGGATATTATGTAATTGCATTTGTTTCCAATAACTGTGCTAGTGTTAGTGCGAGCATACTGTAAGCCACTCTTCTTGTGCTAGGCCACAGCCTGTGTCTTTTTTCATAGACTCCATCTTCAATTCAGGACAGGTACATTGACTCCATCTTGGAGCAAACACATGGTCTTACGCCATCTTGGAAATCTCAAGCCACATAGTCAAAGACTTCATTTTGGATCCAAGGGCATGTGCATTGATTCTATCTTGGAGCAAACATATGGGCTGACGCCATCGTGGAATTAAGCAAGTGGTATATGGGTTTGCAGTTCTTTTCACACTCACATTTTTAACTCCACTGTTATTGTGAAAACTTTGCACCAATTAATGCACCCAAAGTGCAAACCAAAACATAAATTTAAAATATCAGTGCAAATTATATCTGTACATATGCTACCTTGGGGGCAGGAATGATTATTCATATAGCATATATGCTCCATATGTCTCTGAAGCTCTTTTATTATGAAGAGTTAATCTTTGTAGTTATCTCTTTACCTAATAATCCTATAATTTTGGTCCAGAAAAATAAACATTTAATTGATTTATCTTCTGGTCACGTATCTTGTAACACCTATAAGTCATTATGATTGTCTTTTGCTACTGTCACAGCTCCTATGGAAATCTCTATTCCTAAACCATATTGTGACTTTGAGGATGTTTTCAGCAAGAAGAAGGCAGAGTTACTTCCACCCCAAAGGCCATATGATTGTCCGTTAGAACTACTACCAGGAACAATTCCACATAAGGGTTGGACCTTTACCCCTCCTGTTCCAGGGATGATGGTCTTACAGGGATATATTCAGGACAATCTCACACAAGGTTTTATTAGACCTTCTTCCTGGAGGGGACTGGCTTATTTTTTTGTTCAGAAGAAGGATGGCACATTTAGGCCCTGTATAGATTTGTTAAGGGTGAAGTAAACTTTCCAAACACAGCAGTTAGCCCATGCCACTGATTTTTGAGCTATTGGTAAGGCTATGAGTAGCCAGGGTCTTTACCAAGCTTTACTTATGCAGGGCCTTTAATGCAATCCACATTTGTGAAGGAGATAAAGAGAAAACTGCCTTCAATCCATGGTTTGGGTACTATGAACACCTGGTTATTCTCTTTAGTCTGTGCGATGCCCTGGCAATTTTACAATCATTTGTGAATGACATTTGGTTCTTGGTAAATTATTTTCTTTTACCAGCCGTTGCAAACTCATTTTATACCTGTTACTCAAGTTCTAGCCTGGAGAGTGACACCAAGTAACCAGCAAAAGCATGGGAGTGAAGAATTGAGAGCGTAGCTAGGGTTCATAGACAGTGTGGAGATGTACAACCCATGACGCAGAGTTGTCCTGGGCCGTCATTCCGGGGTTCCCAATCCTACAGCCGGATGAAGAGGAGCAGTCATGATGGAGGAGTCACGAACGCAGCTTCACCTGGATGGGGGTCAAAGAGGACCCTTTAGACCATCCAGAATAATGACAGAGGACTCCTTGTAGTGTTCACACAAGTAACTCAGTTTATTTGGGAACAACAGCTCTTTTAAGCAAAAGTGTTACACAATACACAATGGGGCTGAATACACAAGACACAATGGGACTCAATAGTGGCAGGGCTCAATACACATGAAATAAAATGGTGATATAAACATGGGAACAAAGGAACAAAAGGGACCATACACAGCAAAAGCATCTTTTACATAATTCAATCTTGCCGCTCTGAGTCCTAGCCAATAGGATTCAGAGGGACTAGATCCAGCGGCCAATCGGACCTCCATACGTCATGCCGGTCTCCCAACCTATGGGACAGCAGCAGCTTGAACAGGGCCAACCAACTGGAACAGGGCCCACCTGCCCAGCAACACGATGCACAGAAAAACCTTTCGACACTATGCTGCTGTGCAAGGAAACACCTACTGGTCGACCCTGGTATTACCTATCGACACAATTGAGGACCCAAGTCCTATTAGAAGCTAGGCGACCAATCCCTGGAGCGCCTACTTTTCCCAGGTAAAGTCTATGGGAGACCTTTACAGATGTCTCCCAGGCAACGGCCAATCAGCAGCCGGCCTTCGTTTGAAAAGAGAGTCGCCGGTTTTCCTGAATTTTGCCGGTGGCCAAATTAGTCCACAAATCCCAGTTCTTTTTAGAAGAAGCCATGGTGCAGGCCTGAGAAGGCCTTCCAGTAACAGCCTATGGTCCATTACAGTACCCTTGCTGTGACCTATGCCAGAGTTAAAGGTGCTGGCAGTGAAGCCAGATGACAGATGGGTACAGGCCACACTGCTAGACTGGTCACTTGGTGTTGATGAGTTTGGATACCAGCTGATGGAAGGCTGTCGGATGTAGAGTATGATAGACTGGGTCGTACTGAGACTAGGTTGTAAGCCAGGAGTCAGAGAGCAGATGGACAATAAAGCAGAGGTTGTAAGCCAGGAGTCAGGTAATTGTACAGAGCCGAAGTCGTAAGCCAGGAGTTGGAGAGCAACCGTAGTCGTAACAAACTGAGGTCATAAGCCAGGAGATGGGTAGTCATACAGAGCCAAAGTCGTAAGCCAGGAGTCGGGGAGAAGATATCAGTAGCAAAGTTGGAAGAAGGCCAAGGTCATACACAGGAAACAATCGACAATAAGCCAGGATTCAGGTAGTCATACAGAGCCAAGGTCGTGAGTCAGGTAGTTGTACACAGACAAGGTCGTAAGCCAGGAGTTGGAGAGCAGATGTAGTCAAATCAAGCCGAGGTCGTAAGCCAGGAGGCAGGTAGTTGTACAGAGTCAAATCTTAAGCCAGGGGTTGGAGAGCAAAAGTAGTTATAAAAAGCCCAGGTCATAAGCCAGGAGTTGGGTAGTCATACAGAGCTGAGGTCGTATGACAGGAGTTGGAGAGCAGATATCAGTAGTAAAGTCAGACAGAGACCAAGGTCATACACAGGAATCAATTGACAATAACTGGAACACAATATGATTCGAAGAACGAGTACCTTCGAGGTGTTGTGGCGAAATGATGATGGACAGTGGTGATCAACAGGAGGAGGTGGAGTACTAGTGACAGTGATGGACATCGGTGATGACTGGAGTAGGCATGGATGAAGTTCCCCCCTCTTAATGGGCAGCCCCTGGACACCCAAGATGGAAGCTATGAAATTTCTTTATTAGGGTAGGAGCATGAATATGTGGAACTGACTCCCAAGAACTTTCTTCTGGACTGTAATCTTTGTAATCAATTAGGTAATGAAGACGTCCTAGTACAAGGCAGGAGTTCAGGATTTGTTGAACCTCATATTCTGGATGATCATCGATTATTAGAGGATCAGGATGATGAATGAGTGGACAGAAGTGATTTTGGACCACAGGTTTAAAGAGAAAAACTTGGAAGGAGTTAGAAACTTTCATGGCTGGGGGTAAGTCCAGGGAGTAGGTAACAGAGGAGAGTTGGGCTAGAATGGAGAAGGTGCCAATATTTTGAGGTCCTAACTTCTGGTTGGGTTGATTAATATGCAGGTTCTCTGTGGATATCCAGACATTGTCCCCAGTGTGATAGATGGATTCTGGGAGTCTGTGATGCTTTGCAGATCTTTTGTACCGTTTCATATTGGTGCATTTGCAGAGAAAAGTAGTCCAGTGTAGGGCCGCAACTAACGATTATTTTGATAATCGATTAGTTGGCCGATTGTTAAAAACAAACAGCAGAATAAAAAACTTTACACATTAACATTTGTCATTGTTATTATTTTACTATGGGGTCTATGCACCTCTTTCTCCCCCTTGCACCTCTATTTCTCCCCCCTTGTACTTCGCTCTCTCCCCCTTGTGCCTCTATTTCTCCCCCCTTGTACTTCGCTCTCCCCCCCTTGTGCCTCTATTTCTCCCCCCTTGTACTTCTCTCTCTCCCCCCTTGTACTTCTCTCTCCCCCTTGTGCCTCTCTTTCTCCCCATGTACTTCTCTCTCTCTCCCCCCTTGTACTTCTCTCTCTCTCTCTCTCTCTCTCTCTCTCCCCCCCTTGTACTTCTCTCTCTCCCCCTTGTACTTCTCTCTCTCCCCCCCATGTACTTCTCTCTCCCCCTTGTGCCTCTTTCTCCCCCATGTACTTCTCTCTCTCCCCCCCATGTACTTCTCTGTCCCCCTTGTGCCTCTCTTTCTCCCCCATGTACTTCTCTCTCTCTCTCCATCCCATGTACTTCTCTCTCTCTCCCTCCCATGTACTTCTCTCTCTCTCCCCCTTGTGCCTCTTTCACCCCCATGTACTTCTCTCTCTCTCCCCCTTGTGCCTCTTTCACCCCAATGTACTTCTCTCTCTCTCTCCCCCTTGTGCCTCTTTCACCCCAATGTACTTCTCTCTCTCTCTCCCTTGTGCCTCTTTCACCCCCATGTACTTCTCTCTCTCTCCCCCTTGTGCCTCTTTCACCCCCATGTACTTCTCTCTCTCTCTCCCCCTTGTGCCTCTTTCACCCCCATGTACTTCTCTGTCTCTCCTTTGTACCTCTTTCACCCCCATGTACTTCTCTCTCTCTCCCCCTTGTGCCTCTTTCACCCCCATGTACTTCTCTCTCTCTCTCCCCCTTGTGCCTCTTTCTCCCCCATGTACTTCTCTCTCTCCCCCTTGTGCCTCTTTCACCCCCATGTACTTCTCTCTCTCTCTCCCCCTTGTGCCTCTTTCACCCCCATGTACCTCTCTCTCTCTCCTTTGTGCCTCTTTCACCCCCATGTACTTCTCTCTCTCTCTCTCTCCTTTGTGCCTCTTTCACCCCCATGTACTTCTCTCTTCCTTTGTGCCTCTTTCACCCCCATGTACTTCTCTCTCTCTTCCTTGTGCCTCTTTCACCCCCATGTACTTCTCTCTCTCCCCCTTGTGCCTCTTTCACCCCCATGTACTTCTCTCTCTCTCCCCCTTGTGCCTCTTTCACCCCCATGTACTTCTCTTTCTCTCTCCCCTTTGTGCCGCTTTCTCCCCCGTGTACGTCTCTCTCTCTCTCTCTCCCCCATACCTCTTTTTCATACTTTTCCGCACTGATGACATCCGGAGTGCAACACGCCAAATGCGGAGACGCCGCGTTGAGAGTGCAGGGGTTTTCTTCCTCAGTCTGGGGCCAGTTTTAAACTTGCCTCAGAACAGAGGAAGAAATTACCTGCACGGTCCACGCGGCGTCTCCGCGTTTGGTGTGGTTGCGCCCCGGATGTCATCAATGCGGGAAGTAAGACAGCAGTATCCGGCGGCTGTGGGGCTGCTGGGCGGCACAACTAATTGCTGCACAACGAATCGATAATGAGAATCGTTGGCAATGATTCTCATTATCGATTTTTATCGATTTCATCGATTAGTTGTTGCAGCCCTAGTCCAGTGTTTACAGAGATCGTTGACTTGGGTGTCAGTGGCAATAACTCCCAGATCATGATAGCTTGGAGCAGCATGGAGGAGCAGAATAGAATGGAGTGGTTTGTAGAGTGTCAAGGTAGGAGTTATTAAATGCAAATTAGGTTAATGAGAGAAATTTCACCCAATTAAAATGACTGGCATTGATGTAATGTCAACGGGAAATTTCCAGGCACTGGTTGGTTCTGTCAGTCTGGCCGTTAGTTTGAGGATGGTAGGATGAGGAAAATCTGAGGTTAATGCCTAGTCTTTTACAGAATGCTCTCTAGATCTTTGAGATAAACTGAGTTTCCCTGTTGGAGACTAGTTGGGTGGGGATCCCGTGGAGGCGGGTAAACCTAGGAGGGTGATAAAATTAGCCTGTAGGGAGGATCTGTCCACTACTACCAAAATGGTATTACAACCTGTGGAAGGGGGTAGGTTAACAGTGAAGTCTAGATCAAAAAAGGATGTAAAAGACCGACTGGTCGCTTATGAGATGATTTCTTTCTGGCACTGGCAATACAAGCCTTAACAAATCCTTCTACTCATTTTTAAAGGATGGCCACCAAAAATATTGCCCGAGAAGGAACATAGTCTTTTGGATGCCAGGATGACCCATGTAGGGCAACAATGGTCCCATTTGAGGATTGGTTATCTATATTGAGGTGCGATGTATGGACGATCTTGGTGATGTTGTTTGAAGATTCAGAAGTGATTTTGTCCTGTCAGGATTTTTTTTAAGGATGGAGTAGGAAAAGCTGGCTAGTATCTTGTTACGAGGCAAGTTAGGTTCGGGGTTGAAATCAAGTGCTTCTGGAAATAGTCTAGATAAGGTGTCCGCTTTAGTATTTTTTGATCCAGGTTGATATGTAATTATAATATTGAATTTAGTAAAAAAATAAGTCCGATCTGGCTTGCTAGGAGTTGAGCTGTTTAGCTTTCTCTAGAAACTGGAGATTCTTATGGTCGTTAAGATAATATATGGAAGAGTGGCACCTTCAAGAAGGGGTCTCCATTCTTCTAAGGCAAGTTTGAATGCCAATAGTTCTTGGTTGCCTACAACATAATTTATTTCTGTAGGTGTAAATTGTTTGGAGAAGACAGAGCAGGGGTGAACGTAGGGTGAATCGTAAAGGGAAAGGATGCCTCCAGCTCCTACTTCAGATGCATCAACCTCCACCCAGATCTGGGAATAGGATGATAGGAGCAGTGGTGAAAGCTACCATAAGTCTTTCAAATGCTTGGATGGCAGCTTGAGATCTACGTCTAGGACTGGAACCTGAGTAAGTGCAGTAATAGGTGCAATGATTTTTTTAATAACCTTTAATGAATCTTTTATAGTAATTAGCAAATCCCAGGAAGTGTTGGATTCCCCGTATATTGCGGTCAGAATTTGATGGCCAAGACCTTGTCAGGATCCATAATTAGGCCTGTGGAAGAGATAATGTATCCAAGAAAAGAGAGTTGTTCTTTCTCGAGTTCACATTTTCCACCTTAACATATAGGTGATTGTCAAGTAGTCATTGGAGAACAGTCTCCACGTGACTCCTGTGATCTTTTAGGTTGGCAGAATAGATTAACATATCTTCTATGTATACTACTACAAATTAAAAGAGTAGGTTCTGGAATATGTAAGTGACAAAGCTTTGGAAGACCATTGGGGCATTACAGAGGCCAAAGGGCATGACAAGATATTAAAAATGGCCAGAGTTTGGCATCTATGCTTTTCCCCTGAGAGGTAAGTTGCAGCCCCAATCTCCATAGGTTTTTCCCTGGATGTACTTCTCTCAGGGAGGATCGGAAAAGATAATTCACCATGACTGAGGGTGCGATAACAGGTTATTCTTTCGGTCTGCAGATTCTGCGGTCAAGCTCTAAACACACTGAGATAGATGCTTAAAGGTCCTCCGGGATCTATATTCATGTAAGGACATCTTTTAATCTTTTGGTTAGGCCCTTTCAAAAGGTTGCTTTCAGTGCCCCCTTATTCCAATTGGTTTCATAGGAAAGAGTCTGAAATGTCACTGCATACTGGGTAACACTATGTGTACCTCCATTAGGGCTGCTTCAACAGAAGCAGTGCCCCCAGAATTATTGAACACCTTCCTAAAGGCTGAAATAAGTGTTGGTGGCTTCTAGAAGAGGAGATTCCTTCTCTACCAGAGGAAAGGCCCTTGATATTGCTTCATACTTTAACCCCTAGAGTGCCAGGTGGGTACAATGTACGAGTGAGCACAGCTGTACCTGCTGTGCCACGCTCGTACATTTGACAGCTAAAATGCGGTCACTGCTTAAGCCGGTATAACCGGCTGGCAGTGGCCGCATTTCAGTTGAAATGCAGCCTGGCACTCTTGGGAGGACATGAGGATTACTCCTCATGTCCTCCTAGGCGCGATCGGCTGGGAGATAAATATCGCCAAGGGAGAAGCTCTGAGAAACAGAGCTTCTCCCTCCGCCTCTCTCCTACCCCGAACTTCCGGGTAGGAGTGGGTGGAACCGGGGGAAGCCTCCTAACGTCATCGGTGACATAGTCACCGATCACCTTAGGTGACTTTCCCCGATAGCGATCACTCCTACCGGTGGTAGGAGTGAAAGGCAGGAGAGCTTTTGCTCTCCTGCAGTCGCCAAATTGATCGGCTGGGAGATCAATAACTGGGGGGACACCAGGAGGGGTCCTGATGTCCCCCACGAGGTCTGAAAATAATAAAAAATAAAATAAAAAGCCTAAGTAACCCTGTGAGTGCCGCAGGGGTCCCCAGCACATTGCTTTGCAATGTGCTGGAGACCCCTGTGGCACTCACAAGGTCACTTCTTGTGGGGGATTTTTTTTTTTTGCCAGACCTCATTGGGGGGATCGGGGGGGGGGGTCCTGATGCCCCTCAATGAGGTCTATGAGTTAAAAATGTTTTTTTTTAAAAAATTAACCCTGCGTGTGCCACAGGGGGAGTCCAATGCACCCCCCCCCTCCTATGGCACACACAGGGCTTTTATCATTCCTTTGTTACTAGAGATTGTTGGGGGGCCATCAGGATTGGTCCTGATGGCCCCCCAACAAGCTCTGATTACAAAGGAATAATAAAAAAAAAATTAACCCTCTGAGTGCCACAAGGGTCCAATGCATTGCTTTACAAAGCGCTGGAGACCCCTGTGGCACTCACAGGGTCAATTCTTTTGGGGGGATTTTTTTTTTTTTTTTTTGCAAGACCTCATTGGGGGGATCGGGGGGGGGGGGGGTCCTGATGCCCCTCAATGAGGTCTATGATAAAAAATTTTTTTTTTTTTTAAATTAACCCTGTGTGTGCCACAGGTGGGGTCCAATGCACCCCCCCTCCTATGGCACACACAGGGCTTTTATCATTCCTTTGTTACTAGAGCTTGTTGGGGGGCCATCAGGATTGGTCCTGATGGCCCCCCAACAAGCTCTGATTACAAAGGAATAATAAAAAAAAAATTAACCCTCTGAGTGCCACAAGGGTCCAATGCATTGCTTTGCAATGCGCTGGAGACCCCTGTGGCACTCACAGGGAAATTTATTTTGATTCTTTTTTTTTTTTTGTAAGACTTCATTGGGGGGAATCAGATGGGTCCTGATACCCACCAATGAGGTCCATAATAAAAAAAAAAATGTAAAGAAAAAATTAACCCTGTGTGTGCCTCAAGGGGGGCCAATGCAGCCCCCCCTCTGGGGCACACACAGGGCATTTTTCATTCCTTCGTTATCTGAGATTGTTGGGGGGGCCATCAGGATTGGTCCCGATGGCCCCCCAACAAGCTCTGATTACCAAGTAATGATAAAAAAAAAATGTAACCCTCTGAGTGCCACAAGGATCCAATGCATTGCTTTGCAATGCGCTGGAGACCCCTGTGGCACTCACAGGGTCGCTCCGTTTGTGGACATATATATTTGTTTTTTTTACTAAGACCTCATTGGGGAGGGATCAGGGGGTCCTGATGCCCCTCAATGAGGTATATAATAAAAAAAAAATTAAAACAAAAATTAACCCTGTGTGTGCCACTGGGAGGGGGGTTCAATGCTGACCCCCTTCCTGTGGCACACACAGGACTTTTTATCATTACGTTGTGATCAGAGCTTGTTTGGTGGCCATCTGAATACAAAGTAACGATAAAAAAATTAACCCTTTGTGTGCCACAGGGGCCCAAATGCATTGCTTTGCAATCCACTGGACACCCCTGTGGCACACAAAGGATTTTTTTTCCCCCCTTTATTTTTTATTTAGACCTCATTGTATGGGTTCTGATGCCCCCAACGAGGTCTACACAAAAATATTGGGGGAAAAAGCCCCAAAAAATGCACGTGCCACAGGAGGGGGGGGTCCAACACAGTGCTTTGTATGAGGGGACATACAGTGCACACTGGTAGTCACAGATCTCCCATACACACTATCAGACACTGCCCCACCATCACCACCATCCTTGCTTCTCTGCTCATACCCACACACACTGCCTAATCCCTCACCCTCCCACACACTTTATTACACTTGTAGTCACAGGTCCGCACGTACACTGGCTGACGCCCTAGCTTCTTTCATCTGTTAGCCATAAAATCACACATACACTGTTTGCTTTACCATTTCTGTTTCACTGGTAGCTACGCTCCTGTAGCGTAAATTGGTATGTCAACCCACAGCAGTGGGGTACCATTTTTCTTAGGCTGGCAACAAGTCCTCCTAGGAAATCCCACGCCATTGAACCATTTTAGTATCTTTGAAGTGACTGATGTGTAAAACAAATTTTTTTTTCCTGTAGCACCACATTCTGGAAATAGTTGTGCCAACTAACTTAGGGGTAAAAAGGCAAGTGACCCCTCATTAGATGCGGCAGGTTGTCTTCTTTCCAAAATGGTATGGTTTATCTACCTTTTCTTCAATTCTGAAGGTGTTATAGTCATTTTTGTACAGGCAAGTCAGGTTTGAGAAAATGTTAGAAACATCAGAGGCTGTAGTAGGTGTAGTTTTCTACTACTAGCACCCCCTAAGGTAGTTCAACTCATACCAATGGGGTGTCATTTGACTCCTAAGAGCACTAGCAAACAAATGCAGTTGAAAATTTCATGGTTTTCACAGCGCTCCATACATTTGAAGGGGCAGAAATGTAAAAAAATGCAATTTTTTTCCTATATCGCCTCCTTCTGGAAACATTTATGCACACCAGTATTGGGGTAAGAAGGCAAGTGACCCCTCATTAGATGCAGCAGGTTGTCTTCTTTCCAAAATGGTATGGTTTATCTACCTTTTCTTCAATTCTGAATGTGTTATAGCCATTTTTGTACAGGCAAGTCACAGATCTCCCATACACACATCAGAGGTTGTAGAAGGTGTAGTTTTCTACTTCTAGCACCCCCTAAGGTAGGTCAACTCATACCAATGGGGTGTCGTTTGACTCCTAAGAGCACTAGCAAATGAATGCAGTTGAAAATTCCATGGTTTTTACAAAGTTCCATACATTTGAAGGGGCAGAAATGTAAGAAAATGCCTTTTTTTTCACTAGCGCCACCTCCTGGAAGCATTTGTGCATACCAGCCTTTGGGTAAGAAGGCAAGTGACCCCTCATTAGATGCGGAAGGTTGTTTTGTTTCCAAAATGGCATTGTTTCTCTACCTTTTCTGCATATCTATTATGGTTATAACCATTTTAGTGCAAGCAGATAATTTCAAAAACAAAAGTGTCAGGTTTACGTACGTGTTCCTAGCACCCACATATTGTATGTTAACCCACACAAATAGGCTACCATTTTTCTCATGTTGGTAGCAGGTACTGAATACAGCAGGAAATGTTATGGTTTTCAAAGATTTTAGTATCTTTGAAGTGGTGGGAATGTAAAAAAACATGTATTTATTCCCATAGCGCCACCTTTTGGAAATATTTGTGCACTTCAGCCCAGGGGGTAGAAAGGCAAGTGACCGCTCAATTGATGCGGGAGAATGTCTACTTTCCAAAATGGTATACCTTTTATACCTTTCCTTCATGTCTCTAACAGTTATGGACATTTTAGTGCAAGCCGCCATTTTCGAAGAAGCAAACAGGTAGGTGTAGTGATGTGCTTCTGGCACCCCTAAGGTAGGTCGACTCATTCCAGTGGGGTGTCATTTTTCTCCTAAGAGCACTAGCTAATGAATACAGTTGGAAATGCCATGGTTTTCACAAATTTCAGTACATTTGAAGGGGCAGAAATGTAAGAAAATGCCTTTTTTTTTCATTAGCGCCACCTTCTGGAGGCATTTGTGCACTGCAGGCTTGGGGTAACAAGGCAAGTCACCCATCATTAGATGCGGCAGGGTGTCTTCTTTTCAAAATGGTATGGTTTGTGTACCCTTTCTTCACTTCTGTAGTTGTTATAACCATTTGGGTACAGACAAGTAATGTTTGAGAAAATGTTAGAAACATTTGAGGTTGTAGTAGGTGTCGTTTTGCACTTCTAGCGCCCCCTGAGGTAGTTAAACTCATACCAATGGGGTGTCATTTTTCTCCTAAGAGCGCTAGCTAATGAATACAGTTGGAAATGCCATGTTTTTCACAAATTTCAGTACATTTGAAGGGGCAGAAATGTATGAAAATGCCATTTTTTTCCTATAGTGCCACCTTCTGGAAGCATTTGGGCACAACAGGCTTGGGGTAAGAAGGCAATTCACCCCTCATTTGATGCGGCAGGTTGTCTTCTTTCCAAAATGGTATGGTTTGTGTGCCCTTTCTTCACTTCTGTAGTTGTTATAACCATGTGTGTACAGACAAGTAATGTTTGAGAAAATGTTAGAAAAATTTGAGGCTGTAGTAGGTGTCGTTTTGCACTTCTAGCGCCCCCTGAGGTAGTTAAACTCATACCAATGGGGTGTCATTTCTCTCCTAAGAGCGCTAGCTAATGAATACAGTTGGAAATGCCATGGTTTTCACAAATTTCAGTACATTTGAAGGGGCAGAAATGTAAGAAAATGCCTTTTTTTCATTAGCGCCATCTTCTGGAGGCATTTGTGCACACCAGGCTTGGGGTAAGAAGGCAAGTTACCCCTCATTAGATGCAGCAGGTTGTCTACTTTTCCGAAATATATAGTTTTATATAGTTATTCCACTGTTTTAGGGTAGTTTTACCACAAAAACCCTAGAATGCGCATATTAGTTTATAAAGTTGAAAATGTCATTTTGCGCTGCTGGTGATTAGGGCTCTACGCTAGCAATGGACGTAGGTAAAACTATACAAATTTGGTATTTTTTTACTCGGGGGACTTGGGGCTTTTTCAAATAATTGAAACTTTTTCAATCAAGGTAAATGTTTTTGATACATATTATGTGATTTTAGGAAAATTAGTAAATTTTCACTTTTTTTGTCATTATGACATCATAGCTTTTTGCACGATGTAAAATTCTCTTCATGTAAGGTACCACGAGAAAGCTCAATTCGTTCTGAAAAAAACAATATATAGTTTTCCATATTTAACTAAAGATCCCCAGAGGAAATCAAGCATAAACAGAAGGATAGCAAAAATGCTGAAAAAGTGTCTGGCCTGCAGGGTACAGGAAATGGCCCAAGCCTCTGGCACTGAAGGGGTTAATAGGGAGATAATAAAAGCCACTCTTCCCGCATGGGTTCCAAAGGACTAAGGCAAGGGGTTTGAAATGTAGGAGACATTGAATCAAGAACCCCCTGCATTCTGATGGTTAACCGCAAATTCTTTCTGTGAGAGGAATTTTCAGGGGCTTAAACTATACAGGAGATGTAGTTGTAGTGGCTACAGCTGGAGATGGGCACACAGCTGGAGTGGTGGCCTGACAAATGAAGGATACTTGAAGCATTTCTAATATGGCATCCAACTTGTGGTCAAGGTTTTGTGGGTGTGAGGCATTTGGATCTAAAACGTGCTCCTGAAATTCCTGTCTGGTTAGTAGTTGGTTCATATCAGCTGGGTCCATAATGTATTGTGTGTTCTTCTTGTAACGTTCAGAATGAACTGGAGAGTGACACCAAGTAACCAGTAGAAGCTTGGGAGCGAAGAATTGAGAGCATAGCTAGGGGTTGTGGCAGTGTGAAGAATGTACCATTCTTGTGGCCTAAGCCGGAGTTAAAGGTGCTGCCTGCAAAGCCAGATGACAGGATGGGTACAGGCCACACTGCCTGATTGGTCATTTGGTGTCGATAAGTTTCGATACCAGCTGATAGAAGGCTGTCAAATGTAGAGAATGATAAACTGGGTTGTACAGAGACTATGTCGTAAGCCAAGAGTTGGAGAGCAGACGTAGTCGATCAAGCTGAGGTCGTATGCCAGGAGTTGGGTAGTCGTACAGATGAGAGGTTATAAGCCAGGAGTCGGAGAGCAGAAGTAGTCAAATCAAGCTAAGGTCATAAGCCAGGAGTGGGGTAGTCGTAAAGAGCTGAGGTTGTAAGCCAGGAGTCGGAGATCAGATATCAGTAGCAAAGTCGGACGGAGGCCAAGGTCATACACAGGAATCAATTGACAATTACCGGAACACAATATGGCTTGAAGAACGCATGCCTTCTAGGTGTCCTGGCAGGGTATTAAAAAGGCAGACAGACCAATGGTGTGGATCAAGAGTGGCGACATGATGATGGACAGCAGTGATCGACAGGAAGCAGAGGTGGAGTACTAGTGAAAGTGATGAACAGTGGTAATGACAGGAGTAGGCATGGAAGAAGTACTTGTGACACCTATATATTAAACTGGATAAGTGCAACTTTGAAAAAGGCCACTTATTGCCTTTTCTTGGATATGTAATCTCTGCCAAAGGCTTAGAAAAGGGCCTAGCTAAAGTCAAAGCTGTGAAAGAATGGCCTCTGCCCACAGGGGTAAAGGCCATCCAAAGATTTGTTGGATTCACCATCTACTATCAAAAATGGATACAGACAATTTTCATTGTGACATTCCTTGAAATCTCAAGACTGCTTCCATGTTTCCCTTTTGAGGCCATTTGTCAGAAATTGATTTTGTCATCACTCCTACTCCCCACTTCCTCCCATTTTTGCAGATAGCCATGTGAAGTTTATCCTTAATGTCATTTTTGCTTCCCATTTCTCCAGAAGCTTTCTTCAATATGTGTGAATTAATAGAGGTATGGCTCAGAGGAGAGTGCATGGAGTCCTGCTTCTAAAAACATGCAGCTCTCAACCCAGCAGTGTGAGGCCATCTATAGAGATAAACCTATTTAAGTACATTCAGCCCAGCATCAAGAGGTTAAAAGCCCCCATTTAGATCAATGGAATTTTTCTCACTTTTAACCCTCTAAATGCCAGAGATGTATAACACCTGACCAGTATACATATGCAAATGTATTACACTTGAGATTATGCAATGAATGTGATTGGTGCTTCTCTGGAACTTTAGCCCAGATTTGTTTTGACAGCTCTGTGGTCTTCATGATGCGGTTTGTTTACATTTGCTCTGTAATATACTAATATACCCACCGGAAACAGGTGTATTGAACACAGATGTACTCCATTCACCTAATTATGTGACTTGTGAAGGCAGCTGGTTGTGCCAGAGCTTATTTGGGGATGTCACAGTAAACGGGCAAAGCTTTGTATTTGTAAATCATTTTGTAAAATATGTAGATGTAGTTTAAAAGATGAAGAAAATAAGGTCAAAGTAAACATGTTAAACATACTTCTGTAACTGAATTCAGCTCTCTATTTTAATGTTATACTATGGCTGGCTTTTCTCATGATTCTGAGCATACTCAATACAAAGCTGTGATACTGTACAGAAAAAAAAAAAGATTACTATTGTTTTCAATATAAGAGTGAAACATTTTATCACACTACATACTATCTATAACTCTCTGAGTGCAGCGATCTATACAGCTGCGCAGAAGCTAACTGTGTCATTTTCATTCACAACTCATCTTTTTCTTAGCTATACCTCAAATCTGTCTCACCATACCTCAAATGGCATAAGGAACCAAAGAAATACGAAGAAAAAGAAGAAAATAAAGACACTGAGATGAAGGGAGAGTAATGCAGAGGTGGGTGAAGTCAATCAGTTGTGGGTCAGTTTGCAACTAGAGGAAATGAGTATGAATGAGTATGTTTATTTATATAGTGCCACAAGTGTACACAGAGCTTTACAATTTCAGGGTTTAAACAATACAGGGTTACAGGTGCTTTGTAGAGTGAAACAATGGGTGCGAGGTCCCTGCCCAAAAGCTTACAATCTAAAGTGGTAATGGGAGACATACAGAGTACATTAGGGTCAAGTGCTGAATACAGTGCTAGTTTTCATGATAATAGAGGACATCAGTAATGTAAATAATTTATAAGAGCGTTCATTGTACAACATCAGTGCCTTCTAGCATGCTGTGATTTTATCCAAGAGGTGCATTTTCAAGTGAGATTTGAAGGTTATCAGAGAGGTGCAGTGGCGCAGGTTGGATGGTAGAGCATTCCATAGATACGGAGCAATGAGACAAAAAGGTTTGATACGTGACAGGGCTGTAGAGACAAAAGGAGCTGAGAGAAGACAGTCATTGGCTGAACGTAAGTGGCGGGATGAGGTATAACGGGAGATGAGTGGAAATGTGAGAAGGAGTAAAGGAGAGAAGTGTCTTGAAAGAGAGAAGTAAGATTTTGTAAGATATCCGGAGTTTGATAGGCAGCCAATGGAGAGTTTTGAGGAGGAGCGGGGCAGGGACAAACCTAGGTGACATAAGAGTAATTCGTGCTGCAGCATTCTGTATAGATTGAAGTGGTCGGAGATGGGAAGCAGGAATGCCAGACAGAAGAATGTTGCAATAGTCCATGCAGGAGAGGATGATTGCATGTATAAGAATTTTAGCTGTGGGGGAACAGAGGAAGGGACGGATTTTTGCAATGTTATGCAAAAGAAAGCGACAGCATTTAGTAATGGCATTAATATGAGAGGAAAATGAGAGAGAGTTGTCAATTATCACCCCTAGATACCGTGCTTCTGATACTGGATTTATGGTAGTGCCATTTACAGTCACCTGGAAGGGCGCTACAGGGCCAGGTCTAGGTGGAATGAGGAGCAGCTCAGTTTTGGACATATTGAGTTTGAGGTGCCTATGAGCCATCCAGTCTGAGATAGCCGAGAGGCAATACGTGACTTTAGCCTGGATATCAGAAGTGAGTTGAGGTACAGATAAGTAAATCTGGGTGTCATCTGCATAGAGGTGATATTTGAGACCAAATTAGTTAATAAGATCACCAAGTGTTATTGTGTAAAGAGAAAACAGAAGCGGTCCTAGAACAGAACATTGAGGAACCCCAACAGAGAGTTGGATGGGGGAGGATGAAGAGGTGGCAGAGGAGACACTGAAGGATCTGTTAGATAGATAAGAGGAGAGCCAGTCCAGTGCTGTGTTGCGGATTCCTAAAGAGTGAAGAATGCGGAGGAGAAGTGCATGATCAACAGTATCAAAAGCTGCTGAGAGATCAAGCAGGATAAGAATTGAATAGTGACCTTGAGATTTGGCAATGTGAAGATCATTGACAGTGGAGTGAGCATTACGAAATCCAGATTGTAAAGGGTCGAGCAGGTTGTATGCATTGAGGAAGTCAAGCAGGATTGAGTAGGCTAAGCGTTCCAGGAGTTTAGAGGCAAAAGGCAGAAGAGAAACTGGTCGATAGCTAGAGGGTGTGTTACTGTCAGAAGAGTTGTTCTTAAGGATAGGTTTTACTAAGGCATGTTTGAAGTCATCAGGAAAGGTAGCGGTGGCAAAGGAGGAGTTAAAGATTTGTAACAGGATAGGGATTAGTGTGGGGGAGAGGGATTGGATGATGTGAGAGGGGAGCGGATCAAGTGCGCATGTAGTGGACGGAGCGGAGGATAGTAGGTTAGTCAGTTCCTCCTCCGTGACTAGTGAGAAAGAGTCCAGAGTGCCAGGAGGGGAACGAGGGAGGCTAGGAGGAGATATACAAGGTGGTATTTTATCCCGGATGGAGTCCACCTTGGCTTTGAAGTAGTCAGCAAATTCTTGTGGCTGTATGGAGTTAGCGGGGGAAGCAGATGGAGGGCGAAGGAGGGAGTCAAAGGAAGAGAAAAGTCGTCGGGGGTTGGATTTATGAGTGTTGATTAGTTGTGAGAAGTAATGTTGTTTTGCAAGGGACAGAACAGAGTTAAAGCAGGAAAGGAGGAACCTGTAGTGGAGAAAGTCTGCCAGAGAGCCAGACTTTCTCCACAGTCGTTCAGCTGAACGGGTACAGGAGCGGAGGAAGCTGGTGTCTTTATTAAGCCATGGCCGCGGGTTAGTTCTGCGAGCCGATCGGAGAGACAGAGGAGCATGCAGGTTCAGAGAGGAGGATAGGACTGAGTTGTATGTTTTGACAAGGCTGTTAGTGTCAGGATTAATGGGAATAGATGAAAGTCCAGTAGCCAGGGAGGACTGGAGAGCCGTGAGATTAAGGGATTTGAGGTCACACGTGAAGCGGGTAGAGGAAGCAGGGATTGCGGAAGGTGTATAAGTAGTGTTGAAAGTTAGAAGATGGTGATCTGATAGTGGAAGAGGAGAGATATTAAAATCCGAGAGTGAACAGCTTCTAGTAAACACAAGGTCTAGGAAGTGACCGTCCTTGTGAGTACTAGCATTCGTCCACTGGGTTAGTCCAAATGCAGATGTTAAAGAGAGAAAACGGGATGCCCAGGAGATGGAGGGATCATCCACATGACAGTTGAAGTCCCCCAGAAGAAGTGAAGGAGTGTCTGATGAGAGAAAGAAGGAGAGCCATGATTCAAATTCAGAAAGGAAGTCTGAAGGTGTAGTGGTAGGTGGGCGATAGATGACTGCAACTTGTAGAGAGACTGGAGCAAAGATACAGACAGCATGCAGTTCAAAAGAGAAGCGGAGTGAAGATGGGGGAGAAATTGGTTTGTAATGACAATGTTCAGAGAGCAGCAAACCCACACCTCCCCCACGTCTAGCTGAGCGTGGAGTGTGAGAGAAGGAGAGACCACCATAGGAGATTGCAGCCTCTAAAGCAGTGTCAGATTGAGAGAGCCAAGTTTCAGTAACAGCAAGTAAACTGAGGGAGCGAGAGAAAAAGAGATCATGCACAATGTTATATTTGTTAGTAATGGAGCGAGCATTCCACAAAGCACAGGAAAAGGGAAGAAACTGAGGTTGAAGGCAGGGAATGGTGATTAGATTTGAATTGTTCCTATGCTGACTGGAGGTTGAGTGTTTGTGAATGGAGATGGGGCCAGGATTTGGAGAGATATCTCCAGCTGCCATTAAAAGAAGAAGAGAGAGAGATAGGAGATGAGAGAGAGTGATTTGTGTGTATTTGGTTTTTGGATTGTGTGGTGTGGAGGAGTGTTGGAGCGGAGAAGAGTAAGGAGTTGGTGTGTAGAGGTGAGTGTGGATGGTAGAAGTGAAGGAGAGACATAAACATAGGGTGGAGGAGATGGTGGAGGGTAGAAGGAACCAAATATTTTAGTGAGAACTGCAGCTATGGAGAGAAGGAATATTAGGTATTTAGATACTGTTTGCAGAGGGCATAGTGTTGAAACAGTCCAAATGGGCAGAGTGCACCTTCTCATGATGGAAGAGTTTGTTTTGTCCACAAGCTGGTGTTGTACAGAGAATCTTGAAGTTTAGCAGAATTGCAGGACTTTAATTTAGGTGTTTGCTTCACATCCTTTGTAGCTTTGTTTAGGGGGTGTTCTTTTTCCAGTGTAATCAGTTCTGTCTCTTGCTCCACTCCTGCTCAAGTCCTGCTTAAGTCTTCTTATCACTTAAGATGGGTCACTTGAGATGGGGAGCCCCTTAGTGTGTCACCCTGTAGGGTAGTTCATACTGATCACAAAACATAAAGTAAATTCTCCAAATTCTGATATATATTATCAGACACAGGTTTGTGAGCACTCAGCACAGTCTGTATAACAGAGGCATTGACTCCTTTGTGCCTCACTATTTGGGCAGTATCACGGTGCCCGTGCTCTTGGCTGCAGGCGGCGACATTCTGACTCCCTAATTACACTACCTTACTCTGATTGGCCAGGTATCTTTGTCGCCGCCCAGTGATAGCCTTTATATACTCTGTCATGTCTACACTACGGTGCCCTTTCGTGGTGTACTAGTTCCTGACGTTTGTTCTGTATCTCTCTGATCGTGTATGACCTGGCCTGCCTGACGAAGTTTCTGAGTTTCCTGTGTTGCTGCTGCTCCATTGCTGACCGTATCTGGCTGAGAACCCGTTCCGTTGTTGACTTTATCTGGCTGAGAACCTGCTCCGTTGCTGACTGTATCTGGCTGAGAACCCGCTCCATTGTTGACTGTATCTGGCTGAGAACACACTCCGTTGCTGACCGTATCTGGCTGAGAACCCGCTCCGTTGCTCACTGTATCTGGCTGAGGACCCGTTCTGTTGTGGACCATACCTGGCTGAGTACCCATTCCGTTACTGACCGTGTCAGGCTGATTACCGCACTTTTGCCATCCGTGCCTGGCTATACCGCTTGGTTGCCTCCTTTTGGTCCAGTGATACCCGCTGTGGCCTTTCCGTTACGCAAGTCTGTGTGCGCCGCAAGGCGCTATTATTTTTGTGACTGTAGGCTGAGCATTCATGCTTTAGTTGCTCTCTTGACCACCTCTGGCGGTGTACACACACGAAGTACCGGTACAGTGTTTCATAGCACTTACTGTGTTACTCAGATCACTCTCTGTGTCCACCTCCCTTTCAACGCTGGGCTCACTCCCTTTGGGAGCTGCAGTATATCTCTGGGCGTTACCTATTGACCCTTTGTGCGCCTGGACCTTCCAGGTAGTGTTGTGCTTATTCCTCACTGCAGTAGCCTTGGGCTCAAGAGCCAGCGTTGCGTTATACCATCCTTCAGTGTGAGGGGACAGTGGTGGCCTTCCATATATTATATATATATATATATATATATATATATATATATATATACTAGCAATGTGGGACAGCGTTGCCCGTCATATTATTTACACAAAGAGACATTGTGTGAAACAGAAATATGCAGTGTTGCAGACACGCACTTAAAGAGACAGAGCGTGTCACACACTGTGAAACGCATACATACAGAGAGAGACACACACACATAGGCATATGATGTCACACGTGTAGACAGTGTGTGACAGACGCATTGGGGATGTAGATATGCTGATAAAATTTGTAAAAAATGTTTTAATTGCAGCTCTTCAGCTTGATGAATAAGACCCTGTATCCTTACAGTTGAAGTGAGTGAGCTGTGTTACTTGATGAATAAGGCCCTGTATCCTTACAGTTGAAGTGAGTGTGCTGTGTTACTTGGTGAATAAGGCCCTGTATCTTTACAGTTGAAGTGAGTGTGCTGTGTTACTTCATGAATAAGGCCCTGTATCCTTACAGTTAAAGTGAGTGTGCTGTGTTACTTCATGAATAAGGCCCTGTATCCTTACAGCTGAAGTGAGTGTGCTGTGTTACTTGATGGATAAGGCCCTGTATCCTTACAGTTGAAGTGAGAGTGCTGTGTTCCTTGATGAATAAGGCCCTGTATCCTTACAGTTGAAGTGAGTGTGCTGTGTTACTTGATGAATAAGGCCCTGTATCCTTACAGTTGAAGTGAGTGTGCTGTGTTACTTGATAATAAGGTCCTGTATCCTTAAAGTTGAAGTGAGTGTGCTGTGTTACTTAATGAATAAGGCCCTGTATCCTTACAGTTGAAGTGAGTGTGCTGTGTTACTTGGTGAATAAGAGCCTGTATCCTTACAGTTGAAGTGAGTGTGTTGTGTTACTTGGTGAATAAGGCCCTGTATCCTTACAGTTGAAGTGAGTGTGCTGTGTTACTTGATGAATAAGGCCCTGTATCCTTACAATTGAAGTGAGTGTGCTGTGTTACTTGATGAATAAGGTCTTGTATCCTTACAGTTGAAGTGAGTGTGCTATGTACTTGGTGAAGGTCACAGTGAGAAGATGTTTGTGAGTAAAGGAATAATTTAGATTACAGCAGTGGATACTTCAGTACATTTGAAGAAATAGGTTGGCAGACAGAGGGTTAAGTGACAGATGCAGTGATAGATAATGTAATAGTGATGTGGGAGTAAAATGGCGAGATTGGGACTATGGATGAATGGCTAGGGGATAGGTGAGTGGGGATGACAAGGGAGGAGGAGATGAGAGATTGAGGAGAAGAGGGACAGTGAAGTGTTACAGTAAAGTAATGGGTGAGGGGGAGAAATGACTGTACATAGACAGTGAAGTAGACATGAAATACAGGGCTGTAGGGTTACTGCATTATACACACCTAGTGTAGCAGCTGGTTGGAGTGAAGCACTTTAACTCTGAGTGTGAGAGAGGTACGCAACACATTGCTGTGTAATGAGTTGTATAGTCCTCTGGCAGTGAAAGGGTTAAGTGACACATGTTGGGCGCTTATACACTATGTGGGACGGCGTTGGCCGTCATGTTATGACCGTTGGGCGCACGTGTGTGTGTGTGTGTGTGAAATGTAGACACACTGATAAACACAGATATATGCAACATACAGGCAGACACATACACACAGTGAGCGGCAGAGACATGCAAAAGACATGCACACACACACACCGGAGATGCACACAAATATGTAGCAGAGATGTACACACACACACACACACACACACAACATATATGCGCAGAAACACATGCACGCATGAGTTGTGCACCCCTCTGGCACTCAAATGGTTAAGTTATAGAGAGGCATGTCAGAGTTAAATAGCAGTGGGAAGTGTGTTCATACCTGGGAACTTTGATTTGTGTTGTCTCTGGAGGGGAGTTATGTGGTGCTGATGTGGAGAGACAAATGGGGCAATTTGGATTTAAAGTGGGCGGGGCTTAATCGTGAGTAGGGGCGGGGCTTAATATAAATATGGAAAAGTGTTAGTAATAGGCTGGGGAAGGAGGAGAAGTGGGAGGGAAATGCAAGTTTACAGTGTGAGAGGTTTGAGCACACTCCCTGAGGGGTAAAACTTGATACACAACCCTGTGGCAGTCAGTGGGTTAAGTGTGAATCTGATGGCTGTCTGTCCTGTGTCTTGCATGGCAAATGATGACAGTGAAGAAATAATTCAGCAATGAGGACCTACCTTAACCCTCTGAGTGCCATTTTGTTCCCCTGGTGATGCAGCATCATTCAGTGGCTATACTACAGGTCCTGCTGAGGCCACTGGGAGTCAGGGTGAGTGACTGTGTGTCAGCCATCTTTCTTTCTGGCTTTGTGTGTGTGTATGGGTGTTTGGTGCTGTGTGAGTGGGGCATGTGTGTGTAATACCTGGCAACTTTTACTTGTGGAGTCCCTCATGTGGTGCTGATGTGGAGAGAGCAATGGGGCAAGTTGGGTTAAAGGGGGCGGGGCTTAAGAGAAATGTGGAAAAGTGTTAGTAATAGGCTGGGGAAGGAGGAGAAGTGGGAGGGAAATGCAAGTTTACAGTGTGAGGGGTTTGAACACACTCACTGAGGGCTAAAACTTGATACACAACCCTGTAGCAGTCAGTGGGTTAAGTGTGTGTATCTGATGGCTGTCTGTCCTCTCTGTTGTATGGCAAATGATGACAGTGAAGAAATAATTGAGCAATGAGGGCCTACCTTAACCCTTTGAGTGCCATTTTGTTCCTCAGTGGCTGTAGTACAGGTCCTGCTGAGGCCACTGGGAGTCAGGGTGAGTGACTGTGTGTCAGCCATATTTCTTTCTGGCTTTTGTGTGTGTGAGTGGGGCATGTGTGTGTGTGCTGCTGTGTGAGTGGGGCATGTGTGTGTGTGGTGCTGTGTGAGTGGGGCACGTGTGTGTTTGTTTGGTGCTGTGTGAGTGGGGCATGTGTGTGTTTGTCTGTGGTGTAGGAGCAAGTGGCGGCCATATTGTTTTTTTCTGACTTTGATAGTGGTGGGCGGGCTGCATAGTGGGGGTGGGCCAACTCCCTTCGGCCACTGCAATTGGTGTGAAAATCACACCCCCATTGAATCACCCAATGGGAACAGTAACCCCTCCTTATTGCCACCCCTGGGTGTGTGTGTCTCCTGAGGAGACATAAATTATGCAATGAGCCTTTCTCTTTTATATATATAGATATATATATATTACGATCCACCCTTAGCGTTCTAGGGATTGCCTACTTAAGCAGTTGCCTTGGTCTCCCTGTGACCCTAACCCTAGGGTCAGTGCTGCCTACTAAAGTGGTTGCCTCAGTCTCACTGTGGTCCAAGTACCAGGGTCAGTGTTGCCTCACTCCTCTTGGGTTCTGTGCCTCCCAGGCGTCTGGGTTTTGTGCCAGTCATCTACTCCTGGACTACCTGTCACCTAAGTCGTGTTGTCTGTTCCTGGAGTGCGTGGCCTTCAGTTATTCCGGTTCAAGCCAGAACCCTCGTTGCCAGTGATTGTTTCCATTTCATCATATATTACCAATACTGGTTTGCTATTGCTGTACATATCTGTATATATATATATATATATATATATATATATATATATATATATATATATTCTGTTTGTGTGGGTCTAAGGACCTAACTAAGTGTTTGTACTTTATCCCAATAAAGTCATTTTAACCTTACTGATCTGGTCTGAGTGTTCATCAAAAACTGTGACAGGCAGTCAGTGTGAGGTTGGAGAGACTAGGATGCCGAATGTATCCTTGAAGTTTTATTTATTTATTTAGAAAATGTTTTACCAGGAAGAATACATTGAGATTTCTCTCGTTTTCAAGTATGTCCTGAACAGTTTTCAGTAGAGGGTTGCTTATTTATACAAATTGAGAAACACTATATATTACATGTTATTAAATATACATACAAATATTCATATGGAAATTTTAGAATTATAAACAGTTACACTCTGTTTTTAGATATAGAGAAGCATTTACTTTTAAGGATTTTAGACTGGGAGCAGATCTGGTTATTTCAGGCAGATAGTTCCAGGCCATTGGCGCTCTGTAGGAGAAGGCGGCTCTTCCTGCTTCTTTCTTGTATTGTGGTATACGTAGCGAGTTGTTTGCGGTGGAGCGGAGGTTATACTTAGTATGTAGAGCAGGAGTGAGCATACTGCTCAGGTAGTCTGGTAGTTTTCCAGAGAAGTGGTTGTGTACTAAGCAAGAAAGGTGAAGGGCACGTCTAGATTTGAGTGTTCTTTTAACATATCACAGCGATGAGTAGTGTAATTACATTGAAGGCTAAAGCGGCATATTGAATTATACAGGGTGTCAAGTTTACTAAGATGGATTTCTGGCGCTGGAGCATAAACTACATCACCATAGTCTATGACAGGCAGCAACATCTGTTGCACAATACGTTTTCTAACCAGGGGACTTAAACATGATTTGTGTCTAAAAAGAGCACTGATTTTGGGATAAAGCTTGGAAGTTAACTTGTCAATATGATGTCCAAAAGTGAGGTTGGGGTCAAGCCACATACCAAGATATTTGTAGGAGTCCACTGGGGCCAAATTACGATTAGACTCCGTTACAATGGATATGTGGGTATTGCCGAGATTACGCAGTTTGTGTTTTGTGCCAAATATCATTGTGACAGTTTTGTCTGTGTTTAAGAACAGTTTGTTCCTTGCTATCCATCTTTCAACCTCGCAGAAATCATGTTGTAATATGGCCTCAAGGTGTGATATGTTTGAGTTTTTAGTATAGAGAATGGTGTCGTCTGCATACATGTGTACTGAAGATGATTTGCAAACCTTGGGTAGATCATTTATAAAAAGAGAAAACAGAAGCGGGCCAAGAATGGAGCCTTGAGGAACTCCACTTGTTACTTTGAGAGGAAGGGAGTCATTGCCAGCAACTGACACATACTGCATTCTGTCTGATAAATAGGATCAGAACCAGTTTAGAGAATTATTACCCAATCCTGATCTTTGGAGTTTATTTATAAGAATATTATGGTCTACTGTGTCAAAGGCCTTGGCAAAATCTAGGAAAATGGCTCCTGTGAGGTCACCATTTTCCATGCCCGTCTGGATATCGTTGGTTACTTTTAGGAGGGCCGTGACTGTTGAGTGATTTGGTCGAAAGCCTGATTGAAGAGGGGTGAAAAAACTAGTCTGTTGGTAATATTTATTTAGTTGCACATGTACACATTTCTCTAGGATTTTGGATAAAGTGGGGAGTAGGGATATTGGTCTGTAGTTTGATGCTACACTTTTATCCCCACTTTTGTGGACAGGCACAACTCTAGCCACCTTCCAGGATTTGGGCATGTACCCTGTTGCCAAAGAGGTATTAATTAAAGAAGCAATCGGTTTGACCATTACCATAGCACTGAGCTTTAATAGCATTGTTGGTAGTTTGTCAGGGCTAGATTGGCATTTCATTTTTGGATTGAGGAGGTGATCATATATTTCGCTTTCATTTACTGGCATGAAATTGAATTCATATTCAGAACTGGGCCGGGCAACAGGTGTCAGTGAATGTTCTGTAGATGGCTGAACTTCTGAGTTATCTTTGTTTTGTGTAATCAGGGTGGTGGCACATCCAATAAAGTAGCTGTTAAATGCATTGGTTATGGCTGTGGGGCATTGTATTGTTTCATTATCTATGATTATAGTTGATGGGTGAGTATGATTAGGAGGGTTATAAAGGTTTTTAATAACCTTCCAAAAGTTGGCTGGCTTTGAAATGTTACTGTTTAAGTTGTCAGTAAAATATTGTGCTTTTGCTAATTTTGTTTGTTTTGTACATGTATTCCTTAATTGTCTGTATGCAGTGTGATCAAACGCGGAGCCGGTTTGTTTAAATTTTGTCCATAAGGCATCTCTGAGACTGTATAATTGAATCAAGTCAGCTGAGACCCAGGGTAGATGTGCCCCCCTAACCCTGATCTTTCTTAGTGGGGCATGTGTATTACAGACCTGTAAAAATTCAGAGTTAAAGAATTCTATCGCTGAGTCTAGGTCTGGTATTAGCTGTATTCTCTGCCATGAGCAATTTCTTAAGTCATTTAGGAAGGACTGAAGATTAAAATTTCTAAATGATCTCGTGAGTATGACTTTGGAACATGACTTGACTGGTTTTATTTTGCGGACACAGTAAACTATGGAGTGATCGCTAAACACATTTGCTGGTACACCTGAGTCTTGGATTCTGCTTGTGCAGGATGAAAGGATCCAGTCTAGCAGAGTATGGTTGGATGTTTTAGGATTTATGCGAGTAGGGGAGGAGATTAGTTGTGATAAATTCAATGTTTTAAACAATGAACAAAATTTTTCATTCCTGGAGTCTAGCCAATTTATATTAAAGTCTCCAAGAACCACCAGCTCGCTTTTCTTGTTTTGAGTGGCAATCTTCTTTAGGTGTTGCGCTATGTCTGAAAGGGTATGTGCTGGGGTATTTGGTGGTCTGTAGATGCCTACAATTATGATTTGTTTTGAATATGGAAGACAAATTTTGCCAGCAATGTATTCATAGGAATCAGAGTTATGAGAGTCATTTAGAAGTGTAAAGTTTACTGATTCCTGTATGTATATGATTACCCCTCCTCCTCGCTTCGCACAGTCTTTTCGAAAGCATGAGTATCCATCTATGGCAACAGTAGTATCAGGTATTTTTGGGGATAACCAGGATTCAGTAAGAATAAGAATTTTAGGTTTGTATGCATAACACCATGCTTTTAGTTCATCCATTTTGGGCAGTATACTGCGTATGTTGCAGTGCACAAAAGACAGACCCTTTTTAAAGGGGAGGTTGCCATTTATTGCTATTTGAGGGCCAGGGTTGGTTTCTATGTCATTTGCCAAAGCAAGTAATAGAATGCATAAAAATTTGGTGTTTTGTTTTCTGTGAGCATATAGTGAGAGGGTGCGTCTGTTGCTATAATTACTGGGGGAGGGTGAGCTTGTTTTTAATACTCTCCACCAGCATTCAGAAGGGAGTGCACATGTATGCAGAAGTCCATGGTGTATTAATATGGTATGATGAGGGTGCTGGGCATGGTTGCAGGGATAAGGGGAAATCTGTATTAATAGTGGAATGGTTAGTACACATAGAAGTAATATGTTCATGTTGGCATGCATATGACAAGGCTCACAGGGTGCATACAGATAGACAAACCAGCTGAGATTAAAAATTAAATAAATATAACAAGTATAAAATTATCTATTTTCTCCAATTCCTCTTTATTCACTTGACTGTATTAATCAGTAGGTGTTCTGCAGCAGCTGTGTTTCTTTCCTGTCCCCTCTCCAACTCTCTTGTATAACTCTCCATACTTTGATAAGTTGTTACTTAGAGAAGGTGGTAATACCCTGGCAAATGCCACCCCGGCATAATGCCACCCCTAACTGGGCTCTAGATATATACTAGATGGAGCCCCTAGGAAGACTCACACACTGACTGAGGGAATTCCAAATTCCAAATTGTTTAGCCCTGGACCCGCCCTGAGTGGGGTCAGCTGTGACCATTAAAACATCTGATAAGGAGCAGACACAGAGATATAGGACAGGGATGGGGGAGGTAAGCAGTATGGAGACTGGAAAAAGGGCTAATTGTTAGTACATACCATGGGGGGTTAAACATGTACAGGGAGATTGCATGGGATTTGAAGTTCCAGTTTAAAATAGCCCTGGTTAGTACATACCACACAAAGGGTTAAAATTGTGAGGGGAGACAGTATGAGACTTGCACTTCCACACAACAGGACTGGCTTGTACATACCTGTAAGGGACAAGAGAACCTCATTAGGAGAAAGTCTTCATAAAACACAGCATATTGGATACATATTTTCTCTCTTGTATAACTCTCCATACTTTGATAAGGTGTTACTTAGAGAAGGTGGTAATACCCTGGCAAATGCCACCCCGGCATAATGCCACCCCTAACTGGGCTCTAGATATATACTAGATGGAGCCCCTAGGAAGACTCACACACTGAAGTGGCCAGGTCCGGCAGCAGAGGGCGATGCCAAGAATCTTCTATGGACATGGACTGTAGTTGATGAAACCACACATTTTTTTGGCCACTATTAAATAATTAGGGTCTGTTCTTTTTTTTGTTCTTGGAGAGCAGTCATGGAATAATAACAATCAGAGGAAACACATACAGTAGGATGTACTGCCACTGCTTTTGGATCACTTGTTTATGCACATGACTTTTGAAGCTTGGTGTTGAGACAGGAAGACATCAAGTCTGTCATCTGTACTCCTCAGGGATCTGTGATTTGAAGAAAAACTTACTGCTTCAATTTAAATTTTTATAGATACAGATTCTGCCTGCTGAGATAATCCGCTTCCCAGTTGTCTACCCCGAGATGTAAACAGCCATGTTCTCCTACCAATAGCAGTATACTTTACTTCTGCAAATGCGGTATTTCCTCTGTTGCCCCCCTTGATGGTTGATGTAGGCAAATGCTGTGGCAATCCAAACTGGAAAAGAGGCAAGCAAAAGGACTGCAATCCCACTCCCTGATGCTCTGCAATGTGATATAGACTGTTGTTTTCACTCAAGAATCTCTGTGAGTCTTAGTATTGGGTTCAGTATATTCTTTTTTTTATGCTGTGACCTATTTTTGGAGAAAGAGTGGATGATGGAATATCTCCAATGAGTTGTTTCCAAAGCTTTTCAGTGCTCAAACTAACAGCTTTGTTAAGGAGTCCAAACCTAGGCACCCCTAAGCTAACTCTATTTACGTATTGAACAACCAATCAGGATAAGGATGGGAGGAGCTATCTTTCGAAACATGCTGTAGAATGTCCTGAGGTATCTTGAATTGTATTCAGTCCATCCAATATAGTTAAAGTGATTGATACAATGAATCACTGAGTGCACAAGGGAAGGGGATGAATAGGTTTATAGAAAAAAGTTTAGCAAGTAAATGTAGTAACCTGGGAAGTAAACTGTGTGAATCCCACACAGTGTGCTAACAGATAAAAAATATGCCAATACCAAAAACAGAAACAAAGCGGATAAAATAAAAATACTCCACGTCTACAAAATTAAATAAAAAAGTATCTCCAACTCAATATTTAAAACAAAAAATACATTTATTATGAAAAATAAATACTCCTAGAAAAAAAACAAATAAATCAGAAAGTCCATAAAAATACAACATAGTAACAGAAGATATAGTGATTTTATATATATATATATATATATATATATATATATATATATATATATATATATATATATATATATAGATAGATAAAAAGAGAGAGAGAGACACAGAGAGTCAAAGTCTTCAAATTATGTATACATGTAGTAAAAAGTGTCTGTTAATGAATGGATCCTGAATGGATCATGAGGTGATCATGAATGTTAATAATGAGCATTTTAATGGTTTCGCAGCTTTACTCTGATTGTAACAAACGTAAAATATGAACATTGCCTCCACAAATGGACCAGTAGTATGAAGGAGCAAATATATGAAAGATTAATCAGGGGAAGGAACAGACAAGACAATGCTGTAAATGTATGGATGTAACAGGATAATCAATGAAACCAAATGTATATTTCTAGATGCATAGTTCAGTAGTAATACAAAGTAATACATCAATAATATGAGCAGCCCACACGCAAAGCAATATGAACATATGTTTCTGGTGGATCGCACAGTTCTGGGTGATATCTCAGGGTCTCTATGACGCTACATTCATTGTAAAATTTCCCACTGAGCTTTGTAAATCCAAGCCGTCCTCGATCTCTTTCAAACAATCCAATACACATTTCTCATATAGCATCTTTATCTGCTGCTAGTGATGACACTAAACATCTATGTGGTATTGACACACCAAATCTTCAGCCATAGAGTACAGAGAGCAGCTATAGATGCCACAGAGAATTTAGCTGCCATTTGGGCAGTTTCAAGGGCTGCTTCACAGTTGTAGACTGTAAATGCCCCAATAATGAGAAAATATCCTCTTTAGGACACCTTCTTGCATAGCTCCAAGAAGTTGGTCATGCCAAGTGTCAGTGTCTTAGAAAGCCTATGCTGATGCCAGAAGGATGATAGCTCTAGCACCAGAAAACAAAAGTTTAAAAAATGAATCCACTTTCTTATCTGCAGGGTCCTTACAGCTGTGGCCCTCTGCACAGAGATAGTAATGTGTTCAGGTCATAGTCCAGTCAGAAGATTACTGGTTATTCATCTGTGGGCTAATATGAAGATTTGCGATTACTTGCTCTTCTTTTTTGAGCCTTCTTTTCAGTGATGCTTGCGCTAAGTTTTCTGTTTGTCCTTGTCCAGTGTATGCTGTTTGCTTCTGCTCTCCATGCATACCGGCCCATTAATTAAAAAGTACCAGCTGAAAGAAAAGGACATGTGGCCAAACGTCCATTTTTACATTACGTTCCCAAACCGCCACTATATAGCAGCATTAATGGGAACCTCAAAGGAAAAAAATCTAATGATCGGTGGCTGACATACTGAGCATTAACTTATCTGTGTCATCAGCTGTCCTTTTTTTTCTTATCTTCTTTCTTCTCTCTTTCTCTGGTCCGTGTTCTATCTTCTTGTCATGCACCTGTTAAAAAAAAAAAAAAAAAAAAAAAGAGATATAATAAATGTTCCTTAAAAAAGAACATGCACATGTATACATAGTTTAACCCTTTCAGTCCCAGGAGTATGCAACACATTTCAGAGCATCTAAACATTATTTAACCCTTTAAGTGCCAGAGAGGTATGAAATGTATTGCTCTGCACTCAAGGGGTTAAACCATGCATATATGTGCGGGTTCTTTTTTAAGGAACATTAATTTAAAAATGCTTTCAAAAATAGACATTTTAATAGTTTATATTTATCAATTAACAAAATGATAGTGAGTGAACAGAAGAAAATTAAATCAAATCAACATTTGGTGTGACCACCCTTTGCCTTCAAAACAGCATCAATTCTTCTAGGTACACTTGCACACAGTTTGTTAAGGAACTCGACGGGTATGGTGTTCCAAGCATCTTAGAGAACAGCCTTAGTTGCTTCTTTCACGTCATATTTACAAAACAATGTAAAGCGCTATTTCGGTGTGTGGGAAAATGCACACTCCAAAATTATAAAATTCTTCAATCACCTTTTTTATTAGTATATATCAATTGTCTGATGATACTAAAATTCTATGAAAAATTAACCAAAATACTTAAAAAGGGAAAACAAATCATCCCTTCCTGTATACACTCTCTATAAAGATATGAAAATTGTTACAAATAACACTTCATCCGCCGCCATATTGTATGTCCATGAAATACATATCAGCTTATCTGGCTGTGGCTGTATTAAAGGGGCAGGCAGATGCCATGACACCACAAAAAGAACTCCGTTATAACACCTCCAACCATCCCTACTACCTGCCAGACAATAGATTCCAAATCTTATATAAAGAAGGAACCCGATAAGTCTATGCTGGAGTATGACGTATTGGATTCTATAACAGCGTGGTTCTCTATCCCGGTGTCCGTAAAAATCCACCATCCCCCACAACAAAATACCACAGTCCAAGAAATGTCAGGAGGATGAAGCTGGAAAATCACATAAAAATCAACTGTGTTGCCACCTACATAGCATATGTATATATAGCAAACCAACACACATCCCACACCCCAAAGGGTTAAAAAGTGAGTTAAAGATTGGCTATATATCCATCTGCATCACACTGCCCAAAGAGTGTGTGTGGGGACACCAGACTCTATCCTTATCCTATCCTCACTTAGAAGTGAGGTCCCCTTCCTCTGGGTGGGAAAGCTGTATTCCATATGGCCTTAGAGAAAAGGATTTAACAAGGTAATGTTAAAATCCTGTTTTCTCTTTTGTCCAATATGGAATAAAGGTACCATGGGATATACCAACAGTAGGCTCCCACCAGAAGGAAGTAATAGAAAGGACCTAGATCTGGTCCCCATGATACCAGGGTTCCTTAGGACTATCCAGAACTAGGACCAGCACAAACATAACTGTCAACGGACACTGAAAAACTGTTAGCACGGCACACAAGACCAAGAGACAATGGGCTCAAACAGGTAAAGAACAGAATTGCACAGGAAAGAGTAAACTCTTACACAGGCAGTACTGTATTAAGGACCTTCCTGCCAAAACTGGCTTCAGCCGACACTAGAGCATCAACACGATAGTGTTTGGTAAAGGTTTGCATGGAGGACCAAGTCGCAGCCTTGCACAACTGATCAGCAGATGCCAGATTCTTATAGGTCCAGGAGGCCCCAACAGACCTAGTGGAGTGTGCTGTAATTCTGAAGGGCAAAGGTTTCTTCCTTAGCTCGTATGTCCTATGAATGGTAGACTTGATCCAAGATCAGCGGTGACCTTGGAAGCAGCCTGACCTGCCCTAGGACCCTCAGGGGGGGCAAAAAAGGCATCAGTATTATGCAAAGACTCTGTACGGTGCGCATAAAACTCGAGACAGCGCACCTCATCCAACAAGTGGAGATCCCTTTCCTTGACAGAATTAAGGTCAGGACAGAATGAAGGCACAACAACCTCCTGATTGATGTGGAACTCAGAGACCACCTTAGAAAGGAATTCCTGGGAGGCTTCGAAGAACAGCCTTGTCCTTGTGAAACACCAGGAAAGATGGTTCAGAACACAGCCTGCAGCTCAGCAACTCTTCTTACAGAGACCACAGCTAAAAGAAAAGCCATCTTACATGTCAAGAGATGTAAAGGAATGGTAGCAAGTGACTCAAAAGAGGCCGATGCAAGACTCCCAGAACCAGATTAAGGTCCCACGGAGAGCCTAGTAGGCAGGAAAAGCATGAGTGACCCCCTGAAAGAACACCTTGACATCAGGGAGAGCAGAAGTCTGAACCTTCAAGGAATTCAAATGGAATCCTTTGTTCACACTATCCTGCAGAAAGGACAGGCCCGCCGGAAAGGTCAAACTCACGTGAAGACAGATGTACTTGACATCGGATCAAGCACGAGTGCTTTGACTGGCATCTGTTGTGGCAAAAGTCCATTCCGGGATCACAAATAGCCTCCCCTGCTCCAGGTTTCACCTGTGCAACCACCACTGCAGATCCTGTCTGACTTCCAGAGTTAGGCTGTGCCAAGACAGGATGATGAGTCTCTGGGGTTCCCTGGTGTGGGCCATAGAATAAGGCACTGATTCTAGGGTAGACACCGTGTGGCCCACAAGCTTCATTAACTTCCAGACTGGAGCTGAAGACCACTCTAGAGCTTGGGACACTAGCTGCATCATCTGCAGAATCCTGCCTTCCTTCAAGAAGACCTTTCTCAGATGTATGCTGAACCTGACAGTCCCAGAAAAAACAATTCTTGGGAAGGATCTGGAACAGTCCTGAACATGCTGGGCCAGGAGCTCCATTGAAGGAGCTTTCAGCAGAATGTTGTCCATGTAAGGAGTCATCTGAATCCCCTGGGTATGAATGAAGGCCGTTAAGGCCCCCAGAACTTTGAAGAACACCTGATAAGAAGAGGTTAGCCCAAAGGGTAGAGAGGTGAACTTGCAGTGCTCCGAGCCAAAGGCAAAACGTAGATAACATTAACTGTCCCAATGAATGGTGATGTGTAAGTAGGCATCCTGGAGGTCCAGAGACGCCAGGAATTCTCCTGGGCATGTGCATGTGCTCTGCGATGACAGAGCACAAGGATCCCATCTTGAAACAAGCATTCTCCACATAAGAATTGAGGTTCTTGAGATCCAAATAGAAACCTGAACCTCTGTTGAGGTGGAACTAGAACAAGGACTCCCCTGTCCAGAAGAGACTGAACAGCATCTTAGAACAGACATAGCTTTTCTTGTCCCTGGGGAACCCTGGACTGGAAAAATCTTAAAGGAGGAAGGGACTTGAACTCTATTCTGTCCCCTTCCGAAACCACCACCAAGAACGGCTGGTGAGAAATAGACTCTGTCCACGTGCAGTGTACAATGCAAAGACTTCTGCCAATAGACACTTGCAGACCAGGAATCTGCAAGTCATGCAAAGGCAAGCTTGCCAGACTTGGACTTGGACGGGGCACGTTTAGACAGCCATTGCTGCTGGGCTTGGTGGGGGGGTGCTGGGTAAAGGCCTGAGAGGCTTGTGGCCTTTGCGCCTCTGTTTGGCGGGGATGAAAAAGATGCAATTTCTTTGCCATGGTAGGGCATTTGGACATCTGAGGTAACGGTGATTTAGACCCCAGTAGCATCACTAATGATCTGCTGCTTCAGCTCAGAATCAAAAAGAGATTTGCAAACACAAAAGAGAGTTTACCCACACACTCACCCAAAGAGAGGTAAGCAGAACCTTTATAACATTAATCACAGTCTGCTTACAGGGTGCTACAGGGAAACGGACAACTGAGAAAGAAGCATGAAAGGAAACCCTGCTGAACCAGCACACCTGTCTAGAGCTAAATGCTGCGATAATGGGGTCACAGTATAGTGTGGAACTAAAACCTAACTTTTATTCAATTATAGTTAAACATCATATACAATTATAATGAGTGCACCAACACCGTAACATGGATATACAAACCGCAATGAAGTAAATAGTGTACTGCTGGGGCGTTATCCGGCTTGCCAAATCAATAGTTTTGTAATGACCTCTATACATACATACATATCAAAATTCATTATTGATTGTAGCAGTGTTCAATTAGTTTTTCAAGGATAGTACTCAGTCTTTCACTGATACTCACAGTGCTTTTAGGTAACTGCACTGTATGTTAATCCCTTAGGTCAGAGCTTTCCAAACTTTTCATGTTGGTGACACACTTTTTAGACATGCATCATTTCATGAAAACAGTAATTCAGTTTTGCTAGCAAACTGGGGGTTAAACTAATAATCCCTTATAAGAGATACAGACATATACATAAATTGTAATAAGATGATGTATGGGGACACAACATATCTCATGAAAACCTTTCATTCATACTGAGGAAGGCATTAAGCATGTTGTGTGGTTTTTAAAAGGGCGACATGAGAATGTTGCGCTACATATAAGCGCAAGATTCTCATGTCGCATTATTAAATAGATAGCGCATAACTGATTTTAGAAGTACTGTCCGTCTTTCCTGTCTCATTGGCACCACAAGCAGAAGTGGCCATGTGACAGGCAGCCTCGGCGCACAGGGACACTCCAGCCTGGCAGCCCAAAGAGAGGGCAGTGGTATAGAGGAGGTGGCATCTTAAAATATTTTAACAGCTGAGCCGCCAAAAGATTTGTAACAGCTGGAATGCCTCCATGTGCTGCATACATATTATGTATGCAGCCCACAGAGGCACTCCAGCTGTATGCAGCACACGGAGGCAATCTCCCACTGTAGTAGTGTTTTATCTCAGCTCCCAGTGTAGCTCGTGTTTGGGTTGAATGACAATCTCGCTCTGTGTAAATGGCACCTTTGCCTGTGACACACCTACACACTGCAGGTGACACACAGCTATTGCTGGAACACTATCCAGTTTGTCACTAAGGTACGAATATGAACACTTCTCTGAAGCCCTGACGAAGCAGTTAGCCCGCAATACGCGTTGGCTATTGTTTTAATAGACTGATTGTGTGTGTTTTAACGGGTTGTGTCCCTCTCAGTAGAACCAGAACACCCCATAGGGAGTGTTATTACTATTATCAGACAATAGGAACGTGGATACAGATGAGGCAATACGGAGGACACCAAGGATCTTGCTAGAGAGTGTCCATGAACAAGTCTGTGTTTCAGCGGATCCATTGTTTCCATGGTCTGATTGATCGCTTCTATGGAGGAGAAGGACTGACAGATATGGTTGGAGAGGAGAGAGAAGCTGATTTTATATTTTAACCTTGTACCTGCATTCATTTTATTGTGAATATATTTTTATGAATAAACTCCACTTTTAGATTGCCCTGTTTTGCACTTTTATTGTTTGCATATAGATTCTGTTAGCTGAGTGGTTGTAAGAAGCCACTAGAGGAGCGGCATCAGGACTATTCTATGAGTGGTGGGAGAAGATTGCCTTTGCAAGACTCACAGATTGAAAAGAGAAGTGTTATTTTCACATGATACAGATGTTACATATTTTTAGAGAGTGGGTATTTAGATTCCACTTGGTATTGAGTGATACCGAGCTCCCTGTCTGACATGACATAGAGCAGGTATTTGTCTCTCAAAGGACTCAGTACATAGATTTAGTAGGTTATTCTGTGCTTTGTTGGAAAGAGATCATAGATGTTTTTATGAATGTCGATGTATGTTTATATATAGTCCATATATGGTGTATCCATTTTGAGTGGATATACTTAAGTTTATGGTGGTTCTGGCTACAGTATACTTTAGTTATATCTACAATAGGTTTATCTCCCATATTGGTACATTACTATAGGTGGTAGGTCATTGTGGTTATATACATTTTGTGATTGAGATATCCCGGTGTAGGTTCCTCTTACGTTGCAAGTGAGCGCTACCTACTTGTTGCTATTATACTTTAAAAACACACCTAGGCTAAACATAGTATAATCTTATGAAAAAGAGTATTATTTAATAGAACATCCGATGTATTGCAAGGACATTAACTAGCTTGCCAGTGAGTTTGCTTATTTGATGGCAGGATAAGTGCAATACTACTAACAGTTGGATAGAATACTTTAATATTGGAGCACTATTCAGCTTAACAGATATCTATCCTTATGAACTATAACCTCTTGAATACTGGAATAACAGTGCTGTATTAGGGATAGCTTTCATAAGGCTGTATAAGATGCTATTTTGGCTTCCTCTTGGCTATAGTAGAAGTGCCGGGGCATATTCCGGCTTGCCAATGATTAGTTTTGTGATTTTATCCAGTAAGCTATTAGGATCACTTGAGTGGAAAATCATAAGACGGATATGCTGGAGCCTATTCCGACTTGCCAGTAAACTGTCTAGTGATTGTAGCCAGCTGGCTATAAAAATCAGTGAGTTTAGAAATAAAAGTTAGCTTACCGGATAAAATCATAAGACTAATCACTGACAAGCCGGAATGTGCTCAAGGGTAAACAACCACTGTAGAAAGAGGGGGGGGGGGGCAAAGGGGACAAGTGGACCATGGCACTCAAAGGGGTCACTCACCAATATTCAACTCCTGTCTTCAGGTTAACATTGTGAAGAAACAGGGCCTTAGAGAGACCCTGTTGGGAGATAGAAACTTTGGCTGCAAGATTTTCGCCACAGGACTGCAAGGGTCCACAACAACACCTGTATACTGGTCCATCCTCCTGGGGAAGCCAGGAATGGTAACCCTCCTAATGGGGGAATTTTAACAGCCCCATATCTATATAAAAATAAATAAATAAATAAATAAAAACTAAGCAGCAATGTCCCAAGTCTGTTCACTCTCTAAGGAACATATCAAAACTTGAAGGGCGGAGGCACGGCTAGCCTGATGTAGGAGAGGGAAGGCTTCGCCTTCAAGACCATATCTTCTGAAAATGTTTGTCTTCTAAGGAAGGAAGATCACCTCCTATAGTACCTGTATTCCATACTGGGAAAAAGAAATATTGATTTGATTTAGATTTTTCTTCTGTTCACTCACTATTTTTATCAATCAACAAAATGCATAAACTATTAACATGTTTTTACTTTACAGCATTTTTTTCACACCTAAGACTTTTGCACAATACTTTACCTCACACTAAAAAGTATCTCAAACATTAGTAAACCAGTTTTCTGTCTCCAGGTTAACATCTTAGAAACCAACCCAAGTCTCGATAGACCCTGTCATGAGTGAAAATTTGGCAGCAAGATTCCCTTCACAGGGCTAAATGGGCCCACAAAGCACCTGTGAACTGGTCAGTCCACTCCAGGGAAGCCCAGCAGTGGTAACCCACATAATGGGGGATTATACAGCCCCATATCGAATAGGAAAATAATAATAATAAAAAAACCCTAAAGAAAACTAAAAGGATGGCCATGCCCTTCCAGCTCTTACAAGGACACATGAATTCTGGGAGTTAGTGGGGTGGGGGTTTAGCTGAAGGAGAAGGGAGTCTTTTGTGATGTGCCCTCTCCTTTATGAGGGACTCAACCCCATGGTACCTGTGTTACATCTTGGACGTAAGAGAACTGATCAATCCAACTCTAGAGAAGCTAGATAATTGGAGCTTGCCTAATGGAGGAATTAAACAGCCCCATTTCTAAGCTTATAAATAAAAAGAAGACTAAAAACGAAGACAAATGTGCCAGCCTGCCCTTTTGCAGAAACAGGTCACTTGAAACTGAACGGTGGGGATAATGCTGGATGGTAAGAATTGAGTCTCCCTAGCAAAGGCCCTACCTTTTTTAAGTGCCCTGCCCTATAGAAGAGGGACATTTACACCATGGAACCGGTGTTCCACACTGAGCATGAGAGAAATTATCTTTAAAACGTACTAAACTTCTTTTGGCATGGCAAGTCCACTTTAAGGAGAAATTACTTCCTATAAGGTGATTTGTGTACACATAACAATATTTATTTTTCTCTTAGTTAGTGTGGAACATAGAAACCATGGGGTAAAGTTCCCTCCTCCAGGAGGGCAGGTAAATTAGAAAGAAAGAAAAAGGTCTCTGAGGTGAAGACTCCCAGCCTACAACACATTACTCCACCTGGACATTTTCAGTCTTTACGTACAGCAAAGATGAAAGAGAAAATACAGAAGCAGAACAAGAAATGGAACCTCCTGTCCCAGACTGTACTGGTGTGTCAGGACTCATACCACTGTTTTTTCTCCAGCAGGGAAGACCTGTGTCCCATATGAACTAAGAGAAAATAATTTATCAGTAAGTACACAAAAATCCCCTTTTCTCATATGTCTTGCGGAACACAGGGACCGTGTGGATATACCAAATCATTCTACCAAGATTCCACGGAGGGAAGGAGAAAAATTGTTCTGAACACAGACCAGTTTCTAGAGGAAATTTACTGGTACAACATGAATGTCAGGTGTCAACCAACGCCATCACAACAAACCAGAGAACAGGAACCAATATTATCTGTCAAAAAAAAATCAGGAAGGATACCTACACAGGTGGGTTTACTTTTAAAAGGTTGCCCGCTCAAATAACCCAATTACCATGTCGCCTGGATAAAGAAGTCGACATGAGACTCTCGCACTGGATGACAGCGAGAGATTCTCATGTCGTGTATTGAAAGGTCACTTCACCATTTAAAAAATAGCCCACTTGAAGACAGGCTTTATGCTCAACTTTACTGTACATTCTCATAGTTTTAAAGAAGTACCCAACCTCCATGCGCACAGTAGATCACTTCTTGCTGTCTCTGTGTTGCTCCCTCTTTTCTCTTGCCTGTTGGAGGTTCATCTGTTATCCCATGCCTCTGAATCAGAACTGGGTGGAACTGCTAAGCTGCTCTTTTATTACAAATAAATAAATGTATCTTTTGAGCAATATGATTCTGGGGAGAAAAGGTGAAAGTATGGCTAAACCACTTTATTCCAGCGTCTGCTTCATTTCCTGACCCCAGTCACATGCTGAGGAAGTTTTTTCTTTTCCAGAATTTGGTATATTAATTTATATAGCACATCCTTTGCTCCAGGATTGTGTAGTAAATAATATTTCTGAATAATGGTATGATAAAGTAGTGTTATTTTGAGTTAGTGAACAATTCTCTCTCTCTGGCTGCTGCTTTGCCTAATTAATGCCTTTGTCATACCACCCACTTTCTCTGTCACATCACCTGCCTTCACTGTCACAGTGCCCTCCTTTTGCCTACTCTCTGTCCTTTTACCCCTGTCTATTCAGTCCTTTTTCTCCATCGCTATCCTTTCACCCTCTCTCTACCTTTTGGCCCTTTCCTTTCTTATCCTCTACCCCGTTACTATTTTACGCCCCCTGCCCTGTCCTCTTGCTATAGGTATTGGCCACAAACGGTTAAAATGTTACTGCCATGGAGTTTGCTCAGGGAGTGCTCCGTTTTGCATAATACATAACTGGCATGTGGCTCAGGAAGCGTTCCGTGTGCAGAATAGACTACTCTGTGGTGGTATTGGGGATGGATTAGTATTGGCAACTGGCGGGGTGAAGCGACCTTTCAATACACGACATTAGAATCTCATGCTGTCATGCAATGTGAGGTTCTCATGTCAACATTTTTCTCCAGGCGACATGGTAACTGGGTCATTAGGTCGTATGCTCTTTGGAGTGCAACCTTTTAAAAGGATACGCACAGGAGCAACATCCTATAGAACATTCTGACCAAAGCTGGCTTCAGCCTAAGCCAGCTCATTAACATGGTAGTGTTTGACAAATGTGTGGAGGGACGACCATGTCACCACCTTACACAACCAATCAGCACAGGCCTGATTCTTATAGGTTCAAGATACACCTACTGACTTGGTGGAATGAACAATAACCCAAAACGGCATGTTTCTTCCTGAAGACATATGCCAGACAAATGGTTGCCTTAATCCAAGAAGACACTATCACCTTAGGTGCAGCCTGCCCTGCACGAAGGCCCTCAGAGATGACAATATACTGAATCAGATCTCCAAAAAGAGCATGATGAACATAGCACTTCTAGAACCTAACCACATCAAAGAGATGAAGCTAATGCTCATGGAGCTGGACCAATAGAAGGAAAAACAATTTCTTGGTTGACGTGAAACTCAGAAACAACCTTAGGAAGGAACCTTATGGGAATTCTCAGTGCCACCCTATCAGGGTGTAAGACCAGATAAAGCCACCTGCCAAACCAACACAATAACCAAGAGAAAGTCTGTCTTGCATGTCAAGAAACCCAGGAAAACTTAAAACAAGGGCTCAGAATGAGCCTTCTGAAGCACTCCCAGAATCAGGTTGAAATCCCATGGAGGAGTGGGTTCCTGAAAGACAGGGTAAGCATGAGCCACTCCTTGGACAAAAGTTTGCACATCAGGTAGTAAAGCAACAAGCACCTCTGGAAAAGGACATAAAAAGCTGATATGTTTACTTTAATAGATCTAAGACCAAACCTTTCTGAAGACCATCCTGAAGAGAAGCAAAGAAAACCAAAAGTCTATACGCTTGCGGCCTTGACCCTGATCCTTACAGCATTTATAGAACAAGAACCATTACCTGTGATATGCCTTGGAAGAGATGCTGGCTCAAGAGGCTGGCTTTAAGAGTCAAGCTGTCCTAGCGAACGTCTCTATCTCTGGATGGCACTGCAGACCCTGCATCAAAAGGTATGGATGCAGAGGGAGCTGAAATGGTTCTGCCACAGAGAGTTTAAGAAGATATAAATTCCAAGACTGACAGGGCCAGAACAGAGCTATCAGAAAAACATGTGCCTGCTCCAACCTGTTCTTCCTCAGAACCCTTGGAATCAGGGGAAAAATGGAGGAAACACATACCCCAGAAGAAAATGCCATGGAACAACCATAAAATCTAAAGTGAAAGCTAGGGGATCCTGGGACCTGGCATAAAACTGAAGAACCTTGCAGTTCAATGAAAGGCCATTAGGTCCAGTGTTGGCAAACAACACAGTCAAACTTTTTAGTTGAATACGCTCTGACTGAGCCCCCAATTCCTGGGTTCCTGAAGCTGGTGAATGAGAAAGTCTGCCAAGACTTTTTCTACCCCTGGAATGTGAAAGGCAAAGACCTCCAGTGCATGAGCCTCTGCTAACATGAGAACCAGCCGAACCATGGCCACTCGGCTACACTTTTGATCTCTCCCTGGTAGCTGATGTAAGAAATCACATTTTCTGACTGGACCTACACCAGGGATCCCTGAAAGGACTAAGGCCAATGCTGTAGGGCTAGGTGACTTGCCCAAAGCCCCAGTACAGTTATGAAATGCACTCTGCCATGGTCCAAAGACCATGTGCAGTTTGAGGATCCAGAGCAGCGGCCCAGTCTATCAGGTTGGTATCCCTCGTAACCAAAACCTGTAGCTATCTCAAAGACAGATGAGGCCTTGAAAGCCACCAACGAAGATCAACTTCATCCTGTATGTCAAATACATGACAAGGGAAAAGTGAAACTGTTGTCCAGACCTATTCCTTTCCAGCTGCAATTACCACATAAGAAACTGAATAAATGGACTGCTTCCATAGCAGAGTCTAGGTAGTCTGGTACCCTCACGTACACCTACACCGTCACAGATGGCCGGGCTACTGCCTGAGCCACTTGAAGGGACAAAGAACCCTGCCACCTGGTATAAAAATCTTCCCCTGAAGAGTGCTGAATCTTAGGCCAAGAAGATGAAGGACCTGGGACAGTACCAGAGATGATTTTTTGAAATTGGGAACCACAATGTATTGCTCCAGAATGAACACACAAGACTGAGTGAGCAAGATCTCCTCTGAAGAAGCCTTTTGTAAAAGGTCTTCCAGACAGGAAGTCAAAAAGAAAGATCCCTGAGAGCGGCTGTGAGCTGCCAGGGCTGACATGTGCTTTGTGGATACAAACTGAAAGGGAAGAAAGGTGAACTGAAAATTATGACAAGCCACAGGAAGTTCTGATGATATGCATAGAAATGCGATGTGCACGTAAGCATCCATTAAGCATGGCAGCAATGGTGGAGGGTAAGGACTCCATCTTGACAGTTGAAGCATTTTAAGTCCACAATAGTACAGCATCTTTTTTTTTTTGGGGGGGGGGGAGGGATGGATAATGAAAAGACTAATATAATCTTGTGAATCTTTCCCAAGAAGGAAATGGTATTAATACCTACATGTCTAGCAGGGAATTAACTGTATCCAAAATTATATGGAGTTGCTTGGGATTGAGAATGAGTCTGGAAAAAACAACATTGTGGAAAGGACTTGAAATCTATAATGTACGTTTCCAAAATTACCCACAAAACACACCATGGACACAGCCCACGTGCAGTGGAAAAAATGTAGAGTTCACATACAGGCCGAGGTGCACCAGTGAGAGTCACGAGGAGTCAGGTTTGTCAGTTTTTGGCTTCTGCACAGGCTTCTTTCCAGACAACGTCTGCTTGGGTTTTGTGGTGGAACACACCTGGATTGCTGAGGGAAGTGTTGCCATGTGAGAGAATCCTTACTGGTGGGAGCAACGAAAAACACATCTTCCATGGAAAAAAATAACGTTAAGGAGTAACCTGAGTCAACTTGTCCAGTTCCAGGCTAAACAGAGAAGGGAGAGATACAAAAGGTCTCTTGGAAAACATAGCAGCCAACCAAATCTTAAGCCACAGAGTATGTCATGTGGCCACAGAGAAAGCAGAGGCCTTTCCAGAAAGCTTAGCGACATCAAATGCTGCTTCAGCAAGGTAAGCATTAGGTTCAAGGATCTTGGATATAAGAACCACCTAGATCTCCCTTGGATGAGTCCGCCTCAATGGCATCCAAAAGCTGATCCCCCAGCCAGTCACAGTCCTAGTTATCCAAAAGTAGGGCATAAAGCTGTACTACAAACCACAAATTTCACCTTCAATAATGAATCCAGGCAATTGTCCACTTGATCCCTAAGAGCTGTGTCTCCTGACAAAGGCAAAGCAGTCTTCTTGGCAAGTAGAGAAATTGGCGTATCTACTGTGGAGGGGGAGGGGATTGTGTGGCCCAGTGCGTTAAAGCCTCAGCAAAAAAAAAAGAAAAAGAAAAAAAAGGGTATAAAAGTTATATTCCAATAAAGGAAGAATCTGTTTTCCATTCCTCCAGAAGTAACTGGTCTAAGGAATGGTGAGAAAAAAAAACAGCATCCTCCTTCTTGCGCCACTTAAAAATATCAGGGCAATAGTAACTAAATTTGGAAGCCTCCCCAAAAGAGAAGAACAGGGGTCTCCAACAATGAAGGACAAATCCAGGTTGCCCACGTCAGTTTCCCCTTCCTCAGAGGGGGGGAAACTCTAATAGTGGGGGTATCATCCTACATAACTTCAGTGACATCTGGGGGAGCAGGATGTCCCTTGGACCAATAATCTAAGACCCCTTGAAGAGATGATGAACTGACTGAAGAAATTAGGGATTTAACCAACACAGGCTCCTATTCAACATTTGAAGGCCCTGAAGGCAGAGTAGGGGCCACAAAGCAAGAGGGACACTTAGCACCAGGAAATTCCACCGGAAAACCAATCTGGCCTTTTCTGGTGTTTCACAAGGACAAGGCAGTTCTTTGCACTTCTCAGGAATTTCTCCCAAAGGTGGTTTCTGAATTCCACATTAATCAGGAGATTGTGGTGCCCTCTTTCTGTCCTGACCATGCACCTGACAAGGAAAGGGATCTTCACTTGTTGGATGTGGTGTGATGCCTTAAGTTCTATGGGCATTGTACCGAGTCCCTTCATCAGTCTTACGCACTTTACGTCTTTCCTGAGGGTCCCAGGGCAGGTAGACCGGCATCCAAGGTTACCATAGCCTCCTGGATTAAGTCAACAATTCGTAAGGCGCAGGAACTGAGGAAGAAGCCTGTTCCATTTCGTGTCACGGCTCATGCTACCAGGTCTATTGGGGCCTATAAGAATCAGGCCGCAGCTGATCAGTTGTGCAAGGTGGCCACCTGGTCGTCTATGCACACCTTCACTAAGCACTACAGTGTTGATGTTCTGGCATCGACTGATGCCAGCTTTGGTAGGAAGATCCTGGAGGCAGTTTTGCCTGTCTAGGGTCTTCCTCATTCCTTTAGTACTCCTTAACTGTTGAGCCCAGTTGGCTCTAGTTCTGTGTTACAGTTCCTCGTGTGTTATACACCAGTTTTGTGCCCGTTGACACTTTATTCTTTATGGGCTGTTTCTCATCTGCTTAGCTCATGTATCCTCTGGTGACCTGCGCCTGGTCCTTGTCTTCATTCCCACCTCTGGAAACTCAATGTTTAGATATCCCAAAGTTACCAGTAACCTATATGGGACGACAGAGAAAAGAGGATTTTAATCTTACCTGTTATATCCTTTTCTCTTATATAGGTTACTGGTCTCACACCCTGTCAAGGGACCGTGCTTGAGTTCTCCTGTGACTGAACGTGGGAGTCCTTTCGGGTTCATGCTCACAGGAGTCTTCTTTTCCCTTCTTGCTACCTAGTCTTCAGTAGCGATTCAAATCTTACTGGAGGGGATTGGCTGGGGACCAGCTAGGAGAGGAGGAAGGCTCCACCCTGCACTTCTTTTCAAGAATTGTTCCTGCCTATTAAAGGGGCGGTCACCTTACCAGAGTTATCAGTAACCTATATTGGACAGAGAAAAGTATTAAAAGTATTTAACCATGGCCAATAAAAGCTAAAAAAAAAAAAATTAAAAGTTCCATATAGCAAGGAAAGCCCAAAGACAGGCACTGCAGGGATTAAAAACCCACTATTGAAAGAATAGGAATATAGTCATTTTATAGATGTGCTGCACAAATAAGCCCATTGACAGAATGCAATTCATGCTATCAAGCCACTAAAAAGTGGCTGCCAGACACTGAAACTGGGACCTACTCACAGGGTCTGTGCCTTCAGGGAGAAAATCCTCTTCAATTTTCAGGCTCCAGTATAAACAGAGATGCTTCAGATAAGCTATGAGGAAACAGGCTCATAAAAACAAGCCATCTTCCACAGACTCAAGTCCTGAAAGCTTGTGCTCTGCTCAATCATTCCAAAGAGGCCAGGAACAGGAGCTGGCCTAGTGGGATTATTGTACAACCTCATAGCCTACAGCAGAAAATAAAAAATGAAACTAGGAGAGAAGCGTTGCCCATGCATCTCCTATAAGGTCACTTTTAAACCAGATGGGGGTAAAGTAGTGCACTTAAGGGAGTCTCAGACACAGAGACCTTTTTTGTCTAAGTACCCTGCCCTCCTGGAGGAGGGAACTTTACTGCTTGGTTCCTGTGTTCCATATATGATGTAAGAGAAAAATGAATAGGAGCCATACATATATCACTTCTAAAGAGCATTTATAAAATTATTTTCTTATCTATATATAAGCTTTAACATGTATATAATATTTTAATGGCTATAAACCCTTTTATTTTATTTTTTTGTTTGATAATGTACCTTTCAGGCTTTTTCACCCGGGCAAAGTGGATTTGCTCCATTTTAGCACATACCAAGACATCAGTGCTTACTTATATGCGTTCCCCATGAGATCCTCTCATATGGGTGTATAGAGGAGGTGAGACAACAAGGCCGGGTGGACATTAGCTTATATCATTGGTTGACACAAAGCCAGTTACTGGAATTTGGGATGAGCATCATACCCACTGTTAGTGTGAAAGATATGCAATGCGGCCCATGGACCACCATGCAGATCAGCCATGCTGCAACTTGGAATATGCTATAGAAGAACTTATCAAAGTTGCAGCATTCATCTGTGTTTCACAAGGTGACAATTGCCTTTATGAACAGCAACAGTGGGGGGCAATTATTTTCACAATGGTGTTTTCAGCACAGAGGTGTGCAACACATAACCTGAGCACCCTTTTGGTCACCAATGAGTTAATGTAACATAGTACTATTGGTCTGTCGCCATCTATGAAAGAATTCTATATGGTTAAGCATTGTTTTAGAATCTGTAGTAGTGCTGCCTAACTTCACAAGGGAAGGATTTATTTATTTTTTATGTTTAGAAATCCATACAACATTCTAAAGGGCTGAAGTTAATTTAAAAAAAAAAGAATACAATCAAATCCCTGGATACTAGAGACTTTTCCAACACATAGCTAAAAAATGAGCTGAAGAGGTCTGAAGTGGTTCTCAATCTTTTTTTTGCTCAAAGCACCCCTAAAACACTTTCTGGCATTTTTCAGGGGACCCTTAAAAAATCTTATGGTGTTTGTCAATGCTGTAATGGAGATTACAAGCATATAATAGAGATTTTAGTCTTACCTGTTAAATTCTTTTCTCTTAGTCCATATAGGTTACTGGTAACTTTGGGTAGGTGACCGTCCCATTAAGTAGGCAGGAACAATTCTTGAAGAGAATGCTGGGAGGAGCCTACCTCCTCTCCTTAGCTGCATCTACCCACTTCCTCTCCAGAAAGATTTGAGACACTAACTAGCGACTAGGTAGTAAGGAGTGAAAAGAAGACTCCTGTGAGCATGAACCCGAAAGGACTCCCACGTTCGGTCACAGAAGAGCCAAGCATGGTCCCTTGACAGGGTAGGAGACCAAGAGAAAAGGATTTACCAGGTAAGACTAAAATCCTCTTCTCTCTGTCATCCAATATAGGTTACTGGTAATTTTGGGATGTCCAACCACTGAGCTTCCCAGAGGTCGGAAGTAAGGCAAGGACCAGGAGCAGGGCCCCCACAGTCACCAGAGCCTATATGAACCAACAGATCATACAGCCCAACAATAACAATGAAGTGTCAATGGACACAAAACCGGTGCATAACCACACCAGGAACATAGCACAGCACACAAACTCCAACCAGCTGGGCTCAAAAGTGAAGGAGCACTGAAGAGATGAAAGGAGAACCTAGACAGGCAAAACTGCCTCTAGGACCTTCCGTACCAAACTGGCATTGTCCGATGCCAGCACATCAACGCGGAAGTGCTTAGAAAAAGTGTGCACAGACGACCAAGTGGCAGCCTTGCACAACTGATCAGCTGAGGCTTGATTCTTGTAAGCCCAAGATGCCCCAATGGATCTAGTGGAATGAGCTGAAACCCTAAATGGAACAAGCTTCTTCTGCAGTTCATAAGCCTTACGAATAGCAGACTTAATCCAAGACGTTATGGTCACCTGGGATGCCAGTCTCCCTGCCCTGGGACCCTCAGGAATGATGAGCAAGGCGTCAGACTTGCGAATAGACTCAGTAAGGTGCACATAGAACTTTTAACATCGCACCACATCCAACAAGTGAAGATCCCTCTCCTTGTCAGATGTCGGGTCAGGACAGAAAGAGGGCTCCACAATTTCCTGATTAATGTGGAATTCCGAGATCACCTTCGGAAGAAACTATTGAGAAGTGCGAAGAACTGCTTTGTCCTTGTGAAACACCAAAAAGGGTGGTTTACAAGACAGGGCATGCAACTCAGCAACACGGCGAACAGACATAATTGCCAGGAGAAAATAGGATTTTAGTCTTACCTGTTAAATCCTTTTCTCTTAGTCCATACAGGTTAATGGTAACTTTGGGGTAGATGTTCAGCCCCTTTAAGTAGGCAGGAACAATTCTGAGACGTTACTGCTAGGTGGAGCCTACCTCCTCTCCTTAGCTTGCTGCTAGCCAATCTTCAACCAGTAAGATTTGAAAACTAACTATTGACTAGGTAGTAAGAAGGTAAAGGAAGACTCCTGTGAGCATGACCCCGAAAAGACCCCCATGTTCTGCCACAGGAGACCCAAGCATCGTCCCTTGACAGGGTGGGAGACCTGTAACCTGTATGGACTAAGAAAAAAGGATTTAACAGGAAAGACTAAAATCCTATTTTCTCGGTCATCCAATACAGGTTATTGGTGACTTTGGGATGTCCAACCATTGAGTTCTCCTGGGTGGGAAGAAAGGCAAGGACCAGACGCAGGCCCCCAAAGTCACCAAAGCACCAATGAACCTACAGATCATGAAGAGCTCAACAATAACAGCAAAGTGTCAAAGGACAATGAACAGGGGTAAAACAAACCCAGGAACTGTTACACAGCACACCAACAGGGCTCAAAGGTGAAAGAGTACTGAGAGACTAATGAGATCCTAGACAGGCAAGGCTGTCTCCCATGATCTTCCTCCTAAAACTGGCATCAGCCGATGCCAGCACATCCACACGGTAGTGTTTCGAGAAGGTATGCACAGACGACCAAGAGGCCGCCTTGCACAACTGATCAGCTGAGGCCTGATTCTTGTAGGCCCAAGAAGCCCCAATGAACCTTGCAGAATGAGCCATGACCCTGAAGGGAACAGGTTTCTTCCTAAGTTCGTAAGCCTTACAAATCGTGGACTTGATCCAAGAAGCAATGGTTACCTTGGAAGCAGGCTTCCCTGCCCTAGAACCCTCAAGAATGACAAAAAAGAGTGTCAGACTGTCGCAAGGACTCAGTCCGATGCACACAGAACTTGAGACAACAAACAACATATGAAGATCCTTCTCTTAATCAGAAGTAGGGTTAGGGAAGAAGGAAGGAACCACAATCTCCTGATTAATGTGGAACTCAGACACCACCTTTGGCAGAAACTCTTGTGAAGTGCGAAGCACTGCCTTGTCCTTGTGAAACACCAAAAAGGGTGGCCTACAAGATAGGGCATGCAGCTCCGCAACACGGTGAACAGAAACTATCACCTGGAGAAAGGCCATCTTCCACGTCAGCATACGTACAGGAATGGTAGCCAATGACATAAAAAGGAGGACGCTGAAGTACTCCTAAAACCAAGTTAAGGTCCCACTGAGGAGCAGGGGACTTTAACACCGGATGAGTATGAGCAACACCCTGGAAGAAAACCTTGACATCAGGATTGAGAGCAAGAAGCCTCTGAAAGAAGACAGAGAGCGCAGAAGTCTGAGCCTTAAGAGAACTCAGACTGAGACCCTTATCCACACCATCCTGGAGGAAGGAAAGAACTGTAGGAAGGTCAAAATCCTGAGACAGGTCTTTGTCAGCACACCAAGATAGAAAGGTAGACCAAACTTGATGGTAGGCCTTAGAGGAAACAGGCTTACGGGCACTAAGCAAAGTAGCCACCACACCAGAAGAAAAACCCCTCTTCTTCAAAACTGAGGATTCAGCCTCCATGCCATCAAAGCCAGACAATGAACGTCTTCCTTCCACAGGTAACCTTGTAGAGGAAGATCCAGACAGAAGGGAAGTCGCAGAGGTTCCGCCACTGAGAGGTCCAGAAACTCCTGAAACCAAGCCTATTGAGGCCAGTACGGAGCAATCAGAATGACTGGACAGTATTCCAGTCTCCGTAGCACACTGTTCAATAGGGGAATGGGAGGAAATAGGCATGCCAGAGGAAATGTCCACTGGATCGACAAGGCATCCACTGCCAGAGCCAGGGGATCCATCCAGCGAGAGCAGAATGTTGGAACCTTTCTGTTGTGCCTAGTTGCCATCAGGTCGATGCATGGGAGACCCCACTGCTGGATGATGAGGTTGAACACCTCTGGATGTAGTTCCCACTCTCCGCTGTTCACTGTGTGCTGACTGAGGAAGTCTGCCAGAACGTTGTCTACTCCAGGAATATGAACTACGGAAATGGCAGGGACATGCTCCTCTGCCCATGATAATATAGCCTTGACTTCTAGCCAAGCTGCGAGGCTTCTTGTGCTGCCTTGCTTGTTGATGTACGCTACCGCTGTGGCGTTGTCCGACTGTACCCTGAACTGGCAATCCTCCAGTTGCCGTGTCTGGTGATGTAGGGCATGAAATATCGCCTGGAGCTCCAAGACATTGATGGGAAGGAGAAATTCCTCCTGGGACCGCAGTCCCTGAACACTCAAGTACCCCAGTATCGCTCCCCATCAGGAGAGGCTGGCAACCGTCATTACTGTGGTCCAGAAGGGCACCAGGAAGGGTCTGCCTTTCAGGAGATTGTTCAGGTTGAGCCACCACGAGAGGCTCTGCTCCATGTGAAGAGGGAGAGATGGAGATCTCTCCAGGAGATCTGGCCACCCCCTGAATGCCAGGATTAGAAACCTCTGGAGCTCCCTGGTATGAGCCACGGCAAATGGGACTGCTTCTATGGTGGAAATGAACTTCCCCACTAAGGATGACCGCTTCTTGGCTGGAACTGGATCCTGAGACAGGATAGCCTGGACCTTCAGTGCTATCTGATGAGCCACTTTGTCCGTGAGAAACACCATCCCCTTCTGAGTATCGAAGAGGATGCCCAGAAACACCATCCTCTGGGAAGGAACAAGGTCTTACTTGTCCAGATTGATGATCCACCCGTGATGGGAGAGAGCATGAATGCAGTCATGTACCTGTTGATGAAGGAGTTCTGGAGAAGAAGCCTTCAGAAGGAAGGAATGACCCTGATGCCATTACAACGTAGGACGGAAATCAATGCTCCCAGGACTCTGTGAAGACTTGAGGAGCCGTGGTCAGGCCAAAGGGGAGGGCAGAAAACTGGAAATGCCCTCGGTCGCAGGCAAAGCGGAGATATTGCCAACTCTCTGGATGAATGGTGATGTGCAGGTAGACATCCTGAAGATCCAGAGAGGACAGAAGTTCCCCAGAGGACATGGCCACTATCACTGTGTGCAGTGACGCTTGGCTGTACTGGGACCGGACCACAAAGGAGTTGAGATCTTTCAAATCCAAAATAGGACGACAGCCGCCATCCTTCTTGGAAACCCAAAGAGGTTGGAGTAGACTCCCAAGCCCCTCTCCTGAGGAGAAACTGGTTCCAGGACAGCCTTGGCCAGAAGGGCCTGAATGGCCTCCTCGAAAAGGCGGAGCTTTTCTGCTCCCAAGGGAGAACGAGAAGAGAAGGTCCTGGAAGGAGGAAGGGAGGTGAAGGGGATCCTGTTCCCTGTAGCCACCACCTGCAAAACCCACAGGTCCACCACAGAGGCCTCCCAAGTTGAGAGGTAGTGGAGTAAGCGGCCATCTACCTGCGGATGGGGACCCGGGTTCGGCGAGTCATGCAGAAGGTGACTTGGAAGCTTTGGGCTTAGCAGAGGGCTTGGGCCTCCACTGCTGCTTAGGCTTGGATGAGGAGCGGGGAGCCTGAGGGACCGTTTGGGTCGCTTGGAGCTAGTCTGCCTGAAAGGGACGAAAAAGCCTATTCCTTTTGACAGGCGCCTTCTTCCTAAGGACCACTGGCAGGTGAGTACTCTTCCCTCCAGTGGCCTTGCTGATCAGATCCTTGAGATCAGGCCTAAATGGGATGGTGCCCCGAAAGGGCAAGGACAGGAGAGCCCTCTTGGAGGCCTTGTCAGCAGACCAGATCTTGAGCCAAACAGCACATCTGGCTACCACAGACATGGTAGATGCCCTGGCTACCATATGCGCAGTGTCAAACAGGGCAGCAGAAACATAATGCAGAGCCTCAGCAATGTTGGAGAGAAGCAGCAACATGTCATCAGTAGGGGCCCCCTGATGGACAGCTGAAGTGAGCTGTTCAGTCCAAACAACCACAGCTCTATTTACCCATGCTGCAGCAAATGCAGGGCAAAGGCCAGTACCAGCCATCACAAAAATAGCCTTGAGAGAAGTCTCAAGCTTCTTGTCAGTCCAGTCTTTCAGAGCAGATGTGCCAGCCACAGGAAATGCAGTTGACTTAGAAAGCCTGGAAACAGGGGCATCCACCTTGGGGGGGTGGACTCACTGTGTAAGTGACATTTCAGAGAACGGGTAAAGCTTAGCAAACTTTCTAGATACAGATGGTTTCCTGTTTGGAAACTTCCACTCCTCAGACACCAACTGGTCAAGGGTGGGGTTAGGTGGAAAACAAGTATGGGGCCTAACAAGCTCTTGGAACACATCAGAGGGGTCAGAAGACACCTCCTGCACCAAAGGAATGTTCAGGGTGGTCAGCACAATGCTAATCAGGCCCTCAGCTGAGGGAATGGGGTCAGCCTCAAAGGGGACCCCAAAAAACTGAGATGAGGGAACAGCTGAACAGTCATCAGAGTCCACCAATAATTCCTCCTCAGAGGAATCAGACACCTGGCAGTTTAGGCAGGGAAGATCTGATAGAGGCGGGGGCCTGCCACTAGTGGAAGACCCCGTGTAAAGTAGATGGAAGGAGTTGTAAGGTGGACTGGAGGTCCCTGGTAGCAGCCTTAAACTCTTGCATCCACACTGGCTCTAGTGCATGGCTAGAGGACCCTGCAGGAGATTCAGGGGCAGCAGCGCACGCTGGGCAAACAAGACCCGAGTTTTCTCTAGGTAACCCTGAGTGACATGAGGAGCAATCAGCAATGGGGGACACAGACACCCCAGTATCCTTAGTCTTACGTTTAGCCCCAAGGTCTAACGGAGTAGACGTTCACATAGAGTCAAACGGTCACAGTATCAAAAAACACCCACAAAACAGTGCTTATGATAAATAAATTCACCCTAGAAATGCTAAATAAGACTTATCTGGTAGGCAAAGGGTTAAAATGTTGAGGAGAGGAGAGTCCATGCCCTGCGTAGATTCCTCAATCTGTGAAGACACAAAATGGCGGCCGGGGCGGGAGCCAATCAGAAACGAGCGCGCGAAGTGAGTGGTCATGGGAATCGTAGTTTCACTAACGGAGTACCCCAACATGCCCAGAACATTGATCAGATAACAGAGCAAGGGCAGACCAACAAAATGAGCCATCTCTGACCTCGCTACATGGAGCTGTTGTAAAGATATGTCCCAAACTGTAAAGTCCCATATAAGTGAATGGAGCAATGGCGTCTATGCGGTAAACGCACGCAGGTAACGAGGTGAATACCAAAACGTAAAACCACTCAAAAGCCCACTAGAATAAATCAGTAGACCCAATAAACAATGGTCCCAGTAGAGAGTGCCCAACCCCCCCCCCCCCCAAAAGGTGCTAACCAGGAACAAAAGGGTTAAGTTACCAAAGAAACTTGCTCCAAACACCTCACAGACACACAGATAAACCCAATGAGTGCGTGAGTATGTAATAGGAACTCCAAATGAGACCCCTGCGCGAGGGGACCTCAGCACTCTAAGGGTGCTCACCTTTTTTTAAGCAGGTCTTCCGTCTTCAGATTACCATATATTAAGAAGAAGCCTCAGTGGGCAACTCCTGGGGAAAGATTCCCCCCCGGGGCTTAGGTCCACAAAAGCACCTGGTAAACTGAGCTATCCACATTTGGGTGATGGGAACTGTCAGTGATGGTAATCCGCCTAATGGTGGTATCCCATATCTAACAGAAAAATAATAAAAAAGCTAAAACTATAGCAGAACTGTTCTCATGCCTTGTGTCTTGACCAAGGAACAAATCTTACTGGTTGGGGATTGGCTAGCTGCAAGCTAAGGAGAGGAGGTAGGCTCCACCCAGCAGTCACTTCTCAGAATTGTTCCTGCCTATTTAAAGGGGCTTATTGCCTACCCAAAGTTATGAGTAACCTGTATTGGATGACAGAGAAAGGCCATTTTCCAAGTCAGCATGTGCAGAGGAATAGTAGCCAAGGACTCAAAGGGAGGGAGCTATAGGACACCCAAAACAAAGTTAAGATCCCACTAAGGAGTAGGGCTCTTAAAAGCAGGAAGAGTATGAGCAACGCCCTGAAAGAAAACCTTAACATCAGGAAGGATAGCGGTACGTCTCTGAAAGAAGACAGAGAGCGCCAAAGTCTGAACCTTAAGGGAACTCAAACTGAGGCCGTTATCCACTTCGCCCTGCAGGAAGGACAGGACCATTGGAAGATCAAATTTCTGGGAAAGATCCTTATCAGCACACCAAGAGAGAAAGGTAGAGCAGACTCTATGGTAGTAGGCTTTAGAGGAAACAGGCTTGCGGGCACTAAGCATAGTGGCCACCATACCAGAAAAGAAACCCTTCCTCTTCAGTATTGAGGATTCAATTGCCATGGTGTCAAACCCAGACGGTCCACATCCTCCTTCCACAGGTAACCCTGTAGAAGAAGATCCGGACGGCGGGAAAGCCGAAAGGGCTCCACCACGGAGAGATCCAGGTGCTCCAGATACCAAGCTTGACGAGGCCAGTATGGAGCAATCATAATGACTGGAGAGCCCTCCAGACGTAGTTTCCACAACACCCTGTGAAGCATGGGAATTGGAGGAAAGATGTAAGCCACAGGGAAGTGCCATGGGAATGAAAAGGCATCCACTGCCAGAGCTAGAGCTTCCCCTCCATCTAGAGCAAAACAATGGAACCGTCCAATTGTGCCTCTTTGCCATCAGATCGATGCTAGGAAGCCCCACTTCTGAACAATGAGGCTGAACACTTCTTGACTGAGTTCCCACTCTCTGCTGTCCACTGTGTGTCGACTTAGGAAGTCTGCCAGCACATTGTCTACACCGGAATATGAACTGCAGATATGGCAGGAACATGTTCCTCTGCCCAGGTTAAGAGAGGATTTTAGTCTTACCTGTTAAATCCTATTCTCTTAGTCCATACAGGTTACTGGTAACTCTGGGAGGCGATCCACCCCTTTAAGTAGGCAGGAACGTTTCTCTAAATGTATGCAGGGGGTGGAGCCTCCCTTCCCTCCTAGGCTGCAGTTAGCCAACCAGCTCCAGAATGATTTGAGACACTAAATGTTGACTAAATAGTAGAAGAGAAGAAGACTCCTGTGAGCATGCTCCTAAGGACTCCCACATACTGCCACAGGAGAGCCAAGCATGGTTCCTTGACAGGGCGGGAGACCAGTAACCTGTATGGACTAAGGATTTAACAGGTAAGACTAAAATCCTATTTTCTCTGTCGTCCAATACAGGTTACTGGTAACTCTGGGATGTCCAACCATTGAGTTCCTCAGAGACAGGAAGAAGGCAAGGACCAGGCGCAAGGCCCCCAAAGTCACCAGAACCTCTATGAACCAACTGGTCAGAGAAGCCCAACAAAACTAAAGTGTCAATGGACACTGAACAGGGGAAAAACACCCCAGGAACTGTTACACAGCGCACTGAACTACAGCCAACAGGGCTCCACAGCAAAGGAAGCACCAATAACCTAAGAAGAACATCCTAAACAGGCAAAACTGCCTCCAGGAAATTCCTCCCAAAGCTGGCGTCAGCCGAAGCCAGCACATCCACACGGTAGTGCTTTGAAAAGGTGTGCATAGAGGACCAATTGGCCGCCCTGCACAGCTGATCAGAAGAAGCCTGATTCTTATAGGGCCAAGAGGCCCCAATAGACCTGGTGGAATGAGCCGTGACCCGAAAGGGAGCATGCTTATTCCTCAACTCATAGGCCTTACGAATAGTGGACTTGATCCAGGATGCAATAGTCACTTTGGACGCCGGTCTTCCTGCCCTAGGACCCTCAGGAATGACAAACAGAGTGTCTGATTTCCTGACAGATTCAGTGCGATGGACATAAAACTTGAGACAACATACCACATCCAACAAGTGGAGATCTCTCTCCTGGTCAGAAGAGGGGTTAGGGCAGAAAGAGGGCACCACAATCTCCTGATTGATGTGAAACTCGGAGACCACCTTAGGTAAAAACTCCTTGGAGGTGCGAAGCACCGCCTTATCCTTGTGAAACACCAGGTACGGTGGTTTACAGGAAAGCGCTTGCAGCTCTGCAACCCGGAGAACAGACACGATCACCAGGAGAAAGGCCATTTTCCACGTCAAGAGACGTAGAGGAATAGCAGCCAAGGACTCAAAGGAAGGATGTTGAAGAACACCCAAAACCAAATTAAGATACCACTGAGGAGGGGGACTCCAAAAGGCAGGACGAACATGAGCAACGCCCTGGAAGAAAACCTTGACATCAGGAAGGATAGCAATGCGCTTTTGAAAAAAGACAAAGCGCAGAGGTCAGAACCTTAAGAGAACTCAAACTGAGTCCTTTATCCACCCCGTCCTGCAGAAAAGCTAGGACAGTAGGTAGATCAAAATCAAGGGACAGATCCCCGTCAGTACACACAGACACAAAGGTCGACCAGACACGGTGATAGATCTTGGAAGAAACAGGCTTATGGGAACTAACCATAGTAGCCACCACAGCAGAAGAAAAACCTTTCTTCCTTAAAATCGAGGATTAAACCTCCAGGCCGTCAAACTGAGCCGATGGACATCTTCCTTCCACAGGTAACCCTGCAGAAGAAGATCGGGACGGGATGGGAGCGGGAAGGGCTCCGCCCCAGATAGAACCAGAAGCTTCGGATACCAAGATTGACGAGACCAATCCAGAGCAATCAGGATGACTGGACAACGGTCTCTCTTTAGTTTCCGCAACACCCTTATCAACATTGGAAGGGGAGGAAAGATGTAGGCCAGAGGGAATGTCCAAGGGATGGGCATCGCATCGACAGCTAGAGCCAGAGAGTCTCTCCACCGAGAGCAGAACACCGGAACCTTCCTGTTGTGTCACATCGCCATCAGATCCACATGGGGCATCCCCCATCTCTGAACAAGGAGTTGAAACACTTTGGGATGTAACTCCCACTCTCTGCTGTCCACTGTGTGACGACTGAGGAAGTCTGCCATGATGTTGTCTACACCTGGAATGTGCACTGTGGAAATGACAGGAACATGAACCTCTGCCCAGGACAGAATGGCCTTGAACTCTAACCAAGCAGCGATACTTCTTGTTCCGCCTTGTCTGTTGATGTAGGCCAATGCCGTGGCGTTGTCGGACTCCACTCGGACTGGACAGTCCTCCAGTTGAGACACCCAATGACGTAGAGCATGAAATATTGCTCGAAGTTCCAAGATGTTGATTGGGAGAAGGGACTCCTCCATGGACCTCTTCCCCTGAGCACTGAAACGACCCAGAACAACTCCGTCATGACCGTGGTCCAGTAGGGAATCAGACCAAGCTCAGTTCCACATGAGGAGGAAGGGACACCGATAACCTCTGATGATCTGGTCGATCCCTGCACACCTATATCACAAACCTCTGAAGTTCCCTGGTGTGCTCCATGGAGAATGGAACGGCTTCTATCGTGGAAATTAACTTCCCCACCAGAGAAGACAACCTCTGAACTGGGACCAGATCCTGGGACAGAATAGTTGACACCCTTTGGTCAATTTGATGGGCTACTGCGTCTGGTAGAAAAACCATGCTCCTCTGAGTATCGAATAGAAGACCCAGGAAGTTGGGTTGGGACAAGATCCGACTTGTCCAAGTTGACAATCCATCTGTGATGGGTGAGGACTTGGATGCAGGTCTGAACCTGCTGATTAAGAAGGCCTGCCGAGGTGGCTTTCAATAGCAAGTCGTCCATGTAAGGAGTCACTCTTATGCCGTCTCAATGGAGAATGGATATCAAGGCCCCCAGAACTCGTTGAAAGACCTGAGGAGCTGTTATCACACCAAATGGAAGAGCTGAGAACTGAAAATGTCCTCTGTCGCAGGCAAAGCGCAGGTACCACCTGCTCTCCTGATGGATTGGGATGTGTAAATACTCATCCTGAAGGTCCAGAGAAGCAAGGGACTCCCCCGGAGACATGGTAGTGATCACTGTGCACACAGACTCCTGATGATAGTGAGTCTTGTTCACAAAGAAGTTTAGACCCTTCAAATCCAAAATAGGGCAACATCCGCCGTCCTTTTTGGCTACCACAAAGAGGTCTGAGTAAAACCCCGAACTCCTGTCTGAAAGAGGCACTGGCTCCAGGACATCCTTGTCCACAAGAGCCTGAACAGCGCCGTCGTACAGACTGCGTTTGCCGGTGTCTTGCGGAGTACGAGAAAGACGAAAGCAAAAAGGAGGAAGAGAATAGAAAGGGATCTTTATTCCCTCTGTCACCACTTGTAAAACCCATGGGTCTGACACAATCTTCCCAAATCCCGCGAAAAAGTCGCAGATGACCACCCACAGTGGGATGCGGACCCGGGTTCAGTGAGCCATGCCGAAGCAGTCTTGGCAGCCTTGGGCTTCCATTGCTGTTTGGGCTTGGAGGAGAAACTCGGAGTTGATGGAACCGCCTGGTTTGTCGAACGTGTCTCAGTCTGAAAGGAACAAAAGGACCAGTTCCATTTAAACGGCAACTTCTTCTTAAAGACCAAGGGCAGAAGAGTATTCTTACCCCCTGTGGCCTCGCTAATCAGTTCCTTAAGATCAGGCACAAACAAGGAGGTACCCTGAAATGGGAGAAAAAGTAAGACTATCTTGGAAACAGTGTCAGCAGACCAGATCTTGAGCCAAAGAGCACGCCTAGCTACCACAGAAGTAGTAGAGGCCCTCGCCATCATGCGGACGGCATCAAAAGCAGCAGCAGAGATATTGGCAAGAAGACGCAATTTCTCTGAAGTAGGCGCATCCTGGTGGACAGACGTAGTGAGTTGATCAGTGCAGACTGCAATAACCTGGTTAACCCACGCAACAGCAAACGCTGGACGCATAGTGGTACCAATAGAAGCAAAAATGGACTTAAGGGAAACCTCAAGTTTCTTGTCAGTCCAGTCTTGCAGCGCAGAAGCATCAGAGACAGGTAAAGCAGTAGATTTAGATAGTCTAGATATAGGTGCGTCCACTTTAGGGGGATCAACCCATTTAGCCAGCTCAGCTTCAGAAAAGGGATAACGCGTAGCAAATTTCCTGGACACAGAAGCAGACTTGTCCGGAGATTTCCACGCCTCAGAAACCAAACGGTCAAGAGTAGGGTTAGGAGGAAAATAAGGGGCTTAGCAGGCTCCTGAAAAATATCAGAGGAATCTGACACATCAGGTGCCCCCTGTGGTTTAGGCATGGAAGACCTGATAGTAGAGTGGGTCTGCCACATTTGAAGCGCCCCCTGTATCTGGGATGGAAAGAGTTGTAAAGTTGCAGCCTTAAACTCTTGTACCCAAGCTGGCTCAATAGCATGGCTGGAAGTCCCTGGGTTGCTGTCAGGAACCTCAGAACATGCTGCGCATAAATGACCAGAGAACTCTCTAGGTAGCCCTGCGTGACAGGAAGAGCAATGCGCAATGGGGGATACTGAGACCCCAGCCTCCTTAGTCTTAGGTGTAGCCCCAAGCTTCACCGGTATAGACATTCTCACAGTGTCAAAATAACAAACTGTACAGTAAATCACCCAATTACAGTGTGAAGATTAATATTTCACCCCAGGCGAAGGGTTAATCTGCAGAGGAGAGAAGAAGAGTCCAAGCCCTGCATAGGATACTTGCTGAGAAAAGCTCACAAAATGGCTGCCACGACGGGAGCCAATTAGAAAATAGGAGTGAACCAAGCGCTCATGGGAAACATAGTTTTTCCCAAAAAGTACCCCAAACAGTGCCTGAAGCCCCCAACACTCGAACTATAAACCGGATGATAGAGCAAGGGTAGATAAATAAAATGAGCCCTCTCTGAACTTGCTAGGTTAATCGGTTGCAGATATACGTCCCAAACAATATAGTTCCATAGAAGTAAATGGAGCAATGGCGTCTATGCGGTAAAGCGCGCCTTAAAGGCGCAGTACACAATTTCAATAAACGTTAAAGTAAAACTTAAAAACATGTAAAACACCCATGAATCAGGTGTGCACACTTAGAAAACACTAAACCAGTAAGGAAAGTGCCATAAAACCCCCAAAACATGTCAAACCAGTAGACAAAGGGTTAAGTTACCACATAAACATGCTTCAAATACCCAAAAGACATACAAATATACCCAATGAGTGCAGGAGTTCACAATGACAACTCCCAAACACAACCACTGTGCAGAGGGGCACTGTGGGACAAGTGGACCTGCAGCACTCAAAGGGTAGCTCACCTTTCCTGCAGATCTTCTGTCTTCAGATTACCATGCAGCAAGAATTACCTCAGTGGATAATCCCTGGGGAAGCACTTGTAACCAAGACTTTCCCCCTCAGGGCTTAAGGTCCACAAAAAAGCACCTGGATACTCAGCTAGCCACATTGAAGAGCATTTGTCATTCATGGTAATCCGCCTAATGGTGGTATTCCATATCTGACAGAAAATAAAAAGAAACTAAAACTGTAGAAGAATGTTCTCCACCTGGTGTTGTCGCATCGAGGAACAAATCATTCTGGAGCTGGTTGGCTAACTGCAGCCTAGGAGGAAAGGGAGGCTCCACCCCCTGCATACATTTAGTGAAATGTTCCTGCCTACTTAAAGGGGCGGATCGCCTCCCAGCATTACCAGTAACCTGGCTTTGACCTCTAACCAAGCAGCAAGACTTCTTGTACCACCTTGATTGTTCATGTAAGCCACGGCTGAGGCGTTGTTGGACTGGACTCTGACTGGGCATCCCTCCAGATGATGTGTCCAGTGGCAAAAAGCATGAAATATCGCCCGAAACTCCAACACATTGATGGTAAGGAGAGATTCCTCTGGAAACCACCAACCCTGGTCATTGCTATGACCTAGGACCACTCCCCAGCCGGAGATGCTGGCATCTGTCGTCATGGTAGCCCAGAAGGAAATCCTGAATGGACAGCCCTTCAGCATATTGGAGACATTGAGCTACCACGTGAAGAGGGAGAGACACTGACATCTTCAACAGAGCCTGCTGACCTCTGCACACATGGATCACGAACCTCCTTGGTGTGAGCCATGGCATATGAACCGCTTCTATGTTGGAAATGAACTTCCCTACTAGGGAGGTTAGCTTCTTGGCCGGGACTGGATCATGAGCCAGAACCGCAGGCACTTTGTGGACGATCTGGTGAGCCACCTTGTCCGTGAGAAACACCATGCCCTGCTTGGTGTCAAAGAGGAGACTCAGGAAGACTAGTCTCTGAGATGGTACAAGGTTCGACTTGTCCATGTTGAGGATCCATCCGCGATGGGTCAGTGCATGAATGCAGTCCTTGACCTGCTGATGAAGGAATTCCAGAGAGGAGGCCTTCAGAAGCAAGTCGTCCATGTAAGGAGTGACTCTGATGCCGTCCCTGTGGAGGACAGCCACTAATGCACCCAGGACACTATTGAAGACCTGGGGAGCTGTAGTCAGACCAAAGGGAAGAGCAGAAGACTGAAAATGCCCTTGGTTGCAAGGAAACAGGAGGTACTGCCGGCTCTCTGGATGGATGGCAATGTGCAGGTAAGCATCTTGAAGGTCTAGAGAAGTGAGGAATTCTCCAGGAGACATGGCCACGATCAGTCCGGATGGACTCCTGGTGGTAATGAGTCTTGACCACAAAGGAACTGAGGTCCTTGAGGTCCAAAATTGGATGACAGCCACCATCTTTCTTGGAAACCACAAACAGGTTGGAGTAAAAACCGAAACTCATTTCTGGCATTGGGACTGGTTCAGAACTTCCTTGTCCAAAAGGGTCTGGATGGCACTGTGGAACAGATGGCGCTTCTCCACTCCCTGGGGAGTGTGAGAAGGAAAAAATCTGAACGGGGAAGAGAGACGAAAGGGATACTGTACCCCTCTGACCCAACCTGCAAAACCCACGGATCCCCCATGGTGTCTGTACAGACACTGCTGAACTGGCGCAAACTGGAGCTTGGGGACCGGGGATTCGGCGACTAATGCCGAAGCAGGTTTGGAAGTCTTGGGCTCGGTCCTTCATTGTTGTTTGTGCTTGATGAAGGAGCGCAGAACCTGGGGAACCGCCTGGTTTGCGGAGCGTGCCTCAGCCAGAAAGGGCCGAAAAAGCTGATTCCGCTTAACTGGAGGCTTCTTCCTAGGCACTAAAGGCAGCAAGGTACTCTTACAGCGAGGTACCCTGAAAAGGCAACGAAAGCAAGGCTTTCTTAGAGGTAGTGTCTGCAGACCAGATCTTGAGCCAAAGAGCCTGTCTGGCTACAACAGACATGGTAGAAACCCTAGCCACCAAGTGGATGGTGTCAAAAATAGCAGCAGAGGCATAATGCTGAGCCTTAGAAATATTGGCAAGAAGTTGCAACAGATCAGCGGTAGGAGCTCCCTGACGGACAGCCACCGTGAGCTGTTCAGTCCAAACTACCACAGACATGGTAGAAACCCTAGCCACCAAGCGGATGGTGTCAAAAATAGCAGCAGAGACGTAATGCCGAGCCTCAGAAATGTTGGCAAGAAGTTGCAACAGATCAGCGGTAGGAGCTCCCAGACGGACAGCCACAGTCAGCTGTTCAGTCCAAACTGCAAAAGCCCTGTTCTCCCAAGCAGCGGCTAACACCAGGAGCAACGAAGTACCATCTGTAGCAAAGATGGACTTTAGGGATGTCTCAAGCTTCCTGTCAGTCCAGTCCTTGAGGAAAGATGTGTCAGCCACAGGCAAAGCAGTGGACTTAGAAAGTCTAGAGACAGAAGCGTCCACCTTGGAAGGATGAGCCCATTGAGCTAGCGCCACTTCAGAAAAGGGTTACAACTTAGCAGACTTCTTAGATACAGAAGGCTTCTTGTCAGGAGCTTTCCACTCGTCAGACACAAGACGGTCAAGAGTGGGGTTAGGTTGGAAATAGGTAGACTGCTTCTTAGGCTCCTGGAACACATCAGAGGGGTCCACAGGAGCCTCTGTAACCAAGGGAATGTTTAGGGTGTTTAACACCACCCTGGTAAGGCCCACAGCAGAGGGATTAGGGTTAGCCTCAAAGGTGTCTTTAAAGAATTGGGAAGAGACCACTGCAGAACATTCCCCCTCATCAGAATCCACCAGTAATTCCTCTTCAGATGAGTCAAAGATATCAAGTATGCCCTGCAGTTTTGGTTGGGAAGAACTGATAGGAGTAGGGGCTGTCAAGACTGGAAGACCCCCTGCAATTGGGATTGAAGGAGTTGTAAGGAAAACCTTAGGTCTCTAGTAGTGGCCTTAAACTCTTGCATCCAAACTGGCTTTTGTGGATGACTGGAGGTCCCGGGGGAGACACAGGGGCAACAGCGCATGCTGGGCATAAATGATCTGAGTACTCTCTAGGTAACCCTGATTGACATGAGGAGCAGTGCGCAACAGGGGACACAGACACCCCAGTATCCTTAGTCTTAGGTCTAGTCCCAACGGAGTTGACAGCCTCAGTCTCACGGTCTCAAAACGTCCCAAATATAAGGAAACAACCCAATACAGTGTGTAAGATTAAAATGTCACCCCAGAAATCGCTAATTTGCACTTAACTGGCAGCCGAAGGGTTAATCTGCTGAGAAGAGAAGGAGAGTCCAAGTCTGTGTAGGATACTCGTGAAGGGAAAGCAGAACATGGCAGCCACAACAGGAGCCAATCAGAATGAGCACGTGAAGCAAGCGCTCATGGGAAATGTAGTTTTCCCTAAAAAAGTACCCCAACAGTGCCCCCCAAAGTACACAGGACGTTGACCGGATAATAGACCAAGACAAACAAAATGAGCAGTCTCTGAAGTCGCTACATTGAGTGGTGGCAGAGATATGTCCCAAACTGTAAAGTCCCATAGAGGTGAATGGAGTATGGCATCTATGCGGTAAAGCATGTGGAATTCAAATTTGCTAAATTTTACAGTTTAGTAAAGAAAGAAAAAAAAATTATAAAAACACCACAAAACAAGCTAAAAGTCAAATAAACACCATACCCAGAAGGAAAAAGTGTGAAAACCCCACAAAAGGATGGCAGAAAAAGGGTTACATTTACCACAGAAACACTGATCCAAACCCCTAACAGACATACAGACAAACCCAATGAGTGCAGGTGTATGTATTAGTAACTCCTAAGGAGACCTCTGTGCGGAGAGGAAGCTTGGGACAAGTGGACCTCAGCACTCAAAGGGTCGCTCACCTTTTCAGCAGGTCTTCTGTTTTCAGATTACCATGTGTAAAGAAGAAGCCTCAGTGGGAAACTCCTAGGGAAAGAACTTGCCAAACAAGATTTTCCCCCCGGGGCTAAGAGGTCCACCATGGCGCCTAGAAACCGAGCTATCCACTAGGGAATGTCAGTAATGGTAATCACCAAATGGTGGTATTCCATATCTAACAGAAAACAAAAAATAAGCTAAAACTATAGCAGAACTGTTCTCTTGCCTGTATCTTCAGCAAGGAACAAATCTTTCTGAAGAGGAAGCGCCTAGATGCAGCTTAGGAGAGGAGGGAGGCTCCACCCAGCATTCTCTTCAAGAATTGTTCCTGCCTACTTAAAGGGGCGATCACCTACCAAAAGTTACCAGTAACCTATACTGGAAGACAGAGAAATATAGAAATTCTAAGTTTTCGCAATTAGAATAATAAAAACATATTGTGCATATTAATTTCCATAAATATACATTTTAAAGTCAACAGTCACATTTTTGTCAAAGTCTTTACAGAAAAATGGGGGCACCCTAAGCTGATGTCTGTGGCTCACTAAAGTGCCATGTCACCCTGGATGAGAATCATCTATAGAAGGGCTGTCCAAGTTCAGTCCTCAAGGGCCACCAACGGGCTGGGATTTAAGGGTTTCCCTGATTAAGCACAGGTGAGTTTGTAAAAATGAATGAGCCACTGATTAACTCACCTGTGCTTAATCATGGAAATCCTTAAATAATGGACTGCCGGCGGCTCTTGAGGACTGAAATTGGACAGCCCTAGTGTATGGGGTTAAAAGTAATACCAACCCTTAGTTGAATAACCATAATCAAATTGATCCCTTCAAATTATGGCATATTTCAGGCATGTAGTTTCTCACTGGCTCCTCTGTTTTGTTTTTTCCTGAAAGGATGGGAGTGGGGAGTAAGTATGTGGTTATAAATTTCCTCATTAGTGATAACAGGAATTCAAATTGCATCATTAAAATAGAATAAACAAAATTTGGTATTACAGTCCATTTTTAAAACAACAGCATACATAATTACAAATTTATTTTCAAGAACAATTTTGCTGGGAACATAAGGTTATTGCATTTTTTTGCTAAAGGTGTTTATGGTTGTGCTTGGCATGGGAAGAACAGTGTATATGATCAATTGGTAAGAAGGAAGTGACAGCCATTTCAAATAATTAGAAGAAAAAGATAACTTTCGTTGTTGCAGGAACACTGGTAACACTCAGTGTTAAAGGGAAACTATACAGAAGGAGTATCCTAGATAGATGTCCTTCATAGAGTAGTCTGATATACTAAAGAAAATAGGAGCAATTGTAAAACAAACAAACAGCACCATGGGACGCAAATACATATTTGAATTGATTCAAATGGGGCTTCCAAAGTGGTGCCCAAGGCATTGCAAAGGTTAAAAGCTCCATTTAATTTAATGTGAATAGTTTGTCCCCTATGGTGCAGCTGCCTTGCTACATAATTGCTTCCTCTTTCTGCGTAAGGCTCTTAAAGTAGGGATGTCTCCTAGGATGAAACAGAGATCAGTAGGGTACTGTGTTAAAGGAAGAAGATAAATCATGTATGTGTTACTATTTTTTTTTGTCTTCACATCTCTTATTTACATAAAGATATTAAAACTATGTTTGACAAGCTTCTTATGTTTCTAAAGGAAGTCTTTGCCCTCAATTTCTTTTATTCTGGTAATGTCACCTGCTCAAAAACTACCCACTTCTCTGGGCTCTTGTTGTTCCTACAAAGTTCCTTCATTTGGGTTCAGTGGGAGGTTTACAGTAATAAAGGGCAGATAGAAAAGTAAACCAGTAGAATCTGAAGGCCCTAGAGATATTAAGATATTGGTTAACATATCAGAGTGTACATAGTTAAGAATCATGAAACCACTTAGGAGTGTCATAGGCAAGCTTGTTAAGGCTGTGTTATTAAGCATTTTTGTTCTTTATTTAGGTGGCTCTGCCCCTTTAATGTCATTGGGAGCTAGTAGTTGTAATAAATGCAGGCTGGTGGTGGTGCACTGGCTATATGGAGAAAGCATTTACTGTGTTATGTTGTGTTAAAAAGAATTATCACTTTGTAACCCTTTGAGTGCCAGCAAGTGAGCAAAGCATTGTTTTCTCCTCCGGCACTAAAAGGGTTTTTAAAAAAAAAAAAAAAAAAAAAAAAAAACTTGCAAAAGCACCTATATTTAATTCACCTCATTATTATAAAGTGACAGATCCACTTTAATATTTCAGTGTACCTTTGGGGCAAACAACAGTTCTGTTTCAAGGTCAAAATTTCCCTTTAACCACTTTTATGCTAAATACTCCTCCAATGTACTGTGAAGCTATCTGACGGTGGCATCTCTATCAAGCAAGGGGTAATTATATATGTTTTAGTTGGGGAAGCGGTCATCCAAAATTTATATCCCCAGAAGAGCACTGGCACAAGCCTTAAACTGATGTTGGTGGAAGGGAATTTGTTGTTTGCCCGAAATTAAATGCTTAAAGATGATCCTGTGCCTACCTTCTGGACAGACTGAGGACACATCTCTGTACCACAGTCTGTCAATCTTCCTCTGCTCCCCTCCCTCAATCCAGCATCCTCTGATGACAGAGAATTTCTGCATGTAACCTGGAGTGCTCTCTGGCCAATGAGAGCGATCTAGCTTACACACAGAAATCCTCTGTCATCGGAGGAGGCTGGTTTGAGGGAGGGGAGCAGAGGAAGAGTGACAGACTCCCTTCCCAGGATCATCATTAAAAGTTTAATTTTGGCAAAAATAAATAAATAAATAAAACAAACTATAGTATTCCAGCTAGTCGCTCTATAAACTTACTTTTAATCCAAACTTGTATAAGGCAACAGTTCCCCTTTTCTTGAGCAACCCAAATAAACCACAGGGACAAATAAAAATTCTACACCATTTCAATAGGGTTGTAACTAATGGTATTGTGTTAGAAATCCCTCTAGCATTCATGAGGTTAAAGGTCAATTTAAATCAATGATAATTTTGGGAAATTATATTTGTGCGTATGGTACAGTCTGTATGCTACATATTGCTACTATCTCATGTGTTACTGTGACACTGTCATTACACCCCCTACAGTCTTTCACAATACACAATCTTTTCAGTCAACCTAAAGTATTTGTTTAAAAGAGATATAACACCTCCTAATAATAAGCCTCTTTCTTTGACAGGATAGAAAATCCTAATGGTACTGAGAAATGTGCCCTTGTCCAGGAGATAACAGATTCCATTAGTCCTGGATGTCATGTCCATGGAAGCAGCTATGACGCTTGCTTGCAGCTTTTACAAAACGAAGCGAGCAGAGTACATGTGGCCACTTAACCATCTTTTCTCATTAAAAAAAAAATGCATCCTTACATGGGCAGAGGAAAAGGGTTGGCCATGGCTCCCTCAACCTTCTGACCCACCCAGAATTAACATTCTCTCTTATCCTGGAATGTGAAACCTGCAGTCTACAGTTGTTATTGAGCCACAATTCCCATCATATTCTGACATCCAACAGCCAGCTAAGGATGATGAATTCTTTGCAGGTTGCCCGGCACTGTGGTTATATGATGGTTTTGCATGTAGTTATTTGCTCTGATTGCCACTACCCACCCAACACAAAAGGCATTTCTTGACCTTTGAATACCTGTATACTAAAGTGAAAAAAAATATATTAAAAGCCTTTGTCTAATAAATGTGGTGGAGTTAAATAACTGAAAATGTTTGATCACAGAATGTGAGTGCACAGGGACTCAGGGAGAAACATAGAGGCACTACCAGCACAAGTTCAAGCACAACCATGGAGATTCATATGCACCACAGCACTGCAATCACCACTTACATTTTTTTTCCCCGATGATAGTTCGAAAAGGATGGTCTTCAATAACAATTATTTAACAAAAATATGGTCCTCACTTAGGCAAGGAGTTATGAAGATACAAGCAAATTTATTTTACTTCAGCCCTCATAAACACTGCACAATTTTAACTGGCTATCACTATACTTAATCATAGACAAAACATTGTTCCTATTTGAACATTAAAACCGCAAAACCACCCCCCTTCATACTCAATGACCAAAAGGACTCAAGAATTGCCTACGAGGCTATCCCAGGGGGAGAGCTTCTAGATGCTTACGCTGTGGAGTTGGGACTCCCTGATCCTGAGTATGGTGTGTGACATCAGCCATTTTGTAAAAGCAATTATAGAATACTAGTGTAAAAGCCCATGTACACAGGCCAAAGTCTGTGAGTTTGGGCAGTGTCTACTGACCATGACTGCATTGGACAAACATACATTTGGCCTGCGTTCGGGCAGTCTACTGCATGACTGCATCGGACAAGCATACATCTGGCCTTTTATTATTAGTGCTAATACATGCACTGTTTGAGAAAATGTATATACTATACATTACATGCTTAAAGGGACAGTAATACTTCGTTTTATCTTTATTTTATAGGCATTAAAAAAACATGAAGAATGATATGTCTTATCTCTCAAACCTTTATGGTTTGAGAGATATTCACAAGCAAAGTTTCCCCTCCCGCCTCTTTTACCTAGTGTAAGCCATCTCTTCTCAGATGTGGAATCCAGTCCATAGACCAGATAACAGAAGGTGACAATCTTCTTCCTATGAGAACAATGAAAGCCCTGCCCCCCTTGACAAGTTTTTCAGGTTTTTCCCTCATCTTAATTGAAGATTGTCCCTCTCTGCAGTCTACCTGGGCATCTCCCTTCTGATCTGGCTGAACAGTGTTACATCAGTAAAAGGGGCGGGAGGGGGATACTTTGTCATTGAATTACTCTTGAACTACAACTCTGACAGAATTGAAATAACATTCTCCAAAGTCCAAATACTATGATGATTAATTAGAGCTGCTTTTATTATGAAACATTACTATCCCTTTAAGCTAGCCATGGCAGCTTCCTTTTCTGCTCTGCAATAAAACCTTGTTTGTTATAACATACAAATCTTGTTATTTTCGTTGTCATTGCTTTTACATTTTACATACACTTTTAAAGCGAAACTAAAAATGTTCATATCTTGGGTGGTTTCAAAAGTTTTCTTACCTATATTTACATTAGCCATTTCTTATTTAAAATTATATCTATAAGAGACATTTAGCTTAATTAGGTGGTGGTACTGACTAGTACAGCCTAGAGTATCAGATACTAACACTGCCACTTCCTACAATCAACTACTGCCTAAATTGCATGAACGGCAAAGGTAAGTAATTAAATCTAGTTTTAGCTAAAGAGTGGCTAACAAAATGTAGTTGGTACTGAAAGCTCTTTCAAAATGTCAAGGTTTGAAGCTTATGGTTGCAGCTAAGTGAATCATCAGTAGCGAACTGTAATATTGCATTTTGTGTTAAGAAATTGGGTGTTTTTAGCCACGTGTCAATGTAGCTGTTTGTGTCTGTATTAATACCCCACCTTTTGGCTTAGACCTTTAGGGTTGTATATCTTATCACTTTCACTAACACAAGATGGGAGGTTACTAATTTCATCATTGGCACTTCATCACAACCAAACAGCAATGGTGTTCAAGGAGTGCTTTCGTTGGCCAGTTTATAGAGGGACTTGGCGCCAGTGTTTGGTCTACGATTAAGTGTGGTGATCACCTGCAAAACATAAGACCTTCATGACCACTTGAAATTGTCTGGTATTTTTCAGGAAGTAAAAAAATTGCTTTTAGCTTCACGTCTTCATTTCCAAGTGCAGACGTCAATTGTTGTTACATTTTGGCACATGGCACATGCTAATGCAAAGCAACACCAAAAGGTGCTAAGTACACTAAAGAGGATCATAGGAACTTTCATCTATAATAGGGGTCTCAAGCTAAATTAGACAGAGGGAAGGACACACACACACACACACACTGCTGTAAGGTGGTTTTGTTTTTAAATATAGAGCACTTCCAGTGTTACATGGCACTCCAGGGCTTGAGTGCTTGTCTACTAAGGTCAGGAAACTCCAAGTAACACTGGGAGGCAGGGATGTCAAAGATGTGGCATGTGGGCCAGATCTCTACCTCCAAGCCCTTTCCTCTGGTCTGCTGCAAGGCTGCTGTTTCTACGCAGAAGGAGGCTATTCTCCCTCTCCACAACAGACCACCTCATGGAGCTTAGTGACCTAAACAGACAAACACTCAAATAGGGTAATACTAGGGGAAAAAGACAACAACAAAACTTTCTTTCTGTAGAGACACAGAAAAGCAGCACTGGAAGGTGTGCAAATGTACTGCCCTTGAACATATGTGGAGGAAGCTAAGTTGAACAAATATTGCTTATATTACATTTAAAAACAAAACGAGAGAGAGAGAAAGACAATGTGTGCATGCTTGTGTGCCACAACTCCCACCGTGACCACAATAAAGAATTGCAGTTAAACTGCAATATAAAACATTTACTGCACCTTTAACAGATGAGTCGTCTCATATTGCATTAAAATCGTGCAATACAAAAAGTGTAATTTCCTCCAAGACCTAGAAGGGTTAGTCTGTTAAAAGTAGATTTGGAAACACACCAGAAAATTCAGCAATTTTCTGGAGTGATTCCAATTCTCTGATCCATGAAAATTAATAAACTCATACCAAAAGCCCTGGTCCTGGTTGGCATTTAAAGTAATTTATAGTAATGTTTCAAAATAAAAGCAGCTCCAATTAATCTTCATAGTATTTGGGCCATGGAGAGTGTTATTTCAATACTCAACAAAAACAGGAAAGTGCAAGGAGAGCTGTACTGTGGATTTTAACGTATTACTTGAAACCAATATAGATCGATACTTAATGTATCTCACCGGCACCTATGAATGATCACCGTGTGAGGGCATGCAGGGATTTTGGATGCCGATTCTCCCTGCTAAAGAATCACTATGCAAAGCATCTTGAAACCATTCAAGCTCAATGAAGATCAAACAGCGGCAGGCCAGATGAATCCAACAATCTAACATTTATTATTAAAAATATATTTAAAATTCCTCGAAATGCTTTGTGGTATCAAACCACTTCATTGGAAGGACAAGAACAAACTACAAGTTCTGAGGTGAGCAGTGTTACATTGCTACAGGGGAGGGACTAGGATACTTTATCAGTCAATTACTCTTGAACTACAACTCAGACAGTATTGAAGTAACACTCTGCATGGCACAAATATTATGAAGATTAATTGGAGCTGCTTTTGTTTTGAAACATTACTATCCCTTTAACCAGAATGTATACAGGTTTTTGACAATCCCTTAAGTGAAAGACCTTCCAAGTGACTTAAGCTACTTCAGGAAATAGAAAATACCATAGGATACTTCAAGAAGGTTATGCAACAAGGTGTGATAAAGAGGAGATAATTTCTAGTGATATCACTATTCAAATTCCTGTGTTATTCAATGGTGCCTATGCACTAAGATCTCACCTACTTGAGAAATCTTAGTGTATTGGTTCCATAGAATAACACAGGAACTGGAAATCTGTTCTCAGTGTAGTTATCTCTTCTTTATCACACCTTTGTGCATAACTCCCCCGTGAGGGTTATGCAAAATGGTGTGATAAAAAAAGTGATGAAGAGGAGGTAACTTCTCCAGTGATAAACTCTCTAAACCATGTTATTCTACAGAGCCTACACCCAAATAATTTTTCAAGTTGGAGAGATGCTCGTGCATAAGCTCTACAGTGTAACAGAGGAATCAGTGTGTTTATCACAATGGAGAAGTTAACTCCTTTTAATTACACCTTCATGCATAAACCCACCAGAATAGAAGGTTTTTCTGTTATAAAATGAAACAGTGTATGCTGCTTTTACTTCTGCTTAATAAACAGACCCCACAGTGTTCTAATTGCAATTATGTTTTACCCATTCATGGCTGGAGGCAGCAACATATTCAGATATGGAAAATAGCTCATCCTTCAGGAAGCAAAATGTTTACAAATACCTGCTTTTTATCCCCATGTAACCATCCAAATAATAACAGAATATAATGGGTAATATAAGACAACCCCACCCCCTATATTTTCTTGGTGAAAAGCTCAGATTAAGGGAAGGGGGTTACACAAATGAAAGCAGTAGCAACATGTTGCCTTAATACCAACCAGTTATATAATACTGACCATCAAGTTATATCCAGTGCCAACGCAGACATGTTTTTTCACCCTAGCTAGAGTGAAAAATATATACTGTCAGATAGGCTCTCTAAAGTATAAAACCCCCCACACTAAAAAGAGTCTAGTTGTGGTAAAACCAAAATAAAAGGTAGTCATTGTCATTAGAAGTTTCTTTTTTTTTTTCTTTTCCAAACAGCAATTAAATCATTCACACAAAAAAGAAGAAAAAAAGATAATGATAATGCCGACAAATGATCAGTAACTGGGGTGGGGCATTAACCTCCTCACCCCTCAGCTGCCGGTGGGAGTCACACGCAGCGTTTTCAAATACATATATACATCTTGATACAGCACCCTCCCGCAGCTGAGGGGTTTATAAGAGTCCTATAGATGTGGAGCATTTATTCTTAATTTAAACTGACTTTTTCAAACCTGTTCTCAGTATAGGTTCTTCCCCTCTCCATTTATGCCCATTGATTTCTCATCCCTATAGCACAAAGTTGAAACTTTCCTTGGTGTATAGAGAAAGATGGCTGTAGAATGATAAATCTTTAAAAGTGGCATACGTCTCTAATAAGAGAGGGTGTGTGTGTTGTTTATTATGAGATTTTTGCAGTGGGTGAAAGGCTAGATGTCTCTTCATGCTGATATGTTTAGGAGAACAATTTTAATATTGAACTTGTAGGGGCAGGTACTGGAACTGTTCATGTACCACCCGCATCCTGAAAAGTCCTAAAACTAAAACATCAGGGTCCTCAATAAGTTATATTTTCATTGTAAGCACAGATGTTTCAAGAGATAGAAAAGGGCTAACATTTGAGTTCCTATTTGATCTGATAACGACTCAAAGGGAACAAGAAAAGCAAAAGGACTGTGTGTATGTGTGTGTGTGTGTCAGTGAATGAGCGAGACTGGAGTGTATATATGTGTGTGTAAATGAACCTGTGCCAAACACTGATTGTTAGATCCTGACATTGCCCTGCAAATGCAGCTAAACTTTGCCACTTTCCATGGGAATAAATAGAAAAACAAACAAATCTGAATTTATACTTATTATAAAATATCAGTTGCCCATAAGGATTCCTCCACACAAATCCTGTCACCAGCACAAAACTACTCTATGTTGTATGTGTATGTCTGTCTGTACCTATGTATTATGGGCACCCTGAGCTATTATTTCAGTGTCTATGACATGCCTTTAAACTCCTTTTGTGAATGCGACTAATCTGGTCAGATGACAGAAAGGGTATGCAGAGCCCCCTCTCTCTTTCTTTCATACCCTTAATTTCTTTCAGCCTCTAATTTACTATCTGTACCAGAGATAACAGCAGCATACAGCTAACATTTTTCAAAAGGGGGTAAAACCACCCAGTGCTGTCTTTCCACCCCCTGCCAACTTATCTATTACTTAATCTGAGTCCCACCCCCAATCTTTAAAAAATAAAAAAAAGAGACAAAAAAACAAAAAATAATTATAAATCTATTCCAAATAAAATACCCTCAAAACCTAGACTGAAAGAAGAATCAGTTGTCTCTGCACACTCTGCCTGCCTCCTTTCCTTCCTCACTCTCTGCTTTGCTCCTTCCTGAGGACGGCAGCAGCACGGAGAAATAAAGACATCATTTTCCTACAACCTCTCCTTAAGAGGGCTGGGTGAGAGAGGGGGGTGGCTGTGAGTGTCTCTTTTTGCAGTCATTTGTTTCTCTCCCTCGAAGAGAGAGAGCCACATTAAAGCTTGAGCTCGTTGGCAATTTTGGAGGCAATGTTCTTAAATGCCATGGAGGTGCCAGAAATACGCTTGAAGCGCACACCATTGAGTGAGAGACGTGGGAGCTTGCACACCTCCATTTCCCACTGCACAAAGCTGTCATGGCCTGGGGAGCCATGGACGCAGAGCAGCATATACTTCTCTTGCAGTTCATGCTGGCAGCTGTTTGCATCTAGTACTTTGCGGATCTCACTCATCATCTCGTTGGGCTCCATTGAGCTTGTGGTTTTCATACTCCAGGTGAAGCGAAGGGAGCGTGGCTTGGAGTCCCGTAGGTCGTCCTTTTCCTTGTCTGCAACTGTTAGGTGAGGCCTGACAAAGGATGAAATGTATAAACATATTAGATGAAGAGTGATCAACAATAAAGGATGAAATGTATAGACATATCAGATGAAGAAGTGATCAACAAAAAGCCAAATATATGAAACTCATAGCTCTCTGTATCTCAAGGACATTGTATATGTCTAAAGGACTTGTCACATTATTAATTATGTAGCATAGAATGGGAGCAAAGAGAGAGCCCATCATGTGAATGCAAGACAAACAAACAAAAAAAAGTTTGGTATTCAGTTTAACCAATGTTTCAGCAACTGCTGCAAAAGAAAAGTAGTGGTTCTTTTTCTATTATGCCAGCTACCTGAAATTATATCATTGCTCCAACACATCAATATTCATGTCTACTAATTTTACATATAATTCGGTACATATGTTCAGAAGAAAACTGGAGAAAATTTGAAGCAAACCAACTGCACCACGGGTTTTTTAATCCCTTGAACGATATAGAGGTTCTCTAAACACACTGCAAATCAGTGGTACGTTTTGTCAACTATAGAGCAGTTGTTTTGCTCCAGAATTACTCCAGTTTTCCTTTTAACACTGCCACACAATTATTTATAAATTTTTGTATGTTAGATTAAAAAGTAATATGTACAATGTTGAGCTTATAAAACAAATCTCCCCCCCCCAACATATCCCAGTTACAGGACGTTGTATTTGGAGATTATTTAAAAGATGTAATTATTGCTGCTTCCAATAAATATATGAAAAATGCAAAACAGGAAGATAAAATACAAAATAATATGTACATATTGCCCTGCAGCAGAGCAATTCTTTGTACACCTGCAATGTATTTACTGATCCCATAAACTAACATGCACAAGTCTGTCCCTGAATCTGAAGCATGCCCTGCTACTTCCTCTACAGTTTCTATCTCCCACCCCCTTATTCCACGGGCAGTGCCTGTTGCAGAGTAATGTAGGAAATAAGAATTTGTTGCTCTGCATCAGTAACTAGTCACAGGAGTCTGAGAAAAAAGGAACAGAGAAATCCAAATTTTATTACTAGAGTAAGAATAGGAAATTGGGTATTTATACCAGAAGTAGAGAGAAAACGAGAGGGAGCCCAGAGGGAAGTGTGAGTATGAGACAAGTTGCAGGGAAAATAGGGAAAAAGAGAGTGTCAAGCAAGGTGGGACAGAGAATGAGACTGACAAAAAGATTCTTGAAGTAATAAAAGAAACTGTAAAACTGTTGAAGGGAGGGCGTGAAGAAAACAAAACGTGAAACAATATGAAAAGGGAATGCGCTAAACAGGGTGATGGTAAAAAACAAATGTGGTGGCACACAGTAGAAAGGATGGAAATGTGTTAAGGGCTCTCTCACCTTGTGCTCTCCACTCGGTCTTTCCCTTCTGGATCATTTGGGTTCCTCAAAAGAAAGAGATAAAAAGGTTGTGTGTTAACTCAATACATTGCACATAAAGTGTAGTCCCTCAAATTAGGGAAGGCCAGAAGTCTACACAGAACCCATGCCCTTCTACAGCACAGGAAGTATGTGTTTGCAATATATATTTTCTGTCCTAATATTTTACAACTCACTTTAAGGCCTCAATTCAATGTACCCCGATAAAACAACTAGTAGGGCAAAATTGGGTAGTGACCTGTACACAAACTGTGTCACCGTCAGTATTCACTTTCCCTACCAACTGATACCACAACGAATGTTGGGTCACAGAGCCTGACTTGTGGCCAAATGTTCGTTTTGTCTCTTAAGTTCCCAAAACCCACGCTAAATAGCGCGAGTAATGGGAACATCAAAGGAAAACTGCTAGCAACTGGTGCTCGACATACTGACAAGCACCAAGCGTTAGCTCAACACGCAGTCACCCTCCCAAACACTAACCCTACTCTACACCTCTAACAGTGAAGTGCAACAATACTAGCTCTAACACTAACCTAACACCCAGCTCTGTACAACACTTACTTGTCATCCATTGTCTGCCTTCTTTTGTCAATGTCTACCTTCCATTTTCTTTCTTCTCTCTCCATCTTCTTCTCTTCTGATCATCTTCTGTTTCGAAAAGATGTCCCCGTATAAGAAAATAAAGGCAACATTACATTTTGCTTTGAAAAAGTATGTTTCCAAGTAATGCATTCGTTAACCCTTTGAGTGCTGGAGGGGTATGCAACGCATTGCAGAGCAATGCGTTGCATACCTCAATGGCACTCAAACAGTTAAACCTGTGCCAGCATTCCAATAAATACAAATATGTTTGGTCCCAATGTGAAAAAAAAAGATGTTCCCAATCCATGTACAAAAATAGATATTTTTAGTCCCCATAGAAAACATAGCTTTTGCACTCCAAATAAAAAAATATGCTGAGACAGTTAAAGTATTAATGATGCTGTCGCCTCTACCGCTGTTGCCAGCAGCAGGAATGTAGGCCAAAAATCCCCCCTACTTCATACCTTTCAGGCCTTTGCCCAAGCATCTCTCTTTTATATGGCCAGTCTCTGTTCAAAATTCCAGCCTACCACTGGCTGTAATGAGTGCCTTTCCACCTCCCAGCCAATCAGTTTCTAGCTGGGGGACGACAAAGCCAGCTAGAACCTGACTGGCTGGGAGGAGCATATGCACACATCCCAGCCAATGGTAGGCTGATATATTGAACAGAGACTGGCAATATAAACTTTTTGGCCTGCATTCTTGCCGCCACAGCCAGCGATAACATCATTTAACACTTAAGCTGCCTCAGCATATTTTCTGTTTGGAATGGCAAAACTTATATTTTCTATGGGAACTAAAAATAAATATTTTGCTACATGGATTGGGAACATTTTTTTTTTCACATTGAGCCCCCAAATATTTTTTATTATTGGAATGCCAGCACATACTTAACCCTTTGCATGCCAGAGTGGTATGCAACACATTGCTTTGCAATGCCTCGTATACCCCTCCAGCACTCAAAGGGTTAATGAACGCATTACTTGGACACATACTTTTTCAGATCAAAATTTAATGTTCTTTATTTTCTTTTACAGGTACATCTTTTCGAAACAGAAGAAGATCAGAAGAGAAAAAGAGAAGATGAAGAGAAAGAAAAAGAAGATAGAAGATGACAGACAAAATCAGACAGTAGCTGACCAGAGTGATGAAGACCCCACTGGATATCATGATTTTATATTTTGTTTTACTTAGTCAGATTAACCCTGTGAGTGTCAGTGGGGTATGCAACTCTGCATTGCATACCCCACTGGCACTTATAGTGTTAATTATACTAACGTCTGACACATTTTTTTTTTTTCTTTTCATACTCTGGATGTATTGATATCAGGCTTAGGGACCCATATCAACACATCCAGTGGTGACTTTGTTCTTTTTTATTTTGCTTTTTCCCCCTTTCGGTACCTGCACCGGCAGGATTAAACATGCGTTAGGCGCCCAAGAAAACTCTGTGCAGATTTTCACTCGTAACAATTGGTCCCTTAACGTATGTTAACTCCTAATGCATGTAATTGAATTGGAAAGTGATACTGGTTTTAATGGGTTCCAATGGTTGGAAACTTTAGCACCAAATGTTTTTTTTTTTTCTGCCAGTATTTTTTCATAGCACTGGCAATTTAATTGCTTGACGTGCTTGAAAAAATGCCTGCAGGTGTTTTTTTTGGCGACAGGTTGAATTGAAACAAGGCCTAAATTTCAAGCTAATCAGGGGAGACACAAGGCTAGGTGTTTTGATCATCTCATAGGACTAGTGAGCAAATATAAATATGCTAGTATGACAAAATACAGATCTTAAAACTAAATTACAAAAGTGGATCATCACAGGGCTAAAAGCCCCATTTCAGTCAGTCAAATTTTTAGTTGTTCCCTATAGTGCAGCTGGTTTGCCCCCTGAAATGCACCACTTTTTCTCAGTACATAAACCTTATTGAGGAAATGGAGCAATTCTGGGGGCAAACCAACTACACCAGAGGGGAACATACAATTTTCCACGGATTTAAATGGGGTTTTTAACCATTTGAATGCTACAGTGGTCTCAAAGGTATTGCAAAGCAATAAAGTGGTAGAATTTACGTGGTTATAGCAATAAAGTGGTAGAATTTATGTGGTTAAAACCTCCAATTAAATCAATGGGGATTTTGACAGGTTTTAATCTTCCCATAATTAAACCATTTCTTCTTGGGTAAAGCATGGTATCATGTTAGCCATAGAAAATGCTGAAGACTAGTAGAATAAAAGTGATACCGTTATTGGCTGAGTGACTCTAGGATGCATTCTAGAGCCACTCAGCCAATAAAGGTATCATTTTTAGTCTACTGGAAGATACAAAAAGGGAACAAAAAAGGGGAAGCACCTATTGTGTGGAATCTTCAAATACCACTAGACCACCACCACCACGTCACCCAGTGGAAATATACTCACAAGAGTATTGGCTGGGGAATTATATTATAATCCTCAGCAATAGCGCTTATACTCAGAATAGTATCAATCCACTCCTAGGACTGCTCCTTCATAAGACTCGTCTTCATCCACAGTAAGAATCTTTACAACGGGAGCAGCTCTGACTATTTCTGTGAGGTGATTCCAATACCTGATTGGAGACAGGTTGGTGCTCTCCACAAGTGTGATTGTTTGGGGGGGTTAAGACTCTGATCAATCTAAACTGACAGTATATCTATTGTTGATATGATTTGAAAAGATTATTGAATATACTACACCACTGGGTACCCTTCTTTTTTGTTTTTATTATATACATTTTTACTCTACTAGTCTCCTACCATTTCCTCTTAGTACATCAGTCTAAATGAAGTGGGTGATTTATGCTTAACCCCTTAACAACTGTCCGATCCGGGTGAGGGTGGCCGTTAAGGACCACAGCACTTTACTTTTTTTCCGCAATTATTCTGGGATGGCAGAGTGGCATACAGTCATGCTTCTATCCGAGAATTCCATGACGTGCAAGGACTGTCACGGGTCCTTAACGTATGAACAGGTGCGACAGCCCTGGAACGTCATGTGATGCTAAGACACTAGCATTGCACTTTCCCAAATACATTCAAAGGGACATATGTATAAACACAAAAAACAGATTCTGGGGTAAAAGAACTACATTACACACGTAACAACTGTACTTTCCATTTAGTTTAAATGGACTTTTAAACCCTTGGAAATAATAAGGTTTTTCTAGCATTCAAGAGCTTAGTTTTATAAATACGGAATGGTTGTTTTGATACTGAACTGCACTACTTTATATAATGTTATAATGTTTTGCCCGATCTAGTGTGTCATAAAATTATATTTCCCAGTTCATGTGTCACAGTTAAGAAATTTACCAGGAGTCAGAAGGCCATGAGCATAAAAAAAAAAAAGTGGAGCATATCAAATGCGCCATAGAGATTTCGACTGATTTAAGGGAGAACTAACACAATAAAATTAAATACCTTTATATACCACTTACAACTATCATGGTACACAACCCTTAAAATGTCATCCTAAACTTTTTTTTTTAAACACAAATGTACTAGGCCCTGTTCAGAAAGCAATTATTTAACCCTGCGAGTGCCAGAGATATCCAAAGCATTGCATTGCAATGCATTGGATACCTCTCTGGCACTCAAGGGGTTAATGTTGTCTGTGCTGTTTGTATTGAGGGAGTCCAACATGGATAAAGAATATAGATAACTGGCTTTTGCCTATAAATCAATAAAAGACAGCAACATATATTAAGAAACAGTATATGTTTAAGGGCTTTTCCTGCTGAGCAAAACAAGGGTCCCCCCCAATCCTATAACATAATTTGCTAGAATGAGAAGCTCCCTGTGTGCATAACATGCACTTGCGCAGTAAAGACTGCCCGAATGACACAGTCATACGCAGTAGAGACTGCCCGAACGTGCGGGTATCCAGTCAGAGGCACAGCTGATCCGGAGCGGGGTGCTCCGAACGGCCCACTGCTTCTCTCAGCACCCGCTAAGTGGCACTTTGGCCCGTGTACATGGGCCTTCAATACTAGTGCTGCTATAAATATTCAAAGTGTCACAGGTAATGAAGCTGCTGTGACCACATTCTTTTGAAAATTACAGCAATTGCTCCCTAAACAATGCAATAGAATAACTGACTGAACATCACGTGAACCGAAAGAAAATTGTGTGGACACCAGAGGTCACTGTTAATATCTAACAAAGAAACCAACAGTTGAAAGTGCGATTACTCCCAGTAGTAGAAGTAACCTTGTTTTACTCAACAGGAAAAACACTACAAGAGATAAATTTAACCCAAGATTTAAAGGGAAAACAAGTGCCTATGTATAATATACACCCTTGTTTTCCCACCCTCTACCCACAAAAAAACCCCCAAACATTAGTTGATCCAATGCATAGACTGCAGTGCACTGAAACTACAGTAGTGCCCTGCGAGGACCTTCAGGGCTGCAAATGCAAGCATGATGCCCACTGCGCAGACATCCCAGATGCCTCCGGAGGGAATGAGTAGAGGGAGGGGAGGTGCCAGCATCTTGAGGTGGGTGGAGGAAGAGAAGCAGACATTTAGAGAGATAGGTTTTATAATTATATATATATTTTTTTCTTGTGTATAATACATACCGCCCGGTTCACACAAGGTGAAAAGGGACAAAATTGTGAGTATTATAGGTGAGATTTTATAGCATATATTTTTTTTATACCTCCCCTTTTTTTGTATTTTTATGTCCCTGACAGTAACTTCACTGGGTCTCTGTTCCCAAGGAGGTTTCTGGCCATCAAGCAAGACAGGGATGGATATCTTGTTTACATTCTCTCTGTTTTACATATTATCAATAGACCTGGTTTCATATTCCCTGACAGAAAGCTCTCTGTACACACTGTCTGGGACATAAGTGTAAAAAATAGAAGATTAAATAAAATAATGATCTGTGCAACCCCAAGAATGCACTGTGCAAGAACAAAAAAAAAAATAAAAAATAAACTGTGCATTTCTGTTCAGTATATTTGGCTGTAGCCCTTATAAGTAACACATGTAAATATGTATAACAAGCAAAGTACTAATTTTTGGACAGTCACATTTTAACTGAAATTTTCAGGGGACGTAGGGACTTCTAAATTTCAGTGTATTCGTTAAAAGGTTATAAGCATTTGAAAAAAATCACTAATTAACAGAGAATCCTTGCCTGGACTGCTACAGCTGTGCTACCTTTCTGCATTGGCTTCATAGAGGGGTTGAGGGTTATTGTTTCCAGCTAAAATGGTGTTGGCAACTCTGCTACTAACCATGCATGTTTTCAGGATATTGCAATTTGAGCACAGTTTGATCAGTGACATGTGACCAAGTAGGTGGCAGAAGAACCAAAAAACAAGACTGGAAAAGCTATGAACTGACATAAAGAGCATGCTAAGAGGAGGACTCAGGAAAAATAGTATAGTTGCCTTTCTTTTCACTAGAAGCTTCACTGCGTAGAAGTAAGGGGGATACCAAGTGCACATTGTAGATCTACCCTAGTAAAATGGATACAGATAGCGAAGAAGATGCAGGTATGTGAAACACATCTGTTAAGAGGTGGCAACAAATATAAAGAGACCTGCATCACAATAAACCTTTGTCTGAAAGATTACTACACACTTTGAAGCCTGGGACACCAGCTTCTAGGGGTAAATGCACTAAGGTTCGATGCCATGGTTATGTGTGTCTGGCAATGTGTGGGGAGCACACCACCATGGTGATGGAGGAGCACATTGCCATATGCAAAAGGAATTAAGTATGCAAGGGGAGGGGTGAAGTTCCCCATTTAGCATACAGGGTCATTGCACTGCTGCCGATGTTTGAGGGATGCCTTCCCTTATACAACGCTAGGAGTAGACAACAGTGATATTTGAGAGCATCCTCTCTGTTTTCCCACTTCCTCTGTGGGGGAGCAAAGAGGATCCTCTCAGACCTCAGCACACCAGCATCACTCCCTTAAACATCTGCATGCCACAACACTGGTCTACAAGGCCTCATCTGACACCTTTTTGTTCAGCTGAATAAATTATTTAGATAAAGACCAAAATATTTTATTTACATAGTCTAATTTATAAACACATATGATGCTTAAACAATCATTAATGTGAGTTTTATGTCTGTGGAGCAATGTGATACACTTATATACACACCACACAGTCTGATCTCCTAAAAAGAGGGACTCCAGGATAGGAAAGAAGGACATGGGGATTTGGGTCTCAATGGGAAACACTTGGGAGAGATGCTACAACAGGGCATCTCTGCAACTTGTCTAACGCCAACACACACATCATGAGCCAGCAACACTAAACATAAGCTGACAGTGCACCAAAAGACATTCTTTACTGCACTGCTTTTCCTCACTCTGCACAAACACATATAACACTGTCCTACTAGCATTATTTCTACTCATCCTGTAATAACACAAATCTAAAAAAAACTACACTTTCCTATAAAATACTAAAACTGCACCAAAATCCCAAATCAGGAAGAATGACAGTGCAACACTTCAGCTATTCTTTCAGCAGTGGAATTGCACTGAACCGTTTTCTTCTCCTTCTACAGCAAAATGACACCTCTTTACCCAGAGTCAAAACAGTGCCCCTATAAAAACTCAAAGTAATTCACAACTAGTAATACAAAAAAAACACTAAAAAAAAAAAACGGGAGCAGAATTTCCCTGTTTAGTATCCGAACTGCCAAGAGGACAAATATTTCAACAAAATGCTCATCAAGCAACACTGCAGCTTGTCATCCAAGAGTAAAACTACACCTAAACAACATAACATGTCTACAAATTCTAACTCCGTAAGAGCACTGATCATCATCACACAGCTTGTAAAAACTTATGTCACTGATGAGATCATTTGTGATGTCACCAGGGATGCCACTGATGAGATAACAATTTATATCGCCAATTACATACTGATGACATGGCAAATGATATCAACATAACACATGATCTCATCAGTGGCATCCCTGGTGACATCACAAATGATCTCATCAGTGACAAATTTTTACAAGCTGGGTGATAAATTATCAGTGCTCTTACGGAGTTAGAATTTAAACTTAACTCCAGACATGACATGACATAATTTATATAACCAATTACATACTGATGACATTGCAAATGATATCAACATTACACATGATGTCATGTCTGGAGTTAAGTTTACAAAACTTATCCTGTGTTTCTCGGATTTAATACATTCAAGTGAGAACTCTGGGTTTAACAAATAATTTTTGCCACTAAATTTCACAGGTTTTTTTTTTTTTTTTTTAAATATACTTACCATTAAGAAAAACATTAAAATCAACGGGAAAGATTAAGGGAGCAAATAATCTAATGTCACCTTGAGCACTAAATGCATATTATCTTGATCTCTTCTGAGAGCAACTGACTGCATATTGTCAGAAACTGTTTATACACCCTCACAGATCCTGGACTAGACATTTTTTTGTGCCACAGCCAAAGATACGTTATGTCACTTATCCATCTGTATGTGCAGAATGATTTGTATTTGATCCAGGATGCTCTAAATCAACCATGTCAAAATCAAATATAATTGAGGGTTATATAAATTATCGTTATGACTATTTGAATACCCCCACCAAGGACACAATTCTTGAACATGTAAGACCTATTAGAAAAGTTGTATTAAATTCTAAAATTAAATGCCTGAGAAGTGTCTCATTTCTGGGATTTTCAGAGGTGATGCAAATATATTATTATGGTGGAATAAAAATAATCATCACAAAGCCACAAATCGGGGCTTGTGCTAAACAGTTGTTAAAGGGATAGTAATACTTAAAAACAATATGTTGTAGGGTTTATCCCCCTGAGTAAAACAAGGGTACTCCCACTGCTGAAAGGTGTTTTATTCAAAAGTTATTACAGCTCAAAGTTGAATTTTTTCAGGTGCAATATCACAGTGGCCTGAAATTGTACAGTGGCGCTGTCACTATACCATCCCATGGACAGCTCTATCCCTTTAAAGAGTGAATGTAAATGTATCATAACGCTACAAGCCACATCAAATTTAGGCTTGAATGATAAAAAGGAAATGTCTACTTTTTTGCAGTGATTCATTGTTTTTAGTTAAATGTTATATCCATTGGATATGATGTGCAGATGAAAATACAACAATTTTTTAACTGTAATATGTATGTTTAAAGCGGAACTAACACCGCTAACCAACGTTGTCTGTAATATTTCCCTGTCTGGCGACTAGCTGCCCAGTAGCGCTAGTCGCCAGAATTATTACCTCTTCATGGAGAAATTTAAAGTGATCCTTGCCTGACAGGCAGGACAGAGCGCGCACATCTTGCCATAGTGACATCCGCGCACCTGCGCTGTCAGTCCCTTCCGAACCCGAATGACTCCTAGCAACGCCTCCTACAGCCATCTGGGACCGACAGCGCAGGAGCGTGGACGTCACTAGGGCAAGATGTCCGCGCTCCGTCCTGCCTGTCAGCCGAGGATCACTTCAAATTTCTCCATGAAGAGGTAATAATTCTGGCGACTAGCGCTATTAAGCAGCTAGTCGCCAGATAGGGAATTATTACAGACAACGTTTGTTAGCGGTGTTAGTTCCGCTTTAAAAATTATATTTGGTATGGAATCTATGCCAAGTAGTGGTGCTGTAAAGTGGACCTGTCAACTTGATTCAGGTTTGGATATATGAAAACGTCCTTATAAACTGCCTATGTGTCATATTAGCTGAAAGATAAATATACAGTTAAAAGGGATAGTAATATTTCAGTTTTTTATTTTCAGCTTAATTATCATAAGAAATGACAGTAGTTTTGCATGAGTACCGCAATTAGCATACAATAGCATATGGCACCAAGTACGAATATCTCCATAAAAGGATTTTTATTTTTTTATTTTACAGGACAGTCGAGTCTTCTATATATATTACTATACAATCTGCAGCTTAATAAGAATGCATAAGTTTGCCGTTTTACTTTTTGTATAATAAAGTTTTCCCCTCCTGTTATGACATGGGACATTATTTCAGCATAAGGAAAAACTTGCCCTCGTTAGTCAAGGGGACAGGGTTCTCCTTATACTAAAGAAAAGAAGACTGTCCCTTGCCGTGATGTCTGGATTCCAGATCTGAGGGGAGGAGGCTTCATGAAAGTAAAGGTGGCAGGAGGAGGAAACTTTATTATACAATTAAAGCAAAATGGCAAATGTATGCATTCTTATAAAGCTACAGATTGGTATAGAAATATATTATATAGATAGACAGACAGACAGATAGAGCAATGTTTCATATTCTAACAAAGCCTTTTCAGTTATGTTTCATATGCTGCTGAAGGTTTTCAACCATGTTTCACTTGCTAACGAACCTCTGTGCTGCACCATGAGATTTTAACTTTTTCCACAAATATTTCCTAAACAATACATCTGCTGGATGTTTGGATAACATGACACACAGGCAGTTTTGAATTAAGTTTTCAAATATGCAAAAAAAAATAAATTCAAGGTGACAAGTCCGCTAAGCTCACCTGTGGAGTGGGATAAAGCGCACTATAAATGGCGCAAAAACACTTTGCTTGATCCTTATACTAAAAACCTGTGTCAATGAGTGACAAAACAGCTGTTGGCTTGCTTGCATAGTGGAGGATTGCCAACTCTCCTCTTTCGGCTTCAACCATCCATAAAGATTCTTCCGTGTGAGAAAATAACCCTGCATTGTAGACCAGTATTCCACAGAATTAACTGGTACCATGCAAACCTCAGGTGTCAATGGACACAAAACTTACTCATCAAGCAACTGTAAAAGAACAAGAACCCAAAAGGGTTCTGAACTATGCATAAACAAAGAGAAAAAAGGGTCCTTAAACAGACACAACTGCTTGAAAGACCTTCCTACCAAAGCTGCCCTAAGCCAAGGATAGGACATTGACATAGTAGTGTCTGGTGAAGGTGTGCAGATACTACTATGTATTCATCTTATACAGCTTGTCAGCAAAGACCTGATTCTTGTAGGCCAAAGAGGCACCTACCGATATGGATAAGTGCACTGTGACTTGTAAAGGAACATGTTTCTTCTGATCACATACACCTGTTAGATAATGGCCTTAATCCAAGATGCATTGATAACTCTGGATGTAGCATGGCTCACTTGGGGCCCCAGGAGAAGAAATATCCATTGCACTCAAGACTGCTTCCAATAAAATCACTTCCTTATATTCAAAAGTTACAGAACACTGAGAGTGATAGTCTCACTTGTTTCACACGTATTGTGCTTAATCTTAGGACTATGTTTCTATGATTAATCACAATACATGCGAAACGAGTGAGACTATCACTCTCGGTGTTCTGTAACTTTTGAATAAAAGAAGTGAATTTATTGGAAGCAGTCTTGAGTGTAATGGATTTTTCTTATACTTGCAACTGGTGATTTAGGCTCATTTGTCCATCTAGCACCATGTTTCCATATAACATCGATGATGGTGAGTTAAATCTTCTACTTTGGCTGAGTTTGGCGCCGCTGCTTTCTCTTTGTTCACTTGGGAAGTAGAGAAAAGGTAAAAAGCGCAGAGAAGAAAATCTAAAAGTAGTATATATTGGAACATGAATTAAAAGCGACACATATGCACTTACAGAATATCAGACATAAAGAAGGAAGAACAATTTTCTGATTGACTTGGAAATCTGAGATAACACTGGGCAAAAGCTCTAGGAGTATGAAGAACCACCTTAAAAGACAGAGCTTATAGTTTGGCAACCCTACGAACTGGTACAATGAGCTGAAAAGCGGACAAAGAGTCCAATCAGAGGAGCACGGTAGTTTGAGTAGAAAAGAACACCCTCCCTGACCATTGCAGCCCACGTGTCCCATAGACATTTTTCCCATAGAAACCAATGGAGCAAAAGTGGCCATGGGTGGGCCCCTGTTCTAAAGGAGGCTATCACACTAAAATCAGTCTACCATGAAAAACTAATAAAAGACCAAAAACCCCAACGATGATCAGGGGGAATCTAAAAATAAGGATCTAAACAGTGGGGGAACGAAAAAAGCACTCACATTCTAAACAGACCCAAACAGTGCAGAAAGGGTTAAACTAAGACGATAACCTAGAAAAAGCAGCCATCTTCACTCCAAAACCCTCTAAGACAATAATAAGATACCCATAGTAAGTGCCAGAGCATAAATGAGCTCACATCAACCTCAGTATGGAGAGGCAACCATAAAGTGGACCAAGGAACTCAAAGGATTACTCGCCAGTCTTCTTTCTTTAAGGATAGAGTCTCAAGAGATCCTGTCGTGAGGGTGAATAATGACCTCTTCTGAGAAACATTTTTTTTTCTCAGAATGTTGGCTTCAAGAATCATGCCATCAAGGACAGCTGTTTCACCTACTGGTATCAGATAAGATCCTGAGTCAGGAGGTCCAGTCTCAGAGGTAGGCGGGACAGTTCCTCAATAGACCGATTGACAAGATATGCAAACCAAGCCTGATGGGGCTAGAAAGGAGCTTTTTCATCTTGAGCTTCCCGATAACTCTGGGGATCAGAGGTAGTGGTGGAAATACATAAGCAAGATGAAAATTCCATGGGATGGACATTGTGTCTGTTGCAAAAGCCCACAGATTCTTTGCCTTTGAGAAGAACAGTGGAACCTTCCTGTTCTGCGGGATGTCATCATATCCACTGAAGGTAGGTCCCTGTGGTGGATTATATGTTTGAAAACTCCCTGGTTCAGTTCCCAGATCTTGACTGGGAAAGCCCTTGACCACATTTTCTACCCTTGGGATGTGGATCATTGAAGAAGTTCTCAAACCATTGTCTAGGATGATTCACATTGAGTTCCTCCTAGGCATCTCATGTAAGCTACTGCCGTTGAATTGTTGGACTGAATTCGCTCTGGGGTTCCAGTTAGCACTTGAGACCAGTGAAGGAGTGCCATATGAATCGCAAGGATGGCCAGAATACTCCCTTGGAAGCACAGCATAGCATGAGGAACAGTGAGTTAGGGGGTTTTGAGAAGCCCCTGAATCTTTGGATTTGGTTTTCCCCATATTCCCATTAGGTTCAGCCATGTCCATCCTATGGCCTTCAAAAAGTTAAGCATTGCGTTGCTTACTATGGCCTGGCTATGGGTGGGGTTAAAGGCTAAGATATGGGTGGGGTTAGGCCTGGAAACTGGTAAAATTTCAGGCCTGGCTATTAGCTCAGGACTTGAAATTTTGAGCCCTGCTTACACCAATGGGACTGGCATTATAGAGAAGATATGAACTCTGAATTACTGCCGCCCCTGGGTGAGTTTGGCTTCCCACAAAGCTTGTAGTTCACCTTCCCCTCTCTCATATATATATTATATTTAAAGATATATCTCTCACCTTCCCCTCTCTCATATATATATTATATTTAAAGATATATCTCTATTAAATTAATGATGGCACTTCTCTCCTACATTTATTCAAGTAAACCAGTGGTCCACATGTAGCTGGAAATTAAAATTACCAAGACACATATGGTCAGGAAAAATATGTTACAGAATGAATATTTTAAGAAAAGTGTCCACACTAAGTCTGGTGCAGTGAAACAGTTGTTTTGTGACACAGTTGTTGGGAATCACTGTTTTAGACTACTGCATACATTTTAGATATATTTTATTTAGGTATATTTGGTGGCAGTGGTGTTCATATGATGCAAATTGCACCTGTATAGGGGGCAGGACTTCAGCAGGACAAATGACAAGTAGGTGTGGATCAGTGAGAAAGTTGGTGGAATAGGATGGGAAAAGTATAAAACATGGGTGGGGTTATTGAAAGTTCCCTGAGCTCTGAGAAAAAAGTATGTCGCCAGACATCTAGTACTCTGTAAATTAGCATACCCAAGTATGACTGCTGTACTTGAGGACTTGAAGTTGATAAACACTGGTGGAAAATATTTGAGGTTTTAATCCCTTCAGTATCACCATGGTAATTAATGAATGAAACAGACTTACAGTATACAGTAAAATATATTATAGTATACAGTACAGAGGTATCCAATGGGTGTGTCACTGCACCAACCTTAATGTGCCACATCTTTCCTCATATATACATTACACCGCTGTGTTACAGAAAATAATTGGCAAACAGAACTGAAGCATGGTGAAAAAACAGGATTTTAGTGTTCTTACCTTTTCTCTTTCATCCATATGGAACACAGGTACCATGGGTTTGAGTCCCTCTTCTGGAGGCAGAGCACATCACAAAAGACAGTGTCTTTGCGCTGGAAACTCCCTCTTCCTCCCTCAGCTCAACCCTGTGCCTACAATCTCCCAGCATTCATGTGACAAAAGTCACAATAAAGAAAAATAGCAGATAAGAAGAAAGTAAAATCGTCCAGGACTATAAGAGGATGACTCTGCCTGGGAAAGCAATACAGGAAAAGTTTTTTTTTCTCTGGGTGGGAGGCATGTGTTCCATATTATGGACTAAAGAGAGTAGAATTTAACAGGTAAGAACACTAAAATCATATTTTCTCTTATGTCCAATAACATAGGTACCATGGGGATATAGAAAGCTAAGATTCATGGGGACAGTAAGAAAAAGAAGACCTCCCACATGTCCCCATTTTACCAGATCAGAATCTGAATAACCCAAATGTTTCAACGTACACTGACCTAGCACAGCACACCAAAACAAGAGCCAACAGGGCAGAAAAACTACTGAAGAACAATCAACAGTAGAAAAATAAGAGACAGATCCTTAAACAAGCAAGACTGCCTGAAGGACCTTCCAGCCAAAGCTGGCCTCAGCTGAGGCTAAGACATTGATGCGTTTGGTGAAAGTGTACAAGGAGGACCAAGTCGCAATAGTTGCAAATAGTCCTCAGCACCATCCCTGTAACTGCAAAGTTGGCCTAGAGTAAGGAGTTAAGCCTCTTATCAGCCAGGTCCTTGAACTAGTGGCATCTGCCAGGGAATGGGCCATGTTCTTCTCCAACTGTGAAATAGGAGGGTCAGCTGCAAGCGAAGAAGCCCTCTGCACCAGAGCCTCTGATGTAAAAGGGTATAACTTAGAAATGCCTTTGTTGAGGAAAAGACCCCTATAAGATGTTTTTCACTCATCCATAAACATTTGACCAAGAGTGTTATTGGGGGAAAGACAGATAAGGTTTTCTGAGCCTCTAGCAAATGTCCACAGAGGGAGACTCCCTCACCGGCAGCTTCAGAGACCTTAAAGGGATAGTAATGTTTCACAATAAAAGCAGCTCCAATTAAGCTTAATAGTATTTGGGCCATGGAAGTGTTATTTCAATACTGTCCGAGTTGTAGTTCAAGAGTAATTGAATCACAAATCATCCCACTCCTGCCCCTTTTACTGATGTAACACTGCTCACCTCAGAGCAGCAAGACTATTCGGATGGATCGCAGAGAGGAACAATCTTCTGTGAACATAAAGAAAAACCTGTCAAGGGGGCAGGGTTTTCCTTATGCTCACAGTAAGAAGACTGTCCCTTGCAGTGAGTTATCCGGTCAAGTGAGTAGTGTCATAACCCATGCAGGCTCCTGTTCAGTGGTGTAGTAGGGACCACAGTGCATGAGGGCAACAGAGACCCAGCATATTACCTCAGAAGCCTGTATGGCATGAGGAAGAATGAGTGAGTGGGTTAAGAGAAGCTCCTGAATCCTATGCCTTGTATTTCTTATGTCCCTGAGAAAATGTACACAGTCTAGCAAAAACTAGATTTAATATTCCCAGAATAGAGAGAAAATCCAGAAATACCAAGAAAAAGAGGATTTTAGTCTTACCTGTTAAATCCTTTCTCTTAGTCCATACAAGTTACTGGTAACTTTGGGTAGGTGATCTGCCCCTTTAAGAAGGCAGGAACAATTCTAGAATTGATTGCAGTGGGTGGAGCCTACCTTCCTTCCTTGGCTGCAGCTAGCCAACCAGCTCCAGAAAGATTTGAGACACTAACTATTGACTAGAAAGTGGAAGGTAAAGAAGACTCCTGTGAGCATGACCCCGAAGGATCCCCACAATCTGCCACAGGAGAGCCAAGCATGGTCTCTTGACAGGGTGGGAGACCAGTAACCTTTATGGACTAAGAGAAAAGGATTTAACAGATAAGACTAAAATCCTCTTTTCTCTGTCGTCCAATACAGGTTACTGGTAACTTTGGGATGTCCAACCATTGCGTTTCCCAGAGGCGGGTAGTTAGGCAAGAACCAGGAGCAAGGCCCCCAAAGTCACCAGAGAGATATGAACCATCAGATCCGAGATAGCCCAACAAAACAATTGAAGTGTCAACGGATACAGAACAGGGGTAACAACACCCCAGGAACTGTTACACAGCACACGGAACTAGAGCCAATAGGGATCAAAAGTAAAGGTAGCACCAAGAGCAGAAGAAGTTCCTAGACAGGCAAGACTGCCTCCAGGATCTTCCTCCCAAAGCTGGCTTCAGCCGATGCCAGCACATCAACACGACAGTGCTTCGAAAAGGTGTGCACAGACGACCAAGTGGCAGTCTTGCACAACTGATCAGTGGAGGCCTGATTCTTGTAAGCCCAAGAAGCCCCAATAGATCTGGTACAATGAGCTGCAACCCGAAAGGGAACGGGTTTCTTCTTCAGCTTGTAAGCCTTACAAATAGTGGACTTGATCCAAGATGCAACAGTCACTTTGGATGCAGGTCTTCCTGCCCTGGGGCCCACAGGAATGACGAGCAGCGCGTCAGATTGTCTAATGGACTCAGTGTGATGTACATAAAACTCAAGACAAGTTGAGATCCCTCTCCTTGTCAGAGGTAGGGTCAGGGCAGAAAGAAGGCACCACAATCTCCTGATTAATGTGAAAATCAGAAACCACTTTCGGGAGAAACTCCTGGGAACTGCGAAGCACTGCCTTATCTTTGTGAAGCACCAAAAAGGGTGGTTTACAAGACAGGGCATGTAACTCGATCGCCAGGAGAAAAGCCATTTTCCACGTCAGCAGTTATAGAGGAATAGCAGCCAAGGACTCAAAGGGAGGGCGCTGAAGGACGCCCAAGACCAAATTAAGATCCCACTGAGAAGCGGGAGTCTTAAAGACAGGACGAGTATGAGCAACACCCTGGAAAAAAACCTTGACATCAGGAAGAATAACAATGCACCTCTGAAAGAAAACAGAGAGAGAGAGCAGAAGTCTGAACCTTAAGGGAACTCAAGCTGAAGCCCTTATCCACACCGTCCTGCAAGAAGGCCAGGACCGTAGGCAGATCAAAATCCTGAGAGAGATCCCTATCAGCACACCAAGATAGGAAGGTCGACCAAACACGATGGTAGGCCTTAGTGCCTGCAAAAAGGTTTGTTCTAAGCATAGTAGCCACCACACTAGAAGAAAAACCCTTCTTCAGTATTGAGGATTCAATTTCCAAGCCGTCAAAGCTAGACGAACATCCTCCTTCCACAGGTAACCCTGTAGAAGACGATCCGGACAGCAAGGGAGCCGGTATGGCTCCGCCACTGACAGTTCCAGCAGCTCCGGAAACCAAGCCTGTCTAGGCCAGTCTCGATTTCCACAACACCGTGTGCAACATGGGGAGGGGAAGAAGGATGTAAGCCAGAGGAAATAACCAAGGAATGGACATGGCATCCACCGCTAGAGCAAGGGGATCCCTCCAGTGAGAGCATAACCTTGGAACCGCCCAGTTCCCACTAGAGAGGACAGCGTCTTGGCTGGAAGTGGATACTGAGGCAGAACAGCAGAAACCCGGTTAGTGATCTGGTGAGCTACCTCGTCTGTGAGAAACACCATGCTGTGCTGCGTGTCAAAGAGAAGGCCCAGGAAGACCAGACGCTGGGATGGGACAAGATCAGACTTGTCCATGTTGATGATGCACCCGTGATGGGTGAGAGCATGAAAGCAGTCCTGAACCTGCTGATGAAGATGTTCCGCAGAAGGGGCTTTCAGAAGCAGATTGTCCATGTATGGAGTAACTCTGATGCCGTCCTGATGGAGGACAGATACTAAAAGCTCCCAGGACACGGTTGAAGACTTGAGGAGCTGTAGTCAGACCAAAGGGAAGAGCTGAAAACTGAACGTGCCCTTGGTCGCAGGCAAATCTGAGATACAGCCGACTCTCTGGATGAATGGCGATGTGTAAATATGCGTCCTGAAGATGCAGAGAGCCAAGGAATTCCCCCAGGGACACAGCAGCAATCACCGTCCTTAGGGACTCCTGGTGATAATGAGTCCTGATCACAAAGGAATTGAGATCCTTCAAATCCAAAATGGGACGACAACCGCCGTCCTCCTTGGAGACCACAAAGAGGTTTGAGTTAAAACCCATACCTCTGTCCTGAACTGGAACAGGTTCTAGGACATCCTTGTCCAGAAGGGCCTGGATAGCGTCACTGAATAGATGGCATTTCTCTGCGCCCTGGGGCGTATGAGAGGGGAAAAACCGAAAGGGAGAAAGAGGTGAAAGGGATATTCCTTCCGCCACCACCAGTAGGACCCACGGATCTGCCACTGAATCCTCCCAGACGCTGTGGAAGTGACGCAGACTGCCACCCACAGCAGAGTGGGGACCTGGGTTCGGCGAGTCATGCCGAAGGAGGCTTGGAAGCATTAGGCTTGGAGGAGACCTTGGGCTTCCATTGCTGTTTGGGCTTGGAGGAGGCACGCGGAGCTGAGGGATCCGCTTGGTTCACCGGAAGTGTCTCAGTCTGGAAGGAACGAAAAAAATACGATTACGCTTGAGAGGCGATTTCTTCCTGGGGACCAAAGGCAGAAGGGTACTCTTGCCCCTGTGGCCTCACTAATCAGATCCTTGAGATTTGGCCCAAACAAAGAAGTGCCTTGAAAAGGCAAGGAGAGAAAGGCTTTCTTGGAAGCAGTATCAGCAGACCAGATCTTGAGCCAAAGAGCCCGTCTGGCAACCACAGACATGGTGGAAACCCTAGCCACCAAACGGATGGCATCAAATAAGGCAGCAGAAACATAGTGCTGGGCCTCAGAAATGTTGGCAAGAAGCAGCAGTAGGGGTACCCTGAGGGACAGCCAGGGTGAGCTGTTCAGTCCAGACCACAATGGCCTGGTTAACCCATGCTGCAGAGAATGCTGGACGCATGGAAGTACCAGTGGGGGCAAAGATGGACTTGAGGGAAACCTCAAGTTTCTTGTCAGTACAGTCTTTCAGCGCTGGCGCATCAGAAACTGGTAAGGCAGTAATGGAGATAGGAGCATCCACTATGGGGGGATGAACCCACTGAGCAAGCTCCATCTCAGAGAAGGGATAAAGCTTGGCAAACTTCTAGGAAACAGAAGGTTTCCTGTCCGGATTTTTCCACTCGTCCGATACAAGGCAATCAAGAGTGGGGTTAGGTGGAAAACAAGTAAAGGGCTTTTTAGGCTCCTGAAAGACATCAGAGGGATCTGAAGAAACCTCCTGAACTAATGGAATGTTAAGGGTATGCAAAAGAGCCCTGATCAGGCCCTCAGCCGAGGGCTCAGGATCAGCCTCAAAAGGATCTCCAAAAAACTGAAAGGAGCCCACAGCAGAACATTCCCCAACATCTGAACCCACCAACAGTCCCTCCTCAGAGGAATATGATACGTCAGGTACTCCCTGCGGTTTTGGCAGGGAAGATTTGACTGAAGAGGGGGTCTGCCATGAATGGAAGACCCCCTGTAACTGGGATGAAGAGAGTTGCAATGTATACCGAAGGTCCCTAGTAGCAGCCTTGAACTCTTGCACCCAAACTGTCTCTAATGCATGGCTAATGCATGGCTGGAGGTCCCTGGGGGAGACTCAGGGACAGTAGAACATGCTGGGCATAAATGATCTGAGAATTCTCGAGGTAACCCTAAATGACATGAGGAACAGTGCACAATAGGGGACACAGAGACCCCAGCATCCTTAGACTTAGGCTTGGTCCCAAGCTCCAATGGATTAGACATTCTCACAGTGTCAAAAACGTTTAGTAGAATGAATCACCCAATTACAGCGTGAAAGATTAAAATTTCACCCCAGAAATCGCTAAAATAAAGTTATCTTCCAGGCGAAGGGTTAATCTGCAGAGGAGAGAAGAAGAGTCCAAGCCCTGCGTAGGATACTCGTTCTAGAAAATGCACAAAATGGCTGACGTGACGGGAGCTAATCGGAAACAAGCGCGCAAAGAAATCGCTCATGGGAAATGTAGATTTCCCAGAATAAGTACCCCAACAGTGCCCGAAGCCCCCCAACACACTTGCAATGGTAACCGGATGATAGAGCAAGGTCAGACAATTAAAATGAGCCCTCTCTGAAGTCGCTACGTTGAGCGGTTTTCAGAGATATGTCCCAAACTGTACAGTCCCATAGGAGTGAATGGAGCGATGGAGTCTATTAAAACTGTGAAATAAAATTACATGAAACGTCACTAGAACAAGTTAGGAGACCCAAAAAACACTGAACCCAGGTAAAGTGACAATAACCCCCCCCAAAAAAAAGATGCAAACCAGCAGCTAAAGGTTTAAGTTACCACATAAACCTGCTCCAAAACACCCAACAGACATACAGATAAACCCAATGAGTGCAGGAGTGTGCAATAAGAACTCCCAAGGAAAAAACCCTGTTCGGAGGGGAACTGTGGACATGTAGTACTCAAAGCGTTGCTCACCTTTCCTGCATATCTTCTGTCTTCAGACTACCATGTATCAAGAAGAAGCCTCGGTGGGCAACTCCTGAGGAAAGAAGATTTTCCCCCCAGGGCTTAAAGTCCATAGAAAGCACCTGGGTACTGAGCTAGCCACATCTAAGGGCAGTGTCAGTTATGGGCTAGCTGCAGCCAAGTGTAAGGGATGGTTTTTGGTGTTCTCCACGTAATGTTTATAAGAGACAGTTAGTGATATCTCCTATATGCAGTGCTATATAACCAAGCACATACGCATGCGCAGTTTTAGACACCTCAGGGTGTAGCCTGTATTTTAACCTGTAATCAAGACAACAGAGTTTAGAGCCATTGGAGACTAGGGAAGAGTGTACCTGGTCTCAAATCTGAGAAGTAGAGATTGTACCTCATCCAAACCTGTGTGTTGCTGTAATGATACTACGGAGTTTAGCGTGGAAAGGCTCTCCCACACTGAGGTTCAGCTCCAGTAGATAGATAAGTACCTTTAGTTCTCTTTTTATATACACCAGAGTCGTATGTCTCTCATACTGATGTTAAACTCTGGCAGAAAGTTCTCTTTTTATATACACCAGAGCCGTATGTCTCTCATACTGATGTGGAACTCTGGCAGGATGTTTGTTTAATTATTGTATGTCTCTGTTTATATCCCAGAGTCGGGTATGTCTCTCATATTCCTGTGAACTCTGTCAAAAAAAGCTCTTTTTATATCCCGGAGTTGGTATGCTTTCATACTTGTGTGAACTCTGGCCATAACCTGTTTAATTATTGCATGTTTTAATAAACTGTAGTTCTAGTTTCACTGCAGTGTGTGTTTTTATCTTATTCTGAAATTCCAAACCTCTAATTGTAACACCAAGGAGGGAAGGTAGGCTCCACCCCCTGCAATCAATTCTAGAATTGTTCCTGCCTACTTAAAGGGGTGGATCGCCTACCCAAAGTTACCAGTGACCTGTATTGGACGACAGTGAAATACAGTTATCTGGTATGCAAAGGGTTCATCTGGAGAAGGAGAGCAAGGAGAGTCAGCCTTTGGACAAGCAAGAGACAAGATGGTCACCAGAGCGGAGACAGCCAATCCAAAGAAAGCCCAGGAAACATGCACTCAGGGAACTGTAGTCCTTTTCTTTGCTTGTTATCTAGCAATATCTAATACTCCAGCCATGGGCAGTGGCGTGATCCCTGGACACTCAGACAATGGACTGGATGATAGGGCATGAGGAGACAAGACTATTGAGGCCTCTTTCAAACCATTGTAGCCCATAAAAATGAAAACCCCTCTAGTGGGGGGGGAGCAGAAATAAGTGCCCCAAAAAGCACCAGACTCATATAAGTGAAAGGGTTAACAGAAAGGAAAGCAAAGAACAACAGACATCTGTACTTCCAAAGCTCTTAGAGAGATAGAGAGGACCTGAAATGAGCACCAGAGCACAGCACAGGATTCAATTCAGCCTCTCTACAAGATGAAGCTCTGAATGAGACATATAGTGGACCAAAGGCACTCAAAGGATTACTTACCTATCTTCCGTCTTCAGGCTACCATCATAGCCTGGCTCAATATCAGAGAGACTCAGCCATAAGGAATAGGCTTGTCATAAAGACAACCTCCACAGGACAAGAAGGTCCACAAAGCACCTGTGAACTCGGCAGTCCAACTCCAGGGAAGCCCAGTGATGGAAGCCCACCTAACAGGAGACTATACAACCCCATAGCTAAAGAAAAAACACTAAAAACCTAATACAAACTAACCGGATGGCCACTGCACCTTCACCTCCACTCCACTCCAGGGGGGGGTTGAGCTGGAGGACTGTCTTTTGTGATTTGCCTTTCCCTCCAGAGGAGGGACTCAACCCCATAGTACCTGTGTTCCATACAGTATGCAAGAGAAATTCTTATTTTTTTGTTGTGCCCAATAACACCTGCACATACAATCAAGTTTGTCCGATACACATACAAGTTCATAAGCATGGTCTTGCACGCACAAACAAGCTTACAGCAGTGAAGGGGAGGAACTTTTCAGGTATCTTAATCAATGGTTAGATAAAAAGACTCAAACAGCCAGAGACATCTCAAAGAGAAGTTTAAGAGTGCCACATGTCTACTATTCTGACAGCTTGATAGGATAAGAGAGGGGTGAAAAATACGGTGATTTTTTTTGCTTGCCGATAAATAATTTTCACTTAGTCCATTGAGGGATGCAGGGACCATGGTTAAGCAGCATGCCTATAGGAGGCAAGGCATACTAATAAAAGCTCCTCCCACTTCCTAGCTGCTAACCCCTCCCCGCCTGTCTAACTGCCTTCAGTTTTCATTATGCAAAGCAAGGAAGGGAATAGCACTAAACACAGAGTCGCCAAGAACGGCAGGGCATTATCAATCAAACGGTTTCTGTGGGCGGGATTCCCTGCATCCCTTAATGGACTAAGAGAAAAGGATTTATCAGCAAGCAAAACATTCCAATTTCGCTAGCATCATTAAGGAGTGCAGGGACCATGGGGTTGTAACAAAGCAGTCCTAAAAATAGTGGGAAGGAAGAAAACGAATGAACAATGGGTTTCAGAACTTTGTGGTCAAAACAAGAATCTTGAGATGCAAAAAATGTTAACTTTTTTGAACATGTAATCTGATAACCATGCAGTTACTTTGCACAACTGGTCAACAGTAGCTTGTTTCTTCAGGGCCCATGAAGTACTGATGGACCTAGTAGAGTGAGCTGTGATTCTGAAAGGTGCTGGAACAGACTTCAGTGTGTATGCTTATCTGATAGTCTGTTTGAGCCATGCAGCAACAGCTGTCTTTGATGCTGGTCTACCCCTTTTAGGGCCTTCTTGAATAATGAATAAGGTATTTGAGGTCACAAAGGATTGCATAACCTTGACAGCTCACTACATCCAAAGTATGAAGTGCCCACTTCTTGGTTTAAGTGGAAAGCTGAAACTACTTTAGGATGAAACTCTGAAAAGCTTAAAGGGATAGTAATACTTAATATATAAAAAATATATATTGTAGTGTTTATTCACCTGAGTAAAAAAAAAAAAGGGGTACTCTCACTGCTGAAATGTGTTTTATTCAGAAGTTATGACAAATGAAAGTTGAATTTTTCAGGTGCAATGTCACAGTGGCCTGAAAATGCACAGTGGTGCTGTTGCTACACCATCCTATGGACAGCTCTGGTCCGTAGACCATAAATCTCCATAGGATTGTGTAGCAACAGCGCCACTGTACAATTTCAGGCCACTGTGATATTGCGCCTAAAAATTCAACTTTCAGCTTTAATAGCTTTTGAATAAAACACCTCTCAGCAGTGGAAGTACTCTTGTTTTACTCAGGGGGATAAACCCTACAATATATATATTTTTTACATTTTAAGTATTACTATCCCTTTAAAACAACTTTATCTTGATGACAGATAAGACGCAGTGAAGTGCAAGAGTGTACATGGAGTTCTGAAACTTCTTGCACATACAAAAGACATGAGGAAGACTATTTTGGAGGGCAGATGTTTGATAGAGGTTGATCACAACTGTAGCTTAAATGGAGAGGGTTGAGGAGTCTCTAGCACTAAATTTAAGTTCCAAGGTGGACTGGAAGAGAACTGACAACACTGAAACCTGAACTTTCAGGGAGTTAACCCTTAGACCCTAGGCCTACTTGCAGGAACTCTAGAAGAGATAGTAGATGGAAAGAGGAAGGTTCTATGTCTTTACTAGCACAGAATGAAAAATATATTCTCCAAATGCGATGGTATATTTGGCAGATATCGGTTTGTGAGCCCTGAGCATGATTTGAATTACTGGAGAACTAAATGCCTCATTATTTAATATTTGGGGTTCAAATTCCACGGCGAGATTGGAGTAAGTTGCGGTGTAGTACTGGTCCTTGAGATATGAGGTCTGAAATCGGAGGTAGATGGCACGGCTCTGTCAATGACATCTTTCAGAGCAGATTTGCTCTTTGTTCCTCCTTGACAATTTATGTAAGCCGCTGCTATGGCATTGTCTGACTGAACTCGATCTGAAAGATTCTTCAGGATTGTTGTCTATGCTGACAGTGCACTGTAAATTGCACATTATCCCAGAATGGTTATGGATAGGCAGGATTCTGAAGGAGTCCATGGACGCTGAATGGAATGATGTTTGTACACTGCTCCCCACCTGAACAGACTGGCATCTGTTGTGACTATTTCCCACTCTGTTATGGAGAAATGTTTTCCCGTAAAAGGTTTTGAACTTCTAAGCAACCACTGTAGGGACTGTCTGGTGGTCTGAGATATTGTCATGTGATGAAGATGGTTTGGATTTTTGGACCAATTGCAGATGAGTTCCAATTGTAGAGGTCTGAAGTGATACTGAGGAAAGGGGACTGCTTGTATTGTGGCTATCATTTTCCCCACAACCTTCACGCAGTGCCTTACTGAAATTTCTGGTTGGGAGAGAAATATCTGGACTATCTCCTGAATATCTGAAATTTTCTCTTGAGGTAACTTCACCTTTTGTGTTTTGGTATCAGATATCAGTGCTGGGAATAGAATCTGCTGAGATGGTACTAGTTGGGACTTGGCTGAGTTGATGATCCAGCTGTGATCCTTCATTGTTAGAAGAGTTAAATGAAGATGTTGTTGAGTTAGCTCCTGGGATGGAGCCTTTAGTAACAGATTGTCCAGATATGGAGTCAGGTCTACTCCCATGGATCGAAGGTGAGCCATGAGAGGAGCCATTACCATGGTAAATAGTTTTGATGCTGTGGCTAGACCAAAAGGTAGTTCCACAAATTGAAAGTGTTTGTTTTGGTATGCAAACCTGAGATATTTCCTATGTTTGGACCATATTGGAACGTGTAAGTATATATCTTTGATGTCTAAAGATGTCAGAAATTCCTCTGAGGTAAAAAGGTACTTTTATATCCAGTGGCCTGGCTGACAATTTTGCCCAGTTCTGAACTGAATTGTAAAGATTCTTTAAATGGCAATGTTTCTAATGCTTTTTTGGAGGCAGAATCTGCATTCCAAATCTTCAACCGCAAGGCATGTCCGTGCTGTAAACCATAATAGCTGAACGTTTAAATGCTTTTTTAGCTATTTCCAAGGCAGCTTCACCTATATAGGTGGTGGTTTCTTGCAGATAGCCCATTAGAGTAAGAATATGTGGTGTGTTGTCTTGTATAATTTGCCAAGCATCAGCCTCTCTGCATGCCCATGCTGATGCAAAAGAAGCTCTGATGATAGCTCTATGTCCTGAAAACATAAAGTGGGATCTTTAAGGGCTGCTGTAGTTTGGATAGGTATAGTAGTAGGTTTAGACAGTCTGGAGACTGTAGGATCAACTGCTGGTGGCTTAGACCAAAGATCTACCTTGTCTTTGGAAATGGATATGAATTTTCAAATTTCATGGACATAACCAAGGATTTATCTCCCACTCATTTGTGACTATCTGATCAAGTTCCTCATAAGCAGGAAATGTGATAACGGATTTCTCGTTACATTTAAAACAGGATTTAGATGAGGAATTAGAGGCTTGGTTGTCTGATGCTTGAATTTCTAGATTTGCTTTAATGAGAGAATCAATGGTTTCTGTGTCATTGTTAACATGTGTAGAGCCCTCTGCCATAAACAAAGGAGGTTTACTCGTCTGATGAGGTTTGTGGAGAAATCTGAAGTCTTTTGAAGGTAGGGGTCTTTTAACAGGCACACTAGGTGTTTGTGTTAGCCATCCATCATGGCATGGCAGAACTCTCTACAAAGTATCTGGAATTGAGCCAGGTAAAGCCTTAGCCCACCCTGGTTCAAGATTTGGGGGTAAACTCTATTGATGAAGTAGTCCTGCTAGCCTATGACTTCAAACATTTAGTACAGATACATTGTTTGAAATGTTAGCATTATACATTTTACATGTAGCAGAAGGGCCTTTATTGACCTTAGATTTCTTCTCCTCCCTGGGCTCTGACATACTGCAAGCAATAGAAAACAAAGGAAATATAATGTGAAATATCCCAAAGGAATTAATGTGACAAATAAATATGATTTGACAAATTACTTCCCCAATAACAACAATGGAAATGAAAAACTAACTGTTCCAACAAGATATACGGCCCCAGAGAAACAATCCCTATGTGTTACTAACGTTCCCTGGACCGCGTAGTGGTTGTATGCTGAAGGAAATTGCTGCAGAAATGAAGAGCTCCACTCTGTTGGAGTTAATAAATGGCTACATGCGCTCTTAGTACCGAAATCAAGTTGGCCCGCAGAGGAGAAAAACACTTTCACAAACAGAAGAGAGAGCACAGAGAAGCGCTATACAGTAAAGCGTGAATAAAACCTGTCAGACGTTCGGTCCCACAAAGCACATCCTTCTCAGCTAACGGCCTCCACACTAATAAATTAATTAGCTGTTCCAATAGAAGCAAGCTGTTAGTAATGGAGTTAGCCTATGGGCACCCTCCTCACAAAGTGAGTGCCCCCAGAAGTGCTAGAGAGAAAATTAAAATAATAAATCTAACTTTAGTCGAATTCCTTCTGGAGAAGGGAAAAACTGGACCTCCTTGACAGACATTCTTTCAAAGCTGAAGACAGACAGGGGTTAGCAGGTATGGAATAGGCACAGTGCTTCAGATCATGAAAAATAGGACTAGTAAGGATAGTGAATACAACAGAAATTAGTGGTGTTAATAGTACTGTCATATGGCAGTTCACCTTTTCATACAACATACCTTTATAATAGTATACACTCTTTCCATAACCTGAATTTTATTTCCACTCAAGCATTTTTTTTTTAAACAACTTTGTGATTCAATATTTTAGTAAACACATTACCTTCATCATAACAGACATATATAATGGGAAGCTACAGAATACTTCATAGAGACTTATCCTAAAGGTGACAGTTTGTGTGTTACACTACCTATTAATAGTTCTGAACAGACCAACTCACATTACCCACCATTACAAGAGCATGACTATGCCCTCTCAAACAATTCACTACTACAGATGCTACTATGCTAACAAAACTAAATGCTGCAGGTGACGGGGTCGAATTCACTTTTAAGATTCAACCAAGATTACATTGACTTCCCTGCTTATAGTATCTTTCCTATGGATGTCAGGAAGAAAGGCCCTGTTCCAGTTTAGTGGCTTGCACTTGTTGCTGTAGTTCATAAAGCCCTCTCACTGTTTATCCGATGCAGAAAGGAGGTGGCTGTGCATGAGCAGATGACTCCTCTATTCGCACACGTAGAGTGATGGAATGCTGGTCCAGATGATAGATTGCACAAAGGTGGGAATGGGGCTGGAGAGAAGTACAAGGACCTGGGAGCATGTGTATGGTAAAGTGTGGAAAAAATACAACACCCATTCTGTATTCTGCCATAAAGCTTACAAAGAGTGCCAAACACCAAGACAGTGATAAAGCTTTGGAACACTGCAGAAGTTAGGTTACTTGCCACTAAAGTAAATCCTTTATAGTCTTGTCTCTTGCTACTTGATTACCGTAATTTGTGTGATCAGGTGTCTTGATACTTAACAGGGTTAACAATCCCTGGTTCTAAAGTGCCCTTTAAAAGGCCAGATTTCAATTAGAAAATCAAAGGAAAATAAATCAAGATAATAGTAACTGACCCACTTGTGTTCAAGTAATGATATTCTCAAAGCTGAACACTTGTTAGCACGTAACAGCTGGACTTGTCTACTCCATTATGTAACTTCAAATGCACAATCTGTGTATGTGTATGTATGTATATGTAAAAGCAAATATACAAAGTATTGGTGCACATCCACATTTTCATCACCATTAACCCTTTACTCTGCGGCATTGTGCCTGCATATCACTACTATATTAAAGATGAGGATTTAGTTACATTATATGGCCATAGAATGCTAAGCATGCCACCAACGCCATTAATGGAGAGAGTAAAGCTGACCAAGACTCAGCTCTCAGGATAAAGTAAATTAAGGTTAGTAAATGCCTAAAGTAGGAGAGATTCAGCTCATAAGACAAAGCATATTAAGGTTAGGTACTTGCCTAAATGAGGTACCTTGGCGTTGGTGGCAAGCTTAGCATTCTATGGCCATATAATGTAACTAAATCCTCATCTTTAATATAGTAGTGATATGCAGGCACAATGCCGCAGAGTAAAGGGTTAATGGTGATGAAAATGTGGATGTGCACCAATACTTTGTATATTTGCTTTTAGCTATTTTGGTCAAAATTGGTTGCACTCCAGCAATTTTAAATGTGTTTTTTTTTCTTTGGGTGTGCTTACCAAAACCTGGATACACATACACACACACATACACACACACACAACACACACACAAACTGACTGTGAAACTGTTTTGTATGCTCTAGATCAAATAATGTTCACCTCTGCAATGAAGTGATAGTGAGTGTTGTAAGAAGTTTTCCAAGAGCATATTTGAAGTGAAAACTGAGCAAGACTGAGACAAACTGAACGTTGTATATCTATTAGAGTGTGTAAGCTCTGCAATAGTGAGTTATTGAGGTCTATATAATATTACACTATATGCTTGGCGAGTTCTGTGGAACAGGGAGTCTCTGAACTTTGAATATCCATAAAACTGTAAGCTCTTCAGTAGAAATATTCACTGAGCTCTATTTAACTACGTAGAGGAATGTTTATTTGGGTCTTTTAAAGGGATAGTAATACTTCGTTTTATCTTTATTTTATTTTGTAGGCATTAAAAAAACATGAAGAACAATATAAGTCTTATCTCTCAAACCTTTATGGTTTGAAATATATTCACAAGCAAAGTTTCCCCTCACTGATCAAAACGATCAAGTCTGCCATCTAGCTGTCAGATTTGGAATCTGGTCTGCAGATCAACCGGTGGCTCTTCAGCAGAGCCAAGATCGCAAGGTATAAAAAGAACTATTTCATTGGAAGGGTCTAAAAAGTGTTCTTGCAAACCATGCACACTTTGTAGACTATTCGAATGAAGTAGTTCTTCTTATATCTCACAATCTGAGCTCTGCTGTAGAGCCACGGCCAGTCCGTGGACCGGATTCTAAATCTGACCTCTAGATGGCAGACTTGACCATTTTGGTCAGTGAGGGGAAACTTTGCTTGTGAATATCTCTCTAACCATAAAGGTTTGAGAGATAAGACATATTGTTCTTCATGTTTTTTTTAATGCCTACAAAATAAAATAAAGATAAAACAAAGTATTACTATCCCTTTAAGCACTGCTAAATGACCATATATTATGGATATACATTCTTGAGCACAATTAGATAAATGAAATGACTAATCCACTAACTGACACACCTGTGCTCAAACAATCACTATCCTTTAAGACTGGATGGCAAGAAGACTTAAGTTGCCTATTGCTCTGTTAAATTATAAGCTATGCAGGACAGTGAGTCACTGACATCTTTAGATTATAACCTCTGTACAGGAGCCACTGTGCACTATTTATATACCTGTATGTTCTGCTTGGAGTCACCAATTGCCGTATTGCCAGGAGACAGATTTTAAGATTAGCATAACAGATATAATGAAGTACAGTAGCACTAAAGAGGCAAGGGAATAACTTTAAAACTGCAGTGTGCAAAGAGGAATAGGAGAAAGACAGAGGAAGGTCTATGTAATTGTCAGCAGAAAAAGCACAAAGGAAAGTTTAAATGTATAGTTACACAGACCTGAAAACAAATTACTATGCCCAGAAAAGACAATAAGAGACATGAGGCAGTTCAGTGATTTTGTATTAAAAAAACAAAAAACAATTACATATAATATACTCACACAGCCTGGGCCACAAGGAGTGAGACTGCATCAAGGGCAAAGAAAAGGAACAAAAGGATATAATTGATCCCACCATTCAACAAAAAAATGCAATATTTTCTGTCCTATTGTGGCCCTTTCGCACTAAGAACATAAACGTTCAGCATGTTGGGACTATTGATGGATTAAACTGTACCATGTCCTTCCTCTTCTTTGCCCTTGGGTGCCGTCTTGTTCTGGGGGGGCTCAGGCTGAGTACACTTGTGAATATTTTAGGGATGTGTGTGTGTGTTACTTGATAGATTATATATTATAAACTCTGAAACAAACACCGAATCTGCCACAAATCTCTGAACACACACTCACCCAGAGAGTAGCATGGGGTGAAAGTGGTATGAGGGGTAGGAGACACAAGGGGGAGTAGAGAGAAAGAGACAGAGGTGGGAGGTAGTGGGAAGGATTCAGAGGGTGGAAAAGTCCATGCCTACCTTCTTGGAAATCTGAAAGACAGATTTCTAGACAGAGGGATGGGAGGAAAACAGGGGGGAAAAAAAAAAAAAAAAAAAAAAAGATAAGTGAGGGGGAAGAGAAAAAAAAATTAAAATAATTTCTAAATATGATCTATAAACTTGCTTTCTACCCCCTTCACTGCTGGGGAGATTTAAAAATCTAAATGTTGGTTATGGAAGTAGCAAACACAATGTTAATGCAAATAAGTGTATTAATAGACTGTTAGTCTCAACCCATACCCAAGTATTCTGTATTCTAATAAGACTGCTCTGTGCTTTAAAGTACTGCAACCTATAAAGTAACACTTTACATATAAATAAGGTTCCAAATCACAAAGTTCCATCAAAACAAAACCCCCAAATAGCGCATATCTAATTAAACCTCTTCCTCAAACCATGCCCCTCTCCCTCTTTGTAGCCTGTTCTCACTCACCTGCGTACAAACTTGGACGTAAACTTGCTGAAGATACTTCCTGTGGCCCCCCGTCTGCCTTGGCTGTTACCAGAAGGAGAGGCAGGTGTGACACCCCCAAATCCCAGGTTCTGTTGGTCCCGAGCTTTATGAACCTGGCCTGCATGAAATGTGCTCCTACTAGAGACACCACGAGGGAAGTTGGTCCGCTCTGGTGCAGCGCTGCTAATGTTGTGAGCAGAAGGAGATGCTACAGGGACTCTCTGACTGACAGTGCTGTAAGGGGACAGAAGAGAAAACAAATAAACCAGGTATCTAGGTAAGAGCATTAGAAAATTAAATATACTGGGTGCAATTTCATATTAAAAAAAAATATATATTAACTGGTTTATAGAAGTGAATTAAAGGGACTTTAGTCTTAACTGTTAAATCCTTTTCTCTTAGTCCATATGACATACAGGTACTATGGGGAGGAGACTTCCTTCCTTCGTAGGGCTGGTACATTTCAAAAGCTAAGGTCTTCCCATCTCTTTATCAGGCTACCCTAGCCCTGCCCTTTTCAATTTAGATTTGAAACAAACATGCTAGATAGGACAGTGAGAGAAGAAAAAAAGGAAGCTCCTGTGATTAAGAAGACACAGGAAGGACTCCCACATACAGCCAAGTGACACCAAGCAAGGTCCCCTTCTCTGGGTGGGAGACCTAAATGTCATATGGACTGAGAGAAAAGGATTTAACAGGTCAGACTAAAATCCTCTTTTCTCTATCATCCAATATGACATACAGGTACCATGGGGATATGCCAACAGTAGACCTCCCACGGTGGTAAGTAACAGAAAAGACCTAGCGCCGGTCCCAGTTATACTGGTGCTAGCCAGGACAATTCAGAAATAGAAACAGCCCAAACATATCTAAGTGTCCATGAACACTGAAAACAAAAGCACAGCACACAAGAACAAGAGCCAACCGGGCTCAAACAGTTAAAGAACAGTAAGGCAAAGGAAGGATTAGGCCCTTAGAAAGGCAAAACTGCCTGCAGGGCATTCCTGCCAAAACTGGCTTCAGCCAAAGATAGAACATTAACACGATAGTGATTGCCAAAAGTGTGCACAGAGGAGCAAGTCACAGCCTTACACAGCTGTTCAGCGGAGGCCCGATTCTTGTAGGCCCAGGAGGTCCCAACAGACCTGGGAGTGTGCAGTAATACGAAAGGGAACAGATTTCTTCCAGAGTTCGTAAGCCTTGTGAATGGTAGACTTAATCCGGGATGCAATAGTGACCTTGGACGCAGCCTTAGGGCCCTAGGACCCTCAGGGATGACTAAAGAGGCATCAGTCTTACGTAAAGACTCAGTACGGTGCACAAAAAACTTGAGACAGTGCACCACATCCAACAAGTGGAGATCCCTCTCCTTGCCAGATGTAGGGTCAGGACACAATGAAAGTACAACAATCTCCTGATTGATATGGAACTCAGAGACCACCTTAGGAAGGAATTCCTGAGAGGTTCGAAGAACAGCCTTGTCCTTGTGAAACACCAGGAAAGGTGGTTTGCAAATCAAAGCCTGAAACTCAGCAACTCTGCACACAGAGACCACAGCCAGAAGAAAAGCATTTTTTTTACATCAAGAGATGTAAAGGAATGGTAGTGAGGGACTCAAAGGGGGGCCACTGAAAAACACCCAAAACCAAGTTAAGGACCTACAGGGATGTGGAAGCATTGTAGGCAGGGAAAGCATGAGCAACCCCTTTAGAGAATACTGGAGAAGACTTTGACATGTTGAAAATCCATCCATGGTGGAACAGAATCTGTGCACAGTCCTGTGCATGCCTGCCCAAGATTTCCCTTGATGGATTCTTCAGCAGAAGGTCGTCCATGTAAGGAGTCACCTGAATCCTCTGGTTGTGAATGAAGGCAATCAGAGTCCCCAGAACTCTGGCAAAAACCTGAGGAGCAGAGGTAAGCCCAAAGGGCAGAATGATGAACTGGTAGTGTTCCAATCTGCAGGCAAAATGGAGGTACTTCTGACTGTCCAGGTGACTAGAGATATGTGTAAGTAAGCATCCTGAAAATCCACAGACACAAGGAATTCTTCTGGGCACACAGCTGAGATGACAGAGTGCAAGGACTCCACTTTGAAGTGAGCATTCTCCACAACAGAACTGGGGTCCTTGAGGTCCAGAATAGGGTGGCTGCTGCCGTCCCACTTGGATACCACAAACAGGTTTGAATAAAAGCCTGAACCTCTCTCTTGGTGTAGAACTGGAACAAAAACTCCCTTGTCCAGAAAAGATTGAACCTCTTGTTGAAGAGACACAACTTTTCCTGGCACAGGGGAGGAAAGGACTTGAACCCTATTCTGTACCCTTCGAAACCACTTGCAAAACCCACTGGTTCGCAATGGACTCTTCCCGCGCACTGTAAAAATGACACAGCTGTCCACCAACAGGCAACTGCAGACCAGGATTCTGCAAGTCGTGCGGAGGCAGACTTGCTAGACTTCGGTTTGGCAGTGGCAAGCTTGGAGTGCCACTGCTGTCTGGGCTTGGTGGAGGGGCACTGGATGAAGGCCTGAGACACTCTGTGATTCAGCCTTTGCACCTCTGTTTCACTGGGATGAAAAATACGCTGTTTTCTTGCCATGTCAGGGAGTTTGGAGACATAAGGTAACAGGGTGCTCTTGTCCCCAGTAGCATCACATATGATCTGTTTTAGCTCAGGACCAAAAAGAGACTTGACCTGAAAGGGGAGAAAAACCAGTGACCTCTTAGATGAAAGGTCCGCAGACCAAATCTTGAGCCACAATGTGTGTCTTGCCATCACAGAAAAGGCAGAAGCATTGGCAGACAGCATGACATCAAAAAGAGTGTCAGTGACATATGTCTGAGCCCCAAACATGTTGGCTAAGAGGGCTAATAGATGTTCCTTAGAGGCCCCATCTCTGACAGCCTCAGAAAGTTGTACACCCCAAACAGCAATAGCTCTGGTGACCCAGGCTGAGGCCCGAATAGTCCATAAAGTAACGCCAATGACAGCATATTGGACTTGAGGATAGCGTCAAGACTCTTATCTGTCTTGTCCTTAAGAGCTGTAGAATCTGCTAAGGGCAGAGCTGTAGACTTAGAGAGCCTGGATATAGGGGAATCAATGGGCGTAGGAGAAGTCCACTGCACCAATGCTGCCTCAGAGAAGGGGTACAGCTTAGAGAATCTCTTAGAGAGAGACAGCCACATATTAGACATTTTACACTCATCCAAGATAAACTGGTCCAGAATGGCATTGGGCGGAAAGATTGTGGAAGACTTTCTACATCTCTAAAACACATCAGACGACGATGGGCCCTCATCAGGGGTGTCAGTGACCTGAAAGGTCATCAAGACAGGCTTAATGAGTCCCTTCGCAGAGTGAATAGGGTCAGCCTCAAAGGGGTCACCAAAGGTATAGGCAGAATCCCCTTCTTCCCACTCCCCTTCCTCTGTGTCACCCCCAAAGTAGTAGAGGATTCAGTGAGCGCAGGTATACCTGGGGCCTTAGGGGCCACAAACTTGAAGGTAGTAGGGGGTTTCCAAGAATGGAGAACCTCTGGAGAGATAGGGGGAACTGTGCCATAGCAGACTTTAAGTCTTTCACTCAGACTGGCTCTTGTTCAAGGCTGGAGGGCCCCAGTGGTGTAGTGCGGCCAACAGTGTATGAGGGGCATAGGGATCCTGAATACTCTCTAGGGAGCCCCTCTTGGCATAAGGAACAATAAAACAAGGTGGGTCAGAGACACCCCTGAGTCCTTCGCCTTAAGTCTAGCCCCATGTCCTTTTGGATCCGACATCCTAACAGAAGCGGTGTCTAAAACAATATAAAAACCCAAATACTGTATCCTAGAATAATAATTCACCTTAGAAAAAAAGGTACTTATCTGGCAGGCGAAGAGATAGTCAGAGGAGAGGAAGGAGAGGCAAACCTCTGCATAGGAAGAGCAAGAAGGATAACATGGCGTCTGTAGAAACCATCAGCCAGTTGGAAGGAAGCCAGGGAAAGGGGCATTCTAGGAGTTGTAGTCTTTCCCAGTTGCAATGCCTAAATTTGCACTCACGGGGCCCCTGAGACACTGGGGATGTGAACTGGATGCTAGGGCATGAGGAGATAAGAAGAAAGAGTCATCTCTCAACTCTGTATGACAAATGGTTGAAGAGATATAGCCCAAAGCAGTTTGCCCCATAGAAGTCAATGGAGCAAGTGCGGCCGCGCGGGAAGCTCTCCTTAAAGGCGCTATGCACAAAAAAAATTTAAATTTCAAAAAAGTCACAAAACACCTCTGAATGAAGATCTTGATGTCAGAGAGAAAGAAATCCACTTCTGAAAGGGCTGAGAACTGAACAATAATATAACTCAGACTGACTGAGACTTTGTCGATACCATCCTGAAGAAAGGCCAGAATAGTAGGAAGACTGAAAGACTGAGGGGACATGGACCTATCAACACACCACTGGTAAAACAGACACCAAATCCTATGATAGACTTTGGATGAACTATAGTGAAATTACAGCGTTAGAGAAACCTTTCTTCTTTAAGAGGTTTGCTTCAGGAATCATGTCATCAAAGCCAACATTTCCACCTGATAGGAACAAAGTGGACTTTGAGTCAGGAGATCCAGCCTCAGAGGAAAGCAAAATTCTTGTATGATGGACAGATTGAGAAGATTGGTGAACAAAGCCCGACAGACCAAAAGGGGGAGATCAGAATGACTTGGGACCTCTCCGTCTTGATCTTCCTCAGGAGCCTGGAAATCAGAGGAAACGATAGAAACACAAAGCCAGACAGAAATTCCATGGAATGGACATCGTGCCCATTGCAAGGATCAGGCAGCTGGAGGTTCTCCAGCTATTCAAAAAAGTCAAGATTAAATGGTTTTGTACATTGCCCCCGTGCTGGCCATGCCATAGAGCATGACCAGTGATTAATTTTAAACCCACTCTGACTCATGTGGGTGAAACGGGTGCAGAGGTACATCCCTGTAAGGATTCACCATACACTCCTATTGAACAAAGATGGCCACTACGTGGGCTCCTGTTCTTAAAGGGGCTTCGTTCAAAAACCTGAAAATAGGATTTTAGTCTTACCTGTTAAATCATTTTCTCTGTCGTCCATACAGGTTATTGGTAACTTTGGGTAGGTGAACAGCCCCTTTCATACGCAGGAACAATTCTGAGAAGTGACTGCTGGGTGAAGCCTACCTCTTCTCCTTAGCATGCAGCTAGCCAATCTCCAACCAGTAAGATTTGCAGGCTAACTATTGACTAGGTAGTAAGAAGGTAAAGGAAGACTCCTGTGAGCATGAATCCAAAAGGACCCCCACGTTCTGCCGCAGGAGAGCCAAGCATGGTCCCTTGACAGAGTAGGAGACCAGTAACCTGTATGGACTAAGAAAAAAGGATTTAACTGGTAAAACTAAAATCCTATTTTCTCAGTCGTCCAATACAGTTTACTGGTAACTTTGTTATGTCCAATCATTAATTTCCCCAGGGTGGGAAGAAAGGCAAGGACCAGGCGCAGGCCCCCAAAGACACCAGTGCACCAATGAACCTACAGATCATAAATAGCTCAACACTAACCGCAAAGTGTCAACAGACACTGAACGGGGTAAAAACAAACCCCATGAACTGGTGCACAGCACACTGAACTATAGCCAACAGGGCTCAAAAGTGAAAGAATACGGAGAGACTAAAGAGATCCTAGACAGGCAAGACCACCTCCAGGATCTTCCTCCCAAAACTGGCATCAGCCGATGCAGCACATCAACATGATAGTGTTTAGAAAAAGTGTGCATAGATGACCAAGTGGCCGCCTTGCATAACTGATCAGCTGAGGCCTGCTTCTTGCAGGCCCAAGAAGCCCCAATAGACCTCGCAGAATAAGCCGTGACCCTGAAGGGAACAGGCTTCTTCTGAAGTTTGTAAGCCTTACGAATCATGGACTTGATCCAAGAAGCAATGGTAACCTTGGAAGCAGGCTTCCCTGCCCTAGGACCCTCAGGAATGACAAAAAGAGTCAGACTGCACATAGAACTTGAGACAACGCACAACATCCAACAGATGAAGATCCCTCTCTTTGTCAGAAGTAGGGTTAGGACAGAAGGAAGGTACCACAATCTCCTGATTAATGTGGAACTCAGACACCACCTTCAGGAGAAGGTGTCGAAGAGGTTCCACCACTGAGAGGTCCAGAAGCTCCGGAACCCAAGCCTGTTGGGGCCAGTACGGAGCAATCAGAATGACTGGGTAGCGCTCCAGTCTCAGCTTCCGAAGTACTCTGTTCTACAGGAGAACAGGAGGAAAGATGTATGCCAGAGGAAACGTCCACAGGATCGACAAGGCATCCACTGCCAGAGTCAGGGGATCTGCCCAGCGAGAGAAGAACATTAGCACCTTCCTGTTGTGCCTGGTTGCCATCAGGTCAATGCAAGGAAGACCCCACTGCTGGATGATGAGGATGAACACCTCTGGATGCAGTTCCCCCTCTCCGCTGTCCACAGTGTGCCGACTGAGGAAGTCTGCCAGAACGTTGTCTACGCCAGGAATATGAACTGCAGAAATGGCAGGGACATGCTCCTCCACCCATGATAAGATGGCCTTGACCTCTAGCCAAGCTGCAGAACTTCTTGTGCTGATTTGCTTGTTGATGTAGGCTACCGCTGTGGCTTTGTCTGATTGTACCATAACCGGGCAATCCTCCAGTTGCCGTGTACAGTGTTGTAGGGCATGAAATATCGCCCGAAGCTCCAAGACATTGATGGGAAGGAGAGATTCCTCCTGAGACCACCGACACTGAACACTCAAGTGCCCCAGCACCGCTCCCCATCCGGAAAGGCTGGCATCCGTCTTCACTGTGGTCCAGAAGGGCACCAGGAAGGGTCTGCCTTTCAGGAGACTGTTCAAGTTCAGCCACTACGAGAGGCTCTGCTCCGCTTGAAGAGGGAGATATAGGGATATCTCCAGGAGATCTGGACGACCCCTGAATGCCATGATAAGAAACCTCTGAAGTTCCCTGGTGTGAGACATGGCAAACGGAACTGCTTCTATGGTGGAAATGAACTTTCCCACCAAGGATGACAACTTCTTGGCTGGAACCGGATCCTGAGACAGGATAGCCTGGACCTTCAGTGCTATCTGATGAGCCACTTTGTCTGTGAGAAATACCATCCCTCTCTGAGTGTCAAAGAGGAGGCCAGGAAAGACCATCCTCTGGGAAGGAATAAGGTTGGACTTGTCCAAGTTGATGATCCACCCGTGATGGGAGAGAGCATGAATGCAGTCCTGCACCTGCTGGTGAACGAGCTCCGGAGAAGATGCCTTCAGAAAGAGGCTGTCCATATACGGATTCACCCTTATGCTGTTCCGATGTAGGACGGAGATCAATGCTCCCAGGACTCTGCTGAAGAATTGAAGAGCCGTCGACAGGTCAAAGGGGAGGGCAGAAAACTGGAAATGCCCTCAGTCGCAGGCAAAGTGGAGATACTGCAGACTCTCTGGATGAATGGCGATGTGCAGATAGGAATCTTGAATATCCAGAGAGGCCAGAAATTCCCCAGGAGACATGACCGCTATCACTGTGCGCAGAGACTCCTGGCTGTATTGGGACCTGACCACAAAGGAGTTGAGATCCTTCAGATCCAAAATGGGACGACAGTCCCCATCCTTCTTGGAAACCACACAGAGGTTGGAGTAGAATCCCAAGCCCCTCTCCAGAGGGGCAATTGGCTCCAGGACCTCCTTGTCCAGAAGGGGATGTATAGCTTCCTCGAAAAGGCGGCGCTTTTCTGCTCCCAAGGGAGAACAAGAAGCAAAGGTCCTGGGAGGAGGTGAAGGGAAACCTGTACCCTGTAGACACCACCTGTAAAACCCACAGGTCCGCTACGGAGGCCTGTCAAGCCAAGAGGTAGTGGAATAAGCAGCCACCTACCTGCGGGTGGGGACCCGGGTTCGGTGAGTCATGCAGGAGGAGGTTTGGAAGCCTTGGGCTTCATGGAGGACTTGGATATCCATTGCTGCTTAGTCTTGAATGAGGAGCGCGGAGTCTGAGGGACCATCTTGGCTGCTTGGCGCAAGTCTGCTTGAAAAGGATGAAAAAGCTGATTCCTTTTGACAGGTGCCTTCTTCCTCAGGTCCACTGGCAGGTGAGTACTCTTCCCTCCAGTGGCCTCGTTGATGAGATCTTTGAGCTCAGGTCCAAACAGGGAGGAGCCCTGAAAAGGTAAAAACAGGAGAGCCTTCTTGGAGGCCGGGTCAGCATACTAGATCTTGAGCCAAAGAGCAAGTCTGGCTACTACAGACATGGTAGATGCCCTGGCTACCATATGTACAACGTCAGCTGAGCCTCAGCAATGCAAGAAAGAAGTCACAACATGTCAGAAGTAGGGGCCCCTTGATGGACAGCAGAAGTGAGCTGTTCAGTCCAAACAGCCACAGCCCTATTTACCCATGCAGCACAGCAAAGGCAGGGTGGAGGGCAGAGCCCGCCGTCGCAAAAAGAGCCTTGAGAGAAGTCTCAAGCTTCTTATCAGTCCAGTCTTTGAGAGCAGAGGCGTCAGCCACCAGCAAAGCAGTGGACTTAGAAATCCTGGAAACTTGGGCATCCACTTTGGGGTGATGGACCCACTGCGTGAGGCCATTTCAGAGAACGGGAAAAGTTTAGCAAGCTTCCTAGACACCAATGGTTTCTTGTCTGGAAATTTTCACTCCTCTGACACCAAGCGGTCAAGGGTGGGGTTAGGTGGAAAACAAGCATGGTGCCAAACAGGCTCCTGAAACACGTCAGAGGGGTCAGAAGACACCTCCTGCACCAAGGGAATGTTCAGGGTGGCCAACACAGCCCTGATCAGGCCCTCAGCCGAGGGAATGCGGCCTGCCTCAAGGGGTTCCCCAAAAAACTGAGATGAAGGAACAGCTGAACAGTCATCATCATCAGAGTCCACCAACAATTCCTCCTCAGAGAAGTCAGGTACATCAGGTACACCCGGCGGTTTAGGCAGGGAAGATCTGATATGGGCGGGGGTCTGCCACAAGTGGAAGACCCTCTGTAAAGTGGATGGAAGGAGTTGTAAGGTGGACTGGAGGCCCCTGGTAGTAGCCTTAAACTCTTGCATCCATACTGGCTCTAGTGCATGGCTGGAGGCCCCTGCAGAGGATTCAGGGGTAGCAGCGCATGATGGGCAAACATGACCCGAGTATTCTCTAGGTAACCCTGAGTGACATGAGGAGCAATGAGTAATAGGGGACCCAGACCCCTAGTATCCTTAGTCTTATGTTTAGCATACATTCTCAAGTGGTCAAAGTATCAAAACACCCACAAAATAGTATGTACGATAAATAAATGTACCCCAGAAACGCTAAATAAGACTTATCTGGTAGGCAAAGGGTTAAACTGCGGAGGAGAGGAGGAGAGTCCAAGCCCTGCGTAGGATACTCGAGCTGCAAAAACACAAAACGGATGCCGCGACGGAAGCCAATCGAAAACGAGCGCGCAGAGTGGGCACTCGTGGGAAACACGGAGTACCCCAACAGAGCCCAAAGCCCCTTAAAGCCCCCAATATCCCCAGAAAGTTGACCGGATGACAGAGCAAGGGCAAATCCACAAAATGAGTCATCTCTGACCTCACTACGTTGAGCGGTTACAGAGATATGTCTCAGACTGTAACATCCCATAGAAGTGAATGGAGCAATGGCGTCTATGCGGTAAACGCGTGCCTTAAAGGTGTGGAACATAAAGTTAACGAGGTGAATACCAAAACGAAAAACCACTCAAAAGTCCACTAAAATTAAACAGTAGACCCAATAAACACTGATCCCAGTAGGTAAAGTGTCCAAAGCCCCCTCAAAAACGTGCTAACCAGAAACAAAAGGGTTAAGTTATCACAGAAACTTGCTCCAAACACCTCACAGACATACAGAATAAACCCAATGAGTGCATGAGTATCTAATAGGAACGCCAAATGAGACACCTGTGTGGAGGGGAAGCATGGGACATGTGGACCTCAGCACTCAAAGGGTGCTCACCTTTTTCAGCAGATCTTGTGTCTTCAGATTACCATATCAGTGGGCAACTCCTGGGGAAAGAACTTGCAGCCAAGATTTTCCCCCCAGGGCTTAGGTCCACAAAAGCACCTGGTAAACTGAGCTATCCACATTTGGGTGATGGGAATTGTCAGTGATGGTAATCCGCCTAATGGTGGTATTCCATATCTTACAGAAAAATAATAAAAAAGCTAAAACTATAGCAGAACTGTTCTCTTGCCTTGTGTCTTGACCAAGGAACAAATCTTACTGGTTGGGGATTGGCTAGCTGCAAGTTTAGCAGAGGAGGTAGGCTCCACCAGCAGTCACTTTTCAGAATTGTTCCTGCCTATTAAAGGGGCTGATCGCCTACCCAAAGTTACCAGTAACCTATATTGGACGACAGAGAAAAATTAATCTTGAATGATGGAGATTCTCCAACTCATTGCATTATGGTGTTAAGAAAATTAACCCCTTAGTGACAGACGACTAACCTGGTAGGTCCAGGAAGTCATTCGCTATAATGGAAAAAAACAACAACCCTGTCATTAAGGGGTTAAACAACGTATTTTTGTTGTACACAATTACGTGAATACATCCTCACCTACTACCCCCCCCCCCCCGACACCACTCCCATTAGGATAGGGGGTGTCACAAGAACCCTTTAACAGACTAGGGGAACTAAGAAGGGAACTTAACAGAACCGGGAAATTAAAGTCCTATGAGTATAATGACAGTAGTGGTAACACTAGAAGGGATAATAAGGGATTATATTCAGGATTACACTTCGGAAAAAAAGATTATTAGCAGGAGTCAAGATGGGTTTTATGAGGAATAGATCTTGCCAAACAAATCTTTAGAGCTTCTATGAAGCAGCAAGTAACAGCCTAAATAATGGCAATGCAGCGGATGCAGTAAATATAGATTTTTCAAAGGCATCTGATAGAGTGCCACACAGGAGATTGTGAATAAATATAAGGAAATCGTGCGGGACATCCTTTGAAACTGGATAGAAAACTAGTTGTAGGATAGGGAACAATGTGTTGTTGTAAATGGTATATACTACAACACAGTTAAAGTTGAGAGTGAAGTACCTCAAAGTTTAGTACTTGGTCCACTGCTGTTTATAATTACTTGGAAATAGGTATAGAAAGCAAATTGTCAATATTTGCAGATGACACAAAATTATGCAGAGTAATACATTTAGATCAGGATGTTTGCTCTCTGCAAAGGGATTTACAAAAAACTGCAGACTGGGCAAGCAAATATAATATGAAATGTAATGTAGGAAAAGTGTAAATGTATTATTTGGCACAAGTAAATAGTAATGCTACTCATGAACTTAATGGATTAATTGCTAGTGAAAGATCTGGGAGTAAACTGTAAACAGTGATCAGTGTAAAAACAGCAGTAGCAAAAGTACTGTCTTGCATAAAAAGGGGTACTGAAGCAAGAGTGAAAACAATTAAATGTTGTTAAGACCTCACCTCGAATAAGTGAGGCAGTTTTGGATACCAGTACTAAATAAGGATACTCTAGAACTGGAGAAAGTAAAGAGAAGAGCACCAAGTTAATTAAGGGAATGAAGGCTTTGAAGCTTGAAGAAAGTCTAGCCAATCTTGGTTAATTTACCATAGAAAAAAAAAAATGGCCAAGAGTGGATCTTGTTGAATTGTATAAGTATATGCAAGGTCAATACAAGGATTTCTCTAGTGAGCTTTGCATTCCAAGACCGGATCAAATAACTAGGGGGAACCCTTTAAGATTAGAGGAAAAGAGGTTTCAACTTCAGCAAAGGAAGGAGTATTTTGCAGTAAGGTCTGTTAAATTATGGAATTATTTGCCCAAGTATGTGATAATAGCAGGAAACCTGGACACATACACAAGAGAAGATTAGATGCATTTCTTTCAAGAGGGAACATACAGGATTATACTGTTTATTAGTAGGTAAAACAGAAAGTTCCGGTACATAGATTAATACTCATTTTGGAGGCAGGAAGGCTTATATAATTTTTCTGAGTTATGAGGCAAAGATTGAACTTAATGTAATGATGGAGATGTGTTAGAGAAGGCAAATGGGGGAGAGGAGAGGCTGTACGACAACCAAATCCAGCACCAAGACCATACCCAGCTCTTCTTTGACCCTTTGCCACATTGTTCTGCATGCCACATTGCTCTGCATACCCCTCTGGCACTCAAAGGGTTATAATATGCATAACTCCCTGCCCCTGGGAGATCAACTGTTACATTTAACAGCTGCTCTGCTGGTTCTGTAGTTATCTGAACTGGCTGATCAGCTGCTTCATGTACACTGAAAATTACCTGCAGATCAGTTGACTCATTTAAACAAAAGACTTTGCTACATTCAGAAAGGCACTCAGTTTGTCTTGCCGAGTGTAGAAGAGTCTTATGTTGACATGAATCAGCTGATTGGTGGATAGGACTCTGTCTACATGAAACAACCGATCAGTTGGTCCCAGTAAATACAGAACTGGCCAGCTGACTTGCCGGTTCTGTGTGTATTTAAATCAGCTATTAAGCAGGGCAGAGTAATGTGTATGCTTTAACTCTCTCAGTGCACAGGGTTGTGCAACACAGTGGCATTTAAAAGGGTTAAGGGAGGGCAGCTGCTGTCTCTGCAATCAAGTAAAGACAGCAAACTGTCCACTGTGTGTCTCCACAGAAAGCTATGGCTCATTAAGCTGCATTTCCATCTGCAAAAGGAACTTTGGCATATTTGAAAAGTATTCACAGGGATATTGTGGTGATATGACAAGATGAGACTGATGCACATACGTAAAGATATTCCCAACCTGGACAATTATCGAACCTTAATGCATCTTACCCCAGGACTTAAGCAGGATTTAATCAGGGACTTAAAGTCTGATTCACTCATCTGCATGCAACTGGTTTCGGGGTTGAAATACTCTAGGTTATTGCTTTTACTCTTTCATTAAGTAGACAGCTTTTTTTTTTCTTTTTTCAATCATATGCTGGACCCCTTTAACAAAATGAAGTAATATAATAAAATCTATACAGTTTTCACTCAGGGCATGTCTGGACAGTCCTGCTAGTTACCATTAAAGTGTTACAGCTGTAGACTTCAATGTAATGCAATTGTTACATAAACAAGAAAGGGGGCAATGACTGCTACACAAACTCATAACAGGATGGAGGTGCTGGTACCTGAGATAGACTGAAATTATTAACGCTAATTCCAAGTGTAAAGGAACAGACTGGCCCACCTTCATATACAATACACTAACTGGAAAATAGATATCCACAAAATAAATAGCAATAAAGAAGAAGAATATGAGTTTGCATTCACCTTTTATTGCATAGTAACATAGTAAATTAGGTTGAAAAGGTCCATCAAGTTTAACCTTTGCCTCATAACCCAGAGGCAAGAGGATTATATAGCTTTCCTGCTGCCAAATAAGTTAGTCTTTAGCAGACCTTCCTGTTTTGCCTATTAACACACAGTATAACCCTGTATGTTCACTTTTGAAAGAAACTTATCTAATCTTCTCTTAAAAGTATCCATCGTATCTGCCATAACCACATCCTTGGGCAAGGAATTCTATAATTTAACAGACATTACTGTAAAAAACCTCTTCCTCTGCCGAAGCTGAAACCTCCTTTCTTTAATCTCAAGGGGTGGCCCCTGGTTAGTTCATCAGGCCTTGGAATGAATAGCTCTCCTGTGAGATCCTTGTATTGACCTCTCAGATACTTGTACATTGTGATAAGATCTCCTCTTAGTCATCTTTACGCTAGAGTAAATAAACCAAATTTGTCTAGTTCAGTGTTTCTCAGCTCCTGCCCTCAGGACCCACTAACACTGGGTTGTTAGTGGGTCCTGAGGACTGGAGTTGAGACCCACTGCTCTAGTTGTTCCTCATATCTCAAGTCCTCCACTCCCTTAACGACTGGCCGCGCATGCACCTTGTGGTCCATTATTTTTTCGCGGCTGGGTTCCGGACTCCCAGAACGGCGTGCAGCCGTGAAGGGAGCCCGGAATTCCATGACGGTCCAGTTCCGTCATGGGTCCTTAAGGGTATAACAACCCATGACGGAACAGGACCGTCATGGGTCCTTCAGGGGTTAATTAATTTTGTTGCTCTTCACTGTACTCTCTGTAGTTCTAGTATATCCTTTTTCAGAACTGGTGCCCAAAACTGCACTGCATACTCAAGATGAGGTCTTACCAATAATTTGTACAAAGGCAAAACAATGTTATCCACTCCTGCTTCAAGATATGACTTTATTTGCTTTTGCTACTGCTATTTGACAATGGTCATTGTTTCCAAGTTTGTAGTTTACAAAGATTCCCAAGTCTTTCTGGGTTTTTTTTTGTTTTGTTTTTTTTGTAAGTGCCAGAAAGGTATTCAAACATATTGCATTGCAATGCATGGATACCTTTCTGGTACTCAAAATGTTAAAAATGCTGATTACGAACACATGATATTTAACCATTACAACCCTTATTAAATGTAGGAGATAAGTCTCCTTTAACCCTCTGAACCCTTTGCAATGCATTGCGTAACCCTCTGGCACTCAAAGGGTTAAATATATATACCTGGATTAAAGTGTTAGCTTTTTTTAATATATTTCTTACCAGACTCTGGAAAACTACATCAGTCAACCAGATAGAGGTTTCAAATAAATCACATAAAGGCTGGTTGCAGATGAGACAAATTCCTTTCTTTTTTTTGTTTGTTAACTCTTTAATTACCAGAGTGTGTGCAATGAATTGTAAAGCAATGTACTGCACACTATTTGGGGTCTTTAAAGGGATAATCTATCTGACACTTAAAGGTTGGTTCTAATAGGCCTAGAGTCAATTAAAGGGACAGTAATGTCCCATAAAAAAATATTTATCATTTTGTAGTGCTTAAAAAGTTGAACTGAATGCAACAAACCCTATCTCTCAAACTGCTATGGTTTGAAAGGTATTCACTGTCAAAACTCCCTCCTCCCATCCCATTTCCTGACATCAGAGCTGTGCTGACTGCAGTGGAATCCTGTCCGGGGACCAAATGGCAGCTCTGCAGCAGAGCCACAATCGCGTTATTTAAAAAGGTCTACAAAGTGTGCCTGGTTTGCAAGCACACTTTGTAGACCATTCCAATGAAGTAATTAGTTTTAAAGCGGAACTACAACCTGAACACAACTTAAATAACTCCCCATCTGGCGACTAGCTGCTTAGTAGCGCTAGTAGCCAGAATTATTATCTTGACAAATAGATTTAGCCTTTCTTCCCAGGCTGACAGCATTACGTAATGCGGACATCTTGCCATAATGACGTCCGCGCGCCTGCACTGTCAGTCCCAGCACGGTCTAGGAGGTGTTGCTAGGAGAAGTCCGGCTCCAAAATGGACTGACAGCACAGGTACGCGGACGTCATTATGGCAAGATGTCAGCGTTCCGTGATGGTGTTAGCCTGGAAAGAAAGGGTAAATCTATTTGTCAAGGTAATAATTCTGGTGACTAGCGCTACTAAGCAGCTAGTCACCAGATGGGGAGTTATTTAAGCTAAAGTTGTGTTCAGGTGGTAGTTCCGCTTTAAATAACGCGATTGCGGCTCTGCTGCAGAGCCTCCTCATGTTGGCCGACACGGATCTCCTGCTGTCAGCTTTACAGCTGACAGCAGGAAACGTCAAACTGTCAATGTGAATATCTCTCAAACCACAGCGGTTTGAGAGATAGGGTTTTTTGCATTTAGTTCAACTTTTTAAGCACATCAAAATGATAAATATTTTTTTCTGGGACATTACTAACACTTTAATATGTCAGTGCTATTAGTATCATTTGATTCTAGGCATGATCCTGCCTATACTACATTTTGGACGCTAATGGAAATTTACTTAAAATAAAAAAATAATAAAAAAAAAAAATATATATATATATATATATATATATATATATATATATATATAGAAAAATGTATTCCGTTATTTCAATAATTTTTTTTTTTAATACTGTAACACCACAAATCCAAACTCTGAAATATAATGTTATTGTAGGAATCCCTACTGAAGACGTCCCTGGGCATATTCATTGTTCACTGGCACAGCTGTTACATTAGAACATATTCAGACTACCTGTTTGGGGTGTGTGTGTGTGTGTGTGTGTGTGTGTGTGTGTGTATATTAGGTTGTAAACTGAACAACTGTTACCCCCAAATACTACCACCCACATACACTTGCCTCGGTCTCTGTGAATCACAGTTGCCCTCCAAGGAGGAAACGGGTTTGGAGGGGTGCATGGAAGTGGACATAGATTTCTGGTGCTGACGGGTCCGGGCGGAGGTGGCTGGGGCAGAAGCGGTGGAGGCACGGGAACCAGGCGTGGAAAAGCTGAGGGAAATGAAGGAGGGTGGAGAAACAAACAGGAGATGATGGCAGAGACAGACAAGGAGGAAAGGGAGGGGTAAGGGACAATATGAAACATTCTGTAATGAAGGAGTGAGTGATACATACACAAGGGAATTTGGAACCTGTCCATTCCCTTTGGGTACTGCAATGAGACAACAATGGTAATGACAGAAGGGCTCTAAATATTCAGCATAACTGACAGACTGACACAAGGGGGTAAGGACTAATGTAAATATTCCTCTAGTTCATGTTGAGACAGAAAGAATCTCATATAGGTCAATGAAATATGTAATCTAAGTAGGTGTAAGGTAAAGCAAGAAGGCAGTTTATCAAAGAAAATGTTTCCTAATTTAAGTTCTCTGTTACAGTTATGTTGCATTATTCAAACCCTTTAGTATTTGTCCAGTTCATTACCTGTTGGGAGGGAGAAATCAGAGTTGGAAACTGGAGATGGAATTGTGAGATAATATAAGATTTCTAACCTGTCCTTGCCATTCTGAACAGATCCAGGTCCCAAGTTGGCTCTTTCCAGCATGGGGGAGTTACGGCTTCGGTTCGTGCCAGTAGAAAGGACACTGTTCTGTAGAAGCAACAACAACAGCATAAAATAGGAGTACAGATGGAAACTGTGGTAAAATTATAGCTCTAACCTAAGTGTTAAATGTGCAGCTGCAACGTACTTCATTAAATAACATTAAAAACAACTCACTCCATCTATCCACATAAGGGGATTTTTCTGTACTTACAGACAATAGAATTTTATTGTTCTTACCTGTTAAATCCTTTCCTCTTTAATCCATATGGAATACAGGGCATGAAACATCTCAAAAGACAGTCTTAAATGTGGATACTCCCTCCTCCTCCTCCAGCTCAACCCTTCCCGTCTACAAACTCTCAGAATTCATGTGACTGTAGCCACTCAGATAAAGTAAGTGATGAACAGAAGAAGAAAATCTATGAAAAAGCCTCTAAAAGGACTCTGCTGCCCAGGTGGGCAAGATCTCTTTCTCTGGGTGGGAGACCTGTGTTCAACATGGACTAAAGAGAAAAGGATGTAACAGGTAAGAACACTAAAATACTATTTTTGCTTACGTCCAATATGGAACACAGGTACTATGGGAATATGCCAACATTAAGCTTCCAGGAAGTGGGGAAAAAGGAGAAAGGACCTCTTGCATGTCCCCATGATACCAGAATTCCCCAGGACTATCCAGTATCTGATTAACCCAAACAGTAAGTGTCAAAGGACACCGAAATTACACAGCACACAAGAACAAGAGCAAACAGGGCTCAATAACTACTGAACAGAGGTTTGGAAGAATAAAGTGCGCAGGCCCCTAGACAGGCAGGACCGCCTGTATGACCTTCTGGATGAAGCTTGCCTCAGCCGAGGCAAGAACATCAACACAGCAGTGTTTGGCGAAAGTATGTAAGGAGGACCAAGTTGCTGCCTTGTACAACTGCTCAGCTGAGGCCTGATTCTTGTAGGCCCAAGAGGCCCCCCAGAAGATCTAGTGGAATGCTCCGTGATCTTAAAGGAAACAGGTTTCTTCCGGATCTCATACGCCTGGCATTCGGTAGTCTAAATCCAAGAGGCAATGGTAACCTTGGAAACTGTCTGACCTGCCCTAGGACCCTTAGGAATGACAAACAGAGAGCAAGCCTTGCAAAAAAGGTTCAGTACGATACACATAAAATCTAAGACAAAGCACGCATCCAACAAATGGAGATCCTTCTCCCCAGTCAGACTTAGGGTCGGGACAAAAGGAAGGCACAACAATCTCCTGAGTGATGTGGAACTCAGAAACTACCTTAGGAAAAAACTCTTGAGATGTTCGAAGCACCGCCTTATCCTTGTGAAAAAACAGGAAAGGTGTCTTACAAGACAGAGCTTGCAATTCAGCAACACTTCGTACTGTGACCACTGCCAAAAGAAAGACCATCATGAGCAGTAATTGACACAGAGAGATGGAAACAAGAGGCTTGAAAGGAGGCCTCTGCAAAACACCCATAACAAGGTTAAGGTCCCACAGAAGAGGAGTGGGAGCATTGAAGGAAAGGAAGACATGAGCCACCCCATGAAGGTAAACCTTGACATCTGGAATGGTGTCATTACGTCACTGGAAAAACACAAAGTGCAGAAATCTGAAATTTGAGGGAGCTCAAACTAACCCCCTTTGTTCACCATATCTTGGAGGAAGGACAATATCAATGGGAGGCCAAAATTCTGTGAGGTCACAGCCTTGTACGCACACCACTCACCCTCCCTGGCTTCCCCAGCAGAAGTGAGGTCCATCAGACGAGGGCCAGCTGGATCGCCTGGAGTTCCAAGACATTGATGAACAAGAGAGACTCCTCCCTGGTACCACCTGCTCTGGACACCCAGATGACCCAGTACCACATCCCAGCTGCTGAGGCTGGCATCAGTCGTGACCAGATTTGGCCTCTGCAACCACCACTGGAGGTCAGTCCTGGTCTCCTGAGAGAGGGAAATCCAATGATCCAGAAGGTCCTGGAGCCCGGACCTCTGCAGATCTCTTGTGTGAAACAGGCAGTAAGAACAGCATCCAGGGTTGACACCAGTCTGCCCAGAACTCTCATGAACTTCCTGATCACGGCTGAAGACAAATCCAGGGTCTGAGATACTCCCTGCATCACAATAAGAATCTTATCCCATGGTAGGAAGACCTTCCCTTGACGGGTGTCGAACCTCATCCCTAGAAATAGAAGAACCTGGGATGGTACCGGAGTGAATTTGAGCATGTTCATATTCTACCCATGGCAGACCAGAATCTGGGCTAAGTCCTGAACACGTTTTGATCAAGAGATCATCTGGGTAATGTGTCAGGGAGATGCATTGGCCATGGATGAAGGCCGACATGACTTTGGTGGAGATGCGAAGTGCCTAAGCCAGGCCAAATAGCAGAGCTATGGACTGGTACTGATCTGAGCCTGAAGCAAAATGCAGGTAGTGTTGGCAGTCTAGGTGAATCAGGATGTTTAGGAATGCATCCTGAAGGTCCAGAGAGAGAGAGGCCAGATACTACCCATGGCACATCGCAGCTGTCCTTATTTGCGACAACAAACAGGTTGGGATAAAAACCTGAACCGCGTTCTGGGTGTGGTACTGGAAACAGAACCTGTTTTTCCATCAGTGAATCCACTGCCTCCTGGAACAGGCTCTGTACCTTGTCAAAGAAGCGATATGGGGGAAGTGACTTGAAATCTATATGGTACCCTACCGAGATTACCCGTAAAACCCACTGGTGCATGACTGAGGACTCCCAGGCATCTTGAATTAGGCAATACGGACCAGGATTCCGTGAGTCATGCGGAAGAGTGCTTGTCAGGCTTAGCCCTTGTACCTGCTCGCTTGGGCTGCCAGAGCTGTCTGGGCTTTGCAGTGGGATGCGGTGGAGAGGCTTGCAAACTTTGCAGCCTCTACACCCCCATTTAGCAGAGGGGGGACAAAAAAAGACGCAATTTCCTTGCCATGAACAGATGCTGTGTGTGCATCTAGCGCAATAAAGTGCTCTTACTACCAGATGTGTCACTGATAATCTGTTTCAGTTTAGGTCCAAACAGTTCAGGTTTTAGTGGACAGTGTAACCACGTCAAAAAGAGCTCTGAGACATAGTTGTTGGCCTCTTTAATGTTTGCCAATAAGTTCTCCTTAGGGATATCAGCAGGGACAGCCTCAACCAGCCACAGCTCTGTTAACCCATGCTGAGGCAAATATACATCTCAGTGCTTCTCCAGAGGCAGCAAAGATAGCCTTGAGGATAGAGTCCAGCTTCTTCTTTGCTGGCTCTTTCAGGACTGCTGCATTCGCACAAGGAAGGGCAGTAGTCTTAGCCAAAGGTGAAATACCGCTTGGCTAAGACTACTTCAGAAAAAGGATATTGCTTAGAAAACCTTTTATTTATAAATAGCCTTTTTTCAGAAACCTTCCACTCATCTAGAAGGATCTGGTTAAGACTGGCATAGGGGGAAAGAAAGGAGAAGATTTCTTACACTTCTGGAAAACATCTGTGAGATAGTCCCCTCATCAGAGGTGTCAGAGACCTGAAGGGTATCTAAAACAGCCCAACATATTTTTCCAATAAAGTGTCCCACACTAGTATAACTAGGAGAAATTATGTCTAGACTAACAGTTACCCTTAAAAAGCCCAGAAAATACTTATCTGGCAAGAGAAGGGTTAATCTGGAGAGGGATTGCAAAGAGATTCCGCCTCTGCGTAGCTTAAGCCATGGAGAAATAAAATAGCCACTGCAAAATCGACAGCCAATCGGAAGAAAACCCGGGAACTATGGGAAATGTAGTCTTCTAAGTTGCCACTGTCTGTCAATGCCTACAACTCAGTTCGTGGAATCGACACAAGCCCACTGGACACTCAGGAAGTGGAACGAATAATAAGACATGAGGAGACAAAATGATAGAGTGCTCTCTGACCACTGTAGGTTAAAAGGTTGCAGAGATATTAGTATTACCCATAGAAGTCAAAGGAGCAAAGATAGCGACGGGCAGGCTCCTGTTCTTAAAGGGTCTGCTACTGTATAATCAGTGAAAGTCAGAAAAAGAGGATTTTAGTCTTATCTGTTAAATCCTTTTCTCTTAGTCCATACAGTTTACTGGGAACTTTGGGTAGGCAATCCACCCCTTTAATTGTAGGCAGGATAAATTCTAGAATTGTATGCAGGGGGTGGAGCCTACCTTCTCTCCTTGGCTGCAGCTAGCCAACCAGCTCCAGAAAGATTTGAGACACTAACTATTGACTAGAAAGTGGAAGGGAAAGAAGACTCCTGTGAGAATGACCACAAAGGATCCCCACGGTCTGCCACAGAACAGCCAAGCATGGTCCCTTGACAGAGTGGGAGACCAGTAACTTGTATGGACTAAGAGAAAAGGATTTAACAGGTAAGACTAAAATCCTCTTTTCTCTGCCGTCCAATACAGGTTACTGATAACTTTGGGATGTCCAGCCATTGTGTTTCCCAGAGGCGGGAAGTAAGGCAAGAACCAGGAGCAAGGCCCCCAAAGTCACCAGAGAGATATGAACTATCAGATCAGAGACAGCCCAACAAAACAATGAAGTGTCAACGGACACTGAACAGGGGTAACAACAAAACAAACTGTTACACAGCACACTGAACTAGAGCCAACAGGGCTCAAAAGTGAAGGAAGCACCAAGAACCGAAGAAGATCCTAGACAGGCAAGACTGCCTCCAGGATTTTCCTCCCAAAGCTGGCATCAGCTGATGCCAGCACATCAACACGATTGTGCTTCGAAAAGGTGTGCACAGACGACCAAGTGGCAGCCTTGCACAACTGAGCAGCAGAGGCCTGACTCTTGTAAGCCCAATAAGCCCCAATAGATCTTGTAGAATGAGCCGTGGCCAGAAAGGGGACAGGCTTCTTCCTCAGCTCGTAAGCCTTACGAATAGTGGACTTGATCCGAGAAGCAATAGTCACTTTGGATGCAGGTCTTCCTGCCCTGGGACCCTCAGGAATGATGAACAGCGCGTCAGACTGCCTGACAGATGCACCACATCTAACAAATGGATATCCCTCTCCTTGACAGAGGTGGGGTCAGGGCAGAAAAAAGGCACCACAACCTCCTGATTGATGTGGAACTCCGAAACCACCTTTGGAGAAACTCCTGAGAAGTGAGAAGCACCAAACAGGGTGGCTTACAGGACAGAGCATGTAACTCCATGACACGGCGAACGGACACAATCTCCAGGAGAAAAGCCATTTTCCATGTCATCAGGTGTAGAGGAATAGTAGCCAAGGACTCAAATGGAGGGTGCTGAAGAGCGCCCAAAACCAAGTTAAGATCCCACAGCGGAGCAGAATTCTTGAAGGCAGGAAGAGTATGAGCGAAGCCCTGGAAGAAAACTTTAACATCAGGAAGGATGGCAATGCGCCTCTGAAAGAGAACAGAGAGAGCAGAAGTCTGAATCTTAGGGGAACTCAAACTGAGGCCCTTATCCACACCGTCCTGCAAAAAGGCCAAGACCGTAGGTAGAACAAATTCCTGAGACAGGTCCTTGTCGGCACACCAAGACAGAAAGGTCGACCAGACACGACGGTAGATCTTGGAAGAAACAGGTTTGAGGGCACTGAGCATAGTAGCCACCACCCCAGAAGAAAAATCTTTCTTCTTCAATATTGAGTATTCAATTTCCAAGCTGTCAAAGTTAGCCGATGAACACCCTCCTTCGACAGTTAACACTGTAGAAGAAGGTCCGGACGGCAAGGGAGCTGGAATGGCTCCGCCACTGACAGATCCAGCAGCTCTGGAAACCAAGCTTGGCGAGGCCAGTACGAAGCAATCAGAATGACTGGACAGCATTCCAGTTACAATTTACATAACATCCTGTGTAACACTGGGAGGGGAGGAAAGATGTAGGCCAGAGGAAATAACGAAGGAATGGACATTGCATCCACCGCCAGACCTAGAGAGCAGAACCTCAGAAACCTTCCTGTTGTGTCTTGTCGCCATCAGGTCGATGTAAAGAAGACCCCACTTCTGAACAATGAGGGTGAACACCTGTGGGTGCAGTTCTCACTCTCCGCTGTCCACCATGTGCCGACTGAGGAAGTCTGCCATGACGTTGTCTACATCGGGAATGTGCACTGCGGATATGGCAGGAACATGTTCTTCTGCCCAGAACAAAATAGCTTTGACCTCTAACCAAGCAGTGAGACATCTTGTTCCGCCCTGCTTGCTGATGTAAACCACGGCCATGGCGTTGTCGGACTATAGCTGGACTAGACGGTCTTCCAGCTGAGATGTCCAATGACGAAGAGCATGAAATATCACCCGAAGCTCCAATACGTTGATGGGAAGGAGAGATTCCTCCGGAGATCACCGACCCGGAGCACTCAGGTGACCCAGGACCACTCCCCATCTGGAGAGGCTGGCATCCGTCGCCACCATGGTTCAGAAGGGTACCAGGAAGGACTTGCCTTTCAGCAGATTGGAGAGGTCGAGCCACCATGACAAACTCAGTTCCACATGAAGAGGGAGGGACACTGACATCTTCAGAAGGTCTGGCTGACCCCTGCATACCTGGATCACAAACCTCTGCTTGTTCCCTGGTGTGAGCCATGGCAAACAAGACCGCTTCGGGAGATCTGGTGAGCTACCTCGTCCGCAAGAAACTCCATGCTTTTCTGAATGTCGAAGAGAAGGCCCAGGAAGACCAGATGCTGGGATGGGACAAGATTTGACTTGTCAAAGTTGATGATCCAACTGTGATGGGTGAGAGCGTGAATGCATAGCTTAACCTGCTGATGAAGAACTTCTGCAGAGGGGGCTTTCAGAAGCAGGTCGTCCATGTATGGAGTAACTCTGAAGCCGTCCTGGTGGAGGACAGATACTAAGGCTCCCAGGACACGGTTGAAAACTTGAGGAGCTGTAGTCAGAACAAAGGAAAGAGCTGAAAACTCAAAATGCCCTTGGTCGCAGGCAAATCTGAGATACTGCCGGCTCACTGGATGAATGGTGATGTGTAAATACGCGTCCTGAAGATCCAGAGAGGCAAGGAATTCCCCCGGGAACATAGCAGCAATCACCGACCGTAGAGACTCCTGGTGATAATGAGTCCGGATCACAAAGGAATTGAGATCCTTCAAATCCAAAATGAGGCGACAACTGCAGTCTTTTTTGGAGACCACAAAGAGGTTAGAGTAAAAACCCATACCTCTGTCCTGAACTGGAACTGGCTCTAAAACATCCTTGTCCAGAAGAGCCTGAATAGCGCCGTTGAGCAGCCGGTGTTTCTCTGCACCCTGAGGCATATGAGAAGGAAAGAAGCGAAAGGGAGGAAGAGAGACAAAAGGGATCCTGTACCCTTCCGCCACCACCTGTAGAACCCATGGGTCCGCCACTGTATCCTCCCAGATGCTGTGGTAGTGACGCAGACGGCCACCCACAGCAGAGTGAGGCCTGGGTTCGGCAAGTCATGTCGAAGAAGGCTTGGTAGCCTTAAGGCTTGGAGGAGACTTTGGGCTTCCATTGCTGTTTGGTCTTAGAGGCACACGGAGCTAAGGGAACCTTCTAGTTCACCGGACGTGTCTCAGTCTGAAAGGAACGAAAAAAAAAACAATTACGACTGAGAGACGGTTTCCTCCTGGGGACTAAAGACAGAGGAGTACTTTTACCCTCTGTGGCCTCACTAATCAGATCCTTAAGATCTGGCCCAAACAATGACGTGCCTTAAAAAGGCAAGGAGAGCAAGGCTTTCTTAGAAGCGGTGTCAGCAGACCAGATCTTGAGCCAAAGAGCTTGTCTGGCAACCACAGACATGGTGGAAACCCTAGCCACCAAACAGATGGCATCAAATAAGGCAGCAGAAACATAGTGCTGGGCCTCTGAAATGTTGGCAAGAAGGCGCAACATATTCGAAGTAGGAGCACCCTGACAGACAGCCAGGGTGAGTTGTTCAGCCCAGACTGCAATGGCCTGGTTAACCCATGCCGCATGCACGGCGGTACCAGCAGTGGCAAAAATGGACTTGAGGGAATCCTCAAGTTTCTTGTCAGTCCAGTCTTTCAGAGCGGAAGCATCAGAAACTGGCAAGGCAGTAGACTTAGATAGCCTGGAGATAGGAGCATCCACTTTGGGAGGATGAACCCACTGAGCAAGCGCTGCCTCAGAGAAGGGATAAAGCTTGGCAAATTTCTTGGACACAGAAGGTTTCCTGTCCGGAGATTTCCACTCTTGAGATACAAGGCGGGCAAGAGTGGGGTTAGGTGGAAAGCAAGTAAGGAGCTTTTTAGGCTCCTGAAAAACATCAGAGGGATCAGAAGGAACCTCTTGAACTAAAGGAATGTTAAGGGTATTCAAAACAGCCCTAATCAGGCCCTCAGCCAAGGGCTCAGGATCAGCCTCAAAAGGATCCCCAAAAAACTGAGAGGAGCCCACAGCAGAATATTCCTCAACATCTGAATCCACCAGCAGTTCCTCCTCCGAGGAATCTGATACGTCAGGTACTCACTGAGGATTTGGTAGGGAAGAACTGACAGAGGAGGGGGTCTGCCAAGAATGGAAGACCCCCTGTAACTGGAATGGAAAGAGTTGCAATGTAGACCTAAGGTCCCTGGTAGCAGCCTTGAACTCTTGCACCCAAACTGGCTCTAAAGCATGGCTGGAGGTCCCTGGGAGACTCTCAGGGACATCAGAACATGCTGGGCATAAATGACCTGAGAATTCTCGAGGTAACCCTGAGTGACAGGAAGAACAACGTGCAATAGGGGATACAAAGACCCCAGCATCCTTAGTCTTAGGTCTGGCCCCAAGATCCAACGGTATAGACATTCTCACAGTGTCAAATAACCTTACAACAGAAGAAATCACCCAAGTACAGTGTGTAGTATTAACGTTTCACCCCAGAAATCGCTAAACTAGACTTATCTGGCAGGCGAAGGGTTAATCAGCAGAGGACAGAAGGAGAGCCCAAGCCTTGCGTAGGATACTCTTTCTGGAAATGGCACAAAATGGCTGCCACAAATCAGAAACGAGCGTGAGAAGCAAGCGCTCATGGGAAATGTAGTTTTCCCAGAAAAAGTACCCACACAGTGCTCGAAGTCCCCTGTGCCCCCGAACCAGTAGGAAAAGTGTCAGAAAATCCCCCAAAAGATGCAAAACCAGCAGCTAAAAGGTTAAGGTACCACCTGCTCCAAAACACCCAACAGACATACAGATAGACCCAGTGAGTGCAGGAGTGTGAAATAGGAACTCCAAAAGGTAAACCCTTGTGCGAAGGGGCACTGTGGGACATGTGGACCTGCAGCACTCAAAGGGTTGCTCACCTTTCCTGCAGATCTTCTGTCTTCAGACTACCATGTATTAAGAAGAAGCCTCGGTGGGCAACTCCTGAGGAAAGAACTTGCAGCCAAGATTTTCCCCCAGGGCTTAAGGTCCACAAAAAGCACCTGGTTACTGAGCTAGCCACATCTAAGGGCATTGTCAGTTATGGTAATCTGCCTAATGGTGGTATTACATTTCTAACAGAAAAATAAAAAAATAACTAAAACTATAGCAGAACTGTTCTCTTGCCTGTGTCTTCACCAAGGAACAAATCTTTCTGGAGCTGGTTGGCTAGCTGCAGCCAAGTACGGAAGGTAGGCTCCACCACCTGCATACAATTCTAGAATTGTTCCTGCCTACAATTAAAGGGGCAGATCGCCTACCCAAAGTTACCAGTAAATTGTACTGGACAACAAAGAAAGTAACCTTGACACCCAAGACATATAGCGGACATCTGAGGAGAACCTAAAATAAGGTACCACTAGAGGAAGAGTGAAAATAAATCCCCAAATCCCTGAAAACACAGAAAATGTCAAACCAGCTGGGAAAAGGTTAATCCCAATGGAAAGGACAGCCATCCTTACTCTGGAACAAACCCAAAGTGAATGCAAAAACCTTACTAAAACTCACAACGCCCCTATATGGAGTCGCAACATGACTGGAACAAATGTGGACGAAGGCACTCAAAGGGTTACTTACCAGTCTTTTATCTTCGTGTTACCATTTTAGAGAGAGGCAAAAGGGAGCCTGCAAGAAACTCTGTTAGGAGGGAAAACTTGACTGCAAGATTACCTACACAGGGCTTAAAAGGTCCACAAAGCACCTGTACACTGGTTAATCCACTCCAGGTAAGCCCAGTAATAGGTAAGGAATAAAATAATAAAAAAAAAACTAAAAAACCAAGAGACTGTGTCTTGCCCTGCAGCTTTCAGCAGGTCACATGAATTTGGGGAGTTTGTATGCAGGGAGGGCTGAGCTGGAAAAGGAGGAGGGAGTCTACACCCATAAGACTCTGTCTTTTGAGATGTGCCCTGCACTCCAGCAAGAGCGACTCACCTCCCCCCCCCCCCGTAGCAGTGTTCCATATGGGACATCAGAGAAAAAAAAACATAGGATAAAGTATCCTCCAGCCAAGAGAGCAGGGCACTTGCCTTAAAAGGCACTCGCAGGTGGAGACTCCCTTCGTGATCCACTTTACCAACACCAGGCATGTTCAGTTTTAATGTATAACAAAGATGAAAGAAAATAAACTGAAGCAGAACGAAAAAAGGGAATGCCCTGAACTAGTGAAATCGAGAGGACCCCCTACATGGGACTCAACTGGTTGTTTTATCTCTGGGAGGAAAGTCCTGTGTTCCACACGGACTACAAGAAAATGATTCATCAGTGTACATAAAAATCCTCTTTTCTCTTATGTCCTATGTGAAACGCAGGCACCCTGGGGGATATACCAAAGCATCCACCAAGGTTCCAGGATGGGAAAGAGAAAAACCCATCAAGATGCAGACCAGTTTCATCCGAGATTAACTGGTCCAAAATGAACTTCAGCTGTCAAAGGACACAACACTGCAAAACAAAGAACAAGAACTACCAGATTACTGGAAGTAGTTCTTTTTACATATCACTATTTTCAGAGGTGTAATAATAGGTGTTGCACCTGCGACCGGGCCTGTCGCCCTCTGCAAACCCCCCGCCCGGTGCCTGCAACAAGCTGAGGTCTGGCAGCTGAGCGCCCTCTTTGGCTCTTTAATAATGCAGAGCGCTGAGAGATGATGTCATCTCCCAGCGCTCTGCATTACTGAAGAGAAGAGAAGGAGGCATAGACCTCTCCTGCCACGCCCCTGGAACTCCAGGGAGGTAGGAAACGGACAATGGGGAGCAATGTGAGGGAAGTGTGGAGATGCTGGGGGCAATGTGGAGAGGATGGGGGGCAATGTGGAGATTAGGACCAATGGAGGGGCCAATGTGGTCGGGGGGGGGGGGCTTCTAGTTACGCCTCTGGGTATGTTGGCTCTGTTGAAGAGCCGCCTTGAGTCGGCAGACACGAACCTCCTTCTGTCAGCTTTACAGTTGACATCAGGGAAAGGGGGGAACTTTAGCTGCGAATATCTCTCAGGGACTTGCTCAAGATACTTTATTTTTTTTAATCTACAATATAGCAGCAACTTCCAAGCGGACATTACTATCCCACTCTCTCAGAAAAATCTTATGGAGGAACCCTATGAGTCAACAAAATCACCCTGTCAGGGTGAACACAAACCGAAAAGGAGGCTTTTAATGAAAAAGCCTTAAGTTTGGTCACCCACTGAACAGACAAAATAGCCTGCAGAAAAGCTGTCTCAAGAAATGCAGAGAAACTGAAGAAAGGGCTAAAAAGGAGCCTTCTGAAGCACTCCCAGAACCAGATTCAAGTCCAGCTAGGAGTGGGATCCTAAAAGGCTGGGTAGGCATAAGCCACCCCTTGTATGCTCATCTGCCAATAAAGCAATACGCCTCTGAAACAATAAAATCAGAGCTGAAATCTAGCCTTAAATGGAGCTAAGACCAAGACCTTTTTCAAAGATCATTCTGAAGAAAGGTCAAAATGACCAGAAGACAAAAAGGCTGTGTGACAGTGATCCCTGGTCTTCACAACATTTGTAGAACAGGGACCATACCCTGTGGCACACCTTGGAAGAAAGTGGTTTGTGATTCTGCAACACAGTAGCAATGACAAAGTCAGAAAAACCCATTCATTCCTGGCTTCAAGAACCAAGCAATCAAATCCAGCTTCTCCACCTCTGGATGACACAGCGGACCTGGAGTAACTAGGTCTGGAAGCAGAGGAAGTAGAAACAGCACAACCATGACAGACTGAGAAGATCTGAAAACCAGGTCAGATGGGGCCAGAACTGGACAATCAGTATTTTTTTTTTTTTTTTTTTTCCTTTATTTGGATATACAAACTAATACAAAACATATACCAAACGTACAACATCATATCCCTCCTCAATACTATCACATAAAATGACCTACCTACCCCTTTCATTCCTCCACACATTCGCATTCATACCGGACTCTTGTTCATAATACTCTGTTCTTTCCCCCTATCAATCCAGCAAGACCAATTCTCCAAATACACTTCCAATTTCTCCCCATTGTTCAAATAATATCCTTTTTCCATAGATGCTTGAAAATCCAGTTGCTTTCCTACTTCGCCCATACTTGGAACCTCTAGTTTCTTCCATTTTCTAACAAGCCATAACTTACTTGCCATTAACACATGAACCAATAAGCATCTATATTCACGTTTCATTTGCTTCAGACCCACATGAAACAATACCAGTTTACAATCTAACCTTATTTCTTCCCCTGTCAATGTCTTCATCATCTCACTTATCTGCTGCCAGAAAGTCTTAATATATTCACACTCCCACCAAATATGAGCGTATGTCCCTAACCCAACCCTACATCTCCAACACTTTGGATCTGCTTCTGGATATATCCTCGTTAACCTGGATGGAGTTAAATACCACCTATACAAGAGCTTGTAAAATACCTCCAATAAATTTAACCCATGAATCATCCTTTTAGTTGTTTTTATCGCAGTTAGCCATTCAGATTCTTCAACTCTTATATCTAACTACAATTCCCACTTAGCAATACATTTCTGAGTTTTTAGTGGAATACTTCCAAAAATCAATTTAGACGCCTTTTTCCCAACCCCCACCCTCCATTGGCCTTCAAAAAACTCATCTAAGGACTGATTTTTTTCTCCCTGGTATTTTACCATAATTTCTTTTTCAATAAAATGTTTCACTCTTATATAGTTAAATATCTCTCCTCCACCCAGGTCAAACTTTTCCATCAAATATTTAAAGGGTACCACCTCACCCTTACTCCACAACTGACGGACCGTAAGTATTTCTTTTTCTTTCCATCGCTTCAAATTCAACTCTGGTATACTCTTCTCTACCATCTCCAGAGGCATATATCCCTTCACCCAATAGGTGGAAAAATATTTCCTCCTTAGCTTTTTCCACATATATTTCAAATCCCTTGTGATAGGGTTTATTTCCCCTTCCTTCCCCCGACCTCCCTTCCATAAGTACCAAACATTCTCACAGTTTTCATCTCCCTACTCCATTATGTGCCATGAATCTAAATTCGCCATGGGCTGAGTCCAACTCACCAAATGAGACAACATAGCCGCTTCATATATTTTCTCCAGATTTGGAAGGCCAATTCCCCCTTGTCTATGTGGCCTCGAGAGGACCACATATGCCACTCTTGGTTGTTTTCCCCCCCAGACAAATTTATTAAAATACTTCTGGAATTCCCTAATCATCTTACTCTTAACTATCAATGGAATAGATCTAAACAAAAAATACAACCTTGGCATAATATATGAATTTATTACATTGGCTCTACCCAACCAGGATAAATACATATCCTTCCACTCCGAAAATTTATTTCTAAAATCTTTCAGCATTGGGTTATAATTAATTTCTATTATTTTCTCAGCATCAAAAGTAATCCTTATCCCCAAGTATCTAATATACTCAGATTCCCAAGAAAAATCATATCTCTCCTTTAATCCTTGCTCCACCTCCCTTGATAAATTACAGACCATGGCCTGGCACTTTTCTACATTAATCTTATAAAATGAAACCTGTGAGAATGATTCGATCTCCAGAAACAGAGCAGAAAGAGATGACATCGGATTCCTTAGTGTCAAAATTATATCATCAGCAAATAAGGACATTTTAAATTCCTTATCCCCCACCTTAAAACCCTCAATTTCCACATTATCTCTTATAGCACACGCCAGAGGTTCCAACGATAATACATACAAAATTGGAGCCAAAGGACACCCCTGGCGTGTGCCATTATTTATATCAAATAATGGAGAACATATCCCAGATCCCAATATCCTCGCAGTTTGATTTTTATATAAAGCCATTATGGCATCCAAAAAAGGACCCACAAATCCAAATGCCCTCAACACTTCTTTCAGGCAAGTCCAGCTGACCCTGTCAAATGCTTTCTCAGCATCTAACGACAGAGCCAGCATGGACCCACCCATCCTCTTTGTAACAAACATCACGTTTAGAGTCTTCCTTATGTTATCCATCGCTGTTCTGGTGTGCACAAACCCCGTCTGATCTGCATGGATTAAATTATTTATAACTCCTTCTAATCTCTTTGCCAAAATAGTAGAATATATCTTAATATCTGTATTTATCAGGGATATGGGTCTATAATTTTTTATCTGCACCTTATCTTTCCCCTCTTTTAAAATCGGAGAAATATTTGCTGCCAATAATTCCTTTAACATTCCCTTTGACTTTTTAGCATCCTCATACAGCCTCAACAAATAGGGGGAAATTTCACCACAATAAACCTTATAAAAGAAGTTTGAAAATCCATCCGGACCTGGAGCTTTATTTCTTTTCAATTTTGAGATTGTATTATTTATCTCTTCTACCCTAAAAGGTGCATTGAGTTCCTCCATCTCCTCCTCACCAACTTTAGGAACCTTTAATCTATCCAGATATTCCTTAATTTTAAACTCCTCTTGGTTATTTTCTATATAATACCCTTTTATATTATATAATTTTTGATAGAATTCTGCGAACACCTGCCCTATCTTTTTTGGGTCCAGAAAGATTTCATTTTCATACACAATCTTGTTAATTAGATTTTTCGCCCTCTGTTTTTTTAATTGCTTCGAGAGTAATTTTTCTGCTTTATTTCCTTTATTATACCACCTTCTCTTTAAGTACAAAAGATTTGTATTTATCCTTTCTATTGTGTATTCCTTAATCTGATTTTTAATATTCAATATTTCTCCCATTACACTTTCTCTAGGATTAAATTTATTTTCCTGTTCCAATTTGTCCAAAGCTATATGAAGTTGCTCATAAGTCCGACCCCTTTTTTTCCTTTGATTTTTTTCTACTTTAATTAAATAACCTCTTATGACCGCTTTAAATGCACACCACAATACTTGGGCAGATATATTTTCTTTATCATTTTCTTTGAAAAAATTAAGTATGTCAGTCCTAATTTGTTCCCGTATTCCTTTATCTGCTAACAAACATTCCTTCAGTCTCCAACTATCCCTCCTATTTCTTATATTTACCTGCCCTATTATAAGGTAAATAGGTGCATGATCCGACCATACTGGAATTCCAATTTCACATTTTAACTCTCCGTCTAATAATCGAGGGTCTACCAGAAATAGATCTATACGGGCATATGAACAATGAGGAACAGAAAAATGTGTATATTCTCTAACCCGTGGATTCATTACTCTCCATACATCTCGTAAATTATTCGCTCTAATAAATTTCCCCAACCTTTGTGCCACTAATCTTTGTTGTTTACTTAAATGCTTCCCACTCTGCATCTTTTTATCCAAATCCGGATCCACTATAGCATTAAAATCCCCTCCAATTATCAACTGTCCTTGGATCACTTTCTCCACGCGTGACATAATTTTTTCTAAAAAAACAATTTGATTTTCATTTGGTAAGTATACATTTACTAGTGTGTATATTTTGTGATTGATTTTCCCAATAAGTATTATAAACCTCCCACCCTTGTCCACTACTTTGTGGATTAACTCAAAAGTGATAGTGTCTCTAATCAAAATCATAACCCCACATCTTTTCTTTTCCTTACTAAAATTTGCTGTATAAATATTTGTAAATCTTTTATCTCTTATTAAATTCACACCCTTTACCCAATGTGTCTCTTGTACCATCCCTATATCCACCCTATCTTTAATCATCAAATCTATCAACATTTTCCGCTTATATGGAGAGTTTAACCCCTGGACATTAATAGAACAGAACTTAACCATACTTATCCTTATTTGGAACCACTTCCCTCACTGAACAAGAGTCCGCCATACATCCCCCATTCATACAAAGAACAATATTTGGTCCATTATTCCCCCTACAGACCCACCTACTGTTCAAAACTTGAGGAAGATCATCCTTCCCTATTAAACACATGTCTACACTCCTCTATTTCCCTCTCCCCTCCTCCTCCCTCCCCCAACTCTCAAATAGGAGAGGGAGAGAGAAAAACACAAAAAGAAGAAGGGAGAGAGAAAACGAGGGAGGAGAAGGAGCAAGGCAGCTACACCAATCTGGAAATTTCACAGTTGTCCCATCCTTTCTATCATCCCACTAATTACATCTTCAACTTTCCTCTAACCTAATACACCCCACTGTTTAAACAAAGCCATCCCCTGATCTTTAGATCTAATAACATATCTTTTGTCTTGAAAATTCACCATTATTTGAACCGGAAAACCCCACATAAATCTTATATTCTCTCTGTTCAAAATATCCACAATGACTTTTAATTCCAATCTTTTCTGTCTAGTGATATAAGATAAGTCTTGTAAAATTCTCAATTTCTTAAATTTATCACTTATACCATCCTGCTTATTCCTAACCCTCCATATTTTCTCTCTATACATATAGTTTTGGAAACGGACGATCACATCTCTTGGGTTTTGCACATCTTCCGTCGGAGGTTTGCCAGTCCTGTGTATTCTTTCCAATAACAAGTCTTTAGGCCCAATATCTTCTATCAGCTCCTTGAAGAAATCCCCAAGAAAAGCAAACAGTTTATCCTGCACCAAATCTTCTGGTATTCCCCTAATTCTTAAATTTTCCCTCCTTGATCTGTCTTCCAGCTCTGAGATTTTAAACTGAAGCTCTTCATATCTTTTTTCCGAGTTCTTATATTCTTCCTTTATCTTATCCATTTCAAAATTAAGCGAGTCCGCTTTATCCAATGCTTGTTGTACTTTCACATTGATCATATTAATTTCTAACTGTATATTCTTAAGTGTATTAGATAGATCCTCCTTTATCTTCCCTCTGTGATCGTCCAACGCCTGCATGAGAAATTCCTGTGTCACCATAGTATTAGTATTCAATAAAGTCTGAGAAGCATGTGGGGACTCCTTGTCTCCTATTGGTGTCGAAATTGAGGGTCTATCCCCTTTAACTACTGACTCCATCTCAGGGGATGTATAATACGATATCAACGATTTCTCTTGTTTTGACCCCTTTTCCTCTTTATTATTTTTCTTTTGTTTGGGTTCTTGATTCTTTCTAGAAGCCATCACTCCTTACTTCTCAAATTTCTCTCACCTTTAATTATCCTCCACTCCTTATCTCCTTTCACAGGAGATCGGATCCTCCCTTTCTCCAAAGGCCTCTCTCCATCCACCTGTGAAACCTCCTCCGCATCGATGGCGTCCCCCACCCTGTATTATCAGACCCTGGTCGCTTCAGGAAAAACACATCCACTTTCTTGGCATTCTAGTGGAGCCACAAAAAGTAAGACCCTAGGCATTCATAGCGGGAGACATCCGAGAGCCCGACCCAATATCAGTTATTAAACAACAAACACTTTTCAGCTGGATCGACTCACTTTTAGGCGTTCCAGCCCGTTCGGCCCACCACTCTCTCCTCGCCAACTTTCTTCCGTCTCTACCGCTTCTTCTCTGCCTCTCTTCTTCTCTTAATGCTCCACAACCTGCCCAGATCTTTCCACCGCTTCTTGCCACTTCCACCAGCCTTCTCCATCCAATTCCTCCATCCGTTCGTATACCACCAGGGTCAGACACCATCAATGCGCACCTCCACCACCATCCCACCGTGCTCCTCCCCCTCCTCTCGACACTCTCACGTACGCACTCACGTCATCACGCCGAAACTGGACAATCAGTATTATATGAGCCTACTGCATCCTTATTTTCCGAAGCACTCTGGGAATCAGGGGAGTGCCATGGTATAACCTTTACGTTCACCACAAGAGCTAGGGGATTCCCGGGATCTGGCACATTAAGGCATCCAATCAGTGGTCCCATAGACTGTAAAGAGGATTTTAGTCTTACATGTTAAATCCTTTTCTCTTAGTCCATATAGCTTACAGGTATCATGGGGAGGCAACAGCTCCTCCCAGTAGGCTGGAACAATACTTCAAAGAAGCGTAGGAGTGGAGCCACCCTCTCCTCCATAGCTGGGTACCTAGCCACGCTCCTCTCCAGTTAGATTTGTGACTTATCAATACATTTTTTTCTCTTAGTTCACAGGAACCATGGGGTGAAGTTCCTGTAGGAGGGCAAGGCATTTGTAAAGAAGAACTCTCTGAGGTAGAGGCTCTCAGCCTGCACCATTTAAACCCACCCAGACATGCTCAGTTTTATGTATACCAAAGCTAAACCAAAGTTAAGAAAAAATAGGTACAGTACAGGGAATCCCCTGAACAGAGCAGCCAAGAGAATACTCTTACCAGGGGCTGGAACCAGTGTTTTTCTACGGGAAGGAAGGTCTATGTTCCACATGGACTAAGAGAAAGCATTTATCAGCAAGTATACAAACATTTGCTTTTCTCTTTTATCATATGTGTAACCATAGAGATATACCAAAGCATACACCAAGATCCCAGGAAGGGAAAGAGCAATACTCCTAACAACACAGAACAGATTCAAAGGGAGTGAACTAGTACAACATGAACCCCAGTTGTCAAAGGACACAAACACTACAAACAAAGCAACAGAAAGCAATATGGTACTGGTACAACAGGAATAAGAATAACTACACAGACACAACAGCCTGTACAACCTCTGGTCAAAAGTTGGCTTCAGCCAAAGCCAACACATTAAGGGATAGTAATACTTGAAATGTAAAAAAAAAAATATGTTGTAGGGTTTATCCCCCTGAGTAAAACAAGGGTACTCCCACTGCTGAAAGGAGTTTTATTCAAAAGTTATTATAGCTCAAAGTTGATTTTTTTAGGTGAAATATCACAGTGGCCTGAAATTGTACAGTGGAGCTGTTGCTACACCATCCTATGGACAGCTCTGGTCCCGGGACCATAAATCTCCATAGAATGGTGTACCAACAGCACCACTGTACAATTTCAGGCCCCTGTGATATTGCACCTAAAAAAATTAAACTTTGAGCTGTAGTAATTTATAAAACACCTTTCAGCAGTGGGAGTACCCTTGTTTTACTCAGGGGAATAAACCCTACAACATAATATTTTTTTACATTTTAAGTATTACTAACCCATTAACACTGTAGTGTTTGACAAATGTGCACAGGGTGGACGACGGCGCCACATTGCACATAGCACAAGTGCTCAGCAGAAGCCTGATTCTTATAGGCCCAAGAAGCACCACCTGACCCAGTGGATTGCTCTGTAAGCTGAAAGTATACTGGCTTCTACCACAGATCATATGCCTGACGAATGGTCATCTTGATCCAAGAAACTACTGCAACCTTAGGTGCAGCTCGGCCCGCACACCAGCCCTCAGCAATAAGAAAAAAGGCAAATCAGATTTCCTAAAGGGTTGTGTGAGATACAAAAAATACTTCAAGCACCTGACCACATCCAAGCGATGACACTCCTGTCCTGTGAAGCTAGACAGATGGAAGAACAATTTTCTTGTTGATGTGAAACTCCAAGACCATTTTAAGGAGAAACCCTATAGGAGTCCTCAGAACCACCCTGCCAGGTTTAAAGTTTAAAAGACAAATCAGGCAGTTAGGTCAACATCGATTTGAAGAGACTGCCAAGAGAAAGGCAGACTTGAAGACAGAAGACGCAGGGGAGCCAAAGACAAAGGCTCAAAAGAAGCCTTCTGAAGCACTCCTAGACCAGGTTCAGATCCCATGGAGGAGTGAGATCCAGAAAGATGGAGTGGGTGGGGCCACACCCGAGGAAAGTTTGCACATCAGGCAATGAGTTAATGTATCTGGAAAAAGGACAGAAAGTGCAGAAGGCTGACCTTTATTAGAAAGAAGATCAAGCCCTTTCTGAAGTCCATCTTGAAGAAAACACAGGACAACCGGAAGTTGGAAAGGTAGTGGCCGCAATCCCCAATCCTCACTCCACTTGTAGAACAGAGAGCATACTCTGTGATATGTCTTGGAATGGACTGGCTTCCAGGCTTGTAGCATTGTGATGATGACAGATTCAGAAAAGACCTTCCTTCTCAATATGACGGCCTCAAGAACCATGCCATCAAAGCCAACTTCGCCATATGTGGATGACAGAGCAGACCCTGAGACTGGGGGACTGGATCCAGAGGAAGCTGAAATGGCTCTCCTACAGATAAATTGGGGAGATCAAACTGTGCCAGAAGGGAGCAGTCAGAATGACATGGTTGTTCCATTCCTATATTTCTCAATCCTATGGGAACCGGAGGGAACACATTCACCAGAAGGGAGCAGTATGAAATGACTTTTGTGTCTACCGAGAATACTAGTGGATCCCAAGGCCTGGCACAGAACTCAGGAAACTTTAGATTTAGCAAAGAAACAATTAGCTCCACTGCCGAGGGTCTCCACAGATGAACTATGGTTTCACACAGAAAGGCTTAGGAGTACTGATGATAGACTTCGCAGCAGTGTGCAGTGTCACTCAGCTGTAAGAGCAAATAGGGAACTATCCTGCATATAAAGGGTTATAGATGCACTGGATGCACGTATAATTCCACTTCTGTATAAATCCTTGGTGAGGCCTCAGCTATAATATGGAATACAATTTTGGGCACCAGTTCTTGTGCAGTACTTGTGGTCTTAGCGATTGCTAGGGAAGATGATTAATGCCACTCTCTGATCATGTAATTGTTTAAATGGCGATAGACAAGTACTTTAGAGAAATACATGAGGGAAAAATCAGTGGACCCAATCAAATAACAGCAGGCAACATTAAGGGGTATCAATCAAACATTAATAAGGTGTCAATCAAGAAAACAAACATTCTTCTAGACCTACAATTGTATCATCAATGAATTTTAGAAAATCAAAAGAAAGCTTACATATGGACTCTAGTCATCAATTTTCCACCCCTTCCCCCCAAAAAAAGGTAGGAATTGAACAGAGGAAAAACAAAAATGAGTAACTACACATTACAGTGTCACTTTGTAACAGTTAATTTTGAAAACACTTTCAACAGCACTTATATTGATGTTAGCCATTTTTATAATTCAGAGAATAGTTCATTAGACATATCAGTGCAAATCTGGCAGACACTTGATACACTGTTCCACATTCCAACTGCCATTACGGACCAGGAAGTACTAGATAATTTGCATAAACGTACAAATAAATAAAGCTAAGTATCTCAAACTACTGGCTGAAATAAAAAATGGCTTGTTCAAAGTAATTTCAAAATCACCAGTTACAAAGGGACATTTCCAATAAAAAATAGTGGTGTTACGGGGAGGGGGGAGAAAATACCCTGCTGTACACTAGGACTAGCTAATGTGATTGAAAGGACACCCTGGAAATATTCACCTAATGGATATATGATGGTTAAAATTTTACTTTTTTAATTAAATAGAATAAAACAGCACATCATGGGTACATAGGGGCTTAAAAATATGCTTGGTGTACTGCAGGGGCAGGAGCACAACTGGCTTGCCCAAAAAGGATAATCAAAATTAATTAACAAAATATAGGACTGAATGTCAACTGTACAAAGAATGTAAAGATATTTTGCATATATGCCTAGTGCTGAAAAGCTGAAAACAGCTGCCGATATGTGTAAAAATTACACTAAAATCAAATAACCAGTCAGTTGGTATAAGCATATCAAAACACTGAGGCAAAGCACCTGTATCATGTAGGAAAATAAGCTCAAAATGCTATGAGAATAATAAACAGAGAAAAAGTATATAATTAATTACCAGATGGAATTACAGCTAATTCATAGGAACAAAGCCTGTGTACCAGTTCCATAAAGAATTTTGTTAATAAAATAGCAACCACGAGGTTGAAAAATCAAAGCGCATAAAGCGATCACTGATATGTTTGGTGCTGAATAATCTCAATGGAAATATTAGTTGCACAAAGTCCTGGAGAAAAAGGTCTTTTGGCTTTTCAAAAAGCAATGTGTGAAATGCACAATCGGCTACTAAAGTCCATGCTGCACTTTCTTCCATTTTAATGATGTCTTTCTCTTTACACTCTTCCCATTAGAGAAACAATGTTTTCCAATGCTTCAGGACTTTGTGCAACTAATTACTATATACAACGCCACTGAATACCTTCATTAGCATATAACATCACTGAAAAGGATTAATTAGCATATGAAATGTCACTGAAATTCGTAATCCTTCGAGTGCCAGAGTGGAACGGCATGCATTGGTTTGCAATGCATTCTGTACCCCTCGGGCACTCAAAGGATTAATTAGCATATCAAACGTCACTGGTACCACACTTCGAATACATAAGCATACGGTAACAAGTCTGAATATCTCCTTAACTGTATATTTGCTGGCTTTTGGCTAATATGACACATAGGAAGTTTTTAATGCAGTTTCCAAAAATGCACACTTGATTCAAGGGCAAGGTCCACTTTGACCCCTTGGATCCTAAAGATGCAAAGCAACATGTTGGCAAATTCTTTAGCACCAGATGGATTAAAACAATAGGCTCAGCTTAATTTTCACTTTACGGTTCCTTAAAATAATTCTATTTACCAAGAATATGAAAAACAAAAAAAGAACAAATGACTGAATAGATTTATGTTGTTTTAGATTTTGTCTCAAAGAAGAATATTGTACTGTTACATCCTTGTTCACGATTGTGTAATGTATACATTAAACTATACACAAAATTAAATATTTAAACAAATGAATAATATGCCACATGTATAAAGACAGAAGTGGAGCAATTCTAGGGAACGTTAACTGCACCACAGGGAACAAATAAAAATGCCCATACATGGGGTGTTTAAACCCTGAATGCTAAAAGAGGTCTCCAACACATTGAAAAGCATTTAGCCCTGTGGATGCCAAAGGGGTATACAACAAACTGCGCGTTGTGTACCTCTCTGGCACTCAAAGATTTTAATCAGTGTTTGTTTTTATTTGTTCCCTGTGGTGCAGTTGGCTTGCCCCACATTTCCTCCACATTGATCTTTACCAATATGGCCCAATAGTTTTGGAAAATTGTAAGGCTGCATGTCATTTTGCTGCCCACACAGGGAGAGTGTCTAAAACATCATGTTAGATCACAGACAACTTACCGTAGATGGGGTTGGTGTTGTCCTCTTCCTCTCCAGTCCAGACAAAGGGCTTGGAGGCACTCTGACAGTGCTGCTGGATTTGCGCCCACTCTCTCTCTCCTCCTCGGGTCGTTTGTTTTCAGAGTTGTTGCTTTGTGTTTTCTTTGAGTAAGAATTGGAGCTGGGGATGGCTGGGCCTGCTGAAGGGTGACATGGAAGAAGTAACTTAAGAAACACAAGGTAGAGGTAGTGCAGTGAACCTTCTGCCCAAGGTGTTTTTTCCATCCAGGGCGGCATTACCTACTGTCCCCCAATGCTTGCAGGTGCTTCAGTCAATGTGAACATTGCAATTTTCACCAGAAAAGAAACATGAGTTCTCAGTGAGACCCACAATTTCACATAGTATGCCCTAAAACAACCAGTGATACCCCGTGGTAAGTGGTAGTGAAAACAATTAGTAAACCAGTATTAAAAAATGTGCACTACAGAGCATAGAAAGACATACAGTCTAGTATGTTAAATAATACATGCATTTTAAAGGCACAATAGCTCCTAATAATGAAATGGATTAAAGGTACTGCAATGTAGCAGCTGTACAAATTGTCTTTGGTAAAGGTGGTCTAAATGTGGATTTTTGTGTACTTACAGATAAATCCTTTTTGTCTTAGTTCACATGGAACATATGGACCATGGTGTAAATTATCCTGCCAAAGGAGGGCACAGCACTCCCATAAAAATCTCTCTTTAGGCAAAGCCTCCTTCCCTATCCCACTTTACCCCCACCACACAAGTACCAAGACAGTAAAGGGAGCCAACTAAACAGGAGAACCCTAAAGACCATCCTGCTCGGAACTCAACCAAACTGTTTTTCTCTACTGGAGGGAAGTCCTGTGTTACACACAGACTACCAGAAGAGTATTTATTGGTAAGAACACACAAAAATTCCTTTTTCTATTTTATCAACTATGGGACACAGGAACCATTGGGATATACCAAAGCTATAAGCCAGGATTCCGGGAAGGGCAAGAAAAACCCCTCAAAACAGTAACCAGCTCCAACAAAGATTAATTTAAACAAAGATGAACCTCAGGAGTCAACAGACACCTACACACCAAACCAAGTAACAGCAGAAACAGGTTAATGGGGTAAAAAAGGACATAAAGCATACCTACAAAGGCACAACAGCCTTCAAAACCTTCAGTCCCAAACTGGCTTAGCCATTGACTCTGTAGCGTTTTGGAAACATGTAAAAGGGTGACCACATTGCCTCCTTACACCACTGCTTCTCAAATGACTGGTTCTTGTAGACCCAGGAAGAACCTATCACTCTGATGGAATGAACAGTAACCTGAAAGGGTACAGGCTTTTCCCTAATGATGTAGGACTGGTGAGTGTTCTCCTTGATCCAAGAAGCCACCCTCTCAGTCGCAGAGTGGACCACATGAGGGCCCTCAGGAATGTCAAAGCTTAGCCTAATTTGCAGAAAGGTTCTAAGCAATGGAGTAGTACTTCAAGCACCTAACCACGTCCAAACAGAGACCCTTCCGCCCCATTCTGTTAGACTGGGATAGACAAAGAGAAGGAAGAGCAATTTCCTAGTTAACATGAAAGTCAGAAACTACCTGAGGGAGAATCCCAACAATAGTTCAAAAAACCACCCTGTGGAGAAACAGGAGGTGAACCCCTTGTTTTCCCTACTTCTAAAAGTTGTGTTCCCTGTGTTACGTGTCTCTGTGTTATAAATTTGGTGGATGTTTTAGGTTTCCCTGTGTTATGTACCCCTCATGTGAGAGCAGTTGTGTTTCAATTACTTTTCAGGATTGAAAAGAGGCCCTCTGATTGGAGACTAAGATAATGGCACTGATTGGTCCTCAGAGGCTCCCCCTGAGTAGATAATGTGCCAGCAATATCCCAAGCCTTAATTTGACTATGTACACAAACGTGCCATCTGAAATGAATAAAGAATTCTGCTTTACCCTCCTCAATACAAATTTTGAATGTAATTCTGGAGGGAATTCCTGGAGTGGAGTTGGCTGATAATACTCATCCCAGCCATTGCAAGAGCTAAATTCACTTGCCTTACCGTTCTACTGGAGAGTGGTGGCCATCTGTTCCTGCCTCCTGCCTGACCCAGATTATCCAGGACAAGAAAGGCTCTGCTCACTGGGCCAGCCTGTGTGTTGACCTCCATAACTGGTGGCAAAGGTGGCGTCAGGTAGTACCAGAGGGCACAAGATCTACAAACAAGATGTATACAGGCAACAAAATTGTGGATGACCATGTGCAGAAAATGTGGAGCCTTCTAGGGAGTGCATTTCAATGAGGAGGCTTCAGCTTGGAGATGGCAGCCAGGGATCAGCGTAGACATCTGAGCAGGGCTGAATTTCCCAAAAGGCAGAGTAGGGAACTACCTAGAGCTGCAAATTTTAAGGGGACTCTCAGCTGCGATGACCATACCCACATACTGAATTGTGGGTGTGGCCACAACAATTTCAGTGTCCCTGCACCAACTGCATACCAGTTTACAGGTTACTGTTTAAAACCCTTGATTCTAGAGAGCTCTCCAATGCATTGCTCTGGAGATCTCTCTAGCAACTAAGGGGTTAACGCTTTCTCATTCTTCCTTGTTATAGGTCAAGGGTATTTTCTGCTGCAGGAAACCGTCCATGGGACTGTAGGTGGGGTCCTGTGAGGAAAAGGTGGTCATGTGAGGAAAAGGGTGCCATGGGTGGAGCTGGACATCTAGGGTGTCTTAAGTGTGCCTGGGGTATAAGTAGTGAATGTCGGGCATAAAGCAAGACTGGAGCGATCTCTCTCAGACCCCAGTTTGGCACGCCAGTACACGTCATCCTTCAAGCCCTTGTGCTCAGACATAGCCAGAAGACCCCCAAACAGAGATTACAGAACAGAAATCAATGTAAAATAGGATTTTAGTCTTACCTGTTAAATCCTTTTCTCTTAGTCCATTTAGATGTTACTGGTAACTTTGGGTAGGTGAACAGCCCCTTTCATACGCAGGAACAATTCTGAGAAGTGACTGCTGGGTGAAGCCTACCTCCTCTCCTTAGCTTGCTGCTAGCCAATCCCCAACCAGTAAGATTTGCAGACTAACTATTGACTAGGTAGTAAGAAGGTAAAGGAAGACTCCTGTGAGCATGAACCCAAAAGGACCCCCATGTTCTGCCGCAGGAGAGCCAATCATGGTCCCTTGACAGGGTGGGAGACCAGTAACCTGTATGGACTAAAGAGAAAAGGATTTAACAGGTAAGACTAAAATCCTATTTTCTCTGTCGTCCAATACAGGTTACTGGTAACTTTGGGATGTCCAACCATTAAGTTCCCCAGGGTGGGAAGAAAGACAAGGACCAGACGCAAGCCCCCAAAGTCACCAATGAACCCACAGATCATGAATAGCTCAACACTAACCGCAAAGTGTCAACAGACACTGAACGGGGTAAAACAAACCCCATGAACTGGTGCACAGCACGCTGAACTAGAGTCAACAGGGCTCAAAAGTGAAAGAGTACTGAGAGACTAAAGAGATCCTAGACAGGCAAGGCTGCCTCCAGGATCTTCCTCCCCAAACTGGCATCAGCCGATGCAGCACATCCACACGATAGTGTTTAGCAAAAGCGTGCACAGATGACCAAGTGGCCGTCTTGCACAACTGATCAGCTGAGGCCTGGTTCTTGTAGGCCCAAGAAGTCCCAATAGAACTCGCCGAAAGAGCCGTCATCCTGAAGGGAACAGGCTTCTTCCGAAGTTCGTAAGCCTTACGAATCGTGGACTTGATCCAAGAAGCAGTGGTTACCTTGGAAGCAGGCTTCCCTGCCCTAGGACCTTCAGGAATGAAAACAGTGTATGAGACTGCCTCAAAGACGCACTGCAATGCACACAGAACTTGAGACAACGCACAACATCCAACAGATGAAGATCCCTCTCTTTGTCAGAAGTAGGGTTAGGATAGAAGGAAGGAACCACAATCTCCTGATTAATGTGGAACTCAGACACCACCTTCGGGAGAAACTCTTGCGAACTGCTTTGTACTTGTGAAATACCAAAAAGGGTGGCCTACAGGACACATCAGCATTAGTAGAGAAATGGTAGCCAAAGACTCAAAAGGAGGACGCTGGAGTACTCCCAAGACCAGGTTAAGATCCCACTGAGGAGCAGGGGACATAAACACCGGATGGGTATGAGCAACGCCCTAGAAGAAAACCTTGACATCAGGAATGATAGCAAGACGTCTCTGAAAGAAGACAGAGAGCGCAGAGGTCTGAACCTTAAGAGAACTCAGACCGAGACCCTTATCCACACCATCTTGGAAGAAGGAAAGAACTGTAGAAAGGTCAAAATCCTGAGACAGGTCTTTGTCAACACAACAAAACAAAAAAAGTAGACCAAACTCGATGGTAGGCTTTAGAGGAAACAGGCTTACAGGCACTAAGCATAGTAGCCACCACACCAGAAGAAAATATTTTCTTCTTCAAAACTGAGGATTCAATCTCCATGCTGTCAACGCCAGATGATGAACGTCTTCCTTCCAGAGGTAAACCTGTAGAAGGAGGTCTGGACGGGGGGGTGGTGGTGGTGGTGGGGAGTCGAAGAGCTTCCTCCACTGAGAGGTCCAGAAGCTCTGGAAACCAAGCCTGTCGGGGCCAGTACAGAGCAATCAGAACGACTGGGCAGAGCTCCAGTTCAGATTCCGAAGTACTCTGTTCAACACGGAAACAGGAGGAAAGATGTATGCCAGAGGAAACGTCCATGGGATCGCAAAGGCATCCACCGCCAGAGCCAGGGGATCCGCCCAGCGAGAGCAGAACATTGGCACCTTCCTGTTGTGCCTAGTTGCCATCAGGTCTATGCAAGGAAGACCACACTGCTGGATGACGAGGTTGAACACCTCCAGATGTAGCTCCCACTCTCCGCTGTCCACTGTGTGCCGACTGAGGAAGTCTGCCAGAACGTTGTCTATGCCAGGAATATGAACTGCGGAAATGGCAGGGATGTGCTCCTCTGCCCTTGATAAGATGACCTTGACCCCACCAAGGATGACAACTTCTTGGCTGGAACTGGATCCTGAGACAGGATAGCCTGGACATTCAGTGCTATCTTGATGAGCCACTTCGTCCATAAGAAACACCATGACCCTCTGATTGTTAAAGAGGAGGCCCAGAAGGACCATCCTCCGGGAAGGCACAAGGTCTTACTTGTCCAGATTGATGATCCACCCATGATGGGAGAGAGCATGAATGCAGTCCTGCACCTGCTGGTGGAGTAGTTCCGGAGAAGAAGCCTTCAGAAGAAGGTCGTCCATGTATGAAGTGACCCTGATGCCGTTCCGATGTAGGACGCAGATCAATGCTCCCAGGACTCTGTTGAAGACTGGAGGAGCTGTGGTCAAGCCAAAGGGGAGGGCAGAAAATGGAAATGCCTCCGGTCACAGGCAAAGCGGAGATTCTGCAGACTCTCTGGATGAATGGTGATGTGCAGATAGGCATCTTGAATATCCAGAGAGGCCAGAAATTCCCCAGGAGACATGGCCGCCATCACTGTGCGCAGAGGCTCCTGGCGGTATTGGGACCTGACCACAAAGGAGTTGAGATCCTTCAGATCCAAAATGGGAGGACAGCCGCTGTCCTTCTTGGAAACCACAAAGAGTAGAATCCCAAGCCCCTCTCCTGAGGGGTAACTGGCTCCAGGACTGCCTTGTCCAGAAGGGCCTGTATAACTTCCTCGAAAAGGCGGCACTTTTCTGCTCCCAAGGGAGAAAGAGAAACAAAGGTCCTGAGCGGAGTAAGAGAGGTGAAGGGAATCCTGTATCCCGAGGCAACCACTTGTTGGGGTCCGCCACAGAGGCCTGCCAAGCCGAAAGGTAGGGGCTTAACCGTCCACCTACCTGTGGGTGGGAAGCCAGGTCCGGTGAGTCATGTAGAAGAATGTTTGGAAGCCTTGGGCTTCATGGAGGACTTGGATACCCACTGCTGCTTAGACTTGGATGAGGAGCAGGGAGACTAAGGGACCATCTGGGTCGCTTGGCGCCAGTCTGCCTGAAAGGGATGAAAATGCAGATTCCTTTTGACAGGAGCCTTCTTCCTCAGGATCACTAGAAGGTGAGTACTCTTCCCCCGCAGTGTCCTCATTGATGAGATCCTTGAGCTCAGGCCCTAACAGGGAGGATCCCTGAAAAGGCAAAGACAGGAGAGCCTTCTTGGAGGCCGTGTCAGCAGACCAGATCTTGAGCCAAAGAGCCTGTCTGGCTACCACAGACCTGGTAGATGCCCTGGCTACCATATGCACAAACAGGGCAGCAGAGATAATGCTGAGCCTCAGCAATGTTAGGGAGAAGTCGCAACATGTCAGAAGTAGGAGCCCCATGACGGACAGCAGAATTGAGCTGTTCAGTCCAAACAGCCTCAGCCCTATTTACCCATGCAGCAGCAAAGTTAGGGCAAAGGGCAGAGCCCGCCGTCGCAAAAATAGCCTTGAGAGAAGTCTAAAGCTTCTTATCAGTTCAGTCTTTGAGAGCAGAGGTGTCAGCCACTGGCAAGGCAGTGGACTTAGAAAGCCTGGAAACTGGGGCATCCATTTTGGGGGGGGATGAACCCACTGCGTGACAGCCGTTTCAGAAAACGGGTAAAGTTCCTAGACACAGATGGCTTCTTGTCTGGAAATTTCCACTCCCCTGACACCAAACGGTCAAGGGTGGGGTTAGGTGGAAAGCAAACATGGGGCCTGAAAAACATCAGAGGGCTCAGAAGATGCCTCCTGCACCAAGGGAATGTTCAGGGTGGACAACACAGCCCTGATCAGGCCTTCAGCCGAGGGGATGGGGTCTGCCTCAAAGGGGTCCCCAAAAAACTGGGATAAATGAACAGCTGAACAGTCATCAGAATCCACCAACAACTCCACCTCAGAGGAGTCAGACACATCAGGTACACCATGCGGTTTAGGCAGGGAAGATCTGATAGGGACGGCGGTCTGCCACAAGTGGAAGACCCTCTGTAAAGTGGATGGAAGGAGTTGTAAGGTGGACTGGAGGCCCCTGGTAGTAGCCTTAAACTCTTGCATTCATACTACCTCTAGTGCATGGCTGGAGGCCCCTGCAGGGGATTCATGGGCAGCGCATGCTGGGCAAACATGACCTGAGTATTCTCTGGGCAACCCTGAGTGGAATGAGGAGCAATGGGGGACACAGACACCCCAGAATCCTTAGTCTTAGGTTTAGCCCCAGAGTCTAACGGAGTAGACATTCTTACAGAGTAAAGCGGTCAAAGTATCAAAACACCACAAAATAGAGTGTATGATAAATAAATGCACCCCAGAAACGCTAAATAAGACTTATCTGGTAGGCAAAGGGTTAAACTGCAGAGGAGAGAAGGAGAGTCCAAGCCCTGCATGGGATACTCGATCTGCGAATACAAAAAATGGCTGCCGCAATGGGAGCCAATCGGCAACGAGCACGGGAAGCGGGCGCTCATGGGAAACGTAGTTTTGCTGACAAAATACCCCAACAGTGCCCGAAGCCCCCTAAAGCCCCAAACATCCCCAGAATGTTGACCGGGTGACAGAGCAAGAGCAAACCCACAAAATGAGCCATCTCTGACCTCTCTACGTGGAGCGGTTGCAGAGATATGTCCCAAACTGTAAAGTCCCATAGAAGTGAATGGAGGATTGGCGTCTATGCGGTAAACGCGCGCAGTTAACGAGGTGGATACCAAAATGTAAGATCTCTTAAAAGCCCACTAGAATTAAGCAGTAGACCCAATTAACACTGGTCCCAGTAGGGAAAGTGCCCAAAGCCCCTGAAAAACGTGCTAACTAGCAACAAAAGGGTTAAGTTATCACAGAAACTTGCTCCAAACGCTTCAGAGACATACAGAATACACCCAATGAGTGCATGAGTATGTAATAGGAACTCCAAATGAGACCACTGTGCGGAGGGAAAGCATGGGACATGTGGACCTCAGCACTCAAAGGGTGCTCACCTTTTTCAACAGGTCTTGTGTCTTCAGATTATCTTATATCAAGAAAAAGCCTCAGTGGGCAACTCCTGGGGAAAGAACTTGCAGCCAAGATTTTCCCTCCAGGGCTTAGGTCTAGAAAAGCACCTGGTAAACTGAGCTATCCACATTTGGGTGATGGGAATGGTCAGTGAGGGTAATCCGCCTAATGGTGGTATTCCATATCTATCAGAAAAATAATAAAAAAGCTACAACTATAGCAGAACTGTTCTTTTGCTTGTGTCTTGACCAAGGAAGGACCAAATCTTACTGGTTGGGGATTGGCTAGCTGCAAGCTAAGGAGAGGAGGTAGGGTCCACCCAGCAGTCACTTCTCAGAATTGTTCCTGCCTATTAAAGGGGCTCATCGCCTACCCAAAGTTACCAGTAACCTGTATTGGACGACAGAGAAAAATACTTCTTATTTGCCTTTAGTGGGTTAAAGATAGAGCATTAGAAGGGATATTTTAGCACCCAGAAAGAGAGCTTAAAACAATCAGGCAGGTGCTTTATGGGTTGCATGGTTTGCCTGCTGCAGGTGAAAGGAAGTAAAAAGGCATGGTACACTGAAAGGACACTGACATCATCAGAAAGTCCGGGTGACCCCTGCACACCTGGATCACAAACCTCTGGAGTTCCCTTGTGTGCTCCATGGCAAACGAGACCACTTCAATGGTGGAGATGAATTTCCCCACTAGAGAGGACAGCTTCTTGGCTGGAACTGGATCTTGAGCCAGAACCGCAAAAACCCTGTGGGAGATCTGGTGAGCTACCTCATCTGTGAAAAACACCATGCTCTTCTGAGTGTCGAAGGGAAGGCCCAGGAAGACCAGATGCTGGGACGGGACAAGATCTGACTTGTCCATGTTGATGATCCACCCCTGATGGGTGAGAGCGTGAATGCATTGCTGAACCTGCTGATGAAGAAGTTCTGCAGAGGGGGCTTTCAGAAGCAGGTCGTCCATGTATGGAGTAACCTTGATGCCGTCCCGGTGAAGGACAGACACTAAGGCTCCCAGGACACGGTTGAAAACTCGAGGAGCTGTAGTCAGACCAATGGGAAGAGCTGAAAACTGAAAATGCCCTTGGCCGCAGGCAAATCTGAGATACTTCCTGCACTCTGGATGAATGGAGATGTGTAAATACACGTCCTGAAGATCCAGAGATGCAAGGAATTCCCCGCCACTGAATCCTCCCAGATGCTGTGGTAGTGACGCAGATGACCACCCACAGCAGAGCGGGTACCTGGGTTCGGTGAGTCATGCCGAAGAAGGCTTCGAAGCCTTGGGCTTGGAGTAGACCTTAGGCTTCCATTGCTGTTTGAGCTTGTAGGTGGCACGCGGAGCTGAGGGAACCATCTGGTTCGCTGGTCATGTCTCAGTCTGAAAGAAACGAAAATACTGATTACGCTTAAGCGGTGTTTTCTTCCTGGGGACCGAGGGTAGAAGTGTACTCTTACCCCCAGTGGCCTCACTGATCAGATCTTTAACCCTCTGAGTGCCAGAGACGTACGGAATGCATTGCAAAGCAATGCATTCCGTACCTCTCTGGCACTCAAAGGGTTAGGATCTGGCCCAAACAAAGTAGTACCTTGAAAAGGTAAGGAGAGCAATGCTTCCTTGGAAGCAGTGTCAGCAGTCCAGATCTTGAGCCAAAGAGCTTGTCTGGCAACTACAGACATGGTGGAAACCCTAGCCACTAAACGAATGGCTTCAAATAAGGCAGCAGAAACATAGCGCTGGGCCTCAAAAATGTTGGCAAGAAGGCACAACATATCCGTAGGAACACCCTGACGGACAGCCAGGGTGAGTTGTTCAATCCAGACAGCAATGGCTCTGTTCACCCATGCTGCAACGAATGCTGGATGCATAGCAGTGGTAAAAATGGACTTGAGGGAGACCTAATGTTTCTGGTCAGTCCAGTCCTTCAGAGCGGACGCATCAGAAACCAGCAAGACAGTAGACTTAGATAGCCTGGAAATAGAAGAATCCACTTTGGAAGGTTGAACCCACTGAGCAAGCGCTGCCTCAGAGACACAGAAGGTTTCTTGTCCGGAGATTTCCACTCTTCAGACACAAGGTGGTCTAGAGTAGGGTTAGGTGGAGAGCAAGTAAGGGGCTTTTTAGGCTCCTGAAACACATTAGAAGGATCAGAAGGAACCTCCTGAACTAAGGGAATGCTAAGGGTATTAAAAACAGCCCTAATCAGGCCCTCAGCCAAGGGCTCAGGATCAGCCTCAAAAGGATCCCCAAAAAACTGAGAGGAGCCCACAGCAGAACATTCCTCAACATCTGAATCCACCTCCAGTTCCTCCTCAGAGGAATCTGATGCGTCAGGTACTCCCTGAGGTTTTGGCAGGGAAAATTGACGGAGGAGGGGGTCTGCCAAGAATGGAAGACCCCCTGTAACTGGAATGGCAGTAGACTTAGATAGCCTGGAGATAGGAGCATCCACTTTGGGAGGATGAACCCACTGAGCAAGCGCTGCCTCAGAGAAGGGATAAAGCTTGGCAAATTTCTTGGACACAGAAGGTTTCCTGTCCGGAGATTTCCACTCTTCAGATACAAGGCGGGCAAGAGTGGGGTTAGGTGGAAAGCAAGTAAGGAGCTTTTTAGGCTCCTGAAAAACATCAGAGGGATCAGAAGGAACCTCTTGAACTAAAGGAATGTTAAGGGTATTCAAAACAGCCCTGATCAGGCCCTCAGCCAAGGGCTCAGGATCAGCCTCAAAAGGATCCCCAAAAAACTGAGAGGAGCCCACAGCAGAATATTCCTCAACATCTGAATCCACCAGCAGTTCCTCCTCCAAGGAATCTGATACATCAGGTACTCGCTGAGGATTTGGTAGGGAAGAACTGACAGAGGAGGGGGTCTGCCAAGAATGGAAGACCCCCTGTAACTGGAATGGAAAGAGTTGCAATGTAGACCTAAGGTCCCTGGCAGCAGCCTTGAACTCTTGCACCCAAACTGGCTCTAAAGCATGGCTGGAGGTCCCTGGGAGACTCTCAGGGACATCAGAACATGCTGGGCATAAATGACCTGAGAATTCTCGAGGTAACCCTGAATGACAGGAAGAGCAATGTGCAATAGGGGATACAGAGAACCCAGCATCCTTATTCTTAGGTCTGGCCCCAAGCTCCAGCGGTATAGACATTCTCACAGTGTCAAATAACCTTACAGTATAAGAAATTACCCAAGTACAGTGTGTAGGATTAAGGTTTCACCCCAGAAATCGCTAAAATAGACTTATTTGGCAGGCAAAGGGTTAATCAGCAGAGGAGAAAAGGAAGTCCAAGCCCTGCGTAGGATACTCGTTGTGGAAATGTAACAAAATGGCTGCCGCGGCAGGAGACAATCAGAAACGAGCGTGTGAAGCAGGCATTCATGGGAATTGTAGCTTTCCCAGAAAAAGTACCCAAACAGTGCCCAAAGCCCCCCCAACACACTGGAAACATGAACCGGATGATAGAGCAAGGGCGGACAAGAAAAATGAGCCATCTCTGATGTCGCAAGGTTAAAGTGGATGTGTCACCTATACACAACTTGTCTCTGTGTAATAGCTCTAAGTGTATTGACAACCAAATGGTGTTTATTATCATTTAATTCTGTCCCATTCCCCCTTTATCTTGTTTTAAAGTTTTTAATGCTTACGCCACTCTCGTACTCGCTGCAGATGCAGTTTAACTGAATTAACCGCATTATGAGCAAAGGCGCCTCCTTCAGCTCGTCTAATCCCTCACAGACCTCCTCCCACGTTGCTACGAGATGTGTCACACACGGCTTGAAATGGGAAGGACTAACATACCTGACTGACAGGCACGCAAGGGGGGAGCGGTGCCTCTTGGGAGCTTCTTTCTGCTACACAGTACTGTCAAAGTATAGTAACTTTTTTATATGAAATAACATGGTGTTGGAGAAATCATACACATTTTGTGAGTTGTAAGAGGGTAAACTTTAATATGAAGCAATATGAATAAGAGGGGAAACATCATCTTTAAGCAGCTGCAGAGATATGTCCCAAACTGTACAGTCCATAGGAGTGAATGGAGCAATGGCGCCTATGCGGTAAAGAGAGCAACTCAAATTTTTCAAAATTTAAACAGTAAAATAAAAATGCATGAATCATCACTAGAACATGTTAGGATACCCAAAAACACTGAACCAGTAGGAAATGTGTCAGGAAACCCCCCAAAACATGCAAAACCAGCAGCTAAAGGGTTAAAGTACCACATAAACCTGCTCCAAAACACACAACAGACATACAGATAAATCCAATAAGTGCAGGAGTGTGCAATAGGAACTCCAAAGGTAAACCCTTGTGCGGAGGGGAGCTGTGGGACCTGTGGACCTGCAGCACTCAAAGGGCTGCTCACCTTTCCTGCAGATCTTCTGTCTTCAGACTACCATGTATTAAGAGGTAGTCTCGGTGGGCAACTCCTGAGGGAAGAACTTGTAGCCAAGATTTTCCCCCCAGGGCTTAAGCTCCACAAAAAGCACCTGGTTACTGAGCTAGCCACATCTAAGGGCATTGCTAGTTATGGTAATCCGCCTAATGGTGGCATTCCATTTCTAACCGAAAAATAAAAAAAAAAGTCTAAAACTATAGCAGAACTGTTCTCTTGCCTGTCTTCACCAAGGAACAAATCTTTCTGGAACTGGTTGGCTAGCTGCAGTCAAGGAGGGAAGGTAGGCTCCACCCCCTGCATACAATTCTAGAATTGTTCCTGCCTACAATTAAAGGGGATGATCGCCTACCCAAAGTTACCAGTAACCTGTATTGGACGACAGAGAAAACAAGAGACAACAGGGCTCAAACAATTAAAGCGCTATAAGGCACATGAAAATAAAGTCCTAAACAGGCAAAACTGCTTCCAAGACTTTCATACCAATGCTGGTTACAGCAGAAACAAGAACATCCACACAACAATGCATGGCAAAAGGTGCGCAAAGTAGACCAAGTGGCCACCGTGCACAACTGATCAGCAGAGGCCTGATTCTTGTAAGCTCAGGAGGCCCCAACAGACCTGGAGGAGTGTGCTGTAATGCGGAAGGGAACATGTTTCCCTCTAAACTCATAAGCCTTGCGCATGGTAGACTTAATTCGGGATCTAACAGTCACCTTGAACACAGTCAAACCAGCCCTGCGGCCCTCAGGGATGACAAATAAGGCTTCAGTCATACAGAAAGACCAAAGCCAAAAGAAAGGCCATCTTCTACATCAGAAGACGTAGGGGAATGGGAGCCAAAGACTCGAAGGGGGGCCGTTGCAGACTCCCAAAACCAAAATAAGGTCCCACTGGGGAGTGGGAGCCATAAAGGCAGGGAAAACATGCGCAACATCCTGGTCGTGATCTGCTAAATAGAATCCTCCTTCAGATAGACCATGCCCTGACGGATGTCGAACTGGAGACCGAGGAAATCCATGTCCTGAGAAGGGAGTGGAGCAGACTTGACCATATTCAGAATCCATCCGTGTTGTAGGAGGATCTGAACACAGCCTTGGACCTGATGGTCCAGGAGATCCCTGAAGGGAGCCTTAAGTAGAAGGTCATCCATATATGGAGTCACCTGAAACCCCTTGGTGTGCAGGTAGGCAATCAATGCCCCTAAGACCTGTGCGAACACCTGAGGAGCAGTGGTAAGCCCAAAATTGCAGAGTGGTAAACTGGAATCAAACCTGAGGTACTTCCAACTGTCCAGATGAATTGAAATGTGCAGGTCAGAAAGTCTCCTGGGCATATTGCCGCGATGACAGAGCATAAGGACTCCATCTTGTGGTGAGTATGGACCACAACGAAGTGAGATCATTAAGGTCCAGGACAGGGTGGCTGCCGCTGTCCTGCATGGGAACAACAATACCCACAGATCCGCAACAGAGTCTGTCCAAGTACTTGAAAAATGTAGCAGGCGACCTCCCACAGGGAGATGCAGACCTGGGTTCGGACAGTCATGCTGAAGGAGATTTGGTGGATTTGGGTTTCAGTCTCCACTGTTGTCTGGGCTTGGGGTTGGAGCGAGGGGTACTGGCCTGAGAGCCAATTGGATTTGGCCCTTGCGCTTCACTATGGAGGAGACAAAAAGGACACTGCTATTTCTTGCCTGAGGAGTGAGTTTGGGGACCAGAGGCAACAAGGTGCACTTACCTCCAGTGGCTTCACTTATGATGTTCTTCAGTTCGGGCCCAAAAAGAGATGTGCCCTAAAAGGTAAGAGAGATCAGCTATTTTGTGGATATCAGGTCACCAGACCAAATCTTAAGCCATAATGTGCGTCTGGCAGCAACAGAGAAGGCAGAAGCCTTAGCCCCAAGCCTGACAGCAAACAGGGCATCAGTAATATAGTGTTGAGCTTCAGACATATTGGCCAAAATGGGCAAAAGGTCCTCTTCAGAGGCACCTCTGCGGACAGCATCAGTCAGCTCTTCAGTCCAGACATCTATGGCTTTATTAACCCATGCAGAAGCCAAGGTAGGCCACAAGGACGCGCCAATTGAAGCAAAGGCAGACTTCAGGATAGCCTCCAGCTTACTATCTGTTAAACCCTTAAGTGCCTAAGCATTTGCCAGGGGCAAGTCAGTGGATTTTGAGAGTCTGGAAATAGGAGTATTAACCTGAGGAGGTGTAGCCCACTGAGCCAAGGCTGTATCAGAAAAGGGGTACAGTTTGGAGAATCTCCTGGATAGAGAAAGACGCTTGTCTGGGATCTTCCACTCATGCAGGATAACCTGATCTAGAGTGGTTTTAGGCGGAAACACAGAACAAGACTTCTTGCACCTTTGAAAGATGTCAGAAGTGGACTAAGACTCTACAGTAATGTGTAAGGTGGTCAAAACCACCTCGATGAGACCCTCAGCAGAGGGGTCAGGGTCAGCCTCAAAGGAGTCGCCATAAATATGGGAAGAAGCCCCTTCTGCACACACTCCATCCTCTAAATCTTCAAAAGAATCCTCCTGAGAGGAATCAAAGATCAGGAATGCCAGGAGCCTTAGGACCCACAAACCTGAATGAAGTGTGTGGGGGGTGGGGGGGGTTCCAGGACTGGAGAATCCCCTGAAGTGAACGAGGAAACTGTGCCATAGAAGACAAGAAGCCCTTGACCCAATGTGGCTCTTGATCAGTGCTGGAGGGCCCAGGCTGAGAGGCAGGGGCCACAGCACATAAGGGGCAAAAACGTCCTGAATACTGTTCCTCATGCCAAAAAGAGTAATCAATCGGGTCCAAGACACCCTTGAATCTTTAGCCCCACAGTAAGCCCCATGTCCCTTTGAATACAACATCCCACAAGAGAAGTGTCTTACAGTAACTGGGAACCTAATACTTTTACCCAAATCAAGGAATTCACCACAGAAAGCCTAAAATGTACTTACCTGGCAGGCGAGGAGTTAACCTGTGGAGGGGAGTAAAGGAATTCAAGCCCTGCGTAGGATACTCATGTAAAGAGAGAAAGAAAATGGCGACCAAGACTAGCCTGATAATACAGGCGTCTATGGGAAATGTAGTTTCCCCTTTAAAGAGTTTAAAAAGCAGAACTCGAACCCCCCAGGGACCACCAAGACACTGATAATAGTAACCGGAGTGTAGTGCAAGGGTAGAGAAGAAGAATGAGCCAACTCTCAACTCGGCATGTGGAGCAGTTGCAGAGATATGTCCCAAAGTAGCATGTCCCACAGAAGTCTATGCAGTAAAGCGCGTGGAATTCAAATAAAGTATAAACAGTAAAAGTAAATACAAGTCCACAAAGGCCTTAGAGAACACCAAATAAGTAATAAATAACTCATGAATCCTAAGGAAAAATAAGATACAAGTGCCTTAAACCACAAATATGGCAATGAAGGGGTTAATAACCACATATCAGCCCAAAATGCTCCAAGGAGCCAAGAAACGAACAATAGATAACCTAGCATGAGTGCAGGAGTTATGCAGAACTCCAGAAAGACCCCTGTGCAGAGAGTGACAGTTGGACCAGTGGACCATGACACTCAACCCTCACCTCACCTTTTTTTGCAGGTCTTCTCTCTTCAGTTTACAATTGAAATGAAAGAAGCCTCACAGAGACTCCTTCTGGAGGGAGAAACATGAGTTGCAAGATTCTCTCACATGGCTGCAAGGGTCCACAACAATACCCGTTTCCTGGGCAATCCTCCAGGGGAAGCCAGTAATGGAAATAAGCCTATTGGGGGAATTTTGACACCCCATATCTAAGAGAAAATAACTAAAAACGAAGCTGTTCTCAGCATTCCTAATAGGTGATGGAACAAACCTTATCTGGAGAAGGGAGTAAGCTAAGTAGCCTGCTATGGAGGAGGGGAAGGCTCCACCCTGCACTTCTTGAAGAATTGTTCCAGGCTACTGGTGGGGAGCTGTTGCCTCCCCATAGTACCTGTAAGCTATACTGGACGGCAGAGAAAGTGGAGATAACTTGTCCAGTGTGATAAAAAAAACTCCAGTTCCTATGTTGAGCCTATGCACTAAGATCCCTAAAGTTTGAAAGATTGTAATGCAAAGGCCGCATAGAATAACATAGTAATTGAAGAAGTGATATCATTGGAGTTGTTATCCTTGCTTTATCACACCTTTGTGCATCTCCCCCAAGGCTTCCCAAGAAGATTTCTGTAGGAAGAGTTTGGGTTCATGAAATCCTATCATATCTAATTGAGTACTAATTAATTACAAATTCAGGATTACCAAAATTGATTCATAGTAACTGGGATACATGGGGTTTTATTATTAGGCGGTATTAATATTCCTTAAAAAAATATATACAGATACTAACAGAGTACATTAAAATTAAATGTATATAATTCCATTTCATCGTTAGTCCTAGTGTGCCTTTAACCCTTCATGTGCCAGAGGTATGTGCAAAGCATGGCTTTTCGGTGTGATGGATACCCTCTGGTGCTCAAACAGTTTAAGCAGGTTTCCCATAAGGGATAGCACAGCATTGTCTTTAAACTGTCAGGGACAAAACAGAAGCGAAATAACCACAATCAGAGAAAAAAGCTGAAGGCAGGAGCAAGCATCTGGAGAAAGTCAAACAGATGCTTATGTATCCTCCGTCTCCTTCAGATACTGTCTGATATAAAAGTGAAAGAGCGGTTTACAATCCCCAACCATTTACAGTGTCTACAAACCATGGGCACCTCCCTCAGCCCACGGAACCACCAGTCCATAAGCAGCAGGATATTTTTATGGCCTAAAAGTAAAACAAAAAGTGTGCCTTATAGTTTGCAAAATACTGTATGTCCTTTTATAGGGCAACACTAACCTTGGTCACTGAGTCTTCGCTGCTTGGGGTTAGCAGATACACTGCGTTGTACCTTATGAGCTGGTGAAGGGGCAGTGCTGTTGGTGAGGTCAGGAGGGGGTCTGGGCTTCAGCGTTAAGCTGTCATTGTCAATCTAAGGAGAAATACACCACAGAGAGGCAGACTGTTAAACAGGGACTCTGATGTTTGCATTTTATGGACTGTACACATACTATGGGTAATTTATTATTCATTCACAAAGTTTTTTTCGATGTAATGCAATGCACACAAATCTATAGAGAAAATTTTTAACTAAAGCAATTCATCTAATTGAAAAAAAATGTAAAAACTATAAAAGTAGAATGCCAAGAACATTTTGGAGAAGTAGGCTAAAAATGGGCTGTTCTATACATTCTATGTATGAGTCCCACACTTTTAAGACATGCAATAAATAAGTGTTTTTACTTTTAAGTACCAGAGTGTATAGCTCTGTGGTGTTGAAAAGTGAAATGTAGGTGAACACTTAGTAAAAATATTACAAATAGTGATTTAAAGATATTATTTTCGCTCCTAACGAAATAACCTAGGTCAGCGGTTCTCAACCTTTCTAGTGCCGCGACCCTTTGATAAAATTTACCAAGTTGTGGAGACCCCTAATAGTAAAATTATTTTTTGTTCCTCCTTCATCACTGTCATTTTGCTACTATTATGAATCAAAATATAAATATCTGATGGTTTTAGGCGACCCCGGGAAAATCGTCATTCGACCCCCAAAGGGGTCCCGACCCACAGGTTGAGAACAACTGACCTAGGTGAAACACATTGAACCAGTATTTCAAGTCACACATTGATATATGTGCTTTATATTTTTACTTTATTGTTTTTAGCTTCTTTACTGGTAAATTCATTGTACTCTATCTTAGTTAAAAAAAAAAAAATGTATACGTGTGTGTGTGTGTGCGTGCATGCGTGCGTGCGTGTTTTTGCAAATTACCTCACAAATCTTCATACCCAACATATTTACCCTCACTACTCGGGTGTGTTGTGGAACATGAGCACCAAGGATTTAATAATTCTTTATGTCCTGTGCCACTTGATGTTTTCACAGAAACAAAGATAAGTATAGCTGGGTTCGGGCAGCTTTATAGACCAACATGTAATTATAACTTACCTGACATACAACTAAGCCATGTGCTTCACAATAAGAGTGACTCAATATATCAATTACATTCATACTTTATTCAAATTTTGATACCACTATCAAATATTTTCCAGATTTGAATGTTTATTGGCACATTACACTTTTATGAGGCGTGTTCAGTATATATTAGCAATCTGTGATGGTCATTCACACATCATTGATTTACTGTTGATACAAAACAGATCACACTATGTCTGTCTCTTTTTTTTTTTATTCACAGGTATTTTCTGAATTCATCTTGATTTTTGAGATTTGTACACCGTCCAAGTGGGGATACTTACATGTATCTCATGAATTTATGCTCCTTTTTTTGGCGACTGACATCTTTTGTCATATGCAGATTTCCTTTTACTGTATATTCGAGACATTTGTATTATTACTATATACTTGAGATCCATATTGGATCGTATTATCTGGTTGCACAATTGTTTCCAGTATGCTAACAACTGGTTTTCAACTCTAGTATTCTCCTCGAGATAGAGATTTCTGAGTTGTGTTGTCTTTTTTTATGACCAATATTTATATATTGATTATTCTACGCACTTTAGATTTAGTGTATTTTGTTTACGGATTGCTAATTGGTGATTTTCATAATTTGAGTTTATATTATTATTATTATTATTTTTATATTATTTTTTTATTGGAATAATTACACACCTTTACTTCGCTATTTTCTTTTATCAAATAAGCGCTCATCTACATTTCACTTTTCCACTTTTAACACTATTTTAGATAGAGGTTTTGAGCCGCTATATACTTATCCTGTTTAAAGAGCATGAACATTTATTTTCACCATAATATCTTTTAATTTATTGTATCTATTCACTTGTGTTTTCATACATCTGGTACTAAACAATTTATTTAATATTTATATTACATTGTTCTTCCATTTGGACAATTCATTGTTTCTTCCAATTTATCATCCATATTATTGTTATTAAGTGCTCACCTACATTTAATTTTTTTCAGCTCTGTGGTGTTGTTCCTTTTAAAAGTAAAAGCACCTCAGCAGCTTCAGTAATTATATACAGTCTTAAAGGGATAGTAATACTTAATAATTACTAATCCCTATATTAAAGTCATATTAAAAAGAAATGTATTGCCCCCACTGACATCTCTCAAACCTTTATGGTTTGAGAGATAATCGCTCCTAAAGTCCCCCCCCCCCTTCCCCGAAGTCAGCAAAAATATATTAACATTTCTGGCTTTATCTACACTCATAGTGATCCATTATATTATAGTCACGCTTTGTGATAAAGTTGAACATTCTTCCTCTGCAGAGAGTATCATAAGTCAGGGCTTAAAAGTCCTTTGCTACTACCCAGACCTGAAAAGTTACTCGCCACTGCAAGCCATAACATACCCACCAGGGCTGAATTTCTACTCGCCAGAGCTAAATTTTCACTCACATTGGCTACTGGCGAGTGGAAATTTTGAGCCCTGTCATAAGTGATATTATTCTGTACAGCAAAGCTGCAAATTTACCGTCAGCCAGACCCAAGGGCCAGATCAAATCTGTCTGTACCAACATAATAAATAAAAAAAAAAAAAAAAACATACAACAATATAAGTTTAGAAATGAGGAGTTTTAGAATTTCTTACCTCAGAAGGCTTGTAACCAAGCAGTAGATATGTTGCCATAACCTCATTATATTTCTGGTTAACAAGCGACTCCTGGATCTCCTCCCGGGTGTAACCCATAGACACCATCATTTCTGTGTACATACAGAATAATAGTTATATAGCATAAAATAAATAAGCATGAAAAACTGACAGTGTAGGGGTTAAGTGACAATGTAGGTTCTGGCATGCAAGAGACAATTGATGCACTGGTGACAAAGAGGTAAATCCCTTGAGGACCAGAGGGCTGCACAATGCATTTCAAAGTAATGCAGTGAACACCTCCTTGATCCTCAAGGGGGTTAAAAGGAAAGCACACCCCTAATATAAGCTTGTCCATACCAGTGTAAAATACATTTTAGTCTAGCCTATAACTGTTCATCTGTTATGCACATCTGCAATATTCTGATTCTTCTTTGCCTCTCATAGAGGCAGCAATTTGTTTTTCTGGCAGTCAACAAATTTAGCCTGGTAGGTGCACAATGTTGATATTTCAAGTAAGACATCACTTTGCAGAGCAAATTACCTTATCTCACCTCTACCTGATTTTTATGTTATGTTAAATAATGTGGATAAAACAGCAGGTGCAGTCCAGTTTCACCCAATGGCTTAAAGGGATAGTAATGTTTCACAATAAAAGCCGCTCCAATTAATAGTATTTGGGCCACAGAGAATGTTAAATCAATACTGTCAGAGTTGTAGTTCAAGAGTAATTGAATGATAAAGTATCCCCCTCCTGCCCCTTTTACTGATGTAACACTGCTCAGCAAGACTGTCCGGATGGATCGCAGAAAAGGACAATCTTCAGTGAGCATAAGGGTAAAACCTCAAAAACCTGTCAAGGGGGACAGGTTTTTCCTTGTGCCCACAGTAAGAAGATTGTCCCTTGCTGTGAGCTGTCTGGTCCCAGGACCAAATTCCACATCTGAGGGGAGGTGGCTTACACTACAGAAAAGGGGCAGGAGGGTGATACTTATCATTCAATTACTACCGAATTACAATTCCGACAGCATTGAAATAACACTTGCCATGGCCCAAATACTAGGAAGATTAATTGGAGCTGCAGTTTTTGTGAGACATTACTATCCCTTTAATTTAGTTTTCTTTCATAAACTATTCAGTATATTGCGGCTTCATATGCAAAAAGAAAAGTGGCAGAAGAGCCTACACATTTTCTTAAAATTAAGTACAGCCTAAATGGTATTTTTTATGATTCCCTTTAAGACAGAAAGGGATGTTCCCTGAAAGATAATTTCAAAGTAGTAGTTTGCATGGAATTGATTTAGTTGCTAAGGTTACAGGGGGATTGAGATTACTTAGGCCTTTGAAATGAAAATATGCTGAGAACATTTATCTGCACTGCAAGGAATACAATGATTACTACCCACTTCTCATAATGGGGAAACACTGAATCCTGGAAGTAGCTTTATGCTCACAAGGCAAGGAAACAAAGACTCTGTCCATTCCATGCTAGGGTAACAAAGAAAGGGGAAGAATGAAAAGAGGATTTTAGTCTTAGCTGTTAAATCCTTTTCTCTTAGTCCACATGTTTTACTGGTAACTTTCGGGTAGGTGATCCGCCCCTTTAAGTGGACAGGAACAATTCTGAGAAGTGAATGGAGGGGTGGAACCTACCCCCTGTCCTTAGCTGCAGCATCCGATAAGCTTCAGTAAGATTTGGGACTAACTAATACAAGTAGTAAGACGGGAAACAGAAGACTCCTGTGAGCACAAACCCAAAAGTGGTCCCCCACGTTCTGTCGCAGGAGCGCCAAGCATGGTCCCTTGGTGGGAGACCAGTAACCTATATGGACTAAGAGAAAAGGATTTAACAGGTAAGACTAAAATCCTCTTTTCTCTGTCATCCAATATAGGTTACTGGTAACTTTGGGATGTCCAACCATTAAGTTCCCTAGGGCGGGAAGAAAGGCAAGGACCAGTTGCAGGCCCCCCAAAGCCAACAGAGCACCAATGAACCAACAGATCATGAATAGCTCAACAATAACTACAAAGTGTCAACGGACACTGAACAGGGGTAAAACAAACCGCAGGAACTGTTACACAGCACAGTGAACTAGAGCCAACTGGACTCAAAAGTGAAAGAGTATGGAAGGAATAAAGGAGATCCTAGACAGGCAAGGCTGCCTCCAGGATCTTCCTCCCAAAACTGGCATCAGCTGATGCCAGCACATCAACACGGTAGTGTTTGGAAAAAGTGTGCACAGACAACCAAGTGGCCGGCTTGCACAACTGATCAGCTGAGGTCTGATTCTTGTAGGCCCAATGGAGTGAGTGGAATGAGCCATGACCCTGAAAGGCACAGGCTTCTCTCTAAGATCGTAACGTCTCACAAATAGTGGACAACACAGCGAACAGACACTATCGCCAGAAGAAAAGCCATCTTCCACGTCAACAGGTGTAGAGGAATAGTAGCCAAAGACTCAAATGGACGACGCTGAAGGATGCCCAAAACCAAGTTAAGATCCCACTGAGAAGCAGGGTACTTAATCACAAGATGGGTATGAGCAACGCCCTGGAAAAACACCTTGATATCAGGAAGAATGGCAATGCGCCTCTGGAAGAAAACAGAAAGAGCAGAAGTCTGAACCTTAAGAGAACTCAAACTGAGACCTTAATCCACACCATCCTGAAGGAAGGAAAGGACCGTTGGGAGATGAAACTCCTGAGAAAGATCCTTATCAGACACCAAGAGAGAAATGTAGACCACACTTTATGGTAGGCCTTAGAGGAAACAGGCTTACGGGCACTAAGCATAGCAGCCACTACACCAGATGAAAAATCTTTCTTCCTCAAAATTGACGATTCAACCTCCATGCCGTCAAAGGCAGATGGATGTCTTCCTTTCACAGGTATCCCTGTAAGAGAAGATCCGGAAGGGTAGGAAGCCTGAAGGGGTCTGACACAGATAGATCCAGAAACCCTGGGAACCAAGGTCGTCGAGGTCAAAACGGTGCAATCAGAATGACTGAACAGAGCTCCAGTCGCAGCTTCCGAAGAACCCTGTGCAACATTGGAACAGATGGGAAGATGTACACTAGAGGAAAAAGCCAAGGGATCGACGGAGAATCCACAGCTAGAGCTAGCGTGACCGCCCAGCAAGAGCAGAACACCGGAACCTTCCTGTTGTGTCTTGGTGCCATCAGATCGATGCATGGAAGACCCATCCTCTGAACAACCAGGTTGAACACCTCTGGGTGAAGTTCCCACTCTCCGCTGTCTACCATTGCCGACTGAGGAAGTCTGCCAAGACGTTGTCGACGCCAGGAATATTAACAGTGGAAATGGCAGGGATATGATCCTCTGCCCATGACAAAATACGCTTGACCTCTAACCAAGCTGCGAGACTTTTTGTGCCTCCTTGCTTGTTGATGTAAGCAACAGCCGTGGAGTTGTCTGACTGGACTCTGACCAGGCAGTCCTCTAGCTGGAATGTCCAGTGGCGCAGGGCATGGAATATCGCCAAAGCTCCTAGACATTGATAGGAAGGAGAGATTCTTCCTGAGACCACCTGCCCTGAGTATGCAAATGCCCCAGAACAGCTCCCCAACCTGAGAGGCAGGCATCTGTTGTCACCGTCGTCCAGTACAGGACCAGGAAGGGCTTGCCTTTCAGTAGATTGTCCAGATTGAGCCACCATGAGAGACTCAACTCCCCTTGCAGAGGGAGAGACACAGACCCCTTCAGACGATCCTGCTGACCCTTGCATTCCAGGATTAGAAACCTCTGAAGTTCCTTGGCATGAGCTATGGCAAACGGCACTGCTATCGTGGAGAAGAACTTCCCCACTGGAGAGGGCAATTTCTTGGCAGGGATTGGATCCTGGCTCAGGACCGTAGAGGCCTTCAGAGTCAGCTGATGAGCCACGTTGTCTGTGAGAAAGACCATCCCACTCTGAGTGTCGAAGAGAAGGCCCAGGAAAACCATCTTCTGGGGGGGGGGGGGGGGGGGACAAGGTCCACCTTGTCCAGGTTGATGATCCACCGTGAGTGGATAGGATCTGAATGCAGGTCTGAACCTGTTGATGAAGAAGGTCTGGAGATGAGGCTTTCAGAAGAAGGTCGTCCATGTATGGAGTGACCCTGATGACGTCTTGATGGAGGGCACAGATTAAAGCTCTCAGGACCCGATTGAAGACCTGAGGAGCGGTGGTCAGGCCGAATGGCAGGGAAGAAACCTGGAAGTGACCCCTGTCGCAGGCAATTCGGAGATACTGCCGGCTCTCTGGATGAATGGAGATGTGTAAATACGCATCCTGAAGATCCAGGGAAGCTAGGAACTCCCCAGGAGACATGGCCGCAATCACTGTTCGCAAGGACTCCTGATAGTGAGACTTGACCACAAATTGGTTGAGATCCTCCAGATTCAGAATAGGATGACAACCGCCTCCCTTCTTGGAAACCACAAAGAGGTTGGAATAAAACCCCAACCCCGTCTCTGGAGAAGGAACTGGCTCCAAGACCCCCTTTGTCTAGAAGGGCTTGGATAGCACCCTCAAAGAGGCAATGCTTTTCTGCGCCCAGAGGTAAGTGAGAGGAAAAAGTGCGAGGAGGAGGAAGATAGGTAAAGTGAATTCTGTACCCTTCCACCATCACCTGTAAAACCCACGGGTCCGCCACAGATTTTTCCCAGACGGAAAGTTAGTGGCGCAAGCGCCCTCCCACCTGAGGGTGGGGACCCGGATTCCGCGAGTCATGCAGAAGGAGGTTTGGAAGCCTTGGGCTTGGTGGAGGACTTGGGCCTCCATTGCTGTTTAAGCTTTGAGGAGGAGCACTTAGCCTGGGGACCGTTTAGGTCTCCGAGTGCGAATCAGTTTGGTAGGAACGAAAAAGACGATTCCTCTCGATAGGCGCTTTCCTCTTCTGGACCACTGGAAGAAGAGTACTTTTACCTCCAGTTGCTTCACTGATGAGATCCTTGAGATCCGGCCCAAATAGGGAAGAACCCTGAAAAGGCAATGATAAGAGCCTTTTTAGATGCATATATAAAACACAAGGTTTCAGTGCTGATCTCGTATCTCCACACCTGATACCTTAAATATGAAAAATAGAAAAATCTGGACAGTATCTCATATAAAATACACCTGCACACTCCAATATATATATAAAAAAATCAAATATTTATTGAAAAAATATAAATAAAATTATAAAGAAAATACAACAATACGTTGGAGTTGACACTTTCCTGGCCAGGAGGGTTTTTGTATTATGCTGTCCAAGTGGATACTGAGCTATATGTAAGTGACTTTGAATCATTTATGTTTAGATTTTCAGATGGCCTATTATTACTGCATTTAATGTTTGGAGGGACTGGGTGGCCTGTAGGTTTTGGATCGCTGCGGGATAGGGCTGGTTTCCGTTGCCGCTTTGCTCTTTTAGACCAGGTTATATAGCCTTTCCTTTAATACAATTTCAGTATTGTATGTACCCTTTTATAAGAGTGTTACAGGTTAACCCTTATGAGTTTATGTATTGTTGTATTTTGTAATTTTACTTATATTTTTTCAATAAATATTTTATTTTTTTATTGGAGTGTGCAGGTGTATTTTATATGAGATACTGTCCAGCTTTTTCTCTTTTTCATATTTAAGGTATCCGGTGTGGAGATACGAGATCAGAGCTGAAACCTTGAGTTTTATTGGTCTTTTTGCGAAGGAAGGGTTGGATCCTTATTGGTTTAAAGCAACATGATCTCGTTTATTGCCTGAATTGTGTGTGATACGGAACACTAACTGATTCTATCCGGTTCTGAAAGAGTGTGGGTTAACTTGCTTTGTGTGCGCCTTCACAGAGGTTTCTTTCTTTTTTAGATGCTGTATCAGCAGACCAGATCTTGAGCCAAAGAGCCTGTCTGGCAACCACAGACATAGTAGAGGCCCTGGCGATCATACGGATGGCATCAAACAGGGCAGCAGAAACATAATGTTGCGCCACAGCAATGTTAGCGTCAAGTCTCAGCATTTCAGAGGCAGAAGCTCCCTGGTGAATAGCCAAGTCAAGCTGTTCAGTCCAGACAGCCACAGCCCTATTCACCCACGTAGAGGCAAACGCCGGTCGCAAGGCAGAACCAGCTGAGGCAAAAATAGCCTTGAGAGAAGTATCAAGCTTTTTATCAGTCCAGTCCTTCATAGCAGAAGTGTCTGCCACAGGCAAAGCAGTAGACTTGGACAATCTGGAAACAGGTGCGTCCACCTTAGGTGGATGAACCCACTGAGCTAAAGCCTCTTCAGAAAAAGGGTAAAGCTTAGCAAATTTCCTAGAAACAGATGGTTTTCTATCTGGGAACTTCCACTCGTCAGACACCAGGTGGTCTGAGTGGGATTAGGTGGAAAACATGTATAGGGACGCTGAGGCTCCTGGAACACATCTGAGGTCTCCTGTACCAAAGGCTAATACAGCCCTAATCAGACTCTTAGCAGAGGGGACAGGATCAGCTTCAACGGTATCTGCAAAAAACTGAGAGGAAAGCACTGCAAAACAGTTTTCATTATCAGGGTCCACCAACAGTTCCTCCTCAGAGGAATGAGACACACCAGGTACACCCAGCGGTTTAGGAAGAGAAGACCTGATAGAAGCGGGGGCTTGACATGATGGAAAGACACCCTGTAAGGTGGATGTAAGTAGTTGTAAGGTGGACCGGAGGTCCCTGGTAGTAGCCTTAAACTCTTGCATCAATACTGGCTCTAGTGCACGGATGGAGGTACCTGCAGGAGATTCAGGGGCAGCAGAGCAAACTGGGCAAACATGACCTGGCAATTCTCTACGTAACCCTGCGAGACATGAGGAACAATGAGCAATGGGGGACATGGGCACCCCAGATTCCTTAGTCTTTGGTCTAGCCCCAGTCTTTAATGGAATAGACATTCTTACAGAGTCAACTCGGTCAAAACTACACTAAATCACCCAAAAAACAGCGTTAAAAATTGACTAAATAGCCCAGAAAACGTTAATATAAACTTATCTGCCAAATAAAGGGTGAAGCAGCTGAGGAGAGAAGGAGAGTCCAGTCCCTGCGTAGGATACTCGTTCACAGAAAGGCACAAAATGGCTGCCGCGACAGAAGCCAATCAGAAACAAGTACACAAAGCAAGCTCTCATGGGAATTGTGGTCTTTCTGTAAAAAGTACTCCAGCAGTGCCCGAAGCCCCCCCCAGCATGTTCAGAACATTGACCAGATGACAGAGCAAGGGCAGACAATTAAAATGAGCCATCTCTGACCTCGCTGTGATGAGCGGTTGCAGAAGTATGTCCCAAACTGTACAGTACCATTGAAGTGAATGGAGCAATGGGGTTTTTGCGGTAAAAGCGCACCATAAAGGCGCAGTACATAATTTCACCAAAGAATGAATGAAAATGAAAATTAAGTTCAAAACACACTAGAATATGTAAATGAACCAAACACTAAACCCAGTAGAGAAAGTGCTCTAAACCCCCCCAAAGTGCCAAATCGGCAAAGGGTTAATTTACCACAGAAACCTGCTCCAAACACCCATACAGACAGACCCAATAAGTGCTAGAGTATGCAATAGGAACTCAGTAAGAAAGACGCCTGTGCGGAGGGGTTGCATGGGACATGCAGACCTCAGCACTCAAAAGGGCTACTTTTAGCAGCACTTCTTTCTTCAGATTACCATATATCAAGAAGAAGCCTCAGTGGGCAACTCCGGAGGAAATAACTTGCAGCCAAGATTTCCCCCAGGGCTTAGGTCCACAAATAAGCACCTGGTAAACGGAGCTATCCACATTTGGGTAATGGGAATTGTCAGTGATGGTAATCCTCCTAATGGTGGTATTCCATATCTAGCAGAAAATAATAAAAATCTAAAACAAAACAGAACTGTTCTCTTGCCTTGTTGCTTGCAACGAGGAACAAATCTTACTGAAGCTTATTGGATGCTGCAGCTAAGGATAGGGGGTAGGCTCCACCCCTGCACTCACTTCTCAGAATTGTTCCTGCCTACTTAAAGGGGCGGATCACCTACCCAAAAGTTACCAATAACTATATTGGACGACAGAGAAATGTAATATAACAGAGTTGTAATTATATGGATAAAAGGTAACTAGGAGGTCATTACAAGACAACACAATCTGGAATGAGCTAGGTGTATGTCCACCTACTGTTGGGTGGCACTGACAGAAAGAAGAGAACTAAGAATGATTCAGCTCTACAGGGCGATGCGCAAACAAGAAAGCTTTGTCTGTTCCTCGCCCTGAAGGGTGACACAGACAGACCTGTCCTTCTGGGGTCTTTGTAGTCTGGAATTGGCTCCACATACGGCTTCAGCTCATCGTCCTCATGTCCCACATTCATCCATCGATCCCTCATGATTTGCTAAGGATAGAAGTCTGTTCAGTAACGGGGTTAAACGAACATTATAAAGCAGTCTTTTGCCACCTTTCTAACTAAAAGAAGTAGAAATATTACAACTGCATTGATTTAAAAATCTCGAATTCCCCCAAAAGAAGCCCAGTGACATTCAGAAGGTACTGTGGATAAAGCAGATATTGATGAAAAACTATGAAAAAGACAAGAAGAGTAACTTTACAACCAAACTCTTGACCGCACCACTAATATGACATCACAACTCCAAGCAGTAACAAAATCAAACCATAGTACCTTTATTTCTTCAATTAAAATCAAATCTTGTATCTCTAGGGCTGCAGTTGTATGGCAGGGCAGCAAACAGGTGACAAGTGTAGAAGAGTAGTGCCTGTCTCGATCTTTAACACTTGTCACCTGTTTGTTGTCCTGCAATACAACCTGCAGCCCTGGAGAATTTGATTTTAATTTAAGAAATAAAGGTAGTATGTTCTGATTTTATTTCTGCTTGGAGTCGTGATATCATAGTGGTCCAGTCAAGTGTTTGGTTGTGAAGCTACATTTCTGGGAAAGGAAGGTAGCGGATGAGCATACATATGTACTAACGCCAGCAGTCCTAGCTAAACTGCATTTGATTCAGATGAATATTTCTTGATTCAATGTATATGTATACATTTGTCCACACAATTACTGGAGCCGCTTTTTCCTTTGTTGTTGACAGAAAAAAAGAGCACATCTTATATCCCCAAAGCAATGAAAGTTTCCCGCTGGACTACAGCAACCATTAACCCCCTGCCCTAAACTAGATGGATATATCAGGCTGTTTACAGAAACAAAAGACTAGGAAAGTACTATCCCTCTGAGATGCAAATCCCTATGTCCCTCTTTCACACCCTGGTGTCCCTCTATTTAGGGGATCAGAATGTGTGGTGTGTGTGCATATAGTGCATCACATTGTTCCACAGCAATAAAACTCACATTAAAATTCAGTATATTAATTTAAAAATTAGTCTGTATACATAAAAATACTTTGATCATCTTCAAAAGCATTTATTCAGTTACACACAGAGGTGTCAGGAGGTCATGACAACCTCATTTTCTTTCACTGCTCTACCCACCAGTCCTGCCCCCAGTAAAAACAAAAGTGTCTCCCTCTTTGTCCATTTGAAGCATTGGTATGTGTGTTCTCGGTCTCTTACTGCCTCATGATCACAGTGAGGAGGAAAAGGGAGGCAGAGAACAGTGAAAAAGGCAATATTTACAAACTGTGAATTTGTCATATGGCTCCACTTGCATATGTGATCTCTGTAGCAGTGATCACGTGTGTTGAACCACCAGGGAGTGGCTGAAACTAACTGCTCTGCTTCTTTAGAAGTCCGTTACAGCTTCCCCTCCAAGATCACAACACCTGTGATCATTAACCAGTGACTATCATCCATCCTCAAAGGATATATTTCTGTGACTCCTGGCACATCACCAGCCATTAAGATGCATTTAAATGCAGGTAAGTTTTTATATGGTACAGCTGCTTTGCTCCAGAATTGCTAATTTTCATCTTCCTGAATAAGGCCCATGATGCATAAAAATGATACAAATATTACAAAGAGAGACAATTTGTATTTTCATATAAATGTATTTTAGCGTATTAAAAAAGCTATAAAACTAGGAGGCTTCCAGTGACTGATCTGTGCTGATCCTCCCTTTGCTGAAAACCATAAAATATCAACTTGAATAAAATTGATCTGAAAAGTGCAGTGAGACTTATTCATATTGTTCGTGACTGAGGTATAAGGTGCAACCCCCACAGCCTCTGCATTTTATGACTCATTCCCTTTTCCAGGGTTCTATGTTTGTGGATATACTTACGGTTGTTTGCAAATGTTTGGACACACCTGACCAAATTACATGTTTTGGTGATTTTTTTTTTTTTTTTTTTTTTTAAGTGAAAGGAAGTTAACACAATCTCTGCAGCTCTGCAGTTAAACTTGACTATATCTGCAAAACGTCACACACAGTTACCCCATGGTACCTGTGTTCCATACTGGACATATAAGAAAAAGGGAATTTACATTTTTCCAGAGATATAATATCATAGACATTGCTAAAAAATAGTATTTTATTTAAAACAACCATTTTACTTTTCTGTATTTGTGACTGTTCTGAGTGAATTAAAAAAAAAAAAAAAAAAAAAAAAGAGAAGATCAGGTTTGTGTGTTTTTTAAGCTAAACATTACTTCAGAGAATTTTAAAATTGTAGGTAAACTGACTTGAAAAGAAATATTTATTTTTTACAATAAGGAGACTATATACTTAACCTGGAATGTTACTGATTGGAGAATTACTGTCACCTATTTAGAAGTTATTTAAACCAGAATCCCTGAACACTGAGACTCAGACCTTACAGTTTAGCTGACCTATGCACCTTCGCTACACCCTCTATGATGAATGTCATAGAGTCTATTACACGGACATCCTTAAAGTCTCTTCGTAAAGAAAAAAAATATATAAATAAAATCAATAAACCTAGGTCCCGCAACTCTAACACTGGCTGAACCCACGCAAAATGGCCTTCCTTACCCGAGCCATCCTCTCCCCTTAAGAAAATATCCATAGATGGGCCAAGAACCTTTGTCTCTGCTGTCCCTCCCATCCCCTCCCTCATGCGAGAAAGTTCATCCACTCTTTCCATTCCTACCTCTCTCTGTGTCAGCTACCTCAGCATTTTTTTTAAATATTTGATTCTAGGGCCAGACTCTGTGATGGACTGTCAGTTAGTCCGCATGTTTCAGAAGTCCTCTTTGAACAAAGCCTCTCTCATTTTTATAGTTTTAGATAAATCTTCTATCCAGTAAGACTCAGTTATTCAAAAGAGAGGTTTACTCCTCTCCTAACTGAACCTCATGAAGCGGAGGTCCTTTCATTCAAAATCATGTCGGCAGCCATATTCCCTGCAATTTTGGACCTACCCAGGCTAAGTTGTTATGTGAGAAACTGGAGCTGGAGAATCTTAGTAGCAGCAGTGCAACCAGTGGAACACAAAGTAGGCCACAAGTTGACCAGGACAGATACTCTGCACCACTCAGGAACAACAAGTTGCCTCCAGAGTTCAATCCCCAGTTTTGTGCTGGCATCAGAATTAAAGAGGAGAGTCCAACGTCTAGTATCAAGATGCAGGTAAAGCCATACTCAGAATAACACTCTGAAGGTCAGAGTAGGCAGCAAAGGTGCATAGGTCAGTTAAGTCTTAAAGCCATAGTTATTGGGAAGCAAGAAGCATCAAGAAAACATACTGATGTCCTTATTAAGTAATCAGATGCAACAGTAATGCAAAGACGCATGTGTTGGATATTCACTCGCGCTCCAAGAGTTAAATAACCTCTAAACAGGCAACAGGTGGCAGTGATTTTCAAATCAGGAACAATAGAAATTTCCAGACGCAGGTGGATAAATAGCAAGGACATCGGCAAGGCTGCTATAGAAAGCTTTCACACTAAATTGCTCTAGTGACAGACCCGCAGAGCACAGGACCAGCAACTACAAGTTGCCAGTTCAAGCCTGGTAAGGGATGAGATCATGACATGTTAACTATCGTTGCTGCTGTGAGAAAACACTTGCTTTCATAGCAGATTCAGCTGCTTGAATGTTATTATTCAGAAACATAGAGTTTTATCAGCTGAGGGAAACAAAAACTTTACTCACTGTGTAAGCAAAAACCATGGCAAACACACTTCTGTGTGCAGGCAAGCAACTTGACTGAGACAGCAGTCATCTCCTAAGTCTACAACTTTAATAACTTGCACACTAAGAACATTGCAACATTTCTCTCGACTACAAATGAAAAGCTACATACTAATTATCCAATTATTTTTAAAACATTTATATTATTTCTTAAAGGACTAATCATAAAATGTGTCATAAATGATAACTTTGGAATTAATAAATTTTCAGTCTTGTTTAACTTCATCACTGCTACCCTCTAGAAGCAACAAGATTAGAATGTCATGAATCATAAATGTAGCAAAAATTAATTCACCATTTATGCATATTTACAGTGAAAGTCAATAAGTGTAAGAAGTTTTTGGAACAAATTCTGATGCCAAAAGGTACAATAATATAGTACAGGTTTACATTTAGCATTTATATTGACCCTTGAAAGCTATCAGAGTGTCTGTTGTCTAGCACTGAAATTTCATAGCAGGTATGGTCATTTTCATTGCATCTCACCTCCAGTGTACCCCTTTTGCTAGGGTTTAAGATGAGGAATTTCTTCAGCAGGTTTTCACAGTCTGTGGACATGTAAAAAGGAATACGATATTTGCCTCGTAATACTCGCTCTCTCAGCTCCTAAGAGAAACACAGCAGGAAGAAGGCTGGGTTGATCATTACTAACAACAGCATACTGCATCCAAGATGTGAATTGTGTCTTCTCAAAATAGCACTATTCTAAATGTATTGGCCTCTGTAATGCTCCAAAGGTATCTAAACCAACACGTAAGAGTCTCTGACAATGGTTGGTCTAACCTACCCCCACTGTCATGACTTCTGTAACCCTGTTACCTTCAAGTTTTGTCCATCAAAGGGCAGGGAGCCGCTGACCAGTGTATAGAGAATAACTCCCAGGCTCCACACATCAACCTCAGGCCCATCATACTTCTTGCCCTGGAAAAGTTCAGGGGCTGCATAGGGGGGACTCCCACAGAAAGTGTCCAGCTTGTTCCCAAAAGTGAACTCATTGCTAAAGCCAAAGTCAGCAATTTTTATGTTCATGTCTGAGTCTAGCAGCAGGTTCTCAGCCTGTCAAGAAAGAGGTAGAGTGTGGTTAAACAGCACAGCGTTGAATATTCTTCTCTCTACTTCCAAAAACTATATCTTAAAATACACATTAATGAAAATAAATTTAGTAAGATATAGTGCTTTCTCCAATGCCTACATAACTTTCCTCAAAACACTTAAACTTCTGTAGAGCTGATGTAATGTGTCAATACATAAAGCCTTATTTTACCTTTTGTTACAATTAACAATTGTCTATTACAAGTCTGCCCTTAATATTAATCTTTGAAACTTGAAAACATAATACACAAATGTATTACTTATATACAAACCAAATATATACAGCAAGGGTATACAAACTGCACCTCTCCAATTATTGGACTGAAACCCGTATCAGCCTCAGACTATCATAGGATGGGAGCTGCAGTCCAACAACAGCTGGAAGATTGCAATTTACCTACTTCTTGTGAAGGGGACTGTGTGCCTCATCAGATATGACCAACTGTAATTCTTGGGATCAGAGCTGAAATATATCCCTTTTTAATAACATGTGAGTTGATCTGTAACCCATTGATTCTGACCTTTTCATATGTTTGAGAAGAGATAGCTATTTGTTAAGTCTGATTTGTTTAGTGTCCCTCCAGAACTGGAACTGGACAGCTGTATGCTAGACCACTGCTCCAACCATCTCTACATGCCTATTACCCCCTATATGCATCATGCTCTGTATCACCAAATGATTTGAACAATCTACTCTGTATCATAGCTGAGCCACACATAATACACCTAGATTATGTTCTGCTTTATAGTACCTTACCTTCAAGTCCCTGTGTACAATAAACTTTTGATGACAATACTGCACAGCTGACACAATCTGAGGAGACAGATGGGAGAATTCAGTGTTCATGCAACAGGATATTATGCAATATACACCTGTAATAAGTCTGTGATTTCAATCATATCTTTAGTTTCATTTTGCAGGGAAGACAAATTCATGTCAACTACATGGCTTCATTTAGATTGCAAGGGGTTTCTGGGACACATTTGTCTGTCTTCATACAGTGCCTATGTCTGCTAAGTTTGCAAATTCTGAGCAAACTTTAGTATGATATTGTAAAATCTCATTTGATGTTTTGCAATACACTGGAGAAGTAAGTTCAAAAGGCTTGTGTACTTCACAATACCCTTACACACTTCCTACTTGCAAGATTTTTGCCACTGACCTCTTCGAGGAACAACTGAAAATGTGGTTTTGCACACGATCATTTGCAAATCAAGAAACAGATTAAAAGCTTATTCTGCTCACCTGACGGAATTTGGCACGAGCTTCTTTCTCTTTCATACGCCCATGTGCAACTAAGTAGTCAAAAACTTCACCTGGGAAAGAATTGAGGAAAATTGTGAAAGGATAGCAGAAAGAGGTGAAAAGGAATTAGACAGAAAACCCAGCAAAGTGAGAGTGTATAAAAGAGGATTTTAGTCTTACCTGTTAAATCCTTTTCTTTTAGTCCATACAGGTTACTAGTAACTTTGGGTAGACGATCAGCCCCTTTAAGTAGGCAGGAACAATTCTGAGAAGTGACTGCTGGGTGGAGCCTACCTCCTCTCCTTAGCTTGCTGCTAGCCAATCCCCATCCAGTAATATTTGAAAACTAACAACTGACTAGGTAGTAAGAAGGTAAAGGAAGACTCCTGTGAGGATGAACCCGAAAGGACCCCCACATTTTGCCACAGAAAAGCCAAGCATGATCCTTTGACAGGGTGGGAGACCAGTAACCTGTATGGACTAAGAGAAAAGGATTTAACAGGTAAGACTAAAATCCTCTTTTCTCTGCCGTCCAATACAGGTTACTGGTAACTTTGGGAAGTCCAACCATTAAGTTCTCCAGGGTGGGAAGAAAGCAAGGACCATACGCAGGCCCCCAAAGTCACCAGAGCACCAATTAACCAACAGATCATAAACAGCTCAACAATAAGCACAAGGTGTCAAAAGACACTGAACAGGGGTAAAACAGACTTGTATAAATATATACACACAGTGGGTGATCGAAAAGGCGAGTACTGTATCAGGAATAGCAGTCTCCCAGTATCACCACCTCACTGTCCGAGACTAGGCCTCAGCCTGCTGGAGTCTCGCCGTAAGGTAACGCCCAAGAGTGATACTGACTCAGCCTGCAGTCAGTAGCTGGGAGTCTGCTAGCCCCAGGTCAATACTAGGAAGGATGTCTGAATAACGGAACCAACCCTAGGAGCGGACAGGGCCTTCTAGTAAGCACCAGATAGGATAGTCAGACGAGACAAAGTCATACACGGAGAGGGTAGTCAGCCAGAGCCATAGGTTTGCACCAGATAGGATATCCACTGAAGCGATGGAATGCTGGATGCGCAGTGGATAGAGCCCCAGGTCAACACCAGAGTGGGTAGTCAGACAAGCCTAGGTCATATACAGAGCGGGTAGTCAGCCAGTGCCACGTGTTTGCACCAGATAGGATATCTGAGCCAAATCGGAATGCACAAGGAGAATAGTCAGACAGCGCCACAAGTCAACACCAGAATGGATGGACAGACAAGCCGGATCATGCACAGGAATCAGTAATACTAGATAATGAACTGCTCAGAACACCAACGTAAAGGTGACCGAGTCAGGACTCAGTCTGCCCTTTAAACCTCTCCACAGGAAATAGATAGGCGGAGCAGCTAGAGGGAGGAAGTAGGTAGGAGGAGACTACAGGAAACAAACACACATAAAACAGAGGCCTGCAGCATGTTTGAAGCCTCTGCCTGCAGATGACGCGTGGAAAGATGACGAGCGTCGCTGAAGAGGCAGCGCTGGAAACAAGGTACTATGACACAAGGCTCCCAGGACTGTTGAAGACTTGAGGAGCCGTGGTCAGGCCAAAGGTGAGGGCAGAAAACTGGAAATCCCTCGGTCGCAGGCAAAGCGGAGATATTGCCAACTCTCTGGATGAATGGTAATGTGCAGATATGCATCCTAAAGATCCAGAGAAGCTAGAAATTCCCCAGGGGACATGGCAGCTATCACTGTGCGTAGCGACTCCTGGTGATACTGGGACTTGACCACAAAGGAGTTGAGATCCTTCAAATCAAAAATGGGACGACAGCCGTCGACATTCTTGGAAACCACGAGGAGGTTGGAGTAGAATCCCAACCCTTTTTCCTGAGGAAGAACTGGTTCCAAGACTGCCTTGTCTAGAAGGATCTGGATGGATCCCTCGAGGAGGTGGAGCTTTTCTGCTCCCAGAGGAGAGCGAGAAGAGAAGGTCCAGGAAGGAGGAAGGGAGGTGAAAGGGATCCTATACCCCGCAGCTGTCACCTGCAAAACCCACGGGTCCGCCACAGAGGCTTCCCAAGCCGAGAGGTAATGGCGCAAGCGGCCACCCATCTGCGGGTGGGTACTCGGATTCGGCGAGTCATGCAGAAGGAGGTTTGGAAGCCTTGGGCTTATCAGAAGACACAGACCTTCATTGCTGCTTAGGCTTGGGGTGAGGTGCGCAGAGCCTGAAGGACCACCTGGGTCACCTGGCTCAAGTCTGCCTGAAAGGTACGAAAAAAAATGATTCTGCTTGACAGACGACTTCTTCCTCTGGACCACTGGCAGGCGAGTACTCTTCCCCCCAGTGGCTTCACTGATCAGATCCTTAAGGTCAGGACAAACAGTGAGGTGAAAGGGCAAAGACAGGAGAGCCCTCTTCGAGGCAGTGTCAGCAGACCAGATCTTGAGCCAAAGAGCATGTCTGGCTACCACAGACATGGTGGATGCCCTGGCTACCATGAACACAGCGTCAAACAGGGCAGCAGAAACATAATGCTGAGCCTCAGAGATATTGGCAGGGAGCCGCAACATGTCAGTAGTAGGAGCTTCCTGACAGACAGCTGAAGTGAGCTGCTCAGTCCAAACAGTCATGGCTCTATCAACTCATGCTGCAGCAAATGCGGGGTGCAGGGCAGAACCAGCCATCGTAAAAATGTCCATGAGAGAGGTCTCAAGCTTCTTGTAAGTCCAGTCTTTCAGAGCAGATGCATCAGCCACAGGCAAGGCAGTGGACTTAGAAAGCCTGGAAACAGGGGGCATCCCCCTTGGGAGGATGAACCCACTGAGCTAGGGCCGCTTCAGAGAACAGGTAAAGCTTAGCAAATTTCCTAGAGACAGATGGTTTCCTGTCTGGAAACTTCCACTCCTCAGACACCAAGCGGACCAGGGTGGAGTTAGGTGGAAAACAAGTATGGGACCTGACAGGCTCCAAGAGTACATCAGAGGGGTCAGATGAAACCTCCAGTACCAAGGGAATGTTCAGGGTGTCCAACACAGCCCTGATCAGGCCCTCAACTGAGGGAACAGGATCAGCCTCAAAGGAGTCCACAAAAAACTGAGAGGAAGGAACAGCAGAACAGTCCTCATCATCAGAATCCACCAATAATTTCTCCTAAGAGGAATCAGACAGGTACACCAGGCGGTTTAGGCAGGGAAGATCTGATAGCGTCAAACGGTCAAAGTATCAGAAACACCCAAAATACAAAATAAAAATCACCCCAGAAATGCTAAAATAGACTTTTCTGGTAGGCAAAGGGTTAAACTGCTGGGGAGAGAGGGAGAGACCAAGCCCTGCATGGGATACTCAATCAGCGAAGGCACAAAATGGCTTTCGTGGTGGGAGCCAATCAGAAATGAGAGTGTGAAGCAAGCGCTCATGGGAACTGTAATTTCACTGAAAAAGCACCCCAAAAGAGCCTGATGCCCCCTGAGCCCCACAACATGCCCAGAATGTTGACCGGATAAAAGAGCAAGGGCAGGCCAACACAATGAGCCATCTCTGACCTCGCTACGTGGAGCGGTTGCAGAGATATGTCCCGAACTGTAAAGTCCCATAGAAGTGAATGGCGCAATGGAGTCTATGAGGTAAACGAAAACAAATTTTACAAGGTGAAAACCAAATGTAAAAACCACTCAAAAGCCCACTAGAACAAGCCAGTAGACCCAATAAACACTGATCCCAGTAGGGAAAGTGCATACAACACCCGAAAAGATGCCAAACCAGCAGCCAAAGGGTTAAGTTACCAGAAAAACATGCTTCAAACACCCCACAGACATACAGATAAACTTAATGAGTGCATGAGTATGTAATAGGAACTCCAAATGAGAACCCAGTGTGGAGGGGAAGAGTGGGACATGTGGACTTGGCACTCAAAGGCTCACCTTTTTAGCTGGTCTTCTGTCTTCATATTACCATATTTCAAGAAGAAGCCTCAGTGGACAACTCCTGGGGAAAGAACTTGCAGCCTAGATTTTACCCCCAGGGCTTAGGTCCACAAAAGCAACTGGTAAACTGAGCTATCCACATTTGGGTGATGGGAATTGTCAGTGATGGTAATCCACCTAATGGGGTTATTCCATATCTACAAGAAAAAATAAATAAAAAAGCTAAAACTATAGTAGAACTGTTTGTCTTGCCTTGTGTCTTGACCAAGGAACAAATCTTACTGGATGGAGATTGGCTAGCTGCAAGCTAAGGAGAGGAGGTAGGTGTCACCCAGCAGTCACTTCTCAGAATTGTTCCTGCCTACTTAAAGAGGCTGATCGCCTACCCAAAGTTACCAGTAACCTGTATTGGACGACAGAGAAAACAAAGATGATATGTTTACATATATGCCCATACACACATACACACAAATGAGATGCTGAAGGGGGACAGACCCCAATGTGACAGAGCAGTGAAATATCAAAAATAAAGAAAAGTTTGGGAGAATCACGAATGACTTGGCTCTAGGATCATTTCATGCTGATTCAGGAAAAAGGCACAAAATTGGATTTGGGGAATTTCATAAAACAGTTATACAAACACAATTTTGCTCATGAAGAAATGAGCAGTGTGTGCCAGAAACTAGTCAAACATTTAGGCAGTAGTCACAAAAACCTGAAAACAGGTAAGGGTGGCGCTCACAAACCCTAAAATAAAATAGTACAGATCTATTGTAATGAATATCCTGTGCCTAGTGAAAAGGGACAAAATAAACAAAAAAAAAAAAACAACAAATAAACAAAAAGGAAACATCAGGAAAAACATACCTTGAATATAATGTACAGATTAGAGCTACAATTACCTAAATAGCAGGTGTGTACATCCTGCTACTAAACCAATATGGAAACAAATAATCAAAACCACCTAAGTGGATCAAGGAAAGAGCTCTAATAGCTACTAATGCAAAATTGTATTAATATTATAATACAAAAAGCTAAGGGTACCCTTATGGATTACAATAGCAAAAGACAGACTATACACATATATACTAGACAATACCAACTAAAATAAAGTGATAGATGGTAAAGTCCTTAACCGCTTAAGGACTACATCACGTACTATGACCGTCATGGTCCTTATACCCTTAAAGGGATAGTAATACTTTGTTTTATCTTTATTTTATTTTGAAGGCATTAAAAAAACACGAAGAACGATATAAGTCTTATCTCTCAAACCTTTATGGTTTAAGAGATATTCACAAAGTTTCCCCCTCCCGCCCCTTTTTCCTAGTGTAAGCCATCTCTTCTCAGATGTGAATCTGGTTGTAAGACCAGACAGATAACAACAGGGGACAATCTTCTTTGTATGAAAACAATAAAAGCCCTTCCCCCCTTGACAAGTTTTTCAGCTTTTTCCCTTATCTTAATTGAAGATTGTCCCTCTCTGCAGTCTACCTGGGCACCTCCCTTCTGATCTGGCTGAACGGGGGGGGGGGATACTTTGCTTGTGAATATCTCTTAAACCATAAAGGTTTGAGAGATAAGACTTTTATCGTTCTTCATGTTTTTTAATGCCTACAAAATAAAATAACGATAAATCGAAGTATTACTATCCCTTTAAGGACCGATGATGTTTAGGGTTGCACCGATACCAATACTAGTATTGGTATCGCTGCCGATACCAGCATTTGCGCGAGTACTTGTACTCGCGCAAATGTGGCCGATGCCAGCACCGATACCCTGTGTCAGGGTCGGTGCTGCAGAGAGGGAGCCCGGGGAGCTGCTCACAATGCTCCCCGGTCACCTCTCTCACTCCTGCAGCGTCGGAGCATTGCCGCGGGTTACCATGGCAACGCTCCGACGCTGACCTCTGCCGGGGCTCGCGAGAGAACAGCGAGCACCCGGCAGAGGAGGCTAAGGGAGGCAAGATGGGGCAGCGGGTGTTGAAAGAGGCAGAGAGTGGGGTCAAGAGGGAGAAAGAGGCAAAAGGAGGAAGGATCAGGAGACAAAAGGAGGGGGGCCAAGAAGAGGCAAAAGGAGTGGGAATCAGGAGAGAGAGAGAGAGAGAGAGAGAGAGAGAGAGAGAGAGAGAGAGAGAGAGAGAGAGAGAGAGGCAAAAGGGTAGGATCAAGAGTCAAGGAGGGGGAGAAAGGGATATCAAAAGGGAGAGAAAAAGCCAAGGCAAAAGAAGGGGGCTCAAGAGGGGGAGAATGAAGCAAAAGGTGGGAATCAAGTGGGGGAGAAAGTCAAAAAGGGAGAATCAAGAGGTGGTGTGTGTGTGTGTATATATTTCAAGTACTCACAGATACCAATTACCTATACTTGTTTTTTGCGGTCATTTGCCAGTTTTCCAAGTACCTAAAGCATATAGGTACTTGGAAAACTGGCAAATGACCGCAAAAAAAAGTATCGGTAATTGGTATCGGTGAGTACTTGAAAAAGTATCGGTACTCGTACTCGGTCTTCAAAAATCGGTATTGTGCATCTCTAATGACGGTCATAGTAAGTCACGTACTTTTACTTACAGCGCTCCACCGGGAGCACTTTAAGTAAAAATAGGGCCTAAAATTGACCGCTCCAAGACTGGAGTGGTCTCTCTTAGGCCCCGAAGCGGTGCGCCGATACACGCACCAGGTCATGTGTACTGGCGCGTCGGCAAGGATCAAAGTGGTCCTTATGGGACAGAAATGTCCCAGGACCGCTGGTCCTTAAGGGGTTAAATACACAGTGGTCTAAGCTTAATAAGATGAAGTAAAACTTCCGGTCTTTCCACCTTCAAACAGGGCATCCGTAATACATGAATAGTTCCAAAAATGGAGAAAAATGTTAAAGGCGGACAACGGTGGAAAAGACTCTACCTATACATACAGGGAGTCTTCCGTCTAGAAATGGAAAAGTCCTGTCTGGTATCCTCTGGGAATTAAAGCTTGTATATGTCCGCTCTGATAGATTTGTGAATACCGTCCGTCTTCACAGATAGAGGGGGGTGTAGCGGGCAGAGTATAAGAATGTAGAATCACCTGACTTGAATTATATATCACCCCTGGATGGATTCATTGATGGAGGGGGGATATAGCTGACAAGGTGCAGAAATACAGACTCTCCCAACTTGGATGTTTCTTTCCCCTCAATAGATTCACCAATTAATAGGGATATAGCGAGCAGGGTGCATGAGTGCAAACTCTCTGGGCTCTGATGTTATTAATCCCTGTGATAGGTTTCCGGCTGTATTACCAGGTAGTGATACCAGTCTGCTCTGTTTCTTATGCAACTGGTGGTATACTGATGGAAAACTCTCTAATAGCTGATTGAATATATTAAAGGCCACTGGTATTTTGTCTGTTGGCAAACAATGTTTGCACTCAATTTCCAACGCATTTCATGTATGTATAACACTTCTTCTGGGCTAGTACTGAACAGAAAGAATAATGCTAGTATACATTGGCATTTGTATATATAGTATTGCCGCCAAACCAGAAACAACAGCATCATGTATTTTTTGTTAATTAGCTTCAGATATGAACCCTCTAGTGCATCTAAGGTCTGAAACCTTTTATCTCTTCCATTTCCAGACGGAAGACTCCCTGTATGTATAGGTATAGTCTTTTCCACCGCTGTCTACCCTTAACATCTTTTTCATTTTTTTTTTAACTATGAATATATTATGGATGCTCTATTTGAAGGTGGTAAGACAGGAACTCTAACCGGAATTTTGACTTTATCTCATTAAGCTTACACCACTTTGTATTTAAGGAATTTACCATCTATTGCTTTATTTTAGTTGGCATAGTCTAGCATATATGTGTATATTCTGTCTTTTGGTATTGTAATCCATAAGGGTACCCTTAGCTTTTTGTTTTATAATTGTAATACATTTTTTTTCCATTAGTACCTATTAGCGCTCTTTCCTTGATCCACTTAGGTGAATTAGATTGTTTACATTTAAGTAGTAATGACCATAATATAGTATTGTTTAAAATTTTAAAAAGGCTAATTTTACAATGCTAAAATAGGATTTTTGTGTTCTTACCTGTTAACACTTTCAGTGGCAGAAGAGTACACAACACATTGCTCTGCAATGTGCTACGTACCTCTCTGGCACTTAAAGGGTTAAATCCTTTTCATTTCCACTATGGAACACATGTACCATGGGGGGTTCAGTCCCTACACTAGAGGGCAGGACACATCTTAAAAGACAGTCATGACAGTGGATACGCCGTGCCACTCATCAACCCTTGCCATTCCCATACTAGCCTGTTTTGAATGTGACCGAAGTCACACTGACCAGGAAAAGCAAGAAAAGAAGAAGAAGAAGGAAACAGAGGTCCCTTTATCTGGCCGGGAAACTTGTGTTGCATATGAACTAAAAAGAAAATGTTTAAACAGGTAAGAACACTAAAATCCTATTTTCTCTTATGTTCACTATGGAACACATGTACCATGAGGAAAAACAACCAATAAACTCCTCAGGTGGAAAGAAGTAGAAAGGACCTCGCACCTCTCCCCATGATACTGGTATTCCAAAGGACTATCCACAATCGTCACAGCCCAAACAGAATAAAGTGTCAACAGACACTGAATAAGCACAGCACACACAAAACAAGAGCCAACAGGGCTCAGATGTCTAAACAGTAAAGAAGAAAAGACAAGCTAAGGTCTCTAGACAGGAAGAACTGCCTCACGGATCTTGCCTCCGAAACTGGCTTCAGCTGAAGTCAGAACATCAACACGGTAGTGTTTTGCAAAGGTGTGCATGGAGGACCAAGTCGCTGCCCTGCACAACTCCTCAGCTGAGGCCTGATTCTTGTAGGTCCAAGAGGCCCCCACAGGCCTAGTGGAATGTGCTGTGACATTCAAGGGAACAACTTTCTTTCTGAGTTCATATGCCTGGCATATGGTTGCCTTAATCCAGGAGGCAACAGTAACCTTGGATGCAGACAGTCCAGCTCTAGGATCCTCAGGAACAACAAATAAAGAGTCAGCCAAGGCTCAGTACGTTGCACATAAAATTAAAGGCAACACACCACATCCAACAAGGGGAGATCCCTCTCCTTATCACACTTCGGGTCATGGCAGAACGAAGGCACCACAATCTCTTGATTGATGTGAAACACAGAAAACCACCTTAGGAATAAACTCCTGAAAGGTTCTAAAAACCTCTATGTCCTTGTGAAAAAAACTGTAAAAGTAGTTTGCAAGACAAAGCTTGCAGTTCAGCCACCCTGCGAATGGAGACTACTCCCAGAAGAAAGGCAACATTGAGCATCAGTTGACACAGAGGGATGGTAGCAAGGGGTTGAAAAGGAGGTCTCTGAAGAACCCCCAAGACCAAGTTAAGGTCCCACAGAGAAGTAGAAGCCTTAAAAGGTAGGACAGACATGAGCCACCTCACTGAAGGAATACCTTGACGTCCGGAATGGTGGCAATATATCTCTGAAAGAACACAGAAAGTGCTTAAATCTGAACCTTCAAGGAGCTCAAGCCGATTCCCTTGTTCAGGCCATCCTGGAGAAAGGATAAAACCAAAGGAAGGTCAAACTCCTCCAAAAACAGTGATCTGTCCATGCACCAAGAATGTAAAAGAGACCAAAGCCTATGATAGGCATTGGAAGTGACAGACTTGCAAGCCTGAATTATAGTGCAAATGACCTCAGTAGAAAACACTTTTCTCCTCAAGATGTGGGCACAGTCTTGGATGTGTTGGGCCAGTAGCTCCTATGAGGGAAGATCAAGAGATCGTCCAGATATGGAGTCATGGAGATGCCCCCTGGTGTGAATGAAGGCCAAATGACAGGTCTTTGAGCTGGTAGTGATTTGAGCCGTAGGCAAAAATGCACATATCTTTGGCCGTCTGGGAGGATAGCTATAAGTAGATACTCAACCTAAAGGTCTCGAGATGACAGCCACTCCCCTGGGCACATTGCTTCAATGACAGAATGCACCGATTCCATCTTGAAGTGTGTAGTCACCACACATTTGTAAGACACTTCAGGTCCAGGATGAGTCAAAAGCCTCCAAAGGACTATAAATAGGTTGGAATAAGAACCTGAAAAGCACTGTGGGTGAGGATTTGGGATCAGAACCTTTTTGGCTAGCAGTGAGTCCACTGCTTCACGAAACAGCCAAACTTTTCTGGCTCTTTTGGCAATCTGGACAAAAAGAAACAAAATTGTGGAAGGGAAGCAAAATCTATTCAGTATTCTCCTGAGATTACCTACAAAATCCACTGGTCCGCTACAGAGGATTCCCAGGAGTCTCGAAAAAGACAAAGAGGACCACACCACTGGTAAATGTGCACCAGGATTCTGCATGTCACGCAGAAGACTGCATGACAGACAGTCCTAGGAGCTGCTCTCTTGGGCTGCCACTGCTGTCTAGGCTTGAAGGAGGAGCTAGCGTGCAAGGCCTGCAAAGCTTGTGGCCTTTGAGCCTCTGTTTGGTGGGGTTTAAAAGATGCAGTTTCCTCGTCATAGCTGGCATTTTAGAAGCAGCAGCAAAAAACAAAAAACAGAGGCTTTGGCAGGCCTCAAAAAGAGCCTCTTTAATGTAGGCCAAAACTACCAGAAAGTCATCCCTGGAAACCTCAGCATGTACAGCTTCCATAAGTTGTTCACCCCTAAAAGCAACTGTCCTATTAAACCAGATGGAAGAAAAGATGGGTCTAAGTGCCGCATCAGTAGTCGAAAGTTGACCCTGAGAACAGAATCCAGTTTCTTATCCTCTGGATCTTTAAGACCAGCTGCATCTGCCAAAGGAAAGGAAGTAGTTGTTGCCAACCTAGAGACAGGAGGGTCAACAGTTGGAGGAGAGGCCCACTGCTCTAAAGCTGCCTCCAAAAAAAGTACAGTTAATACAAATATCTGGAGAACACTATGTGATATAGGTGCCACATATCTGAAAGCAGTGGGGGGGCTTCCAGGATTGTAGAAACACTTGAAAGGAGAATACTATTTGAGCTCCTGAGGACAGAAGAGTTTTTACCCAAGCTGGCTTTTGTTCAGTGCTGGAGGGCCCGATGGGGTAGTAGGGGCCACAGTACACTAGGGGCATAGAGATCCAGAATAATCTCTGGGAAGCTCTGTTTGACATGAGGAACAGTAAGAAGAGGAGTAAGGGAGGTCCCTGAGTCTTTAGTCTTTGATTTACTCGCATGACCCTTAGATTCTGACATCTTGACAGTAAAAGTGTCTTAGACTAGTATAAAACCAGTAAATAATATCTTCAGATTAATAACTCCCCCTTGAAAGCCCAGAAAAGCCAATTATCTGGCAGGCAAAGGGTTAATCTGGAGAAAGAGCAAGAAGAGTCTGCCTCTGCATAGCATAAGCAAAACAGAAGTAAAATGGAGACTGCAAAACAGGCAACCAATTGTAACAAAGCCCCGAAACGGGCATTTAGGGAAACCTAGTCTCAGTTGCTCTTGCCTGGCAATGCCTGCAACTCTGCCTGTGGATCACCACAGGCCTCCAAGACACTCAAGACATGAACCAGATGAAAGAGTATGAATAGACAAGAAGAAAGAGCCCATTCGGACCTCTGTATGACAAACAGTTGCAGAGATAAGTCCCCGGGAAGTTCGTCGATAGAAGTCAATGGAGAAAAGATGGTGGGGGACCCCATACTTTAAGGGGCCGCAAAGCAACTTCAGTCAAAAAGTAACCAAAATATAAAAAAGCACAGGTGATATGTGAATGTAGCCTAAATGTGATACCCCAGCAGGAGTGAAGATGAAACAGACCCACACAATACTCCCAAATTAGTAAAACCAGCAGAGAAAGGGTTAACCCAGGATACTGCAGCCAGCTATGATCCAAAGCTCAGGGAGAAAATATTAAAAAGTAATAAACTTACCCAACATGAGTGCAGGAGTCCTCAAGGACTCATAACAATCTCTGTATGGAGACGCACAGGACTGGCACAATGTGGAACAAGGCAAAGGGTTACTCACCAGTCTTCTGGTTACCATTATGAAGGAAGACAGACCCTCAGAGAAACTCTGTTGGGAGGGAAAACTTGGTGTGCAAGATTCCCTCCACAGGGCTGAAAGGGTCCACACAGCACCTTTAAAATGGTCAGTATAGTCCAGGTGAAGTCCAATAATGGTAACCAGACAAATGGCAGAATTTTGACAGCCCCATATCTAAAGGGAAAACAATAAAGGTCTAAAAAAAGAGAGGTGTCACTACTCCATCTGCATACTCTGTCGTATAAGATGTGTCCTGCCCTCTAGTGGAGGGCCTGAACCCCCTCATGGTACCTGTGTTCCATAGTGGACATACAAGAAAAGCAGTATTAAAGGGTATTGAGTGGGTTGTAAAATTCAAAGATAAAAATGTACAAGAAACAAGAATTTGTTTAAAATGCTCTTAGATAAATATATCCATGAATATCTACCGTTAGGGAATAAGTACAAGAGGAGCAAATTAATAAAAAAAAATAAAAAAATACAAAGCATGTAATAAAATCTGCAAATAAACAAATAGGCTAGCTGTAATTGAAAATGAGAAAAGTTTTGCAAAAGAGAGCAAGAAAAATCCTAAACAATTCTACAAAAATAAGAAAAAGAATAAGGTTGATATTGGTCTCTTAAGGCTGTGACGAGTGAACTGATTAGTAAGGATAAGGCTATGGTTGACACCTCTGTATATACCGTAAAAGCTTGGGTATAATACACACATTTTTATCCCACACAAGTGAAGAAAAAAATAAAAGCGTAAAATGTCCCCTCGATCTCCCATCCCCTAAAAAGCCTCTCCCACCTCAACACCAGTACATCTGCCCCCCTTTCCATCACCAGATCCGAGGACCCTCTGTCTGGGGTAGCGGGCAGCATTCCTGCCCTCAACACCCACTTCCTCTCCTACAGTATTATTTATTAAAGGGATAGTAATACTTCATTTTATCTTTATGTTATTTTGTAGGCATTAAAAAAACATGAAGAACGACAGAAGTCTTATGTCTCAAACCCTTATGGTTTGAGAGATATTCACAAGCAAAGTTTCCCCTCCTGTCCCTTTTACCTAGTGTAAGCCATCCCTTCTCATATGTGGAATCTGGTTGTAAGACTAGACAGATAACAGAAGGGGACATTCCTCTTCCTATGAAAACAATGAAAGCCCTGACAAGTTTTTCAGGTTTTTCCGTTATCTTAATTGAAGATTGTCCCTCTCTGAAGTCTACCTGCGCACCTCCCTTCTGATCTGGCTGAACAGCGTTACATCAGTAAAAGGGGCGGGAGGGGGATACTTTGTCATTGAATTAATCTTGAACTACAACTCTGACAGAATTGAAATAACATTCTCCAAAGTCCAAATACTATGTTGATTAATTAGAGCTGCTTTTATTATGAAACATTATTATCCCTTTAAAATAATCATAGAGCCCACCTGAATAACCAGGACCCCCCCCCCACCTTGGAGGCAGCCGTGATACTGGGGCATTGAATCTATGGTAGTGCCCTGTCAGAAGTTCAAGTTACCCTGAGGAGTTCTAGGAGCAGAAGAAGCAGGTGGCGAATGCAAGAATGTGTCCCGCTGCCCCAATACCATGGCTGCCTCCAGAGGGGAAGTCCTGTATTTCAGGGGGGTTAATGATGGAAAGTGGGGCAGACATGTACTGGTATTGAGGTGGGAGAGACTGGAAAGGGGAAGGGCGATCGAGGGAGACTGATTTTTATGTGGGGAATAGAGGGAGGGACATGGGGTACATATTATACACAGGAACTCATTCTTTTACCAAAAACACTGGGTATAATTTTCACCTGCGTATTATACACAGGTGTGTATTATACTCGAGATTTTACAGTACAAAGGAAGTAACAATGGCAGGCTATGGGCAAAAAGACAAAACCACATAATTTCCTCCATCATATGCATGTCTTACTGAGGACAAAGTCCAAAAGAGACTGGAAAATGTTATGGTGAATAAAGCACCTGGACCTGATGGTATACACTCAATGTACCTAAGGAACTTAGTTTAGTAAAAGCAAGACCATTATACTTAATGTTTGTTGAGTTTTTTTCATCAGGCATGATGTGACTGTAGAAAAGCTGATATAGTACCATTGTTCAAAAAGGGGGCAAGATCCTAACCAGGAAATTATAGACCTGTAAGTTTGACTTCCATAGTGGGTAAGATATTAGAAGGGTTAGTAATTGACAATATTCAGAACTTTGTGAAGACCAAAAATTTTAGTAGTAAGAGCCGGTTTGGTTTTATGAAGATTAAATGATGTCAAGCCAATTTACTTTCATTTTGTGAAAGGGTAAATAGTAACCCGGACAAGAGAATTCCTGTTGATCTGGTATACTTGGATTTTGCAAAAGCCTGATACTGTGCCTCACAACAGGTTACTGTATGCATTAAAAAGCTTTGGTTTGGGAGATGATATATGTGCATGGATATAGACTTGATTAAAGCGGAACTTTCATCCAATGTAAAGTCACCCTGCTATAATTAAGCAGGTAGCGACTAGCTTCTGAATATATAAGTTACCTTTCACAAGCAGCCCGATCTGAAGAAATCCATCATTGAAGGAGACAGGAACCCAGGCTACAGTGCAGACATCTTGTCTGCACGCCTGCGCCGTCAGACCCGGTCTCCATTGGGTAGACTGCAGTGCAATATATGGTTACCAGAAGGAACTGACACCGCAGTTGTGAAGACTGCGTTAACCCGGCCGTCAGTCTCCTTCAATGATGGATTTCTTCAGATCGGGCTACTTGTGAAAGGTAAACTATATATTCAGAAACTAGTCGCTACCTGTGTAATTATAGCAGGGAGACTTTATAGCGGATGAAAGTTCCACTTTAAAAGATACATTGAAGAGAGCTGTTATTTATGGAACCTTTGGTCTAAAGTTGTTAAGGTGGTGAAACATGGTTCAATCCTGGGCCAAATACTCTTTGTTTATTAATGTCCAAGAAGTAGGAATTGAAAATAATGTCTCAATCTTTACTGATGACACTAAGCTATGCAAGAAAATATTTTTTCTCTGCAGAAAGATTTACCGTAAAATCTCGGGTATAATACGCACAATTTTACCCCATTTCACCTTATGTGAAGTGGGGGGTGCGTATTATACACGAGAGTTATTTATAAAAAAAAAAAAAAAAAAAAAAAAAAAAAACTTGAGCTGACAGATTCCCTCCCTTACTTGTCTCCACTGCAGTCCTCTCTGACAATGAGGCTTAGCGTAGGTACTTCCTTCCACTGAAGTACCCATCTTCCCAGCGGGCGGCAAGCTTGCATTTGCCGCCCGCTTCCCTCATGGGCTTTCAGGACCTTCCGCCTTCAGCCAATGGTAATAGAAGCGGAAGGTCCTGAAAGCCCATGAGGGAAGCGGGCGGCAAATGCAAGCTTGCCGCCCGCTTCCCTCATGGGCTTTCAGGACCTTCCGCTTCTATTACCATTGGCTGGAGGCGGAAGGTCCTGAAAGCCCATGAGGGAAGCGGGCGGCAAATGCAAGCTTGCCGCCCGCTGGGAAGATGGGTACTTCAGTGGAAGGAAGTACCTACGCTAAGCCTCATTGTCAGAGAGGACTGCAGTGGAGACAAGTAAGCGCATTGGGCCGCGGGAGGGAGGGAAGGGTTCCTGAGAGCGTAACTTTTTTTTTTCCTAAGAGGGGAAAACAATGGTGCGTATTATACATAGGCACTCTTGTTTTCCACTAAAATCTTAGGTATAATATACACCTGCGTATTATACACAGGTGCGCATTATACCTGAGATTTTACGGTAGATAAACTGAGTAATTGGGCAGGAAAGTGGCACATGAGGTTTAAAGTAGAGATGTATGTAAGGTTATAAATTTTGGCTGTAGAAATAAATATGCTACATATAAACTGAATTGCAAACTACCTGCAGAATTTTCATTAGATACAGATTTAGGAGTACTGATAGACAATATACTTCACAGCAGTGTGATACTGCAAGAGCAAATAGGAAACTATATTGCATTAGGGGTACAGATATATAAATCCTTGGTAAGGACCTCATCTCTAATATGGAATATAGTTTTGAGCACCAGGTCTTAAAAAAGACATTACTGAACTGGAAAACGTGCAAAGATGTGCAACAAAACTGATACAGGGGTTGGAGATCTGAGTTATAGAGACTAGCCAAACTGGGTTTGCTTACATTAGAGAAGAGACATCTAAAGGGTAATATGATTACCATTTATAAATATATTCAAGGCCAATACAAATAACTATCCAGTAAACTATTAAGTCAAAGAGCTGAGCAAAAAAACAAGAGGCCATCCATTAAGACCAGAGGAAAGGTGATTTCAACTAAAACAAAGTCAAGGTTTTTTACAGTAAGGGCAGTAAAGTTATGGCATTTTTTTTGCAGATATTATAATTGTTGACCACCATTTGGAGTCAGGAAAGATTTTTTAACCACATGGGGCTTAATTGGATATGGCTTCAATGTTTGTTTTTTTTGCCTTACACTGAACCAACACGGGTGATTTGGCATGGGCTGAACATGATGGACAAGTCTTTTTTCAGCCTCATCAACTATGTTACGAAGCTTCTATCTACTGGCACTGTATATTTGTATTGTTTTCATATTAATGCATGTGGTTTATCAAATACACCAATTCAATTTGTGTGCTTTTTTGCCAGTACCAAGAATGTAGTTTGCTTTTGCCAGGAATTAGATCAACTCAAAGAACTTTGATTTGGGGAGTACCCATGTGAGACCAGGTTTGGTGTCTCACCAGTCTGTATGATGATTTTTCAGATTTGTGGGTTTAAATATTCCACTATGTATGGTACCCCCTTTTTGTCCTGCTTTTGTTTTAAGGTGATCCTAAAGCTATATCAGACATTGTTGGTCAGTAAAGGGTGATTCAAAATCAGTCTGAGCTAAAGAGGGTCTTAAAGATAGTTCACAGTGTGTTTCTGCCTTGACTCCTCAAATGAGACAAAAGCCAAACGTTTTATGCGCGCCCATCTTATGTAGTCATATTGGGCTATATTTTATTTATTTATTTATTTTCTATCTTCACATTTTTTTTTTTTTCTTGTTTACACTTTTATGACCATGACAGTAAGCTACCTGGATTTCAGTTTCCATAGCGTTTTGGGTACTAAATCATCAAATTAGGATGTAATACAATACTGCAGTCTCTGCATACTAAATGCTCTGTGGGCATTTTTTTTTTTGTGTTTCTTTTCTACTTTGTATCACTAAACCTTCTTTCATGTCCCCTGACAGAAAGCTCTCTGCAATCAGATCCATTTAGCTCATTGTCAAGCACATAAAGAGAGTTAAAAATAGGTGATGAAAAAAAAAAAAAAGGATAGGCAATATTAACTATATATATTATATACTTGCAGAATATGTAAAGTCAAAACAAAGGGTCACTATTCCTTTAAGTTGAATACTACACTATAAAGTCACCGTCTATTTTAATTCTATTTGATGAACGTGATCAGAAACAAGGTAATGTTGACAAAGAGAAACAAAAGAACTAACATTAACCCCTTAAGGACCGGCGGTCACGGGACATTTCCGTCCCATAATGACCGCATAGGGGCACTTTGACGCGCCGGTACACGTGACCTGTCACGTGTATCGGCGCGTCACTATGGGGCTTGAAAGAGATCGCTCCAATCTTGGAGCGGTCTATTTCAGGCCCTATTTTTACTTACAGCGCTCCCGTTAGAGCGCTGTAAGTAAAAAGTACGTGACGTACCATGACCGTCATCGGTCCTTGAGTAGTTCAAGGACCGTGACGGTCCTGGTACGTCAAGGGTCCCTAAGGGGTTAAAAATGGAAGTAAGAAGAAAAAAAGGAGACAACTGAAGGAACAGCAAAATACCTAAGCACTGGACCTGCAAGGTATATGCACAGAAACTCTGAAGAGATTACTAAAGCATTATCAAGATGTCTGGGGGTGCATTTTACATCTACAGAGAATGAGGTTGTTGCCAAATATGGTATCACACTTTGTGTTGGACCCCAAAAAAGGAAACTTACCTCCACTGGCATACTCCATAACCAGATACAGCGTCTTCTCAGTTTCTATAACCTCAAATAGCTTAACTGTGAGAGGAAAGAAAGGGGTCATGAAAAACTGGTGAATAAAAGTAGACAATAAAAGTTACAAAATATAAAAAGGGATTTTTTTTGTCTACTTACTGATAAATAATTTTCTCTTAATCAATGTGGAACACAGGAACAATCGAGTAAAGTATCCACTGTCCATGAAGGCAGGACATTGCTAAAAAATAATCTCTCTGCTGGCATTAATTCCCTTCCTACTCCAATGTACCCTCACCAGACATGCACTAACATGTTTTAAGGTATAGCAAAGATCAAAAACAGAAGCAAAGCAGGGAGGGGTCAAATGAATCAAAGAAACCAAAGCCCCAACACGCACGCATGCGCGCGCGCACACACGCGTACGCACGCACACACACAAACACACGCGCGCACGCACACACAATCCCAAACAGCATGTTTTTCTCAGGGATGGAAGTCCTGCACACCACATGGACTAAGAGAACATGATTTAACAGTAAGTACACACAAATCCCCTTCTCTCTTACATTCAATGTGGAATGCAGGAATCATGGGATATATCAAAGCTATCCACCAAGATTCCATGGAGGGAGAGTATAACAGCTCAGAAAACAGTTCCAGTACAGACTGGAACATACATGAAGCTTGGGTGTCAACAGACACCTATACACCAAACCAAGTAACAGCAGGATCAAGTTACTGTAAAAACAGACAGGCACAATGACCTGCAAATCCTTCCATACCAAACTGGATTCTCCAAAGTCAGAACATTGCCTCTGTAGTGTTTAGCAAATGTGTGAAGGGACAACTACATCACCGCCTTGCACAGCTATTCTGCAGAAGCCTGGTTCTTATAGGTTCAGGAATTACCACCACTCTGGTGAAGTGAGCCTTAACCCTAACGGGCACAGACTTCCAAGGGCATAGGACTGATGAACAGTCGCTTTAATCCAAGAAGCCACCATCACTTTGGAAGCAGCTTGGCAGGAACTTTCGAAAGGTGCCATGCGATGAACATAGTACTTCAGGCACTTAACTACATCCAAGAGTGAAGATCCTTCTCCAGTCTGTTAAACTGAGCCAGACAAAGAGAAGGAAAAAGAGGATTTTATTCTTACCTATTAAATCTTTTTCCCTTAGTCCATTTAGGTTACTGGTCTCCCACCCTGTCAAGGGACCATGCTTGGTTTTCCTGTGACCGAACGTGGGAGTCGTTTTGGGTTCTTGCTCACAGGAGTCTTCTTTTCCCTTCTTACTACCTAGTCAATAATTACTGTCTCAAATCTTACTGGAAGGGGATTTGGCTAGATGCAGCTAAGAAGAGGAGGTAGGCTCCACCCAGCATTCTCTTCAAGAACTGTTCCTGCCTACTTAAAGGGGTGGTCGCCTACTCAAAGTTACCAGTAAGCTATATGGACCAAGAGAAAAGGATTTAACAGGTAAGACTAAAATCCTCCCTCTGTCGTCCAATATAGGTTACTGGTAAATTTGGGATGTCCAACCATTACGCTTCCCAGAGGTGGGAAGTAAGGCAAGAACCAAGCATAGGTCCCCAAAGTCACCAGAACCATCAGATCATAGATGGCCCAACAACAAAGTGTCAATGGACACAAAACTGGGGTATAAACACACCATTAACTGTAACACAGCACATTGAAGTAGAGCCAACTGGGCTCAAACGATAAGAGTACTGAAGAGACAAAAAGGATCCTAGACAGGCAAGACTGTCTCCAGGACCTTCCTCCCAAAGCTAGGATCAGCCGATGCCAGCACAGCAACACGGTTGTGTTTAGAAAAGGTGTGCACAGACGACCAAGTGGCAGCCTTGCACAACTGACCAATGAAGACTGATTCTTGTAAGCCCAAGATGCCCCAATGGATCTTGTGGAATTAGCAGAGACCCAAAATGGAACAGGCTTCTTCCTCAATTCGTAAGCCTGACGAATAGCAGACTTAATCCAAGACTCTAAAGGTCACCTTGGATGCCAGTCTCCCTGCCCTGGGACCTGCAGGAATGAAGAAAAGTGCGATGCAGATAGAACACTGGCCAGTTTCCAAGTCAGCATGAACAGAGGAATAGTAGCCAAGGACTCAAATGGAGAGCACTGAAGGACACCCAAAACTGAGAAGCAGAATTCTTAAAGGCAGGAAGAGGATGAGCAACACCCTGAAAGAAAACCTTGACATCTGGAAGGATAACAATGTGTCTCTGAAAGACAGAGAGTACATTAGTCTGAACCTTAAGGAAACTCAAGCTGAGGCCCTTATCAACTCCATCCTGCAGGAAGGACAAGACAGTTGGAAGAACAAATTCCTGGGAAAGATCCTTATCAGCACACCAAGAAAAAAAGTTGGACCAGACTCTTTGGTAGTTCTTAGAGGAAAAAGGCTTGTGGGCACTAAGCATAGTGTCCATCACACCAGAAGAGAAACCCTTCTTCTTCAGTATTGAGGAGTCAATTCCCATGCCGTCAAACCCAGATGACAGACATCCTCCTTCCACCGGCATCCTTGTAGCAGAAGATCCGGATGGCGGGGAAGCTGAAAAGGCTCCTCCACTGAAAGATCCAGAAGCTCCGGAAACCAAGCCTGTTGAGGCAAGTACGGAGCAATCAGAATGACTGAACAGCATTCCAGCCGCAGTTTCCGCAGCACCCTGTGTAACATGGAAATCGGAGGAAAGATGTATGCCAAAGGAAAGCACCATGGTATTGACATGGCATCCACTGCTAGAGCTAGAGGGTCCCTCCAGTGGGAGCAGAACAGCGGGACCTTCTGGTTTGTGTCTTGTCGCCATCAGGTCGATGCAAGGAAGCCTCCACCTCTGTACAATGAGGTCGAACACCTCTTGTTGCAGTTCCCACTGTCCACTGTGTGTTGACTTAGGAAATCCACTAGAATATTGTCTACGCCGGGAATATGAACTGCGGATATGGCAGGAACATGTTGTTCTGCCCAGGACAAATAACTTTGATCTCTAACCAAGCTGTGAGACGTCTTGTTCCACCTTGCTTATTGAGTTAAGCCACTGCCGTGGCATTGTCGAACTGGACTCTGACTGGGCATTCCTCCAGCTGCTGCGTCCAGTAGCGAAAAGGATGAAATATCGCCCAAAACTCCAACACATTGAAGGGGAGGAGAGATTCCTGCAGAGACCACCGACCCTGAGGATTCATATGACCCACGACCGCTCCCTAGATGGAAAGGATGGCAACCATCGTCTCAATAGTCCAGAAGGATATCAGGAAGTGTCTGCCTTTCAACAGAATGGATAGGCTGAGCCACCACGACAGACTCAGAGCCACATGAAGGGCTAGAGACACAGACATCTTCAGTAGGTCCGGCTGCCCCGTGCATACTTGGATCACAAACCTCTGGAGTTCCCTGGTTTGAGCCATGGCAAATGCTACTGCTATGGTGGAAATTAACTTCCCCACTAGAGAAGTCAACTTCTTGGCCGGAAATGGTTCGTAAGCCAGAACAACAGACACTTTGTGAGAGATCTGGTGAGCCAACTCGTCCGTGAGAAACACCATGCCTTGTTTAGTGTCGAAGAGAAGGTCCAGGAAGACCAATCTCTGATATGGTACAATATCCGACTTTTCCATGTTGAGGATCCACCCGAGATGGGTGTCAGACCAAAGGGAAGAACAGAAAACTGAAAATGCCCTTGATTGCAAGCAAACCTGGGGTACTGCCAGATCTCTGGATGAATGGCAATATGCAGGTATGCATCCTGATGATCCAGAGAAGCAAGAAATTCTCCAGGAGACATGGCTGTCATCACCAACCTCAGGGATAGGGAGTCTTGACCACAAAGGAATTGAGGTCCAAAATTGAAGGACAGTCGCCATCCTTCTTGGAAACCACAAACAGGTTGGAGGAAAAACTCAAACCCATGTGCAGTACTAGAACAGGTTCCAGAACCTCCTTGTCCAAAAGGGTCTGGATGGTGCCGTGGAACAGACAGCGCTTCTCTGCTGCCTGAGGAGTGTGAGAAGGAAAGAACCTGTAAGATAAAAGGGATCCAGTACCCCTCTGATACAACCTGCAAAACCCACAAATCCACCACGGTGTCTGTCCAGACACTGAGGAAGTGGTGCAAACCACCACCCACTGGCGCGTGGGGACTGGGGTTCGTCAAAGAAGGTTAGGAAGCCTTGGGCTTGGTGGAGGACTGCTTGGCCCTCCATTGTTGTTTGGGCAAGGAGGAGGAACGCGGAGCATGCCTCAGACTGAAAGGGACGAAAAACCTGATTCCGCGTCGCTGGAGGGTTCTTCCTAGGCACTAAGGGCAGCAGTGTACTTTGTCCACTGTGGCCTCACTAATGAGGTCTTTAAGCTCCAGCCCAAACAGAGAGGTACCTTGAAAAGGTAACGAAAGTAAGGCTTTCTTAGAGGTAGTGTCTACAGAGCAGATCTTGAACCAAAGAGCCCGTCTGGATACCACAGACATTATAGAAACCCTAGTGACCAAGCAGATGGAGTCAAAGATAACAGCAGAAACATAATGCAGAGCGTGAGATGTTGGCAAGGAGCCACAACAGATCAGCAGTAGGGGCTCCCTGTTGGACAGCCACAGTCAGCTGTCCAGTCGAAACTGCAACGGCCCTGTTAACACAAGCAACTGCGAACTCCAGGCGCAACGAAGCACCAGCCGTAGCAAAGATGGTCTTCAGGGATGTCTCAAGCTTCCTGTCAGTCCAGTCCTTGAGGACAGAGGCGTTTGCCACAGGCAAAGCAGTGGACTTAGAAAGTCTAGAAGCTGGGGTGTCCACCTTGAGTGGATGAGCCCACTGAGCTAAAGCCACTTCAGAAAAGGGGTACAACTTAGCAAACTTCTTAGATACAGAAGGCTTCTTGTCAGGAGCCTTCCACTCGCCAGACACAAGACGGTCAAAAGTGGAGTTAGGTGGAAAACAGGTAGACTGTTTCTTAGGCTCCTGAAACACATCAGAGGGGCCCATGGGAGCCTCTGGAACTAAGGGGATGTTTAGCGTGTTTAACACTGCCCTGATCAGACCCTCAGCTGAGGGATCAGGATCACTTTCAAAGGGGTCCCCAAAGAATTGGGAAGAGACCACAACAGAGCATTCCCCCTCATCAGAATCCACCAACAGTTCCTCCTCACAGGAGTCTGATACAGCAGGTACACCCTGTGGTTTTGGTAGGGAAGACCTGATGGGAGTAGGGGGCTGCCAAAACTGGACGACCCCCTGCAATTGGGATGGAAGGAGTTGTAAGGTAGACCTTAGGTCTCTAGTAGCTGCCTTAAACTCTTGCACCCACAGTGGCTCTAGTGCACGGCTGGAGGTCCCTGGGGGAGACGCAGGGACAGCAGAGCATGCTGGGTGTAAATGACCTCAGTATTCTCTAGGTAACCCTGAGTGACGTGAGGAGCATTGCGTAACTGAGGACACAGACACTCCAGTATCCTTAGTCTTGGTCTAGCCCCAAGTTCCAAAAGAGTTGACAACCTCACAGTGTCAAAATGTCTAAAGTGTAAGGAAACGACCAAATACAGGGTGTAAGATTAAAATTTCACCCAGACATCGCATATTTGCACTTATCTGGCAGGCAAAGGGTTCATCTGCTGAGGAGAGAAGGAGAGTCCAAGCCCTGCATAGGATACTCGTGAAGGGAAGGCACAAAATGGCAGCCACAACGGGAGCCAATCAGAGTGATCGCGTGAAGCAAGCACACATGGGAAATGTAATTTTCCCTTAAAAAGTACCCCAACAGTGCCCGAAACCCCCTTAGCCCCCCAAAACACACAGATAATAGAGCAAGGGTAGACAAACAAAATGAGCCGTCCCCGAAGTTGCTACATTGAGCGGTTGCAGAGATATGTCCCAAACTGTAAAGTCCCATAGAAGTGAATGGAGCATGGCATCTATGTGGTAAAGGGTGCCTTTCTATAGAAGAAGAAGAAGAAGAAGAAGAAAAAAAAAAAAAAAAAACCCTTTTACAAGAAGGGCACATAGTGGTACAAAACATCAGAATACATAAGAATAAACCAATAAACACTGTGCCCAGTAGGGAAAAGTGCCAAAAACCCCAAAAAGGGTGCCCGATCAGCAGACAAAGGGTTAAATTACCACAGAAACCCAGTGCTTCAACCCCAACAGACATACAGATAAACCCAGTGAGTGCAGGAGTATGTATTATGAACTCCAAAGGAGACCCCTGTGCGGAGGGGAAGCTTGGGACAAGTGGACCTCAGCACTCAAAGGGTTGCTCACCTTTTTAGAGGGTCTTCTGTCTTCAGATTACCATTGCTATAGAAGAAGCCTCAGTGGGCAAATCCTAGGGAAAGAACTTACTAAACAAGATTTTCCCCAAGGGCTGAGAGGTCCACAATAGCACCTGGAAACTGAGCTATCCACTAGGGAATGTCAATAATGGTAATCCGCCTAATGGTGGTATTCCATATTCCATATCTAACAGAAAACAAAAAATAAGCTAAAACTATAGCAGAACTGTTCTTTTGCCTTGTATCTTCATCAAGGAACAAATCTTACTTGAAGGGGATTGGCAAGATGCAGCTAAGGAAAGGAGGTAGGCTCCACCAAGAATTCTCTTCAAGAATTGTTTCTGCCTACCCAAAGTTACCAGTAACCTACATTGGACGACACAGAAAGATAATTTAATGTTGTATGTAAAACTGAGAAACAACCTTAGGGAGAAACCCTACAGTAGGAACCAAAAATCAGAAAGGGTGGTTTCATGCTTACAATCAAGCAGGAAAGCGGTCTCCCACGGAGGAGTGGGATACTGAAAGACTGGGTAGGTATGAGCCACCCCCTGCACAAAGGTTTGCATATCTGACAAGAAGGCAATATGCCTCTGAAAAAGTACAGACAGAGCCAATACCTGGATATTACTAGTACTACAATGAGGTATTTTCTGAAGCTGATTCAGAAGTAAGGCTAAAATAAACAGGAGACAAAAAGGATGCAGCTGCGACCCCTAGTCTTCACAGCACTTGTAAAGCTAGGATAATACCCTATTATATGCCTTAGCTAAAACAGGCTTGCAGGCCTTCATCATAGTGGTGATGAAAGAAAAAACAAAAAGGAAGCCTTTCTTGCTAAGGATTCTGGCTTCAAGAGCCAAACTGTGAAAGCCAATTTCTCCACTTCATGGTGACACAGAGGGCCCAGAGTTAAGAAGTCTGTAAGTAGAGGAACTTGAAATGTCTAAGCTACAGAAAAGTAGAGAACTGTCAAAGAACGGCCATACCATCCACAAAAAAGCTAGAGGACAAAACAGGGGAACCTTGTGGTTCAACTGGGAAGCCATCAGAATTATTTACTCAAAGAGCTGAAGAAGAAACAAAAAGGTCATCCATTAAGACTAGAGGATAAGGTATTTTCAAATAAAATAAAGGCAGGGTTTTGTTTTGTTTTTTTTACAGTAAAGTTTTGGCATTCTTTGCTTCTGGGTGCAGTGCTTTCAGATACTGTAGTTGCTTTAAAAAAGTAATGGATAACCTTTATAACTCAGAACAATATTGAGAATTTTGACAACTGGTTTCAAAACAGACAGAATGCTGAGCTAGAGAAATATCCAGCTGCCATTAGGAGTCAGGAAGGATTTTTTTATCCACCTGGGGCTTAATTGGAAATGGCTTCAATAGGTTGTTTGTTTCTTTTTTTCTCTAGATCAACATGTGGCACAGGCCTCATCAACCATGTTATTATGTTAGATACACAGTCTGGAAACCCTACAGAAGAAAGATGGAGTCAAACACCATTTGGTTAAGTTTCCATTTCCTGGGATCCAGACTTTGATTGCTGAGAAAGTCCACCATTACACTACCTAGGTAAAATGAAAATGACAGTCTTGAAAGGCAACCCAAAGACAGAGCTGATCATTTCCACAGATAGGAATATGCAGATAAGCATCCTTTATATCGAGGGAAGCCAAAAACCTACCCTGGACACATACTGGTGATGACCGAACACAAAGACTTCATGTTGAACTGAGACATGTGAACAAAACAGCTGAGACTATTCAAGTCCAGAATAGGACAACAGCCACTGTCCTTCTTGGGAACTATGAAAAAATTTGAAAATAATCCATCAAATCATTCCAGAGGAGGAACATGTACAAGCACCAGGGAAGAAACTGCTTTGGAATAAACTGCCCTGTGCCACTTTGGAAATAAAGAAATAATGTGGAGGAAAGGATCTGAAATCAATGTATATCCTTCCAAGGTCAGGTATTAGACCTTCGATCACCTAAGACAGACAAGTCCCTGTCAGTTATGGAGAGATAAACTTATCAGCTGGGAAGGGCAGGGAAGGGAACGTTTGGGCCTCTAAATAACCAAACTGGTGAGGGTAACAAAAACCATGTATTTTCAGAGGAAATAAAGGAATGTTTGGAAGTAACCTGAGTTAATACTGCAGTCTTGCCCTCTTCGCATGGCTAATAACATTTCCCAATTCTGGGCCAAACAACCTCTTGCCCACAAATACAATAAACCCAAGGGCTTCCCGGAAGAATGATGTGATGACTATTTTTAGCCAAAAGATATAATGTGCAGCAAGAGAAAGAAGTAAGGCCTTCCCAGTGAATCAAAGTCCACTTCAGTAAGATATGAGTCAAGGATCTTAGAAACAGTAAGAACATTATCATCTTTAGGCATGTCTGCACGAACAACCTCTAAGAGTTGATCTCTCCAAACAGTAATGACCCTTACCACCCAAGCAACTGCTACAGTGGGAAACAAAGCAGCACTAGAAGCCTTCAAATTTGCCTTAAATAGATAGTAATACTTCTAATAAAATGTATATCCGTGTCTTCTTCATTCTTTTATGACCAAATAGCTCTATATTCAATACTCACAGTTTTGTAGTTCAAGTGCTATTGAATCTGAAAGAATCCCCCTCCAGCCCCTTCTGGTTGCCTCCCATCAGATGTGGAATCCGATCGTGGGACTGGACAGATCACAGAGAGGGACAATCTTCATTCAGTATATATATGGAAAACCCTGCCCCCCCTTGAAGGAGGGCTGGATTTCGCTTTTGCTTACTAAAGACTGTTCCTCGCCATGCTCCATCCGTACCAGACAGCGATATGAGTGACACACGGGAAAGGGGTGGGAGGAAGATCCTTTTGGATTCAATAGAGCTTGAAATACAAAATTGTAAGTATTGAAACATAGTGCTACATGCTCACAAAAGAATAAAGAAGACTTGGACCTGTACTTTATTAGAAGTATTACTATCCCTTTTAAGACGAGAATCCAGGCTCTTATCTCCCTAATCCTTATGCACCACCACATTCAGAAGCTGCAATGCTTTAAATTTAGAGAGGAGAGAAATCAGAGGGTCTACTGTTGGGTGGGGGTAGCTCACTGCTATAGTGCAGCAGGTGAGAAGGGATATAAGACAAACCATCTGGGTCAAGGAAAGGAAAACTGCAGCTGTCCTTCTAAACTATATCTAGAGGTGAAGAACATGAGTCAGAAGCCTCAAAGACCTTCAGGGTCTCCAAAACTAGACCCACAGATAGAAACACAGGGTCCTCCTTAAGCACATCCCCTGGGGGTAAAGGACGAACCAAAATCATCCTCATCAGTTTCCCCTTCCTTAACAGAGGAATCACCTTCAAGGGGACAGCTCTCTTTGCCACAAAATGACTAAGTGGTCTATTGGGGGGGGGGGGGGGATGAGGTAGGTCTGGGTTACAGGTCTCAAGTATCTCCTGAATGGGGGGGGGGGGGGTATTAGTCACAGAAAAAATAAGGGATTGAACAAATGCAGGCTTCTGTTAAGAAAAAAGGGGCATGGAAGCACCATTAGAGTCCCCAGGAAAACTAGTCTGACATAAGAAGCAAAGGGTTAATGGGTAGAACCCAGAAACCCTGGTAGTTTTCAACTTGCCCATGTCTTCCTTGTGTTTAGCTATAGCAAAAAGACTCCCAGATAAGGAATACAGAACAGAAATATAATGTAAACTACTCTTCTGCCTGACGGAGTACAAGGAGGGAGATTCCAGCCTTAAGGATTACACAAGTAAATAGGAGGAGAAGAACTGCACGGTGGATCCCCAGCCGTCAAGTCTGTCTGCTGTTCCTGTTGGCAGGGGAGGAGATTCCACAAGAATATTCCTCACATAAGAGTAAAAGGATAGAAATTTAAGCCCATACTTACCCACCGAAGACCACCCAGTGCACCATGAATATTATCTATGCTGCCAGTGTCCCAAAATGGCTGCCATGAAAGCACATTTCTTAGAAATTAAAGAGGCCACCTCCAATAAGGAGGGGAAGGAGCTGACAGAAATGAAGAACAGAGTGCAGAGATAGCAATTTTACCACAGACCTCAGAATGCGGCTGCTAGACAGACATACTCAAGAGACCTGTGCAGTATGAAACTGGAACCCTCTTCAGTCTTTAATACACAATAAGCAAGAGAAAATGACTAAGAGAGAGAGCCATCCTCTAGAAGACCCTGGTCCCTTAAAAGTCTGCACCCTGATCTGTATCCATCAAGGAAGCACAGGGATAGGAGCAGTCACGTAAGTTAAGAAAAAAATCTAAGAGAATCTGTTGCCCTGATGCACCTCCTCTGAGGTCACTTTTAAAGTGGAGCATGTCTGTGGGGCTTAAAGTTGAGCAGGGAGTGAGTTTCTGACTCCAGAGAGCTCTTTAACCCCTTAAGGAAGAGTGAAGTGCCAGAAAAGTCATACAATTCTGTCCTTTGAGGATGGATATCAGTCCTGGCACACCATGGGTTAATGATCGCAGAGTGCCTCAGGGAGGACAGGAGCAGTCAGTTCCTGATGTTCCCCAGTGGCTTGGCACATGTAATCCCTGCTACAACAATCACATATGCAAATGGAGCCACATTACAAACGCAATTTAAGTAAACATTGCCTTTGTCACTGTTCTCTGATGTTTCCTCCTCACTGTGATTGTGAGGAAGAGAGAAGCAGAGAACAGAGCTCCTAGTGCCTCAAATGGCTAAGGAAGTGGAACTTTTGGGGTAAGGAAAGCTTAACAAAAATAAAATAAATTGTCCGTTATATATTGACCTCTCTTTGTATAACTGAATACATAATTTTGAGTAAGACCAAAATATTTTATTTACAGAGAATAATTTATAAACATATATACTAAAAAGTTTAAACATTTATGCATGTTTTATTGCTACATACACACCACACAGTTTGATCTCCTGAAAGAGGGACCAAAAGGAATATTTGGGAAGTATGACCAAATATTCATACTTTTTTAACAAGTCCCTGTTAAAAATGCAGTCATCACAAGAAAACCTATAAAGAAACATCCCCCCTTGATTTTTTTCTTATTATTACCATCAAATTAAATGGGATATACATATAAATGTGGCATCAAAAGAAAGAATAAAGGCATACTAAAAAGGCCAAAATTTCTCTTATAATCGTATAAAAAAATCTAGTCACCAATGGTTTAAGGCAAGTGGCCCTGCCATCTCCAGGCTGGAGGATATTTTACTCCATGGTTCCTATGTTCCACATTTGACAAAAGAGAAAAAAAAAACGAGATTAAGAAAAGTTAAGGTATAGAGTTAGGAGATGAAGAGACAGATAGTAGAATATAAAAAAGAGGGAAGAATGAGTGAGGGGAGAAGAAATGGGGAAACCATGGGAAAGGAAAATACATGGGAGAAGTGAGCAAGAAAAAGCTGGAGGAAGCGAATGAAAGGGATGGTAATGGGGTAGAGTGTGGGAGACGAGACAAATCAGAGCAGCGGTACAACACAAGGAAAAGCAGGTGGTGGAAACAAGGTAGAGCAGATGGGTAGGAGATGAGGTAGAGTGGGGGGGGTAGGGGACAAGGTAGAGTGTGGGGGAGTAGGAGACGAGGTAGAGTGTGGGGGAGTAGGAGACGAGGTAGAGCAGGGGTACGAAAGGAGGTAGAGAAGAAACAGTTGAGATGCACCTGAAGAAATGGTTGCGGTACAACAGGAGAAACAGTCTGGGTACTGCAAGGGGGGAGAGATGGGGAAAAAGTGAGGGGGGAGACAGGGAAAGTGAGGAATATCAAGGGAGTGACACAGAGGAGGCGAGAGAAAGATGGTGGAAAGAGAAATAAAGGGAAGAGAACTTGAAAAAAAATAAGAGAGGTTAAGTAAATAGGAAATTAATGAAAATGGTTTAAAAAAAAAAAAAAAAAAAAAAAAAAAAAAAAAAAAAAAAAAAAAAAAAACGATTAAGAGGGAAAACTGAAATGCATATGGACAAACGGAAAAGAAAAATAAATATGGAATAAGCGAACAGGAATGTATCATACCTATGTTAGGGTGATTCAAAACCTTCATGATTCTGACTTCTCTGAAGAGCTGGTAAAGAAATGAAGAAAAAAGATTACAAATAAATTATCCCACACATTCTTATCATCCTTGTGCCATATCTTCCACAAATCTCATTACTCTCTGTGCAACATTCTCATTTGTTTTTAAGTACGCCCCCTCTAAAGCACATCCTGGCATTTTAACTCTACTCAAGTAACTATTCCTATGCCAATTCTCCATCATATAAAAGACACAACCCAAAATTAAAGCTGGAAAGCAATTTATGAAACACTAATGATACAAACTATAGTGTCGACTAAGACTCTAAAGAAGAAATCAGTACATTGGAAAACCATTCAACTACAATGTAGCGCAAGTGACCAGAGGCTGTAGAACTGGGTTGAATAAATAAAGACCTCAAGAGAAGCAGCAGGCCGAGATCTGGGTATACCATACTGTGAGCTGAAATAACCAGTGACTCCACTTCAAATGACCTACCTGTGTTCAATTACAGATACGCCTAAATTCTGTTTGTTGAAGATCTTGAGGCCTGATTCTGTGCACCTGTACTGCATGATATCAAAAGCCCTTCATCTTCTACATATTTTCTTACCTTCTGCAGACTGGAGGAGTTAAGCTGTGTTTTATCAATAATTTTTACAGCGACCTGAAACAAAACATATATATTAGTATAATACATATATAAAGAATAATGAGATCTGTGCAGTAAGACCACTTCACATGAACTGAGACATCCAGTCTATATAATTTTTATATACATTATATACATATACATATATATATATATACATATATATATATATATACATATATACATATATATATATATACATATATATATATATACATATATATATATATACATATATATATATATATATATACATATATACATATATACATATATATATACATATATATATATACATATATATATATACATATATACATATATACATATATATATATACATATATACACATACATATATATATATATAAATATAAATGTTGCACTTGTTGCTGTGGGATGGTTCCGTTTATTTTATTTGTATTTACTTAAAATCAAACTTAGCAGTAGGGAATGAGGACCCCTCCTGATGCCCCCTAGCTGATCTACTATCTGATTTGGCTGGGAGATTAATAGAGAGCAAGAGAGCTCCCCTGCTTCCATCCTACCAGAACTACCAAGGGCAGGATCAGGAAAGCCTTTCATGCCAATGTGGGAGGCTCTCCCTTAGTGATGTGAAAGGGTTCCCACATCCCGCACACTCTAACTGGTAGTTCTGGTAGGATAGAAACAGGAAGGCCCTCTTGCTCCATGCATTGCCTATACTGAACACCCAGCTGAATTGGCTGTTAGATCAGTAGCTGGGAGGGCATCAAAAGATGCCCTGATGCCCCACCAAAAGGTCCGATTTACTTCTTTTTTTTTTTTTTTCTTCTGAGGAACCATGTTGAAGGAAAGTGGAAATGCTGTTCTCAGAGCAAAGGGAAGGGGCAGTCCTTTTCCCCATGGAGAAAGGAAATGTGCATCTCTGCGTCCTCCCTTTTGCCAGAACAGTATAGCTCAGCCCATTCGACAAGGTGTACAGATTTGTTCCTCCCCTTTGACATTGTGAAAGAAGGCAATGAGTTGAAGGGTTTGGCTGAGGCTTCTCTCCCTGCCTGCTCCTGAGCCAAAGTGTATGGTCTGACTGAGGAGGCGAAAGGAAGGGAGAGCCGTGGCAAAGGGGAGGGATCACCCTGTTCACTATGGAGAAGGGGATGGTCCCTGTTGGTCTGTGTGTTTACAGACATCACTGTAATAAATGTTGACCCCTCCCCTTTGCCATGATGAGGCAAAGGAATTCAGCACTTGCATTGTCTCCCTCTGCCACATGCCACTGGATACACAAAGGGGAGTTTTGCATAACTCTATCTTTATAATGCCCTGGAGCATGGTTGACAGAGAACCAGAAACACACACAATATATATCTGGATCTTGATAAAGATCCCTAGTGGGGGATCGAAACGTTGATCACAATAAAAAGTATTGTTTATTATGTGAGCAGACCTGAGAGTGCTGATTGAGAGGATGTATGAAGATTGATTATCCAGAACCCAGGCAATTATTCAATTATGTTGGGAGTGTGTTCTTACAACTAAATCAATCTATCTATATATATCTATACATATATATATATATATATATATATATATACATACATATATATATATATATGTATATATATATATATACATATATATATATATATATGTATATATATATATATATATATATATATATATATATATATATATACATATATACATACACATATACATATATATTTTTTTTTTTTTTTTTATTTAATTTTTTTTTTTTAAGAGAGAGATTTTTGTTTACTAATCAACTTCTACCCCTGCCTGACATGCTCAGTTTCAACATACAGCAAAGGTGAACGAAAATAAACAGAAATGGAACAAGAAATGGAATCCCCTGAACTATATAACCCAAGAGGACCACCAAGACCGGGACTCGAACAGTTGGCTTTTCTCAAGAAAGGAAGTCTTGTGTTCCACATTAACTAACAGAACAATACACAAAAATCCTCCTTTTTATTACATCCTATGTAGAGTCATAGGGACATACCAAAGCATCAACAAATACTCCAAGGTGGGAAGAGAAAAAACCCTCAAAATACAGACCCGTGCCAACAGGGAGCAACTGGTACAACATGAACATCAGGTGTTAAATTACACTGCAAAGTAATGGACAGGAAATAACAAGTTACTAGGCAAAATAAAGTGAAGGGCATAGCAGCCTGTAGGACCTTCTGGCCAAAGCTAACTTCAGCCGAAGCAAGTACATTAACACAGTAGTATTAGGCAAATGTGTAGAGAGATGACCATGTCACCTCCGTACAAAGCTGAGACACTCTCCGACCTGGTGTAATGAGCCGTAAACCCGAAAGGGCACAAGCTTTTTTCTTGAGAACATGTGCCTGACTAATGGCCACCTTGCCGGCCGGTTCTAAAAGGGACTGACAGCGCAGGCGCACAGACGTCACTATGGCAAGATGTCCGTGCTTCCTGCTAATGTCAGCCTGTAACGTTTTTTTAAGACACTCAGACCAGGGGTGAGATAAAACACAGTTTTCTCAAAAGAAAAATAAGGCAAATGATCGCCCTCTACAGGCAACACAAAAAAATAGCAAGACAATAATAGATATGCCCCCACAGGCCCAGTATACAGAAATAAGAGTATTACATATACTGTCTCAGGACAGGCACATGAGAGAAACCCCGAGAAGGGTTAAATGTACAAATGAACAGTCTCAGTTGTGGAGTTTGGCACGCCCAAGGTGTTAATTGGAAGCAGTAAGTGTAGCTGGAATCACACTTATAGTACTGAGAGATGCTACTGCTAGGCCATGCGTGACCAGAGGTAATATCAGCAACACAGCACCCAGAATAGCCCCCACGGGCATAACCAAGGGTACGACTGACACTGCAAGTGCTTGAGCAGTTAGCCCCCACAGGCGTCACCACAGTATGACCTGAATTGCAAGAGCTGCAAATAGCCCCCACAGGCATACAACAGAGACCAGCGGAACAGAGGTAATGAGCCAATAGCCCCCACAGGCGTAACCTAATCAACCTGCAAGAACTTTGAGCCAATAGCCCCCACGGGCGTAAAAACGGATCACATATGCTGCAACGGAGAAGCCAATAGCCCTTCACCCTCAGTACATTAGCTTGTGCCTTCAGCCTCAATGGTTTTAATGTAAACGTTAGAGCCAAATAGCGCCCTACCGGAACCGTTACCGACAGCACTACTCTGCAATGGTGTATTGAGCCGCCGACCAACCAGAGCAAAAGCGACCAGCTCAGCAAAAGTAATGCAAGAGGGAGGCTCTATACCAGTGAAAGAGGCTAGTGAACGGTAATGCGGCACAGCTAGGGTTAAATGCAGCTTTTACGGATCGGAGGCTCAGAGAAGCGTGTAAGTTCTGCAAGCGATATGGAGGCTCAGGACAGCAACACAACTCTGCAGTCAGGTAATACTCAGCACTGGGAGAAAGCAAGCCCGGACAGGAGCAGGTCACATGATCAGCCAGACAAGCGGCAGTGGTAGAAGTCAGAATGTCGCCACAGCAACAACCGGACAGGAGAGCAGGAACTAGCTGGACACCGGAACAGTCCGTTAACAGGTCACGTAGCAGGAAGTCAGCCAAGCCGGGTCGGATCACGGAGAGGGTACTCATACAAGCCGGGTCAATCACGAGCAGGAACATCAGCCAAGCCGGGTCGGATCACGGAGCGGGTAGTCAGACGAGCCGGGTCAATCACGAGCAGGAACATAGGAACGTAGTCAAGACGGGCCAATTCGGTACACGGAAAACCGGAACACAGGAACTCAGCAACAGCAACACTGGCTCTGAAACACCACGAAAGGGCACCTAACAAGGGTCACGGTCAGGCATAATCATCATACACCACAAGCGAGAGTGACAGAAAGGCTCACAGGCACTGTGATAGTACCCCCCTCTCAAAGACCCCCTCTCCCCGCAGGAGGTCTGGGTTTCTGAGGATATTTAGAGTGGAAGTTGCGCAAAAGTCTAGGCGCATGGAGGTCCTTTTGGTCAACCCAAGAACGTTCCTCAGGACCATAGCCCTTCCAGTGGACCAAATACTGCAACTTTCCTCTAAATCTCCTGGAGTCAATGATACTCTGAACCTCATACTCCTCTTGGCCCTGAACATCCACCGGCCCAGGAATCACTGTTGTAGTAGTGTAACGGTTGCAGACCAATGGTTTCAAAAGAGACACATGGAACACATTATGAATATGCATAGAGGATGGAAGTTCCATTGCATAAGAAACCGGATTAACCTTGCGGATGATCTTAAAGGGCCCAATGAACCGGCGAGCCAACTTATTGGAGGGCACCTGCAAATTGAGGTTTCTGGAGGAGAGCCATACCCTATCCGCTACCTGAAATGAGACCGCTGGTAGCCTTCTGCGATTAGCGTGCCGCTGATAGCGCTGAAATGACTGACTGAGGGACCTCTGAACCTGTGCCCATGTGGAACGAAGTTGCGCCATATGCTTATCTAGGGCAGGAATCTGTTGTGCCTGAAATGAGTCTGGGAGCAGGCAAGGCTGGAACCCATAATTAATGAGAAATGGGGAGCTCCTGGACGATGAATTAACCGCACAATTCCTGGCAAACTCTGCCCATGGCAACAGGTCGGCCCAATTAGCATGATGATCGGTAACAAAGCAACGCAGGAACTGTTCTAGTCCCTGATTGGCACGCTCAGCGGCCCCATTGGTCTGGGGATGGTAGGCGGAGGAGAAGGACAATTGGATGCGTATCTGACCACAAAATGCCCTCCAAAACCTGGATACAAACTGGCTCCCACGGTCGGAGACAATCACTCTGGGCACCCCATGCAGGCGGAACACCTCCCTGGCAAAGGTTCGTTTTTACCCCTGGTTGGTGTCCGTTGACACTTCTGTTTTTGGGCTCTATGATTAATTGATTCATAGCAGTTCTGGTGACTTTTGGGACTTGCGCTTGGTCCTTGCCTTACTTCCCGCCTCTGGGAAAGCTCAATGTTTGTACATCCCATTGTACCAGTAACCTGTATTGGACGACAGTGAAAATAGGATTTTAGTCTTACCTGTTAAATCCTTTTCACTTAGTCCATACAGGTTACTGGTCTCCCACCCTGTCAAGGGACCATGCTTGGCTCTCCTGTGGCATTCAGTGGGAGACCTTCGGGGCATGCTCACAGGAGTCTTCCTTTTCCTTCTTACCTCTGGTCAGTTTTAGTGTTTCAAATCAATCTGGCTGGTTCTGGCTGAAGGCAGCTTAAGAGGGAGGGGAGGCTCCACCCCCTGCATACATTTTGATGAATGTTCCTGCCTACTTAAAGGGGCAGATCGCCTCCCATTGTACCAGTAACCTGTATGGACTAAGTGAAAAGGATTTAACAGGTAAGACTAAAATCCTATTTTCATATAGAACTCAAGTACCACGGGACTGAGTCCCTCCTCCTGGAGGGAAGGACACTCACAAAAGACTGGGTCCTTGGGGTGGAGACTTCATCCTCCAGCTCAAACCCCCCACCACCGCCTACAAACTCCCAGAATTCATATACAAGAGCCACAAGAAAAGAAAATATGAAGGTATAAGAAAAGAAAATCTCCCAAGACAAAGACCCTAAGAGGACTCCTCTGCCCAGGAAAGCAACACAGGTAAGTTTTTTCTCCAGGTGGGAGAGTCCTGTGTTCCATATGGACTAAAGAAACACTGAAATCCTATTTTTCCCTACAACCAATATGGAACACAGGTACCACGGCTGAGATTCCCAGGGAAGGTAAGGAGAAAAACAGCTCCCACACATCCCCATGATACCAGAGTAACAACTGGCTGCAGAGAAATAAAAAAGAGAGATCTTAAACAGGTAAGACTGCCTGAAGGCCAAAACATTGATGAGGTAGTGTGTGGTGAAAGTATGCAAGGAGTCCCAAGCCTTGCACAGCTGGTCAGAAAAGGTCTGGTTCTTGTAGGGAAAATAATCACCCACTGATCTGGTGATATGTGTTGTGATTTTCAAGGGAACCATTTACTTCTTAATCTCATACGCTTGGCATATAGCAGCCTTAATTCAAGAGACGATGATTACCATGGAAGCAGCCTGACCAGTCCTAACTACCACCTTAATCTGGTGAAAACCCAGAAATAGAGGTTTGCGAAACAGAACTTGCAACTCAGCCCCATCCTAACAGAGACAACTGCCAAAAGAAAAGCTATCTTCATTGTCAACTGTCACAAAGAATTGGAAGCTAGAGGCACAAAATTGGGGCCTCTGAAGAACACACAAGACTAGACTAGATCTCGCAAAGGCGTGGGATCCTGAAAACGGGTAAAAGAGGATTTCAGACTTACCTGTTAAATTCTTTTTGCTTAGTACATATAAATCACAAGTACCGTGGTGAGGCTACAGCAGCTCCCAGTGGGCTGGAACTATACTAGAAGAAGTGAAGGGGTGGAGCCTCCCCCTCCTCCATATCAGGCTACCTCACTAAGCCCCACCCAGATCGATTCGAGAATAAAACTATAAAGTAGGATAATTCATACATAAAATTATTATCGCTGCTACATCTCGCTTTCCGTTAGTTAAAACAATCACGGTTAACTCACCGAAGCCCAAGAGCTTTAGCGGATCCGGGGCACTCTCTCTAACCTCTGGCAAGAAGGCTTCAACAAACGAGGAGACACCGGGAAGGAGTGCTCAAACGGACCCACTCGTAGTTCACAGCCAATATACGCCCATCATTATTTTAAAAAGATACATTCTTTATTTGAGTTCATATAAAACAAACATCTTGTTTGATGCAAGAATTCTGTGGATGTACGATCCGCCTGATGCGTTTCGATTCAAAAATCTTAATCATGATAAAGTCCTAGATGGGCAAAACTGCCTCCGGGACTTTCCTGCCAAAGCTGGCTTCACACAAAGCCAAAACATCAACACAGTAGTGTTTGGCAAAAGTGTGCATAGAAGACCAAGTGGCTGCCTTGCACAGCTGATCAGCAGAGGCCTGATTCTTGTAGGCCCAGGAGGCCCAACAGTCCTGTTTGAGTGTGCTGTAATGTGGAAGGGAACAGCTTTCCCTCTGAGCTCATAAGCCTTGTGGATGGTAGACTTAATCCAGGACACAATAGTGACCTTGGACTCAGCCAAACCAGCCCTGGGACCCTCAGGGATGACAAATAAGGCATCAGTCTTACAGAAAGACTGAGAAGGGTGCTCATAGAACTTGAGGCAGTGTACCACATCCAACAAGTGGAGATCCCTCTCCTTGTCAGATTTAGGGTCAGGACAAAAGGAAGGCACAACAATCTCCTGATTGGTGTGGAACTCAGAGACCACCTTGGGAAGGAATTCCTGAGAGGATTGAAGGACAGCCTTATCCTTGTGAAAAAACAGAAAAGGTGGTTTGCAGGACAAAGTCTGTAATTCAGTCACTCTGTGGAGAGATCACAGCCAAAAGAAAGGCCATCTTCAGCATCAGAAGACATAGAGGAACAGTAGCCAAAGACTCAAAGGGAGACCGCTGCAAGACTCCCAAAACCAAGTTAAGGTTCCACTAGGGAGTGGAAGCCTTATAGGCAGGGAAAGCACACGCGACCCCCTGAAAGAAGACTTTGACATCCGGTAACACGGCAATGCATCTATGGTATTTAAAAAAAAAAAAAAAAAAAAAAACAGAGCTGAGGTCTGGTCCTTCAAGGAACTAAGACTAAAGCCCTTGTTCACACCATCATGCAAAAAGGACAGGATGGACGAAGATCAAACGCCTGTGACGACAGATCCCTGTCCACGCACCAAGAGTGAAAGGTAGACCAAACCCTATGGTAGGCCTTAGAAGAAACTGGCTTCCTGGCTTGGATCATGGTGGAGGACCACCTCAGGAGGAAAGCCCTTCCTCCTTAAGTTGGAGGCTTCAACAGCCATGTCGTCAAACAAAGCCAGCCTGTCCACATCCTCTCTCCAGAGGTAACCCTGGAGAAGGAGATCTGATCTGCGTGGAATATGAAATGAATCAACATTTATAGGCTTATCAGGTCCTCAAACTATGCCCTCCTGGACCAGAATGGAGCAAAGAGAATGACCAATGACCTGTCCATTCTGATCTTCCGGATCACCCTAGGGATGAGAGGAATTGAATGAAATACATAGAACAGGTGAAAACTGCATAGAATGGAAATTACAGCAGTATCAAAAATGAGAAGATAACTTGTGTGAGCATGGAAAGTTAAAACCTGGCTGTAGTCTCTGGTCACCATGAGGTCTATCTCTGGGACCCCCTAGTGTTGGAGCTCCCAGTTCCCTGGGACTAAGTCTTGATGACTGAGAAAGTCTGCCAAAACATTTTATATGCCTGGAATACGAACTGCTGAGATGGCTGGAACGTGAGATTCTACCCAATTGTATAGACCTTCACCTCCCTCTGCTCTCTCACTGCAGGTATCCCCTAACTACACTCTGTCCAGAATACCCATGAGAAACTGGGACCAAAAAAACAGAGCTAGATGAATCAGAATGCTGATGGACAGTAGGCACTCCTCCCCTGTCCACTTGCTCCGGGCACCAAAATGCCCCAGGATCGCACACCCTAGCTCCTCAGGCTGGCATCTGTAGTTACCAAGGTCCATTAATGAAAGACAAAGGTTCTCCCCTCTCACCAGGGGTGGCCAACAGAGCCAGCACTGAAGGTCCTCACTGTCCTCAGGAGAAAGAGTCATCTGATGAGAGCTCAGGATTCCTGGGGTACGGTCTGAGGATGTACCTCTGAAGTTCCCTCGTGTGTAACTACAAGGGATCATTTCCGGAGCAGACATCACCCGATCCAGAACATTCATGCAGTCCTTGACCCTGGCCGACTGCCACTCCAGTGGCTGAGACAAGCCCTGGAACAAAATCTGAATCTTCTTCTAAGAGAGAAAGACTCTCCAATGAAGGCTGTCGAACTTCATGCCCAGGAACACCAAAATCTGGGATGGAATAGGAGAAGATTTTTGGAGATTGGGAATTCAGCAGTGGTGCACCCAAATGCGAGCCAACTTTTGGATATAGTGAGCCAAGAGTTCTTTCAGAGGAGCCTCGAGTAAGAAATTGTCCAAATACGGATCAGAGACATGACCTGGCATGGATGTATGCGTCCAAGGCTGCCACAACCTTTGTGACGATTTTGGGTACCGAAACCAGGACAAATGGCAGAGCTGTGAACTGGTAGTGATTGGAACTGAAAGCAAAACATAGGTACCAGTGGCTGTACGGGTGGATCAGGATATGTAGGTAAGCATCCTGAGGATCCAGAGAGACCAGCTACTGCCCCTGGGCACATCACTGCAATGACAGAGCACAAATATTCCATCTTGAAACATGAAGTGACCATGTACTGGTTGAGAGGTCCAGAAGAGGGAGGCAGCTGCCGTCCTTCTTTGGAACCACAAGAAGGTTGGAAAAGAAACCGAAAAGTGGCCCTGGGACTGGCACTAGTACCTGCTTTTCCAGGATAGTGGCCATGGCCTAGTGGAACAGTCTTACTCTGTATGGGTTCCTTGGACCCTTCAAGAAAAAGAAATTATATGGAGGAAGGGATTTGAAATCTATGAGGAACCCTTTTGATACCACCCACAAAACCCACTGGTCCATTACAGAGGATGCCCAGGGAACTCAAAACAGGTGTAAACTGCCCTGTACAGAAAACAACGAACCTGGATTCTGTGAGTCATGCACAGGTGTGTGTTAGATTTAGCTTTTGCTGTTGAATGCTTGGGCTGCCACAACTGTTTGGACTTTGTGGCAGGGCGCCTCTGAGAGCTTTGATGAAGTTGCACTCTTTGAGCCCCTGTTTGGTAGGCGGTGGTGGTTGCTGACAGTTGTGCACCCCAAAATGCTACAGCCCTATTGACCCAAGGGGAGGAGAAAATGGGCCACAATGCTGCCCCAGTCACTGAAAAAGTTGACCTTGAGTAGGGAGCCTGACCCTTAAGTGCTGTAGCATCCATCAGGAGAAAGGCAATATTCTTCACCAAATGCAAGACAGGGGGTGAATGACAAGGGGAGAAGCCCACTGCGCCAGAGTATCAGCCATAAAAGAGTATATTTTAGAGAATCGCTTGTTAAGGAAAAGTCTCCTCAGGCGTTTTCCACTTATTCGTAAGGATTTTTTCAAGAGTGTTATTGGATGGAAATACAAGTGAAGTCTTTCCACCTCTGCAAGATATCTGGAGCAAGATCCCCCATCAGTGGAGTCAGACCAGAAGGGTCTCTAGCACTGTCATGATGAGCCTCTCAGGAGACAGTACCAACTTCATAGGACTCTCCATAAGAATAGGAAGACTCCCAATCCTCATATTCCTCATCATCTTCTCAGGACAATTTTTCTTCAGAAGATACCCCAATAACCTGAGTATGTCCCTTGATTAAAGGCTCAACCTGTTTAAAGGTGGTTATAAGCATCCCGGAATGTAGAACCCCCTGAAATGAGGAAGGGACTTGCGCCACTGAAGAGAGTGATGTCTTAACCCATGGGGGTTCATGTTCAGTGCTAGAGAAGCCTGGGGGTGTAGTAGGGGCCACAGCACATGAGGGCTATAGAGACTCAGAATACTCCCTTGGTAGCCCTGTATGGCATGAGGAACAGGGAGGGTGGGGGTAAGGGAAACCCCTGAATTTTTTGCCTAGGATTTCCCCATTTGCCCCAAAGTTTCCAAAATGTAATTGAACTTAGTAAAAACAAGATTCATTTTCCCAGAATAAGGATAAAGACCCTATATACCCAGAAATGCACTTATCTGATATGTGAAGGGTTAATCTGGAGAAAGGGCAAAAGGAGAGTCAGCCTCTGCATAGTATAAGTAAGAGAGAAGTAACATGGCAACCAGAAAGTAATGGCCAATTTTGAAGAAAGCCTGTGAAATAGGAATTCTGGGTACAGTAGTCTTCATTTTTGCCTAGCAATGCCTACAACTCCAGCTGTGGGATACAGTATGCTCCCTAGACACTCAGAAAGTGGACCAGATGATATCCATAAGGAGAAAAGAAGATTTTAGTCTTACCTGTTAAATCCTTTTCTCTTAGGTCATATAGCTAACAGGTGAAGCCTCCCCCTCATCCATACAGGTATCACGGTCCCCGTGATGCTTTTCTGTCACTCTCAATTGTGCTGCTCCCTGATTGGTTAAGCTGTGTTGGCCCGCCCCTGGTGACCTGTTTTATTCTGGCCATTGGCACCTGTCAGGTGCCCTTTCGTGGTGTCTCTGAGCCAGTATTGCTGTTGCTGCATTCCAGTGTTCCTGATCTCCTGTGTACCGACTTGGCCTGTACCGACTACGCTCCTGTGTTCCTGTTCCGTGATCCAACCCGGCCTGGCTGACTTCCTGCTTGTTGCTGATCTGGCTTGTCTGCGAATCTCCTCAGTGATCCGACCCGGCTTGGCTGACTTCCTGCTTGTTGCTGATCTGGCTTGTCTGCGAATCTTCTCCGTGACCTGACCCGGCCTGGCTGACGTTCCTGCTCATTTGCTGATCCGGCTTGTCTGCGAATCTCCAACATTTCCTGACCCGACCTGGCCGACTACTTGCTCCTGGACTTGTTCCGGATTCTGCCGCTCCAGTCTACAGCTCCTGTTGTCGCCTCGGCGACATTCTGATCGCTGCAGTGTGTGATCTGAGCCTCCTGTATTTCCTGGGTTAACCACTGCTGAGCCGTGTTTCCGGAGCTGAGCCTTCCATATTCATTGTATTGTGAAGTATAGCTGAGTCTTTGACACTTGCTGTGCCGTGTCGCTACTGTTAGCCTTGATCACTTGTGTTGCTTCCTTCTACTTCACTGCCACTTTAACCATTGCTAAGCCTTGGCCAGATATTCTGCTTCTGCGAGCCGGCCGCGTTGTGGGCCTCGGTAGTCGGCGGCTCTTTACACCTGCAGAGCAGTAGTTCCCGTTACGCCCGTGGGCTATTGGCAAGCAGTGTAGCAACCAGTGGTCTCCGTTACGCCCGTGGGGCTATTGGCTCAAGCGATTCCACTACTGTTGGTCTCCGGTATACGCCCGTGGGGGCTACTGACTCAAGCTATCACAGTACTGTTGGTCTCCGTTATGCCCGTGGGGGCCATTAACTCAAGTTATCACGATACTGTTGGTTCCCGTTACGCCCATGGGGGCTATTGGCTCAAGCAATTCCAATACTGTTGGTCTCCGTTACGCCCATGGGGGCTACTGGGTCAAGCAATTCCAATACTGTTGGTCTCCATTTACGCCCGTGGGGGCTACCAAACTGCAGCTTCAGTCTCAAGTCGCAGCTCTTATCTACAGCGTTACACACTGAATGGACTTAAGGTGTTGTATGACCTAGCACATATTGCAGTCTTGTTCACCAAGGGCGTGCCTAACACCACATTTGAGACTGATTACCCTTGTAATTAACCATTTGTCTACAGTCACCGTTTTGCCTGCTCCATATCTGTACTAGAGATATATTCCCTGTTCTGTACCTGGCATTGCAGTCCATATTCTGCTATTTTCAGTACTGTCCCTAGGGGGCAAGCTTGTTATTGTTTTTTTGCTCTAAATAAATTGTATTTTATCCTGACCCTCTGTCTGAGTGTCTGAAAACCGTTACAACAGGTTAACATAGCCACTCCTCTTTCCAGATAGATTTGAGACAATAAAACTACTTGAGCTAGATAGCGAGAAGGAGGAGAGGAAAACTCCTGTTAGCATGGACCCAATTGGACTCCCACATAAAGCCAGGAAGCCAAGCATGGTCCCTTCCTGGGTTAAGAGAAAATAGGATTTTAGTCTTACCTGTTAAATCCTTTTCACTTAGTCCATACAGGTTACTGGTACAGTGGAAGGGAGGCGATCCGCCCCTTTAAGTAGGCAGGAACATTTCTCCAAATGTATGCAGGGGGTGGAGCCTCCCCTCCCTCTTAAGCTGCCCTCAGCCAGAACCAGCCAGAATGATTTGAGACACAGATACTGACCAGAGATAAGAAGGAAAAGGAAGACTCCTGTGAACATGCCCCAAAGGTCTCCCACTGAATGCCACAGGAGAGCCAAGCATGGTCCCTTGACAGGGTGGGAGACCAGTAACCTGTATGGACTAAGTGAAAAGGATTTAACAGGTAAGACTAAAATCCTATTTTCACTGTCGTCCAATACAGGTTACTGGTACAATGGGATGTACAAACATTGAGCTTTCCCAGAGACGGGAAGAAGGCAAGGACCAAGCGCAAGGCCCCAAAGTCACCAGAACTCCTATGAACCAATTAATCATAGAGCCCAACAACAGAAGTATCAACGGACACAAACCAGGGGTAAAAACGAACCCCCCTGAACGATCACAGCACACTGAACTAGAGCTAACAGGGCTCAACAGTAAGGAAGCACTGAGGACCACAGAAGAAGAAAGTCCTAAACAGGCAAGACTGCATCCAGGACCTTTCTCCAAAAACTGGCATCAGCCGAGGCCAGTACATCCACACGATAGTGCTTCGAGAATGTGTGCACAGAAGACCAAGTGGCAGCAGATGCTTGATTTTTATAGGCCCAAGAGGCCCCAAATGATCTGGTGGAATGAGCAGTAACCCTAAAGGGAACATGCTTATTCCGCAACTTGTAGGCTTCACGAATGGTAGATTTTATCCAGGATGCAATAGTCACCTTGGATGCCGGTCTCCCTGCCCTAGGCCCCTCAGGAATGACAAACAGAGCGTCAGACTTCCTGATAGACTCAGTGCGATGAACATAAAACTTCAGGCAACGCACTACATCCAACAAATGAAGATCCCTCTCCTTGTCAGAGGAAGGGTTAGGGCAGAAAGAGGGTATCACAATCTCCTGATTTATGTGAAACTCGGAGACAACCTTAGGTAAGAAATCCTTAGAAGTGCAGAGTACAGCCTTATCCTTGTGAAATACCAGGTAAGGAGGTTTAAAAGACAGAGCTTGTAACTCCGCTACCCGGCGAACTGATACAATAGCCAAGATGTAAAGGAATAGAAGTCAAGGATTCAAACGGGGGTCTCTGGAGAACCCCCAGCACCAAATTGAGGTCCCACTGGGTAGCTGGACTCTTGAAGGCAGGCCGAACATGAGCCACACCTTGAAAGAAAACTGTAACATCAGGAAGAACAGCAATGCGTACCTGGAAAAATACAGACAGAGCAGAAGTCTGAACCTTGAGAGAACTCAGGCTGAGTCCCTTTTCAACCCCATCCTGCACAAAGGCCAGGACCGTGGGAAGATGAAAATCAAATTATAAATCCTTATCAGTACACCATGCAACAAAAGTTGACCATATGCGATGATAGATCTTGGAGGACACGGGCTTGCGAGCCCTAAGCATCGTAGACACCACAGAAGAGGAAAACCCTTTCTTCCTCAAAATTGAGGATTCAACCTCCAAGCCATCAAATGGAGATGCTGAACATCCTCCTTCCACAGATAACCTTGAAGAAGCAGATCTGGATGGGCAGGAAACAGGAAGGGATCCGCCACTGACATGGCCAGCAGGTCCGGATACCAGGACTGACGAGGCCAATTCGGGGTGATTAGGATGACAGGACAACGCTCCATCTTCAGCTTCTGGATGACTCTGATCAACAGAGGGAGAGGAGGGAAGATGTATGCTAGGGAGAACTCCCAAGGGATTGACAAAGTGTCCACTGCTAGAGCAAGAGGGTCCCTCCACCGAGAGCAAAACACTGGCACCTTCCTGTTGTGTCTGGTAGCCATCAGATCCACTACAGGTACCCCCCACATCTGGGTTAGAAGGTGAAACACCTCTGGATGAAGTGCCCACTCTCCGCTGTCGACTGTGTGACGACTGAGAAAGTCTGCCATGACATTGTCTACGCCTGGAATGTGTACCGCTGAAATGACGGGAACATGAGCTTCCGCCCAAGATAAGATGGCCTTTACTTCTAACCAAGCGGTGAGACTTCTTGTGCCGCCTTGTCTATTGATGTAGGCCACTGCGGTGGCGTTGTCGGACTCCACTCTGACTGGACAACCCTCCAGCTGAGATTCCCAGTGTCTCAGGGCAAGAAAGATGGCACGAAGTTCCAGAATATTGATGGAGAGGAGAGATTCTTCCAGTCCCCATTTCCCCTGAGCACTGAAACGACCCAACACTGCCCCCCAACCCCGGAGGCTGGCATCCGTCGTGACTGTGGTCCAATAGGGAACCTGAAATGACCTCCCTTTCAGGAGATGAGACAGGTCCAACCACCATTCCAAGCTCAACTCGACATGAGGAGGTAGAGAGACTAACAGATACAGATGATCTGGATGATTCTTGCACGTCTGGATCACAAATCTCTGAAGCTCCCTGGTGTGTGCCATGGCAAATGGTACTGCCTCTATTGTGGAAATTAATTTCCCCACCAGAGAAGTCAACTTCGGCACTGGAACCCTCTCAAGCTCCAGGATCTTGGATACACGGAGAGTGATCTGATGAGCCACTTCTTCCGGTAGAAACACCATGCACTGCTGAGTGTCGAACAGAAGACCCAAGAAAAGGATCTGTTGAGATGGGATCAAGTCTGACTTGTCCAGATTCACGATCCACCAGTGGCGATTGAGAGTCTGGATGCACGTCTGAACCTGTTGGTGAAGGACCTCCGCAGATGAAGCTTTCAGGAGCAGATCGTCCATGTAGGGAGTCACTCTGACACCATCTCGATGAAGCACAGCTATCAAAGCTCCCAAGACTCTCTGAAAAACCTGAGGAGCTGAAGTCAGTCCAAAGGGAAGAGCCGAAAACTGAAAGTGGCCTCTGTGACAGGCAAACCTGAGATACCGCCTGCTCTCTGGATGAATAGGGATGTGAAGATATGCATCCTGAAGGTCCAGGGAGGCAAGGAACTCCCCTGGGGACATTGCGGCTATCACAGTACGCAGTGATTCTTGACGATAGTGGGAACTCACAACAAAGGAATTGAGATCCTTGAGGTCCAAAATAGGACGGGCGCCCCCGTCCTTTTTGGCCACAACAAACAGGTTGGAATAAAATCCTGAACCTGTGACCTCTGAAGGAACCAATTCCAGGACTTCTTTGTCCAAAAGATCCTGAATAGCGTCGTTGAACAGACGTCTTTTTGTAGGCTCCTGAGAAGGACGAGTAAAATGGAACCGAAAGGGAGGAAGGGAAGAGAAAGGGATCCGGTATCCCTCTGATACCACCTGAATAACCCAAGGGTCCGCCACTGACTCCTCCCAAATCCGGCGAAAGATGTGGAGACGTCCATCTACAGCCGGATGCGGACCCGGGTTCGGTAAGTCATGCCGAAGCAGTCTTGGAGGTCTTGGCCTTAGGGGCAACTTTGGGCTTCCAGGACTGTTTGGGCTTGGAGGAGGAGCGCGCCTGGGACGTAAAGCGTGTCTCAGTTTGGAAGGAACGAAAGGACCGATTGTGTTTGGCTGGAAACTTTGAAGACTGATGGTAGAAGAGTACTTTTACCACCAGTAGCCTCACTAATCATCTCCTTAAGTTCAGATCCAAACAGTGAGGTCCCTTGGAAGGGTAAAGAAAGCAAGGCTTTCTTAGAAGCGGTGTCAGCAGACCAAATTTTTAGCCAAAGAGCACGTCTAGCCACCACAGAGGAAGTGGAGGCCCTCGCCATCATGCGCACAGCATCAAAAGCAGTGTCAGAAACATAATTTTGAGCTTTGGATATATTAGCAAGAAGCTGTAACTGCTCAGACACTGGCGCATCCTGGCGAACCGCCTCATTAAGCTGTTCAGTCCAGACCGCAATGGCCCGGTTAACCCACGCCACTGCAAAGGTTGGACGCATGGCAGTGCCAATAGAGGCAAAAATAGACTTAAGACAAGTTTCTAACTTTTTATACGTCCAATCTTGTAGGGCAGAAGCATCAGAGACAGCCAAGGCAGTAGATTTAGACAACCTAGAAACTGGAGCATCCACTTTAGGAGGGTGAACCCATTTAGCCAGTTCAGTCTCAGGAAAAGGGTAAAGTTTAGCAAACTTTTTGGATACAGAAGAGGATTTATCAGGATTTCTCCACGCATCGGAGACTAAACGTGCAAGAGTAGGATTAGTAGGAAAACATATAACAGCCTTAGAAGGTTTCTGAAAAACATCAGTTGGATCATGAGAAGATTCCTGACTCAAAGGAAGGTTGAGTGTGGTTAGCACAGCCCAGATCAAACCCTCAGCAGAGAGTTCAGGGTCACATTCAAAAGGTTCACCAATAGACCTGGTAGACTCAATAACAGTGCCTTCCTCAACATCAGGAGCACCCTGTGGCTTGGGCAGGGTGGTCCTGACAGTGGAGGGGGTCTGCCAAACCTGAAGAGCCCCCTGAACCTGAGAGGGAAAGAGCTGAAGAGTGGATCTGAGATCCCTAGTGGCAGCCTTGAACTCTTTCACCCATGTTGGCTCAATGGCGTGACTGGAAAGCCCTGGGTTGCTGTCATGGCCTTCCGCACATTTTGGGCATAAATGACCAGAAAATTCTCTAGGCAGCCCAGAGTGACAAGAGGAGCAAAACGCAATGGGGGAAACTGACACCCCAGCCTCTTTAGTCTTGGGTCTAGCCCCTGACTCCAGTGGAGTAGACATGCTCACAGCGTCAGATATACTCCACTGACAAGAATCACCCAATTGAAGTGTGAAAGATTAAATATTCACCCCAGAAATGCTTAAAATTAAACTTATCTGGCAAGCGAAGGGTTAATCTGTGGAGGAGAGAGAGAAGGCTCGGTCCCTGTGTAGTATACTCGCTGAGAAGAACTCACAAAATGGCTGCCGTGACGGGAGCCAATCAGAAAACGGGCGCGAAACAAGCGCTCATAGGAAACATAGTTTTTCTCAGAAGTACCCCAAAACAATGCCCGAAGCCCCCCAAGACCTCTAACACACCGAATCTTGCAACCGGATGATAGAGCAAGGGAAGACCAACAAAATGAGCCCACTCTGAAGTCGCTGTGACAAGCTGTTCCAGAGATACGTCCCACACTGTGTAAACCCATAGAGAGTAAAGGAGAAATGGCGTCTATGCGGGAAAATCGCTCTTAAAGACGCGGAACATAAACTTTTAATAAAGTTACCCTGACAGGAAAAAGTTACCAAACACATATAAAACACATGTAAAACATGATAAAACAATATCCCAATGAGGAAAACAGCAGGGAAAAGGTTATAATCCCCATAAACTGCTCCAAAACCCAGGGAATACACACAGACATTGCATAAATACAGTGCAATATAAAGAAAAACACCCAATGAGTGCTGGAGTGCATAATGAGAACTCCCAAATACAAGCCCAATGAAGGGACACTGTGGGACAAGTGGACCTTCAGAACTCAAAGGGTGGCTCACCTTTCTGCAGGACTTCTGTCTTCAGGTAACCATATGAAAAGGGAATTAACCAGAGGAAAATCCCCACAAGGGAAGCTACCTGACTCAAGTTGTTCCCTCTTCAGGGCATAAGGTCCACCAGAAAATCCCTGGAAGCTGCACTAGCCACTTTGGAGAGGGCAATTGTCAGCCATGGTCACCCGCCTAATGGTGGTATTCTATATTTGAAGAAAACAATAAAAAAAACTAAAGTTGATTGAGAGATGTTCTCCACCTGGTGTGCACAGCACGCAGGAACAAATCATTCTAGCTTCTTCTGGCTGAGGGCAGCTTAAGAGGGAGGGGAGGCTCCACCCCCTGCATACATTTGGAGAAATGTTCCTGCCTACTTAAAGGGGCGGATCGCCTCCCTTCCACTGTACCAGTAACCTGTATTGGACGACAGTGAAAAGGATTTAACAGGGAAGACTAAAATCCTCTTTCCTCTGTCATTCTATATAGCTTACAGGTACCATGGGGATGTACCAAAATTGAGCTCCCATGGGCAGGAAGAGAAGGAAAAGACCAAGCGCCGGTCCCCATGATACCAGAGTTCCCATGGACTATCCAAGACAAGGAACAGCTCAAATTAAGTGTCAACAGACACCAGTACACGGCACACAAAAACAAGAGTCAACAGGGCTCAACAGTTAAAGAGTTATAAGGCAAGGGAAATTAAAATCCTAGAAAGGCAAAACTGCCTCCAGGACTTTCCTGCCGAAGCGGTCTTCAGCCAAAGCCAGAACATCCACACGGTAGTGGCCACCTTGCACAGCTGTTCAGCAGAGGCCTGATTCTTGTAGGCCCAGGAGGCCCCAACAGACCTGGTGGAGTGTGATGTAAAGCGAAAGAAAACAGGTTTTCCTCAGAGCTCATAAGCCTTGCGGATGGTAGACTTAATCCAGGATGCAACAGTCCCCTTGGATGCAGCCAAACCAGCCCTGGGACCCTCAGGGATGACAAATAAGTCATCAGTCTTACGTAAAGATTCAGTACGGTGCACAGGGAACTTAAGGGAGCGCACCACATCCAACAAGTGGAGATCCCGTTCCTGGTCAGAGGTAGAATCAGGGCAGAAAGAAGGCACCACAATCTCCTGATTGATATGGAACTCAGAAACCACCTTCAGGAGAAACTCCTGTGAAGTGCGAAACACCGCCTTGTCCTTGTCAAACTCCAAGAAGGGTGGTTTACAAGACAGAGCATGCAACTCCGTGATACGGCAAACAGACAAGATTGCCAGCAGAAAAGCCATTTTCCACGTCAGCAGACATAGAGGAATAGTAGCCAAGGACTCAAAGGGAGGGCTCTGAAGGACGCCCAAAATCAAGTTAAGATCCCACTGAGGAGCAGGAGTCTTAAAGAAAGGACGAGTATGAGCAACGCCCTGGAAGAAAACCTTGACATCAGGAAGAATAGCAATGCTCCTCTGAAAGAAAACAGAGAGCAGATGTCTGAACCTTAAGGGAACTCAAACTGAGACCCTTATCCATTCTGTAGAAAGGCCAGGACCGTAGGAAGATCAAAATCCTGGGATAGGTCTTTGTCAGCACACCAAGAGAGAAACGTATACCAGATTCTATGGTAGGCCTTAGAGGAAACAGGTTTGTGTGCACTAAGCATAGTAGCCACCACACCAGAGGAGAAACCCCTTTTCTTCAGTATTGAGGATTCAATTTCGAAGCCATCAAATCCAGACGATGGACATGCTCCTTCCACAGGTAACCCTGTAGAAGAAGATCCGGAGGGCAAGGGAGCCGGAAGGGCTCCGCCACAGACAGATCCAGGAGCTCTGGAACCCAAGCCTGCCGAGGCCAGCACGGAGCAATCAAAATGACCAGCCAGCGCTCCCGTTGCAGTTTCCGTATCACCCTGTGCAACATGGGATGGGAGGAGAGATGTAAGCCAGAGGAAACTGCCAAGGAATGGACATGGCATCCACTGCTAGAGCCAGAGGGCCCTCCAGCGAGATCAGAACGTCAGAACCTTCCGTTTGTGTCTTGTCACCATCAGGTCGATGCACGGAAGACCCCCACCTCTGAACAATGAGGTTGAAGACCTCTTGATGCAGTTCCCACTCTCCGATGTCCACTGTGTGCCAACTGGGGAAGTCTGCCAGTACGTTTTCTACGCCAGGAATATGAACTGCGGATATGGCAGGAACATGTTCCTCTGCCCAGGACAAAATAGCCTTGACCTCCAACCAAGCTGCAAGACTTCTTGTTCCGCCTTCTTTGTTGATGTAAGGCACTGCCGTGGCGTTGTCGGACTGGACCCTAACCGGACAGTCCTACAGCTGGTGGGTCCAGTGGTGAAGGGAATGAAAAATCGCCCAAAGCTCCAATACGTTGGAACGCGGAGCCTGGGGAACCACCTGGTTCACTGGGCGTGTCTCAGTTTGAAAGGAACAAAACAAGCCAAATACGCTTGGTAGGTGTCTTCTTCCTGGGAACCATAGTCAGGAGGGTACTCTTGCTCCCTGTGGCCTCACTAATCAGATCATTAAGGTCTGGCCCAAACAGAGAAGTGCCCTGAAAAGGCAAAGACAGCAATTCTTTCTTAGAAGCAGTGTCAGCAGACCAGATCTTGAGCCAAAGGGCCCGTCTGGCAACCACAGACATGGTGGAAATCCTGGCCACCAAACGGATGGCATCACACAAGGCAGCAGAAGCATAGTGCTGGTCAAGAGTGGAGTTAGGTGGAAAACAAGTGTGGGGCCTCCTAAGCTCCTGAAACACATCAGAGGGGTCCAAAGATACCTGTTGAACCAAGGGAATGTGTTTAGGGTGTTTAACTCGGCTCTGATCAGGCCCTCAGCAGAGGGATCAGGATCAGCCTCAAAGGAGTCCCCAAAGAACTGTGAGGAGAGACTACCGCAGAACATTCCTCATCGTCAGAATCCACCAACAGTTCCACTTCAGAGGAATCTAACACATCAGGTACTCCGTGCGGTTTTGGTAGGGAAGACCTGACAGAAGTTGAAGACCCTGTAATTGGGATGGGAATAGATGTAGTGTACACCGGAGGTCTCTGGCAGCAACCTTAAACTCTTGCACCCAAACTGGCTCTTGTGCATGGCTGGAGGTGCCTGGGACAGACTCAGGGACAGCAGTACATGCTGGGCATAAATGACCTGAGAATTCTCTAGGCAAACCTGCTTGACATGAGGAGCAATGCGCAATGGGGGACAGAGGCACCCCAGAATCCTTAGTCTTAAGTCTAGCCCCAAGCTCCAACGGAATAGACATTCTCACAGTGTCAAAATGTTCAAAGTATAAGGAATTACCCAAATACAGTGCGTATGATTAAAATTTCACCCCAGAAATCGCTAAAATACACTTATCTGACTGGCGAAGGGTTAATCTACTGAGGAGAGAAGGACAGTCCAATCCCTGCATAGAATACTTGTTTAGGGAAAGCACAAAATGGCTGCCGTGGCAGGAGCCAATCAGAAACGAGTGTGCAATGCAAGCGCTCATGGGAAATGTAGTTTTCCCAGAAAAAGTACCCCAACAGTGCCCGAAGCCCCTGAGCCCCCCAACACACACCAAACATTGACCGGATAGTACAGCAAGGACAGACAAACAAAATGAGCCATCTCTGAAGTCGCTACATTGAGCAGTTGCATAGATATGTCCCAAACTGTAAAGTCCCATAGAAGTGAATGGAGCAATGGCTATGAATTAAAATCACATCAAACATCACTAGAACATGTCATCAGACCCAATAAACGCTGAACCCAGTAGGGAAAGTGCCAACTACCCCCCAATATATGCTAAGCCAGCAACCAAAGGGTTAGATTACCACAGAAACTTGCTCCAAAACACCCAACAGACATACAGATAAATCTTACTGAAGGCGACTGGCTAGCTGCAGCCAAGGAGGGAAGGTAGGCTCCACCCATCATTCACTTCTAGAATTGTTCCTGCCTACTTAAAGGGGCGGATCGCCTACCCAGCGTTACCAATAACCTATATTGGACGACAGAGAAACACTGTTTCCTCCCCTGAGGATTGCGCTTGGGAACCTGAGGTAACAAGGTGCTCTTACTCCCAGTGGCTGCACTGATGATGTTCTTCAATTCAGGGCCAAAAAGGGATGTACCCTGAAAAGGAAGAGAGAACAGTGATTTCTTAGAGATCATGTCAGCAGACCAAATCCTAAGCCACACCATGCGTCTGGCAGCCACAGAAAAAGGCAGAGGTCTTGCCTCAAGTCAAATGGCATCAAATAAGGCATCAGTAATATAATGCCGAGCCTCAGAAATATTAGCCAAAATGGACAAAAGGTCCTCCTTAGGGGCACCTTTGTGGACAGCATCAGTCAGTATTCAGTCCAAACAGCAATGGCTGTACTAACCCGTGAGGACGTCAAGGTGGGCCTCAAGGAGACACCTACAGCAACAAAGTTAGCCTTAAAGGGATAGTAATACTTTGTTTTAACTTTATTTTATTTTGTAGGCATTAAAAAAACATGAAGAATGATATAAGTCTTATCTCTCAATCCTTTATGGTTTATGAGATATTCACAAGCAAAGTTCCCCTCCCCGCCCCTTTTACCTAGTGTAAGCCATCTCTTCTCAGATGTGAGTCTGGTTGTATGACAGTACAGATAACAGAAGGGGACAATTTTCTTTGTATGAAAACAATGAAAGCCCTTCCCCCCTTGACAAGTTTTTCAGCTTTTTCCATTATCTTAATTGAAGACTGTCCCTCTCTGCAGTCTACCTGGGCATCTCCCTTTTGATCTGGTTGAACAGGGGGGGGATACTTTGTTTGTGAATATCTCTTAAACCATAAAGGTTTCAGAGATAAGACTTATATCATTCTTCATGTTTTTTTAATGCCTACAAAATAAAATAAAGTTAAAATGAAGTATTACTATCCCTTTAAGGATAGCTTCCAGCTTCCTAACTGTCAGATCTTTGAGTGCCAAAGAATCTGTAACAGGCAAGGCAGTAGATTTAGAAAGCCTGAAAATAGAAGAATCCACCTGAGGTGGTGTAGCCCACTGAGCCAAAGCTGAATCCACAAAAGAGTACAGCTTAGGAAAACTTTTGGACAAAGTGAGACACTTGTCAGGAGTCTTCCACTAATCCAGGATAATTTGATCCAGAGTAGGATTAGGCAGAAAGACAGTAGTGGACTTCTTGCGTCTTGAAAAGACATCAGAAGTAGCCTGTGGTTCTACAGGATTAAAAGGAATGCTAAGGGTAGATAAAAACTCCTTAATGAGACCCTCAGCCTCAAAGGGGTTGCCATGAAACCGGGAAGAAGCCCCTTCTGAACACACACCATCCTCAGACTCATCAAGTGATTCCTACTCAGAGGAATCAGATAAATCAAGAATGCCAGGGGCCGTAGGGGCCACAATACTGGAGGAAGTGGGGGGTTTCCAAGATTGGAGGACCCCTTGAAGATAAGGAGGAAACTGTGCCCAACTATCCCCAAGCAGCCTGTCCTATAGAGATCAGTTGAGCATTGCAGCGTTGCAGTAAACCGCACCTTAAAGGCGCGAAATTCAAATAAAGGGAAATAAATAAAAAAAGTCTGAAACGTGCTAAAACACATACAGAACATTAAATAAAGCAAAAGTAACACATTAATCCAACAGAAAAATGATCGGGTCCCCAACTAAAAATAACATGGCAAGGAAGGGGTTAAATATTACCACACAGCATGAAATGCTCCAAAGACCCTAGAGACAGAACAATGAAATACCTAATATGAGTGCAGGAGTTATGAGTAACTCCAAGAAGGACCCCTGTGAGGAGGGGATTAGTGGGACAATTTAACTATGGCACTCAAAGGGTTGCTCATGTTTTTTGCAGGTCATCTTTTCTTCAGATTACCATTGAATGGAAGGAGCCTCAAAGAGACTCCTTCTGGAGAGAGAGAGAGACATGGGCTACAAGGGTCCACAGACAGCACTTTTTACCTGAGCAATCTTCCAGGGGAAGCCAGTAATGGTAATCCACCTAATGGGGGAATTTGGACACCTCATATCTAAAAGAAAAATAATAAATTAACTAAAAACTAAGCTGAACTGTTCTCAGCCTTCCTTCTAAGTGATGGAACAAATCTTATCTGGAGAGGGGAGTGGCTAGGTAGCCTGTATGGAGGACGGCGAGGCTCCACCTTGCACGTCTTGTAGAATTGTTCCAGCTTACTAGGAGGAGCCGTCACTTCTCCATGGTACCTTTAAGCTATATTGGACGACAGAGAAAAGAAGGATAGGTCAATGGAGCAAAGATGGCTGCAGACAGGCTCTGGTACTTAAAGGGGCCACCACACTAAACTCAATCTACACACTAAAATTTTGCAAACAACTCAAAACCTCCATGGAACACCTGGGGGGAGTATAAAAAATAAGATCCAACTAGTGGGGGAAAAAAAAAAAAAAAAAAAAAAGCCCCCAGAGCACTCAATACACCACAAAATCCCAAATAGGCATAAATCAAATAACAGTAAAATAGCAGCCATCCTCACTCAAAAGTCCCCTACAGAATAATTAAGAGACCCATAAAATAGGATTTTAGTCTTATCTGTTAAATCCTTTTCACTTAGTCCATACAGGTCACTGGTACTTCTGGGAGGCGATTCGCCCCTTTAATAGGCAGGAACAATTATGCAAATGATTGCAGGGGGCGGAGCCTCCCCTCCTACTTAAGCCACCTTCAGGCCAGAGCCACTAGATTGATTTGAGACCCCAAAACTGACGCCAGGTAAGCAAGAAGAAAGACTCCGGTGAGCATGCCCCAAAGGTCTCCCACTGAATGCCACAGGAGAGCCAGGTCTGGTCCCTTGACAGGGTGGGAGACCAGTGACCTGTATGGACTAAGTGAAAAGGATTTAACAGGTAAGACTAAAATCCTATTTTCACTGTCGTCCAATACAGGTCACTGGTACTTCTGGGATGTACAAACATTGAGCTGATCCAGAGGTGGGAAGAAGGCAAGGACCAGAACAAGGCCCAAGTCATTAAAACTGCTATGAACCAGTTAATTACATAGCCCAAACTGTAAGTGTCAACGGACACCAATCAAGGGAACAATCCCTGAACTAACACAGCACACGGAACTAGAGCCAACTGGGCTCAACAGTAAGGAAGCACTAAGGATCACAGAGTGGAAGACCTACACAGGCAAAACTGCCTCCAGGACTTTCCTTCCAAAACTGGCATCAGCCGAGGCCAGCACATCAACACGGTAGTGCTTTGAAAAGGTGTGCACAGAGGACCAAGTAGCCGCTCTGCACAGTTGATCAGCGGAAGCCTGATTCTTGTAGGTCCAAGAGGCCCCAATAGATCTGGTGGAATGGGCAGTCACCCGGAAGGAAACATGGTTATTCCGCAACATGTAGGCTTCACGGATAGTAGCCTTAATCCAAGAGGCAATGGTAACTTTGGAGGCCGGTCTCCCTGCCATAGGCCCCTCAGGAATGACGAATAGAGCGTCAGACTTCCTGATAGACTCTGTGCGATGCACATAAAACTTGAGGCAACGCACCACATCCAACAAATGGAGATCTCGTTCCTTGTCAGATGAAGGATTAGGGCAGAAAGAGGGAACAACAATCTCCTGATTGATGTGAAACTCGGACACAACCTTGGGTAAGAATTCCTTGGTAGTGCGAAGCACAGCCTTATCCTTGTGGAACACCAGATAAGGAGGTTTACAAGACAAAGCCTGTAACTCTGCTACCCGGCGAACTGAAACAATAGCCAAAAGGAAGGCCATCTTCCAAGTCAAGAGACGTAATGGAATGGAAGCCAAGGATTCAAACGGTGGTCGCTGGAGAACTCCCAGCACCAAATTGAGGTCCCACTGGGGAGCAGGACTCTTGAAGGCAGGTCGAACATGAGTCACACCTTGGAAGAAAACTTTCACATCAGGAAGGATAGCAATCCTTTCCTGAAAAAACACAGACAAGGCAGAAGTCTGAACTTTGAGGGAACTCAGACTGAGCCCCTTATCAACACCGTCCTGCAAGAAGGCCAGGACAGTGGGAAGATGAAACTCAAGGGATAATTTCTTATCAGAGCACCATGCCACAAAAGTTGACCATATGCGATGATAGATCTTGGAAGACACAGGCTTACGAGCACTGAGCATAGTCGACACCACAGAAGGAGAAAATCCTTTCTTTGCTAGAATCGAGGATTCAACCGCCATGCCATCAAATGGAGAGAGTGAACATCCTCCTTCCACAGATATCCCTGAAGAAGTAGGTCCGGACGGGCAGGAAGTGGGAACGGATCCGCCACTGACATGGCCAACAACTCCGGATACCAGGACTGGCGAGGCCAGTTTGGAGCGATCAGGATAACAGGACAACGCTCCCGCTTCAGTTTCTGGATGACTCTGATCAATAGAGGAAGAGGAGGAAAGATGTAAGCCAGAGAAAAATCCCAAGGGATCGACAAGGCATCCACTGCTAGAGCAAGGGAGTCCCTCCGCCGGGAGCAAAACACCGGAACCTTCCTGTTGTGTCTGGAGGCCATCAGGTCCACCTCCGGCATCCCCCACCTCTGGGTGAGCAATTGAAACACCTCTGGATGAAGAGCCCATTCTCCGCTGTCGACGGTATGACGACTGAGGAAGTCTGCCATGACGTTGTCCACGTCTGGAATATGAACTGCAGAGATGACAGGCACGTGATCTTCTGCCCAAGACAAAATATCCTTGACCTCCAACCTGGCGGTGCCGCTTCTTGTGCCGCCTTGCCTGTTGATGTAAGCCACCGCAGTGGCGTTGTCGGATTCCACTCTGATCGGAAGACCAGTCAGTTGAGATTCCCAGTGTCTCAGGGCAAGCCGGATGGCACGTAGTTCCAGAACATTGATGGAGAGCAGAGATTCCTCCAGACCCCATTTCCCCTGAGCACTGAAGCGACCCAACACAGCACCCCAGCCCCGAAGGCTGGCATCCGTTGTGATCGTGGTCCAACAAGGAACTTGAAAGGATCTCCCTTTCAGGAGATGGGAGAGATCCAACCACCAGTGCAGACTCGATTCCACATGAGGAGGTAGAGAGACTGACAGATGCTGATGATCTGGATGATTCTTGCACATCTGGATCACAAATCTCTGAAGTTCCCTGGAATGGGCCATGGCAAAAGGAACCGCTTCGATCGTGGAAATGAATTTCCCCACCAGGGATGACAACTTCGTTACCGGCACTAAGTCCAGTTCCAGAATCCCCGCCACTCTGATAGCTATCTGATGAGCCACATCCTCCGGCAGCAACACCATGCATTGGCGAGTGTCGAACAGGAGACCCAGGAACAGAAGCCTCTGAGATGGGACCAAGTCCGACTTGTCCAGATTCAGGATCCAGCCATGGCGGGTCAGAGTGTGGATACACTTCTGCAATTGCTGGTGAAGAAGCTCCGCCGAAGAAGCTTTGATGAGGAGATCGTCCATGTAGGGAGTCACCCTGACCCCGTCCTGATGAAGCACCGCTATCAGGGAGCCCAACACTCTCTGGAAGACCTGAGGAGCTGATGTCAGCCCAAAGGGAAGAGCAGAAAACTGAAAGTGTCCCCTGTGGCAGGCAATCCTGAGGTACCGCCTGCTCTCTGGATGAATAGGGATGTGAAGATAAGCATCCTGAAGGTCCAGGGAGGCAAGGAACTCCCCTGGAGACATTGCTGCAATCACAGAGCGCAGGGACTCCTGGCGGAAGTGGGAAGTCACCACATAGGCATTGAGATCTTTGAGATCCAAAATAGGACGAGCCCCTCCGTCCTTTTTGGCCACCACAAACAGGTTGGAATAAAATCCTGAACCTGTGTCCTCCTGAGGAACCACTTCCAGAACCTCTTTGTCCAAGAGATCCTGAATAGCGTCGTCGAACAGACGTCTTTTTGTGGGTTCCTGAGAAGGACGAGTAAAATGGAACCGAAAAGGAGGAAGGGAGGAGAAAGGGATCCTGTATCCCTCTGACACCACCTGAAGAACCCATGGGTCCGCTACTGACTCCTCCCAAGTCCGGCGAAAGATGCGGAGACGTCCACCTACAGCCGGATGCGGACCAGGGTTCGGCGAGTCATGCCGAAGCAGTCTTGGAGGTCTTGGCCTTGGGGGCCACTTTGGGCTTCCAGGACTGTTTGGGCTTGGAGGAGGAGCGCGTAGCGGGAGGACCCGTCTGGGCCGAGGAGCGTGTCTCAGTCTGAAACGAACGAAAGGACCGATTGCGTTTGGCTGGAAACTTTTTCTTAAAGACTGAGGGTAGAAGAGTACTTTTACCACCAGTAGCCTCACTGATCATTTCTTTGAGCTCAGATCCAAATAGCAAATTCCCCTGAAAGGGCAAGGAAAGCAAGGCTTTCTTAGAGGCTGTATCAGCAGACCAAATTTTCAGCCAAAGGGCACGTCTAGCCACCACAGAAGCAGTGGAGGCCCTCGCCATCATGCAAACAGCATCAAAGGCAGCGTCAGCAACATAGTTCTGAGCTTCAGTGATATTAGCAAGAAGCTGCAACTGTTCAGATACTGGTGCATCCTGGCGAACTGCTTCAGTCAGTCGTTCAGTCCAGGCCGCAATGGCTCTATTAACCCACGCCACAGCAAAGGTTGGACGCATGGCAGTGCCAATGGAGGCAAAAATAGACTTAAGAGAAAGCTCTAGCTTTTTATCCGTCCAATCCTGCAGGGCAGAGGCATCAGAGACAGCCAAAGCGGTAGACTTGGATAGTCTGGAAACAGGAGCATCCACCTTGGGGGGATGAACCCATTTTGCCAGCTCAGTCTCAGGAAAAGGGTACAGTTTAGCAAACTTTTTAGAGACAGAGGAGGATCTATCAGGATTCTTCCATGCCTCAGAGACTAGACGGGCAAGAGTAGGGTTAGTTGGAAAACAAACAACAGGCTTAGATGGTTTCTTTTGAAAAACATCAGTAGGATCATAAGTGGATTCCTGAGTCAGAGGAAGGTTGAGCGTATTCAGTACAGCTCTAATCAGACCCTCAGCCGAAACTTCAGGGTCACATTCATAAGGGTCCCCAATGTACCTGTTAGACTCAATAACAGTGCGTTCCTCAGCATAAGAATCCTGCAAGAGTTCTTCTTCAGAAGAATCAGACACATCAGGAGCACCCTGTGGCTTAGGCAGGGAGGTCCTGATTGTAGCGGGGGTCTGCCAGACCTGGAGAGCCCCCTGTACCTGAGAGGGAAAGAGTTGAAGAGTGGATCTGAGATCCCTAGTGGCAGCTTTAAACTCCCTCACCCAAGATGGCTCAATAGCATGGCTGGGAAGCCCAGGGTTGCTATCTTGACCAGTGCAGTTAGGGCATAGATCCCCCACATTATCACTAGATAGCCCAGTGTGACAAGAGGAGCAAAACGCCATGGGGGGAGCAGACCCCCCATCCTCCTTAGACTTGGGTCTAGCCCCTAGCTCCAGTGATGTAGACATGCTCACAGCGTCAATATACCCCACTTTAAACTCTATCACCCAGTAAAAGTGTGGAAGATTAAAGTTTCACCCCAGAAATGCCTAATATTGGACTTATCTGGCCAGCGAAGGGTTAATCTGTTGAGGGGAGAGAAGGCTCGGTCCCTGCGTAGTGTACTCGCTGAGGAAGAGCTCCACAAAATGGCGGCCGTCAGGATAGCCAATCAGAAACGAGCGCGAACCGGGCGCTCATGGGAAATGTAGTTTTCCCCATACAAGTACCCCAAACAGTGCCCGAAGCCCCCCTGAACACCCCACACTAATAAAACACACACCGGATGATAGAGCAGGAGCTTAGCATTAAAATGAGCCCTCTCTGGAGTTGCTGTGACAAGCGGTTCCAGAGATATGTCCCAGACTGTGAAATCTTATAGAGAGTAAAGGAGCCATAGCGTCTAAGCGGGAAAAGCCGCGCTTAAAGGCGCGGAACAGCATTTTTAATAAAGTTTAATAAAACATTAAAAAGTGCCCAAACATACATAAAACACATAAAGAAATACTATTCAAGGCTCCAAACCCAGAGAATACCACAGAAACTGCATTAAATACATCAAATGCAAATAAAAACACCCTATGAGTGTTGGAGTGCAAAGCAAACTCCCAAATACAAGCCCAGCAAAGGGACACTGTGGGGACAAGTGGACCTTCAGCACTCAATGGGTGGCTCACCTTTCCTGCAAGGACTTCTGTCTTCAGGTGACCATGATGAAGTGGGAATAGACCAGAGGAAAATTCCCCAGTAGGGAAGCTGCTTAACTCAAGCTGTTCCCTCTTCAGGGCATAAGGTCCACAGAAAATCCCTGGAAGCTGCACCAGCCACTTTAAAGTGGGCAATTCACAGCCATGGTCACCCTCCTAATGGTGGTATTCCATATTTGAATAAAAAATAACAAAATACTAAGTTGAATGCATAGATGTTCTCTACCTGGTGTGCACAGCACCCAGGAACAAATCAATCTAGTGGCTCTGGCCTGAAGGTGGCTTAAGTAGGAGGGGAGGCTCCACCCCCTGCAATCATTTGCATAATTGTTCCTGCCTATTAAAGGGGCGAATCGCCTCCCAGAAGTACCAGTGACCTGTATTGGACGACAGTGAAATACTGCCAGAGCACAACCATGCTCACCTCAGCTTCTGTAGGAAGAGGCGACATAAAGTGGACCAAGGAAATCAAAAGGGTTACCTACCAGTCTTTTTATTTTTTTTCCTTACAATTTTTTATTGAGTTTTATGGGAGGGAGGGGAATTACAGAAAAAAGAAAAAGCGAAAGGGGGTGGCACAACAGTTAAGTACAATAATAACAGAGATACAGATCTGACCAGGCAGAACATATGATACTTAACATACTTAACATAACATGGCAGGAGGCGATGGAGCACGCCTCTGCCACCAAGGCCTGGGGCTCAGGAAGCATGGCAATAGCGGGGCACTGCTTTAAGAGGGGCCCCAGGGGGCAGAGAGGGCAATCGGTGGACCGACCAAGAGGTAGCAGGCAGCAATGAGCAAGGTAAGCGGAGGGGAGATGGGGCCAGGCCAAAGTGAGCTCCGCCCCCCAGGAATACAGAGAGAACCCTAGGAGAGGACGCTAAGAGTGCCAAAGGGTTGCGCCACCACTGCCCGCCGAATGAGCAAGAGCATATTCAATATACAGAACGTGGGGAAGGAGAGTCAAGAGAACAGAAAGAGGGCCTGAGGCCCATCAATGGAACATTGGGTCGAGATTGAGGGGGCAGGATACCAAGGGAATGGTGAGTGGGACAAAGAGGTCACAGTCGGAAATAGCATGATTTCATAGAATCTTTTACAGCGATACCCTACAGCTAGCAGTGCATATCCAGCTGGTGTTGGAAGACTAAAGGAAGTCCGCCAGCTAGAGAGAGGTATTACAGGAAAAGCTAGTCCAGCTGTGGCGAGTAGTAGGGGGACACCCATGAGATGGCACAGAAGGTGTAAAGAGGAACACACCAGTGGGGGGGCTCTACCAGTCTTTTGTCTTCAGGTTACCACCATAAGAGAGTGAATAATCTCAAGAGGGAATGAGCCATGAGGGAATGCTGATCATAAAGCCATCTTCCACAGCTCAAAATAGGTCTACATACCATATGTGAACTGGGCAATCCAACTCCAGGCAAGCCCAGTAATGGTAACCTGCCTAATGGGAAACTAAACAACTCCATATCTAAGAGGATGGCATCTGTGCTCCAGCTGCTTAGCAGGACACATGAATGGGTAGGCAGGGTGTTGAGATGGAAGATGAGGGAGTCTTCATCACAAAGACCCTGTCTTTTGTGATGTACCTTTGTTCCTAATTGGACGTAGCAGAAAGGTATTTTTCGTTATGTCCTCAGCATAAGGGTTGCAACCCAAAGTGCACTCAGATGATTCTGGATAAAGGAGCCCTTAGAAAAGGCCTCGGTTAGGATACTTTGTTTAACAAGAGCAACCTGTGCTCTTTGGGAACCTGAAATCCCAAACATGTAAACAATGGACTGAACTATTTTAGTGCACACTCACCAGACGTAGAGTTCTGAGCCCAAGTCCACCTCAGACATCCAGAATAAATTCTGAAATCTAGTACATTCGCAATAAAATTATAAAGGGACCCTATCACCTAAAAACAACATTGGTGATTTTGAAAGAGGTTTCAAAAACACCTATATGTTATATTAATTTTTCTTTTCTGTTAATTTAGAGTTATATATGCTAATTAAGGCATGCCATGCAGTCACTTCCTGAAATTGTCTTAATTTATTTCCCCCACTCACTGACACCGATTAGCATGGCATTGCATTGCCCATCATCCATAGCACTTAAAGGATTAAGTGTCAAGTGACTGTGGGAGAGAATATAGGGCTAAAACAGGACATTCCTGCATGGCATACCTTACTTGTATTCTATAAATTCAAATAAATCAAACACAACATAGTTGAGTGTGAAAGCCATTTCAAGATCACCACACTTCCATAACAGGGTCCCTTTAAACCCTTGTGGGCCAGAAGGGTGTACATTGCATTGACATGTGCTACTCAACCACCTTGTCCTCAAGGGGTTAATGTTTATCTCTAGGCTCAAAATATTACCCCTTTAAGTAGGGTTGCCAAATCACCCCTTTAGAAGAGGACACCTGAAAAATGCCTGCTGCACTGATACATAGGGATTATTGCAACCAGCAGGCATTTTTCATATGTGATCTATTTTAAAGGGAAGATATGAGAACCCTATGTTAAGGACCAGAGGGGTGTGCAGCACATTGCGGAGAGTACAGCCCTCTGGTCCATAAATGGTTAAATGAAGTCTTCAGAACTGAAGAATATTTTATTCTTAATTTTTCTCATCCACATCTCTTCACCATGCATAATAGAAGGAAGATATTAAACATGGTATTTGCCTGTAAGTGCTTGCTTACAGCACATGCTTTTTGACTGGATTTAAAATGTATACATGTGTCAAAGATTTTGTCCTATTGTGAACCTTTTTCAAAATAAAAGACAATTTATACTTTGACCAGTTAAGGACACTTCAGAAACCAAAATGATAATAGTCTATATCAAAAATTGCTTATTTTAAAACAAGACCTGTATGCATATAATAAAGATATATCAACTTAATTATCTGGAAAAGGAAAATACCACATAACGGATACAAATTTAAAATATAAATTGATATTCAATTGTTATTCATTAATTATGCTACCAACACATCCAAACACATGCCTACATTTTCTCAACACAAACACAGCTCCTTAATACTACTAAACATTCTCACACACACTTACACCTCAACATAAACACGTCTTCACAAGAACAAACACCCTTACACAAAACACAAACGAAACTTTACCTACACAACATGCACACAGCATCACCTCTTCACTTAACAGAACACACAGCTACACTTCAACACATGCGCACGCGCACAAACACTTACCCCTTCTCGGTATGCAAGTATACGTTCAACTCCACAACAAAAACACACATTCACCTCCTCAATACACACATAAATACACCTACACTTCAATAGAAGCATTCAGGACTCTAGCAGAGGAGAGAATGCTCTCTCTTTCCTCTGGACTTATTTTTAATTCTTATTTAGTATACTCCAACTCACCCTGCAACTTAAAGAGGAACTACCACCCCGCAATAACTTTACATTAATTAATTCTTCATCTGGCGACTAGCTGCTTAGTAGCGCTAGTCGCCAGAAATATTACCTGTTTTCAAAGATTTTCCAGTTTTTCGGAGGCTCACAGCAGCAGGAAGCACGGACATCTCGTCATAGTGACGTCCGTGTGCCTGCGCTGTCAGTCCCTTTTGGAGCCGGCCAGGTAATATTTCTGGCGACTAGCGCTACTAAGCAGCTAGTCGCCAGATGAAGAATTAATTAATGTAAAGTTATTGCGGGGTGGTAGCTCCCCTTTAATTCCAACAGACAGAACAGCGGAGGTAGAGCCAGCAGAGTGATGCCCTGTGAAAGGGCATGTCTGTAGCAGAAAACCTGTCTTTGAAGGCAATGGAATGGGCTAATTTGCATTACTCCTTCTCATTGTTGCCCCTAGATATTTTCTGCAGGAAAGAAGGACCCAGTAAAGTAATTTCTATGACTGCATATTTATAGATAGATTTGCATTTTGCCTGTCCCTACTTTCAAAACATCCAATACAATCTCAGAAATATCCAGCTTCTTGCACTTCCAAAGAATACAAGTATAATATTTTGCCCTATTCTTTAATACAATTATGGACTGTGGTGAATTTTTCTAGGATATCTGAAATAGTGATTAAAGTTACTTGATGGATATTTTGAAGCCAAAGCCCATAATCAGTAAAAGCAAGAAATAATGGAACAGCATTGAATTTTTAATTTAATATTTTAATTCTATTTCAGATTTCTAAATTTAAGATTCAGTATTTTATGATCAGCTTTAACCAGAGACGATTAATACTCATATTAACCATTCATTACTGATCAAGACTGCATTACTAACTGGCTATGACAGATATAGGACTGTCCATCACTATATTAAGCTGCAATAAATAATAATGGTTACCGACCATCAAGTTGCAAAATACGGATATCAATATATTTTTTTGGGTAAGAAGAGGTCCTCTGATTTCTTTTTTTTTTTGTTCTGTTTTTTTTTTTGTTTTTTTTTTGCTCTAGGATAACACACAGTGTAGAATTTTCAGGACACACCTAATTATTTATGGGTTATTTGTTAACGGTGCAATGTCTGTTAGAAAATCATAAACAAAGTCATTATGCATCATCAGAAGAATAACTCCCCCATACTGTTCATATGAATTATGCAAATGGCCAGACCAACCACAGTGTCATAAATGTCCTAGATTCTCACCTCTTTGCCAGTTAGAACATGTCGTGCCAGCTTGACCTTGGCAAAGTTACCCTTGCCAATGGTTTTCAGAAGTCGGTAGTTTCCAATGTGTGGCTGCTCATCAGCGGAGGTGGCAACAGAAGTGCGGCATCGCAGCATGTTGGGTTTGCTGTTGCCTCCCCCACTGCTGGTCTTTGAGTCTCCGTGACCCAATGCTGGCTGCAGAAAAAGACAGAAAAAAATGCTATTTTAGTGTTGAACTTCCAAGGGAAAATAATCTGCATCACTGGAATATAGTGAAACTCAAACTAAATAAATAAATAAAAAGTACAGCCAACAGACCCACTTGAACCAGGAACAACTTTAAAGGGAAATTATACCCCAGATATAAGTATTTCTGAATTTAACATTAAAGTGGACCTGTCGCCTTGAATTTAACAATTCATATTTGAAAACTTAAACTAAAAACTGCCTTTGTTATATTAATCAAAAGTCCAGAAGATGCATAGATTATGATATACTGATACTTTTATTTCTTAAAAAGTGAAAGTCTTTCAGTGCTGTTACAGAACTTAATCAGCATATGAAACCACATCAAAAAACACTGTTAGTAGAAATTAGCATATGACATTCTCTGTACAGAAATAAAACTAGGAATATTTCCAGACCTAAACTATGCATCTGGCGGTATTTTGGTAAATATCTTATATAGGTATTTTTAGTGATGTTTTCAAATACACAAATTTGAATTAAAGGTGACAAATACACTTTGATGTACAAGGACACCAACTTGTGTATCTCTCTTGATCTTATATATATATATATATATATATATATATATATATATATATATATATATATATATATATATATATATAAACAAAACATATAAGTCCTAGCACTCTCCCAATCAAAGTCAATGGCCTGGGTGCCTGGTTCCATCAAAGATACATACAGTTTTGTTGTTCAAGGACCACACTCACAGGACTTCCAGATGCTTCAAAATTGTGCAAAGTTTATTATCAACGTTTCGGCCCTGCCTTGGGTCTTTGTCAAGATATCTTGACAAAGGCCCAAGGCAGGGCCGAAACATTGATAATAAACTTTGCACAATTTTGAAGCATCTGGAAGTCCTGTGAATGTGGTCCTTGAACAACAAAACTGTATATGATCCCAAAGGCCCAAATAGACGATGGATCCTCCTTATTGGTAACTTCCTTTCAAGAGTAATATGTTGCTAGACCTGCATATTTACACTTTCAAGTGTATTAACAGCCAAAGGGTCTTATATGTATAACAATTCTGGGGCAAACTAACTGCAACACAGAGGAAAAAAAATCCCCCCTTGATTTAATTAAGACTTTTGACCCACTGAATGTTACGAGAGATTTTTGTAGAATCCAAAGGGTTAAAAACTCAGTTTAAATCAATGGGAATTTTGAGAATTGTTAATTGTCCCTTACAGTAGAGATGGTTTGCCCCAGAACTGCTCGATTTTGCCTTTACACAAGGCCCAAAGCACCATGCCTTGGCGACTTACAACACAGATTGTTACTGGCTGAGAGGCAGTTTAAGCACATGAATAAAGGACACTTGCAAGTGCATCAATAATTACTGGCTTCAGCTATCCTGACCAGAGTGAGCTGAGGGAGTAGAACTGACAGGCAAGAAAAAAAAAATAAGTGAAAATAGAAATAATGGAGGGTAAACATAGGATCAGATGGGGCAGATATATGAAGAAATGGAAAAGAGTAGGGGGAGGGAGCAAAGTGAAGATGGGGGAAAAAAATGGAAGCAAGAGTAATGGAAAAGGGAAACAAAGGGAATAAGGAGTGTAAGGGAAGGAGGTGGGAGACTAATGGGGTGTTAAATTAAGGGAAGGTAGAGGAACTGAATGGGCTAAGAAAGATAAGGTAGGGAAGACTAAGACATGGATGGGAAAAAAAACAGAAGAGAGATGGAAGGTAGCATAAAAGACTTGAAGAAGGGGACAATGTTAAAGGGATAGTAACACTTCGTTTTAACTTTATTTTATTTTGTAGGCATTAAAAAAACATGAAGAATGATATAAGTCTTATCTCTGAAACCTTTATGGTTTAAGAGATATTCACAAAGTATCCCCCCCCCCTGTTCAACCAGATCAGAAGGGAGATGCCCAGGTAGACTGCAGAGAGGGACAATCTTCAATTAAGATAATGGAAAAAGCTGAAAAACTTGTCAAGGGGGGAAGGGCTTTCATTGTTTTCATACAAAGAAAATTGTCCCCTTCTGTTATCTGTACTGTCATACAACCAGACTCACATCTGAGAAGAGATGGCTTACACTAGGTAAAAGGGGCGGGGAGGGGAACTTTGCTTGTGAATATCTCATAAACCATAAAGGTTTGAGAGATAAGAGTTATATCATTCTTCATGTCTTTTTAATGCCTACAAAATAAAATAAAGTTAAAACGAAGTGTTACTATCCCTTTAAAGGTATAGTAATTCTTTGTTTTATCTTTATTTTATTTTGTAGGCATTAAAAAACATGAAGAACAATACAAGTCTTATCTCTCAAACCTTTATGGTTTGAGAGATATTCACAATCAAAGTTTCCCCTCCCGCCCCTTTTACCTAGTGTAAGCCATCTCTTCTCAGATGTGGAATCTGGTTGTAAGACCAGACAGATAACAGCAGGGGACAATCTTCTTCCTATGAGAACAATGAAAGCCCTGCCCCCCGTGACAAGTTTTTCAGGTTTTTCCTTTATCTTAATTGAAGATTGTCCCTCTCTGCAGTCTACCTGGGCACCTCCCTTCTGATCTGACTGAACAGTGTTACATAGTAAAAGGGGCAGGAGGGGGATACTTTGTCATTGAATTACTCTTGAACTACAACTCTGACAGAATTGAAATAACACTCTCCAAAGTCCAAATAATATGGTGATTAATTAGAGCTGCTTTTATTATGAAACATTACTATCCCTTTAAGGATTGGTGGGAGAACAAGCAACAAAAAGGTAGGATGAATATGTAGCCAAGGCATCTGTGTGACAGTGGTCTCAGTCATCAAAAGAATCAATTTCCCAAGTGATAGTTTAAGCATAAGTTGTAGGCAAAGGTTGTAGGCAACCACACCCTCAGATGTCATCAATTTGTTTGAGTAGCACACATGTGGGGTGGGGGTGTCATCACTAGCGAGTACTATCTCAAAGCTCAGACAACCTCTGGGCAGCAGTTTGAATGTATACTCGAACTGCCACATTATTGTTACCATCAGCAGAACCATATTCCTCACTGCTGTACAATTAAATTGGGACTTTCATGGGGCCCTGCACTAGTCATCAATTCTGATTAGGCAACAAGTCACACATCCTGATTTTGATGACAAGCTGCAGTTTTCTCTGTAAACCTTTCACCTGTAATATCAACCAATAGTTGTTTACAGATTAAACATGTTCAGGTTTATCTGTGTTCTTAGCATTGCAAAGTCCTCTGCAATATTTATTAATTTTATTATACAGACTGAGAAAGTTCAGCTGGCTATTCACACTGGGCATCCTTGGACCAAACAAATACAACTTTCCAGGCATTGTTTTGCCAGTAATAGAAGGAAGATACTCTAGGTATATTTGGTCAGAAGGAGAAAGGAAACACACTGGTCAATGTTTGGCCAGAATGAGAATGTTTTGCAGACAATATCATACTAACTGCCAGTAGTCCTGAAGAACTGCATTGAAGAGTTACAACAGGGAAACAAAAAATTTTGGCTTGAAGATGAATAACAAAACAGAAGTCACGTTTAACAAATTTACCACATCAAGAAAATCAAAGTAGATGGGCAAGAACTAGAAGACGTGGACAAGTATGTTTACCTTGGACTGGAAATGTCAACAGATGGGAACACCATGATGGAAACACCATGATGGAAACTGAATGATGAATAAAATTGGGATGGCAAACATTTGGAAAACTTAGTAGTATTGTGTTTAAAACATGACTACCACTCTGCCTCAAGCAAAAGGTTTTAGACAGATGTGTGCTCCCAGTTCTTACGTATGGCTGTGAAACATGGACACTAAATTCCAAAGCCATACAAAAACTTAAGATTATGCAGAGAAGTATGGAACGTCGAATTTTGAACATAACAAAAAGAGACCAAAAAATGTGTGCATGGATTTGTCAGCAAAACACAGGTTTATGAAACAACTGAAAGAGTAAAGCACGAATTTAGGTGTTTATGTTCTTTATAGTCTTTTCTAGAGACACAGATTTTCAAAGGCTGCAGCATGTTCCTGCATAAACCAACATTTATTTAGTACAGTTCTTTAGCCAGTTTCTCCTAGGATCAGAAATTACCCCACTAAACTAATGGCAATGATGCTGTGACAATATAAAAATAATTAGATGAAAAGATTAAAGGGATAGTAATACTCAATTATTACAAATCCCTATATTAAAGACATATTAAAAATAAATGTATTGCCCTCAGTATCATCGCTCAAATCTTTATGGTTTGAGAGATAATCTCTCCTAAAGTTGCCCTCTCCCTTCCCCGAAGTCAGCGTTGGAGCTGACAGAAGGGAAATCCGGTCTTACGATCATCAGGCGGCTCTGCAACAGAGCTGCGATCGCGTTAATAAAAAAAAATATTTAACTAAAACGGAAGACCATTTCAGTGAAAGGTTTCTTTTTTATTAACGCGATCTTGGCTGTGCTGCAGAGCCGCCTGAAAGTTGTACGACAGACCTCCCTGCAGTCTGCTAGAACGATGACTACGGGGAAGGGGGAGGCAGAGGGCAACTTTAGGAGCGATTATCTCTCAAACCATAAAGGTTTGAGAGATGACACTGGGGCAATACATTTATTTTTAATATGTCTTTAATATAGGGATTAGTAATAATTAAGTATTACTATCCCTTTAAGTTCTTGAATGGTATACTGTAGATGCCTCCAAAGTATTATAAATATTTTGGGTATCCAAGGGGTTAAATAAATACAATTAACAGCAAGATCAACAACTGTATAAAAGACAGTCTGAACACAGCCATCAGTAGAATTAAAATGATAGTAATGTTTCACAAAAACAGCAGCTCAAATTAATCTTCATAGCATTTGGACCATGGAGAGTGCTATTTCAATATTGTCAGAGTTCTAGTTCAAGAGGAATTGAATGACAAAGTATTCCCCTCCTGTCCCTTTTTACCTAGTGTAAGCCACCTCCCCTGAGATGTGGAATCTGGTCACTTGACCAGACAGCTCACAGCAAGGGACAATCTTCATACTGTGGGAACAATGAAAACCCTGCCCCCCTTGACAGGTTTTTCTTTATGCTCACTGAAGACTGTCCCTCTCTGCGATCCATCTGGACAGTCTTGCTACTCTGAGGTGAGCAGTGTTACATCAGTAAAAGGGGCATAAGGGGGATACTTTATCATTCAATTACTTTTGAACTACAACTCACAGTATTGAAATAAAGCTCTCCACAGTCTAAATACTATGAAGATTAATAGGAGTTGCTTTTTTGTGAAACATTACTATCTCTTTAAACTTTTGCATGCCAGAGGGATAAGCAACGCACTGCAAAGCAATACATTGCGTACCCCACTGGCACTCAGATGGTTAATCAGCTTATGATTTATCATTTATTTCAGAAATAAACACACATTCCCTGTTTTGAGAAAAATAAATAAATAAATTATCACCATACCCTCTGTCATACAAAAGGTTAAAAGAACCATTTAAATAACCGATAATTATCATATCTACCACATGGTGCCGCTGGTTTGCTCCAGAATATCTTATTGAATATGGCCCTAAGTGACACAAAGAATGAGAGGAAGGTAAAGTATAAGCACAAAAGAAAACCAGCAGGGCAAAAACGCCCCAAGAGGAAGACGATGCTCTTTAGAAATGTTAGCTTTTCAAACTGTTCCCTGAAGGATGATATTTCTGTCCAAGAATTTTACCTTTTATGTGCACTGTAACATAAGTACAAAAACATGAATACAAATATGCATTTTTGATATACATAAACAGACATGAAATTGTACAAACTTACACAAAAGACCATGTAACCCCCCCTCAGGGATGCTTAAGACATCACCCAATTTGGAATGCGTGCAGCATCCAATGGGTTAAATAACTTCTCAGTCTATTATTTTCCCCCTTTTATGAAAAAGCCATAAAGTCTTCCCTCTGGCAGTCACAGCAATGTTCCACAATCTATAGAACAGGCTGAATAGAGCTGTCAAGAGCTTATTTCCACACAAGGTCAGTGCCACTTATACATGACTACTACAGACCATCAAAAAAACACTCAAACCTAAAATGTTCAACCCTCAAACCCCACCAAAAAAACAACTGATTTTTCAGAAATTATTTTTTTTGAAATGTCCTATATATTTACAGTTCTCACATTAGTTATTTCTAATTCTAAAAGGAAGAAAGTTTTGTATTTTGCATGTCATGAAGGTTAGATAATCAGATACAATCATCTACCACTTTAAAGACAAGAGGGGTGTACAATATTTTGCACAGCCTTCTGGTTCTTAAAGGGTTAACTGATTATTGACAGGTTTACAGTTAAGGGATAGAAAACAAACAAACAAACAAAAAAACACACAAAACCACAACTTAACAGGTGCTTTGACATTTGAAAGTGTCAAAAATGAACATGTTAAGGATATATTCATCCTTGTTGTATAATATGATATTGTTATTGAGTTACTAGCAATGTTTCATATGCCAATGACATTTTTCAGTGAGGTTTCATTTTCTACTGGTGCTCTGAGCAGAACCAGGAGAATTTCACTTTTGCTTTTCTCAGAAATAAAAGTGTGAATATCTCCTAAACTATACGTCTGCTAGACGTTAGTTAAAATGACACATACGCAGGACTGAATGAAGTCTTCAAATATGTAAAAAAACAAAAACAAAAAAATGAATAATTTAAAGTTAAAGGTCTATTTTAAGCCTTTAAGTCAGTGAGGCATACTATCTATTGACACACCCTACACCTCAATGGTTAAGTCTTTTGGGTGGCAGACGTCCAACTGTATTTCAGTGTGCTAGGACCACTGCAACTCAAAGGGTTAGTACAGTGATTCTCAACCTCTTTTTCTTCAAGGCACCCCTAACATGCAGTCTGGAAGTTTTGGGGCGTACCTAACATTTTAAAGGTAATTTGTAAAGCACGTAATGAATTATACAAATGCATAAATATATAGTTCTCTTTAGGTCTCACAATCAGAACAATATAAATAAAAGTATCATGCAGAAAAATATTCCAGAAATAGACATTTGAAACTTAGTATTCAAAGGTTATGAAAGTCTTTATAGAAAAGATGGGGCACCCTGAGTGTTTTGTTGGTTAGTATCTAATGAGATCAAGGTCACTTAGCTCACCCAGTAACCAGACAGCCAGAATGGCATGAAGTTGAAAATATATAATCTATCTGAACTGAAAAAGTTAGTAGATGTGTCAGCATCAAGGCAGTATCCTCTGCATGACCTATACCTAAAAGGAGCTCCATAGGATTCAATGTACTGGTCTTAATCTAATTAGAATTTATTTTCAATTTTTGTTTTACATTCTTTCAAGTTTAATTCCAAAGGGATAACATGATGCCATCTGCTTTATACTTGCTCACACCTTCTTACCAGGCAGACTAGAAAAATACAATTGGAAAACTAAATAAAAAAAAAAACAAAACAAAAAAAAAAAAAAAACCAGATGATTACTCTTTAAAGGAATAGTAATATTTCAAAATTACTATGACTTATATTAAAGCCCTTTAAAAACTGAATTAAATGCCACCAGCGGCATCTCTCAAACCTTTATGGTTTGAGAGATAGCCGCTTTTAAACTTTACTCTCCCGTGCCTCTCCCCTGATGTCAATGTTCTTGCTGCAGAAGGGAAAACTGGTCCCGGGACCAGTGAAGGCTCTTCAGAAGAGCCGAGATCTCATTATGGAAGACAAGATCCTTCACTAAAACTGTCTTCTACGTGTGCTTGGTTACCAAGCACACCTAGAAGACCGTTTTAGTGAACGATCGTTTCATCTATAACGAGATCTGGCTCTGCTGAAGAGCCTCCACTTGATTCGGTGAACGGATTCCCCTGCTGCCGCAAGAACGCTGACGTCAGGAGAGAGCGAAGTTTAAAAGCGGCTCTCTCGCAAACCATAAAGGTTTGAGAGATGCCGCTGGTGGCATTTAATTCAGTTTTTTAAGGGCTTCAATATAAGGGATAGCAATTTTGAAGTATTACCATCCCTTTAATCACCTAAATGGGGAGCATGGAATTATTTTCTCAGTTAGGTTATATAAAGGATTAAACAAATACTAACAAAATGGGCCTTATTCATAAAGTTAAAGTGATGCAATTCGGGGCATACCAGCAGCACCACAGAAGGCATATGGAATCTCCCCAAATCCTCACTGATTTAAATGGTCATTTTTACATTCTGAGTGCTAAACAGTTCACATTCAAGCATTTAAGGGGGTTCAATGATCTCTAGCATTTAAGGGGTTAAAATTATCATTTAAATCAATGACAATTTCCATTACACCCTTTTGGTGCAGTTGGTATTTTGTAGAATTTCATGTTTAGCTTGAAAACAAATGGAATTTCAAGATTTTAAGTGCTAGCAAGCCATGTTAATACATATATTATTATATTGGCTTTTTTGTAGCAATAATAGTTTCAGCCATTTCTCTCCAGCCTTATTTTGTTTAACTTTCCAGATTAGGCCATTTGGTCAATGTAAGTAAATGAGAGTGGATTAGAAGTAAAACTCATTTAGGGTTTGGTGACTTATTTAGACATGTGGGGGTGGTGGAGGGAGGGAGGAAGGAAAAAAATAGAATCTACAGCAGTGACTCAGGTAAAACAGGATGAGGAACAAGCCTGTGCAAGATGCACTAAAATAGGAGATATGCTTCTACTGCTCACATCTATATGTAACAGCCTGGAAGCTAGCTAATTACAAATGTGGAAGCAGATGAGATAGTGGGTAAAAAAAGGAGGGAGAAGAGAAGGAATTTTATATATGCATGTATGTATGTATACTTGTATTTATACAGTGCCACCAGGTGTACTTAGCGCTTTACGGTTTATATTTAGTATAGAGGAGATACAACAAGTGCAGTAGTTAAAGGGATAGTAATGTTTTAAAATAAAAGCAGCTCCAATTAATCTTCATAGTATTTGAGCCACAGAGAGTGTTATTTCAATACTGTCAGAGTTGTAGTTCAAGAGTAACTGAATGATAAAGTATCCCCCCTTCCCACCCCTTATACCTAGTGTAAGCCACCTTCCCTCAGATGTGGAATCTGGTCCACAGACCAGACAGCTTGCAGCAAGTGACAATCTTCTTACTGTGAGCATAAGGAAAACCCTGTCCCCTTGACAGGTTTTTCCCTTATGCTAATTGAAGATTGCCTATCTCTGCAAACCGTCTGGATACCACCTTGCTGTTCTGAGGTGAGCAGTGTTACTTCAGTCAAAGAGGGGGGATACTTCATCATTCAATTACTCTTGTACTAAAACTCTCACAGTATTGAAATAAAACTCTACATGGCCCAAATACTATGAAGATTAATTGGAGCCGCTTTTATTTTGAAACATTACTATCCCTTTAAGTAGTTACACAGATAATCATAAGGGGTAGATTATGTTCTAGTTTAATCTTTTCAATTACAGTCAATTGTCCATTAGAGTGGTGTATGGGCAGGCACTGGGGCTATAAGGAAGGAAAGGGGAAGGATGATAGAATTAGGGAGAAAAAGAATGGGGGCAAGATAGAGACACACATATGACAGCTGGAGATGTGTGTGAATTAGAAGCTTGTGAAAACACCGTAGTACTGTAATACAAACTAGTGATAAGAAGAAATTTGGGCTAAAATCTGCAATTAACAATTCCATCACCTTCATTATTAGACATACTATTATAGAGTTGCAAACATAATTTTTGCCGCTCTTTCATACTTTTCCATTAATTTTACTTGAACTGCAACTCAACTTCCAACAAATCCCAGTAGAATTAGGGGATCTATTCATTAACTGACCAAAAACTGGCTAGTCATTTCTAAACTTAAAGAAGAAGTGTTTGTTATGGAAAAATATTTATATTGTATTCCAAATTTTACAATTTAGATTTTTTTTTTTTTGTTATAGGATGTCTTGTGCCATTAATGATATTGTTTGGTGCATGTGATCTATTGCTATTTATTCTGGGGTATTTTGTGTGTATATATACACTTTTTTATATTGTACTCTATATAATAAAATGCACCACTCTTTTGGATACGATGGTTCCCTCTTGATCTGCCATTGTGACACTTATTTTATGCCAGAAGCTTCTATATTGATACACCTTTGGGTCCATTCATTTATCTACTACAGTAGAGTTCCCTGTTCATTTCCAACTCATATTATATATATGAGTTGGTTTACTTAAGGGAACCACACTTATCCTAAGTGGATTTTGGAATTGGACACATTTGAAGCCTGGGGGTGATTACCAACCCAGAGAGTACTCCAAACTGGTAGGTGCAAGATCTACTGAGAGGCATTCCTAACCTCCACTACAAGTGACTGCATACACAAAGGGGGAATATAGAGGGGGTCACTGCATATCTATATACTGCTACACTTAGAGAGTCTGCACTGTCTCTCTCTTTTTTCTCTCTCTCTCCCATAAACTCACTTTACTCTTGGCAATCACTTCAGCCAAAGAGGGTGTCTGAGCTCCTGAAGAAGCATTATTCACACTCTGCTCAAAAATCTGCATATGGTTCAATGACTATAGAGCGATCTTAACACAATAGCCATCTTTAAAACAACCTCATAACTTCTGCATTAAGCTTATTGTGACTTTGTGACCATTAGAATTTTTATCCCATATATTATTAGTGTGTATTAAATATTGTTTTAATACTTTAGATTCCTTTTAAGATATTGATCTGTCCACATAGAGGTAAATCATGGCTCTGCTTGTCTGTATTTACCAGTGCTCTAAAGGTCTCTGTCAGGGTACAGGTTAATGAATGCACTGCAGATCTGTGACAAGGCATAGGTTAATTAGTGCTCAGCAGTTCTGTCAATGTACAGGTAAATCATTGCCCCACAGGTAAGTGTCAGAAAAGGTTAATCATAGTGCACTGCAGGTCTGAATCAAGGTACAGATTAATAAGCTCTCTGCAGGTCTGTTAGGGTACAGGTTAATTAGTGCTCTGCAGGTATGTGCCATGGTACAGAATAAGCAGTGCTCTCAGATCTATTTTGAAGTACAGGTTAATCAGTGTTCTGCATGTCTGTGTACAGGTTAAAGCGGAACTTTCAGCTATTTCTATGTTGCCATTCATTCATTAATCTCATAGCAACTAGCTTGCAAATCCATGTCTTACCTTTAAAAAAATTGCAGATTCTAAAGAAATATTTGCCGTTTGGAGACCTGAACCCAGGCTAAAGCACAGACACCTTGCCTGTGCGTCTGCGTTGTCAGTCCCAGTCTCCATTGAAGCGCGCAGACTGCACTAACCTGCCCGTCAGTCTCCAAACGGCAAAGATTTCTATAGAATCTTAGATTTTTTTTAAAGGTAAGACATGGATTTCCAAGCTAGTCACCATGCGCTTAATGAATGCATGGCAACTTAGTAATGGCTGAAAATTCCGCTTTAATCAGAACTCTGTAGATATGTGTTTGGGCATGGACAAATCTGTACTCCGCAGATCTTTTTGCAGGTTTATAAGTGATCTACAGTTCTGTGTACAAGACAAGCAGTGCTCTATTGGTTTGTGATTCACAAATGCTCTGCAAGTATGTGTAAATTAATCAGTGCTCTGCAAATCTGTCTCACTGTACAAGTTAACCACTGCTATCCATTTCTGACAGAGCTAGAACTAGTCAAGGTTTATAGTTTTGATGCCATTAGGATCCAAGTGTACATATTATTTAATGACCACACAAATAATATATTCTCCTGTTCCTTACACTTTTACCAACTTAATGCGTAATTGAATGTTGGGAGTATCTACAGACAAGCCAACAGGTGCACAGATGGAACAAAAATAAATAAATAATCATAATCGAAAAACCATAAGATAATAAGATTACTTCTTTTCCAACTGTAAAGAAGGAGGGTTCAGACAATGTACTGCCTGGAGAGACCACAGACACTGGGAACATAGATGACGGAGGGGAGACTCAGAAGCTCCAGCAGTTTAACAGGCCACCCTGACTGATGTTTGGGATGCATTCATTTCTGTGAAAGCATTTTACAAATATTTTGTAAGTATCCAATACCCGCACTTCTTCTCTGTATTGTCTGCAATTTTTTCTTTAGATTAACTCTTACAGTGCTGGAAGAGTGACACGAACTTGAGTAAATCATTTTTTGTTATCTTTCTTGCTTTGTTTCTTTTTCCTCTCATTTATTATTTTTATTTTATATTTTACTAGTCTTTGTTTCATCTATGCTCCTTTCTGTAGATACTCCCAAAACACATCTGCAGTATATACACCACAAGTTGATATACATTGTTGCTTCCTTCCATTTACATTTTTGCATCTCTGGCATGTAAATCAAAAGGAAGAGGGGGGGAGCCCAGTAGTGTAATTCAGTCAATAATTGTACAAGCAAAGATGATAGAGTGGTACTCACAAATTGGATGTGTCAGATGATCTGACTCAACGAGCAAGTGGAGATTATTATTATTATCCGCCTCCACTCAGGTCCTCCTATATATGATTCACCAGAATGATAAGTTCTGTGGCTTCTTGCCCCAAACAAAAAATGGTAATGTATCCAAAAATGTGGTAGTATTACCTTTATATAGTTAAACCATCACTTTTTAAAATACTAAATCGTCAATCTGGTCTTTGAAAAAGTGGTGGTTTACATCACGAAACACGTCAGACTCTGTATTGTTAATGTTTTTACATGTTATCCATATATATGTTTTTTATGTCAAGTCTTTAGATGCGGACCATATATTAATAAACTAGTGGTTTTTTTACATTAGGAGCAGAGTTTATTCTTTTTTTTGTTTTATATTTGTTATCTATAGTTAATACTACCACATTTTTTGATACATTATCATTTTTTGTTTGGGACAAGAAGTCACAGAATGCATGGTGCAGGTGAATCATATACCGGAGGACCCAAGTGGAGATGGGTAATAATAATCTCCACTTGCTTGTTGAGTAAGATTATCTGACACATCACCTTTGCTTGTACAATTATTGACTGAATTACACTATTGGGCGCCCTCCCTCTTCCTTTTGTTTTACATGCCATTAATTGGACAGTTTTGGAGAGAACGAGTCTGGGAAGGAGCAGCCTTGTCCAACTGAATATCACGTAGTGCCTGCAGTGGGATAGTGAATTTCCCATAAAGCCAGTTACGCTGTGTACTACTACATAAGAAGATCCACAGCATATACTTTTGTGAATACAGCTCTTTTGGGAGTTTGTATCGTTGGTGGTGGTTATTTGTGCAAATTCATTACATGAGAAGGTGCCTCTCCCCTGTCTCTCTTTTTTCCATTTTTGCATCTCTGTTCTCTCACTTTTTTTTCTACCTCACTTTTATTATGATTCTTCGGCCCTAAGTTATTTAATTTTATAATGGCTCCTTGCTCAGCCCTTTTAACTTTTATTATAACAAAAAAAAGGGGATTTTTGTGTACTTACCGATAAATATTTTACTCAGTCCATGAGGGGAAAAAAAAAAAAAAAAAAAAAAAAAAAAAAAAAAAAAAAAGAGCTATCCAAGACATTGACCCCCATCCTGCATCACTTTAACCCACCATCCAGGGCCGGATTTGCCATAAGGCAAAGTAGGCACCTGCCTACAGACGCACACCACCGAGGGGCACCTGACAATGGGATTTTTTTTTTTTTTTAATTCTTAAAAAAAAAAAAAAAAAATTGCCACATCGCTGGCTGTGCCGGCGCCCACTCCATGCTGCCTTCACATTGCACCCCCCGTTGTCTTTTTCCTACCTCCCTAGCATATCTGTCATCTGTGCCTCCTTTGGCACAGTCCTGTAAGCACTGAGCTCCCTCGTCGGCTCTGTAGGAATGCAGAGCGCTGGGAGATGACATCATCTCCCAGCGCTCTGCATTCCTGAATAGGAGACCGCGCAGGAGCTTCAGTAACTACAGGACTGACTGTGCCAAAAGAGGCACAGATGACAGATCTGCTAGGGAGGTAGGAAATGGACAATGGGAGGGAGGCAATGTGAGGGCAACATGGAGATGGTGGGGGCAAGTTGGAGCAGAAGGGGGGCATTGTGAGGGCAATGTGGAGCTGATGGGGTCAATGTGGAGCTGATGGGGCAATATGAGGGCAATGTGGATCTGATGGGGTGCAATGTGAAGGTGTTGGGGGGGCAATGTGAGGGCAATATGGAGATTTGTAGCATTGTGGAGATGGCCGAGGGGGGCGGCGCTTCAGATAGCTGTGCCTACAGGCTCCTGAGATGTAAATCCGGCCCTGCCACCACCCAGTTTGACAAGTGCTCTTGCAAGGATTGGAAGTGAATCAAAGATCTCTTAGCTAGACTTTTCTTTTTTGTTTTTCCTTTGTATAATTTGGGGATGTTTAATCCTACATTAGGCTAACTCCTATTACTGGCTTCCTTTTGTACACTGGTTAATCATGAACATACCTTGGGAACTCTCCGGATTTGCCCCGGAGACTCCGGTTTTGACACTGCTTTACCGGGTCTCCGGGGCAGAGGCTGAGTCCTCCGGATGTGGGGAGTTTCTATTGAAACTCTGCCCACTTCCACTTTCTCCCCACGTTACTCCTTCCCCCAGCCTTCTTTTAAGCCCTCCACCCAGCATGCGCGTTAAGCTCCTCCCCTTTTTGTTACGATACGCATCATTCTTCACACCACCCACGGCACCAGAGGACTCCCCTCCGGGGAGACATCAATAAAAAGTTTCCAGGTATGATCATGAAAGAACGCTGCATGTTTCGAGTGTCCCATTTTTGGAGGGACAGTCTCTGTTTGAGACCCAAATACCACTGTCCCACTCTGCTGTACCTCTTTTTAGGAGATCAGTCTATGTGGTGGGTATACAAGTGTATTACGTTGCTCCATAGCAATAAAACTCACATTAATGTCTGTTTAAACTTCACTATATGTGTTTATAAAACAACCTGTATAAATAAAATAATTTAGTCTTGTTCTAAATAATTGATTCAGTTACACAAAGTGGTGTGGTGAATAGGTCATGAAATAACCTAAAAATTCTCGTTAATGCCCTGTCCACCAGCAACACCCACAGCAACACCACCTAAAACACAAGTGTCGCTCTTTGTCCATTTGAAATGTTGGAAGGTATGTAGCTCTTTTACAAGCAACATAAACTAAATTGAATAAATGCACTGATATGATGGTTTATATATGCATTAGAATTCAAGTTTAGGATTATATTTTTGGGATGTAACATGATTTTTTTATATATATATTTGTTAGCTGTAAATATGTGTTATTTCATTTTAAAGTGCTTGTGTTCCTTTGAAGAAATACCTGTACTGCCACTGCCTACATGGTATAACAGAAGAGAAAGCTAGCAGCACTGTTTTGTAACTGTGCTATATATAAATGTAATGTTATATAGAGCTGTGCCTACAAGGGAGAGGCATCATATGTTAAGGGTACACTGAGTTATAATAAATGTTACAAAAAAGTATTTGTTGGATTGCTAAAAATTAAATAGTTACTCAGAAACCTTGAAATAATAACAGGCAGCACAGATGCTCCAGTTTAACTCCCTCCTCCTCATATTACCCAGGATCCCAGCCTCTAAGAAGGGTTGGCATCTCTTATGGCAATCAGCTGTCACAGGCCAAATCAGGATTCTTTCATGATAACAGACCCACCTTTTTATGGATAACCATGGAAACAAATGTTAGTTTTGCTCTGTGTCACATTATGAGTGGGTGTATGAGAGGGGAGTGCAGGGATCAAGTATTTTTTTAAAGAGATAGTCTGCACTATTTGATAAGATAAGCTGAATGGTGTCTTGCTTACAACAGATACCCCCCCCCCCATCTCAGCTAATTATGCAGGTTTCCATGTTTCCACTAATTTATCCATTACAATTTACATAATTATCAGAACATATCAGTGGGACACAATACCCAGACAGATATTGGTCTGTGTGTGTATCTCGATCATCAACATGAAATAATTCAGATATGTGGATGAACTGCAGAGCTCCAGGCTTCTCAAAATGTTAAGAGAAAAAAAAGCTAATAGCAAACAAATTAAATTCAAACTATGATAACGATATATATTTTTTTTTTTTTAAAGACAGCTCTATGGAATCCTCACCACTTTAAATGTGGGAAGAAGAAGAAAAAAAAAAAAAAAAAAAAAAAACAACCTACCTATCTACAACTCCCTTGTATTTTAGTATTACAATGAAGCCTTGGGATATTTAGCAGTTCTCAATTTCCTTCAAAAGTGTTTTATGATGCATTCTAACCCTATTTAGAAAACTGTGTTAAGGTTATTTCAATGATATCAAAATGCCTTTAAAAATATAATTCACAAGAGAAATGTTAATATACCAATCCTCACCTTTAAGCCAGCCCCATGTGCTGATGAAGTGTGAGTTAATGAATGCAAAGTAGAGACAGATTAAACATGTTCTGGCAAGGTAAAATAGTCTCTGAAATGTGCATGGACTAGCAAATTAAACTACCAGATATAGATATGTCCAGTACAGACTTGCCATGAAAAATGTAATGTAGGTGAATGCATTTTTATTTGTTTCTGACCAAGATACTGAAACTAATTTTCCCCTCATCAATTCCTAAACAAACCAAGGTTTGCCACTTAAACCCTCTAGCATGTTGATTCTCAACAGTCTGTAAGCCCATCCCTGTTGGCCTGCAGATGGTGTGGCAGCTACTAGCCAGTAATTTTTCTCACAAGTTTAAACACGCTCAGTGAATCTTAGGTATGAACTTGGTGCTGTGATATGAATGACAAAACCATACCTTTATTTCACCCTCCAGTAGGTGAGGTTGAATCATGCTCAAAGACTGCAGTAACTGAAACTGTTTGAATTTACCGCACTGATGAAAAGATGAATTTGCCTACAATGCCTTGCTTTGTCACAAACAATTCCTGGTCTCACTGACTGCTATACTAAGAAAGCCCAATGGGAAGAAAGATAAGGGACTTTCCATGCATGGAAGCCCAACAGGAAGATCTATAGTGGTGGTATATGATTAATGTATATATATTTCTGGGCTCAAAGAATGGATTAACCCATTGAGTGCCAGGGGGTGTCTGTGACAGACAGCCCTCACACTCAAAGGGTTAATGATCTGGTCATCTAATGGGGTAGATTAAACCCTTTCAGTGCCAGAGAAGTGTAACACATTGTGCCATCTCTGGCAGCAAAGTATTATAAGAAAAGTAAGCCACAAAATCCCAATCCACTGGACTGGTTCTACTGGGGAATGAGATGTCCATCCCAGCTCCCATAGTGCCATTAACCAATAGGAGACAGAGGGGGGGGGGTTTCTTCTAGTCATCAAGGCACAGCTCACGATTGACCATAAAAAAAGGCAGGCATTAATCCCAGTTATCACACTTAAAGGGTCTTAACGGCACACAGCCAGTCCTTTTCTTATGAAAAAATATATATAAATATGAAATATATACAGTAAATATTTACCAAATGTAAAACAAGGGAACTTTCACTGCTAAGATATGCATATTGCAAGAGTTATTACAGTATAGACTAGTGGTTTGTTTGTTTTTTGAACATTAACAATGCCCTCTAGTGGTCAGATTCCAGTTACTGTTATGTTCTATTTGAGAGACTGAGGAGTCATTCAGTCACAACTGTAGAAATTTGCTGTCGAATAAATTCCTTACAATATGACCTGTTATAACATTTGAATAAAACAAATTACAGCAGTAGGTATATCTTTTTTTTTTTTTTTTTACTCAGTACAAAAAGCTCTAGTATATAGGTTATAAAAAAAAAGTTTACTGCTCCTTTAAATAGAGAATGATTCTATGGATTAAGTTTTCTTTAATGGTCCGATCTCAAGTAATAGTATAGGGGTCTGGGCTCATGTATATGGTTAACCACTTGAATGCCAAAAGGGGTATCCAATGTACTGGACACACTGACGCTCAAAAGGTTAAGGGTCTGGGTATCACAACTGTAGATTCAGGGAAAGTGGTTTAATGCATCACTATATCTGCTGAAGAGACGTCAAGAGAGAGGGAGCTTAGAGATATTCTCACCGTAACTGTGCTCCATTCATAACACATAGGCTCAGCTAGGTTCAGTGTAAACCAATGTATGTGTTTAGGAAGACGCTGTAAAAGACCTCATCATTATAATGGCGAATGAAATGACTATAATCCTACCTCTATATAAATACTTGTTAAAGCCTCATCTGGAATACATAGTACGGTTTTGGGTACCAGTTCTTAAAACAGACATTAATAAACAGGAAAAGTACAGAGAAGCACAACAAAATTGAGGATCTGAATTATAAAGAGAGGCTTGACAAACTGGGCTTGTTCACATTAAATCGCTAAAAGGTGCTGGTATTGTAATCATAAATAAATGTGAGGTCAAATAGTTGTTGGAACTATTTACTCAGTGAGCTGAACAAAACATAAGAGGTCATCCATTAAAGAGTCAGTAATAGATGGAAACAAACAGAGCTCTAATTTCTCTACATAATTTTCTGATCATGTACAGAGGTATGAAAATAGTATGCAATGTGTAATTCAACAGTAATTTAATTATAAAGTATCCTGTCCCTTTTACCCACGTCACGCTGCTCTCCAAGCTGGTCCATAAGCAGCTCAGCAAGGGAAATCTATAATGAGCAAGAGAAAAATTCTGCCCTCCGTCAAGGGGGAGCAGGGTCTCCTTATACTCAGTGTATGAAGATTGCAAGTTGTCCGATCCAATAACCATATTCCTCAACTGCGGGAAGGAGGCTAGGGATAGGTAAAAGGGGCAGGAGGGGGATCCTTTATAATTTTGTAATATTATTGACATACCGCTCTACATACTCAAAAAATTATGCAGAGCAATCAGAGCTCTGTTTGTTTCCATCTATTACTATCCCTTTAAGACTAGAGGAAAGGTGCTTTTGACTAGAACAAAAGCAGAGAATTTTTTTATTTTTTTTAAATTAAGGGCGGTAAAGTTATGGAATTCTTTGCCTCGGGATGCTGTGCTTGCTGATACTGTAGTTACTTTCAAAAACATAATGGATACCTTTCTAGCCCAGAATAATATTAATAATTATTACAGTTTACTTCAAAGCAGATAGGATGTTAATCCAGGGAAATATCTGACTACCACTTGGAGTCAGGAAGGATTTTTTTTTTACCCACTTGGGGCTTAAAGGGACAGTAATGTCTCATAAAAATGTTTTATAGATATGTAGAGGGTAAAAAAAGAATCTCATTGCCACAAACTCAATCTCTCAAGCCTCTATGGTTTGAGAGATATTCGCAATCAAAGTTCCCCTTCCCTCCCCTTCTCTTGAGGTCAGCTGTAAAGCTCTAAAAAAGGAGTTTCTGGTCAGCCAACATGACAAGGCTCTTCAGCAGAGCCAAAATCCCGTTAGTAGAAAAGAACTACTTCATGGGAACAGTCTGCAAAGTGTGCTTGCAAATCAGGCACACTTTGTAGACCTTTCCAGTTAAGTAATTGATTTCTAATAATGGGATTTCGGCTCTGCTGCAGAGCCACCTGCTGGTATCCACACTGGGATCTCCTGCTGTCAGCTAGATGCTGATGTCAGGGGAGGGAAGGGGGAAATTTGATTGTGAATATCCCTCAAACCATAAAGGTTTGAGAGATGAGGTTTGTGGCAATGAAATTCTTTTTTTACCCTCTACAAATCTATAAAACATTTTTATGGGACATTACTGTCCCTTTAATTGGAAATTGCTTCAGTGAGTTTTTTGCCTTACTCTGGATCAACAGGAATAATATGACATGGGCGGAACTTGATTTACACATCTCTTTTTCAACCTCATCAACTGTTATCAAGTCTGAAACTATGCTATGCACAATCACCTCCAGGTACATATACATCATGTGATAAGCCATCTGGTGATATACTACAACTCCCATCAAGCTCATCCAGAAGCTGGAAGACTGAAGATAATGTGAGTCATAGAACACTAGATGGAGAGCCAAATTTAGTCATGTACTGTAAATAGTACAACATTCCTGTCCTCTCCTGAGGGTTCCTTGGAAGAGAAGGGTGGCAGGGCACCTTGTATTATTGACACTACACCTGGGATTGGGCAACCTGCAGTTCCCCAACTTGTGCTGTACTGCAACTGGACTGCAAAATGCATATTTAGGTTTGGTGTGTATATGTATGTATGCAATTATGTCTGAATGCACGTGCTTGTTATACGTGTGTGTGCGTGCTGTGGGGGTTTATGCGAGTGTAGGGATTGTGTGTATGTGTGCAGTGTGTATCGCATCTGTGCAGATTGCATGTGTGTATGTATTTGTGTGCATATATGTGATGTGTATGAGGAGAGGAGTTTAAACAACTTCTCCTTACTGATGCCCCAGTTTGTGTTAGGTAGGGATGCAGGATCACATCATACAACATTCTCTTTATTTTTATATTATATGTATATATATATGACAGGCAAGGATAGTGGTACTCTGTATCATTATCCTGTTTCTAAGGTGGGAAACGAGGTCCTCCCCCTAATGAGAGGAAGTGGTGATGTAATTATATTTAGAATAATACATAAAAAAATATATATATTAAATAAATAAATGCAATTTGACTCATCAAAACTAAAAGTCACTGAAAAGACATAATACAGCAAATAACGAAACTAATCAAAACAGAACTTCAAATTGATACATGTTACTGAATAAACCACCCCTGGAACTGACATTTGGTAAAAATTCCCAAATTATGCCCACCAAAACTTATCTCCCCTGATGGAAGATTCTCCAACAATTAGCTTCTATAAGAAGCTCCCAGAAATGGTGAGTTGTCATAGAGTCAGCCATATATGCAGATGAACCGCAATCCAGATATATCATATTACAAATGTGGATAAATGTGTATTTTTATTTATTTATTTTTGGTGTTACATTTAATAGGATTTTAGTCTTACCTCGTTAACTCCTTTTCTTAGTCCATATGGAATACAGGTACAATAGGAGGTGATCTTCCTTTCTTGGAAGGCGGAACATTTCAAAAAGAGAGTCTTGAGGGTAGAACTTTCCCTCCCCTTCTACAGGCTGACCCAGGCCCCACCTTCCACTTTTCAGATGAGCAAGCTCACTAGATAGGGCAGCGAGAGAAGAAGAGGTAAGCTCCTGTGAGAAAAAGACCCAAGAAGGACTCCCAGGTCTAGACAGGTCAGACCAAGCGAGGCCTCCTCTCTAGGTGGGAGACCTGGATTCCATATGGATTAAGAGAAAATGATTTAACAAGGTAAGACTAAAATCCTATTTTCTCTTTCGTCCAATAGGGAATACAGATAACATGGGATATACCAACAGTAAGCTCCCAGAAGTGGGAAGTAATAGAAAGGACCTAGCACAGGTCCCCATGATATCAGAGTTCCCTAGGACTAACCAGAACTAGGAACAGAACAAATGTAACTAAGTCAACGGACACTGAAAAATAAGAGCAAACATGGCTCAAACAGCTGAGCAACAGTAAGGCACAGGAAAAAATAGTCCCTTAAACAGGCAGAACTGCCTGAAGGACCTTCCTACCAAAGCTGGCTTCATTTGAAGCCAGAATATCCTCACAATGGTGCTTAGCGAAGGTGTGCACAGAGGACAGATTTGCAGCCTTATACAGCTGCTCAGCTGAGGCCTAATTCTTGTAAGCCCAAGAAGCCTACAGACCGGGTGGAATGTGCTGCAACACAGAAGGTAACAGATTTCTTCCTGAGTTCGTAAGCCCTGCAAATGGTAGACTCGATGCAAGAAGCAACAGTGATCTTGGAAGCAGCCTGACCTGACATAAGACCCTCAGGGATGAAAAACAAGGCATCGTTTTTACGAAAAGACTCTGCACAATGCAAATAGATCTTGAGACAGAGCACGACATACAACAAGCAGAGATCCCTCTCCTTGTCAGACTTAGGGTCAGGACAAAACGAAGGCACAACACTCTCCTGATTGGTGTGGAACTCCGAGACCAACTTAGGAAGAAATTCCTGGTACGTTCTAAGAACAGCCTTGTCCTTGTTAAAAACCAGAATAAGAGGCTTGCAGGACAAAGCCTGCAGCTCAGCAACCATGTGGACAGAGACCACAGACAAAAGAAAAGCCATCTTCCACGTAAAAACAAGCAAGGAAATAGTAGCAAGGGACTCATAGGGAGGCCTCTGCAAAACACCCAAAACCAAATTAAGGAACCATTGGGGTGTGATAGCATGTGCAACCCCCTGAAAGAACACCTAGACATCTGGCAAGATAACAATATGCCTCTGGAAAAATACAGAGAGAGCAGAATTCTGAACCTTCAAGGACCTCAGACTGAGTCATTTGTTCATACCATCCTGAAGAAAGGATAGGGTCACTGGGAGGTCAAACACCAGGGAAAACATATCCCTGTCCATACAAGAATGAAAAATGGGCCAAACTCTGTGGTAGGCCTTAGAGGAGACAGGTAGCCTGGATCATAGTACAGACAACTTCAGGAGAGAAACCATTCGTCCACAGGACGGTGGCTTCAACAGACATGTGTCACAAGCTAAGGCTATAGGCCCTGCTGAGACAGTGGGGAGAGTGTGGGAGTGAAAGGGTTAATACCAGACCCCTGGTTACCTGTTACTATTCCTAGCAACCACCATATTAACCCCTGAAATCCCTCCTGCACTATCTCCCCAGTACTACAATTCGCTGCCACCACCAAGACTTTATATCTGGGCATCTTAGGTTACCCCAAACACAACAGAATTAAAATATAAAATCACCTTAATAATCAAACATTTAGACTTAACCCTTTAGTAGACTGTTCTACCCTTGTGGTGGGTACCAAACATGCCACAGGGAGGTGTTCCTGCTATGAGTTACAAGAATAACCACTTTGCAACCAGATAGGCCCAGCATGTTTGGTGTCCAGATATTCACACAGATATGATGAATATGATTATTATAACATTATAGAGGTGTGCTGTGTGTTGCATGTTTTGGGAAGCTTTATGAGTTTTCAGGTAGAACTCTCCCATAAGATCCCTGACAGGTCTGATTGAGTGGGCTGTAAACGGTCACGCCAAACCCCTAACCCTCCCAGGTAACAACTGAAGGGGGTTGGCCTCTTAGAAGGAACTGTGGAAACTATTTAATATGTGTTTTTTGGATAAAACAGGGAATTTCTTTGTAACAACTGAAGGGGGATATACCATCTGAAGTTCCCAAGGAACAGGTAATTGTATTTAAGGATTTCTTGTGTTTCTCCCATTTTATTTTATGGACGGTTTTGCTTATGTGTAATCTTTATTTGTGTATGTCCTTTATTTCTGTATTTTTGTAACCAGCACTGTGAAGCCTTTTTTCAGATTAAATGTTAAATTAATCAGCTCTTGTCTCTGTTCTCTAATATGAACTCACCATTTACTTTATTAAAATTAAAGAAAAAGGTAAAAAAAATGTAAAACAACCCACCATTTTTGTTTTCTCTCTTGGGATCAATTGGGCGCAAAGGGTTAAATTTTTATGGAGACTGCATGAAAGGTATGACCACTCAGTCATACCTACAAAATGCGCAGTTTAAAATGGCCACTGTCCCCCCTGGGTGAAAATCCCCATGTCCCTTTTTCCCACCCTATTTTCCCACTTTTTTGTTCATTACATTTGGCGGTGTGTGTGTAAGTGTATTACATGACTCCACAACAATCACACTTCCAATTTTGTTTCTTGAGAGGTTTTTTTTTTTTTTTTTTAAATAAAAACAAAGTGTATTTAGCAGGTCAGAAATTGACCTGCATTTAGCCATCCTCCTGCACCAGCAGTGAAGGGGTTAACACCCCCAGCTGCTGTATTTTGTATTTCCACTAGGTGTCTCCTCCCTGCTTCTGTGTCCCTTACTTTTATGTAAGGGATGCATTGGCAGAGAGGAGACACTAGAGGCAGTAAGTAGCACTGCCTCATTCATTTTTTTAGAATGCCGGTACATGTGATCGCTGATGCAGCGATCACATGACCTGGCACAACCGACCGAGGCTGAGACTGAACGGTCCGGTACTGGACCGCTCAGTCTCAGCCTGGATTGAATGGTAGCAGCGTGCACGGCGCGCACTGCTACCATTTAACTCTTGACGTACCAGGACCGTCACTGGTCCTTAAAGCAAATTTACCCTTGACGGTCCTGGTACGTCAAGGGTCGTTAAGGGGTAAAAGGTACAATAAAATACACAAAATAAACAAATTATACACATTATTCACATCCTCTTTACAGTGGTAACCCTGAAGGAGGATGTCTGGTCTGGATGGCAGTGGAAATGGATCCCGAATGGAAAGACACAACAGCTCCGCAAACCACACCCTCTTTTTCCAATAAGGAGCAAGCAGAATTACTGTTGAACCGTCCATACATATCTTCTAGAGTACTCTGGGAATGAGAGGAAGTGGAGGAAGAGGTGAGGTGAAAATGCCATGAAATTGCCACTGTGTCCATGGCAAAGGCCTGAGGGTCCCCCCAACAGGAGCAAAACACTGGAACCTTCCTGTTGTTCCCTGTGGGCATCAGGTTTATCTGAGGTAGACCCCACTTTTGCACAATCACTGCAAACACTTCCAGTAAGAGTTCCCACTCTGAACTTCATTCCCAGGAACAGCAGCTCCTGGAAAGGAACAGGGACGGACTTCAACATGGTTCAGGATCCACCCATGGTGAACCAGAATCTGAGCACATTCCTGGACTTCCTGAGCCAGGAGCTCCAGAGATGGAGCCTTCAGTGGAAGTTCGTAATAAGGAGTCATCTGAATACCCCGGGTGTGAATAAAGGCCGTCAGGGCCTCCAGCACTCTGCTAAATACGCAAGGAGCAGAGGCCAGCCCAAAGGGCATAGTGGTGAACTGGTAGTGCTCCGAGCTGAAGGCAAAACGCAGATACTGTCCATGTGGGTTGGGATGTGTAAATACGCATCCTTAAAGGGATAGTAATGTTTCATAAGAAAAGCAGCTCTAATTAATCATCATAGCATTTGGGCCATGGACAGTGTTATTTCAATACTGTCAGAGTTGTAGTTCAAGAGTAATTGAATGATAACGTATACCCCTCCAGCCCCTTTTACTGATATAACACTGCTCAGCTCAGAGCAGCAGGTTGTGTCCAGGTAGAATGCAGAGAGGGACAATCATCAATTAAGATAAGGGAAATAGCTGAAAAACCTGTCAAGAGGGGCAGGGTTTTCATTGTTCTCACAGTAAGAAGATTGTTCCTTGCTGTGAGCTGTCTGGTCTATGGACCAGATTTCACATCTGAGGAGAGGGGGCTTATACTAGGTAAAAGGGGTGGGAGGGGGAAACTTTATCATTCAATTACTGTGACAGTATTGAAATAACACTCTCTATGGCTCAAATAATATGACGTCTAATACTAAGACGTCTGCCAACAGGGACCTGCGGACCAAGATTCCATGAGTCATGAGGAAGCTGGATTGCCAGATTAGGCTTTGCAGCAGCTCGCTTGGACTACCATGGCTGCTTGGGCTTGCATGGGGGGGGGGGGGGGGTTGCTGGGTATAGGCCTGCAAGGCTTGCGGCCTTTGCAACTCCGTTTGGCGGGGATGAAAAAGATTCCAGCAGCATCACTGATAATCGGGTTTAGCTCTGGACCAAAAAGAGATTTGCCCTGAAAGGGCAAGAACACCAGTGACTTCTTGTAATATTGGTCTGCAGGCCAAATCTTAAGCCAAGGTGTGTTGCGCGGTAAAAGAGAAGGCTGAGGTCTTGGCCAACAACCTGACAGCTTCAAATAGGGCATCAGAAATGTACGTATTAGTTTCTGACATGTCGGCTATGATGGCCAAAAGGTCCTCCTTTGGGACACCATCATGTACAGCGTCTATAAGTTCTCCCCAGACTGCAGTAGCTCTGTTAACCCAGGTACAGGCAAAGATGGACCTCAATGCAGCCACAATGGCAGCTAAGATTGATCAGAGGATTCAGTCAAGTTTCTTATCCGCCACATCCTTAAGACCTGCTGCATCCACCAATGGCAGAGCAGAGGACTTGGAGAGGCTGGAAATGAGAGGATATACAGAAGAAGGAGAAGACCACTGTACCAAAGCTGCATCTGAATATGGGTACAGCTTAGAGAATCTTTTAGAGATAGTTAACCCTCTATCAGGGGTCTTCCACTCATCCAGAAGAATCTGATAAAGAGTAGCATTGGGGGAAAGACAGCAGAGTATTTTTTACGCCTCTGAAAGACATCTATAGAGGAATGACCCTCATCAGGGGTGTCAGTGACCTGAAGGATCTGTAAAACAGCCCAGATGAGCCCCTCAGCAGGCGGAGTAGGGTCAGCCTCATAGGCATCCCCATAGGAGTAGGAAGAATTCACATCTTCATATTTCCCTTCCTCTGTCATCCAGGCAAACTTGGGGCCTTAGTGGTCACAAACCTGAAAGTGATAGGGGTCTTCCAAGACTGAACAATCCCTTGTATAGAAAGAGGAACTTTGTACCGTACTGGACTTCAAGCTTTTCATCCAAACTGGCTCTTGTTCAAGGCTGGAGGGCCCCAGTGGGGTAGTAGGACCAACAGCACATGAGGGGCAGAGAGATCCAGAATACTCTCTAGGGAGCCCCGCTTGGCATGAGGAATAGTAAGCAAGTCCTTTGTCTTAGGTCAAGCCCCATGTCCCTTTGGATCTGACACCCTAACAGGAGTAGTGTCTAAAACAGAGTAAAATATCAGTAACTGTTTCCCAGAATAATAATAAGGTACTTATCTGGCAGGCAACGTGTTAATCTGGAGAAGGAGATCAAAGAGAGGCAGATAAGCAAGAGAGAAATAAAATGGTGGTTGTCAGGAACAACTCAGAACTGGAAGGCGGGGCTAGGTCAGCCTGTAAAAGAAGAGGGAAGGTTCCACCCTCAAGACCTTGTCCTTTTGAAATGTTTCTCCTTCCAAGGAAGGAAGGTCACCACCCATGGTACCTGTATTCCATATTGGATGAAAGAGGTTCAGATTTCTCTTGTTTTTAAATTAAGTCATGGAAAGTTTCCACAGTACAATGTTACATAATTACACAAATAGAGAAACAAAAACAATATATAAATAAATAAAAATATTATTTTTTATATACAGTTACATGTTTTTAAATAAAAAACAGAAGTTATGTTTAGGGATTTTACAATGGCAGTTCTGATTTCTTGGGGGTAGGTTTTTCCAGGCTTTCGGAGCATTGGAGCAAAGGGCAGATTGTCCGGCTTCATTATAGGTAGTATGGAGAGCAGGAATGCGCATACTGCTCAGTCTGTTAGATTTGCAGACAAGTGGTTATAAACTAGACAAGAAAGGTGAAGGGAATGTCTAGATTTGAGTGTTATTAAATAGGAGGGAATCAAAGGAAAAAACCCCAACACAGAAGTCCTTTATAAAGAGACACTGAAAGTGTAGCAAAAATACAAAAAATATATTTTATTGGATATATTACACAAAAGTATAAAGTAAAGACTCACATTTAAAACATCATTAAAAAGACAAAATAGGCAGGAGGGGTACACTGATATACCATACAACATGGAGATTATACCATAAATATGTATCAGACACAAAAAATGTCAACAAAATAAATCCCAAGGTAACCTTATCATATATCCTAATACAGGAGATCTGGAGGAAGAAAAAAAAATGTATGTATATATATATATATATATATATATATATATATATATATATATATATAAAGTATACAATAAGTGAAAAAAACCCATACAGCCAAATAGTGAAGGCTATCCAATATGAAAAACCCTACAACACAAGTGATGCTCTGCAAAAACATACGTTAAATGCAAAAAAAAAAAAAAGCTGGTAAAGAGAGTAAAAAAAGTTAATGAAGAAAGAAAAATATAAACAGTCCAACCTCTTATCAGCAAGGCACAAATGAGTCAGTTACTCCTCCAAACCATACCACATATCCCGACACTTATCGCCCCAAGGCTTTGTCAAGGGACATAACAGATAGTGGCAAAGCTCCATATAAATCTCTACCTGGAACCAATACCCGATCTCCAGAGACTCACGTGGTACCAGTGACGCCATCTGCAGACCCGCAAATGAGCAAGTTACATGGCCCAAGTCATATGACTGCAACATGACTGTGGGTTGAAACAGAATCTTTAACTGAAACAGAAACATCTGTGTAGGAGGAATATAACTAGGTGAGGAACAGCCAAACTCATCTAACAAGGTGAGGTTGCTGAAGACCGTTTAATGTCAAAAGTCATACACCATGGGAAGACCAAGCACAGCAACAAGACACAAGGTAGTTATACTGCATCAGACAGGTCTCTCCCAGGCAGAAATTTCAAAGCAGACAGGAGTTTCCAAATGTGCTGTCCAAACTCTTTTGAAGATGCACAAAAGAAACAGGCAACATTGAGGACCTGTAGATGCAGTGGTCGGCCAAGGGAACTTAGTGCAGCAGAGGAAAGACACATCATGCTTACTTCCCTTCACAACTGGAAGATGTCCAGCAGTGCCAGAGGCTCTTAATAGGTAGAAAACAGTGGAATTCTGGTACACCTATGTACTGTCCAATCAGAAGTGGTCTTCGTGGAAGACTTGCTGCCAAAAAGCCACACCTCCAATGGGGAAACAAGGCCAAGTGACTCAACTATGCATTAGAACACAGGAAATGAGGTGCAGAAAAATGGCAGCAGGTGCTCTGGACTGATGAGTCCAAATTTGAAATATTTGGTTGTAGCAGAAGACAGCTTGTGTGCCGAAGGGCTGAAGAGCGAAATAAGAATGAATGTCTGCAGGCATGGTGGAGGTTTCCTGCACATTTGCTTTTCTGCAAATGGAGTTGGGCATTTGGTCAGAATTAATGGTCTCCTCAATGCTGAGAAATCCAGGCAGATACTTATCCATCAAGCAGAACCATCAAGGAGGCATCTGATTGGCCCCATATTTATTCTGCAGCATGGCAACAACCCCAAAAATACAGCCAAAGTCGTTAAGAACTATCTTCAGCGTAAAGAAGAACAAGGAGTCCTGGAAGTGATGGTGTGGTCCCACAGAGCCCTGATCTCAACATCATTGAGTCTGTCTGGGATTACATGAAGAGAGAGAAGCAACTGGAGCTGCCTAAATCCACAGAACAACTGTGGTTAGTTCTCCAAGATGATTTGAACACCTACCCGCCAAGTTTCTTAACAAACTGTGTGCAAGTATACCTACAACAATTGATGCAGTTTTGAAGATAAAGGGAGGTCACACCAAATACTGATTTGATTTAAATTTTTCTTCTGTTCACTCCCTTTGCATTTTGTTAACTGATAAAAATACACTATTAACATGTGTATTTTGAAAGCATTCTTTACAGCATTTTTTCACACCTGCCTAAGACTTTTGCACAGTACTATTTATATATATATATATATATATATATATATATATTATATATATATATCTAAAACAAACATTCTATCTTCTATGCCTTCTGCATATTTACATATAGCCATGCAATCAAGAAAATGCTTCTTCTCGTTTATCCAACTGGACATGCCCAAACACTGACTATTTCAGTAGCCTGAGGACACATCTCCAAACAAGATGTTGTAAGGGGTAATACAGGAGACAATGTATGATTCTGGAAAACAAATGAGTGATAGAAAACTCAGACCTGGAGGGGTAAAGACTACAGGATCCTGGAAAGGCTGTTGACTCATGTCTGACAATTGCTTTGTCACCTTATTATCCATGCACAAACTTGTACATCTATATAAGTCATATTTAAATGTTTGTATGGTTTTTTTTTTTGTTTTTTTACATTTTTTTTATAGTAGTTCAGGTTTTGGTTTTATGATTTTTTTAATGTATGCATTTTTCATATACTTTTTGATGTCAGTCACCCAACACCCTGAATCACTGGATCAGGGATGCAGTTACCAGATGTCTTGTAGTTGAAGAAGGTGTGCAGGTATGTGTGTGTGTTCTTCCTGGCAGGAAGTTACTCATCACACAAGGAAGTTTCATTAATATAGGACCGTACATTGATAAAACATATATAGACTAAACAAACAAAAAAACCCTCCCTTTCCTTATACCAGTCCCCAGCTTGTCACAGTAAAGGCAAATAATCCCCATGCATTATGATTTTTCATCAAGAAAGAAAAATACCCTTATCTTCAGTGACTGCTCAAAATGGCAGTTTAGATGAACCCCACTTTATGAATCGAGGGGGGAAAAAAAGCACACACATTTCATGATATCTGTCATGCAAATGCCTGACAACCTATTCCAAGCGAAAAAGGGTTAAAGGGATAGTAATACTTCATTTTCATACAGCTTGTTTAAGTTTCTACTTGAAAGTTATGCATAATGTTACATTTGTAAGTTCTCATAACAGTCCAGTTGCTCTGTAATTTGTAAATAAAATCTCCCCTTCCCGCCCATTTTCCGGAGTTCACAGCTGAAGATCTTGAATCCTCATTCTGTTGTACGACAGGACGAGCTGCACCAAGAGACAAAAGTGTAAGGCTTGTAGTGTGAAACCCAGCCCCCTTTGCACATCACACTCCTGTTTAAAGCAGTGACAGAACTTTTCTTTCTTTTACTGACAGATTCAATAGAGCCGACTAGAAGAGTAGTGTTGTAGATCTTTGCCAGTAAGTAACAATTTAATAACTTTAGTGTGATGTATGTAATAGAGTGTACGCTTACTATACTGAAATCAGACTCCTGGCAGTTGTGTCATACAAAGGGTTACAGTTGCATTGTAGTTTGAATTACTGTTAGATTTGTTTTACTCAGCAGTATAGGAGCTAATTTCTTTTGCTAGTATCTGGGTGCTGTACATGCAGAAGTAGGTGATAGCGATCTGGATAATCCCAATAATTATTGCCTTCAAAGACCCTGTCATATCTTCCTTCATACGCGATCAGAGACAATCTCACTCCTTATTCATATGTGTATTACTGCTTGACAAACTTGTCAAACTGCTTGGCACTCAAAGGGTTACGGATAGGTGCTGTTATGTTATAGCAACCTGAATTATGTGACATTGAGATGCTCTGGCTGATGGCACTCAAAGGTTTACAGACGCGATGTGTCTGTAGTGCTGTATCATTTACCCTTTGAGTGCCAGAGTGGTAAGCAGCACATTGCTTTCTCCTCTGACACTCAAAGGGTTACTGACAGGCGTTGTTATGTGTACCCAACCTTTGCATTACCATGTGACTTGACTATCTATCCCGACACTTTTTAATCGTTTGTAGCGAACAAATGAATTTCACATTTGGCCACATTGCACTTGCTACAGCAACCTGCATCATGTCACATGCATCGCGTTCGATGCTCTGGCTGATGGCACTCAAAGGGTTTACAGGTGCGAGGTGTCTGTAGTGTGGTATCATTTACCCTTTGAGTGTCAGAGTGGTAAGCAGCGCAACCAATTACCTTCAGAAGTCACATAATTAATTAAACCCCACCTGTGTGCAATCTAAGTGTCACATGATCTCAGTATACACATATATATGCACCTGTTCTGAAAGGCCCCAGAGTCTGCAACATCACCAAGCAAGTGGGACCATGAAGACCAAGGAGCCCTCCGAACAGGTCAGGGACAAAGTTGTGGAGAAGTACAGATCAGGGTTGGGTTATAAAAAAAATATCCCAAACTTTGAACATCCCACGGAGCACCATTAAATCCATTATTAAAAAATGGAAAGAATATGGCACCACAACAAACCTGCCAAGAGAGGGCTGCCCACCAAAACTTGTGGACCAGGCAAGGAGGGCATTAATCAGAGAGGCAAAAAAGTGACCAAAGATAACTCTGAAAGAGCTGCAAAGCTCCACAGATTGCAAACTCAGTAGCATGGTAAATGGAGCTTGCTGTAATGCTACACCGCAGAAAGACAGCTACGAAGGGAAGCACAAATACGCTCCCTAAGGAAGATGGGAGGGAGGCGTGCTGCACATACTGTGTGCCACACATTGCAGAAGTGCCCGTTTACAATACTTGATATCTCCACTGTCGGGCAAGTAAAAATAAAAACAAAAACGGCTCTAACATTACTTTTTGCCTCACAACCCTTGCTCAAATTTTTTTTTTTTAAGTGAATGTTCCCCTTTAAGATACTTAGCGAATAAGATATGAGAAGCAGCAAGGAAAGAGGGGAGTCTCCAAATCACCAAACTAGGAGAAAACCTATAACAGAAGCAAAAGAAAAACAATACTGTGCTAATACATACAGATTACCCAAAAATGATAAACCCTGTATAAAAAGTATATATTATGCCTATGTGTTCATTTAGTTCAAACCAATGAGGGTTTTGTATCATCATTTGGCCAAAGTATGTTTAAGTTCACTTTGCAGAAACGAGTAGATGATTGGCTAGTTAAAACCGGCATAAAAACCTAGTTAAAATCACCCAACACACCTCTGAGAAATGTCTAGTATTTTACTAAACAAGACTGGCTAGCTTTGAAACAGGAAAGATTTGCAGTAGGTGGGTGGGGACCCAAGAGGACTGAACACTAAACTAGCCTCTTTATATAGGTCTATCCCACCCATCACCATTATGTTACAAACCCCTCACTGGTTTGATATAAATTAATGCATAGGTATAATTTATATTTTACACAGGGTTTATAATTTCTGGGTAATCTGTATAGATTAGCACAAAATAGTTTTTTTTCTTTTACTTCTATTCTATTAATAATTATGACAGTTTCAACGTAGATAGGCTGCAGACTGAGGGAAATATAAGAAAGGATATTTTAAAGATGAAATACAACATTTTTATTTAAAATGGATCTGTCACCTTGAAATTTCTTTACATATTTGAAAACTTACTTCAAAACTGCCTACGTGGCATTTTAACTGAAATTACAGCAGATGTACAGTTTAGGAGATATTCACCCTTATTTCCGGGAAAAGTGAAAGTGAAAATTTCCTGGTACAACACAGAGCTTAGCATATGAAACCTCACTGAAAACCTTCATGAGCACATGACGTCACTGAAAAGGCTTCATTAGCATATGAAATGTTACTGGTACCGCAGTTGGCATACATTAGCATATGGTAAAAAGTGTGAATAACTGTACATTTGCTGGTATTTTGGCTCACATAACAAATAGGCAGTTTTTAAAGCAGTTTTGAACTATGCCAGCTTGAATTAAGGTGAATGATCTATTTTAATAACACATCACGCAACAAATGCAATACGCCATATCAACCATTAGTGCAATGTTTCTCAACATTAGCTGTCGCAGCACACCAATAGGTCAGCTTTTCAAGCCATCGCTCCCTAAAGGGACACCCCACACACTATGCCTGACATCCAGCAGTCTTTTCTCATTGCCAGCTTCATTTTCCTACTCCAACATGACCTTCAAAACCAATAAGAATGCAACCCCTGTATCCTCACTGATGTATGTTCAAGAGGGGGCCCCACCCCTTCGATGACATCAAGCACCAAGCTCGTACTGAGCAATGGTGAAGGAGAAATCAGCCATTCTAATGTATTTTGGAAGTAGTGTGCAGCAAGGGCAACTTGCCCAAATTAATTCTACATCCAGAATACATCACTCAGAATGAGTAAGACACATGATGTCATGCAGCAGTCACAGAGCTCCTTGGTGCTCTGCCAAGAACTCCTACAGTACAGCAAGCTCCCACTAATGGCTGCTAATGCAGCCAAAGCCGCCAACTATAAAGTAATCAGTATAAAAGCTATAAACTTTTCAGAGTTAGGATACACATAGTATTAAATAACTTAATTTTTTTACTAGTTGAGAAGCCCGTTCACACGGGCCACAGTGCAACTGCTGCCAGCGCCACATCGCATGACTGCAGGCTCTACTGCGCATGACTGTAGCGCGCGCAGCCGTCTCTACTGCGCATGACGACTTCTGACAAACATCCTTAGCAAATTATTATATTGGATGTTCTGGAAGGACGATGCGTGCACGTCCCTTTAATCCCAGGGGATTGTGCTTAATTAGGGACATTCTGAAAACCTGACCTGCTGGTGTACCCTGTGAACTGGAGCCAAGAATCACTGCATTAGTGAAGAGAGCTCTCCAGGAAATGTGAGATCATACTAATTTATAAGATGCATATAAGAGCATTCAAAAATGCTTGCAACAGGCACAAGATAATGCAGATGAGTCAGGGATCATATTGCTTCTAAGCTATATTCACAGGGCCGGCCCTTACATGGGTCCCAGTGGGTCCATGGACCCAGGCGGCACTCTGACAGGGCATGTTATTTCCTGCGCGGCTTCTCCTCACTGCCCGCACTGATGACAGCCGGGACAGTGTCACATGTGGAGACGCTGTGTGGAGCATGCCGGGGTTTTCTTGGACTGTTCGGAGGCCAGAGCAAGTTTAAAACTGGCGCCCAGACTGACAAAGAAAATCCTAGCATGCACCACGCGGTGTCTCCGCATCTGACACGGTCCCGGCTGTCATCAATGCAGGCCAGTGCGGAGACTGAGTAAAAAAACAGGAGAAGATAGAGCTAGAAGCAGAAGAAAGAGAGCAATCCAAAAGGTGAAGAGAAACAGGGAAGGGGGGGGGGGAAAGAGGCACAAGGGGTGAAAAGAGGGGAGAAAGGCACAAGGGAGAAAGATGCACAAGGAGTGAAAAGAGGGGAAAACAGGCACAAGGGGTGAAAAGAGGGGAGAAAGAGGCACTAGGGGTGAAAAGAGGGGAAAACAGAGGCACAAGGGGTGAAAAGAGGGAGAAAGAGGCACAAGGGGGGAAAACAGAGAAGAAAATGGAATAAGGGGTGGAAAGAGGGGAAAAGAGTCACAAGGGGTAAAAACAGGGAAGAAAAAGGCACAAGGGGTGAAAAGAGGGGAAAAAAGAGGCACAAGGGGTAAAAACAGGGAAAAAAGTCTCAAGGGGTGAAAAGAGGGGAAAAAGAGGCACAAGGGGTGAAAAAAAGGCAAGGTGGGGAGAAAGAGGTAAAAGGGGTGTTTACACAAAAAAAAAAAAAAAACATTACAGTTGTGTGTGGTTTTGGGGGCAGGAGAGGGGTTAATATAATCAAGGATGTGGCGTGTTTTGGCGGACGTGGTTTTGGTGTGCGGAGGGGAGGCAGCATTTCATCCTTGGACCCAGGCAGCAAAATGTCTTGAGCCGGCCATGTATATTCACATGGGCAACATTCACACTGTGATAATGTCTGAATGTCACCGATGTAGAACATAACATGGCAATGAAGCTGTTCACACTGATGAGTTCAGCACATAACATAGGCAACTTGCAGCATAGGAGATCTGCAACACTATCCCTATAAAATTATAAACTGAGACAATCAGCAATGGACTACAAGAAAAATCAAATGCAGGTCAAGTATATAGATAGAACTAACTGCTGTTTCAAAGAAAAACATATTCAGGCAATTCTCTCTATTAAACAAAAGACACTTATTCATAGAATACAGCTTACCCTTAAAGGGATAGTAATACTTCGTTTTAACTTTATTTTATTTTGTAGGCATTAAAAAAACATGAAGAATGATATAAGTCTTATCCCTCAAACCTTTTTGGTTTATGAGATATTCACAAGCAAAGTTCCCCTCCCCGCCCCTTTTTCCTAGTGTAAGCCATCTCTTCTCAGATGTGAATCTGGTTGTAAGACTGGACAGATAACAGAAGGGGACAATCTTCTTTGTATGAAAAGAATGAAAGCCCTTCCCCCCTTGACAAGTTTTTCAGCTTTTTCCCTTATCTTAATTGAAGATTGTCCCTCTCTGCAGTCTACCTGGGCACTTCCCTTCTGATTTGGCTGAACGGGGGGGGGGGGGGATACTTTGCTTGTGAATATCTCTTAAACCATAAAGGTCTGAGAGATATGACTTGTATCGTTCTTCATGTTTTTTTAATGCCTACAAAATAAAATAAAGATAAAATGAAGTATTACTATCCCTTTAAATGGATTTCATCTAACAATAAAATAAAACCTACTCTGGACAGTAAATCCTAATAACCACAATGAATCAATGTTGCATGGACTATTTCCCTAAAATTAATTTTAATTAGTGATGGATATCAAGTCCATGAGTGCAGATATGATTTTTTACTGTAGCACTCCAGGACAACAAATTCCTTCCTTCCTAAGAACACTTCAGTGGGCGGAGTCTGGGATCTTTGAGTCTGGCAACAATAATCATGTCTGCTTTCAAGGACGTGATATACTGTACTAATTACAGCGTTTTGGCTAACCAATCAATGCAGAACTGATTCAGTGACCATTTCACCTTTCTGCCTAAAAATGATAAGTGGGGGTTTATTACCCATCTTCCTACCAATCAAAAAATAAAATGTTAAACATAGTCCTATTACACACATTTCCCAATATTTAAAAAGACAGTAACCTCCCACTGTAACTTTATATATGCTGCAAATGCAGAATATATAGACAACATTTCTATACTTTTTATTTAATCCAGATTCTCAATGTACTGTTAATAAATATCATGGCTGTGGCTGCTTTTAGATTTTGGTCAGTAGTAGACAATTGTTCCTAAATGCGCCATCTGCAAGTTTTCACGGGATCTCTCAGGGTAGTACCATCTTCAAGGAATATGGTGGGTCTCCTAGATCTGTGCCACTGCTGCATCTACCTTCATTAAGTTTATCCATGATGCAACCTCCTTCTCCGAAAGGGATACATCTTCAAAAAGCATCTGATGCTCGCGTCTACATGAAACCATTCTGTCTTAATGATAACCTTGATAGAATGGTTAATTGAAAATACCCAAGCTGCCTTCTTGTGTGCCACAAAGCCTGTATTCATAATGTCTAAGCCTTTATGGGTATGGGTTAATCATAGTATTTTCCTTACTGCTCTGATTAATCATTCTAATTTCTCCAGGTTAAGTGCTCCTGAATCTTCTATCTCTACCTCTTCTGCAGAAGAGATGGTCAATTCAATATCCATCAAGTTTCCGTCTTCATCCTTATCTGGTAAAGTAGAAGTACCCTCTTCTGGATCCACAGCTCTCTCTTTTTAGCAGATTACTGCATAGCTGAAGACGTTCCTGCATGGAGGTCTTCATCCATCCTAAGTATTCCTTAAATTGAGTAGGTATCTCACTTCCAGCCACCATCTTCATACATACAACACATAAACCATCTACACCTGATACTGCTAAGTTATCACATCAAGCACAGTTTTGGGGCTTTTGAGTAGCCTTCCCCTCTTTAGGAGCTGCCTTCTTTGAAGATGATTTTTCATCTTGATTATCTTTAGAAGAGTATGATATTATTACTATGCATTTCCCCTTTAATTCGCTAAATTATAGAATCTAAGCACCATGTGTCTTTAAATTGCCTTAGCCATCTATGCCACTCATGGAACACATGTGGTTTGAAATTAGAAAAGCAAGAGAGACATAAAGGGACAGTAATGTCCCATAAAAAATTCTTACAAGTTTTGTAAATGTAGAGGATAAAAAAATAAACTCTATGGCACAAATCTTCTCTCTCAAAGCGCTTCTTTTTTTGGGGGGGTACTTAAAGCTTTCATTTTGATCCATATTCGAAATAAAATGTACTCCAAAAAATATTGGGATTAATAACTTAAAATACTAGTCTCTACTAAACCATCATTTTATTTAACAGTTATTTTCCTCATTTTCTTTGAAAATGTAGGATGAATAAAAATTTTCTTTTGTAGTTTGAATCAGTGGATCAAGTATACTCTCTATAAACACAAACGGATGTCTTAACAAAAAGGTAATAAATCCAAGTGTCTTGTAATAACATTCTTTGCAAATTGCTATATACACATGAAGTGTAAATTATATACATTACTGATGCTGATCCAGTGACGGTGCTATGAAACGGCGCATTCACAAGGTCGCAGTGATGAAAAGGGAGACATCAAAATCTCGCCCTGCATCAAAAGCGCAAGATTCACATCTCACCGGCTTAAACCTCTCTTCATGATGGTGGTGGTGGATCTTGGAGCTCATTGGCCGCGAGGCAGTACGCAGCCCCTTGTTCCTGTTTTCTCCCCCTTGGCCCTCATTGAGTACGTGGCTTATGTGCTGGATTAGATATCTGCAGCTGTAATGTAATCAGCGCACTTCTATGAAGCCAGATAGAATCTAACCAATGTTATTAAACAAAACTCATCCTTTTAGTGGGTGAACAAAAATGTAAGACGGAATGAAATGAAATGAGATGTTCTCTTATGTCACCTAAATTCTGGCAGTGCCTGGCAACATACTTTGCTTGACTTAACTAAGAGCATTGAACCAATGAATAGACACGATGCCATGCTGTCTAATAAGTGCTTTAAGTTTAGTGAAAAATTCAAGGATAGTGAGCCACAGAAGAAAAACAAAAGCTGCCATAGCATCACAGTGGCACAAGACAACAAAAATTACTTAACTTATGAACGTATAGCCACTTCACATGCTATTAAGGTGCAATGGGTACCACAAAGCTGCCAAAACTGTAAACCAAAGAGAAGCAAATCTGATTAATCTAATCCAAAATTAATGAAATGTAATAGCCCCCTCTGACTGATTACAACAAATGAGAGTGTGAAAAAGAAAGCAAAAAACAAGGGGTGGTCACACCAAATATTGATTTGATTTAGATTTTTCTTCTGTTCGCTCACTTTGCATTTTGTTAATTGATAAAAACAAACTATTAACATGTCTATTTTTGAAAGCATTCTTACTTTACAGCATTTTTCACATCTGTCTAAAACTTTTGCACAGTACTGAACATCTGTATATATTAAACTAATATTAGTGCAGTGGATATTATGGTATTATTGTTCCTTTAAAGAGGAACTATCAAGTCGCCTCCCCTTTACACATATGTACACTTTACAAACCCTGTCCTTCAAACTTACCTTATTAAGATATAGGTCTGGCATGCTGCAGGAGTGCCATAACTCTAGGGGTCCTACACTAGAATCAGGTTCCTCATCCCATTGTCAGGGCTGGAAAAATATCACTTAGATTCACTGGCAGAGAAAAAAGTTACTAGTCAGGATGTGTAAAATTACTAGTTAAATAATTAACATATTTTAATCATCTGCTGTACATACCTCCAAGGCTTATTTACTTCCATAGCTGTACTAATTCAGGATGGATTCATAGTGTTATCTTGTGTTGCCTTAGCATCTAGCCTTGCTTAATTCCTTTCTGTATCCTGCCATGTGCATCCTGTTTGACTTGTGCACAGTTTTTGACCATTGCTGTGTCTTAAACCTCTGTGTTCTATTGACCCCTGCAAAGATTCTAACCAAAGCTGCCTGAACCCTGCCTATTGACCCCTGCTAGATTCTGAAAACCCTTCTGTCAGCTCTATGGCTAGTCCCTGTTAACCTCTCAAGTTCAGTCATGTTTTACACAAATTTCTCCAGCCAAGTTAAGCTTTTAAGTGTCTAACCTTTACAGTCTGTAATCGGTAATGCTGTAGCAGACAAACTAAGAGCTACAGTCAAGTAAGGTACCTAGCTTTACTGTATATTGCTACCTCCCCCACATGGTCAGCTCTTACTGTATACTCTACTACACAAATATTCCTCCGTTTGATGTGTCAGTGTTCCCAACCCACATTACTTAACTTTGACCTCAAGCATTAGATGCAGTCTAACGCCTATTGAGCTCTATAGTGCCACAAAATGATCGTTACCGTTGAGTGATGATACGGACGTCTAGACCATCTGGTTTATGTTTGGTTGCTTAACCATTGCATTGGCCCTATGCCTGCCTTTCCAGACCTCTACTGCTTCATCTAAAACCAGGCCCACGTAATCACATTTCAACAGTGATAGTTGTACTCAGACACAGTGTTTAACTTTAACAGAATTTGTAGTGACAGGTAACTGTTACTTTGCCTATGGAGGCTTCAGTGCAACCGGCAGTACAAAAAGCTATCACTATTACTGGCCTCCTTGGGCTGCATAGGTCATTTGCAGCAGACTTGCTCTGTTTTCCTGCACACATATGACCAGAATCTTTAGACCTTTAGCAGTTTCTGCATTTGCTAGCATTTAGTTCCTTGAGGGTCATAAAGGTGTACAATGGGTTAAGTTACAGTTCTTAAAAGGAGCTCTGGTATCTGATTCCTGTGGAAAACCAGGATAACCCAGTCAAGATGACTGTACAAGTCTTTATTACACCACTGAAAATGCAGAGACACCCTAAAAGGGGAAATTACCACAACTATAGGTACATAAAAAAGTAAACCATTATTTCATGTAGAAAACTTAGTTGCAGCCTATAAGAAATGGTTCAGAAGATAAACTGTTACCATTTAGTCAAGTTCAAGAAATATGGTTTGTAACCTTTAGCCTTGAAAATCCAGCATTAGCCATCTAGAACAAAGAGGGTTTTTCTGATGACAGTTCACTTCTGCTAACCATATTTTGCTCAAACAGAACTATCCTCAGACATGACTTGATGGTCAAATTTCTTCTAGATCTTTCCATTGGAGGCAAATCAGAAATACAGATAAACATACATTTCCAAGTGCACCACATTTCACAGGTACCCTCAGGAAATTACATACACAAAAGTATTTTCCCGATTTACAAATAGAACTGTATATACATAACAGAAAAGGATACAAACTTTAAAAAAATAATGTACTTAAAGGCAAGGGTGAAAAGACTTACACTTAGATTTCTCTACACAAAAATAAAACCTAATAATTATTTCTTAATGCTTCCCTCCTCTTTCACTTCCCCACCCAGACAAAGAAGTGTACCTGTGTAATTTAAACTCTTCCAGACTGGAAAGAACTTACTTTTGTACACAGAACACCCTTTTCTATTGTCTGTCCAGGGAAGTAAAACAGGTGCAACCAGGGCAAATTAAAATGCTTACTGGAAAGTGAACAGCTCTTCAGATCTATACCTACGTCATTAGAGTCTAATTTCTGTCAAAGCGTAGTGTAAAACCAAGAGATGGTGGTTAAAAAAAAAAAAAAAAAAAAAAAACACCTCACAAAAAAACCCGCAAAGTTTATAATGAAATTAAACATCCTGATACTCACAAGCAAATGAAACTTCTTAAATAACGCTGCTGTCATTGAGATTTAAGTGCAGCAGTAGAATGATCCCTGGTAAGTCTGAGAGGTATGGTTAACTAGTTTAAAACTCTACAGTTACTTCCTTAGAACATGTTCATTCAGAAGCGCCACCCCACTGCACTCAGGGAGGGGCTGTCAAGCTGGTTTGCATTTCTCTAGGTTTTTGGCAGAAGCAACTCCCAGCGGGAAGGTGATACATTCCAGACAAATAATCCTTTATAAGATATGTCAGACCCTAACAATTGTGCATTTAAGAAATAAAAAAGATCTGTACTCTTCTCCTTAAAATTACTTTTCAGTCTAACAAAGTAAACTTCCACTGGACCTTTTAAATCCCTAAATTTGGAAATGCCCTACAAACTGCAACTTCCGAACTACGTGAAATTATTACAGACAAATCTAGGTGCGGCAAATAATTACTTAATTAAGGAAGTATCTTGTGTTGGTGTACCACCTATATTTATTATATGCTAGTGAAATCCTTAATGCATTATTTCTCAATGCATTAGAGAAGTTCCACATTTCCAAGAGATTTTTGGAACAATCAGTCTAATCTAGTTTCACATCTCCTGCTAACAGTGAATATTTTTGTGATGTCTCACTCAGACACTAATAAACACACCTGGAGGGAGATGCACTACAGCAAAAAAGAAAATATCACTTACAATTATTTGAAGCCAAAGAGAACTTTTATGAGCCAATGAAATGGTGCGTTAATAAGGATGTATATAAACTAGCCCCAAGCATACAAGAGGCAGAAGTTCCAATTGGGAAATTACTATTCATTGCCTTAAGAAAAAGGTTCTTGAAAAGCAAGTGTTCAAGTCCATCCCGAGGGCCAGCAACAGGTCAGGATTTAAGGATTCTCCAGATGAAATGCAGGTGAGTTAATCAGTGGTGAATTCATTTTGATTGGCCTACCTGCAATCTAACAGGGAAATCCTGGACTGCTGGTAGCTCTTGAGGACAGAAATTCAACACCCTTGATAAAAGGTGTCAAAATCACATAAAACGAATGAACATAACTTAACCATTACAGCTGACTTCCAATATCTGCTATGTAAATGATTTCCAACTTTAAGTCATGACATCAGTTTTTAAGCCATGAAAAACACACACACGCACGCGCACACACACACACACACACACACACACACACACACACACACACACACAAATATATTTGAAAAGGTGTGACACATTAAGTTTGTTTCCATGAAACCTAAATGTCATGACACACATATTGGAAACTGCTGTGCTACACTATCCCCACATTTAAGTTCAAACTAATATTTTTGCAAATCAAACTGTGCTGAAGCCATTACATTCTGTGATGTACTAGCCCAATGTTATTTTAGATATTCATGACAAAACTAGGACTGAGAGAGCTCTCGTGTTCTGTTTCTGTATCCTAGTAACAGATTTCAATACTTTTTTTCCCTTAGACTTAATTAATACAGTTCATATCTGGATCAGTGTTGCTCATGGATACGAGCTGCATGCTTGAAGTTATAGCAACACATATGAAAGTCTTCCTGCCAGCTTCTGTGAAGACATTTAGGCCTTCTTCCAACTAAGATATTACAAACCTGTTCAGTGCTAATCTTTGTTAGTCGATGCAGTTTATAATTTTTAGACATGATTATGTTTACAGATACGGTTTCTTAATGCATGCCAACTTTCAAAAGTTAATAGGAAATCTCTGTAGTCTCTCTCCTACCCTTCTCTTTCTATAACACAATTCCTCAGTAGACATTAGTTATCAACCCCGCAAATCACAGAAATTAGGTGCAGAGGCACTATAGGCCATAGTGCGGACAACACTTTCTGCATTTTCCAAGACTTTCATTGGAAGCAGAATGTTGTAAATTACTGCTGTAAACAACTGTTACTTTCCCCCATATTGGACATGACAAAATCTTCCTTTGTCACTCACATAAAAAATTGATGAGGAAACATACTCTAGGTCAGGACTCAAAATTTCTAGTCCTGAGCTACTAGCAAGGCCTGAAAAGTTACTCGTCACCAGTTTCCATGGCTAGCCCAACCCATATCCCCGCCTTTAACACCACCCATCTCAAGTTCTCTTGATTGTTGCAGCCTTTTTTCCTACATGCTGAACAATCTCTACACTTATTTGACTTCAGTTTTGAATTTTATTTATTGGTCTCTAAATTAAGGTTGTCTGAACCCACAATTTATGGCAATTATTATACATTCTTTGTGAGAAAGTTAACCCTAGCTACTTCTATATTTTTTACAATTTATCAATGGGTTTATGCAATAGCCTAAGGAATTTTCCAGTGTCTGTGTCTGGAAGGAATGGACAGTATTTGCAAGGAGAGCAAAATGTCTTCAGCGGCCTGAAGCTGTGCATTTATCCTGGGGCAGACTGCTGTGTGTGGGCAGATTGTTGTATTAATGTGTGCTGACTGGGTGTCACTCAGGGACGTTGCTAGGTTCCAAAAAGATCTGGGGCTATAGTCCATGGCAAACTTCAACAGCGTGGTTGGATTTACATGAACTTGTAAAACTATGTATTCCTGTGCTGCCACTTTAACCCCTACAACAAAGTAAGCATGTCTTGTAGGGGTACTCAGTCTGTGGCTCTCCAGCTGCTTTTGGACTACAACACCAACTATCTTGAGGACTACAGTAGTCCAGTTACAGACTCTTTTACAAGCACCCTGTGTGGGTGGATACAAGGAGAGGAGAATTATGGCAAAGAGGACCAAAGAAGGACACATGCAGTTGCAGGATGGTACCTGGGAGATCCAGGGTGGCAACTGAAGGTACAGAGACGTACCAAAGTGACACAGGTTGTGTATGTGTGTGTGGAGCCAGATAATTTCAGGAACCAGGAGCCAAGTACACCATAAAACAGAAGAATAAGGGTTTAAAAGACAAAGGTCACTAAGGGGAGAAAAAGTAGGGCAAAATATATATGATGCTCAGATTTATAGCCCCTATACATGAGAAACCTGGGTTCTCTTAGCCCCTCCCATGGGTGCACACATTACTAAACCCTGGGGAAGTGGAAAGGAAGTGAGGGGATGAGATTCTGGAATGGAAGGAAGGAGAGGGGAATGGGGTAAATGGCAAGAAGCAGAGGGAAAAAATAGAAAGAAATGGGATGGCATTAGGCTAGTGAAAAAGGCAGTGAAGATATCATCTATGGTTTAAAACAGAAGCAATACAACAGCTAGAAATATGAGGAAACCCCTCCTCTCATACCCTTACTTCACAGTTTATATGTACCGTAGGCACAGCGATATCACTGGACGAGGCGCCAAGCTCAAATAACTAACAGAAGTTGCTTCCCCAAGACTCTAGCCCCACACTGACCAGCAGTACTGCAGTTGCTCTTTGAAACCTCAGTTACAAAGCTTAATGGGTTAACAATTGCCCCATCTAGTCATAACTTATATCAGTGCACGCATAGAAATTGTCTGCGCTATCGGCTCGGAAGTGCAGAAGATATAAAGAGGGAGCTCTTATGTGCCTACTGACAAATTATGACTTAGTCCTGCATGACTGAACAGCTGAGAACACATTAATCTCTGCATTTTAGGATTCAGTTAGCAGCTACAGTAGGGGTTAACTGTATCCTAAAATTCAGAGATAAATGTGTTAACTACCACCCGATTTTGCAGGACTAAGTCATAATTTATGTCAGTCTCACATAAGAGTACCATCTTTAACTCTTGTTGTACACTTTTGAGCCGACACTGAAAAGAGGATATTAGTCTAACCTGTTAAATCCTTTTCTCGTAGTCCATACAGGTTACTGGTATCTTTGGGTAGGCAATCCGCCCCTTTAATTGTAGGCAGGAACAATTATAGAATTGTATGCAGGGGGTGGAGCCTACCTTCCCTCCTTGGCTGCAGGAACCAACCAGCTCCAGAAAGATTTGAGACACTAACTATTGACTAGATAGTGGAAGGGAAAGAAGACTCCTGTGAGCATGACCCCAAAGGACCCCCACGGTCTGCCACAGGAGAGTCAAGCATGGTGCCTTGACAGGGTGGGAGACCAGTAACCTGTATGGACTAAGAGAAAATGATTTAACAGGTAAGACTAAAATCCTCTTTTCTCTGTCGCCCAATACAGGTTACTGGTAACACTGGGGTGTCCAACCATTGAGTTTCCCAGAGGAGGGAAGTAAGACAATGACAAGGTGCAAGCCCCCCAAAGTCACCAGAGCAGATATGAACCATGAGATCAGAGACAGCCCAACAAAACAATGAAGTGTCAACGGACACTAAACAGGGTTAACAACACCCCAAACTGTTACACAGCACACTGAACTATAGCCAACAGGGCTCAAAAGTGAAGGAAACACCAAGAACCGAAGAAGATCCTAGACAGGCAAGACTGCCTCCAGGATCTTCCTCCCAAAGCTGGCATCAGCCGATGCCAGAACATCAACACGGTAGTGCTTCGAAAAGGTGTGCACAGACGACCAAGTGGCAGCCTTGCACAACTGAACAGTGGAGGCCTGATTCTTGTAAGCCCAGGAAGCCCCAATAGATCTTGTAGAATGAGCCATGACCTGAAAAGGGGACATGCTTCTTCCTCAGCTCGTAAGCCTTATGAATAGTGGACTTGATCCAATAAGGAATAGTCACTTTGGATGGTCTTCCTGCCCTGGGACCCTCAGGAATGACAAACAGCATGTCAGATTACATGACAGACTCAGTGCGATATACATAATACTTGAGACAACGCACCACATCTAACAAGTGGAGATCCCTCTCCTTGTCAGAGGTGGGGTCAGGGCAGAAAATGGGCATCACAATCTCCTGATTGATGTGGAACTCTGAAACCACCTTCAGGAGAAACTCCTGCGAAGTACCACCTTGTCCTTGTGAAACACCAAATAGGGTGGCTTACAGGACAGAGAATGTAAATCCACAACACTGCGAACGAACACGATCGCCAGGAGAAAGGCCATTTTCCATGCCAAAAGGAGTAGAGGAATAGTAGCCAAAGACTCAAATGGAAGGTGCTGAAGAACGCCCAAAACTAAGTTAAGATCCCACGGAGAAGCAGCATTCTTGAAGGCAGGACGGGTATGAGCAACGCCCTGGAAGAAAACCTTGACATCAGGAAGGATGGCAATGCACCTCTGAAAGAAAACAGAGAGAGCAGAAGTCTTAACCTTAAGGGAACTCAAACTGAGGCCCTTATCCACACCATAGTGCAAAAAGGCCAGGACCATAGGCAGATTAAATTCCTGAGACAGGTCCTTGTCAGCACACCAAGATAGAAAGGTCGACCAGACACGATGGTAGATCTTAGAAGAAACAGGTTTGTGGGCACTGAGCATAGTAGCCATCACCCCAAAAGAAAAACCTTTCTTCTTGAATACTGAGGATTCAACTTCCAAGCCGTCAAAGTTAGCCGATGAACATCCTCCTTTCAAAGATAACCCTGTAGAAGAAGATCCGGACAGCAAGGGAGCCGGAATGTCTAAGCCACTGACAGATTCAGAAGCTCCGGAAACCAAGCTTGGCGAGGCCAGTACGAAGCAATCAGAATGACTGGACAGCATTCCAGTCACAATTTCCATAACACCCTGTGCAACATTGGGAGTGGAGGAAAGATGTAGGCCAGAGGAAATAACCAAGGAATAGACATTGCAGTCACCACCAGGGCTAGAGGATCCCTCCACCGAAAGCAGAACCTCAGAACCTTCCTGTTGTGTCTTATCGCCATCAGGTAGATGTAAGGAAGACCCCACTTCTGAACAATGAGGATGAACGCCTCTGGGTGCAGCTCCCACTCTCTGCGGTCTACTGTGTGTCGACTGAGGAAGTCCGACATGACGTTGTCTACGCCAGGAATTGCACTGTGGGTATGGCGGGAACGTGTTGTTCTGTCCAGGACAAAATAGCCTTGCCCTCTAAGCAGCGAGACTTCTTGTTCCGCCCTGTTTGTTGATGTAAGCCACGGCTGTGGCGTTGTCGGACTGTACCCGGACTGGACAGTCTTCCAGCTGAGATGTCCAATGACGAAGGGCATGAAATAGACCGAAGCTCCAACACGTGGATGGGAAGGAGGGATTCCTCCGGAGACCACCGACCCAGAGCACTCAGGCGACCCAGGACCGCTCCCCAGCCGGAGAGGCTGGCATCCGTCGTCACCGTGGTCCAGAAGGACACCAGGAAGGACTTGCCTTTCAGTAGATTGGAGAAGTCGAGACACCATGACAAACTCAGTTCCACATGACGAGGGAGGGACACTGACTCCTGCACACCTGGATCACAACCCTCTGGAGTTCCCTGGTGTGCGCCATGGCAAACGGGACCGCTTCTATGGTGGAGATGAATTTCCCCACTAGAGAGGACAGCTTCTTGGCTGGAACTGGATCTTGAGCCAAAACCAAAGAAACCCTGTGGGCAATCTGGTGAGCTACCTCATCCATGAGAAACACCATGCTCTTCTGAGTATCGAAGAGAAGGCCCAGTAAGACCAGATGCTGGGATGAGACAAGATCTGACTTGTCCATGTTGATGATCCACCCATGATGGGTGAAAGCATGAATGCATTGCTGAACCTGCTGATGAAGAAGTTCCGCAGATGGGGCTTTCAGAAGCAGGTCATCCATGTATGGAGTAACTCTCATGCCGTCGTGGTGGATGACGGACACTAAGGCTCCCAGGACATGGTTGAAAATTCGAGGAGCTGTAGTGAGACCAAAGGGAAGAGCTGAAAACCTATAATGCACTCGGTCGCAGGCAAATCTGAGATACTGCCGGCTCTCTGGATGAATGGCGATGTGTAAATACGCGTCCTGAGATGCAAGGAATTCCCCCGGGAACACAGCAGCAATCACCGTCCGTAAAGACTCCTGGTGACAATAGGTCCGGATCACAAAGGAACTGAGATCCTTCAAATCTAAAATGGGGCGACAACCGCCATCCTTTTTGAAGACCACAAAGAGGTTTGAATAAAAACCCATACCTCTGTCCTAAACTGGAACTGTCTCTAGAACATCCTTGTCCAAAAGAGCCTGAATAGCGCCATTGAACAGCCGGTGTTCTCCGCACCCTGAGGCGTATGAGAAGGAAAGAAGCAAAAGGGAGGAAGAGAGACAAAAGGGCTCCTGTACCTTTCCGTCACCACCTGTAAAACCCACGGGTCCGCCACTGAATTCTCCCAGATGCTGTGGTAGTGATGCAGATGAAGACCCACAGCAGAGTGGGGACCTGGGTTTGGTGAGTCATGCCAAAGAAGGCTTGGAAGCCTTGGGCTTCCATTGCTGTTTGGGCTTGAAGGAGGCACGCGGAGCTGAGGGAACAGTCTGGTTCGCCGGATGTGTCTCAGTCTGAAAGGAACAAAAAACACTGATTAGGCTTAAGATGCGTTTTCTTCCTGGGGACCAAGGGTAGAAGTGTACTCTTACCCCCGCTGTGGCCTCACTGATCAGATCTTTAAGATCTGGCCCAAACAAAGAAGTACCTTGAAAAGGTAAGGAGAGCAATGCTTTCTTGGAAGCAGTGTCAGCAGACCAGATTTGAGCCAAAGAACCAGTCTGGCAAACCCTAGCCACCAAACGGATGGCATCAAATAAGGCAGCAGAAACATAGTGCTGTGCCTCAGAAATGTTGGCAAGAAGGCGCAACATATCCGAAGAAGGAGCACCCTGATGGACAGCCAGGGTGAGCTGTTCAGTCCAGACCCAATGGCCCGGTTAACCCATGCCACAGCGAACGATGGACGCGTGGAAATCCCAGCAGTGGCAAAAATGCACCTGAGGGAAATCTCAAGTTTCCTGTCAGCCCAGTCTTTCACAGCGGACGCATCAGAAACTGGCAAGGCAGTAGACTTAGATAGCCTGGAGATAGGAGTATCCACTGGGGGCCTCAGAGAAGGGGGTAAGTTTGGCAAATTTCTTGGAAACAGAAGATTTCCTGTCCGGAGATTTCCACTCATCCGACACAAGACAGTCAAGAGTGGGGTTAGGTGGAAAACAAGTAAGGGGCTTTTTAGGCTCCTGAAACATCAGAAGGATCTGTAGAAACCACCTGAACTAAGAGAATGTTTAGGGTAGTCAAGACAGCCCTAATCAGGCCCGTAGCCGAGGGATCAGGATCAGCCTCAAAGGGGTCCCCAAAAAACTAAGAGGAACCCACAGCAGAACATTCCTCAACATCTGAATCTACCAACAGTTCCTCCTCAGAGGAATCTGATACACCAGGTACTCCCTGAGTTTTAGGCAGGGAAGATTTGACTGAAGAGGGGGTCTGCCATGAATGGAAGACCCCCTGTAACTGGGATGGTAAGAGTTGCAATGTAAACCAAAGGTCCCTAGTAGCAGCCTTGAACTCTTGCACCCAAACTGGCTCTAATGCATGGCTGGATGTCCCTGGTAGAGACTCAGGGACATCAGAACATGCTGGGCATAAATGACATGAGAATTCTCTAGGTAATCCTGAATGACATGAGCAGCAGTGCACAATAGGGGACACAGAGACCCCAGTGCCCTTAGTCTTAGGACTGGCCCCAAGCTCCAACGGATTAGACATTCTCACAGTGTCAAAAACGTTTAGTAGAATGAATCACCCAATTACAGTGTGAAAGATTACAATTTCACCCCAGAAATCTCTAAAATACACTTATATGGCAGGCGAAGGGTTAATCTGTAGAGGAGAGAAGAAGAGTCCAAGCCCTGCATAGGACTCTCATTCTAGGTAATGTTGTTTTACCAGAAAAAGTACCCCAACACACTTGCAATGGTAACTGGATGATAGAGCAAGGTCAGACAATTAAAATGAGCCCTCTCTGAAGTTGCTACGTTGAGCAGTTGCAGAGATATGTCCCAAACTGTACAGTCCCATAGGAGTGAATCGAGCAATGGCATCTATGCAGTAAAGCTCACCGAAGTCAAATTTTGTCCAAGTTAAAACTGTGAAATAAAATTACATGAGACATCACTAGAACAAGTTAAAAGACCCAAAAAACACTGAACCCAGTAGGGAAAGTGACAATACCCACCCCCCCAAAAAAAAAAAAAAATACAAAACAATATACAGACAGAACCAATGAGTGCAGAAGTGTGCAGTAAGAACTCCCAAGGGACACTGTGGGACATGTGGACCTGCAGCACTCAAAGGGTTGCTCACCTTTCCTGCAGATCTTCTGTCTTCAGACTACCATGTATGAAGAAGCAGCCTCGGTGGGCAACTCCTGAGAAAAGAACTTATACCCAAGATTTTCCCCCCAGGGCTTAAGGTCCACAAAAAGCACCAGGATACTGAGCTAGCCACATCTAAAGGCATTGTCAGTTATGGTAATCCGCCTAATGGTGGTATTCCATTTCTAACAGAAAAATAAAAAATGTCTAAAACTATAGCAGAACTGTTCTCTTGCCTGTTTCTTCACCAAGGAACAAATGTTTCTGGAGCTGGTTGGCTAGCTGCAGCCAAGGAGGGAAAGTAGGCTCCACCCCCTGCAATCAATTCTAGAATTATTCCTGCCTACTTAAAGGGGAGGATCGCCTACCCAAAGTTACCAGTAACCGGTATTGGACGACATAGAAATATTTTTTTGGTGTGTTCTTTGTACTGACCTCAAATAAATTTGTAAATGGTAATTATATCCTATTAGACATCTCTTAGCTAATCTAAACAAACACAGTTTGGCTGGTGGTCTCTTCATAACTCAGATCCTCCAATCTCTTCACCAGTTTTGTTCAACGTCTCAGCAGTTTTTTTAATTCAATAATGTCCCTTAAGAACTCTTGGTAAAAGTGTATTCCATATTCTAGAGAAGACCTTACCAAGGATTTATACAGAGGTAGAAATATATTAACTATATATCCTGTGCATCATACTGGCTTTTATATAGGATAGTACCCTATTGGCTCTTGCAGTAGCTGTGTGAAAATGCACACTGATGTGAAGTCTGCTGTCTGTTGGTCCTTCCCACTATAACCTTAGTAAATAGAACTCATGTCTGTTTGTCATCCAGTTTCCATCATAATTCCATTGTAGTTGGAAAAAGTTTTTGGCCTGGTTACGATGGATTTATGAGTAGTACGTTACATATAATGTGCAGATCCCCATTTAAATATGTTGAGTAACAGAACTTGCTTTATTGTACCACTTTGCAAGGGGAAAATCTTGCTTATCTATTAGAAATACTGTTTTAGCAAAGTGAGGGAGAGAAAAGCCACTTGGCTATGTGCTACTCTGTTGTACAATGTGCAACACAGGAACCATGGACTAAAGTCTCTCCTCCGGCCTCTGAGGTGGAAACTCCCACCTACCTTCCACTTGACCCCTGCCACCTGCTTCCGATTTAACATGAACTTCAACAGAAGATTGTGTATGGGCATTGTTCTCTTATTAGATTATTTTTTACTTTTATTTCTAGTATATGGGGTTGTATAATACCCCATTAGGTAAGCTCCTGTTAACGGTTTCCTTGTCCGTGGATTGCCCAGTTCACAGGTTCAAACCTGTGGAGGTTGACTTGACTTTCTAAGTCTTAACTGCTGAGTTTCACTGAATCTCTTTATTATACTACAATGGGAGTCTGAAGACTGAAACTACAGGTGAGTTAACATGTTGAGTACTATGGTCCTGAATTATGTCCCTAATCTACTGGCACCCACTGGATTGTGGCATCTGTAATCCACTCTATTTTCTGTTTCTATGATAACACGCATGTTTATACTGAGGCTACTTTTACTGTCCTCGGAGGTTTGTCCCCAAGTTCTTGGAATAATCATATTAGGAAATAAATTAGAAAGTAAAGCAATGCTGATTTTGAGCTACAATGCACACACAAAGCCCTGTATCATGGTTAAAATAGTTTTTCACCTTTTTCTAAATAGCCTCTAGTGCTTCAAAATGGGTAAGTTGTAAGAAGTATTTGGAGAAAGTAACAATCCATAAAACTTTCACAATTTTCTTGATGCATCTATCATACTGCTCTTGTTCAAACTGGGACTCATGAAAAGGATCTAAAATTGTAAAGTGCACTATAATTAAAATTTGATAAACAATTTATTATGAGCCCTTTTTAACTTTTATTAACTATCTTACCTTAGTTACTGACCTTTTTACATTAAATACTGCAAAGGGGAACTATGATGCCAAATAAAGTCTCCCCCCAACAATTAGGCATCTAGCAATAAGCTTAACAATAGTAGTATTACTGCGTTACAGAGAAATCCTACTTCTGGCGAGACTGACAACATCGTTTTAGAGGCATCTGCAAGCCTGTGCCAGTCAGTCAGTTCTCGTAACTAAAGTTAGCATGCAACGCCTCCTAGAGGAGACCGGGACTGGCAGTGCAGGTGTCTGTAAGCAAAGATGTCAGCGCTTTTGTCTGGACATCAGTCTCTGCAGAAGTAGCATTTCCCACTAACGCGGTAGTTATGCTGGCTCATACTACTATTGTTAGGCTTATTGCTAGACGCCAAATTATTGGGGTGGAGACTTTATTTGGGGGTTCCCATTTAAGAATTAATCCTGATCTTACAGGGTCATATCTGTTTGCGTGATACAACTTAATGAAATGAGAATTAAAGTTTTGTAGATCTGGCTTTGTGTTGATTTGCATTTAAAGGGTTAGTAATGCCCAATGATAACTTTATTCTGTGTTGTAGATTTAAAAAAAAAAAAAAAAAAAAAAAAAAAAAAAAAAAAAAAAAAAAAAAAAAAAAGAAAAGAAAAGAAAAGAAAAGAAATTATATGGAGCGAATCCCAGCACTCAAACCTTTATGGTTTGAGAGATATTCACCGCTAAAGTTCCCCCCTCCCTTCCCTTCTCCTGATGTGAGCTGTAAAGATGACAGCAGGAGATTCGAGTCGGCCAACTCGATGCGGCTCTTCAGCAGAGCCAAAATAGATATATTTAAAAAGAACTACTTCATTGGAATGGTCTACAAAGGATACTTGCAAACCAGGCACACTCTGTAGACCTTTCCAATAAAGTAATTATTTTTAAATAACGCTATTTCGGCTCTGCTGAAGAGCTGCCGGCTTGTCCCAGGACCGGGATCTCCTGCTGTCAATAGAGAGCAGAGGTCAGCAGAAGGACGAGGGAGGGGGGACCTTTAGTGGCAAATATCTCTCAAACCTTATGGTTTGAGAGATGGGATTTGATCCACATCATTTTTTTTTTTTTTTAAATCTACAACACCTTATAAAGTTATCATTGGGCATTACTAACCCTTTAAAGATCTTGCTGAGTCACCATGCTTTCATTAAACGCATGGCGACTAACTTGGAAATATATGGCTTACCTTTAAAAACAGCAGAGTGTAAAGAAATCCCTCCCGTTTGGAGATCGGAACTCAGGCTACAGCACAGGCATCTTGTCTACGCACCTGCACTGTCAGTCCCGGTCTCCATTGAGTAGCACTGCAGTGCACCATATGGTTACCAGAAGGGACTGACAGCGCAGGTGCGCAGACCGCACTAACCTGCCCCTCAGTCCCCAAACAGAAGGGTTTCTTTACACACTGCTATTTTTTTAAAGTTAAGATATCTATTTCCAAGCTAGTCGCCATGCATTCAATGAATGCATGGTGACTTAGTAAGATCTGAAAGTTCCGCTTTAACCCTTTTGAGCATCAAAGAGGTATGCAATGTATTGCAAGTCCAGAATATTTTCCCCCCCTTTTTTTCCGTTATCTGAAAAGGATCTTTACTCCTCAGATGAGTAGATGTATGTTAATATTTTTTATCTACAAACACAGGTGTAACAACAAATACGAGAGGAACAAAAACACAGAAAATCATCCATAAGGACAAGGAGTACAGAGGTGCAGAGTTATGTGGCAACGAGGAAAAGTATGAAATGAAGAAACAGTAACAATCTATGGACAAAATACTGGGGTAGAGAGGGGAAGGACCCCAACATTACCCACATGGTAACAGCTGAGAATTATCCTATATCAGTGGTAAACCTTAGTAGTAACATCCTTGCATAAAATCAACCTGATGTTCTCTATAAAGGTTTGAACTTTATTCCTTCCAAAATGAAATATTACAGCTGCCAAAATCAAAGTATTTTTTTTGTATTAAGAGTAGCCCCAGATATTTTCCCATTGAAGCTTACTTTGTAAAAACAGATAATTGCCCTTTTAAAGCTTCTTTACTGTTTTATTGCTACTGTCTCCTAAAACAAGACAACACAAAAAAAAAATCCGTTTTATTATATGAAAGATAAAAAAAATAAAATCTAGCTATATTATATTATATATATATATATATATATATATATATATATATATTAGCAATGTGGGACGGCGCTGCCCGTCAGGATATATAGGGAATTAATGCACACACACGGATGCAAGACAAACACACACAGAGACACACACGCAAATGCACATCATGCAGACACATAGAGTGTGATACAGACAAGCAACACACACAGTGAGAAACACACACAGACACACACAGACACACACACACACACACACACACAAGTGAGTCATAAGGGGGTGACTTATGTGTCATTGTAATGAGTTTGTGTTTGTACTTATGCCTCCACTGAGGCATTCATTCATGTAGCTGAAATGCATGTGGTAATTGCACATACTATGGTAGAAGGTGGATCGTGCTGGCTCCCGGGGTGTGAGTGAGTGTGCGTGAGACTATGGTGGAAGGTGGATTGTGCTGGCTCCCGGGGTGTGAGTAGTGTGAGTGAGTGATTGCGTGTGTGTGTGTTAGTGAGTGTGGGTGATTGAGTGCGAGAGAGTGTGAGTGAGAGGGTTATGATAGTGAGTGAGTGTGAGTGTGTGTGTGTGTGTGTGAATTACTGAGTGTGTATGATTGAGTGTGTGTGCGTGATTGAATGTATGTGTGTTTTTTGTCTGATGTGTTTGTGACTGTGGTGTAGGAGCGAGTGGCAGCCATTTTGTTTTTTCAGTTACTTGGATAGTGGTGGGTGGGCTGGAGAGTGGGGGCAGGCCAACTCCCTGCATGATTTAAATAACTCCCCCATTGAATCACCCAATGGGAGCAGTAACTCCTCCTTACTTAACCCTTTGAGTGCCAGAGGGGTACACAACGCATTGCTTTGCAATGCATTGCATACCCCTCTGGCACTCAAAAGGTTAAGTTGAGGTAACATAATATAACACACGGTGGCTCTTCAGTTGAGGCAGCGTAGCAATATGCTGAGGGAACAATTAGAAAGTGGTTTTTGAGGCTTGCCCTCTGTAACATACAGCAAAGCATGTCTGTCCCTTTAAGGAGAAAGGGCGGGAAGCAGGAAGTGGAGGAGTGACAGTTGAAAACAGACAGTGAGGTGACTGAAGAGATGAAGAGTTAAATAAGAGTTGCTATTAAGTTTATCCTTGTATTTTATGGAAACATTACACCCTCGTACTGAAACAGAGTGTATGGAGGGTTACAGTTATCTGTGGGAGGTGAAACAGTGTATTTGTGGAGTCATGATCCTGAGTGAGAAGTTATTGATATCCCCTACTTCAGGAGAAAGTGGCAGCTATATTTTTTTTTGTCAGTTGGACAGTGGTGGGCGGGCTGGAGGGGACGGGCCCACTCCTTGTATGATAAACATGCCCCCATTGAATCACCCAATGGGAGCAGTAACTTCCCCATTGAATCACCCAATGGGAATTGTGTCTCCTAATGAGACATAAATTATGTAATGAGGCATTCTGTTCAATGTGTGTTTGTTTTCTTAGGAGACATAAATTATGTTCTGTGTGATGTACCATAAATTATGCAATGAGGCTTATTCTTTATATTATATATAGACACTTGAGAGCAGTGATACATTAGTCCCTTAATATATACCATTTCCTTAAACCCAAATTCTGCAATTTTTTTTTTTTATCAACTTGGGTCAGTGAAGTCAGGCAGAATCAACAATGGCCAGTATTTAGCAATAATGCAAATACAAAGTCAATGGCACTACTTAGGGGCAGGTCACAAGGGCTCTAATCCTTTTAAATTCAACAGTAATAGAGAAGACCACACTAAAGGCAGTAACTTAATACCAGAGCTTCTTTATTCACAAATTCGAATACAAATGCCATACATGAAGAAAAGTCTCTCACTTTTCGCACCTGAGTGCTTAATCATAGAGTAAATTCCACATCCCATCATTCCGATCTCTTAAAAGTGACATCAGCACCTCCCAACAAGTGCAGCCAATGAAATGGAAGCATATGCTGTAAATAAAATTAACCCTAACTGCCTAATTAAATGTTACAGAAATTGAATGTTGCTGATAAATTCCACATATTGTTGTGGTCCCCTTTATGGTGGCAGTGTGCATCCCCAATAGATGTTGCCATTTGATTAGGCAGTTAGGGTTAATGTTATTTACATATGGTAGTATTATCATTAAGACAGTTTTTCTCTCTCTCTGATCACCTGAGTATGACTGAGTGTGATTAGATTATTATTACTGTGTCACTGTAGCACTTTACTGGCAGGCCTTATATCTTATACAGCTTTTACCTGACTCACTGATCAGGACTGACTAGATAAATTATTTCTTCTGTATCTGACATTCTTTGATACGACAGTGCACCGAATGGGCATTTTAGAGTTAAGCTGGCAAGCCAGATAGTGCCCCGGGATTACATGTATTTGTTTGACTATTCTCTAGTACGACTGTCTAACTGGCACCCCGGATTGTGCCCCGGCATGATATATGGTTATTATTTTCACAATATTCTTTTTTGACAAAGTTGATTGTACTTTGCAATTTATCACTATAAATTTGGTTGGGTTTTGATAGTTTAGAATCACCAGTTCGCTGGTGATAAGCTATTTATCCATTCTTGAGTGTTTCACCTCTTATTAGCCAGCCGCATAGTGTACTGGCATGACACCATTGATATTTTTCCTCTGATTCTTTAACCCCTTCGTGTCCAATGACGTGCCTGGACCGTCACGGCTGTCTGGCATTAAGGACCAGTGATGGTCCTGGCACGTAATGGAATTCTGTGCTCCCCGTGGTCCTCAAGTGCTGGCTGCTCGTGCATGCGCCGTCATTAAGGGGTTAAGTAAGATCAGACTAGGCCATTACTATCTCTGTGTCCTAAGATCTGTTACTGGAAAGCCAGATTGTGCTCCAGCAGTACACTATTTATAGCCTTTAACATATAAGGGACGAGGCAACTTATCTTAATCTTTTAATTTTCCGGACAAGCCGGATCATGTTCTGGCAGAACTTCACCAGTCAATAGGCAATTTAGATGAGCCATCATATTTAGTGTGTATTTGCTTCATTACAATCTATTTGTCATAGGCAAGTCAGATTATGCCCTGCCGCTATATTGTTACCTTATAGGAGATCCATACTATTTATTTTGTTATTTTTATTTAGCATCTTCTCCATTTTTATTTTTTACAATAAAAGTTATATTTTACTTTCCCATTTATGTCCATGATTACTAACACCCACTGGTTCATCTGTTATAGAGAAGAGTGCTAGTACAGCAGGGTTATCTTTGCTTTTTTTCCACTATATGTACAGTAGAGTGCAAAACTTTTAGGCAGATGTGAAAAAATGCTGTAAAGCAAGAATGTTTTTCAAAAATAGACACGTTAATAATTTATTTTTATCAATTAACAAAATGATGGTGAGTGAACAGAAGAAAAATCTAAATCCAATCAATATTTGCTGTGACCACCTTTGCCTTCAAAATAGCATCAATTCTTCTAGGTACACTTGCACAGTCAGGGATTTTGTAGGCATATAGTCAGGTGTTTGATTAAACAATTATACCAAACAGGTGCTAATGATCATCAATTTAATAAGTAGGTTGAAACACAATCATTAACTGAAACAGAAACAGCTGTGTAGGAGTGATAAAACTGGGTGAGAAACAGCCAAACTCAGCTAATAAGGTGAGGTTGCTGAAGACAGTTTAATGTCAAAAGTCATACACCATGGCAAGACTGAGCCCAGCAACAAGACACAACGTAGTTTGTTCACCGAAGGGCTGGAAATCGGTACAAGAATGAGTGTCCACAGGCAACAGTGAAGCATGGTACAGGTTCATAGTAAGTTTGGGGCTGCATTTCTAACTGTGGTTAGTTCTCCAAGATGTTTATAACAACCTACCGGCCGAGTTCCTTAACAAACTGCGTGCAAGTGTACCTAGAAGAAGAATTGATGCTGTTTTGAAGTCAGCCAATGTTAGTAAACAAAACTCATTCTCGCAGTGGATGAACAAAAATGTAAAAAAGAATTACCCCTTAAAGTGGAACTACCACCCGACACTATCTTTAGCTTCACTAAGTCCCCATCTGGCGACTAGCTGCTTAGTAGCGCTAGTCGCCAGAATAATTACCTTATTTAATAGATTTCTGCTCTCTTCCCCAGCTGACAGGCAGGACGGAGCACGGACATCTTGCCACTGTGACGTCCGTGCGCCTGCACTGTCAGTCACAGCCGGGTCTAGTTGGCGTTGCTAGGAGCCATTTGGCTCTGGCTGGGACTGACAGCACAGGCGCGCGGACGTCACAATGGCAAAACGTCCGCGCTCTGCCCTGCCTGTCAGCCGGGGAAGGGAGCAGAAATCTATTAAATAAGGTAATTATTCTGGTGACTAGCACTACTAAGCAGGTAGTCGCCAGATGGGGACTTAGTAAAGCTAAAGATTGTGTCGGGTGGTAGCTCTGCTTTAAAGGGATAGTAATACTTCGTTTAATCTTTATTTTATTTTGTAGGCTTTAAAAAAATATGAAGAACGATATAAGTTATCTCTCAAACCTTTATGGTTTAAGAGATATTCACAAAGTACCCCCCCCCCCCGTTCAGCCAGATCAGAAGGGAGGTGCCCAGGTAGACTGCAGAGAGGGACAATCTTCAATTAAGATAACGGAAAAAGCTGAAAAACTTGTCAAGGGTGGAAGGGCTTTTATTGTTTTCATACAAAGAAGATTGTCCCCTGCTGTTATCTGTCTGGTCTTACAACCAGATTCACATCTGAGAAGAGATGGCTTACACTAGGAAAAAGGGGCGGGAGGGGGAAATTTTGCTTGTGAATATCTCTTAAACCACAAAGGTTTGAGAGATAAGACATATCGATTTTCATGTTTTTTTCATGCCTACAAAATAAAATACAGATAAAACGAAGTATTACTATCCCTTTAAGGACAATGGGACTTACCTGGTACGTCCTGCAAAAACTGTCACTTAGTGACAATGGACGTACCAGGTACGTCCCGGAAATCCGGGTCCCTGCACGGCTGCATGCAGTTCGGGGACTCCGGAATCATTTGAAGAAGAAAAAAAAAAAAAGTACCACGGGTGTCAAGTGCCAGCCGTGTGTGCGCACGGCCAGTCACTAAGGGGTTAAATGAAGGTGAAAGTCTACACTACACTTGCAACTTCTTTAACTGGTGTTGTTAAGGAAAAACACAGATGTTCTCTTATGTCATCTAAATTCTGGCAGTGCCTGGCAGCATACTTAGCTCGACTTGACTAAGAGCACTGAAGCAATGAATAGACACAATGCCATGCTCTCTAATAAGCGATTTAACCCTTCGAGTGCCAAAGGGGTACGGAATGCATTGCAGAACAATGCGTTCTGTACCCCTCTGGCACTCAAAGGGTTAAGTTTAGTGAACAATATACACGGATAGTGATCCACAGAAGAAAAACAGAAGCTGCCATAGCATCACAGTGGCACAAGACAACAAAAATTACTTAACTTATGAAAGTAGTGCCACTTCACATGTTATTAAGGTACAATGGGTACCACAAAGCTGCCAAAATTGTAAACCAAAGGGAAGCAAATCTGATTACTGTAATCCAAAATTAATGAAATGTAATAGCCCCCTCTGACTGATTACGACAAATGAGAGTGCAAAAAAGAAAGCAAAAAACAAGGGGTGGTCACACCAAATATTGATTTGATTTACATTTCCCTTCTGTTCACTCACTTTCATTTTGTTAATTGATTAAAATAAACTATTAATATGTCTATTTTTTAAAGCATTCTTACTTTACAGCATTTTTTCACTGTACTATATAAATAAACACACACACACACACACAAACACACACACACAAACACACACACACAAACTACCCAATTTAATGGTACTCTTTATCTACCTTGGAAGGATGAAGAAAGGCTGATTATATATATATATATATATATATATATATATATATATATATACATATACATACATACATACACTTATATCACCTCCTAACAGTGTAGATGGTCTATCTATATATGTCTACTATCCGCAAAAGCAGATCTAGGGTCCTAATCCACTTACAAAAAACAGCAGGACTTCTACAAAAAAAAAAAAAACATCAGTTGTTAACAAGAAAATCTTTAACAGAGAACTTTTTTTGTCATAAGCAGCAGAGACAAAAACTAGACACAAAAGCTGGCAGAGGACAGAAATTATAACAAAAAGCTTTTCTGAAGAGATTACCATGGGGGGGAGACAAGATTCCAGTGGGGACATCACTGAGATCATGGCTACAAAAGTGATATTCTGTCATTGTTTACCAGCTGGGCTGGTAAATCGAAAACAATACTTTACAATCAATGTTCATTCATAATTTTGAGCAAAAGTAACACATACAAATTACTATGCTATTACAGACCACTTAGAGAAGAAGCAATGTATTTTTGTAAACAAGCTATTTTTCCCATTTATTTTGTTATAGCCAATAGTAAAATAGTTTACGTATATGCAATGAGCAACTAGCATGGTATGCCAAGCAAGGCATAAAAGCAAAATATAAGAGTTTAATTTGAATATGTAATGTACTAAGGAAGATGCTTCCCCTTCTTGACATGCACATATTTGAATGTTTGCTAATAAATAGGACATCCTTTATTTTGATAACCTCCATCAGAACTGCACATAACAATGTATTGGGTTGTGTTTAACCCCTCAGGCTCCAGAGACTTTAGATATCTTTAGTACTCTGCAAACAAGAAGATATTTACATTTTGTTATCCATCTGTTAATGGTATGATTTCCCGCAGGAAATTTTGATGTCATGGAACAAGATATGATATAATGCATATGAAATACAAATACATATCTTGCCATATACTAGTGTTTTAAGTTTGTAGCTAAAGTTTCAATGTTTAAAAGCTCTGCACAACCTGAATGCAAAGATAACAAATATGCTGTAATTGCATGATTTACTAATCCCCCAAATCAATAGGAGTACAACTTTCACCAACTCAAAATTCTTATTCTGTTGTTTACCTGGAAAAACCCTAAACCATCTCATTAACTACAAGAGCATATACATTCTGAATACAAATAAAAAAAATAAGTAAACTGTCTGAAACAGGTTCCTAAAACCCCAAGAGGAAGGCTATCCCAGGCATGAATTCTTGCTCTCTATGTGACTAGAGGGAATCATCTGCACCCCACTGACAAGGCCCATATAAGCTGAAACGTATGTCTAGAGATGTTCTGTTTCTCTCATGCTGAAAGGATTTAAATGACTGATTTCAGAGCTGATACAATTTTTTGTTTACAATGATAAATGGATAGAAGCAAAAAACATGACTTGAGCAGCACTTGAGAGGCTACCATGTCTTAGAATGAAACACATAATTTTGTTTGGTATGCATTTATCACAAACTTTGTTCTCTACTTCTACACAAAATTAGCAAGAAAGGAAAAAGGTTTGAGAAATGTATACAAAACAATTTACAGAACAATGTCTCATTCAAGCTAAGAGTAAGAAACAAAACAAATATGAAATATGTATGCGTATATTAATATCCAATATGTAAAGAAGTACATAGACATTATTCTCAAAGGCCAAAATTAGTAACAGCCCATAATCACATATAAAAATCAGGCTTCCAAAGAAGTGAACAACCCCCCTCCCGCTAAAAAATAAAAAGATTTAGATGAGGTGAAAATTACCACATAACAGCAAAGTAAGCCCCCACAAAAGAAAAGGAATTTTCTTTGCAAAAAACGATGTTAGTTTGTTTTTGGGTTGTTGTTTTTTTCGTTGTTGTTTCTGTTTTTTGATTTTTAATATACAAGTATCAAAAATTAACCCTTTAGGGACCGGGAAAATCTGAGGTCGTTTTCACTTAAGGACCGGAGCAATTCTGACCTTTTTGTCTATGTCTTTGTTCAACAGTGTTTTTCCTCTAAGTCTTTTATTCCACCCCCATAAATTATATACTGTTTCTTTTTCAGCACAAATAGTGCTTTCTTTTGATACCCCACCGTTTACTTTAGTAAAATTTAAAAAAAAAAAAAGGTAAAAATGTAAAAAAAACATTTTTGTTTTTTCTCTTGGGATCATCTGGGCATAAAGGGTTAAATTTTTATGGAGACTGCATGAAAGGTATGACTGGTCAGTCATACCTACAGAATGCGCAGTTTAAAGTGGCCACTGTCCCTTTTTCCCCACTCTATTTTGTCACTTTTTTATCCCTGACATACCTCCAAATGTCAGGGATAAAAAAGTGACAAAATAGGGTGGGAAAGTGTATTACATGACTCCACAACAATCACACTTCCAATATTGTTTAATGAGATTTTTTTTTTTTAAACACAAGTGTATCATTGCAGGGCAGAAACTGACCTGCATTTAGCCAGCCTCCAGCACCAGCAGTGAAGGTGTTGATACCCCCAGCTACTGTAATTTCTTGTTCCACTAGGTGTCTCCTCTCTGTTTCTCTCTTCCTTACTTTGATAGCAAGGGAGACAGAGGCAGAGGAGAGACATAGAGGCAGCATGCTTTGCGTGCACTGCACTATCACCCCAGTACTACAATTTGCTATCACCACCAAGACTTTATATCTGGGCATCTTAGGTTACCCCAAACACAACAGAATACAGTGTAAAAATCACCTTAGTAATCAGACATAGAATTAAACCTTTAGTAACGTGTTCTAACAGAGCTTCCTTCAGAGTAGTGAGTTCATGTTAGCGAACAGAGACAAGAGCTGATTAATTGAGCATTTAATCTGAAAAAAAGCTTCACAGTACTGGTTACAAAAAATAGGATTTTAGTCTTACCTGTTAAATCCTTTTCACTTAGTCCATACAGGTCACTGGTACTCTGGGAGGCGTAAGTCCCCTTTAATAGGCAGGAACAACTATGCAAATAATTTGCAAGGGGCGGAGCCTCCCCTCTTACTTAAGTCACCTTCTGGCCAGAGCCACTTTAGATTGATTTGAGACCCTAAAACCTGACCTCAGGTAAGCAAAAAGAAAGACTCCTGTGAGCATGCCCGAACGGTCTCCCACTGAATGCCACAGGAGAGCCAAGACTGGTCCCTTGACAGGGTGGGAGACCAGTGACCTGTATGGACTAAGTGAAAAGGATTTAACAGGTAAGACTAAAATCCTATTTTCACTGTCGTCCAATACAGGTCACTGGTACTCTGGGATGTACAAACATTGAGCTGATCCAGAGGCGGGAAGTAAGGCAAGGACCAGGCGCAAGGCCCAAGTCACTAGAACTGTTATGACCAGTTGATAACATAGCCCAAACTGTAAGTGTCAACGGACACCAACCAAGGGAACAATCCCTGAACTAGCACAGCACACGGAACTAGAGCCAACCGGGCTCAACAGTAAAGAAGCACTAAGGATCACAGAGCGGAAGACCTACACAGGCAAGACTGCCTCCAGGACCTTCCTTCCAAAACTGGCATCAGCCGACGCCAGTACATCAACTCGATAGTGCTTTGAAAATGTGTGCACAGAGGACCAAGTGGCCGCTCTGCACAGTTGATCAGCAGAAGCTTGATTCTTGTAGGCCCAAGAGGCCCCAATAGATCTGGTGGAATGGGCAGTTACCCGGAAGGGAACATGCTTATTCCTCAACTTATAGGCTTCACGGATGGTAGCCTTAATCCAAGAGGCAATGGTAACTTTGGAAGCCGGTCTCCCTGCCCTAGGCCCCTCAGGAATGACGAATAGAGCGTCAGACTTCCTGATAGACTCGGTGCGATGAACATAAAACTTGAGGCAACGCACCACATCCAACAGATGGAGATCTCTTTCCTTGTCAGATGAAGGATTAGGGCAGAAAGAGGGAACCACAATCTCCTGATTGATGTGAAACTCAGACACAACCTTGGGTAAGAATTCCTTGGTAGTGCGAAGCACAGCCTTATCCTTGTGGAACACCAGGTAAGGAGGTTTACAAGACAAGGCCTGTAACTCTGCTACCCGGCGCACTGACACCACAGCCAAGAGGAAGGCCATCTTCCAAGTCACAAGACGTAATGGAATGGAAGCCAAGGATTCAAACGGTGGTCGCTGTAGAACTCCCAGCACCAAATTGAGATCCCACTGGGGAGCAGGACTTTTAAAGGCAGGTCGAACATGAGTCACACCCTGGAAAAAGACTTTCACATCAGGAAGGACAGCAATCCGTTCCTGGAAAAACACAGACAAGGCAGAGGTCTGAACTTTGAGGGAACTCAGACTGAGCCCCTTATCCACACCGTCCTGCAAGAAGGCCAGGACAGTGGGAAGATGGAAGTCAAGAGACAACTTCTTGTCAGAGCACCATGTCACGAAAGTTGACCATATGCGATGATAGATCTTGGAAGACACAGGCTTACGAGCACTGAGCATCATCGATACCACAGAAGGAGAAAAGCCTTTCTTAGCTAGAATCGAGGATTCAACCGCCATGCCATCAAATGGAGAGAGTGAACATCCTCTTTCCACAGATACCCCTGAAGAAGCAGGTCCGGACGGGCTGGAAGTGGGATTGGATCCTTCACTGACATGGCCATCAATTCCGGAAACCAGGACTGGCGAGGCCAGTTTGGAGCAATCAGGATGACAGGACAACGTTCCCTCTTCAACTTCTGGATAACTCTGACCAATAGAGGAAGAGGAGGGAAGATGTAAGCCAGGGAGAAGTCCCAAGGGATCGACAAGGCATCCACTGCTAGAGCAAGGGAGTCCCCCAACCGGGAGCAAAACACCGGAACCTTCCTGTTGTGTCTGGTAGCCATCAGATCCACCACAGGCATCCCCCACCGTTGAGTGAGCATGTGAAACACCTCTGGGTGCAGAGCCCATTCTCCGCTGTCGACGGTATGACGACTGAGGAAGTCTGCCATGACGTTGTCCACGCCTGGAATATGAACCGCAGAGATGACAGGCACGTGATCTTCTGCCCAAGACAAAATATCCTTGACCTCCCACCAGGCGGAACCGCTTCTTGTGCCGCCTTGCCTGTTGATGTAAGCCACCGCCGTGGCGTTGTCGGACTCCACTCTGACTGGAAGACCGGTCAATTGAGACTCCCAGTGCCTCAGGGCCAGCCGGACAGCTCGAAGTTCCAGAACATTGATGGAGAGCATGGATTCCTCCAGACCCCATGTCCCCTGAGCACTGAAGCGACCCCAGACTGCACCCCAGCCCCGAAGGCTGGCATCCGTAGTGACTGTGGTCCAAGGAGGAACTAGAAAGGATTTCCCTTTCAGGAGATGAGAGAGATCTAACCACCAGTGCAGACTCGACTCGACATGAGGAGGAAGAGAAACAGACAGATGTTGATGATCTGGATGATTCTTGCACGTCTGAATCACGAATCTCTGAAGATCCCTGGAGTGGGCCATGGCAAATGGTACTGCTTCGATTGTGGAAATGAACTTCCCCACTAAGGACGACAACTTCGGAACTGGAAACACGTCCAGGTCCAGAATTCCAGCCACTCTTACAGCTATCTGGTGAGCCACGTCCTCTGGAAGAAACACCATGCATTGGCGAGTGTCGAACAGGAGACCCAGGAACAGAAGCCTCTGAGATGGAATCAAGTCCGACTTGTCCAGATTCAGATTCCAGCCATGACGGTTCAGGGTGTGCATGCACATCTGTAATTGCTGGAGGAGAAGCTCCGCTGAGGAGGCCTTCAGAAGGAGATCGTCCATGTAGGGGGTCACTCTGATCCCATCCTGATGGAGCACCGCTATCAATGAGCCCAACACCCTCTGGAAGACCTGAGGGGCTGAAGTCAGCCCAAAGGGGAGCGCTGCAAACTGAAAGTGTCCCCTGTGGCAGGCAATCCTGAGATACCGCCTGCTCTCTGGATGAATAGGGATGTGAAGATAAGCATCCTGAAGGTCCAGGGAGGCAAGAAACTCCCCTGGAGACATTGCTGCAATCACAGAGCGCAGGGACTCCTGGCGGAAGTGGGAAGTCACCACATAGGCATTGAGATCTTTGAGATCCAAGATGGGACGGTCTCCTCCGTCCTTTTTGGCTACCACAAACAGGTTGGAATAAAATCCTGAACCTGTGTCCCCCTGAGGAACCGCCTCCAGGACCTCTTTGTCCAAGAGATCCTGAATAGCGTCGTCGAACAGACGCCTTTTTGTGGGTTCCTGAGAAGGACGAGTAAAATGGAACCGAAAAGGAGGAAGGGAAGAGAAAGGGATCCTGTATCCCTCTGACACCACCTGAAGAACCCATGGGTCCGCCACTGACTCCTCCCAAGTCCGGCGAAAGATGCGGAGACGACCGCCTACAGCCGGATGTGGACCCGGGTTCGGCGAGTCATGCCGAAGCAGTCTTGGAGGTCTTGGCCTTGGAGGCAACTTTGGGCCTCCAGGACTGTTTGGGCTTGGAGGAGGAGCGCGTAGTGGGAGGACCCGTTTGGGCCGAGGAGCGTGTCTCAGTCTGAAAGGAACGAAAGGACCGATTGCGTTTGGCTGGAAACTTTTTCTTAAAGACTGAGGGTAGAAGAGTACTTTTACCGCCAGTAGCCTCACTGATCATTTCTTTGAGTTCAGACCCAAAAAGCAAATTCCCCTGAAAGGGCAAGGAAAGCAAAGCCTTCTTAGAGGCTGTATCAGCAGACCAAATTTTCAGCCAAAGAGCGCGTCTAGCCACCACAGAAGAAGTGGAGGCCCTCGCCATCATGCGCACAGCATCAAAAGCAGCATCAGCAACATAGTTCTGAGCTTCAGTGATATTAGCAAGAAGCTGCAACTGTTCAGATACAGGCGCATCCTGGCGAACCGCTTCAGTCAGTCGTTCAGTCCAGGCCGCAATAGCTCTATTAACCCATGCCACAGCAAAAGTGGGGTGCATGGCTGTGCCAATAGAGGCAAAAATAGACTTAAGAGAGAGCTCTAGTTTCTTATCCGTCCAGTCCTGCAAGGCAGAGGCATCTGAGACAGCCAAAGCAGTAGATTTGGATAGTCTAGACACAGGAGCATCCACTTTGGGAGGATGAACCCATTTTGCCAGCTCCGCCTCAGGAAAAGGGTAAAGTTTGGCAAACTTTTTGGAGACAGAGGAAGATCTATCAGGATTCTTCCATGCCTCAGAGACCAGACGGGCAAGAGTAGGGTTAGTTGGAAAACAAACAACAGGCTTAGATGGCTTTTTCTGAAAAACATCAGTAGGATCATAAGTGGATTCCTGAGTCAGAGGAAGGTTGAGCGTATTCAGAACCGCTCTGATCAGACCCTCAGCCGAAACTTCAGGGTCACACTGATAGGGGTCCCCAATGGACCTGTTAGATTCAATAACAGTACGTTCCTCAGCATCAGAATCCTGTAAAAGTTCTTCTTCAGAAGAATCAGTGATATCAGGAGTTCCCTGTGGCTTAGGCAGGGAGGTCCTGATAGTAGAGGGGGTCTGCCAGACCTGGAGAGCCCCCTGTACCTGAGAGGGAAAGAGTTGAAGCGTGGATCTGAGATCCCTAGTGGCAGCTTTAAACTCCCTCACCCAAGATGGCTCAATAGCGTGGCTGGGAAGCCCAGGGTTGCTATCTTGACCAGTACAATTAGGGCATAGATCCCCCACATTATCGCCATCCAGCCCAATGTGGCAAGAGGAGCAAAACGCCATGGGGGTAGCGGACCCCCCATCCTCCTTAGACTTGGGTCTAGCCCCTAGCTCCAGTGAAGTAGACATGCTCACAGCGTCAATATACCCCACTAATAACACTATCACCCAGAAAAAGTGTTAAGATTAAAGTTTCACCCCAGAAATGTTCTAAAAACGGACTTATCTGGCCAGCGAAGGGTTAATCTGTTGAGGAGAGAGAAGGCTCGGTCCCTGCGTAGTGTACTCGCCTAGGAAAAGTACCACAAAATGGCGGCCGTCGTGACAGCCAATCAGAAACGAGCGCGAACCAAGCGCTCATGGGAAATGTAGTTTTTTCCCTACAAGTACCCCAAACAGTGCCCGAAGCCCCCCTGAACACCCCACATAAATATAACACATTCCGGATGATAGAGCAGGAGCCTAGAATTAAAATGAGCCCTCTCTGAAGTTGCTGTGACAAGCGGTTCCAGAGATATGTCCCATACTGTGAATTCCCATAGAGAGTAAAGGAGCCCTTGCGTCTGAGCGGGAAAAAGCCGCGCTTAAAGGCGCGGAACACCATTTTTAATAAAGTTTAGTAAAACATTAAAAAGTGCCCAAACAAGCATGAAACACATGAGAAACATAAATAAATGAATACCCAATGCTCCAAAACTCAGAGAATAACACAGAAATTGCATAAACAGTAATAATGCAATAAAAACACCCTATGAGTGCTGGAGTGTATTAAAACTCCCAAATACAAGCCCATCAAAGGGACACTGTGGGGACAAGTGGACCTTCAGCACTCAATGGGTGACTCACCTTCCTTGCTGACTTCTGTCTTCAGGTGACCATGATAGGGAGGGAAAGAACCAGAGGTAAATTCCCCAACAGGGGAGCTGCTTAACACAAGCTGTCCCCTCTTCAGGGTATAGGTCCACAGAAAATCCCTGGAAGCTGCACCAGCCACTTTAAAGAGGGCAATTCACAGCCATGGTCACCCTCCTAATGGTGGTATTCCATATTTGAATAAAAAATAATAAAATACTAAGATGCATAGATGTTCTCTACCTGGTGTGGAAGCACACCAGGAACAAATCAATCTAAAGTGGCTCTGGCCAGAAGGTGGCTTAAGTAAGAGGGGAGGCTCCGCCCCTTGCAAATTATTTGCATAGTTGTTCCTGCCTATTAAAGGGGACTTACGCCTCCCAGAGTACCAGTGACCTGTATTGGACGACAGTGAAATACAGAAATAAAGATTATACGTTGGCAAAACAGTCCATAAAATAAAATGGGAGAAACACAAGAAATCCTTAAAGGGATAGTAATACTTCATTTTATCTTTATTTTATTTTGTAGGCTTTAAAAAAACATGAAGAACGATATAAGTCTTATCTCTCAAACCTTTATGGTTTAAGAGATATTCACAAGCAAAGTATCCCCCCACCCCTGTTCAACCAGATCAGAAGGGAGGTGCCCAGGTAGACTGCAGAGAGGGACAATCTTCAATTAAGATAAGGGAAAAAGCTGAAAAACTTGTCAAGGTTTGAGAGATAAGACTTATATCCTTCTTCATGTTTTTTTTAATGCCTACAAAATAAAATAAAGTTAAAACGAAGTATTACTATCCCTTTAAATACAATTACTGGCATTTTAAGAGTCCTTGGGAACTTCAGATGGTATTTCTCCCTTCAGTTGCTACAAAGAAATTCACTGTTTCTATCAAAAAACCCAATTAAATAGGAGTCCACAGTTGCTTCTAAGAGGCCAAACCCCCTGGGTGTTACCTGGGAGGGTCAGGGGTCTGGCCTGACCATTTAAAACCCAATCAATCAGACCTCTGGCACTTAAAAGGGTTAAAAGCCTAAATCATTGGGAACTAAAGGATCTCAATGACATGCATGTTGAGAGAGGTCATTAGCATGATCAAGCTTGCATGTGTATGTATGTACAGGAACGGAACCAGGCTGACTGAGACAGCCTGGTTCCCATCTAATTACTGGGAACTTAATCAGATTTCATAGAGAAATCTCAATGGTACATAGCACTGTGAACTGACTAGCTGTGACACAGCCCACAAACAAAGGGACAGGGACATGCCAACTTTCTTGTCCCTGATTGAGGCAGCAGGCTGTTGTCAACAAACAAGTAGTAAAATCAGGGAAAAAAAATAATTTAAAAAGTAATATTATTATTAATTAGTAAATGCGACATGCACTTTGTCCCTTTAACAAAGGCTTGTCAAATGCAAATCCCGTTTAGCAACAGCAACATTTGTATGTATGGAAGGCTACAGCAATTATCCTTGGGAGAGAGTAGCTGGTACAGGCATGGGAGTAGGAAGGGCAACAGGTGGAGAATGGCAACAAATGGTGGCTAGTGGCAGAGGAGAGGCATGGCAATAGATAACTAAGAAGCATGACATGAGGGGATGAGAAAGAAAAAAAATCCATAAGGGGCAGGGAAAAAGAGATGGGGACAATGACAGATAAGGTACAGAGGCAGTGAGAGGGTGAGACTGGTGCTCACAAAACCACATATACACTGTCTGCTTCCAATGCCTTGTTCTTCTGTCCCACTGGTAGTCACAGAACTCAACATACAGAGACAAGAGAGGAAGCAATGAGAGGAAAAAAGTGCTGTATTTGGAAAAGGGGAGGGTGAGAGACTATGTGCAGGCTTATTAACAGTCAGCAAGGGGAGCAACTAGAACTTAAAGTGTAACTGTCAAGGTAATAAGATTGCCCCTGAATATATTACTAACTTAGAGATATGCAAAGGCAAACTATCTTGAAGCTCGATAAATTAGTGGCATTGCAGTAAAAAAACTTATCTTCTACAGGCATCGGGCTGTACAGACCTTACAAGAGAAGCTCTGTGCACCTGCGAGGTCAGTCCCTTCCGGTGCCATAAGGCATGAAGGAGGGCCTCTCACCAATGCTGGCAGATGACAGGACAGACAGCACAGACTCAGAGGTGCATTTCCTCTGAGATGTCTGTGCTGTCTGTCATTTGGTTCCTGCAGAAGATGTTTTTACTGCAATACCACTAATTTATCAAGCTTAAAGATAGTTTGCCTTTGCATATCGCTAAGTTAGCAATATATCCAGGGGCAATCTTTTTACCATGAAAGTTCCACTTTAAGAGGCTCCAGATCAAAATTTTGTAACATATAGGCAATTTTGAAGCCATTTTCAAATTCATATACATTAGTTCGCCTTTTTAATGTAAAGAATAGTTTGAGATATTTATCTTTGTTAGTTAATGCTACTCTGCTGGGAGTGTCTGCCAGATACTAAAATTCCACACAGCTTCAATCCCAAGTTCCACTCCCTGACTGTCGCTTCTAGCGAATTTACATAAACTGAAAAAGTCAAATAGGCTGAAGTTTTGATTGAAACAGAAATTGTCTAATGTAAATATAGGTACATTTAAAAGCTCTCTCAAAATAACATTTTTGTTATAAAGTGACACTAATAGGACTCTATCCTCTAATAGAAAGACCTGTTCCTGAATAGTGTTGTACATCATGCCGAAAGAGAGAAGGACCTGGGACAGAAACAACTAAGAGGATCTTTTGAAATTGAGAACTCAAACATGTTGCTCCAGAATTGACACACAAGACTGAATCTGAAGGAATACAACCTCCACTGAAGGAAACTTTAATAAAAGATAGTCCAGACAGGGAGTAAGAGAAATCCCTAGATTCAGGTAAGTTTAACACAGATATGTTAACAAACAGTGCCTGGCAGTATGTCAGGCACCGATCTTTAGTTTTTTTTTCCTTTTGATCTTCCCATTATTGCTGTTATTTAGCTGCGTTTTGGGAACTTGGTGCACAAAATGGATAGTTGGCCACATGACCATTTATGTGGCATAACATCCATTGTGCTTTTAGCAGGTAGGATGAAAAACTAACATAAATGAAGGGAAGTCTATACCATAATGGTCTGGTCTGCCACAGAGAAAGCCAAGTACAGTAAAATGAATGCAGGCAACCTTCAATTGCTTGAGGCACACCACACCCCTGCAAGTCATGACAGTAGACGTGTCAGCCATAGGCTTTTGGTTGGCACCTGGGCCGGGAAAATACCCATAATGGCGGTGGTAAGGAAAACCATAAATTATCATTGGAAAAAAACTCTTGTGAGCAATAGTGCACTCTTACCTCCAGCAGTATGGCTAATAACTTTTTCCAATTCTGGGCCAAACAAAAGGATAACCTGATCAAGAGTGGGATTAGGCGGAAACACAGAGTAGGACTTCTTGTGCCTCTGACAGACATCAATGCTTTTAAAGGGATAACCCTCAGCAGAGGGTTCAAGGTCAACCTCAAAGGGGTCACCATAGGTATGGGAAGAAGCCCCTTCTGCACATTCACCATCTTCAGACTCCTCAAAAGAATCCTCCTCAAAGGAATCAGATAGATCAGGAATAGCAGGGGCCCCACACCTGAACAAAGTGGGGGGCTTCCAAGACTGAAGAACCCCCTAAAGAGAAAGAGGAAACTGTGCCATAGAGAACTTTAATTCCTTGACCCAATGTGGGTCTTGTTCAGGGCTGGAGGGCCCTGGCAGAGAAGCAGGGTCCACAGCACATGAGGGGCATAAGTGACCTGAGTACTCTCTGGGAAGCCCCACTTGGCATGAGGAACAGTAAGCAAGGGGGAGGGGGGGTCAAAAACACCCCTGAGGCCTTAGGCTTAGCCCCATGTCCCTTTTAATCCACCATCCTAACAGTAGAGGTGTCTTACAGTAATAGGGAACCCAAATACTGTCATCCAGATTAATAAAAATCACCCAAGAAAGCCTAAAATGTACTTATCTGAGGAGGAGAGTAAAGGAATCCAAGCCCTGCGAGGATACCTGGTTCAGGAGAGAAAGAAAATGGAGTAAGAAATCAAAGCCAATCAGAGAAAAGCCAGTGAAACGGCGTTATGGGAAATGTAGTTTATTTCCAGAAGGTATCCCCAAAACAGAGCCCGAACTTCCAAGGGACCCCCAAGACACTGCAGAGGAGACCCAGAGTACAGGACAAGGGGCGACCAGAAGAATGAGCCTTCTCTCAACTCAGTACATGGAGCGGATGCAGAGATACATCCCAAAGCAGCCTGTCCCATAGAAGTCAAAGGAGCATTGCGGGTATGTGGTAAAGAGCGCTTTTAAAGGCGTGGAATTCAAATAAAGTGAAAAAAGTAAAAAGCGACTAAAAAGTTCTAAAACGCATACAGAGCACCTAATATGTATTAAAAACACATGAATCCAAAGGGAAAATGAGACAATTCCCTCAACCCAAATAAGCATGGCAGGGAAGGGGTTAATTACCTCAGAACAGCCCAAAATGCTCCAAAGACCCAGAGAACAGAGAAATCATTACACAACATGAGTGCAGGAGTTATAAGAAACTCCAGAAAGACCCCTGAGCAGAGGGGAACTGTGTGACAAGTGGACCATGGCACTCAAAAGGTTGCTCACCTTTTTTGGAGATCTGCTTTCTTCAGATTACCATTGGGAAGGGAGAAGCCTCAGAAAGACTCCTTCTGAAGAGAGAGAGAGACATGGGTTGCATGATTCTCTCCCAGGGCTGCAAGGATCCACAGACAGCACCTGTTAACTGGGCAATCCTCAAAGGGAAGCCAGTAATTGTAATCCACCTACTGGGATAATTTGAACACCCCATATCTAAGAAAAAATAATAAATAACTAAAAACTAAGCAGAACTGTTCTCAGCCTTCTAAACCAGGATCTTGGAATAAATCTATCTGGCGGCGAGTGGCTAAGGTAGCCTGAAATGGAGGAGGGGGAAGCTCCACCCCTGCACTTCTTTTAGAATTGTTCCAGCCCACTGGGAGGAGCTGTCGCCTCCCCATGGTACCTGTATGTCATATTGGATGACAGAGAAATACTATTAAAAATGTATACGTTGTAGGGCAATAGAAGACAGAAAGAAAAAAAAAAAAAAAAAAACAACCATTAATATTTATTTAAAGAGATAGTAATGGCACAATATAAAGTAAGGAATATTCAATTATTATTTTTATAATGCTCTGTATTATTGTAAATGTCCATATCAGTGTTGTTTTCTTGTAATTTTTTTTTTATGTTTCCCCCTCCTGCCCCTACATCACTCTTCTTCCCTCTGAAAGCCCAGTTGCTTGACAGGACAAATCACGAGGGGCAATATTGTCTGTGTCTGTATAAGGCAAACATTGCCACCTTGCCACATTATGCCACTGTCACAGATTTTATAATAATAGTGCTGGGGGCTAGCATAGCACATCCATACTATGGGCAGTTTCTCCCTGTGGAAGGTACCTATTGCTTTTATGCCAAGTACATCCACTGGTACTCAGACCTGTTTCTCAACCTGGGGTACGATTCTCAAGCTAGCAATCAAGAATAATGGGAAGTAGGTCTGCTGCTACTTTTATATCCAAGAATAAATACGGAGGTAAAATACAAAATTCAAATACTTTGAACATTGACACAACGTTAACTGAATGCTGGAGAGCCTCCCCCAGTGCACCGCAAATCAATGGAATTGAGACTGTTAGGGTATGTGGAGTTAAAGGGTGTGCTTGCAAAAGATCAAATGGGAATCCATTGGAATCCACTTGTTTAAATTATGAATCTTCTACAAAAGAAAAGCCCACCAATATTCTGCAGACATATCAAATCATTGTAATCTCTAGTTGATCACTTTCAGATCAGATTTCCAATGTGAGATCAGATTGTATATTGCTGGCACCCAGTTGTGTTTAACCCCTTAACGACCGGGGAATCTGCGCCGGGACGTGACTGAACGTCCGCGGAGTTTTTTTTTTTTTTTTTTCTGGTTCCGGACTCCCAGAACGGCGTGCAGGCGCGGGGGGAGCCCGGAACTCCATGACGGTCATAGTACGTCATGGGTCGTTCAGTCAGATCGACCCTTGACGTACTATGACCGTCAAGGGTCGTTAAGGAGTTAAAGAGGATTTTTGTAGTTTTTCAAATACTTTAAAGAAAAAAAAAAGAAAAATGTTTAAAGGGATAGTAATACTTCGGTTTAACTTTATTTTATTTTGTAGGCATTAAAAAACATGAAGAATGATATAAGTCTTATGTCTCACACCTTTATGGTTTAAGAGATATTCACAAGCAAAGTTTCCCCCTCCCGCCCCTTTTTCCTAGTGTAAGCCATCTCTTCTCAGATGTGAATCTGGTTGTAAGACCAGACAGATAACAGCAGGGGACAATCTTCTTTGTATGAAAAGAATGAAAGCCCTGCCCCCCTTGACAAGTTTTTCAGCTTTTTCCCTTATCTTAATTGAAGATTGTCCCTCTCTGCAGTCTACCTGGGCACCTCCCTTCTGCTTTGGCTGAACAGGGGGGGGGGGGATACTTTGCTTGTGAATATCTCTTAAACCATAAAGGTTCGAGAGATAAGACTTATATCGTTCTTCATGTTTTTTTAATGTCTACAAAATAAAATAAAGATAAAACGAAGTATTACTATCCCTTTAACCGTTTGAGTGGCAGAGAGAGTTTACCCATGGAATGCCAGAAGGGTACGCAATGCATTGCATATCCCTCTAGCACTCAAAAGGTTAAACTGAAATACCTTCCCAGAGTGTTTTCATATTCCCAGTGTTCAACTATTCCCCATAACAACAAAAAGGCCCATCACAAACTATTATATAGTTATATATTGTTCTACAGAGCAATTTAAACTGCCCATTCCTTCCTAGTGTGGAGCAGACGACTTTGAAAAGTAAAAGAAGGGTTCGCAAAGCCAGCAAACTGTAAACAAACAGGTAAGAGAGACGGGTGTTGCTGTATATTTGAACAGTAACATTTTATCCCTCCCCTCAGCACAGTGAAATCAGATAGCCAGACCAGGTTGTTTGTATTACAAACGTCAAGATGAGAGAACTCAAAGTCTTTCACAAGAAAGATGAATGTTCTCCCTCACCCCTCCTTTACCACTAACAATCTGAGCTGCTTTATTTATTTTCACTTAACACACTGTTAGACCAGAGGGCAAATATCAATTCATATTACTGGACCCAGCACACCAAGTTCAAACGTTTTCAATGGAAACTTAGAATTTTCTTTTTCAATAGACTATAACGCATCACCATTTTCTGCAAACAACTGCATTCTTGTGACTCCATTTTCTTTCACCTTTTTCTTGAAATAATATCAGACACGCAGGACAGGATTAACCCTTTGAGTGCCAGGTATACAACGCAATGTATTAGATAATTCTGGCATTCAAACGGTTAATACTTCCTATTTTGACACAGTCACTTTCAGACAGAAAGGACTACAATATGACATAACACAGGAAAGGTGGAAAAACCAAGAGTCTGCAGAAGTGCAAAATCATTTATAAAATCAATATTACAAGAAACATTTTATGGTACTAGATAATAAAACAGTTTGTCCAAGTTTTAACTTTGTCTGCCTTTCCTGCGTTATGCATTGCAACATCGCCTTAGGATTGGCACGGCAATAGTAGATGTTATACAGGAGATGTGTGCCAGCATCCCTGCAGGACCATGGGTCCCCTTCCTCCTCCCACATCATGTGACACACACACACACACACACACACACACACACACACACACACACTTCCTCCACCGTGTCCCCTCTTCCTTCACCTCTACATGTCCCAACTCCTCTGCCTCCTCTAATACCACAACATGTTCCTCTCCTCCGCCAATACTATCACAACGTGCCCCTCTCTCCTCCTCCTTCACCAATACCAAAATGTGCCCCTTTCCTCCTCCTCCAATACCATAATGTCCCCCACCCCTCTACTCCACCATGTGCTCCTCCTCCTACGCCATGTGTCATCACTATTCCTCCTCCAGCACGTGTGCCTCCCTCCTCCAATATGACAACGTACCCCACTCCTCTGCCACCTCCTCCAATACCACAACATGATGCCCCATCCTCCAGTAGCATAACATGCCCCTCTCCCCCACCGCCATCATGTGCTTCCCCCCTCCTATTCCACCATTTGTTCGACCTCCTCCTCCATCCACATTTCCCCACTATTCCTCCACCTCCATCATCATCATGTCCCCCCTCTTCCTCCTCCACCTCCCTTTGCCCCCCCTTCCTCATCCACCACCGTGTATCCCTTGCTTTTCCTCCACCACCACCCCCATGTGTACCCACTCTCCAAGGCAGGGGTGTGAGAGTATGTGTGGTTCTGTGGCTACCAGCGGGCAGTGGAGTAGGGCTGGGAAGCAGACAATGTATGTGACAACCTGTGTACAATAGAACAAGGTTGGGGAGTGTCTGAAGGTTTGTGCCTACCAGTGGGAAGTAGTACAAGGCTAAGGTGCCAGACAATGTATGCTTTTGTGTCAATAAGTGGGTCTGTACTACAAACAGACAATGGAATCTCTTCCCCTTTCTACTCCTTCTTGTACAGGTAATGCTGTCTTTTTTTTTGCTACTAAAAAATGTAATTGAGATTTCTGACTGCTGTATGATGGACTCATACCTAATTATAGGCTCTTGATAGAAATTAAGTGGCCCTACCAGCTTGATTTTTTTTATACATCTGAAAACCTCATTCAAAACTGCAGCAGAGTGTAGATTTGTTTTGTTTGTTTGTTTGGCGAAGGAGGCAATGAGGAAAAGGGGAGGGTTTGAGAAGTGTGAAGTGAAGGGTTTGAGAAGGGCAACTATCAGGGCCAGTTTGGTTGAGGAGCTCCTCCTCTTAAGTCAGGGGTTTCACCCAACAAGTTTCTGTTAATAACATTTTCCACTCCCGCAAATCACATCGGTTTCTATCTCAGGCCCTTAAAGGGGAACTACCACCCCGCAAAAACTTCATCTTAATTAAGTCTTCATCTGGTGTTCAGGCACACGTTTTAGACCATTCCAATGAAGGGATTCCTTGTAAGTAACGAGAACTCGGCACTTCTCAAGCGCCTCCGTGTCGAACGACACAAATCTACTGCTGACAGCTTTACAGCTGTCAGTAGGAGAGATCAAACTTCAAACGCTTGTATCTCTTAAACCATAGCTGTTTGAGAGATATGTTTTTTGTATTTAGCTCAGCTTTTTAAGCTCTTCTAAATGCAAAAAAAATTTTTTTTTTTAGACATTACTAACACTTTAATTAAGATGAAGTTTTTGCGGGGTGGTAGTTCCCCTTTAAAGCTACGTGAATCCTCATGGACTATGTATACATAACATGTTTGTTACTTTGTATAGTTGGGGTATCCTTTTGAAATGTCGCAAACTAATGGGCGACCAACAAAACGGCGCATTAAAAGTGTTGCCTGGTTGAAAAGGGGGGCATTCTGATGTTGCAGGTTTAAGTGTTAAGACATCAGAATGTTGCCTGCGTAAGTGTCGAGTAGTTAAAGGGATAGTAATGTTTCACAAAAACAGCAGCTCCAATTAATCTTCATAGTATTTGAACCATAGAGAGTGTTATTTCAATACTGTCAGAGCTGTAGTTCAAGAGTAATTGAATGATAAAGTATCCCTTTCCTGCCCCTTTTACCTAGTGTAAGCCACCTCCCCTCAGATGTGGAATCTGGTCCATAGACCAGACAGCTCATAGCAAGGGATAAACTTCATAAGGTCCGAACAATGTAAGCCCTGCCCTTATTGACAGGTTTTTCCCCTCATCTTAATTGAAAGGCATAGTAATAATTAATTTTATGTTTATTTAATAGTTTAGGCATAAAAAATATATGAAAAACAATGTAAGGTTTGAGAGATATACCTCGCTAAAGTTACCTCTTCTTGGCTGTGTGAACGAAGTCAGCAGTCTACCTGACAGCTGCAGAATCCGGTCATTTGACTGGATGCAGACTCTTCAGCAGAGCCAAAAACACGCAATCTAAACATTAATACTTCATTGGAATGCTCTACAAAGTGTGCCTGGTTTGTAAGCACACTTTGTAGACCGTTCCAATGAAGTATTAATGTTATGATGTGTGGCCCTTTAAACTTTCCATCAGCAGTAACATAAAATGATCCTTTCCCTATAAACCCCTTAACGATCCTTGACAGTCATGGCACGTTTTGCGTTAACGACCCATGATGTGCCAGGACCATCATGGAATTCTGGGCTGCACGATGTTCAGGGAGCCCGTGGGGGGGGGGGGGGGGGGGGGGAGATGGTATGTGGTCCTTAAACGGGGACCCAGAAATGGAGGACGTACATGTACGTCTGTCCTTAAGGGACATCCGCCCGAGGACGTACATGTAAGTCCTCGGGCATTAAGGGGTTAAGTGCTGGCCATGTGTGCGAGCGGCCGGTATTTAAGGGGTTAAAAAGAACCTGTTTGTTTTGCTTTGAATAAACCAAATATTTTACTTTCCATCCCAATCCAGTTTGATTAACTATTTCAGTGAACATAACTGGCATTATTTCTGTAAAGGCCGAGGGACCTCTGGATAGAGCTGTTTAACACATCAAGAGATAAAGCAGACTTTCACAATGATATACCTTTAAAGAGACCATGCCTTTTACAACAAATTTAGTTAAGTACAGTGGCATCTCAGACAAAATAAACCAGATCTGTTTTATTTTTTGCTTCACGTCTACTACTCATATACATTAGTAAGATGTGTCTGATAAGCCTATCAGAATGGAGTTTTCTTTTTTTTTTTTTTTTTTTTGCCCTCAATTTTTTCTTCACAGCTCAGCTGTTGTTGCTCTTAGATGTTTCTACTTCACAAGAACAAGTCTTACAATGATCAGGGCAGCTCTAGCATGGAAGACATTTGATGAACTGACTTTCTGGATAGGTGGCATCCTATGACTGTTTCATGTTGAAAGTCATCAAGCTCTTCAGTATGGGCCATTCCACTGCCAGTGTTTGACTATGGATGTGCTTGAATTTATACACCTGTCAGCAAAGGGTGTGGCTGAAATAGCCAAATCCACTGATTAAAAGGGGTGTCAACATCCTTTTGGCCATGTAGTGTTGTGTATATGTATGCATGTATATGTCATAAACATACAGTATAAGACATTCTGCTAAACAAATTAAGGGAATAGTAACACTTTGACATTACAAATTATCCAACTGCAGAAAATGCAAATTCAAATTAACTTTTTTTTTCCCATTCAAAGGGACAGTATCACAAAAACATGAAAAGAGCTTAAATCCATTAAAATATTATCTATTGCCAGAGAGCATTTTTTTACAATTTGTTTAACTGGTGGTATAAAAATCTGTCTAAATAAAAAAGTAAAAGTGACCACTTAACTTTTATCAGGCCAGTTAAAATAAATAAATAAATAAAATCATGAACAGAGGCAATTGTTTGGATTTGAGAAGCTACCCAGTTGACTAGAATGCTTATCTCATTTATTTGTTTACCACCGCCATGCCAAACATTGCCCTTATTACTTGTATAAGCAAAGAGGGGTCAAACTGTCATTCACAGCTCCTAGATTTGAATAGGAAGAGCAAGTTTATACCATATGTTTGGGTATTATGCACCTAAGAAATTATATATTTTTTTTTTATTTATTTATTTATTTTACAAATGCTGGCTAGGAGTACATGATATTTAAATTAGTATGAAACATATCCATTTTAGGCAATGCCCTTTTAGGGTATAGAGGGGTGTACAACACACTGCTTCACAGATATTTACACATCCTCTGGTAAGGAGTTAATGTTTGTATGTGTGTTTATTTGCTTTATTTATTTTATGAGGAAAAAAATGGAGTATGGGGAGAATATATCAGTTTTTCTAGTGCCAAGTAAATTTTCTGTTTAGGGCTATGTTTGAAGTATTTTTTTAATCTACATCACAGAGGGAGAAAAATTGTTACTACTTTTGCTTCTTAACACCTTAACAACCGGCCAATCGGTGTGTCAAGGTTACTTAAGGACCACGGAGCATTTTTAAGTACGTCATGGGTCATTAACTCAGATCGACCCATGACGTACTATGACCGGTAAGGGGTTAACTATTTAGTTGCATAGCATGTGAACAAAGGCTCATTTTTGTTTTAGCAATACCTCAATATAAACCAAGGTTCGATCCTCTCTCATAGTGTGTAATAATGCTCGCCACCGTTAGCAATGTTCATAGCACAAAAGTTTCTATTAAAATTAAATTATAAAGATCCCCCTCCCACCCCTTTTCAATGTTAAGCAGCCTCCCCTCAGATCTGAAATTTGTTTGCTTGGTCAGATTGCAACAAGGAACAATCTTCTATTAGTATAAGGAAAACCATACCCCCCATGAAAAAAAAAGTACAGGTTTTTCCTAATACTGATATTAGACTGTCCCTCGTTGCAATCTGTTCAGATCAGCATTCAGCTATGAAGACAGGACACTGATGTATTGAAGGGGGGGAGAGACTTCATAATATAATTTCATAAAAACTAGACCACTATGGACATTGCCAACTGTGCAGAGAGAATTACTACACACTATGAGGAATGATCAAACTTTAGGTTATATTGAGACATACTAAAACATAAATGAGCCTTTGCTCACATGCTATGCAACTAAAGGGTTAAGAAGCAAATGTATTAACAAATTTCCTCCCTCTGCGATGTAGATTCAAAAAATACTTCAAACACAGCCCCATCATATGTGATTGACAAGGTCATATCACAGCAATTACACTGACACACCCTATGTATCACAATTAAATACAGAGAACTCCTATGGAATAAAAAAAAAAAGTGTGTTCTTTATTGGCAGAAGTGTGTCGCATTGTTGGGTCACTATGGAAAAGTAAAACCATAGAACAAAATGGCATACTGAAAAATAACACCACATTTTACTAAAGTATCATCATTTGATCTGAAGTTATGGAGGTGGAGGCATAACTTTTCATTCAGCTCTCATACTTTAACCCCTTAACGACCCATGACGGTCCAGGACCATCATGGGTTGTTTTCCGTTAAGGAGCCATGATGGTCTTGGACCGTCATGGAATTCCAGGCTCCCCGTGCTGCTGCATACTGTTTAGGGAGCCCGGAAGCAGATGTCAAAAATGGTCCGTGGCCCTTAAGTGAAGGCCGCATGCACGATCGGCCATCCTTAAGGGGTTAAATCCAACACAGGTGCTATAAAATAAGTGTTGTACACTCACATAAACTGCTTAATGCGGAACGTTCATCTTCATAATATTGCCCCCCCAATACATTACTAATCTAGCGATAGGCAAATGTATTTTGCTGAATAAATCCACTTTACTGAATTAATCTAGCCTCTTCTGCAGGCATCCAGTGGACAACAGTGAATACATCTTAGAGGAAAGTTACCTCTGAGTCTGCGCTGTCTGTCCCGTGCACTGCCTGGATTGGTGATGATCTTCGTTGGTTACCTTAAGGTAACAGAAGTTCTCTTGTAAGCTTTGTGAACTTACTCATCATAATACAAGCATTCCTTTGCCTATCGCTATATTAGTAATGAATTGGATGGCAATATTATAAAGATGAAAGTTCCGCTTTAACAGTTACTAAAGTAGGATGTGAAAGTAAGATCAGCCCATCTTGAGGGGGAAAAAAAAAAAAATCACCTGGTAAGAAGTATATGTTTTTAAATACCTTTACACTTCTTAAAGCACCCTGCAGCTCTGATCCAATATAATAAGAGGATTTTAGTCTTACCTGTTAAATCCTTCTCTCTTAGTCCATATAACTCACAGGTACCATTTGTACCACGGGGAGGCAATAGCTTCTCCCTGTGGGCTGGAAAAATTCTGTGCAGGGGTGGAGCCTCCCCCTCTTCCATATCAGGCTACCCTTCAAGCCTCCGCCCAGACAGACTTGTGAAAAGCCTACAAAGTGGGACGGCAAGAAGGAAGAGAGGAAACCTCCAACACTCCCTTGTCCAAGAAAGCCTGGGCCGCCCTGTTGAAAAGACGCGGCTTTTCCTGGCCTAGAGGAAACCTTCAACGGAAGAATCTGAAGGGAGGCAGGGATACGAAGGAAATCCTGTAGCCTCCTGAAACCACCATTTGGATTTGGTGAAGGAGTGTTTTGACCTCCACTGTTGCCTGGGCTTGGAGGTGCTGGCCTGAGACACACTCGGACTCTGCTTTGCTCTTTGTTTTGGCAGGGACGAAAAAGACGCTGCTTCCTTGCCATGTTAGGGCATCTGGAGACCTGAGACAATAGAGTGCTCTTGCTCCCAGTGGCCTCACTGATGATTTGCTTCAGTTCAGGCCCAAAAAGAGATGTGCTCTGAAAGGGGAGAGAAATCAGTGACTTCTTAGATGAAAACTCAGCAGACCAAATCTTGAGCCACAATGTGCATCTAGCAGCAACAGAAAAGGCAGAAGCCTTTGCAGAGTATGACTGCATCAAAAAGAGCATCGGTGACATATGTCTGAGACTCAGATATGCTGGCCAAGAGGGCTAAAAGATCCTCTTTCGGAGAAGCCTTATGGATAGATTCAGATAGCAATGGCCCTAGTAACCCAAACAGAGGCCAAGGTACGCCTCAAGGCAGCACCAATGGCAGCAAAGTTAGACTTCAGAATAGCTATCAGCTTTCTATCAGTCATATCCGTGGTGTCAGCCAGCGGTAGAGCAGTAGACTTAGAAAGTCTAGAAATGGGGAGATCAACCTGAGGAGTTGTAGTCCACTTAGCCAAGGCTGCTTCAGAGAAGGGATGCAGCTTATAAAATTTCTTAGAAAGAGAAAGGCACCTGTCAGGTGTTTTCCACTCATCCAGGATAACCTGGAACAGAGTGGGATCAGACGAACACATGAGGGACTTCTTGCGCCTTTGAAAGTCATCAGGAGGAGTCTGGTTCTCAACTGGATTAACAGGAATCTCTGGGGTAGTTAAAACCACCTTAATGACAGCCTCAGCAGAGGGCTCAGGGTCAGCCTCAAAGGGGTCACCATATGCATGGGAAGAAGCCCCTTCTTCACACTCCCCCTCCTCTAAGCCTCAAAAGAATCCTCCTCAGAGGAATCTGAAAAGTCAGGAATGCCAGGAGCCTTAGGGGCCACAAACCTGAACAAGTTGAGGGGTTTACAAGACTAGAGGACGTCCCTGGAAGGAAAGAGGAAACTGTGCCATAGAGAACTTTAAGTCCTTGATCCAAAATGGCTCTTGTTCAAGGCTGGAAGGCCCAGGTGGAGAGGTAGGGGCTACAGAGCGTGAGGGGCAGAAGTGTCCTGAGTACTCTCGAGGGAGCCCCATGTCCTTAGCCTTAGGTCTAGCCCCATGTCCGTTTGCATCCAACAGTCTAACAGGAGAAGTGTCTGTACAGTAAAGGGAACCCCAAATACTGTCACCCAGATTAATAAATCCCCTCAGAAAGCCCAAAAGAGTACTTATCTGGCAGGCGAATGGTTAACTTGAGGAGGAGGAGTGTAAGGGAATCCAAGCCGTTGTGTAAGATACTCAGCAAAGAGAGAAAGAAAATAGCATCTGAAATCACAGCCAATCAGAGAAAAGCCCGCTGTCATGCCAAGGCATGATTTGGTCTTTTCAGGGCCTCCGGTTTGTATAATTCGTTTATTTTGCATTTGTATGTTATTCAAAGTGCACCAGTACTAGGTCATAAAATTAGCTGAGTAGATAACACCAGAAACTGAACGAGTAGATCATCAGAGCAGGACATATATAGTGCCATAAAAGGTCTTGGTCCCTCTGCTTTGATGGGGTTCATCCAGGGGACAGTGACATATTACAAAATAGGGAGAACATGTACATATAGTATAAAATGATTCAACACAACTATATATTTAAAATGCTCAGGTTTTACCCTTGTGGTAGGTACCAAACATGCCAGGGAGAGGTGTTCCTGCTATGAGCTACAAGAATAGCCACTTTGCAACCAGTTAGTCCCAGCATGTTTGGTGTCCAGATATTCACACAGATATGAGGAATATGATTATTATAACATTATAGAGGTGTGCTGTGGGTTGCATGTTTTGGGAAGCCTTATGACTTTTCAGGTAGAACTCTGCAGTAACATCCCTGACAAGTCTGACTGAGTGGGACATAAACTGTCAGGCCAAACCCCTGACCCTCCCAGGTAAAACCCAGGAGGTTTGGCCTCTTAGAAGGAACTGTGTAAAGTATTTAATATGGGTTTTGAATAAAAACAGGGAATTTATATATTTATATATATATATATATATATATATATATATATATATATATATATATATATATATATACACACTGGTAAATGTATGTATGGATCTCTTGTGTTTCTCCCATGTTATTTTATGGACTGTTTTGCCAATGTGTAATCTTTGTTTCTGTATGTCCTTTATTCCTGTATTTTGTACCCAGCAATGTGAAGCCTTTTTTCAGATTACATGTTCAATTAATCAGCTCTTGCCTCTATTCTCTAATATGAACTCACTACTCTGAAGGAAGCTCAGGTAGCACACGTTACTAAAGATTTAATTCTATGTCCGATTTTTAAGGTGATTTTATATTGTAATTCTGTTATGTTTGGAGTAACCTAAGATGCCCAGATATAAAGTCTTGGCGGTGGCAGCAAATTGTAGTACTGGGGTAATCGTGCAGGAGAGATTTCAGGGGTTAATTTGGTGGTTGCTAGGAATAGTAACATGGAACCAGGGGCCTATATACCTCGCTTGTGACACTCGCTAAACAGGCATTCTGGGAATGTGGTTTTCTCTCAAAGCTGTTACCTCTTAGACCAGAACCTGAACTCATGGGGGCCCAGGGGCCTCCAAGACACAAGGGATGTGAACCGGATTGTAGGGCAAGGGGAGGAAAGAAGAATAAGCCCTCTCTCAACTTTGTAAGTGGAACAGTTGCAAAGGTATGTCCCAAAGCAGTCTGTCCCATAGAAGTCAATGGCACAGGTGAGGCCGCGTGGTAAAGCGTGCCCTTAAAGACGCGGAATTGAAAAAAATCCAACTTTTACCAAAAGGAATAAAAGTGCCCAAACACACAACAGAACATGTAGGGACTAATAAAAATGTATACTACAGAAAGGAAAGTGAAAATAAGCCCCCCAAATCCCAGGGAATGCAGCAGGGAAGGGGTTAATTACAAAAAAAAGCAGCCAACCAAGCTTCAAAGACCCTGAGAACTGACAGATAAATTACCCAACATTAGTGCACAAATTATAAGGAACTTCTATAAGACCCCTGTGCAGAGCGGAACCGTGGGACAAGTGACCATGGCACTCAAAGGGTGGCTCACTTTTTTGCAGGTCTTCTTTCTTCAGATTACCATTGAGGAGAAAGGAGCCTCAGAGAGACCCCTTCAGGAGAGAGAGACAGAGACATGGGTTGCATGATTCTCTCCCAGGGCTGCAAAGAGTCCACAGACACCACCTGATAACTGGGCAATCCTCCAAGGGAAGTCAGTAACGGTAATCCGCCTAATGGGGGAATTCAGACACCCCATATCTAACAATAAAATAATAAAAGTACTAAAGCTAAACAGAACTGTTCTGAGCCACCTATCTAGGATCTTGGAACAAGTCTATCTGGGCGGAGGCTACTAGGGTAGCCTGTGAGTTATACTGGACAACAGAGAAATATGCCTTTTCTATTTGGTCAGGGCACCAACTGGATATACCAAGAAGAAGAGTCCATGTTTTATTACGAAGCATACTCCAATAAAAGCGGACTTGGTAAAAAGCCTGGGGTTGCACCATACAGCCCCAAAATGTATCCTATCGGTGGTGAAAAAAACTGACCCTCTCAGCTATAAAACAACTCAGCAACATGTCGCTCTGTGCCACAAAACCCTTGGCCTGCATGCTCAGCCCCCACAGACCCACTGTGTCAGGCTTTCAAGGCCAATACAAAGGGTCTGTAGGAACCTGTATAGTTCAGAACAGGAAAATGCACAGCGAGATGCAGCACTAATACATCAGGAATCTCTTTCCAGACCACTATTGTACTCCCCCCTGCTGGTCCACCCCAGGTCAAAATGCAGCCATGACTTCATCAAGAGATTCAATCCCAAGGGAGAAGATCCACCAACAGGGAACTATTAGAAGATTTTTTCGCTTTAAATATTGATAAATTGGGGGGTTATAAACAAAGGTGTGATAAACAGGTGAAAGTGGAGACAACTTCTCCAGTGATATCAATTTTCCAGTCAGTGTTAGTCCACGGAGCCAATACACTAAGATCTCTCCCACTTGAAAAATCTTAGTGCAGGGCTGTCCAAGTTCAGTTCTCAAGGGCCACCAACAGGCAAAGATTTAAGAATGTCCCTGATTAAGCGCAGGTGACAATCAGAAGCTCATTCATTTGGACTGACTCACCTGTGCTTAACCCTCTGAGTGTCAGAAGGGTACGCAACGCATTGCTTTGCAATGCGTTGCATACCCCACTAGCACACAAAGGGTTAAGCAGGGAAATCCTTAAATCCTGTACTGTTGGTGGCCCTTGAGAACTGAACTTGGAAAGCCCGGTCTTAGAGTATTGGCTCCATAGAATAACAAAGGAATTGGAGAAGTGATATCACTTGTTTATCACCCCTTAAGGACCTATGACAGTCCTGGCACATCATGGGTCCAACATGTAATAAGGACCCATGATGTGCCAGGATCATCATGGATTTCAAGGCTCCCCGCGCGGCTGCACGATGTTCGGGGAGCCCTGAACCGGATCTCTCAAAAAAAAATAAACTTTAAAAAATGCCCCGTGGTCCTTAAGTGCATACGGCCAGACCATAAGAGGTTAATGCATCTCCCCTTTTTTGCTTTTTTGTTTCTATTTAAACCTTTCAAGTTGAACTTGTCATGCCCCCTCTGCCGTCATGCTGGACTCCCCAGCATGCCCTGCAAGTGGAACACCAGTATTTTGTAGCTAAACCCCTTATGTGTCAAATGTATGTGCAGTACATTGCTAATCAATACTTTGCAAACTTCTCTTTAACAGTATTCGGGTTCCCGCAGACAACAATTCTGATATCTTAGGGACAATGCAAAATTACAGTCCAATTGTATTCATACATGGAACTCATAAATGAGTATGTCATACAAACTTATACTGTACTTCAATGGAGGGATGGACAAAAATAAAAAAAAAACCTTTTGAGATAAATAGAATGTTTAGGAGCCTGTGAAGTGTGCACATATAACCGTATATAAAATACCCTTATATCACCTGCAGTAACATACACAAACCAGACTTACGAAACTCTGGTGTCCATTAATATTAGAGTTGATGAGGAATAGCAGACTCCCTATTCATACTAGAGCATAGAATTTGCAGCCTCATCTTTACATATACACAGAGGGGTTAATGTTTGTATGTGTGTGTTTCCTTTATTTTAAGGGAAGAAAAGTGGAGTGTGGGGAGAATATCACAGTTCTTCTAGTGCAAAGTCAACTTGCCATTGTTATATTTAACCCTTTGAGTGCCGGAAAGGAGTCCAATGCATTGTGCTGCAATGCACTAGATACCTGACACGTAAACATTAAGAAAAACTAAAGTAAGTCTTTGTTTGCATGCTGCAACTTAAAGGTTAAGAAGCAATGTGAGTAGCAATAATTTTTCATACTCTGTGATGTAGATCCAAACAAACTTGAAACATAGCCCTACCACACGTGACTGACCATATCAAAGCAAAGAATACATATATAGAGTATTCAGCTCACTGCATGTCTGAATACAAGTATTGCACAGAACCTGCAATGCATGGGGAGACTACACCAGTAGTGAGGTTGATCAAAGTTCCCCCCAAACCAGTGATGTTATATTAAGAATTTACAGATTTGGTTTTGTTTTTTGTTAACCAAATTTGTTGAGTCAAGAACAAACAGCTAGTCTCAATATCTTCTGACCCTTTCTTCGTTTTTAACCAAATATCAAAAGAAAGCTCAAACAATGAAAAGTAAAAGGAGTGGAGAGGTATGGTAGGATTTTTGCAGCTCCATTCCCATAGCACTGTAAGAAGGTTGCTGAACTGGGTTTTAATACTTTAAGTATATAAAAAGATTTGAAAACAAAAATTTTAAAAGATTTGATCTACGTGCCACCATACTTTGCAGATTTTTGTCATAGTCAGAGATACCCCTTGGCACGCAACCATTCAAGTTGATGAGGTCTGAGTATCATCTCGACACAGCTAAAGGTCCAGTAGGTGCAACACAAAAGTCCTCAGCAAGAACCAGTGTACCCTACAATGCATTTATTACTGAGTGTAATGTTTCACACACATTGGGAGGAAAGGTTAAGATGATTTGACTACCAAAGCCCTAAATAATATATGAACAATTGCAGTCTCATGTAGTTATTGTGAACTACATATATACTTGCATGTGCAGTGGAGGCTGGAAATCATGATAACTATACTCCCAACAGCAGCTGGAAGCCTCAAGTTGCTTACTATTGCTGTATAGATTGCCAGGTTTGTAAATTAATTTCCCTATCCTTTGAAAGCTCTGTAAACTTTGTGGGTTACTTCTACAAATTTTATTATTTTTCCTATTGATTGCAAGCTCTGATTCACTTTTTATTTGTACTGTAAACTCTGGGTCTGTTCTCCTAAATAGTGCGTACTATTAAAGTCAATTTCCTGATTGCAAGCTTTGCCAGAAAGAGGAGTGCACTGACAAGAGAAAGCATGTGGGGTACATGGAGGAACAGTATTTTGCAATATAAAAATATATTTATATATTTATTACAGGGTAAAACAAGGGTACTTTCACTGCTGAGAGATGTTTTATGCAATAGTTATTGCATCTCAAACTTCCATTTTTAAAAAATCATGCTATACTTTATCTTTATATTTGTTCTCTACAAATAAATAATTGCTTCACTGTTGCACTGTGTTTTGCAAAGCATTCTGCTCTACATTCAAATGTAGGAGGTATTTAAAAAATCTAAACTAAACTTTATTATATATATATATATATATATATATATATTATTATTATTATTATTATTATTATTAATTTTTGTTATAAATGGACTAGTAACTTATTTTCACCATAAGAGGTAAGCCTCTGGGATATTTTTTCAGCCTTGTATATGTCGATTTCACTGGGTAAAATATGCTATATATACTTTTCTCCAGTACTTTACTTCCTTGCTGTCACCCTGAACAAACCTGTCTAACTGCATAGGAAGTAAGCAGCCCTTAAGATATGACGGAAATGTTCTTTAACACTTTGAGTGCCAGAGGGGTATGCAATGCAATACTTTGCAATGCTCTGTGTACCCTTCTGGCACTCAAAGGGTTATAATAGAGAGAAAAAAAGGCAGCCCTTCATTTTGCAATGAAAAATGGGACATTAAATATAACTGCATAATAAATCTTAAAGCCCTGTCTCCAGTGTTGATCAAAATTTAAAGGGGAATTATAGGCTCAATACAAGACCCTTTTAACCCATTTCCAGTAGCCTCAGAGCTAGGGGAAAAGAGTTTCCATACCTTAAAATTAATCTGTTCTCTACCACCATGCGGTTCAGTTCACCAACATCTGCACAGTTGGCTGACATCAGCCCCTTACACAGCAACAATGGGAGATTTTTCCTCTCTCCATTGAAGCCCAGTGATGATGGATTTGCCAACACGAGGCTTTTGTTAGGGTTCTATCAAAAAATAAAAAAACTCCCATGAACACAAAATAAGGCTCAGACTTCAACAACATGCTGTGCAGATATCAGTGATCTGTATGGCAACCAGATCAAAGAGTGAATTATAAACTATGAGACCTCCATTCCCATAGATCTGAGGACATTGGCAGTGGGTTAAAATGGTCTTGTATTGAGCCTATACTGCCCATTTAAGAACACTAAATAAAATATTCAAATATTGGAGTAAAAATGAACACAAAGAAACGAAACCAGCATTTAATTCATACGAAATCCATATGACCAAGGGAGACGTAGCAACTCCTTAATTCAAGCCAAGTTAATGAAAAGAAAGTTCTTTTGAACTGAAGCTAAATATTCAATGCTGCTTAATTACTTAATGAGATGATCTGGAGGAATAAAAGATTTCCCTTTAATGCTTATATTACCATGATAAATATTGCACCAAACTGGTTCTACAGCTCTGTCTGAATCACACTGCCTCCCACGGCTCTGATATTTTCAGGCCTATATGCAACTACTACAATAAAGGGAACACAGAAGGTGCTTACGGAGTGACTGAGATGAAGAAGACTTTGAGAAATGTGAACATTTGGACTCCAAATAATTTGCATTTAAAGATATAAGTACCCTCCTACAGGAATAAACCATAAGCAGCTCTAAATAGATTAAAAAAACTAATAATATGATTTTCTCCACTATAAAAAGAAAAGTAATTCTAATAGACTGGGCTCGACATCCTCCTGATACCAGCAACATTAACAAAAAATGTAAGCCAGTCACTAAATTCTATTGCTCATACACTTTTCATTCTTGTTTCTAAGTGTTCTAACATCAGCATGTGGTGATGTTTCATTTGGATATTGCAAACTTTTATATCCTTAGGTTAAATTCTAAATATTGTAACCCATGGAAGCTGCAATAAAAATAAAAGGTGTGGCAGACCTAACCACTAGCAAGTTATGCCAAATACTCAAGTCCAGTTATTAACATGCCATAACTCTGCTCCATTCCATAGCCCAAGGACATCAAAAGATAAAGTTGGTTATCCACATGACAGAACCTTACTTTGTTTAACAGACATATTTACACAGGTAGGAGTCCCTTCATACATCAGTCAGATATAGCTCTATACAGTAATACTCACAAGTTACAGAAAATCAATGTACTACAGTCCAGAGGTAAAAGTTACTAGTCCACCCAGTGTTAACAGGCAATTATGCTTTCCTAAGTATGATGCAATGGGAGCAGACTTGGTATGAAACCAAGGGCTTCAGTGTGCACCCACAAATCTGACGCCATCAGCTGCTCAGAGGGGTAGGGTTGGGATATACTGTCAAGGGACTGACCTAATATGCTGGTATCAGGCTGAAATACTACACAGAAATATAGTTGGCTCACAGCAGTCCCTTATATTTCTGAAGTGCTGTTCTTTAAATACCTTTACTAGAGCCTATGTGGGCTGTGTGCACAGCCCAGTGGGATAAATGACACTTCACTAGCTTCCAGTTATTTGAAAAAGTACCAGATAAAGTTGAGTTACTTCACAACCCTTTATTAGTTCATTTTTGACCAGGATTAACATTATATATTTTAAAGATCATGAATGCAGCTGTAGAAAAACTATAAATTACTTTGCAGGAACAGAGTATTTCAGGGAGGCACCAAGACGTTTTAAGAGTTAAAGTGAATATGCAAAAAGATGTACACAAAATACTCTGAAACATCCTTAAAGAATCTCACAAGTGCAGCCCTCAAAATACTAGATATTTTTAAGTATGCATTAATGAATATTTTTGATTATAGTACTTTTGTGCACCCAATTTTACTATTCTGGATTGACTGGTAGAATAAGAATATAATATATAATACCCCCAAAAAGTAGAAGCCCACAGTAAAATGTTAGTAATCTGAGCACCCATGTATTTTCCACCCCTGATTAAAGAAATACCAGTACTAAAATACAAGTATCTGTTTTATGAATTAGAATGTTATAACATTCAGAAGTATGTAGATATTTAAATTATATATAAAATATGCAGTGTCCTGATTTAGGAGAAAAAGTATACTAAAATTCTGTATTAAAATGCATTCTATAAATAAACTGATGCTCACAGAGAAACCACATACATGAATGACAATATAATAAAAGGAGATCAAGCCTTCAATTAAATTAGACAGGTAGGTCATTAACATGTCCAAAAATATGCAGACACTTGCGTGTCAAACATCTACAAAATCATGGGCATTAATATGGTGTTGGTCCCCCTTAGCTGCTAAAACAGCCTCCAGTCTTCAGGGAAGGCTTTCCACTAGATACTAGAACATTAGGGGATTTGCTTGCATTCAGCTACAAGAGCATCAGTGAGGTGAGAAATGCAAAAGAAAATGGATTCTACCAGTATGCCAATAACCAAATACATACTGCAAAAATAAACAAACTTAAAAGGAGACATACCACAATTCAACTTTCTTTAGCTTAAAACATCTATAGTGCGCTTTAATAATATGACTGTCCAACATGTAACACTTATTTACTTTGATATTTTAAGTCATGTTTGGGATTTTCCTGGAAAATTAAATAAAACTACAGGTTCTGCACCTTGTGCATATTTACTGTATAGCATGAAATTGGCGCAGGCCAGTCCATTCCCAGGATGCACTCAAATGTTATGTAAAATAAAGAAATAATGTGGCCTGTTGGTTATTGGTGGATGATGTCATATGGAAGAAGAGCATCGGGTGTAATACAGAGTTTCCCCAGTGTATCAATCCCACCATTTCTGCTGCAAGCTCCAACTAATGTCTGCACAAGCAGTCAGCAAATAAAAGAGCAGTGGTAGCTCTACCACAGTTAAGGCTGAATATATTTTTTCAAATGGTTAAAACTTTTGAATGTAATTACTAATCTGGTTGAAGTTTTAGATTCCAGGTTGCATGGCCAGTACCAACAGGGTTTGCAAAAATCCATTGAGTAGCTTGAGAATGGTGGGCATGTATGTTCCCATTTTAAAGCTTTAGCTTTAATACTATTTTATTCAGCAGACCTATAGCAAAACCCACAGACATTCCATTGAACTTACAGTATATAGTATTGTGCAGTAGGCACTGATGGCATTAATGGGGTAGATTAAATACAGCATCACAGATTATACACAGTATACAAAATAACAGTAAACAGGTTTATCAAACAGTGAATGGTATTAGGGACAACTCCACAAAACACCAGCTAGTATTTAAGGGCACATTGCGCTTTAAAGGGATAGAAATACTTCGTTTTATCTTTATTTTATTTTGTTGGCATTAAAAAAAAACATGAAGAACGATATAAGTCTTATCACTCAAACCTTTATGATTTGAGAGATATTCACAAGCAAAGTTTCCCCTCCCGCCCCTTTTACCTAGTGTAAGCCATCTCTTCTAAGATGTGGAATCCAGTTCACAGACCAGACAGATAACAGCAGGGGACACTCTTCTTCCTATGAGAACAATGAAAGCCCTGCCACCCTTGACAAGTTTTTCAGATTTTTCCCTTGTTTTAACTGAAGATTTTCCCTCTCTGAAGTCTACCTGGGCACCTCCCTTCTGATCTGGCTGAACAGTGTTACATCAGTAAAAGGGGTGGGAGGGGGACACTTTGTCATTGAATTACTCTTGAACTACAACTCTGACAGAATTGAAATAACACTCTCCAAAGTCCAAATACTATGATGATTAAGTAGAGCTGTTTTTATTATGAAACATTACTATCCCTTTAAAATGTATAAAAAATAAATAAAAATGTTGTGGTTTATCCCCCTGAGTAAAACAAGGGTACTCCCAGTGCTGAAAGGTGTTTTATTCAAAAGTTATTACAGCTCAAAGTTGATTTTTTTTTTAGGGACAATATCACAGTGGCCTGAGATTGTACAGTGGCGCTGTTGCTAAACCATCCTATGGACAGCTCTGGTCCCAGGACCATAAATCTCCATAAGATGGTGTAGCAACAGCGGCACTGTTCAATTTCAGGCCACTGTGATATTGCACCTAAAAAAAAAAAAAAAATCAAAAAAATCAGCTTTGCTCTGTAATAACTTTTGAATAAAATATATTTCTGCAGTGGGAGTACCCTTGTTTTACTCAGGGAGATAAACCCTACAACATTTTTTTTTTTTTTACATTTTAAGTATTACTATCCCTTTAACTACCTGGAGTACCAGGGGTTCGGAGTAAGTTCCAGTTTCTAGTTAAACCTTACATAAAGTAAATTTGCACTGTGTAACAAGATATGTCAAAATATATTTTCCAGATATCTTTAACCCCTTAGTGACGGCCGCACGCACATGCGGCTGTCACTTAACGCCCACCAATTAATTTTTTTTTTTCGCTAATGTAATCCATGCGGGGGCCCGCACTTCCGGGACATACATGTACGTCCTCTGTTACTAAGTGACAGTTTCTGCGGGACGTACATGTACGACCATTGTCGGGAAGGGGTTAAACAATGTTACGTCTGTACCTACAGTAACAATTACTTCTAAAATTCCAACATCCCCAGAGATCACAAACACAAAATACCTATAGTTTGATGTATACATGGTCTGTACAGACCCCCAGTTAATGTGTGTGTAAAGGGGTATTCTCAGTTTTATCACCTCCAAAAGCATATTCCATGTTAAAAGTAAAACTACCCCAAACAGCGTAATCTATTAAAATGAGAATCCTGCTTCCCTGCCATACATACCCTGGGGAGGCAGTAAGGAGGAGTTATTAAAATTCCTTTGCACACATTCAATATTCCAGCTTCTTCCACATCTCTTTCACTACCCCATTGATACCAACATTGCCTTTCCATCACCTGTCCCCTTCTCAACTCCCTTTACGCCTACCAACAGTGTACACCCAGCAGGGCCTTTGCATATTCAGCACATGGAGGGCTTTGGACAGGCCGCCTTGTGCTTCCACCCTGGACATGTGATCCTAGACACTGTGGCTGACTACAGTTGTAGTGGTCTTCACTTCTCTCTGCCTTTTCATTTTTGCTGTCTGCTGGACATGTGCTCTGTATACAACATTGATAAACTGCTGCTCAAGGTATGCAGAGTATGACAGTAGTTTGAGCCTGTGATGGGTTAATAGAATTACACATGACCTGGCTCAGTGTTTTCCTATCTAAGTGTAACAGGGTAATAGGCAACATGTATGTGTGTGTGATCGAACTGAGGTAGGTGTGTAGTGTCTGTTACTGGTAACGTTCTGCTTCTATCACTAGTAGCCAAGAAAGCATGTTTCCTAAATGTAGATAACCTAAATAATACTAAATTGTTTGAAATGTCTTTCTGCACAAAACTGTCAAGCGCTGAAAACCATGAAATATCTTATTAATGGTGCTATTAATGGTCCCCCATTAGTATGGACTAATAAAAAACAGTAATGCATAATGAGATTTTCTTTACATAACATTTTCGTGTCCAGAAATACCATCTCATTACTGTTCATGTCTGTGGTCACTCATGTGCCTGAGTTTCCCCTCAGTTACTTGCAGAATGAACCCAGTGAAGCTCTAACCCACCACCTCCTTCTGAACTAAAAAGTACAGTCTGAGGGTATATATTATTTTCTCTACCTCCTCTTACAGTACAATGCTTGGGAGATCTATTCAGCAGCAATATGTTACCTGTATAATGAACTTACACTGTGCCAGGTGCAAATAGAGCATGCATCTGATAGTACTTGCAGGTAGGGATCTTAAAATCAGTGATCTCTGGTGTTATTTTAATGCAGATGCCAGGGATCACTGAGCCAGTCTCTGAACTCTGAAGTAACAGAAGGTAAAATGTGCATACATGCGAATGGGCAGAAATCTCTACATGGTAACCAACAATATCTGTTAATTTGAGAAGTTAAGCTTACTGTTCTGCAAGCCCCTGGAGGATAAGCGAAGGCAACTACATTAAATTTAGAACTGGCCTCAGTCAGGGCCAGTATATTAACTTGACTATGATAAGCAAAAGTGTGGTGTGACAACCACATTGATGCCTTACATAACTGGTCTGAAGAGAAGTACCTACCACTCTGGAAAAATTAGCAGTTACCCAAAAAGGTATCGGTCTCTAATTAATAATGTAGGCTTGACAAATGGCTACCTTGATCCTAGAGGCCACCTTAACCTTAGATGCAGTTTGACCCACAAGTGGGGATCTCATTACTGTGCATGTCCCTGATCACTCGTACCCAAGTCTCCCCTCAGTTACTTCCAGGATGAACCCAGGGAAGCTCTAACCCACCCCCTCCTTCTGTACTGAAAAAAGTACAGTCTGAGAGTGTATATGTCATCAAAGTGAATCTGATTTGTAAAAATCTTCAGTGTGATGAACAAAGAATTTAAAGTGGACCTGTGACCTTGACTCAAGTTTAAATATTTGAAAACTTTAAAACTGCCTGTACTTCACTTTAGCCAAAAGATCAGCAAATGTACAGTTAAAGTAATGTTTAGATATTAAGGCCAGGTCAATCCTTCAACATACTTTTTATAACGAAGTGTACCTTTCTAACTGTCCATAACGTTTATGTTGTTTAATTTTATTTCAAAGTGTCCCCCCACCCCCACCCCTTTTCCATACATCACAATGCCTCCGCTCAGATCTGAAATCTGGTCAGATTGCAGCGAGGGACAATCTTCCCCCCTCACCCTGACTGAGAAAGGAAGGAAGGTTTTTTCGTATGCTGACAGAAGATTGTCCCTTGTCGCGATCCATCCAGACCGGCTTGCTGCTCTGAGGTAAGGCATTGTGACGTATGGAAAAAGTGGAGGAATGTGGACACTTTAAAATAAAATAAAACGAAGGCGACAAGGTTATGGATTGTTAGAAAGGTACACTTCGTTATTAAAAAGTATAAATAAGAATCAACCTTGCCTTAATATCTAAACATTAATATCCCATTAAGTAGCTATTCATGCTTGGCACCATATGCCATTGTATGCTAATTGTGGCACCAGTGACATTTCATATGCTAAGTTCCAGTGATGTTTCATATGCTAACAAAGGTCTTCTGTGCTAACGAAGGTTTCAGTTTTCATACGCTAATTAAGAGTTATGCTGCATCAGGACACTTTCACTTTTCCCAGGAAAAAAAAGAGGGTGAATATTTCCTAAACTATACATCTGCTGGACTTTTGGTTAAAGGGACACTTATGTCCCATAAAAAAAGTCTTGTTTTGTAGCGTTTAACAAACTAAATTATATGGCACAAATCCGATCTCTCAAAACTTTATGGTTTGAGAGATATTCGCATGTAAAGTTCCCCATAAAGGTTTGAGAGATAAGATTTGTGCCATATAATTTAGTTTGTTAAATGCTACAAAATAAGATTTTTTTTATATGGGACATTACGGTCCCTTTAAAGGGATAGTAATACTTAATAAAGTAAGAAAATATATATTGCAGTTTTTATTCCCCTAAGTAAAAAAAAAAAGGTACTCTCACTGTTGAAAGGTGTTTTATTCAATAGTTATTACAGCTCAAAGTTGATTTTTTTAGTTGCAGTATCACAGTGGACTGAAATTGTACAGTGGCACTGTTGTTACACCATCCTATGGACAGCTCTGGTCTGTAGACCATAAATTTTCATAGGATGGTGTAGCAACAGTGCCACTGTACAATTTCAGGCCACTGTGATATTGTACTTAAGAAATTCAAATTTCAGGTGTAATAACTTTTGAATAAAGCACCTTTCAGCAGTGGGAGTACTCTTGTTTTACTCAGGGGGATAAACCCTACAACATTTTTTTTTACATTTGAAGTATTACTATCCCTTTAAAACAATATATAGGCAGTTTTGAATTACGTTATCAAATATGTAAAAAAAATCAAGTTGACAGATCCGCTTTAAGGTATCTATGTTCAGACAGAGTACCTACTGTTCCCTTCTATTACAAACAGCAGGACAAAAAGAAAGAACAATTTACTGATCAATATGAAAATCAGACACCACTTTGGCAAGAAGACCAATGCGTATAAAATACCATTCTGTCAGCATGAGTTAGGAGTTGAAAAGCCACTACAACACAATGTTAAAATGTAGAAAAGATAATTTCTTACTAATTTACTGTATCTTTTTTGCAGCAACATGCTAGCATACATTTCCAGTCCAGTATATTACTATACTAGCAAAGGCAACACAGAGTTGCCTGTGGATGAAACATTTAATATTAATGTTATTGTACAGTTTGTTATTTTCATTGATATGCTTGTGATTCTTCTGCCTGTATGACAATGTCTGCAATAATTTATCAGTGCACAAGGAAGAACTGCTCCTTTAAATGTTCTGCAAACGTGACAGGAATGTAGGTGTAGAACGGTAGTTCTTATGTAAGCACTGCTGTAAACTGTAGCATACTCCAGCATGTTGGGGCAGAGGTTAACACGTTAACTTCTGCAGCTGAGGACTGATTAAGTAAATTATTGGTGGTCCATGTGTCCTAAATGGGGATGGAGGGAGTGGAGAATGCTACACAGTAGTGAAAGTGGGAGTGGGAACAGGAGGGAGAGAAATTAGCATAATTTTTCAGTTAGGAGGAAGAAAGACAGACAGACAACATTACATGTGAAGGTGGAGTGTAGCTGTGAACGAGAGGGAAGGCAACAGACAGACACAGAATGGTGAATGACAGGCAGTGGGAAAGACAGAGGGGGAAAAAGAGGCAAATGGGAGGAAGGTATGAAATAAAGACAAACAGCTATTAATGTAAGGGGGGTATAAAGACAGACACAGGGTGGCAAAAGGGAAGGAGGAAACAGAGAGAGTCAAATGGAAAGGAGGAACAAAGACAGCGATAAATGGGAGGGAGAAAAGACACAGAGCAGAGAATGTAAGGGAGGCAGAAAGACACAGAGGAAGAGTCAAAAAGGAGACTGAGAGGAAGATGGACACATTGGCAAATGAGAGGGAGGGAGCAATACATGGGAGGAGGAGAATAAGAGGCCAAAAGGTAGGGTGGAATGGGGAATAGAAGATCTAAAGCAGCAAAACAAATTCATGGTCTGTCTGCACAGTGATGTTGCCAGGAGTAGGAGGGGGGGGCAGCTTTGAAACCCTGCACAATCCTTTCAAAAGCATTACCTCAAGGAAACTACCTGCATTAATTCCTTTACAGGACTGGCCAGGGGGCCTCATCCACCTGGTCATTCTTATCAAAATCAACACCCCGCGACCATGTCTCTGCAGAATTTGACAGGAGTGGCCAGGGAACTCTATGCAGTAAGGGGTAACCGCCCTACTGCCACAGCCTGTCTCAGAGGGATAGTACCCCTAAAAAGAGACACTTGGTAAGTGTGTTTTTTCAATTTTTAAAAAAATTATTTTCAAAGTAAATGATGGGATATACATGTAAATATGACATCTGAAGAAATCCCAACTTAGCCTTTAAACATTTGTATGGGTGTACTAAATTAATTAGAGAGAAAAATGCTTGAACAAAGGCAAATTGCTCTTTTCCTCTAGTATAAAAAAACAAACAAAAAAAAAACACCTTGGCACCAAAGGGTTAACCCCTTAAGGACCTTGGCCAGCACTTAAGCACCACAGAGAATTTTTTCATTTATTTATTTATTTTTCAGTATCCGATTCAGGGCTCCCAGAACGGCATGAAGCACGGCAGGGAGCCCTGAAATCCATGTACATCATGGGTCGCTTAGGGACGTTCACCCCGTGATATACATGTACATCCTTGATCCTTAAGGGCTTAAGGACTAGAGGAGTGTAGAACATATATTTCTTTGCAATGTGTTGCACTCAGCTTTGGTCCTTAAAGGGCAAAGGACCAGTTTGTAATCCATGTAATATTTTACTTAGGAATCAGAGTGGCAAACATGCTCAGACATACTGTGGTCAAATTACTCAAGAAAACCTCAACAAAGTATGCTAACACCTGGGTGTCGTAAGTACTAATACATGTGATACACAAGTTTGCACTTAAAAGATCACTATGAATTAGTGCATACCAGGGCAGTCATGAAGGTCCAGATTTAAAGACCGGTAACGGTCAGCGATCATGGGGGTGGAGGAATCTAAAGTGTACTGCTCCAAAACCAGAGCAGTCAGTTTCTACCCCTCCTACGGTGAGCCGGTACATGTGAACACTCACATGTACCAGCTCTCAAAGCAAGATAAAAAAAAAAAAAAAAAAAAAAAGAATGGTCTTGGTCCTCCGGTGCAGAGTAGCCATCGACAACCGATCCTTAAGGGGTTTTGTAATCTAGGTGATATTTTAAATCTAAATTTAATAAATATGAAGCTAAATAATCTGTAAGTGTTCCTAATACATTTTAGATTAAGTACAATTTTTATATAGAAATGGGTTACAAATTCTAACCACCGCTCAATGTTAATCAAAAGTGTGTGAAGTTAATGAGTCTAAAATACTGTATACACTGCTATAATGTGAATATTGTTGTAACAGAAACACATGTTTACAAAAACAGTTAGTACAAAAAATATAATGCATATGCTGTTTTTAGCGAACTCCGGGAAGCAATTTCTTTGCACACCTCACTACCTCGTCTGAGGCTGTACTTTGCAGAATACTTAGATACTCTGCTGAATAAGACAACTTGTTGAAGTCCTTAAACATAAATATGCCATATAAAAACATACTATCAATTAATAATACATTGTATTTTAGTATTCATGTTTCTATAACTTTCTGACTGAATACATCATATATGATCCAAACTCCTAGAAAGGCCAATGTCACACAAATGCTATGCTTGAAAATTAGCTGTTCTCAGATATCCATGCGACTAAAGGTTGCATTCAATTACATTCCACACAGCTGTCCAGATTCATCCAACATAGGCAATAAATTATCAGTTATATTATTAATAAGTAACTAACTGTTTTATACATGTATAAGAACACACATTAGCCTTTCAGAACTGCTATATAGTTGAACAGATCTACCACAGGAATTTGGCATTCTACAATGCAGCTTCCAAAATACCATACACCATCTTGGAAGTGAAATACACATCTCATTAACCGGATTTTCTTGCTTTTTAATTACAAAAAAATTGATTGTTTGATGCAGAATACTTGAGAAAGGGACTCTGAACCACATTAGTTGTTTCAATTTGCATACGGGCTAAAACACAATCAGATTTATGACAATTACAAATAATTCTGCACTCCACAAAAAAACTTGCTGAAACTTCAAAATGTCACAAGCTGGGCAGAAATAACCTTAAACAATGCCTTCAAAAAATGTCTTCAGTCAAGAGTAGAACACTCCCAGGAGCCGCAGAGAACAGTTTCATGATTTTTACTTATTTTGTTCTTAAACCTTGAGGGTATTTAATATATGCATATACTGTATTAACTTCTTGCACCTAAACTGTCAGTTGACTGTTAAAAACCCTGTCAGGCTCCAAAGATTTGTCATATTTTTGGTCAACCATGCCTTTGGAACCCTTGCTTATATTGAACGGGTAATAAATTGAGCCTACCAAGCAGCAAAAGATTATATATAGCCTACTATTTTCTTCAATAAATTTGACAGGCCACACTTATATATAGCATCAATGTATCTTCAAATCTGGTTTAGTTGGAGTGCAAGAAATACAAATATGCATAACTCCTGCTGCTGACACCAAATTTTCTCTTCAAGATACTGTAATGGTGAAAAGCAGCAGCTTGGACAACAGTTTGAACTGAACTTTTTTTTTTCCAACTTAGATTATGAAGAAAGAATAAATCTAATGTTCTGTGAGTGATGGTATAGTTTTGATCATTGCATGGTTGCCAGTGCAGAATATGACACTTCTGATGAAACAGCCCAATGCAGTAAATTACAAGGTCCTCACACTCTCTTGCAATCTCTAATTAATGGCTGGCCCACTTTGGCATCAGTCAATCACATATGATGTCAACGTCTTTTGGTCAACTTCTGCCACGTCCAACCCACAATGACACTGCTGAGGGAAGAACACGGCGGTGTGGGTGTCTAACATACTTGCAGTCTTTTTTATAGCTTTTTTTGTGAGCATTTTAAATAAATGTTATCCTTCTATATAATCTACACTTAGATCGCTTGTGCGCTGTCTCTTTTTTTCTTTTTACATGGGTATCTAAAACAGCAGCTTAAATGGGGCAAGATCTTTGCCACGTTTAAGTCGGGCATTTGAATACAAAATGTTGCAACATGCCCTGTCTAATAAAAATAAATAAATAAGAAATACAATCTTAATGCAAAACATTTTGCATGGTCACTGAATAAGTAGGAGGAAAGGGGATATTCACCACTATTTAAGAGACACACAACTATTACCTGAAAGGAATAATAATATTCAAATCATTCCCATGCCACAG